>CAKJTW010000008.1:37102500-38352500 GCA_917880005.1 Nanger dama
TGGGGCTTAGGACTCACCAGAGCTTGCTCGATAAGCAAGCAGAACAGGATGGCATTGCCCACTTCCCTCAAGCTCTGGAACACGTCAGTCTTGAGCTCTGCGTATTCGATAATGTCCTTCAGCTGGTGGTGAAAGAACTCCAGGATCCCTGGGAGGTGCAGGAGGAGGGTTAGAGGGAGGGTCATGCTAAGCACTGTATCTGCAACAGCTCGTGTAACACTAACAAAAACACCCTGGACCGGGCACTAAGACCCCTCTTTTCAGATGAGGCTCCGAGAGGGTAAGTGGCATCTCCACAGTCACACAGCCAGTAAGTGGGGCAGCTGGCAATGAAAGCTAGAGCTATTGGCCCCAGCCCTTTCCTGCTCTGACTCACACTGACCCAGCACCCGGCATCTTAGTATTCAGGAAAAACACCTGGTCCTAAACTCACAGTCTCCACCCTTCCCCAAGCCCCAGGCTCCAACCTCATTCCAGGTGCCGTCACTATCAGGGAAGGGAAGACTGGCTGACTTCTCTGCCCAGAGATTGAGTGGTGAAAACTCCTATTTCCTGACTTACCTTAGAAATGCCATGTTACGCCACGCCTGGGGCATCAGTCTCCTCCAAATAGGCACAGGAAGGGAGGCCTGTGGATGTGCTGAGCTAAGGAAGACCTTTACAACTAAACCTCGCCGCTCACACCCTAACGGTTCTCACATCTGTGGCCCTCTTCCAGCCTCCGGCAGTGCTGTGAAGCAGGCCCAGCGGGCACCACTTACATTCACTGATGGAAGACGATACTGCTGTCAATCAGGGGGATTAAAAATGGTCCAGGGCAATTTAGTGGCAGAGAGAGGGTGCAAACCCAGTGTTGTGACAGCCTGCTGCCATGTCAGAGAAGCAAATACTTCAAGGTAGATTGCCAGAGCCCCCTTCCACCGTGAGATGGGTCTGGATTATCTTCCTATCACCACCCCCCCGCTCCTGGTTCCCCATCACCCACCTGGGGAGCCATACTCATGCCGGGGCAGACGGCATATCTTGGGCATGACCTCGATCAGTGTTTTCACGTACTGGAGGATAGTCCCTTGGAGCTGACAAAGGAAGAGTATAAGATGAGTGAGTAATCCACGGCTGCTGCATGAGCGTCTTGGGGCTGAAAGCTGGGCCAGTGCGGATGCACAGGTGTTCAGCTGAGACCTGTGGATATGTGCTACGGATTGAATATCTGTTCTCACCCTGAATACATATGTGGAAACCCTGATCCCCAGCACGGTTGTATTTGGAGACAGGGCCTTGGGAAGGAATTAGGTCATGAGGGAGGAGCCCTCAGGAAGGGATTAATGCCTTCAAAGGAGAGAGGAGAGGGAGCGAGAGAAAGACTCTCTGCCACGTGAGGACACAGGGAGAAGGCAGCTGTCTGTGAAGGAGGACGCTTCTTACATGCCGGCTCTGTGCTCTGGACTTCCGATCTCCAGAATGATGAACAATGAACATCTGTCACTGAAGCACCCAGTCTGTGCTGTATGTGTTGATGTATGTGTCCCAGCAGGATCTCTCCTAAGGGAGTGGGCTGGCCCCATCGCCCTTTGCAAGGGAACGTGGGCCTTTATAAGACAGAAAAAGGGGATGCTCTCATTATCCCCTTGGGCTCACAGACTTCAAGGCGGGGTCAGTTTCTAGGCATGGAGTCTTTCCTGGGGTTGGGGCACTTACATGAGAGCTAAACTAAGATCTAAGATGAAATGGGACCAGGGAGCTATGAAGATTGACACATCATCTAATTAATGCACAGAAAATTCATGGTTCATTCATCCCTCCTGTGTCTGTCGTAGACACTTTTAATCAATTACCACATTTTCTTCTTTAAATTTAGCTTCACAACCTAGAACAACCCCTCATTATATACAGTTGCTACCAGAGGACTAAAGTTAGCAGACGAATTCTGCTTGCTATTCTTGACATAGATATGCTTTACTTTATTTCTCTTTCATCACCTCAAACTTTCAAGAAAATCTTATTTAAATGTTTAAGCCTTGCTGCAGCAGTGTCCTGGATAAATGAATGCTCACATGACCATACTTGGTGTGGATATAGAATGATCGCAAAGCAATACAAAATTCTAGGCTAGTATCAGTGTTCAGTAAGAAATCCCAAGGAGAAGAAGCGTGGTGACTGATTAGTGATATCTGCCAAGGGTGTGGGTGGAAAAAATGGCAGCACATGTGTCATGGATTTGTCATGCTCAAATTAGACATTGCAACACAGGAGGTGGGTATGAGTGGTCATTGTGTGCATGCATGCTAAGTCACTTCAGTCCTGCCCAACTCTTTGTGACCCCATGGACTGTAGCCCACCAGGCTCCTCTGTCCATGGAATTCTCTAGGCAAGGATACTGGAGTGGGTTGCCATGCCCTCCTCCAGGGGATCTTCCCCACCCAGGGACTGAACCTGCATCTCTTATGTCTCCTGCATTGGCAGGCAGATTCTTTACCACTAGCGCCAGTAGGCCTTAAAGTCAAAGTCAAGGTTGCTGAATTCAGTTAGCAAGTTCTAGGAGGAGCTCGGCATCAGAAAAGAAGAGGCAAAAACCACAGGTCAGAAAATGCATGAAATGTTACAGGGTGATAGGTGAGAGGAATCAGGGAACAAGGGCAAAGCATTCCCTGGGTGATTCCTACAGACAGAGCTGAAGAGCCTGTTACTGGATTTTTCAGGCCAGGTAAAAGTAAAAGCAGGCCTCATTGCTCCCCACTGGGCCCCTCCCAGGGCCCCTTCCTCACCAAGCTTTTGACGATCTTCAGCAGCTCCTCCATGACCACAGCAATGCCCTGGTAACCGAGGAGCCTGCAGATGGTCTTGAAATGCGGGGGCCCCACAAAGTTCCTGTAGGAGCTGTAGATGTGGCTGTAGGCGATGTTGAGAGGCTGCAAAACAGAGGGTGTGGCCAAGTCAGCGGCAGAGAACTGAATGCACACTACATGAGTCCTGGCAGGAGGTGTTTCATCACAGAAGGATAGAAGCTTGACATCCTTGTTCTCTTACTGGGGAACCCCTATGAATACATTTTGCAAGATGCTACTAGAGAGTGGTGGTCAGTGACCACAGGGTGGAGCATCGGATGGGGCAGCAGTTCCCTAACAGAACGGAGAAAGGGCCTCCAAGCAAGTATCTTTTCATAAAATAGAACTCATGCTACACTTAACTGTCCACACACAAACCAGGACTTTCACTCTTGAGCCACAGGGCAAGGGTAAAACCAATGCTTTTCTTTCTCTAGGGGCATTTTCAATGATAGGAACTGGCTGGAAGAATCTTGGTGAAACCTCAATAGCTGATTTATCGTTGCCTTCTTTCTACTTCAAGGTGTCTACTTCAAGGTGTCTTCATCTATCACATGGTGGGGTCTTGAGAACCAAGAGGACTGAGGGGGAGGAGACCTCTGCCAACCACGTGGGAAAACCATATAGGAAATTTTGAGCCTCAGCTTCTTCATCTATGAAATGAGTGGGTTGGATTAGAACATTAGTTTTGAAACTTTTCAAGTAGCAATAATAATAATAATAATAAAAAGATGTCACAGAAATAAATACAGGAAACAGACAAAAGCTGAGATGTTCTGATTGGGTGTTGGTTGAGGGCCCAGAGCCCTGACCACTGAAGGGCCATCTCCACTGTCCTCTGGACCCCATGAGGTGCTGTTGCTGAATTAGTGGAATCTCTTTAAGGTCTTTCTGTCTGAGAACACAGGATCAAAATAAAGGGCTCTGAGCTGGTCTCACTTAGCTAGGTGAGATGGAGAATGAACTGGCACCCCACTCCAATACTCTTGCCTGGAAAATCCCAGGGATGGTGGAGCCTGGTGGGCTGCCGTCTATGGGGTCACACAGAGTCGGACACGACTGAAGTGACTTAGCAGCAGCTAGGTGAGACACTGAAGTTATTAGTGACTTTGTTTTGAAATATTGCCACTTATGGACCACCTCATGCCAGGCTTCATGAAGCCCTCCAAGTGCATTTTCAATTAATTCACACAACCCATGTATGTGATCTGTACAGTTCTAGGCCCCATTTCACAGATGAGGGAACTGAGGCTCAGGGTGGTAAGTAGCTTGCCCAGGGTCACACAGTTCATAGGTAACTAAGCCCTGTCTGAACCCAGGTGGTTATGATCCCAAAGCCCATGTTTTTAACCTCTGCCTACAAAGGTGAACTTTGGAAGCAGAATTATTACATAAACCCTAAACTTTTTTTTTTTTTTAAGAAAAACTTCACTTCTAACCTTTAGATTTGAGTACAGTTCTCCTATCTGGAATTGTAAAAATCTTGTATACAGAGCATGCAAATATGTAAAGACCACATCTGTAATCTATTAGCTGGCTAATTAGAAATCCTACATGAATTATGGAACTGTGATGGTGCTTCTGGAGTTCTGCAAGATCTTAGCTCCATCTGGAGCCATCAGGGAAGATTCGATTATGTTCAGCCTAGGTTTTGCATCAGGTATGTTTTACTATATTCTAAACTTCACAAACAAGCATCACAATCATGGTACCCTCTAATAAGAAGGATACATGAGGAACAAAATTAGAGTGTCCACTAATAGCAAGAATTCGTGAGGAATCACAAGCCCACTCATCCAACAGGCTGAATAACAGTTCTCTTGCTAAGTTAATGCCTATATATGGAGAGGCTTGGAGTTTGAGAGTGGAGAAGGAAATGGCAACCCACTCCAGTATTCATGCCTGGAAAACCCCTTGGACAGAGGAATCTGGTGGAGTCAGACATGACTTACTGACTAAGCATGCACACACAGTGTGAAAAAACAGTGCTCTGCACTCAACACTGGGGTGCTGTCACAGTAAAACTCTGCCTGAGCCTGGAGGAGGGACACCTTGTAGGTAGTTCCTAAAGCTTTCTAAATGGGGTAGGGCAGGAGCAGTTTCTGTGGGGAGGGAAAATATAACTGATTAAAAAGCATGATGTTCACAGAGGCTGATGATCAGCAAATCCTGGAGTAAATGAATTGCTGAGTTTGATATAGTCAACCATGGAGCCAGGCCATATCACTTTCTGTGTGTGGAGCAAACCATTTTAGTGTTTCTGTAACCAGCCACCCTGCCAAACAGGCAGGGACCAGAGAGGGGAATGAGGCACAAGGGCACACGTGGCAGAAGGTGTCCCCCTCCCAAATGAGCACATCTCAGCTCTGGCTCTATAATCAAAGCCCACTCCAGAGTCTCCTGACCCCTCTCCAGGGATGAGAGGGGGGAGAAACAAACAGCAGACACACCATGACTTCCCTTTGGTGGTGGCTAGATGATGGAAATGTCCCACCTGTTGACTGGGTTCTTGACTACATATATGTATACACATGTCAAAACTCATGAAACTATATGCACACATGATCTGTGCTTGTTATTGACTAAATGGTTGTGCCCTCACCCCCCAATTCTTTTGTTGAAATCTTAATCCCTATTGTGATGGTATTAGGAGGTGGGATTTCGGGGAGGTAATTAAGTCATGAGGGTGGTGTCCTCATCAATGAGATTAGTGCCCTGGGAGGAAGACATGTGAAAATGCTCTCTCCCTCTCCCTCTTCCCCTGCCCTTCCTCTCTCTCTTTTTCCCTCCCCACCTGCACCTCCCCTCTCTTCTCCACATGTACTAGAAGGCTATCTACAAACCAGCAAGTGGGCTCTCATCAGACACGGAATCTGCTGGCACCTTGATCCTGGACACCCCAGCCTCTAGAACTGTGAAGAAATCTTTGCTATCTAAGCCACCCAGTTACTGTATTTCTTGTTACAGCACCCTAAGCAAAGACAGTACATTTTATTGCTTATGATTATACTTCAATAACAAAAGGAAATTAAAAAAGCCCACTGGGGTACATCATAGTCCAATTCACTTCCCAACATTTGGTTTCAAAGATTAAAAAACAAAAACCTGATTTGAGTTTCCTCCCAAAGAGGCTGGAGCCTGAGCCCGCACGGGCACGGGAGAGGGATGGCTGGATTGCGCTCACAGTCCGAGGGGTCCCACATAGACTCATCCCCAAGGGAGCTTCCGTCTCAGCCTCCCCACCTGGAGCTGGGCCTCTCTTCTGAACCCAGTGAAGCTCTGAGCATATTTAGTGTCTTTTTCAAGTATCCTGTGAAGGGAATTTTTGAACAGCACGGAACTTTCAAGTGGATATTCCTAGAGGGTACAGAAAGCAATCAGCTACTTTCTTCCCCTGTATGATTCTCTGACTTCTTTTCTTGCTTTGTCTGAGTCCAGAGTTATTTACTGAGTTCAAATTCCAGTTCCATAAATTTACTAGCTAGATGATCCTGAGCAAATTTTTTAAACTCTCTTAGCCTTGGTAGCTCAGACAGTATAGAATCTGCCTGCAATGCAGAAGACCTGAGTTCAATCCCAGGGTCGGGAAGATCCTTGGAGGAGGATGTGACAACCCACTCCAGTATTCTTGCCTGTAGAATCCCATGGACAGAGGAGCCTGCTGGGCTGCCATCTATGGGGTCACAAAGAGTTGGACATGACTGAGCGACTAACATGTTCACTGTTTTTTCACTCCCTAAGTAAAGATAATACCAACTCTGGGAGGATTGTACAAGATTTAAATGAGGTGACATACATATAGCTCTTAGCATGGTACCAGGCATGCTGGAAGCACTGGCTGAAAAAAGAGCCCTTCATATTCCTTTCCTTTGGTAATTGGAAAGTAAAGATTAAGAAAATACAGCTTCTTGATCAAATTTCTCCCAGATGCTTTGGCTATAGTCACGATTCTCTGAATCTGTAGAGTATACCTATGGGGTAAAATTTCATATAACACAGTGTATATCCTACACGGGGACAGATGTGACAGAGGGCAGAGTTGATACCAGCTGATGGAAAATAAAAAAATGCAGATTTTGCTCAATATTTGGAACATTATAAAAATAGGAGCTGTCCAGCAACAGACGGTACTGAGTGGAGACTGAGACCTGTGACACAAGGATGTTAGGAGGGTGCTCTGCCTGGGACAGAGGGTGGGAAGAGATGTGCTATTAACTCCCCCCACCACAGGTGCAAGCTCCACTGTGGTCTTCCCTGTCCGCATCCTTCTTAGCAGCCTCCTTAGCCGCCACTCCCACCCAAGGAGCTTCTAACAGAGTTTCCCTTGGCACTTTCTGGCAAGCACAAATAAAAATGTAGTTGGGTAGATGGAAACTCTTCAGCAGTTCTCGCCAGAGTTCCAAGCAGAGAATAATTTTGGAATTGTTTAATCACATACAGGGTGAAAAAAGTCCCTCTTACAAACCCACACACAGGAGGCCTCTTGTTAACATTCCTCTATTACTCTTGGATTCTGGTCTGGATCATTCAGCCCTGAGTTGATGGCCCAAGCTCAGGAAGGACCGGCATGAAATGAGCAGAATTCAAATCCTCCTTCTAAGTGAACAAGGTCCCCTCATTCCCCAACCACCACCCCCACCGCACCCCCCTGACCCAACACACCACACCCATGCAGGAGGAAACACACACACACATGCTGGGAAGCACATGCGCACACACCCCCACAGGGCACCCATCTGACCTGCTGGTTCAGTAGGAGGCTGGGCCCTATTGAGAAAATGTGGGAATATGGGAGCCGGGGCATTTTCTGAGGTTTGACAAGGAAAAACAGGAATGCAACATGACTTGAGACACTGGAAGCTTGCTACAGGTCTCTTATATAGAACCAATCATGCTAACTGACTTGGGCTACAATCAATGCCTGCATTTAGAAACTAATTATGTACCTTGTTTAGGATGTCTTGCTTAAAATTAAGCTTGGTTAAAACCATCTTGCTCACAACAGATACCTTTATGAGATCTCAAGAAATAATCCTGATTCAGGAATTGGAGCCATAATATCAATGTGTGACATAGATGAGTATTTGTTTAAAAGTAAAATAGCATTTTAAGGAGAGAAAAAAAGCTGAGTTGATCTGGCAGATTCTGGGCTGTAATATTCTCTATAAGTGGACTTAAAAAAAAATTGTGGTAAAATATTCATGACATAAAAGCTACCCTTTTGACCATTCAGAAGTGTTGTAGATGGACTTTTAGTCATCAAGTGTCTGTCTTTCACCAGATGATAAACAAGACCAACCACTCCAAACAGGGAAGCCTGTTTATTTGGCAAATCAAATTTGCAAGCAATTTGCATCTCTGCTTTCTGGAATCACAATTGCTGTTTTCAGAAATACCAAGAGGAATTAAAACTGTTTCTAATTTCCTGTTTTACTTACAATTTCTCTAATGTCCCTTGAGCAATTTGCATGCCATCAGCCCACCAACACAAACATAGCTCTCTAATTCAGAGGGGGAGAGAGCTGGAGCTTCACTCTAAAACCTGCAGGTAAATGAGGATGCAGGTAAATGAATAAAACAGTAATGTCATCCTTGTTGGGAAGACAACAGAATGAGATGATTGAAAGAACTGATAAATCCTAATTTACAGGTTCAAATCCATTGGAGGGAGTGGGTAAAAGTGCTGATGTTCTGTCTGTCCCTTTTTGATGTCTGGTGAGCCATAGGGCTGGTTCTCCAATATTGGGGTGTCTTTTGGTTTTCTCGGCTCAGAGTTTGAAAGATCCAAGTAGAGACCTTAAGAAGTAACTCTTCTCCTGTTTTCTATCCCATGAATAAAGTCTTTTGGAGAAGGCAAGAGGGAGAACAGGAACCAAACCCTTCTGTTCTGAGATACCCTATCAACACGACAATATCTAGAGTTGCCAAAAGTTTTTTGGAGGAAACCAATGATGCTGCTTTTTAAAAATTTGGTACTCATATGATGATACACAAGTGTATCATAGTTCCCTGTTCATGAATGTTTTTACATAATTCCCTTAACAAATTACCATAAATCTTATGGCTTAAAACAACAGAAGTTTATTCTCATAGATCTGGAAGTCATAACCCCAAATCAGCATCACTGGGCCAATGTCAAAGTCAGCACGGCCACACTCCCTTTAGATGCTCGAGGCAAGAATCCGTTCCTTGCCTCTTCCAGCTCTGGTGGCTGCATCACTAATGGCGATCTTCAAATCCTCCTGCTGAGATCTGGCCTTCTCTTCTGTGCGTGTAGCCTTCCTCTGCTTCTCTATTATGGGGACACTAGTGATGGCCTGTAGGACTCGTCCTGACAAACCAGGATAATACTCCCATCTCAAGATCCTTTACTTGATCATATATGCAAAGCCATTTTCCCAAATAAAGCAACATTTCCAGTCGAGGATTAGGATCTGGGATCTCTGGGGGCCATAAGCAGCCTTTGAGACCAGGTAATGCAGGTACAATCATCCCCATTTAGCAGAGGAGGAATTTAAAGCCCAAGTGAAGGACTTCCCTTGGTGGTCCAGTGGTTACGAATCTGCCTGCCAGCACTATTTACAATAGCTTGGACACAGAAGCAACCTAGATGTCCATCAACAGATGAATGGATAAAGAAGGTGTGGTGCATGTACACAATGGAATATTACTCAGCCATAAAAGGAACACATTTGACTCAGTTCTAATGAGGTGGATGAACCTAGAGCCTATTATACAAGTGAAGTAAGTCAGAAAGAGAAAGACAAATACTGTATATTAATGCATATCTATGGAATCTAGAAAGATGCTTCTGATCAACCTATCTGTAGGGCAGCAGTGGAGATGCAGACATAGAGAACAGACTTATGGACAAGGGGCAGGGAGAGGAAGGAGAGCGTGGGATGAATGGAGAGAGCATCAAGGAAGCACACACACTAACGTATGTAAACAGCCAGCGGGAATTTGCTGTGTGGCTCAGGGAACTTGACAGGGGCTCGGTAACAACCTAAAGGGGAGGGAATGGGTGGGAGTGTGAGGGAGGTTCAAAAGAGAGGAGACATATGTACACCTATGGCTAATTCATATTGAGGTCTGGCAGAAATCAAACCAATATTGCAAAGCAATCATCAATCAATTAAAGATTCCCTGGTGGCTCAGGCGGCTAAGCGTCTGTCTACAATGTGGGAGACTCGGGTTCGATTCCTGGGTTAGGAAGATCCCTGGAGAAGGAAATGGCAATCCACTCCAGTACTATTGCCTGGAAAATCCCATGAACAGAGGAGCCTGGTAGGCTACAGCCCATGGGGTCGCAAAGAGTCGGACACAACTGAGCGACTTTACCTTACCTTATAAATTAAAAAGTAGACAATAGTAAAAAGAGATTTCATCTTCTTCCTATGCTTGCTGCTGCTGCTGCTAAGTCACTTCAGTCGTGTCCGACTCTGTGTGACCCCATTGATGGCAGCCCACGAGGCTCTGCCGTCCCTGGGATTCTCCAGGCAAGAACACTGGAGTGGGTTGCCATTTCCTTCTCCAGTGTGTAAAAGTGAAGTTGCTCAGTCCTGTCCGACTCGTAGCGACCCCATGGACTGCAGCCCACCTGGCTCCCCCGTCCCTGGGATTCTCCAGGCAAGAACACTGGAGTGGGTTGCCATTTCCTTCTCCACTTCCTATGCTTAATAAATATTAAAATATATAAAATCTTACACTTCATATTCACTTTTAAGAGTATTTCTCCTAATTTCCTTTTCCTAGAGTATATATACATGATTACCTGTGTTTGCTTATTATCTATCAAATGATCTATATCTTGATTATCTATGTTATCATCACTTGATTTTCTCTGAGAAGTACTGTCCAATAATGTTGCAATAAATAATATGTGTCTGTCATTTTAAAACAAGAAAAAAAAGCATACATCTGCCAGTGCAGGGGCACGAGTTCAGTTCCTGGTCTGGGAAGATTCCTTATGCCTCAGGTCAACTAAGCTCATGTGCCACAACTACTGAAGCTGGCATGCCCTAGAGCCCACGCTCTGCAACAAGAGAAGCCACTGCAATGAGAAGCCTGTGCACTGCAGTGAAGAGAGTGCCCGCCGCTGCAACTAGAGAAAGCCCATGCACAGCAATGAAGACTCAGTGCAACCAAAAAATACAACTTAAGGAAACTTAAGGAAAGTCAGAAAGCCCAAGTGAAGTGAAGTGACTCTCCTGCAGTGAAATACAAGATGATATGCTGCCATATCTACCAACTGCCAAAATAACAAAGTTCTTCTGGACTGGGGGATAAATAATGTTGTATAGCCTGGGAGAGGTGCCACACAGATAAGATAGCAGGGTAGGGGCAGGAGGTTGGGTGGCGCCGCAGATGGTGTTGTGGGGCCAAGGCAGATTCCCCTGCCCGGGCCCCATGTGGAATGCTGGCGCCCAGGTATGGCGCAGGCTGAGATGCACCCAGCTTGCTGCAGCAAAGCCCTGGTTTCTAGACCCCAAGGGCTGCGGCTTCACGGAGAGGCACAGCAAGCGTAGAATGAATTTCCCTGAGGTCAAATCAAGGCTCACACTGGGGCACTGTTTAGACACCAACAACCAAATCAAACAAAACATCACATCACCAATCTCCAAAGACCAAAACACAATTGAGAAGTTATTGGTATAATTTAAGAAATGATTTGTGCCACAATCTATATCACTTGGGAGGCTGTTTTATGATAGAACTCTACAATTCACTTACAGAATAGCATTGTTTTAATGTTTTGACCCATATACTAATTTTGGTGACCAGTTGCCAAAGGTTTTTACATTTAATATTACCCTTAACCCTAAGTGTCATGAACCTCTGTCCATAGTTCATCAGGCACTCTATCTATCAGATCTAGTCCCTTAAATCTATTTCTCACTTCTACTGTATAATCATAAGGGATTTGATTTAGGTCATACCTGAATGGTCTAGTGGTTTTCTCTACTTTCTTCAAGACCAACCTAGACAGCATATTCAAAAGCAGAGACATTACTTTGCCAACAAAGGTCCGTCTAGTCAAGGCTATGGTTTTTCCTGTGGTCATGTATGGATGTGAGAGTTGACTGTGAAGAAAGCTGAGTGCCGAGGAACTGATGCTTTTGAACTGTGGTGTTGGAGAAGATTCTTGAGAGTGCCTTGGACTGCAAGGAGATCCAACCAATCCCTCCTGAAAGAAATCAGTCCTGAATAGTCATTGGAAGGAATGATGCTGAAGCTGAAATTCCAGTACTTTGGCCACCTCCTGTGAAGAGCTGACTCATTGGAAAAGACTCTGATACTGGGAGGGATTGGGGGCAGGAGGAGAAGCAGACGAACGAGGGTGAGATGGCTGGATGGCATCACTGACTCGATGGATGTGAGTCTGAGTGAACTCCAGGAGTTGGTGATGGACAGGGAGGCCTGGCGTGTTGCGATTCATGGGGTCACAAAGAGTCGAACATGACTGAGCGAGTGAACTGAACCCTAAGTGACACAGCTCTTAGGCAGGGGAACCTGGACTCCAGACTCCGGAAGAGGAAACACTTGTGGACTGTATTTCTCAAATGTAGCTGATTTTCTCCCTGCTTCTACCTGCTCCTTTCAGGTGAATGGATGTTCTCTCTGAGATCTTTTAGTTCCTTGCCTGTTCCCATCACCCTGGAATCCATCAAATTGCAAAGTCCTGTCTCCAGCTCTTGGAGAAGTCAACCACAAGGCAAAGAGCTACTGTTGACCACTCCTGACTGAAGACTGGCCCAAAGGGGAGATCGGCATCAAAGAGGCCAGCTGGGAGCTTGGGGTCTGGACCAACAGACCTCAGTGCAGGGACCTGCTCTGCCACTGCCTAGCTTTGTGATACTTGTCAAGTTAGTTAATCCCTCTGAGCCTCAGTCTCTCCCTTTATACGATGGTAAGAGG
Source organism: Nanger dama (assembly GCA_917880005.1). Taxonomy (NCBI): domain Eukaryota; kingdom Metazoa; phylum Chordata; class Mammalia; order Artiodactyla; family Bovidae; genus Nanger; species Nanger dama. The sequence goes on from CAKJTW010000008.1 coordinate 37,115,244, forward strand.
GCCTACCTCAAAGAGTTCCCCATGGGTAAAATGAGAAAAACATGTAAAACACACCAAAATGTTCTCAGTGGTTATTTCTGAGTAGTTTGTGTTTGACTACTATCTTTGAACTTTTTGATACTTTTTATGTACAATGAGACATATTTAAAAAATATAGCTGTTTTAAGGAGAGAAAGAGGGAAGGAAGCATCATGTGGATGACACACTTGTCCATCACAGCCTCTGGATGAAGCTACAGCCAACTTAGGCAATGGCTCATGTCCACGGACCTTGTCTTCTAAATAATAAGAGCCACGGGGTGGCAAAGAGTTGGACACAACTGAGCGACTTCACTCACTCACTCACTCACTCACTCACTCTTCCTAAGCCCAGCACTACAGAGATGGGTTCATCTCACTGCTCCAACATCATCAAGCAGGTCGTATTAATATTTGTCTTTTACAGAAGAGTTAACCAAGGCCTAGGACAGTCAGAAAATTTGTCCAAGGCCATAGAGGCAGGATTTGAACCCAGCCTGGGGTCTTCAGCCGCTGGGTGGCAATCAGTTTTGGGGCCAGGGCATGCCCTCACAACTATCCCTTCACTGCCACCTTCAGGGAGGGAGCAGGGACCCCGCTTTGGCTGGCTTCCTCTGCAGTGACTTACTGCTGGTGTAAACCAGCCAGAGGCCCCCAGGCCTGACAGCTGAAGAGGCCACCATTTGGGTGACTGCAGAAGGGTGACTGCACCCTGAAGGTGGAGACAGTGAGGAGCTTGGCTGGGTGTGATCTTCTGAGTCAAGTGTGCCCACGTGATGTGTCTCACCCACAAGGGCTCACTGGGTGCTCTGGGTGCTGCTGGTGAATGGTGACGACCCAAGGGAGCAGAATGAGTCCTGGCCTTGGAGTCAGGGTTCCTTGGACCCGGATTCCCCTCCTGGCTCTGCCACTCATCAGCCCCCTGGCCCGGGAAACCTTTCCTTCTCTTGGGATCTGTGAACCAAGAGGACATCTAGACCTCACATTCTCCCAGTGCCTCAGCTTCTCAAATAAAAAGCTCAGTGTGAAAAATGCCATCCAGGAGCACTGAAAATAAATTCTCGTTTTTGGTGGCAAAGGCTTGAGCTTCATCTTGTCACTCCACAGGTCCCCTAACTCTGGTATTTTTATTCTCCCCAAAATAACCTTTCAAAAGCCATCTGCAAACTAGTTCACTGGCCTGTCTGAGGAGGACGCTGTGATGCTCTGCAGGGACTCACCGTTAGCACGCATCACAGCAGATTCCAGCCAGACACCTGGGAAGACTGAATGTCACAGGAAGCACAGAGCAAGCGTCTAATTGATGGACACCCGGCATCCTGACACCCCAAGTCTCACAGAGACCCTTGGCCTGGGCAGGGTCTGTGACTCATTGGGCAGCTTTTATAACTTTTTGATTATCACTGATGTGAATCAAAAGGAGACCTTCGTGGGTTCACTTGGATACTTTGGCCAAAAACCAAGAAGAAAAAAGATGACTTTTTAAAAACACCTAGCTTGTGTTTTATTATTGTTATATGATTCAGGCCTAGATCCATCTGAGCAAGGGCTGCTGTAGCAAATTACCAGAAACATGATGGCTTCAAACACTAGGAATTCAATCGCTCACAGTTCCAGAGGCCTGAAATCAAGGTGCCGACAGGGCCATGCTCCCTCTGGAAGCTCCAGGGGAGAACGCTTCCTTGCATCTTCCAGTTCGTCCTGGCTTCTGGCAGCATTGCTTCAATGGGCTTCTGCCCTTTGCCTCTCTCTGTGCATAACTCCCTCTTTCCTTTCTCTTATAAAGACGACAATCACTGGAATCACCCTAAATCCAGAGTGATAACACATCTAGGTCCTTAACAAATTAAACCCACAAAGTCTCAACTTCCAACAAAGGTCACATTCTGAGGTTCTGGGCGGACCTGAATTTGGTGGGGTGAGGGTGGGGAACACTCAAACCAACTCAGGACAAGTATCCTGATGGTTACGAAGCATGCCTCACATGGGCTCAGGACTCGGGCAGGGATGGTACTCATGTTTTCTATCTGACATCTGGATCCAGCCCAAGCCATTAGCCTTACAGATGATGAACTGAGGCCCAGAGAATAAAAGCATCTTGACCAATGTCATGTAACTAGGTAATGCCTCAGGAGACAAGAATAAAGAAATAAGAGGACACAGAGGTGGAGTGGCGGTGGGTTGGGTTGGGAAGGGATGAGGAGGTAATTGTATCTTTACTTGTGGGAAAACAGAGAATGGCATCTTTGCCTTTGAAACCACTGTCCAAAGAAGGTCTGGATGAGGGATAAAAATGATAACTAGCTTATTAGAGAGATAATTTAGGGGCCTTGGAGGAATTAGTTTCATTCTGAGGATCAACATGGAGAGGACTGTTTGCCTTTTTTTTCGGCTGGAAGGAATCAGAGGTCCTCTCAGTGAGCAGAAGCCTTTCCAGACTGAAACATCGTGCGTACAGATGCCTGCTGGTTGCCATGGTGAATGATGCTGATCTGAAGAAATGAATAATGTGAGCGTTGGGGGCGACAGTGCAATTACTCAGACAGTGGTGAGAGAGACATCAAGGAGAGCCCAGAGAGCCCAGAGCAGAGGAGGGGAGAAGTCAGCATCCTTGGGCTCTTCTGACCCACTCTGCCTCTGAGGGGTGCCTAACAACCGGAGCACTGCAAGCCTCAGGTAAGGGACATACAGGGCTCTTCTTGGGAATGGAAATGGCTTTTCTTTTCATACTCTGCTTGGAGGACAGCCAGGCAATGGTAATATGAGTAGCTAAAAATGGGGGGGATTGAGAGACAGAAGAACAAACACAGGGAGACATTTAATCCTAAAAGCTGTGAATGCCACATCTTGACAGAAAGCCTTTTAAAATGTCTGCTGTAGAAAACTCAGTCTGCAAAGACAGTGCAGATGTGAGAGATTCACGACAAGAAACAGGATTCCCGATCACTCCTGATGGAAGGGTTTACGAGGGCTATTGCCTCTGTAGCACAAGTAATGAATTAACCTCTTTTCATTGTGGTCGGAAGTATATTTGTAGAGACGTGGCAGATATTGGGACAGGGTGAATGGGTATGTATGAGAAGGAGACCCACGGAGGGGAGCCCAGGTACTCAGTTTCCTCTGCAAAAGACTCTTCCTGGAGCGATCTGAGCACCCCTGCCTCATCCCTTTAATTCCCCATTTTTCTGGGAAAACATTTCCAGCCAAATGGCAAGGAACTCATTCCTCTTCCTGAGCATTGTAGTTTACTGTCATCTTTAGATAAGAAAATCAAGCACTGAAGATCACTCACAGCTGGGTACCTTTCTGCAGCTCACTTCCTCTAGGAGCAAGGGCGTGAGAATAGGAGGTTGGAGGGAGGCAGGGAGGAGAGAAAGCAGCTCATGAGGAACCGGTCTGGCTTAGTATCCAATTCAGGTTCAAATCTGATCAACTGTTTTTTTTGTTGTTTGTTTGTTTGTTCGTTTTTACTATGCTGCTGCAATCAGAAATGAAACCTCTGTCTTTCATAAGAGAGAGTAGGGGCAGAGGACTGGGCTGGGTGATACCCATCTATGAATATACACAGGTTGACTATGGCTGTCTCTAGAATTTTACCTCAAGGGCAGTTCAGAGAACTGAATTCTCCCAAATACACAGAATTAAAAAGAAACTAAAAAGCTTGAAGATGGCGCACTGTTACCAAAGTGAGAGGGTGGCAGTCAGAAGAGGGATCATTTGATGTGTTGGAAAAAGCAGCAACCCAGTCTTAGTACCAGCACCTCATTTTGTGATAACATTCTACTACTAAACCTGGAAATTCAGAGGTTATGTGGCTTTGGGTCTTGTTAGCTAATGGCTTCTCTTAGGTTGCTCGTCTGTAAAACGGGAATCTAGTTCAGAGGTTGTGATGAATAAAGCATATTCATTACGGTATGTTGAGCTTCTCGCGTGACCTGTGACTGCTCGCTGACTGTGGCTGGTGATTACCACCGTTAACAGTCACAGACCCAGCAGCATCAAATAGCAGCAGCTCTGCTGGTATTTGGAGCTGATTATCTTGACCTGTGAAACTAATTTCCTGGGTAATTCAGCTTTGAAAAAAGCAAACAAATGGACAAAACACGATCAGAGGCTTTGGGGAGAAATGAGCTGCCCCTGAGTGACGCAAAGCACTTCTTGCCACGGGCAACAGAACTGCGAGGCTAAAAACACAGTGGCCAGAACGTTCTAGGTGAATGAACTCACAGCATTTGGGGCAGAAACAGGAGGTCTAGAGGGAAATTTTAGGTGAAACAATCATTTGGCTTGGAGGTCACAGGCCCATGGTGACTAACACGGGGACCCTGAGGCTGTGCTTGCTTCTTCATTCCTTTTTCTTCTCCCTCCTCCTTTTTTTTTTTTTTTTTTAAGGTTTGGGAACCATGTTGTATTTAAGGATTCTGAGACAGGGCAGCATGGGGCTGGGGGATCCAGGTGCATCTCTCCTAGGCCCGCAAGCCCCCAGCTTTGGCATGAGATGGCTGTGGTCTGAACTGCGGTTCTGCCATTCCTCGGCTATGCCCAGCTGAGTATTGTCACCTCTTGGCCTCCATCTCTCAGTCTGTAAAATGGGGACAATATTAGTCTCCATGTTGAATACTCAATGCACGGTGGCTGTGATTATCATAAATCAACACTTAAAGGAGGACATGTCACTCTTCACTTTGATTCTGGTTTCAGAATCGAGATGAACATCAAGGTTGGGAACGTTTCTTATACGGGAGCCATCATTTCCTGGTCGCCCTCGGAGCCCTGCCTGGAGGACTATTACCATATTATGTATAGGCCCAATTGGAACAGCATCTTCTCTGGCTATCTTCGCTACAGCTTCCACCACGAGGAGAAGGTGCCTCGAACAATCAGCTCCGTGGTGCTGGAACACCTCACTCCTTCCACCCTCTACTTCCTGTGCATCAGCTGCAAGAAGATTCTCTTCCCGTACAGGCACTACTGCACCATGTTCCACACCCTGGATAAGACTCCACTGGCTGCTGGAAGCTCCTGGTGGACCCCCAGATCTCGCTCTGGGTGCTGATGGCCATTCTGCTGGCCTGCTTCACGGCAGTCTTAGCTTTCATCTGCCTCCAGTTCTGGTGCATCCGGTGCCACGAACCTCGATGGTCTTACAGAGCCGGCCGCATGGAGGAAGCCAATGGGCTGGTGAGATGGCCAGAGGAGGCCCCGGGGCTAGGTCAGGGGAGGAAGGCCTGCAGGGGCTCCCCCTGGTGGAGCTGCCACACAAAAACTCTGGAGAAGATGCGGAACCAGAAGCTGAAGCTGCAGCAGTGGAAGCCGGCCAGCCTGCCCCCGATGCGGGTGCCTTGCAGAGGGAGGGAGGTGGTCAGGCTGCATTGCCTCGTTTTGAGTAGTGAGAGGTGGGGAGGAGGCAGCCCACATCATGTAGCTTAAAGGCCTCCATGCAAAAGGTCTCCTGTAAAAATGCATCTGTAGACTACCCACTCATCTTCCCTCAAATGACTGAGCTCTTGTGAACTACTTGGTTGGATGAGTGCCCTTTGACAAAACCTTTCAAGCTGGAAAACACATACCCCCACAGTGGGCAAGGGGAGGAAGATGCTATCTCTTAGGAGGGTCCATCTAGAGCAACAGGGCTCAGTTAGAAAATAAAAGCATTATTTTAAAATTAAAACAACTATTAGTACATTATGGGTTAGAAATGGAAACTGACATGACTGAAATAAAACACACTTCTAGGAAATTGTTGAGTTAATTAAAGATAGGCTCTTTAGTTATACTTTCAGTCAGGTGAGGCAAATGTCCAGGCTCCTTTGCTGTTTACAAGGGTGGGGGGATTATTTTCGAAAGATGTGAGAAACTTTGCTCTAGAGTATTTTGCACATCAAAATACTCTAATTCAGCAAATCGCACAGCACTTGTACTTCACCTTTTTCAACCCACAGATTATCTGTACTATTATTAACAATGCATTTTTTTTTATACTGAGTCATTTAAAAACTTATTTTAAAAGAAAGCCCATGTTATTCCCCAAATGAAAAACCAGCACCCTTCTGCTATAATAAATAGAAGAAACGAGACATAATAAAGCAGAATGAAAACAAAATCATATTAAATTTGATTTGGATACTATTACCATCTAAGGACTCTAAGCTTAGGGCCTGCTCTCTTTGATAAAAGGGAGATTAGCGATTGTTGGCAAGCTATTAAAGACATTTGACACCAACTCAAGACTTGCTCCTTGATATCATCATCAAGGTTTAAAAGAAAATAGAAAAGGGAGTCCCTTTGTGAGCCACTGTTGATTCATGCCGTGCCTGTGAACTGTCCACAAGGCTGTCTGGAAGGGTGCCTTGAGAGAGCTGCCTTGACCAGACTGGCTGCTCTGGAGGAGACACCTGCTCTCTCTCAGCATCAGCCTAAGACTTTCTAAGCCCCACCTTCCCACCTTCAGGCCTGGAGTGATGGGCACTCATCTTGGTTCCTTACCTTCCCAAACTAGCGCTCCCATACCTAGTGGAGTGCCTTGTCTAACCAGGTTACATTTATCCAGTCACTTCTTCTAAGTCCATCTGTGCTTATGTTGTGAAAAATTGGGTCAGAGGTGGCCATTTTTCATCCGTCACAAAAAGAACCGAGGCTTTTTAGCTGTTTCTGCACTCTTTCCATGGCATTCTCCCACACAAACCTGCAGGCTAAGCGAAAATCTCCTACATATGTCAAGGTGTTGGTGAATCTGTGTGAAGGGTGATCCCCTGTGCTCACCTCCTAGGGTGGAAACAGAACTGGAGGAGGGTGGAGACGCATCTGCTTCAATCTCTGCTAAATCTCCAGCATGGAGACCCTGCCCAGCATGTTCTAGGGCTTAAGGAATGTCTGTTTAACGACTGGCAAAGGACTGAAGGTCCAGAACAGACACCACCTGGGAGGCTTCATCAGTGTCGGGATCGGCATTGTGAACCAAGCAGCAAAGAGACAGAACGAGACCTCTCAGAGGTAGTTTTGGTCATCTGGGATTTCCTTCAAAGTTTCACCTTCCCAACTGCTTCCTGGCTGCAAATCCTTTATAGTTATGGAGCATAAAATCCCAGAATTGCAGGACGATATGACAGTGAATCAACTGAGAACAGGAGGAGATGTGATGCCAAGACAAGGAGACCCTCTCACCTGTTTCCCCATTCCCACCCAGAACCTAGCCCTGCCAGGTCTGCGCTCACCCCCAGTCTTGCTAGTTGTGAACAAATAAAGATGGATATATTCATAGTTGTTTCTGCCTGGACCTCACTGCTGCCTCTTTATCTCCATGCTTCTTGCCTTTCTGCTTCGGGGAACACTTCTATTTGCTTTTGCTCACTATTCCTCTCAGAAGTAGGACACAGGCAAGACCACTCACCTTGGACCCATAGAGGTAATAAGGCTGGACGTTGGCAGGTTTATCTCTCTGCGGTTCTTGGGTGAAAGGTATGGCGGTTCGGACAAAACTAGGAGGAGGAAAGAGATGGGGCAGGAGTTAACTGGGTCCTAACATTATTCTTCACGGGTTACGGAGTGGGAGCCCTTCCTGACCAGGGGCAACCACACTGTTTCTTAGGCGGTTGCCTATACAGTTCTTGTGGCAAATTCCCGTTTAACCCCTGTCTCCTTTTCATAAGGGCATCCCTGGTGGCTCAAATGGTAAAGAATCTGCCTGTAATGCAGGAGACCTGGGTTCAATCCCTGGGTTGGGAAGATCCCTGGAGGAGGGTATGGCTACCCACTCCAGCATTCTTGCCTAGAGAATCCCCAAGGACAGAGGAGCCTGGTGGGCTACAGTCCATGGGGTCGCAAAGAACAAATGGGAACACAATAGTCCAGGTTCACAGGCTCAACTCTGGGCTTATAGCTGCTGAGAACAGTGGTCAAGAAAGCCGAGAATGAGTTGAGCCTGAGCACAGCCTTTTCCAGGACCCTTCACTCAGTTTGGTTTCCTCAAGAGTAGGGTGCTGCAAACTCTTTCTATAAAGCCCCAGATAGCAAATGTGTTCAGCTTTGCAAGCCAGATGGTCTCTGTTGCAACTTCTCAGTTCTGCTGTAGCATGAGAGCGCCCATAAACAACTGTAAATGAATGAGCACGGATGGCAGAATTCCAATAAACTTTGTGAATGTCAAATAATTTCCACTTGTCACCAAATTATAATTCTTCTTTGGATTTTCCCCCCATCCATTTAAAAATATCAATACCATTTTTAGCTCATGGGTTGAACAAAAACAGTTGACAACTAGAGGTGGCTTGTGGGCTGGAGTTGGCAGATATCTGCTCAAGAGGATTGAAAGTCCCAGGTCTTTAGAGAACCGGAAGTCCATCTTGCTAAGTGTGTGGACTCTTCCCAGGCCCTTTCCTGCATCTGGCACATACTTATTCTAAGCCATCCCCGAGCCAGGCCCTGATGATACTGAGAGAGCTTCCTCTGAGAGAGTTGGCTGCTTCTGCCCCTGCCCCCAGCTGGCGCTAAGAAGCCACCTGCCAATTAAGGATATATAAGCGATGAGGGTTTGATCCCTGGGTGGGGAAGATCCCCTGGAGGAGGGCATGGCAACCCACTCCAGTATCCTTGCCTGAGAAACCCATGGACAGAGGAGCCCGGAGGGCTACAGTCCATAGGGTCGCAAAGACGGAAGTGACTTAGCACATACACATCCCCTGCCCGCCCCCCCGCCCCGACCCCCAGGCCACTTTGCACTGAGACTCCCTTACCGGTTGGTGGAGCCATTATAGCAGTAGTTGGGGAGAAAGTCGAAGTTGAGCTCCCAGAAGACATGCAGGGTGATTCGGCCATAGGGGGCGGACACATTGTGGTTGGCCTCCCGAAACATGGCGTCGAAGCTGTCCAGGGTCATGTGTTTACACAGCAGTCGGTGTGTGAGCCGGTTGATCTCCAGCAGCCACTCCAGCTCCTGCCCGGAGAGAAAGCCCGAGGCTGCTGAGGACTTGCATATGCACCTTGCACACCAGTATTGCTGTCTGACAGATGCCTCTCACGCAGGCAAGAGCCCCTCAGGCAACCTCGTAACTGCTGGTACGGGGACTAGGACTCCTGCAGTTGTATGTGGCAACGTTCCCTTCTTTTGAGTGAAGGAAGTGCTAGACCATGCCAAGGGAGAATGCTTGCCTGTACCCAGAAGGGGACCACAGATCACGTGCAGATCGCTCATCTGCACACCCTTGGGGAGAAAAGCACAACCACTTGCTTTCCAGTTTCTATGCTGGTAAGGAAAACGCCTGTCCCTCAGTGACGGAAGTAAAGTAAAAGAAAACTGTGGCTGTCCATCTATGACTGAGGGTCTATCTCCATCCTGCAGAAAGCAAGCAAAAGAGCTGCCACCTGTAAGCACTTAACACTAGGCTGGTCCACGTGAGACTACTAGTTTCTTATGTCAAATACCATCCAATGTTAGTAATTTCTTATGGTTCAACCTAATACATGCCAAGGAGTATTCTAAGCACTTAATATGTGTCAACTCACTTAATGCTCAAAACCCCCTTATAAAGTGAGCATGATGGCTGTTCTTATTTTATACATATATATAGAAAACAGGCTTTAAGAAGTGCAGTAACTCGGCTTCACATCCAGAAAGTTGGGCTCTGACGTTCACATTCTTATCTGTTATATACTATAGAAATTTAAAAAACAGCTGGGGGCACAGTGTTTCCTTCTCTCAAATCCTCCTGTGTCCCCCAGTCACACAGGGGTTGGTTAAACATGTTGGCAAAAGTTTGGCTGCCAGCCATGGACCAAGGACTTGCATGAGCTATAGGCCCTAGTCATCTAGAATGCCACCTTGAGGCAGAGAAGAGGACCAGAGTGGATAATATCCAGACATAGCAGGTCACTGCATTTGCTTGAAGTAAAAGGAAGGTAAAATCCTTTGGGCTGGGTTTAGTTCTTCACTGAATTGCTATCAAAGAGAATCAAAGCACAAACCTGTGCAGAGAAAGAAAGCACCCCCTCTATAATGCTCTGCTGCTAATGCTGCTACTAAGTTGCTTCAGTCGTGTCTGACTCTGTGTGACCCACCAGGCTCCCCCATCCCTGGGATTCTCCAGGCAAAAACGCTGGAGTGGGTTGCCATTTCCTCTTCCAATGCATGAAAGTGAAAAGTGAAAGTGAAGTCGCTCAGTCGTGTCTGACTCTTCGCGGCCCCATGGACTGCAGCCTACCAGGCTCCTCCACCCATGGGATTTTCCAGGCAAGAGTACTGGAGTGGGTTGCCATTGCCTTCTCCCTATAATGTTCTGGAACACCCTTATATTGCAGTGGTTAAGTCATCTTTTGTGATCGGTATGACTGCCTGTTTCATGGACGGGTAGGCTGATGAGGCTCAGAGGGAGAAATAACTCACTCAGTAAAGGTCATAGGGGAATACAGAAGAGGTAAAGGATGTGCTCCTAGGTCTTCTAATCAGATCATGTGTATTTTGCCCTTGGATGCAGCTGCCCGGAATAAATAAGCAATTACTGAGAAAGTCCTTTGAACAGTAAAGATGGCTTTACAACCTAAAAGCTAAAAGGACATAGGCAATGGTTGTTCCCCAGAGTGTGGCCAGGAGGTGGGGCGGTCAGAGGGCCAGCTCTAAGACCTGGGACATGGAGCCCAACTGTTTACAGTCACAGGAGGAAGCCTTGCATCAGGGATTCAGTTTTATTCTCATCAGACACAGGACTCCTCTGACTCTGGTTGATTTCCACAGTGTGGAGAACCAGACCACGCTTCTAATCTTGGAGCTTCATCTCTCTGAAATTCAGATTCGGTGGCTCTAAATTGGGGCAAAATACTGGATCAAAGTTTGCAGACTTAACTGGCTGGAGTGAGACAAGCTGGGGCAGGAGGGAGCCTGGGCTGGGAAATTGGAGAGCCATTGCTGGATAAAGGTGGATCGGCTATGTCATGGCATCTGATTATTTGTTACTGCATTGGAATGGGGTAAGTGATGGCAAGCCTCTGATCTCTTGGAAAAGGCCAAAGTCTGGATTTCAGTTCTGGAACGGTAGTTGGGAGAATAAGTTTCCAGTGATTGTGCACTGTGAAACATACGAAGGGCAGAAATACAGCATCAGCTGTCTGCTTCCATCTTTCGGGACCTGGCTAGCCAGATGGCATCTTTGTTCCTAGCCACTTAGGATGGGTAAGTAAGTAAGTAAGTAAGTAAATAAATAAGTGCGATGAATGTGGATGAGCTTATTTCTAAGATCATTAAGTATCTGTAGCACATGGGGTGCCCTGTTACCATGAAGACAGCTGCAGATGAGAAACTGGGAGACAGTTTCCATCTGTGATTTCAACGGCCTCCCAAATGCGCATCAGAGACTGAAGAAGAGAGCTCTTAACTGCTGATGAGGGGATGCCTGAAATGCAGGTCTACTTCCCCCGCCGTGTCACGGGAGTTTTTATATGTAACACAAATGGCGTTTTGCATGAGCCGTTTCTTCCAGCCTTTCAGTCCGAAGAGGGCACTTGCCTGCGGAAAGTGCAGGACTCAGCGCATCAAGGCACAGAGGTTTAGAAGGCCCCAAGGGCGGTCTACGTGCCTTCAGAGAGGAGGTCAGCTCTGCAGAGGAAAGCCGGTTTACTGGGGGGCAACACAGAGAAGCAGCACTGGGGAAACAAAACACCCGATAGGCTACTTATGTGAGGCAGAGGAAAGAGCTTTTCCGTGGGAACCAGAAATCCCGGGTGTCAGCACACTTGACCTTTAACCTTCTCTGTGGCCTGGGCCAAGAGAAAAGGGATCTCAAACTCAGGCACTAGGTCATCCCATGAACGAAGTGCACCAGGCCTGTGGCAAAGCCCAAGAGAGCACAGCCCAGCTGATGGGGACGTCTAGGCAACTGTTGCCATCTGTGAAGGCGAGTCTGACGTTGCCGGGGTTTCTGCAGTTTTATTCGAATTCTCCCAAGTGTTAAATGTTGACTCAAATTTTCAAATATACTCTTGCAGCCTAAACAAAACACAGACTGCAAGCTGCCAGCTCTCAACTCTGGCATCAGATCCCTTCGAGAATCTATTTGCTCAGCTGCATAGGAGGAGGAAGACTGACTGATGAAATCGCTACAATCCTCCCAGCTGGGCATCAAGGTGGAGGGAAGGGCCGAGGGCAACACATTCCTTTCTTTGTTTTTCAGAAGAGGCAGAAGGTTCTCAGCCAAGGAAGGCAGTGGGGGCCTCCTGACGTTCCAGGAGATAGCATCCGTGGCTCTCCTCTTCACGGGCTTCAGGGACTGGGGCTACTCTCTTGGCGGCATGGCCCTCACCTGACGAACTCAGGCTTTCACTGGTTGTTTTGATTTTGTTCCCGGCTAAAAGAACATTCAGTGCCTTTCAAGGACTGGGAAGAGGCCGTGGACACCACCGCCACACACTAAAATCAGTTTTTCCATAGGGTATGCTCATTCATTACTGGAAAACTACAAGATAGAGATAAACAACGAAGAGAAAAGCAAAAATCCCACCTCTTGGACATAATCACTGCTAACATTTGGCAAAAAAACACAAACAAACAAAAACAAAACCCAAACATGTCTTAAAGTAGATCTCCTAGAAGAACTTGTGCTGTATCACAGGCTCTCAAAGTCCGTGACCCAGGACAGAGCTGGGGCAGCTGGGTCAAGTCCTCTTAGGAAATGCTGCTGAGAATCTACCCTGAGAGTGCCTCATTTGCAGCTCAAAATTTCTTTCTTTTCTTTTTTTAATATTCATTTTATTTATTTGGCTGCACCGGGTCTTAGTTGTGGCAGCTCAAAATTTCTATATTCTTCTCTTTCTTCATAAGCTATTTTCATCAAGTGGAAGGGACTATGCAAAGCTCTCTCTAGGCAATATCTCATTTCATCCTTGATTACGGCTATGAGGTAGATTCTAATATTTCCTCCATATACTACAGGTTTTTATACAAGATAAGTGACTCACCCAAGATCACCCAGCTAGTAAGTGGCGAGGCCAGAACTGGGACCCCAAGGTCTTTCTGATGCTAGAATCCTAGTTCTTGATCCTTTTTTAAAAAACTGCTTTGTCCATTAAAAAAAAACCTTTTATTTTGAAATAACTTTAGACTTACAGAAAAGCTCTTAACTGTAGACCTCCTGCACATTCCTGACCTAGTTTCTCCAATGTTAACCTCCTACATAATCATAGTATAATTGCCTAAAGTTGGAAACTATCATTGATATAATTCTATGAACTAAATGACAGACCTTATTCAAATTTCACCAGTTTTTCTGTGAAAGTCTTATCCCACATTTCTCTAAGTGGTCACGTCTCCTTGTCTTTTCAAATCTCTAATAGTTTTCAGTTTTCTCTTTGTCTCTTATGTTCTGGGTGCTTTTGAAAAGCATTGCTCATTTTTGAATGCCATTCGGTTTAGATATATAATCACAGTTAGATTGAGGTTATGCATTTTTCATTATGCATACATATTCAGGGGATGTGTGCTGTGCTATGCGTAGTCAGTCGGTTGTGTCTGACTCTTTATGACCCCATGGACTGTAGCTCGCCAGGCTCCTCTGTCCATGGGGATTCTCCTGGCAAGAACAGTGGAGTGGGTTGCCATGCCCTCCTCCAGGGGATCTTCCTAACCCAGGGATCGAACCCAGGTCTCCCGCATTGCAGGCAGATTCTTTACCGTCTGAGCCACCAGGGAAGCCAATTCAGGGGATACATGAATATATTTTCTTACTGGTGCTACTAACCTTCATGCTTGGTTAAGAGGATGCCTCCCAGGTTTCCTTACTGTAAAGCTATTATTCTTCCCTTTGGAATTAGTAAGTATCTTGAAGGAGATAGTTTGAAACTAAGCAACTATCCTATTTCTTTTCAAAGTTTTTTTGTGTGACTAATTAAAAAATTCTGGTAAAATATACATAACATAAAATTTACCATTTTAACCACTTTTAAACGTACAGTTCTGTGGCTAAGTACATTCATGTAGTTGTGCAACCATCACCAACATCCACCTCCAGAACTTTTTAGTCTTCCTCAACTGAACCTCTGTACCTATTAAATACTAACTCCTTATTTCCTGGCAGCTACTATTCCATTTTCTGTCTCTATAGACTTGAAAACTGGACACTTCTGAATAAAGGGAATCATAAAATACTCTTCTCAAAGCTCTGCCCACTAATTTCAGTGTCTATTATGGTATCTTGCCTGCGACCATTATTACTTTGGTGTTCTAATGGTGATTTTCTATTTCTCTCATTCCTTCTATGTATCTGCTCTTGAAGCTTTAAAATCTTCCTTTCATCACCTAAAGACTGACCAACCAAGTTTATTCTAATTCCTGAAGAGAATTAGTGGAGAGTAGTTCAAATAGCTGATTAATAAAAGGAGAGGGCACGCCTGTTCCATACTTGTGCATCAGGAACAACTATACAATTTCCAAGTCCCAGCACAAAATGAAAAGGGGGGGCTTTCATTAGAAAATGATTGTAAATTCCAAGATGGTGACAATAGAACATTAAACCAGTCGACAGCCTCTCTGGGCTCTAACCTACTGCACAGCAATGAAGCCGACCCCATTGTGCAATCTTCCCTCCTTTCTCAGGACCATCTAGCTACTTGCTGTATCTGTAGAATCCTAAAGGACGAGAAGCTGTGTCCCGGGATAGGCCATCTCTAGAGATTTCAAGACCTCCCTCCACTCCCTCTCTCCAGGCAATCAGGAAGGTAAAACTTTTCTCATTTCTTTTAAGTCTTTCTTTTTTTCCTGCTCAATCAAATGAGAAAGAGACTCATCGCGTCTCTTTAACCAGCTCAGTACCAGGCTACCAACAACTTCCCAACAAGGCTTCTAGTTTGAGGAGTCCCACAGCAGAACTCCCAAAGGCCTCCTTCTCTTACCACAATTGAGGTCAGGTCCTCACTCTCAAAGCGGCTGATGGCCTGGTCCAAGGATTTATACATGGCGGCAGAGATGCGCTGGGTAATGAGTCTGTTCAAGTCAATGGATCTACCCAATAGCTGCATGGAAGAGAGAGAAAGTTACTTAAATTTTACACAGGCACATGACAACTAAATGCAATGCACTGATTTAGTTAATTGTCCTAAAAATATAAAGAACGTGACCATGACAAATAGAGACTCTATGCAGAAAACAATATTGTTAAATTTCTTGAGTATGACAGTACTATTTGGATGATAAGAGGATATCCTTGTTCTTAGGAGATGTGAGCTGAGGTATCAGGGGTAAAGTGTTATGATGTCTGCAACTTTCTCTCAAATGGCTAAGAAAAACTATGTATATTAAAAAACATATTTCAATATATTACTTACATATAAATGTTTTTATAAATTATATATTCTATAAATACATAAAGTACACTTACTGTACTTATGAGAAATAATATATACATGAGAAAAAGTAAAGCAAACATGATTAAACATGAATAATCATGAATCTGGCTATAAAGTATATATGTGTGTTCACTGTCTTATTGTTTCAACTATCCTGTAGGTTTAAAATATAAAAAGTTGAGGAAAAATATGGTGCATTCAGACTGTAGGAAGAGGCTTGCGAAAAGCTCTGGCAGCCCATGCAATGCTGACATCCTGAATCTCACCCTGAGGTTCTTCCTGCATCCATCCTATCATGCAGTTCAGAGTCATCAGGGTGCCCCCGCCGCCCCCACCAAACAAGGGCCTACTGTGTACCTTCATGAGGATAAATTTAAAAGCACCAGGAGAAGGGCTGATTACAGGATGGAAAATACAGCTCAGGCTAATTTCCACCGGGTTCACATGGGCATGACTACAGATGCTCTCTAGACAGCAATAAGCATTTATTGAGTACCTGCTGCATGCACTGTACTTTGCTATGTGCCTAAGGATTCTTCTCAACTATTTTATTTTTTTCTGCTTCCCTTTTGGGAGAGATTTTCTACTAATTGACTAAGGCTCCTTATAGCCATCTTCTGCACACACAAAGCCCTCAGGATTAACATCCTGTGGCTAATTCTAGCTGCACTGGTAATGGAATCTTCTGAGAGGCTGAAGGAGAAGCTCTCATGTAGCCTTCGATGTTGACAGATGGGCAAATGCTTTTTCCTCTTACGATTCTTCGAGCATGGATTTCTCAGAGCAGTGGGACTTGCCAGGTTTTTCAGGGTAATTCCTCTCCTCTCTATCCAGGGCATTTTTTCAGCCTCTGCCCTGCTCCTCTTTACCCAAGTCTTCTCCAGGAACATGTGAACCACAGGATAAGCACACAGAAATCACAGCGTGAAGGTCATTCCACTGCCTGTGACTGACAGGGCTTAGTAGTAGGATTTAAGATCTGCTAAAGCATCTCTTATTTTGTCTGCCTGGCTCCCATGAACATTGTTAAGCAAGGATATGTTTCTGAGCTCCTGGCAGCATTTCGTCTATAACATGGGTCAAACTGTAAAAGTTCAGTTCAGTCGCTCAGTCATGTCGACTCTTCGCGACCCCATGAATCCCAGCACACCAGGCCTCCCTGTCCATCACCAACTCCCGGAGTTCACTCAGACTCGGCATCCATTGAGTCAATGAGGCCATCCAGCCATCTCATCCTCGGTTGTCCCCTTCTCCTCTTGCCCCCAATCCCTCCCAGCATCAGAGTCTTTTCCAATGAGTCAACTCTTCTCATGAGGTGGCCAAAGTACTGCAGTTTCAGCTTTAGCATCATTCCTTCCAAAGAAATCCCAGGGTTGATCTCCTTCAGAATGGACTGGTTGGATCTCCTTTCAGTCCAAGGGACTCTCGAGAGTCTTCTCCAACACCACAGTTCAAAAGCATCAATTCTTCGGCGCTCAGCCTTCTTCACAGTCCAACTCTCATATCCATACATGACTGCAGGAAAAACCATAGCCTTGACTAGATG
Source organism: Nanger dama (assembly GCA_917880005.1). Taxonomy (NCBI): domain Eukaryota; kingdom Metazoa; phylum Chordata; class Mammalia; order Artiodactyla; family Bovidae; genus Nanger; species Nanger dama. The sequence continues at coordinate 37,132,131 of CAKJTW010000008.1, forward strand.
GACCTTTGTTGGCAAAGTAATGTCTCTGCTTTTGAATATACTACCTAGGTTTGTCATAACTTTTCTTCCAAGGAGTAAGCGTCTTTTAATTTCATGGCTGCAATCACCATCTGCAGTGATTTTGGAGCCCCCAAAATAAAGTCTGACACTGTTTCCACTGTTTCTCCATCTAGTTCCCATGGAGTGATGGGACCGGATGCCATGATCTTTGTTTTCTGAATGTTGAGCTTTAAGCCAACTTTTTCACTCTCTTCTTTCACTTTTATCAAGAGGCTTTTAGTTCCTCTTCACTTTCTGCCATAAGGGTGGTGTCATCTGCATATCTGAGGTTACTGAGATTTCTCCCAGCAGTCTTGATTCCAGCTTGTGCTTCTTTCAGCCCAGCGTTTCTCATGATGTACTCTGCATATAAGTTAAATAAGCAGGGTGACAATATACAGCCTTGATGTACTCCTTTTCCTATTTGGAACCAGTCTGTTATTCCATGTCCAGTTCTAACTGTTGCTTCCTGACCTGCATACAGATTTCTCAAGAGGCAGGTTAGGTGGTCTGGTATTCCCTTCTCTTTCAGAATTTTCCACAGCTTATCGTGATCCACAAAGTCAAAGGCTTTGGCATAGTCAATAAAGCAGAAATAGATGTTTTTCTGGAACTCTCCTGCTTTCTCCATGATCCAGCAGATGTTGACAACTTGATCTCTGGTTCCTCTGCCTTTTCTAAAACCAGCTTGAACATCAAGGAGCTCACAGTTCATGTATTGCTGAAGCCTGGCTTGCAGAATTTTGAGCATTACTCTACTAGCATGTGAGATGAGTGCAATTGTGCGGTAGTTTGAGCATTCTTTGGCATTGCCTTTCTTTGGGATTGGAATGAAAACTGACCTTTGCAGTCCTGTGGCCACTGCTGAGTTTTCCAAATTTGCTGGCATACTGAGTGCAGCACTTTCATTAACTCTATACCATAATGGGAAAGTCAGGGATAGACTTTCCCATTTCTGAATGTCAGTCCCGACTGAAAGAGGTGGGCTGAAGTTCATGTTGTTGTTCAGCCGCTAAGTCATGTTCAACTCTTCATGATCCCTGTGGACTATACAGCACGTCAGGCTTCTCTGTCTTCCACAATCTCCTGGGGTTTCCTCAAATTCATGTCCATTGAGTTGGTGATGCCATCTAACTATCTCATCCTCTGCCAACTCCTTCTTCTTCTGCCATCAGTCTTTCCCAGCATCAGGTCTTTTCCAATAAGTCAGTTCTTCACATCAGGTGGCCAAAGTATTGGAGCTTCAGCTTCAGCATCTGTCCTTCCAGGGAATATTCAGAGTTGATATGCAGCTCACAATGGGTGTTCAAAGGCTATGGTGGCCGCTATTCAACTGAGGTGAGCAGCAGATGGGCTGAGAAGCCTAGAACTTGAACCAAAGGAAGCCCAGTGCCTCTTGGTAAGGTTATGAGGCTGGATTATCTCTGTGCTCAGTAGCCTACACAGGGCAATACTCAGGGCAGATGATACGCGGTCCTGATTTCTGATCTCTAGGCTAACATCACCTCCCCTCTCTCCCGCCCATTCCACCTGTCTCCATACCTGAACGTGTCTCTGTTTCAACAGTGTTTCATAGCGGTTGGATGGTGGGTATGGAATGATGACTCCATAATTCTTACATTCGGCCCTAAAACGTTTATCCAACAGGACGCTGGAAAGGATAAAAGTGAAATAAGGCCAGTAAACCAGTAAACATGACAGTGAATGGAGTTCAATTACTCAGCCATATATATTTTGAACCATAGGTTCTACTCATAAAGCACTATGTTATATATTTTAAATATTATTATTTTTTTTTCTGCTGTAGAGCAAAGTTCTTTAAATTTTTTCAGCTGGAAAAGCTCAATAGGTGAAATGAAATTTCTGTGTTAAAAACAGGCCACACACATGTTGAGCTGCTTTTTTCCTTTTTTTTTTTTTTTTTACCAAACAATCAATTGACTGCCTGCTTAGTATAGCCCAGGAAACAGTCTAGGTACCAAGGATTCAAAGTTCCCATCCTTGTGGAGCTTGGGTTCTAGTGAAAAGAGACTGATAATAAATAAATAAGCAGAAGAATAAAATAATGTTGCTGCTGCTGCTGCTGCTAAGTCGCTTCAGTCTTGTCTGACTCTGTGTGACCCCACAGATGGCAGCCCACCAGGCTCCCCCATCCCTGGGATTCTCCAGGCAAGAATACTGGAGTGGGTTGCCATTTCCTTCTCCAATGTATGAAAGTGAAAAGTGAAAGGGAAGTCGCTCAGTCATGTCTGACTCTTAGCAACCCCATGGACTATAGTCTACTAGGCTCTTCCGCCCATGGGATTTAGATAATAGTAAATACCTGCATAGTATTTACTATTCACCAGGCATGCATATAGACATGTGCATAGTTGTTTTTAATCTCACAACAACTCTATGAATTAGATGTTCTATTATTATCTTTCAGACTGAGTCATGGATTGCAGAGCAATAAGTGGTCTAAAAATAACAAAACAGAATCATTTGGTGTTATCATGGAAAGTCTCTCTAAAGAGGTCCTATTGGACAGAGACCTAAATGCTAAAAATGGGAAGATTTGGGGGAAGAATCTTTCAGGCATGATTAGCTTGGTACGTTGAGAAAAAAGAAAGGTATAGATAAGGGGTAGGGTGTGTTGGGGCTGCTAAGCTAAGTCACTTCAGTTGCGTCCGACTCTGCGACCCCATAGACAGAAGCCCACCAGGCTCCCCCATCCCTGGGATTCTCCAGCAAGAACACTGGAGTGGGTTGCCATTGTGCAAAAATGAGTTTATAATGTTAGTCTAGGGGCCAGATCCTTGTGGGATGATACAAGCCACAGTAAAGAGGGTAAATGTTTTCTCAGTGTAATTGAAGCCACTGAAAGGTTTTAAGCAGGAAAGTGACATCATCTAAATCTACACTATCCAACACAGCAGCCACCCACTGGGTGAGCCCCCAAGAATCTGAAACATGGTGAGTCCAAGCTGAGATGCGCTATTAGTATGAAATACACACGAGCTGTTGAAGACTTAAGAGAAAAACAACAAAAATGATCTCTTTAATAATTTTCACTTATTACATGTTGAAATTGTAATATTTTAGATATCATAGATTATATAATGTAGTATTAGTAATTTTAAAAATATGACTATTAAAATTACACTTGTGCCTGCATTACATTTCTGATGGACAGCAGTGATCTAGATCATTCTGTCCCTCTGGCACTCTCTCTGACTCTTCCAACTTCTTACAATCTCCCCCAACTTCCTGTATTTTTGACAAACCATAGGTCTTATAAGAAGGGATATAGACCAAGATTCCTCTTTTAAATAAGGATATATAGAGGACTCAGGGTTTGACAAGTCTGAGTTTGTTTATGCAGACAATGGACTAGCATATTTTGAAGATAACTGGAATCATCTTGGAGAAACTGGAAGCCCGGCTCTCTGGAAGGACCACATACAATTCAGTCCAATCCAGATCCTTGTGAAGTCATTCCTTTGTGAAAGGCTGCATTCTCTATGCTTCCCTGAAACTCTAAGTATATGCTTTCTATAGTTTCCATCATTAAGAGTCATTCATTTCATTAATGCACACTCTGTGTTAACAGACACTTGTGTACCTGTACATCAACTCCTGGGGAGCCCTAGTGGATCAGCAGTAAAGAATCTGCCTGCCAATGCAGGAATGTGGGTTCGATTCCTGGATTGGGAAGATCCCCTGGAGAAGGAAATGGCAACCCACTGGGGAATCTTGGGATTTCTTGCCTGGGAAATCCCATGGACAGAAGAGCCTGGCAGGCTATAGTTGATGGGGTCGTAAGAGTCAGACTTGACTTAGCGACTAAACCATCACCACACCAACTCTTGACTGAAATACGTCAGAGAAAAACTCAAGTTGTTGAAAGCAAAACGAAGCAAGTCTTGGACTTTTGAAAAATGTAACAATCCTTGAAATTTCTGGTTTGTACATTTGGATTTCCAATAAAAAGAGAACTACCCTATATATAGATACATATATGTATGTAACTATATATATAGAGAGAGAGGTTTTTGCTGGCAGTACTATTATGGGTTCCTTGAACCCAGGAAATCTCAGGGGTCTAAATCAGCCCATACCGACAATACCAATGAGCCTATGAGAACGGACACACCTAGACTTCTTCCCTGGTCTCCTGGTTGACCTTCACACTCCCATATTTGCTCACCCCCAATCCATTCTCTACATTTTAATGTTTTAAAACATCAAACTTCTAAAAATAAAAATCAAATCAGGTCACTGTCATACTTTGGAAATCATCCCATGGTGCTCCACTTCTCCTAGGATAAATGCCTATAAGACCACAGGGCCTGGGCCCTGCCTACCTGCCCAGCTTTACCACACAGCCTACCCCTCTGTGGTCTGTGAATGAGATATTTACATGTACTAATTTTAATTAAACCTTTCAACAACCCTATGAGGTATGCATGCTATTAATATTATGCTTTCGCCAAAGAGACTTTACACAATGGTTTGTTTTGCCTGCTGTTTTCCATTCTACTCTTTACCTAGTTTAACTCAACCAACTCCTGTTCACTTGAGATGTGAACCCAAATGTTACCTTCTCAGAATAGCCCTTCCAGTTACCCACCCTAAAGACTGGTTCAGGATTAACTGTTATATATTCCCAATAAATTTTTTTTCACAGGAATCTCCCTTGTCACTGTGCATTCTATAGTTTTTATTAATGTCTATTTTTCTCCTACACTGTAAGCTCTGTGAGGTCTAGCCCCATATCTGCCTATTTCTCTTTCTTCTGCTTGCTAGCCCCCAATCCAGGCTAATGGAATCATTCAGATTTCCTTAGGTGCTAAAGAAGAAGGGAGGTTTTTCAACAAGGATCTTGCCTTCCAGGTGGCTATCTTAGGAAGGCTTGGGGCCACGGTGCTGAGCTCTCGTACCTGCCGGCCATGGCTTTGTAGTAAGCAAAGATCTGGTCTGCCAGCTTGTAGACAAACTGATCAAAACACAGGTTCACCTGGTGAAGAGGAAGCAGGAAATGTCACTGGTGTCTGTCCCACTTTATCAGAGAAACTTCAGCAACTGAAGAGGGCAGTGGTGTAGGACTGCCTGAAAGTGTGAGAAGGAACAAGATGCTTTGAAGGAAAGAAAAAGAAAAGAAGATTCTCTGGCCAAGTGTGTTTGGGAAGTCTGGTCCGTTGCTCTCAAGGTCCTCAACCAGGCACAGAGAAGGCAAGATTCAAAAAGCTGTTGAGAAATTGCCCTCCCCACTGGCCACCTCGTGGCTGTTACAAGGTACCGGCCCACATTCTGTAATTACACATATCAGTCTCCCCGTTTCCTAATAGACTTTCTTTTCTTTTCCTTTCATTTTAATTTTACCTTGCTTTGCAAAAAGAAGTTGATGGTCATCAAAATTTTAAAAACCTCCTTTTAAAATGTTTGTTTAAATATCTTTGGTGAGCAAGAGACCATCTTGCCTTTTCAGTGTTTTAGCTCGTCAGTGGCAGAATATGATGCTCAGGTGAGAAGAAAGTTCACACCAGACACAGAGGATTGCAACCAAATTCTCCAGTGATGGCAAGAGCAGGGAATGGCCAAAGGTGGGATGTTAAAGAGATGGGCTGTGGTAGTTGTACAGTAATAATGGGATAACTTTGTAGCAACAGAATATATTTAGGTGATTAATCTTCCATCCTTTTAGCACCAAACTCCCAGCTCCATGAGGCTCTTTATCCGAAGAGCTTTCATATCTTTTATTTTATACCATCAATACTATTTGAACATGAAAACAACATACGCAAGTAACCAAGCCCTCTGCCCTGGACTTTGAGTTTTAAGGGTGCCCGGGGGGCCTCCTACAGGCAAAGAATTCATAAGGTCCAGGTGGGGTGTCCAACTCCTGCTCCCCTTCTAGAACCAGCTTTGAATATTCTTGCCCAAATAGCCCAAGCCCCTTCTAGGGTCTGTGTGCTCTTTTCCTGGGTCCATCCATGGGGGTGGACTGCACTGCAGACATATACACCCCTAGGGCCCAGGGTTGACCAAATGGCCATTGTTTGAGGTTAGGGGTGGGAGACAGAGCTTGGCTATCCATGCATAGGCCTTTCCAGGTTCAAAACAGAGTCTGAGGACGGCAAAAGAAAGGTGGACAATTTACACTTCTGCTTCATGGCCAACTGTGTTATCCAGGGCTGGTCTGTATGCTTTCTTTCCATTTAGTTTTTAAACATCACTTGTATATAGGACACTTTTTTGTTTTGTTTTCAACCTGTTAGAGAACATGATTAACTAAAATCTTATCAGAAAATGGACTTGTCAAATCGGAGATGCAATCAATTAACTTGTCTACTGGAACCTTTCTTCCCAAGTTTGCGTACTGCTCAGAAGACAAAGCGGGCAGATTTGCACTGGGCTCCACCAAGGTTCTCAACTCCCACAGCAAATGAAAGATTCAGAAAGAAAGCAGCATCTCTACTAGCTTTTCTTTGAAATATATAAACTTTCAAACTAATTTGGTAGTAATGCTTATATTAAAATATTCATATCTGTTCTTTATAAATAATATCTTATATTTGTACCTTATTGTTGAAAATCTTATAATGACAATAGGTCTAATTCTATGTTTATATAAGTCCACATACTCAAGTGGAGTGGAGACTCTCATTCCAATTTCCAGTGGACAAAACTGAGATATTTTGTAGTCCTTAGTGCTACTGATCTCCTGTTTCTGCTCCTTGCTGGCCTGTGGTAGGACTGCATCTTCTCACTCCTCTTTGAAAGCAAGCATAACCAAGTGACTTGCTTTGATCAATGACATGTGTCACTTCCAGCTGGAAGCTCTAGGTATCAGAGTATAAATTCACCCTGACACATCTCCCTGCCATGGCAACTACTGAATATCCCAGATGGGTTCCAGATTAAAGACTCCATGGAACAGAGCTCCTAGTCAACCCATAAAAGAGATATGAAACTTTGGTCTCAAACTAAGAATTTGTGATTGTTACTGCAGTGTATCCTAGCCTTTGCTGACCATTACAAAAATAAAGCCATTAAATGACAATTCAACAGCTTCATATGTGAAAAGATGGCTATTTCAGTCCCACCAGTACTAGACTGAATCTCTGTAAACTGTGTGATATTGGGGCAATGATACTTGAATACTCTAAACTAGACAGTAGAACATACTTCTTTAAATCATTGTAAAGATGATCTAAAACGTCCATAAAGTGCTTTGTACCTGGCAAATGGTATAAATATAATAACTGATAGGTAGAATTACTGTTTTTCTTTCTTTTTTTTTTTGGCTGTGCCACATGGCATGTAGGATATTAGTTTTGTGACCAGGAGTCAAACCCACACCCCCTGCAGTGGAAGAACATAGTCTTAACCACTAGCCCACCAGGGAATTCTTGGTAGTATTACTGCTGTTGTGATAACCAATTAATCCAACTGTAAAAGACCTATTAGAAAATTAATTTTACCCAAGTAGTTCTATCATTTGCTATTATTAAACATCTGAAAAAGAAAGACCATCCTCTGCTTCCACTAGGTCCCTTTTGATTATCACAATGTTCATAATGAAGATCAGTCTCCAAAGCAAGTCACTGATATCCCATCCTATGGTCTGAATGTTTGTGTCCCCCTAAATTCATGTGCTGAAATCTTAACCCCCAAATGTGATGGAATTAGGAGTGGTGAGGTCATGAGGATGCAACCTTCATGAATGGCATCAGAGCTCTTACAAAAGAGACCCCAGAAAGGTCCCTGGCCCTGGCCACTCCATGAGGATACAGCAAGAAGTCTGGGACCCAGAAGCGGGCCCTCCCTGACTCTGCTGCCCTGACTTAAGACTTCTAGCCTCCTGAACTGTGAGAAATACATTTCTGTAATTTTTAAGCCCCACAGTCGGTGGTATTTTGTTATCACAGCTCAAACAGACAGACACTCCACTTTGGGCCCGTGGTTAGAGATCTGAGAAGTCCAGACTCTCGGAGCATGACTGTGGGAACAAAAGGAAAAGCAGTCACTTGCCTCGGCTTCGATCTCATCGTACAGGAACTGCTTTTAAACTTGGTCAGAGCATAGTAGGCGCTGTCGTTGTACAGATCCAAAGGGTAGAGGACATACCTGAGGAAGGAAAAACAATGGCCAGTAGCTTACTAATGATCTCTCTCAAGGCAGGCAGACTTAAACTTGCTCAGGAAACATGCACGGTCGGTGAACAGATTCAGGGTTAGGAGACAGAGGCGCTTTCAGCACGCTATGATGTTTCCAGGCTCTGCTTAGGAAATGACTTATTTTACAGTCTGCCCACAGAGATCAAAGTTCATGATGTTAGGCCTGAAAAATCAGTCTGGGACTAAAAGCAGTTGGGCATCCATTAAGGACATCAGCGTCTCGATTTTTAGAGATGATCATTTTACCAACGCGGTTAGGATGAGGCTGACAAAGCCAGGGAAAGGCAGTCAGGCTGGTAGACTTCTGAGCCCTTCTGCAAGGCTGAGTGGTGGTGACCTGACACTGGGTGGGACACATGCCTCATCTGGAAAGTTCTGGAAAGAACAGGGCTCTATGGCTAGCAAACTGCCCCCACTAGCACCTTGGGAACCTCCTTGCTGGCCCAACCCTGCCTCTTACTCCATCATGGAAGGTTCTTTGGTTTCCAAGATATGGTCTGTTAGAATCCAGGGCATGGACATCTCGATGGGGAACTGGATTCGCCGGCCCATGGTCAACTCCAGGAAGAATTCTCTGAACCAGAGCTGGGAGAGGTCACAACATTGCTGCAGTGCTTCTGGAAGCATGAGGGAAAGAGCTTGGGTTATACGCCAGAAGCACCAGAAGATCTTAGTTCTGACTTTAAAAAAAAATATCTTTTATTCTTCTTTCATTGTACTAGGTACAGAGCAGGTACTCAAGAATACAACTCCATCAGTAGACCTTGCTCTCCTGGACCTGAAGGCCAGCCTAACATCTATTGAGAAGAAAGTGTTTGGGGAATTCCTTGGTGGCCCAGTGGTGAGGATTTTGTACTTTCACTGTTGAGGGCATGGGTTCAATCCCTGGCTGGGGAACTAGAATCCCATAAACTGTGAGGTGTGGCCAAGAAAAAAAAAAAAAAAAGAAGACAGTGTTTGCTTACCCAGCAATGTGGAGGTTGGAGGTTGGGTAGTGATGGTTGAGATTTAGATGCCCCTACAATTTCCATCATGTTTTTACAAAGCCATCCAGAAAACATGACATCTAAGTGTCAGAGTGTCTTTGTTGTGTCAAGGCAGATCTACAGGTGTCCGCCTCTGTCTGGACTGCAGCCCCATGATCCCTGCTAGTGATAATTCTGGATTCCCTACTGATCAGAGGCCTCAAAGTCCCTTCCTAGACTACTCTCTTGAGAGTCCCTTGGACTGCAAGATCAAACCAGTCAATCCAAAAGGAAATCAACCTTGAATATTCACTGGAAGGACTGATGCTGAAGCTGAACCTCTAATTCTTTGTCCACTTGATGTGAAAAAGTGACTCATTGGAAAAGATTCTGACGCAGGGAAAGATTGAAGGCAGGGAGGAGAAAGGGGTGACAGAGGACAAGATGATCGGATGGCACCACTGACTCAATGGACATGATTTGAACAAACTGCAGGAGATAGTGAAGGACAGGGAAGCCTGGTATGCTGCAGTTCACGGGGTCGTAATGAGTTAGACATGACTGAGTGACTGAACAACAGCAAAGAGGTAGACTGCTCTCTACCTAGATCATCCTTACCAACAGACACATCACCCTCTCAGGACCCTTGGATGCTACTCTCCCTTCCCCTCATCCCATCTGCACATACATCCCACCCACTGGAGCAGTGGAGGGGGAACATGGGATGGGGTGCAGCTTGGGAGCCCCCTTTGCTAGGAGCAATTGGCACTAATCAGCTCAGAGATGCTGCTTAAAAGCAAAAAGCTGACCTGGTCCTTAGGTGCATCTGTGTGTCACCTGTTTGTGGTCCCCCTTTACTAAAGACTTCACAAAAAATTGGCCACAAATATCTCCTAAATTCAACTGACTCACAAGAGCTGGACTGAGCCTGGCCTTTCTCAGAGTCCGCTGGAAAGTATGCCTTTTATCTTTGGTGGCAAAACGTGCCCTTTGGGGTCGATGATCCCGTGTCTGCAACTTCTGGCCTGACAGCCTGAGCTGCTCCGGCTCCTGGGAGCCCGCCCCCGCCCCGCCCCAGCAGGACGCTCACCGCTGATGTTGAGCAGGTGCGTGAAGAAGAAGGACTGCTTGTGGAAGTCTTCGATGGCCAGGACGATGGGTCCGTCCAGGCTGCTCCGCAGGGTCTTCTTGGAACCGCTTTGTCCGCAATTAGCGATTCAAGCATGGTCCGCACCATGTATAGCTTGAAAAAGAAAGGAAGATGGGAAGGTCAGGGGCTGGCCCTCCATCCAGGGGAAAAGGTTGCTTTGTGTTGTATTTCTAGTATTTTTTTTTTTTTCCTGTAGATATCTGCCCTTAATAAGCTCTGTCTTAAGGAAGCACCAGTTTAGGGTTGGAGAAGTAAACTTAGCACGTATAACCTTCAAGAAGGAGACGGGCCAGCCCTGAAGGATGCTCTGCCTGGGGCCGGGGGCCTCCCATGGTTACCAGGTCTTTCAAGGCCCAGGTTCTTGCCTGCTCTGCTTGACCAGGGCGTGGGCATCAGAGGAGAACCTCAGTTCCACGTCACCCTGGAATCACTCCCTGCTCTGCTGGACAGCCACGGTGGCACCAGGGGTAGAGCACTGGACTCACAGTCAAAAGCTGGAGGTTCAGGGCTACACAGTGCCACTGACTTACTGTGTGACCTTGGGCACAAAGTCCCACTCTGGGCCTCAGTTTTCTTATCTGCCAATAGGAGGAGGTTGTACCAGATGCTTTCTCCAACCAGTCCCTTTCATTTCTAACATTCGGAGGAACTGTGAAACGAGGTAGGGTCAGAGCGAGCCCCCACCACCTCAAGTTTCCAATCTTCATTACCGAGGGACAGCGGTGCTGTGCCCTCTGGGGGCACCAGCAGCACGGCACGGCCGAAGTGCTGGGCGGAAAGCAGGTGAAGGTGCGTACTTACAGGAGGCCTACTAGACAATTAACTCCTGCTTACAGAGGGCCTTAAGTGCAAAGGGCGCAAGGGCTAATCTAGATCTTTCCACACCATGTCTTTGACTCTTAGGGCTGGAAGGGGCCGTGAGGAGCCAGGCTAGTCCATTCCTGCTGCCTCCTGGAGAAGTGTACCCAACCAACCCAGCCAGGCGGTGTTATACCAAGGATCGGCAGCCTCTTCGGCCCTGTGTGCCACCAGTGGGGTGAAACAAAGCCCGCGGGGACCACTGGCAGGCCTAAGACATAGATGGGAGAGAAGAAGAGGGAATGGGAGGGCAGGAGAGACAGGGAAGAGGGAGAGAGGAGAGAGAGAGAGAGAGAAAAGCAAGAGGTATTGTATACGGTGGGAAAGCCGCCACGACTGCTAGAGGCCACCTGCCGACCACCTCTGAGACACTCCAACCTCCCTCTGCCACCACGTCCATCCTCTGGTCTTCTCTAGCACCTCGCCCACCGAGCACCTGGGCTGGACTGGGCTGGGCAGCGTGGCCACAGAGAGCAGTGGCGCACCAGCCCTGGCATAGCACCCTCCTTTGTGGTAAAGGAACTACGAAGCTGCAGGCCATCAGACAGTCCACCCTCTGCAACCCTGTCAGTGGGCATGGCTGACCGTCCCTAAGACTCGAGAGGCCCTGTTCTAATGATGGCCTTTGGAGTCCTCCAAGAAAAGATTCTTTAATCCCATCTGTGCAGATGCTGACCGATTTGTATCGGATTCTAACTATCTGAAATCCAAGAAGGGGAAACGCTTTCCCCGCCTACTTTTATTAAGCGGACCATTTAATTCACTGGAACAGTCACCTCGCAGCTCTGCTAGATGCCACATCTACTGTGCTCCCAGGGCCCTGACAGAGCCCCAGGGTGGGAGTCAGGAGACCTGGTTCTCGTCCCACCTCCACCTAGACTCACCTTGTGACTTGGACAAGTCACGGTCCCTCTCTGGACCTCAGTTTCCCCATCTGCAAAATGGGGAGAGGAACTAGTTTGGGACTAGCGTGTTTCTAAAGGCTGTTCCAAGCTGACCATCCAGGAGTCCATCAGGTGTGTTCTCGCCACCCTACCAGAACCTGGGAGCTTTGGTAAGGGCCTGTTGGTGACACGCTGTCTCACATTACACAAGCACTCCTTTCTCCCTCCCTGTCCCCCATTGCTCTCTCATTCTCTGCCTCTTGGCCCCCTCTCTCCTCCTTTTCCATTCTCTCTTTTGCCTTGCCCAGAAGAAACACCCAGAAGCCCTGCTCAGCCCCTCCAGGCCATTCTGGGCATTTACACAGAACTGTTTGTAGAAGCTTCCTTGAGAAGTTTCACATCTCTCAAGCAGGCAGGGTAAGAGCAAGGGGCCTGCTGGCTGAGGGAAGGTGCAATGATGGTGCTGCGATCCCAGCTCACCCTGGTCCCACCTCCCTGCCCCATCCCCGTACCCGGACACAGACACACACACAGCGAAAAGGGTCGGGGGTGGGCCTTAGAGGGCTCATCTCAGGTGATTCAAGGACTCAGGACTTTAGGGATAAGACATAAGGGTTGTGTGAAGCAAGAGCTCCCAGCCTGGGGCATTTGGGCCCTGTAAGACTTTAAAAAGCTGTAATGGGTCCATTAGCCTTTTCAGTACCTCAAAAGCCTACCAGAAATTATTTATCCTTAAGTAGGTGGTAAGGATTTAACTAAGGTGCCTAGGTTCTTTACTTTTTTTTGCCTCCTAGATAACAACTACTTTGGATAAGCCACAGACAACCTCTTGTTCAAAAAGCTCTGGTTAGCAACTCTGAGTATCTCTGATCATTAGACTTTCTCTAAGGGGTCAAAGACTTTCAATTTGTGATTTTGGGTGTGTTCAGAGAATAACAAAAGGGATGTTTAGTCAGTAACATGATTTTATCCAAAGTTTTTATTTAACAGAGAAGATAACCAGAGCTCAGAAAGGTCAAGGCGCTTGCCCAAGAACACACAGCAAGTCAGAGGCAGAAACTTCGGAATCTCTAAGCTAGGACGTCACTATGGGGGAGAAAGAGGGGAGGTCAGGGTTCATTAAAAGGGGCAAGAGAGAGGCATACAGGTTCCACGTGAAACACCTCTATACTTGGGAACCTGTACTTCACTGGGCTAGGAGAGCCAGTTTTGGTATTACCCCCTTTTGCCAGATTAGACAACTGAGGCACAAAGAGACAGGATAACGTGCCCGAGGTCACACAGGTATGTAGGACTAGAATCCAGGTCTCCTGAATCTTATGCTAGTGGTCCTCCCTCTTACATCAAAACAACACAGAAAAAGACAAGAACAGCTGCTTGACCCTGCCCCTTCTGCCTGAGGACTCCCGAGCCCACTGCCCCACAGTCCAGCCAGGATGACCTACCGTAGCCTGGCTGGCCTTTGAGTCAGCAGACTGGCCTGTGCCTGGAGTCGCTTACCTGTGTGCTGGAGGGACCCACAGCTCGCCGTGGCACCTTGATGTCAAATCCACCCTTGGGGTCCTTCTCCCCTTTCAAGCACGGGTCATTGGGGGGCTCACGGCCCCCCTCCCAGTCACAGATGGTTTTCCGAATCGCCTGTAGAACACTGCGGAAGGAAGAACTAGGATTCAGGCCATCAGAAGGAGGTGCTGCAAGCTTGGATCTAGAGTCCACAGCGTCCAGGATCACGTGCTTTAGAGCTCCTGACGTGGCTGTGAACCATGCTCATCCCAGGGCCCCTCCCCCAGAGATTCTGGATTCACATATCGGAGGTGCAGTCTGGAAGTCTGTATTTCACAAGTGCCCCAGCGATCCTGATGCCCACTGGCTATCTGAGAACTCGGCTCAGAGCCCATACAGTGGGAGAGAAGCTGAGTGAAGCAGGATGGCTATTCTTCTTTTTGCTTATAGAACAGTTTCATTAGTCCCATTTCATTCTCTGCATACTTAAAACTTTAATAATAGCTTATATGTGTTGCATACTCGCTCCAAGCTGTGGTGTGCTTAGGTTTATACATGAATTCTCTCACTGCATTATCCCGAAAGCCTATTGAGTAGGTATTGTTCTTACCCATGTTTTATAAATGAAGGGAATGGAGGTTCAGAGAAGGTAAGTAACTAAGTTCACACAGCTATACCGTGTGGATATGGGCTTCAAACTTAGAGATGGGGACATAAATTATCCCACATATCCAGTCTTCTAAAAGAGCCTCCTAGAACTTGCTGGAACTCATTGAGGGGTCCGTGTATTCAGACATCCCTGGAAGCTGACTGAGCCGGGAACATCCTCCGTGGCCTGCACCCAGCACCCCTGATTTTGGACATGGCCCTAAAAAGGCCATCTGAAGACCCACCTGATGAGGACATTCTTCTTCTTCCGTACCGCCTGCCTTAGGGGCTCGCGAAGGGTCACCTGGGCAAAGTCCTGCAGGGCCGCGTAGATGGTGTTCCTGATGGCCTGGTTGAAGACACTCTCCATCCTGCCCATGAGCACCTGCAGGCCTTTGATCATGGCGATCACCTGGCCAGGCATGGATCAAGGTGAGCTCACTGGCCTCAGTACACCTGTCCACCCGGTACCCTCGGCATGTCTCGTGCTGGCAGAGACTGCCAGGAGCACGAGGCCAGCCAGCAATGCTGAGAGTGCCAGCTCACGGCTGGGAGGAAACGTGTACCAGAGCAGAAGTCAGCACTCTGCTCCCCTCTCAAAGAAGTCCTGCTACAGAGTGAAGACGTCAGCCACACGGCGTGTGCTTCACCATCAGCAAATTTTTATCCTGGCACCGGCTCCCGGTCTCGCTGCTGACTAGTGACAATCAGCAGCCAGTCTGTGGACCATGTTTTGAGCAGCACTCTGACTTTTAGAGGCCTCTCCACATACCATGTATCCACAGACAATATCAAATAGAACTCTTTTTTTTAAACCATAACATTTCTTAGGGAATTTCCACAACCTGTGCTTTTGAAATAATTTGGCCAATTGCTGCTTGAATCCATAAAGTAGCATTCCTGTAGAAATCTTGCAGGCAAAGTACTCTGCCCTTCCAGATGCCTCCTCACTAGCCCCTTAACTCACTGCTCTGTCTGCAGAGGCGGAGAGTCAGGTGACTGCAGCACGCGTATCATCACTGTGACCTTGCCGCTCCCTTGGGATCTACCTGCCTGTGGGGCATGTCCTCCCTCTGGGTGCCTGTCCTGTCCTGGCAGTGATCATCCCTGTCCCAGCCCAAGGAAGGGATGTGGATATTTATGCAGCTGCTCTGCTTGCTTCTCAGTGGGAAGTTTCACAGGATGGGGGAGGAACAGGAAGCTTGGTGTGGCCTTGACTAAAGCCATGTTCTCTAGTCCAGCTTTACCAGATCTGAGCCTTCGGCCCTCATCAGCCTCAAGTGCTAACTTCTCGATTGGCTTAGAATTCAGAAGGGGCAAGCCTTGCCAAATGAGCCTCCTGACAACTGCCACACTCGCCACACCCATCCTGGCACGTTCGATTCCCTCCCTCTGCACCAGACTGCAAGAGCACTGCAGGGGTGAGGCTCCGCGGACTGTGTAAGCCCCATCCCGGGGCTTGGGTCCCTAGTGGCTCTCAGGAGAGTTCTGTTGAAAACATAATGAGTACATGAGTGAATGAGCTTTGATGTTACGACTTTATCTTCCTTTAAAGTGTAAAGGAAGAAGCAGAATATTTGCGGCTGGAGAAATGGTGAGAATAGAGCTCAGAAGGGAAGGAGTTACACAAGAACCAACAGCAATGGTTTTGCTGAAGAGAATCTTTATAATGCAGAAATAATGAGAGAGAAGCTCTAAAGGACTGTGAGGTCATGAAAGAATCTAGGCTTCTGACTGGCAGTGAAACTAGAGAATAGAGACAAAGGAAGGACAAGGTAATGAAGATGTTTCAGAATAATTCCAAACACAGAAGAGTATGCAGATCTGTTAGACCCAAGGGAAAATCTTTGCAACTATGGGCTAGGCAGAGATTTCTTAGCTGGAACACAAAATATTACAAAACATGGAATGATAGGTAAGTTGGGCTTTGTCAAAATTAAAGACAGTTGCTCTTTAAAAGGCAATCCTAAGAAAATGAAAATGCAAAGTCACCAATTAGAAAAAATACTTGCATTTTATATAAATTTATCAAATGGTACACTTGCTTCAGGAAACTGTTCAGCAGTTTCTTAAAAAGGTAAACATATACCTCCAATATGACCATTTCAAGAGAAATGAAAACCTATGTCCACACAAAGACTTACACTCAAATATTTAAAGCAATTTTAGTTACACTAACCCAAAGCTGAAAATGGTCCAATGTTTATCAATAGTTGAATAGATACAAAAATTACAGAATAGCCACACAATGGAAAAATACTCAGCAATGAAAAGGCACAAACTACTGATACACAAAACAAGTGAATGAATCTCAAAATTATCACACTAAGTAAAAAAAAAGCCATACACACAAAATATATTCTGTATAATTCTGGTAATATAAAATTCCAGAAAATGCAAACAAATCTATGGTGACAAAAAATGTGCCTAAGGCCAAGGACAGAGAGAAGGATGGATTGCAAATGGCATAAGAAGTCTTAAAGTGAGATTGAAATAGTCTGCATCTTGTGTTTGTGGTTTCACAGGTGTGTGAACAACTGTCAAAACTTTTTGAATTATATACTTTAAATGGATGCAGTTTATTGAATGTAAATTGTATCTCAATAAAGCTGATTAAAAAAAAAAACAATGATCTCCTCATAGTGATAGCACATTCATGACACAAGGGCAGGATACAATAAAAAAAAAGAAAAGAAACATTCACACATCAAGATGGAGCTTTTGAACATTAAAAATATAGGCAAAATAAAAATACTAACAGAGTTGAAAACTGAATTTAAGGAAATATCCCATAAAGCAGACAAAAATAAGTGATGTGCAATAAGAGAGAAAAGATAGGAAAACCAGACACTAAATCCTGGGTGTCCAACATCTGCCAGACAGAAAACCCAGAAAGACAGGACAGGGAAAACAGAGGAGGAAATTACCAAAATTAAAATTCAAGAAAATTTCCCAGATCTACAGAACATGTATTTCCACACAGCAATGGCTCTAAATAGGTCATTGTCCCAAACAATGAATACGAAAGGCCCTCATCACGATGCTTCACAGTGAACCTTTAGAAAAATAGTGATAAAGAGATGAGACCACAAAGTTCTACAGAGGAAAAAGTAAGAATAAAGTTAGACTCACAATTCTTGATTTCAAAACTTACTACAAAGCTATACTAATCAAAATGGTGTGGTATCGGCACATGCGGGCTTCCCTGATAGCTCAGATGGTAAAGAATCTGCCTGCAATGCAGGAGACCTGGGTTCAGTCCCTGGATTGGGAAGATTCCTGGGAGAAGGAATGGCAACCCACTCCAGTACTCTTGCCTGAAGAATCCCATGGACAGAGGAGCCTCGCAGGCTACAGTCCATGGCGGTCACAGAAGAGTCACACAGGAATGAGCAATTGGCATATATTTAAATGGAAGAGAATAGAAAGCCCAGAAATAATCCCATACATTTATAGTCAATTGACTTTTGACAAGGGCACCAAGACAATCCAATGGAGAAAGAATACTCTTTTCAGCAACTGGTGCTTGGAAAACTGGACATCCACATGCAAAGAATGAACTTGGACCCCTACTCACACAATATACAAAAATTAACTCAAAATGAATCAGAGACCTAAATGTAAGAATTGAACCTATAAAAATCTCAGAAGAAAAATAGGAGTAAATCTTTGAGATCGTGGATTAGGCAACAGTTTCTTAAATCTGACATCAAAGGCATAAGTGACAAAAGAAAAATAAACTGAACTTCATCAAAAAAAAAAAAAAAACTTTTGTACTTCAAAGGATTCCAACTAGAAAGTAAAAAGACAATCCACGGAATCGAGGAAATTGTTTTTTCAAATTATATGTCTGATAAGGGTCTTGTATCCAGAGTATATAAAAATTTTTTTTCTGGATGCTTGAATATTGATACAATTTTAAATATATCATTTCTGGAAAACAAGGTGCAACATAAATTTTTTTCATCTTTTTCATTTTGGCTCAGATATTCGGTTGCAATTTGGAAAACAGGCTCTATTTTCCTGTAAATCATGGTGGATTAATAGGCTTTTCTGATACAGAATATATAAAAACTCCTATATCTCAAAAATAAAAAGACAAATAACCCAAACAAAAATGGGCAAAGAATCTGAACAAATAGTTCTCCAAAGCAGCTATACAGATGGCCAATAAGCACACAGAAAGATGCTCAATATCATTAGTTATTAGGGATATGCAAATCACAACCACAATGAGACATGACTTCACACCAATTAAGATAGCCAAAATAAAAAGACAATAAGTGGGGCTCCCCTGGTAACTCAGTTGTAAAGAATCTGCCTGCCAATGTAGGAGACACAGGTTTGATCCCTGGTCTGGGAGGATCCCACGTACCGAGGAGCAACTAGGCCTGTGCCCCCAGACTATTGAGCCTGTGCTTGAGAGCCTAAGAACTGCAACCACTGAGCTGATGAGCCGCAGTGACTGGAGCCCCCTGCCCTGGAGCAAGAGAAGCCAGTGCAGAGAGAAGTCTGCGCTCCACAACTAGCGCAGCCCTCACTTGCTGCACCTGGGGAAACGGCATCGCTGCTGCAACTGCAGTGACGAAGCCCAGCAATGCTGGAGCAGATAGCCTGTCCCCTCTCCAGGGATCTTCCTGACCCAGGAATCAAACTGGGGTCTTCTGCACTGCAGGTGATTCCTAACCACCTGAGTTGCCAGGGAAGCCCCCGCAGAAGACTCAGCACAGCCACAAATAGATATATAAATACAGTTATAGAAAATTCTTTAAAAGTTCAGGTTCTTTGATTCAGAGTACAAATTTATTTTTTAAAAAGACAGTAAGTGATGACAAGGCTATGACTTACATATCCAGGGATCAAGCCCAATATAAATGACAACTCCCACATACTGCTGGTGAAGATGTAAAATGATCGAGCTGCTTCGGAAAACAGCTTGGCATTCTCTCAAATTCTTAAACAAAGAGTTACCACATGATCCAGTAATTCTGCTTCTAGGTATAGATCCAACAAAATGAAACACATTTCAACACAAGTACTGGTACATGAATGTATGTATCAGTGTTATTCGTAATAGTCAAAAAGCTGAAACAACAAAAACAGTAGCTGTCACTCACAACCCAGTATGAATGTGCCCTTTCACTCCCATAGAATATTTTTCAGTAATCAAACAAAAAACCAAATCATATAGTCTAAGGTAGGAAGTAAGAATCCTGTCTCCAGGAATGACTGTTGATGGTTTGGTATATATAAATACACACACTTACGTCCTTCCATTTTGAGCAAATGTGCAAAAGTATATTAATTTGAGCAGAAATGGCATCATTTTACCTGCTGCTCTTTAACCGTTTTTTTTTAACTTAACAATATTCTGTGTATATCTTTTCATATCAGTATATCCATTTTAGTGGCTGCATCATATTTAGTGATACACCTGCACCTTCATTTACTTTATCTGATCCATATTGTAGGACATTTCAGTTGTTTCACATATTATGGCATTATAAACAATACGGTGATAAATGTGTACATATGTATTGATTGGCACAGTTGGCTTATTTCTGAGATATAGTCCCCAGAAGAATTTCTGGGCAAATGATACGCATGTTAAAAATCTGAATATAGGTGATCAGACTGCCCTCAGAGAAAGCCTGTAAAATGCATACTGGCCCCTCAAAGTATCTGAGAAGATCTACATCCCACTTTAACCAGCAATGGACATTGCCAGTCTTCTAGATCTGTACCATCCTGACTGATCAACATTCTGTATCTTAGCTTTAATCTGTAGCTCTCTGACCTTTCATCAGTCTGGGCATTTCTCCTACCTCATTTGGCCATATGTCTGTCTCTTCTTTTGTTTCCAATGGAGTGACACTTTCTTTGGGATTTTTAAGACCAGAATGAGTTTCTCACCATTTCTGAATAACAACCGGGGACAGAGATGAATTCGGGTGGGAGGAGGGGTGAGCAGGTGCATGCACGTGAGGACCAGGGCTGCCACCCAGCCCAGCACCCCTCCAGGAAGCCCCAAGCCGACACTGAGCAGCAACCTAGCGAGTGGGGGACAAGGAGACACAGGGAGTCAGCACCCACCTCGACGAAGGCAAACTTCTCTTCACTGGTGTAGTTGTAGCGCGTGGCTCGTTCGTACTCCTCGGCTGTGCCCGGGCAGTCCTTGTTGCAGAACTTGTCTGTGGGGTGAACCAGCTTCCAGGAGTACTGGGGAGAGAGGAGAGACCCCACGTCCATCAGTGGGTGAACGGATCAACTAAACCAGGAGAGTCCACACAACAGAGCAGCAAGGAAATGAAGTATTTATCTGTGCTACAAAGGATGGACCTTGATAACATGCAGTTGACACAAATAGCCATGTATGATGCCATTCTATTTACAGGAAACATACAAAAATAGAGAAATCTACAGAGACAGGAGACGGCTTAAGGCTGTAGAGACAGGGAACAGGGTGTGATTGTACCAGGTATGGGTTAGGTTGTTCTAAATTTGACTGCAGCTGCATAGCACTGGAAATATACTAAAAATTAATGGATTTATATTTTAAATTGGTGAATGATGTGGTGTGTGAATTCTCTCTCAATAAACCTGTTTAAAAGTGTTGGAGAGAGGCAGGGGCAGACAGATTCCAAGAGACCAGAGGTCAGAGTGGAGGGGGCTGGGGAGGGGCAGACCCTCTTCCCTGGGACACCTACCACCTCCATGACGTGGGCGCTCCACTTGGATAAGAGCTGCAGGCCCCGCAGGGCCAGGTCAAATAGCTCACGGTACTCCTCATCTGACTTCTGGCTGTCCAGCCCGGAGCCCGTCACCACCTGAGGAACATCGACCATCACCTTCACTGCCAACGAACCTGGCACTTTTCCACTGTATTTCACTGATCCCCCAAGAACACTGCGAGGGAGGTGCTATTATCATACCTCTTGACTGATAAACTAACTGAAGCTCAGACAAGCCTTTGTTGGTCACATGGCTTGCAAATGACTGAGGGTTCAATCTCAGGTGGTATGATGCCAGAGCCCTCACAATGACCCCGGTCAATTGCAGAGCAGTGGCTTTTCAGACTTTTGGGTCTGTGATTTACAGCAGGAAGTGTATACTATATACTGACTGAGGTATTCAATACAGACAGGAAATAACATTTTCCACAAAGAAACTTTGTGCTGAATACTTGAGACCTCCTCTGATTGCCCATTGTTTCATACCAAAATGCTAATTAGAGATCACTTAGTTGACTTCACAACCAATTACAAATGACTCATTGACTGAAAAGCACTGGTGAAGACAAAAATGTTTGAACATGTAATATATTCCGCAGTGAAATATAATATGCATGTATGCATGTGCATATGCACAGACATGTGTATATGTGTGTGTGCATACATATACATATTGAGCCAGTCCTCATTATTCGTGGGTTCTGCATTTGTGAGTTTCCTTATTTACTAAAATTTATTTACAACCTCAAGATCAATCCTTGCAGTGCTTTCACAGTCATCTGCAGATGTGTGCAGAGTGGCAAAAACATCTGAATCACGTTCCCAGCTGAGGTTGACCAACACAACTCTCTGCCCTCTTGTTTCAGCTCTCACTGTAAACAAGTGTCTCCTTCCTGATCTACTTAATGCCCCATTTTCCACTTTCTTATACTTTTTACTGGTGATTTCACTATTTAAAATGGCCCCTAAACACAGTGCTGACTCTCTGTCTGTGCCTCTATAAAAAAGGAGGCTGTGATGTGCTTTATGGAGAAAATATGTATTTTATTTTTAAAATATTTATTTATTTGTTTGGTTTCACCAGGTCTTGGTTGTGGCATGCAGACTCTTAGTTCTGTCTAGATCCCTGACCAGGGATTGAACTCAGGCCCCCTGCATTGAGAGTGTGGAGTCAGCCACTGTAGCACCAGGGAAGTCCTAAAAATAAGTGTTTTAGATAAACTTTGTTCAGGCATGAATTATAGTGCTGTTGGGTATGATTTACTGTTAACAAATCAACAATATATATTATGTAAGGTGACTTTAAACAGAAATGCATGTAAAACAAGGCTATATATGAAAAATCATCTGATAAACACTGTGCCCAGAGGCTCACAGAAACTTAACCCTGTATTTGCTAGAGAAGCGATTACCTGCTGATGCAGCGTTGATGGTCAGTTTATAGAAGATAACCGTTGTGAATACCAAGAACGATCTGTATATATACATGTATAATGTGTATAATTTTAAAAACACCTCTGAGCCAGACTCATTCTTAGATCATACCAAAACTGGACAAGAATTGAATGGGGTCCCTGGCACTTACTTCCCTGGTGGCTCAGATGGTAAAGCGTCTGTCTACAATGCGGAAGACCCGGGTTCGATCCCTGGGTCAGGAAGATCCTGGCAATCCACTCCAGGACTATTGCCTGGAAAATCCCGTGGACAGAGGAGCCTGGTAGGCTACAGTCCATGGGGTCGCAAGAGTCGGCATGACTGAGCGGCTTCACTTTCACTTTCCTGGCACTTAAATTATTCCCATAGCTTAGCTTATGCTCAAATCATTGGCATATACAGTTAAAAAGCCAAAGGCTTGGGCTTGAACCTGATCTATGTCCTCCAGGGGCCCTGCTAAGGACGTGGGCCACTCATCTAATGACCATACTGCTTGAATTTGCTCTCATTTCAGATGTGATCAGACATTTCCCTACTTTGGGTTTTGGAAAGAGTAATTACAGCTACTAGCCACATGGTGGAGGCAGTGAGCATAAATGGAGCAGTGCAAAGTCATCTTGGAGCTTCAAAAGGTAAAACAGGGATTGAAATCAGGAGACATAAACCAACATATATATTCATTACAAGGTCTGCATAGAAAGAGCTCTAGAAGGATATATGAAAGTGAAAGTTGCTCAGTCATGTCCACCTCTTTGCGACCCCATGGACTATATAATCCATGGAATTCTCCAGGCCAGAATACTGGAGTGGGTAGCCTTTCCCTTCTCCAGGGGATCTTCCCAATCTAGAGATCGAACCCAGGTCTCTCACATTGCAGGTGGATTCTTTACCAGCTGAGCCACAAGGGAAGCCCAAGAATACCGGGGTGGGTAGCCTATCCCTTCTCCAGAGGATCTTCCTGACCCAGGAACTGAACTGTGGTCTTCTGCACTGTAGGAGGATTCGTTACCAACTGAGCCATCAGGGAAGCCACAAGGGATAATATATATACACCTCCAAGTATTAATACTAGTGGGTTCTGGGCAGTAGAATTTTACATGACTGATTTTCCCTTCTTTTGTCTATCTGTACTTTTTCTGAGGTTTGTACACTAATTGTGTTTCCCTAATTAAAAAAAGAAGAAAAGGAAAATCCAGTGCCAGTAAAAATGTAATTAGAGCAACCACAGGAGATATTTATGACCTTCTTCTGTTCCTAATTGTATTTTCTGGCTTATTACAATGATTTCTATAATTGTTTTAAAATATTTAGGTGGTGCTATGAGCATGATTGTACAGAACTCTGTTTCTCTTGCCACCCAGGGTGGAGGTGTTTAGATCATGTACAAACTAACAATTACTGGGCTGTTACTACCTGCTAGGTGCAATGCATTTCCCAAACACCATAGCACTTAATCCTCTCAATGAACCTTTTCTGGATACTATTAGGTCCATTTTGCAGATGAGGAAACTGAGGCTCAGGGATGCTGAATAACTTGTGAAGGTCAGAAGCAGAACCAGAATCAATCCCAGCTCTGTCTGGCTCTTGGCCATTCTGCCCTCCTGCATCCAAATGTATTCCCTCACTCATCCACTCCTCAGGATCCCTAGGATCATTTCTTTACTGGAGTTCCTCACCCCCTTCTCACCCTAGGCCCAAATGGGCCTCCATCCCACCAGCCACAGCAAGCTCACCTCACTGTTACTGTAGCGAGCGAGTTCTGAGATGAAGCGGATGTGGTCATCGCGGATCTGAACCATCTGCTCGCAGATATTGTACTGGGGGCTGATGCTGCTCTGGGTGCACGTCCACCTGGGCAGAAAATCAGGGGGTCAAAGTGGGTCCTGGCCCTGGGAGGGGCAGGATCCTTCCATCCACTAGTTAGTCTTGGTGCTCAGCTAACGTGACTGGCTCCACTGGGAACAACCAAGAGGTGTCCTACCCACCAGCAACTGCCTGCTGAATTCCACCGTAGGCACTGCAGGCTGCATGGAAAAGACTATCCTTCTCCTACTTGGGGCTGGCCTCTTCTAAGGCCCAATCCCACACTTTCCTAGGTAACGGTGTCCACAGTACTTACCAGTCACATGAGCGGGGAGGGACTTGCAGCCTCTCTAGGGCTACAAAGGGCTGGAGTCCAAGCTAAGAAAAAGCAAGGTGGGTGACCTCCCAGATCTGTCAACTGACCCCAGCAGCACTCTGTCCTGTGGCTGAAGCTGCCACTGACAAAGGCCTTTGGGTGGAACTGGAAAAGCCTAACAGGGTTGTCTGTTTGCAACAGCGAGCCGGGAACTGGGAAGCTCTTCACCGAGAGGAAGCCGCAGCCATCCTGAGAGGCACTGCTCCCTCTTGCCCTCATCTTCTCCCTCTTTCTCTCTTCTTTCTCCTCAATACTTCCCTCAATTTTTGAAAAAGAGATCTTTGAGAAAACATCTTAAATTGGGGAAGAAATGAATGAATGAGAGTCTGTATTCTCCTTTGCCAACAGAACAAAAGACAACCCTGGTCACTGACTTCTGCCATCCGGCGCCGGGTGACCCAGTGGACAGACTAAGAATGCGCACCAAGCAAGGCAGATACACGTTTAGGGAAAATTCACTATTTCAGAAGGAGCTCTGAAGGGGCACTCCAGAGAATACCGAGAATGCTGATACTTCCTCATGCCTATACTTCGACACGACCTTTACCCTGAGTTCCCTGTGTGGGATGGGGACACATCACTCAAGCCCCTGCCCCCAACCCTGAGCACATCATCACTCCAACCACCTTCAGCTGGCTAAGAATTCACAAGGAAATAAGTCCAGTATTCGGGACTCCATGCTTTCCCTGGAAGACCTCCTCACATACTGGGTTACGAAGCTCTCCCTGGTGAGACTCATCTGCAGTGGCTCAAAGCTGGTGGAGTTCAAGGACTCTGCCTTTACGTATTTTTAAGGCTTTAATACCCTCATCCCTGATGAAAACATGGTTTGTCCCCTTCTGTTGGAAATGTAGGCAGAAGAATCCTCCTTAACAAGACCAGAGATCAAAGGGGTAGTCAAGCCTGTAGCCCAGTGTTCCCCAAACTTCCATGAGGTGCTGACATCCCGGATCTTAGCACAGATGACCTAGAGGGTGGTTTCTAAAACAACCTTGGAGGAGGCCATTGACCCACTTCACACCTGGAGCCGTTGGTACCATACCCTGCACGGCATACTTACTGCACAGACACAAGACCTGAGGAGAGAACCAGCGGGATGAACAAGGCCACCTCACTCCATCTGACCACGGAGGGCCAGCACTCCTCCCCCTGCTCGGGGGCAGGAGGACTCCTGCTGTCCCCCTGCAGGTGGCACAGGCCACCGCGGGGACAGAGAAGGGGCGGGGCTGTGCTCTGAGCGCTTCTGAACCCTGGCAGCAAAGGGCGAGTGCAAAAGGGCTCAGATCACCATCCGCTGCTCCCCTCTGTCAGGAGCCAGTGATGGACAGACTCCACCTGCCCAGGGTCTGGGGGAGAGGGGAAGGGCTGAAATGGCCCCTCGGCCCCCTGCCCGGGCTGGGCGTCCTCGCGGGAGCCGAGAGACATTACGGCAGGCACTCACTTGGACTTGTTCTCTTCATAGTGAGCACTGGTCTTAATGTATCTGGCCAGCTCTATCTGCATGTCGCCGAAAAGGGGCACCACCTGCAGCTGCTGCAAAGGAAGCAAACACAGCTTGTGAGACACGGAGGGAGGGGCCGGCGTTGCCTTCCACTGGGAGAGCCAGGCCTCCGTGTGTGCCTCCGGGCTGACCCCTAGTTCTGACTCCGACGTTGCTACCATGTGACCCTGGAACCACAAAGAGCCTTAGCCAGCCTGCAGTCCTCCTCTGCCTCCAACCATCTCTGTGTTCCAGCATCTGAGCCCAGAGAGGCAAAAAGACTTGTCCAAGGTTACTCAGCAGGCAGAACAGATGAAGAGCGAGAATCAGATGGCCTGCCTCCCAGGGCAGGGTCTTCTCTGCTCTAATTTCCTTGCATTGAAGGTTCCTCGCTGTTTCAAACTCTGGACTAGATGTTGAGTGCCTGGATTCCACTGGCTGGGAGTGACCTTCTTGAGAAGCTCCACAAGGTGAATTGAAACCTTGAACACCCAACACTAGAGGGCAGACGACTCCCATTCGAAGAGGAGGACTAACGGTGGGGAGGCTGGTATTCACTGTCTGCTTCTGATTCATGAGGCACTGCAGAGCTAAGTCCTTAAAAAGCAGAGACTTTTAGGGCAGTGAAACTATTCTGTATGATACCACAGTGGTAGATACAGGGGCTTCCCTGGTGGCTCAGCAGTAAAGAAAGCACCTGTCAATGCACGAGACACAGGAGACCTGGGTTCCATCCCTGGGTTGGGAAGATCCCCTGGAGGAGGGCATGGCAACCCATTCCAGTACTTCTGCCTGGAGAATCCCAAGGATTGTGGAGCTGGGTGGGTCACAAAGAGTCAGACACAACTTAGCAACAAAGTACAACAACAATGGTAGATACAGTCATTATACATTTGTCAAAACTTACAGAATGCACAATGCCATGAGTTATCCATACTGCACACTATGGGATCTGGGTGATAATGATGTGTTAACAGTGCAGATTTATGGACTAAAACAGATGTCCCTCTCTGCTGGTGAGTTGTGATAATGGGGGAGGTTGGGTATGAGTAGGAATAGGAGTTACATGGGAAATATCTGTTTGTTCTGCTCAATTTTGCTATGAGTCTAAAACTGCTCTAAAAAATAGTCTATTAAGCAAAACAGAAAACAGTTATCTCACTCCACAGAATAGCTGAGTGAGATGAGTACTACTATTATTCCCATTTAACAAGATGGACAAATTGAAGCTTTGACAACTCAGCTAGAGTGATTTTTTTTTTTTTCACAAAGTCAGACCAGCTAGAAGCCAAGGGGCCAGGATTATAACCCAGGGGTCTGACACCTATGTCGCTAATTGAATCCTCAAGGGAACCCCATAGAGTAGACGCCCTTAGCATTCCTATTTTCCAGGTTAGGGAACTTAGTTTCAGAGAAGCTCTGTGACTTTCCCAACATCACCCAGTTATGTCGTGGAAGAGAGAGACTAAAACCCAGGTCTGTGTGAGGTTAGACTGTGGTCTTCAATTCCATCCCCAACTCATTTATGTGGATTTAAGGCAGGGGTGGACTTTGCTAGTTCCCCCAGGTAAGCCCAGTTTTCATTTTGGATAGTCCTAGAGAAAAGTGAAAGTTTTAGCTTCAAAAAGAAGCCAAGCCATGCCTTAGGATGCTTTTGGTGACTTGTGCATGCATGCTAAGTCACTTAGTCGTGTCTGACTCTTTGTGACCCCATGGACCGTAGCTCACCAGGCTCCTCTGTCCATGGGATTCTCTAGGCAGCAATACTGGAGTGGGTTGCTATGACCTCCTTCAGGAGATCTTCCCTGTCCAGGGATCAAACCAGCGTCTTTTATGTCTCCTGCATTGGCAGGCGAGTTCTTTACCACTAACACCATCTGGAAAGCCCCTTGGGTGACTTACTTCCCCACCAACCTCCAAGAGTCAGTGAGACCCAGGCCCAGTCACATCTTCAAAGGCATCCACTTTTAATTTAAGCTTGGTTTTCTCATGTCTGATCTCAGAGGCTCTACTCCACACCTGAAGTGCCTGATGCTAGGACACACTGATAATATGGAACGGACTTCCAAAGTAGAAAATCCCTTTGCAAAAATCCAAAGGCAAACCTCAAGGTTTGTTGTTAAAGATTTGGAGCCACAAGATGAAATCTCTGAGGCACTTGAATGGACTGAGAGCAGGCTGGACCCCATAAGGCATTTTGGAGGCAGGGAGCGGAGTAGGCCTCTGGTGGGCCAGGAGAGTCTGTGAGCTTGTCAACATGAATCAATGTAACGTCCACTCTTTAATCCTTCTGCAATTGTGAGCTCTGATTTATACTGAAAATTAAAGCAGGCTCTGTCTTCTGGGACACACCTCTTTCTTTAGATAGCAAGGGGTTTCAGGAAAGGGTAAAAGCAGTGTGTGGAAAGCACTGCAAGGCCTTCTGGCTGTGTCCTGAGACTGAGGCACACATCTTCAATAGCGTGGATTCCTCCACCCAAGGCAGCTAGGGCCCCTGTCTCTATCCTCCTCCTCCTCTTGGGATCCTTAGAGTCACCGTTTAATCAATAAGCACCACTCTTTTCTGCCTAATTTCATTCCTTTCCCCAGAGAGACCACCCCCTGGCCCCCTGCCCAGCCCCAGCCCCAGTTGCTGACCTTAAAGAACTTATCAATTTTGCTGAGGTTGATTCTCTTCTTGGCATCCAATTTGTAAATGTTACTGACATTCCCATCCATCAGGTACAGACCAAAACCCATTACCTAGCATGAGAAGAGGCAGAGACAGAAGCCAGTCACATCCATTGGAAACGTTTCAAAAAACCAAACAAATAAAAAAGCAGATGTAGGCATGTGCACAGCCACACCCCCTGTAGTGACATATTCTATTATATATTCCATTACATGTGTTGTCACAAGGAAGGACACGTAGAACTAATCTCAATCAGAAATTTGGTTTCTGTGAAGACCTGCAGAGGACTCTTCCGTTTATTATTCTGGTGGCCGCTTCTTGAGTCCTCTCCAGGGGCCAGAGTCCGTGCTTAGGGATTTAGAAGACATTATCCTTAATTCTCACCATCTTGTGAGTCAAATTCTATACGATAACCTTATTCTACAGATGAGGAGGTGGAGACACAGAGAGGTTAGACACAGCTGCAGAGACAGGATCTGAACCGGGGTCTAACAACGTGTATGCACTTAGATCCTCGAGAAAGACTGAGTGGTGCTGCTGTTGCATCCCCAGGCGCTGGCAAACACTGCGGCCACTTGATGCATACTCACTAGATGGCAAATGAATGTGAAACTATTCACCCCTTTCCCCAAGGAAACTACAACAAAGATTCCCCAGGAATCTCATTGGTGACTTCATTAACAAAAAGAACACATTTTTGCTGACAGTGCCCAATAGGCAGATTGACAGACTGATTCTAAACACTCCAGTCTATATAATGTTGGATTGGCCAACAAGTTCATTTGGGTTTTTCCAGACAATGTAACGGAAAAACTAGCACGAACATTCTGGCCAACCCAATAGTTTCCTGCATGCCGGCTTACTTTGCTCCTTTTGTCAAATGTACAGCAAGCCCGAAGGAGCCTGAACAACTAGGCTGAAAGCAGCTTCCTCGGCTCGCAGTTGCTATGTGACGGGGGATTAGTCATGCCTGACATAAGGGACTGGGCTAGAGGATGGGTACTTATGGTTCTGCAGGGGGTGTGCCAGACTTTTCCATTTAAGGTGAAAAGCGCCCCCTGCTGGCATCTGAGTTTACTAACACACTGTAGAGAGCTTGGAAACTGCAAAACTCCAAGAGGCCAGGTTGAGAATTGAGAGGGGGAAGGCTGGGAAGCCGAGAAGTGGGAGGATTAAAAGCAGGCAAGAGAAATGAAGAGCCTGAGAATCTGATAGCAGCATGTAAGGATACTTGGTGAAGTGGGGTTTAGTAACCTAGTTTGTGGAAGCAACAATTCTGGGCAGAGCTGTGGTAATTGCCTGGACATAGTACTGGTGTGAGAGAGGCTGCTGAACTCTGGGTGACTTCTCTGAATTTCTTACTGTGCAGAGGAAACCAGAGTGAATAAGTCACAAAGCCACACTCTCTTGCAACCTTCTTAGAGATGCTATGGAAATGTAAAGAAGGGAACACCAACAGGGTTGGTATTCTTGAAATAAGAGGCGACATGGAGAGGAAGAAAAAGTCAAATCACCAAAGGAACTCTGAAAGGGAAGAAAGAAACAAAAGAGGTGATGCACTGTGTATAAAGAATATGGAGAACATTATTCATTCCAGTGCTTTTGTTTTCAGAGAGAAGTTAGAAGTAATCTAAGCACCTAAGGATAGAATAATGGCTAAAGAAATGGAAACTCACCCATACAACATTATTTAAGGGCTGGATGCTATTCCAAATGCACTTAATGAAATGGGATAAAGAATACACATACATAATTTATGTAAACTGCATACGTTGAAAATACATCAGCACAGAAAAAAGAGAAAGATACACATCAAAATGCTAAAAGTGTTATCTCTGGGTGGAAAGATTATAAGAGATTAGATTTTTTATGCTTTTCTGTTCGGAATTTCTACAATGATAAACATCACTTGATAATTTAAAAATGAAACATGTAAACTTATGAAACAAACATGACCATTTTGCCAAAATACAGTAAAAGCTATAAGATTTTGCCTTCCCCTTCGGTTGGCAATTTTCCTCTAGGATGTCTGATTTAACAAGAGTATGGACACAAAGTGCCAGAGTTTCAATGCACTTTAGCAAACAAATACCAAATGATAGGGGATTTGTTAAATGACAATGTCTCCATATAATGAAATACTAGGTAGCCATTAAAAGTCACATTGTAGACATAGCCTTAATGCTCTCTAGAAAGGTACACAACATATCACAGGGAAAAAAATTGGTTATAAAACCTGTATAGTAAGATCTGCCCTCATGCTTAAGCAAGAAGAAAGAAATAACTTTTAAAATGATTTTAAATAAGAAGGAGGTGAGAGGGTATGACCGAGGGAGCTGTACCTTGAGGAGCATGTGCTTCTCACTGGGGGTCAGATACATCTTGTTCTCGTAGTAATCCACACAGATGTTGACAATGTCAGCCAGCAGCTCCTCATAGCCTGGGATCACTTCCAGTTGCTGGTGGAGACACTAAACAGCAGCGCCCCCTCTGGTTAGTCCCTGTCCTGCATCCTCCTCACCTGCAGCACCCAGGATGGCTCACTGCTGGGACCTGGGGCAGTGCACGGCCTTGCTGACTACACCAGGTGGAGGGGAGCTTGCAACCTCTCCTCAGCATCTACAGCAGTTGGTCAGAACTGCCGCACATCACCGAGGGCAGGGGCTTGCCCCTTAGGGGCCTCCATTGTACTTCCTGGCAGTTCTCATGGTTAGAAATGCTTTCTCTGGCTGAACTAAAAGCAGTTCAGCTTTATAGCAATCGGCCTGTGGTCATCTCAGCTTAGTTTTGAGGGTGTGTGTGGACTGAGCCCCAAATGTCTCCAAGAATGATAGTGGGAAGACTCAGCTCAGTGGAGGAGAAATGGGCCAGCAAGTATCTCCCAGTACAGGACTTGGCAGTACAAAGACATTTCCTGTACAAGAAGACCTGAGGTCTCCATCCCAGGCCCCTTCTCTCCAAAGGGACACACCGCTGAGTGGGAATATCCTGGGAAAGCCACGGCAGTAACTATAACCACATCTTCTTATGTCCTTGTCTGTTAAGCTCTATATGCTATAGTATCTCATTCATTTCTCACTGCAATCCTAAACAGCCCCATTTTACAGATGAGGAAACTGAGGCTGAGACCTTGCCCAAGGCCTCACAGTAGGGCAATGGAGGGTCCAAGATGAGAAAACAAGGCAGTCTAACTCCAGAACCCAAGCTTTCAACCTATACCAACCTATACCGGGGAAGAACACTGGTTAGAAGATTTTCTAAGGACAAACTGCAGAGGGTGAAGGGGCCGTCTGTGGCTGGGAAGAGACACTAAAATCTGCAGCTTAAAGCTTGAGTAGAGCAGAGGGGATGAATGATCTGGATGGAGCTCCTGTGCCTGTGGGTCCCCCAACCTCCAGGCCCCAGCTTGCGGCCCAGGACACCAGGCCAGGACTGACATAGGTTTGCCATCACCTGGGTGATCCTGTTGTGGTTGGCCAGGAACATGGACAGGTTCTGCGACTCCTGGATGGACTGGGGGTCAGCCATCTTCCTCAGGAACTGTGCTGCCCTGGACGGGGTGGTGTAGACAGGGATGCTCATGAATAGCCGGCCTAAGCTGGGCCTCAGCTCCCACCTAACCCAGCCAGGCCCTGCTCCCGGCTAACCCAGATACACTATCCCCAAAGTTGCAGGGCTCTGAATGGCACAAGTGACTCTATCATCAAAGGAGTGCCTGTTCTGGAGTCATTTCACTTGGAACTGTTTGCACCCCTGTAATAAGGGTACTTGAAATTAAGAAGCAAGAATGCACTGAAGTTCAAAGACTAGGCAAGTTTAAGGGTAGCTAGCATCCCATCAACCAGTCCAAGGCGGTAGGACCTAGAGAAATGGGCATCCTGAGCCTCGCAGTGACCCCCAGTAAAACTACAAGGTAAGTCATGGGGAAGAATCACAGGCAGCGGAATGTTCTGTTTTTGTTGGGTATTATGTCGTTTATAGGAGAACCTCAATGTTTCTAAATATTGTAGGGAAAGCAAAAGTTTACTTAACCTGATGGGACTGAGGGCATGATGGGTGTGGGGAACACAGCGGGCCTTGAAGGGAGGAAACCACTGCCCTGGGACTTCTCCAGCCTGACCCGGAGGTGGAGTTGGTGCAGCCCGTGTCACCAGGGACCTTGGAACACGGACAAGACATGCAAGGTCCCCAGAGTACGTCAGCTGTGGCCGTGATGGCAAGAGTTGGCCAGATCTGGGGAGAGTTTGGGGGAGACACTGTACCACGAGCTGCCTATGGGATCTCTGAAATTGCCATTTCTGAATGGGGCTCTGACTTCTGGGTACTGACCGGTTTCAGTTCACTCAGGAGGATAAAACAGTGAGGATGAGTCCGTTGTCTGCTTTCTCTGGTTACCTCGGAGCCCCAGGAGGAGGTGGTTCAAGGACAAGGGCCCTCTTCACCATGACACAGCAAATACTTCCCAAGAGACATGTATGGACACCTTGGAGCTTATCTGAGCCTCAAGCAACACAGGTGGATTTGCTACTTTCACCTGCCCTCCCCCACTTTGGGGTGGCTGTATACACATTTCTGGAGAGGAATGACCCCTCTCCCACTCTCAGTCCTTCTTTCTTGTGAGCTGACATTGATCTGCAACTGACCCCAAGGGTGAGCACCCCTCCCATCAGCACCACCCCAACACACTCATACACAGTATATGATGGAGGGATCAGCACGGGACCTAAGCTGGAGAAAGGACAATCCTTCTTGGGGCTTTTGCAAAATATTTGCAAGGAGCTGCATCCTTTCCTTAGGAACTGGGGTTGCTACGCTGACTGGAGGGATGCTGCTGGAGGCCACACAGGGTACAAGCCTGAGAATGAAGCAGTCACTGGGGAAAGCTGAGCTGAGAGGCAGAGGGAACCAAACCAACAGCATCACCTGAATACTTGGATCAGGTAGACCAGGACTTTTCTGTTCTGGGAGCCAACCCAGTTTCTTCTTTCACATGAGCAGTTTGAACTGGCTTTCTGATTCTTGCAGAGAATGACTCCTGTGGCCATTTTAGGATTCTATTAATCATAATCTCAGACTGCATGGGACACAGAAAATGCTGCTCCACTGGTGGGGTAAATGAGGATTTGATTCCACCTCGAGATTGAAAACCCTGCCAAGACCCAGTTCTCCAAAGCTCAGCTCTGTATCTTATTCCTTAAGCTGCAAAAACAGAGGCAGACCCAACCCTGCTGTGTCTGTGGAGTGGCTAGCTTGGTTCTGAGCCTGTTAGGAGGTCTCTTCTCTCTCCCACAGGCTGCCTGTCCAGGAAGGTGGGGCGGAGGAGGGAGAGGAGCCCTGACCTCTTGTAGGCAGAGTGGTCGTTCTTGACACTGCACTTCATATTCTTCAGCTCGTCCAAGACTGCAAACATGTTGATGAACTTGCCCAGGGTCAGGAGGTAGGCCTCGGAGACAAAGTCCTTCCTCCGCTCGGCATGGCATAGTCGCTTCACCTCACTGCAGAACCGCTCGATGGCTTTGCGCTGTGGGCAGAAGGGCGGCGGGTCAGGACCGGACAGCCTGGTGGGGCGGCTCGCTGAGCTCCCTGGTGGGGAGCTGGTCAAGGCTCCCGGGGGCTCTGCTCAGAGCCTGGACTTTTAGAGAAAGGCAAAACTGCCTAGAGGTCTTCCTCAGAGGAGTCCTGAAATCCTAAGCTGATTTCTAGAGGGAAGCCCAGGACCTGTCCCCAAGTGAGCCAAACCAATGAATTTATTCACCCCCTCCTTGCTGAGAAAGCTGCTATCTTGTTCATGTGTGATTCCTAGCACCTAGGACAGTGCAGGCACCGGACAATGAGGGGGCAGCAATGGACAGTGAGAGGGACACTCAGAAAGAGCTCTGTTCATCCAATAGATGCTGTTTATTGAGGGTCTCCTATGTGCCAGGCAGGCATCATTCTTGGCCCTGGGGTAAAGTGGGGAACCAAACAGAAAAAAAAAGTCTCTACCCAAAGGAACTTATATTCTAGTGATGGGTGACAGAAAAAAACATATCAAATAAATTCTCTGTACCAGAATGTGGTATGAGTTGTGGACAAAAATAAAGCAAGGAAAGGAGGTAGGGAGACCTTCAAAGACCAGATCAAGCCATTTTCTCCTTCCAGAGTCTAAGTCCAACAGAACTTTCCAGGGTGATGGAAATGTTCTGTATCTGTACTGTGACCACCAAGCACTGGAAATGCAAGTGCCAAGGAGGATATGCATTTTACATTTTATTTAATTTGAATTCAAGTAGACGGCCATACATGGCTACTGGCGACTGTACTGGACAGAGGAGTTTTCGATTACTCCATAGCCTCCCTTCTCTAAATACATTGTCAGGAGGCCCTCAGTTTAGTACTTACTTCACTTGGGGGTTGTTTTGCTCTCTTGGATCTGTCTTCCCAAAGAGCTTTTAGGCCCCTCGAAGGCAAGTCCATGATGCTAATAACAGCATCTGTGAGTTAGTAACCCTGCTCTGTAGCGAGGGCTCGACAAATAGGGCTCTTTACTAATGGACCTCATTTATCCTTAGAGAAAACCTGTGAAATGGGCATTCTTTCCAGAGGGTGAGAATATTGAAGGTGTCAGAGGTCTGAAATGACTTAAAGGTCACAGCCAGAAGGTGGCAGAACCCTGGCTTGCTCTGCCTTCAAGGCTCTATCTGCATCTTCCCCACCACTTCCAGGAGGCCAGCACAGAGCTGGGCGCAGGGCTGAGCCTGGGCCAGTGCTTGCACATCTACTTATGAGGCTCATAAATACATGAAGAACATATGGAGGGCACAGGGTGCATGGCAGGACTCCCACCCAGGCACAGGGTGGGCTTAAACTGCTCAGCCTGCATTCCTGAATGGTTTCCAACAAAACCACGATAACCAGCTTGCCCTCTTACCTGTCACTCACAGGAATCTTAGGCCATCTTTTCTCTTTTCTTCCTTTAAACACTTGCTCTTCTTGGCCTCCCAGCTGGTGCCCCTGCTGTTACTCTTCTCCCCTCACCTCCACTCCCTCGCCCTTGACACCTGCCCCTCACCTCCCATCCGCTAGCCACACAGCAGCAAGAACGTTGCTTCAACACTCTGATCAGATCATGTCACTGGAAACCTCCAACAGCTTCCTGTAATGCTTGAAGAAAATCCGTGTTCTTTTCACAGCTATCATGCCCTGTATGAGTGAGTGCCCGCTCACCTCTCCAACCTCACCTTTTCTCACTCCCGCAGCTCACTACGCAGCCGCCTTGGCTTCGCTCCATTTCTTAAACCCGTCATGCTTCTTGAGGTTGCAGGGCCTTTGCCGCTGCAGTTCCTTCCGCCTGGATCATCTGCCCCTGGATCACCACCTGCCCGCCTCTTTCATGTCATACAGATCTCAGTTCAAACGCCACCTCCCTGGAGCTGGCCCTGAGGTTCATCCATGTCACAAACACCCTCCACGCCTGAGGGTGCTTAACTGCACTTTATTCCCAGCACATGTTCTGTTGTGTATGGTTTATGGCCAGTCTCTCCTCCCAGCCAAAATACTCTCCTTTGCCCACTAGGATGTGAACTGTATGGAGGGAGGGTGCTTGTCTGTCTTGCTCACCCTGGGGTGGGTCAGGGGCACTAGACAGTGTTTTGCAGAATGAATGAAGAACATGGCACAGAAATCCAGACCCTTGTGTCTAGAAGGTGGAGGCCTTCTCAGTTGTCCTGGCCCAGACCCGCCCCGACCCCTCACCTGAAAGTACATGAACTTCATGAGCTTGGTGACCTCGGGCTCCAGTACTTCTACCGTCTTCTCATAGATCTCCACTCGGTTGGGCTGCTCATTGCATTTTACCTGCAGGGAGACAGGGGCTTTCGCACACCCTGGTTTGCCCAGGCAGTCCTTGTTCACACCTGCTGTCTTATTAATAGGGCCCGTTTTCACCCTTGAATGCACTTCATTTAGAATGAGAAGTGATATGGTGGCTACACAGCGAGAGGAGGCTGGGGCAGCCCTGATGAAGAGTAAGTGCTTCTAGGCAGGATTGCTCCCTAGACCTCAGCTGCAGGAAGGAAACCAGCTGGTCCCCGGAACAGAGCCCTCCTCCCCCACAGTCTGTTCTAGGCCCCCACCATGTGCTGTATGCACGTCTACATTCATCTACAGGACGCACGTCTACGTTCATCTACGAGGTCTCTCTCCTTCCATCTTTCCCTCAGTGCTACCCCAGGGTGGCCTCTGCAGGGAAGAATGTTCTGTCCATGGATCTGAGTGCACTTGGGGCAAAGCCCCTGTCCACATCCGGGCGCTGGTGAGCAGCCCATTTTCTCTGCCCAGGGGTTTGGCACATCAGAATCACGTGGCAGGTGTGTTCACAGCATGTGCACACAAGGCTGCTAACAGGTCATTGTCCAGTGTCAGCAAAGGGTAATAAGCACAAGGACACTCTTCACAGTGTTGTTTAGAAATTGTGGAAATGGCAGCACAAGCTAAACATCCACCAGCCAATGATTAAATGGATAAAGTATTAATATGATGCACTATCATTAATGTAACTGTTAAGGGTGATCAGTAACCTCAGATATGCAGATGACACCGCTCTTATGGCAGAAAGTAAAGAGGAACTAAAAAGCCTTGATGAAAGTAAAAGAGGAGAGTGACAAAGTTGGCTTAAAGTTCAACATTCAGAAAACGAAGATCATGGCATCTGGTCCCATCACTCCATGGGAAATAGATGGAGAAACAGTGGAAACAGTGTCAGACTTTATTATTTTGGGCTCCAAAGTCACTGCAGATGGTGATTGCAGCCATGAAATTAAAAGATGCTTACTCCTTGGAAGAAAAGTTATGACCAACCTAGATAGCACATTCAAAAGATGCCGACTAACGTCCATCTAGTTAAGGCTACGGTTTTTCCAGTAGTCATGTATGGATGTGAGAGTTGGACTGTGAAGAAGGCTGAACACCGAAGAATTGATGCTTTTGAACTGTGGTGTTGGAGAAGACTCTTGAGAGTCCCTTGGACTGCAAGGAGATCCAACCAGTCCATTCTGAAGGAGATCAACCCTGGGATTTCTTTGGAAGGAATGATGCTAAAGCTGAAACTCCAGTACTTTGGCCACCTCACGTGAAGAGTTGACTCATTGGAAAAGACTCTGATGCTGGGAGGGATTGGGGGCAGAAGAAGGGGACGACCGAGGATGAGATGGCTGGATGGCATCACCGATGGACAGGAAGGCCTGGCGTGCTGCGATTCATGCGGTCGCAAAGAGTCGGACACAACTGAGCCACTGAACTGAACTGAAGGGTGATGAGATAGATCTCTGACCTGACGTGGAAAGATTGCTACCATAAATCTGCGTGGAAATAGGTGCAGGAAAGTAAGGGTAATTTAACCCTGTTTTTATTGAATAAAACAGAAAACAGTGCATATGCTGGTGTGCCCATATATAATACAGATACAGAGACTCTGAAAGGGTGTGAACCAAGCTGCTAGTAAGCAGTTCCCTTTGGGGGTTAGGACTGGGAGCAAGGGAGAGGAATGGTTTCTATTTACACACTAGGGGTCTGTTGCTTTGGTGATGGTGGGACCCATGAATATGATATGATAATGATAAAAATACTATCTGTATGTGTTAAAATGAAAAAAGTCAGCTATAAAGAACAAAGTGTAAAACAGCAAGTGGCGGAACCATATAAATAAGAAACAACACGCTTTTGTAAATGACAATAATTTACAAAATAATAATCAGAAATATTCATGTTGTTGGAGGAAAGAGAGTCAGATGAACATGCAGCAAAGGGTCCACAGTGATTACGCTTTGGTGGGAGGTGGGGATTTGGGTGGTGGAGGGAGAGGGGAGAGGATGAAGCTAACTTGCTTTCTACTTTACACCTTTCTGCAGTGGTTTGGGTATTATACAGTTAGCATATACTGCTTTCAAAATAAAAGGATAATGAGAAATTTTTTAAAGTTGGCATCAGCTTTATGGGATGCTCTCTGCACGTGTTCAGTGAGCACCCTTGGATAAGAGACTCCGCTTCACTCCCTGTCGCCTGCAGAAGGTCAGTAACCTGGATGGGGGTGGGTGGAGGGAGGAGCTGTCCCTCCTGGGGCAGGACTCACCTGGGGGATGGCCCGGGAACAGCTGCGCCAGGTGTACAGCATGACTGCATACTCGTGCCCTTCCTCCAGCATTTCATTCTGAAAAGCAAAACACTCTCAACAGGGAGAGACCACTCCAGGGCCACGAGACTTCTCAACAGCTCCCCTTGCCTCCACATCCTTGGACTCACAGTGTGGTCTCTGGACCAGCAGCATCAGCATTACCTGGGGTGGGGGGTTGCTTATTAGAAATGCAGAGTCTCAGGCTCCTCCCTGGGCCTTTGGAATCTGAATCTGCATTTCAATAAAATCCCCAGGGAACTCACATTCCCCGGTGCACAATAAGTTTGAGAAGCACTGGCCTAAATTATCCTCATCAGTCACCCCAGGGCTCTATCAGCCGGTTACACTTTTCAAAGACAGATAGCTACCTCAGAAAGGTGGAGCAGACCCACTAGTTCCAATGGCAAAAGTTGTCCCAGATGTCAAGAAAACAGGCAAGCAGCCACACAGTATGCACAGCAGGTAGGTTTAAAAAAAGAGCAAAAATTATGAAAGTCTAATATATTATTGCATGGACTAGCCCAGTGGTAAAGAATACGCCTGCCAATGTGAGTTCAATCCCTGGCCAATGTGAGTTCAATCCCGGGAAGATCCCCTGGAGAAAGAAATGGCAACCCACTCTAGTAGTCTTGACTAGAAAATCCCATGGACAGAAGAACCTGGTGGGCCACAGTCCGTGATGCTGCAAAGAGTTGGACATGACTGATTTCAAGATTAACCAAAATATTATTGTGTATTGAAAAATGTCTTGGTGGAATACCGTCAGAATCGCTGCGATCCAA
The DNA here is from genome assembly GCA_917880005.1 of Nanger dama. Classification (NCBI taxonomy): domain Eukaryota; kingdom Metazoa; phylum Chordata; class Mammalia; order Artiodactyla; family Bovidae; genus Nanger; species Nanger dama. The sequence goes on from CAKJTW010000008.1 coordinate 37,171,767, forward strand.
AAGTCTACAAGAATAAATGCTGGAGAGGGTGTGGAGAAAAGGGAACCCTCTTACACTGTTAGTGGGAATGCAAACTAGTACAGCCACTATGGAGAACAGTGTGGAGATTCCTTAAAAAACTGGAAATAGAACCGCCTTATGACCCAGCAACCCCACTGCTAGGCACACACACCGATGAAACCAGAACTGAAAGAGACACATGTACCCCAATGTTCATCGCAGCACTTTTTATAATAGCCAGGACATGGAAGCGACCTAGATGTCCATCAGCAGATGAATGGATAAGAAAGCTGTGGTACATACACACAATGGAGTGTTACTCGGCCATTAAAAAGAATACGTTTGAATTAGTTCTAATGAGGTGGATGAAACTGGAGCCGATTATACAGAGTGAAGTAAGCCAGAAAGAAAAACACCAATACAGTATACTAACACATATATATGGAATTTAGAAAGATAGTAATGATAACCTTGTAATGCGAGACAGCAAAAGAGACACAGATGTACAGAACAGACTTTTGGATTCTGTGGGAGAGGGAGAGGGTGGGATGATTTGAGAGAATGGCACTGAAACATGTATACTATCATGTAAGAAACGAATTGCCAGTCTAGGTTCGATACAGGATACAGGATGCTTGGGGCTGGTGCATTGGGATGACCCAGAGGGATGCTATGGGAAGGGTGATGGGAGGAGGGTTCAGGATGGGGAACTCATGTACACCTGTGGCGGATTCATGTCAATGTATGAAAAACCAATACAGTATTGTAAAGTAAAAAAAGAAAAAGAAAAGAAAAATATCTTGGTGGAATACATACCAAGACTATGAGGAGCAAGCTCTCTGTGGGGCTGGATAAATGCGAGCTTTCACTTTTCGTATCACATACTGCAATAATGTTTGCATTTTAATAACAGCCCATGTTGCTATTTCATATGCAGGAAGAGGGTTAAGATCAAGATTAAGATTTTAAAAAATAATACAGAGCAGATGGTATAATTAACAACAGCATGAAAAATGAATCTGATTACTCACCTCACCTAGTAACTGCTTCACCTAGTAACTGCTTCAGTGGAAAGAGCCCTCAACTCAGGGTCCAAACAGCAGGACGGAAGTCCCAGCTTCATCACTTCTTAGCCCTTTGGCCTTCAGGAAGTCACTTACCCTAAAATTCTCCACTTAGTCATCTGTATAATGATGATGACAACAACCTCAGAGACTTTTGTGAGAACTGAATAGAATACAAACACACGGTTGTGGTCTAGTTGTGTCTGACTCTTTGTGACCCCACAGACTATAGCCCGCCAGGCTTCTCTGTCTACGGGATTTCCTAGGCAAGAATACTAGAGTGGGTTGCCAATTCCTTCCCCGAGGGATCTTCCTGACCCAGGGATCAAACCCGCCTCTCCTGCATTGCAGGAGGATTCTTTGCCACTGAACCACCAGGGAAACCCACAAACATATACACACAGTAGGCAATCTGTAAAGAGAGTTTGGAGTATTACTAGGGAAAAGACAGTCTGGCAGTTCCTCAAAAAGTTAAATCACAGAGTTACCATATGATCCAGCAATTTCACTCTGAGGTATATACCCAAGAGAAATGAAAGCATATGTCCACACTGAAACTCCACACTTGGTCACAGCAACATTATTCTAATAGTCAAAAAACAGAAACAAACCAACTGTCCATCAACAGATGAATGGATAAATAAAATGTGACACAGCCATGCAGAGGAATAGTATGCATCTATAAAAAGGAATGAAGTACTGATCCATGCTACAACATGGACGAACTTTGAAAACATTATGCTAAATGAAAGAAAGCAGACACAAAGGGCCACTATTATGCGATCCATTTAGATGAACTGTTCAGAATAATCAAATCCATAGAAACAGAAACCAGATTAGTGGTTGTGCGAGAGCAGAATTGGGAAGGACTGCTACAGGGTTTGGGGTTTCTCTTTGTGGTGATAGAAATTAGGCAGAGGCAATGATTGTATAACATTGTGAATCTACCATAAAAATAGTTAACTATACACTTTAAATGGTGAATCTTGTGTTATATGAATGACATCTCAAAAATATACTAAAAAATAGTATTGCTAGGCCATCTCTTTTGTAAATGTTCATACTGATACAAAACGAGCCTTTACTCATTTATTTTTTATCCCACACATCACATCTATTTCATAATATCTTCCTAGCACAAGATCAGATTTAATTTGGAGCTTATTCCTTTTTATAGTTTTGTTTTCAACGGCAAATGTCACTGACGAGTCACACTTTCAATTCTTAATTTAGAGAACTCTTTAAATCAGTAACATGTTGTCCTTGAGACCAGAGAGAACCAAGATCAAGTCTGTGGGTCTTCTGCTGCCTTTGCTTCAGAACATGTGTCAGAAAAGGGAAGAGACAGTAACATGTAGGGAACATGTGTCTAATTATTAGCATCAAGCTGCCCACTGACAGGTGTTAGTATCTGGCTCATTCACCCACTGAACCTTTCACTGAGCACTCATGCATTCCCCTTCAGTGCTCCATGCTAAGAACAGGCCAGTGAACGAGACTGCTGTGGACTCTGTACTATGGACAGCTCAGCTGACCATCAGTTAGGTTTGTTGTATAATCATGCCTGGAATATAGAGGTCAGGATGGTGTGGTGGATAGAGCCTCAGGGAATTTGACTTCTGCTCTTGGCTCTGCTTAGACCCACCTTTTACCTGGAAAATGTCATGGTTTCATCATTTGGAGGCAGAGAATTGGCCTAAGTCCACAGTACTCAACCTTTTTGGTACGAGAAACTGGTTTCAGAGAAGACAAATTTTGCATGGACCAAGGTGGGGGTGAAGGTGGTTTCAGGAGGATTCAAGTGCATTACATTTATTGTGTACTTTATTTCTATTATTTCTTTCTTTATTTCTATTATTATTACATCAGTTCCACCTCAGATCTCCAGGCATTAGAACCCAGAAGTTGGAGCTCTCTGGCCTAAATCACTAGCTCTCAACCTGGCTATCCATTAGTCACCTGGGTAACTCTGAAAACTCCTGATGCCCAGGATGGACTCCAGTGAAATGAAATCTTTATCTCTGGGGGAGGGGTCCAGGCATGAGTGTTTTTTTTTGTTTTTTAAATGCTTTCTAGGTGATTTCAATGTGGAGTCCAGGTTTACAGCTGCAAGACTAAGGATCTCTCAAGTTCTTTACATTTGTAAGATCCTATAGGTGCACAGGAGAAGGCAATGGCAACGTACTCCAGTACTCTTTCCTGGAAAATCCCATGGATGAAGGAGCCTGGTAGGCTGCACTCCATGAGTTTGCTAAGAGTCCGGACATGACTGAGTGACTTCACTTTCACTTTTCACTTTCATGCACTGGGGAAGGAAATGGCAACCCACTCCAGTGTTCTTGCCTGGAGAATCCCAGGGGCAGGAGAGCCTAGTGGGCTGCTGTTTATGGGGTCACGTAGAGTCGGATACCATTGAAGCGACTTAGCAGCAGCAGTAGGTCCATAATTTAACCCAATGTGAATTCAAGTTTCAGACTCTAGCAGACTGCACCTCTCAGCACTTAACTTTGGACACTAGGCCCCCATCTCTTGACTGTTCCTTGTAGCTGGTCAATTACATGGTTTACACACTTTTTCCTCTTCTTCCTCTTTTCTCTGGCTATCCTGCCTTTGAGAGATTCACCTCGCCCCAGTGCGGGCAGGAGTAATACAAGAAGATGAACATCTAATGAAGCCTCTTGCTGCTGACAAGCTACTCTAGACAAAGTCTGAGCAGGGTTCAAGGATGAAGCTGCTGAGGAAGTGAGGTTTGGGTATTACCCATGAACATCAGCAGAGCACCCTAGTTTGGACTTTGCCTAAAACCTTATCAACACTATCCCTGCATCAGCAGAATAGTGGCTCCCAGAAAGATGTCTGCAACCTAAACCGTAGGACCTATGGAAACAATACCTTACATGGCAAAAGGATGGCATGAGGCTAGCAACCTTGAGAGGGGGAGGTTATCCTGGATTGTTGGGTGGACCCGGTGTGGTGGCAAGGGTCCTAAGGGAGGTGAGAGAGTCAGAGCAGGAGGCGTGAGGATGGAAGCAGAGACTGAAGTGGTGTGACTGCTGGCTGGAAGGGGGCTGAGCCGAAGAGCAGGCTGCCTCTACAACCTGGAAAAACAGGGCCACAGATTCTCTTTCCGCACCTTCAGAAGTGAATGCAGCCCTATCAACACCTGGATTTTAACCCTTTAAGATCCCATGTCAGGCTTCGACCAAAAGAACTGTAAGCAAGTGAATCTGTGTTATTTTAGGTCACTAAATCTGTGATAGTCACTACAGCAGCAACAGAAAAGGAATACCATCCCTCTCTAAATGGGCCCCTCCTCTGGCTGCGCTACTGGCGCCCCTGACCTGGTTTTTTTCAGGAAACCTTGGTCAGCATCGTTCCAGCTCCCCTCGGCCCCAGCCCCCAGCAGACTGTGAGGCCAGGCAGAGTCGCCCTCCAGTGCCGCCTACATCCCTGACCCCTTAGCCGCTCCTCAGGCTACTGCCCTCATCCGGCCCTTGACGCCTCCAGGGTAGACAACCTCACCTCAACTGATCCCTTTGCCTCTCTCACGCCTCCTTACCACGCATTCCGCACAAAACTAATGCGCAAAATTTATTTCTCAAATGTAGTTCTGTTCACATTTTCCTCATTAATGAAAACTGTCTACTGCTACTGATTTTTTTTTTAGATTAATGAATGAAAGCCCTGTTATGGGCTGACTAGTGTCACCCCCCACCACCCCCAATTCATATGTTGAAGTCCCAGACCCAGGACCTCAGAATGTGACTATATTTGGAGACAGGGCCTTTAGAGAGATGATTAAGTTAACATGAGGCCATTATCCAACCTGGCTGAATTTGGACACACAGAGAGACACCTTACATGGGTCTACACAGACAAACGGCCACGAGAGGACACAGCCAGGAGGCGAAGAGAGGCCTCAGAAGAAGACAATCCAGCCGATACCTTGATACTGGATTTCTTGTCCCCAGAAACAGGAGAAGATAAATTTGCTATTTAAGTCCCCCAGCCTGTGGCATTTTGTTACGGCAGCCCTAGCGAACTGAGACACTCTCTATGCACCTGATCCGTTATGAATATCACCAAGAATTTCCCTACATGTGCTTCACAGTTCCAACCCAGGCAGTCTCTGAAAACTTTTGCCTCTGAGCCTCTCCTTATGCTGCTTCCACCAGCTGGTATGCCCTCCCCATCTCTTCTCTGACAGATAAAATTCTAATTGGGTGGGTCAGCGGAGGTCAGAGCTGGGAATCATAAGTCCAGGATTCTAGGTTCCACCTTGTGATTTACTAGGTGTGTGATGATGAGCAACCTGCTTCTTAACTTCTCTAGGTCTCAGTTTTCTCATCCCTAAAATGTGTATAATGACCTCTTTGCAAATCACAGGCTGTAATAAGGTTCCAATGATATTACATATGAGAAAATTTTACACAGTTTAAAGTACAATATATATATATGTAAATATATATACACATATAGTTACAATGTGTGTATGTGTGCAAAGTATACAAAGCTATACTCAAAAGCTACTTCCTGCAACAAGCTTTCTCTGACCCTCTCAAGGCCACTTAAAAACTTTTTGAACTTTCACCATGTCTTTGTACATCTTCAGCTTTGTACATTTTTGTTTGCAAAGACTTGTCTAGAGCATGTTTTATAGTCAAACAGATTTGGGTTTAGCTCTGTCATTTGTCAGTGGCAGGACCCTGAGTAAGTTACTTCACTTTTCTGGACTTTCGTTTTCCCCATCCATAAAATGAGTATTGTAATAAAACATTCTTCCCAAGGTTGAGGTGATGATTAATTGACAATGTATTTGGAATACCTGCACAGAAAATGTTCAAAAATGCTGTTTGTCTACTTCCCACTTGATTCATTGAGAACTAAGACCCCAACTGTCCTTGCATACATGCCATGGCCCCCGCCCCCCCAGCCCTTCAGCATTTAGCAGGGTCTGATCAAGTACCAGGGACACAATATTTATTGAATGAATGGGCAGGGTGTAGTGAGACAAGAGTTTAGGCTATCGATGATATAGTGAGAAAGGTCCACTGAGCTGCAGGCAGAGTCTGTGAATGAGAAATTGTGGAATTCTTTTTGTTTTTTATTCTTTTTAAAGAAACTAAACTTTTTATTTTATGTCTTAGGTCAGGATGTGTGCAGCATGCGAGATCTCAGTTCCCCAACCAGCGACTGAACTTGTGCCCCCTGCACTGGGAGCACAGAGTCTTAACCACTGGACTGCCAGGGAAGTCCCTGAATTCTTTAAATGTCAGTGATGCATGAGGGTGAAATCATAAAAGCCAAAGGAAGAAAGGTACCCACATAGGTGGGTCAGACACAGACCCATCAAACCACTGGCCCCTGTCTGTGAATGATTTAGGCCACCAGCTTCCTCCAGTCAAGAATGTGTTACTCCAAAACTTTGAGAAACTTTGTGCTTTGGTCAAGAGCCAAAATTCCACACAGCCAGTAATCTATAAAGTACAAAACAGGGAAAGATCTAATCAACTGTTAACTCCAAAGCTAGAGAGAAGCTCAGGAAAGCGAACAGTCGGAATAGAGTTAGGCCCCAAAGGTGAGCAGGATTTGCAAGGCTGGAGGATACAGACCAGTGTACCTCCAGGCATGGAGAGGGGATGGGTGGGGGTGGGAAAAAGGGCTTGAGGAGATGGATCCTTCTGAGGCAGTGGGTTCTTGGAATAGCTGAGCCCCTGCCCCCACAAGGAGGGGCTATGTCTGTGCCTAAGGGCCACGGAGACTTACCATGCTGGAGTGCACTGTAGCCTGCTCGATGTACCTTGCGATGCCGGTGACAAAGGCATTCCTGTCCTCAAAGTTTGTGTCAAAGTTAGCCTGCAGGGATTAAAGGACAGGAACACTTAGTGGCTGGAAAACAGGTTCAAGATGGCTGGGTGTCCAGGAAATAAACTGCTGCCAGCCAATGCCCAAGTTCTCTGGGGAAATCTATCTCCACACTGCCCTCTCATCTTCCACCGAGAAATCCCACCCTGCATTCCACTGGGCAGAAGCTGGCCACAGACAGGGTCTGCATTTGCTTCCCATGGGTAATCAGGTTTACCCAGAGAGCCTCACAAGTAAAAACTTAAACTGTACAAGCCTAAATAGCTGTTAAAAGTGGAGATGTGTGTATGTGTGTGTGTGTTGTGTGTGTTTTAAAAACAGAAGCAGACTCACAGATTCAGAAGAAAAACTAGTGTTTTTTTTCTAGAAGGGGAAGAGAAAAATGGTGGGGTGGGAAGCATACACTATTGGGTGTAAGATAGGCCCGAGGTTGTACTGTATAACACTGGGAATATAGCCAATATTTTGCAATAGCTGTAAATGAAAAGTAACCTTTAAAAATTGTATTAGAAACTTAAAGATGTTTTTAAAGGTGAAGATACTAAAGAAAAGGAAAGGTATACACTGTTTTCATCTCGTTGTTGCAAAAATATTTGCCGGAGGGTACAGATACCTCTGTACAAGAATAATAACTGCAATAAATTTTTGTAATAAAAAAACTGGAAACCATCCAAATGTCCATTAACAGCAAAAGGCTAAATAAATAATAGCATATCCATACAATGGGCTTATAGGTACTATGTGTTGGTTAAAAATAGTATGGTACATTGTAGTATTATCAGGAAAAATACCCATGATAAATTTTAAGTTAAAACAGTCAAATTGTAGAGGCTTTTACCATCCTGTTTTGGTATAAAAAAAAGTTATATATCTAAATGGTAAAAAGATGTGTGGATGTATATATGCATGTATATATAGACATAGTTTCAGGGAAATTTTTATTTGTTATACTTTGCTGCAGCAGCAGCTGTATTGCTTACAATAAAAAGATATTTACATAATTAAAAACTTACTGTGGGTTAGACAATATGAATAAACCAACATGATGAGTTGAACCTTCAGGCATGTGCTTAATAAATCAAGCCATTGAATGAAATTAGAAATATACCACGCGTTTCTTCTTAGTCTCATTTAGCAGTCTCAGAACTTTCAAAAGGTCAAATACAGCAAGAATGCTAAAAATTTACAATTAACTTGCTCTTCCTTAACATGGTATACTTGCCCAGCACACTCAGACAAGGGACTATTTGCAAGGCTGACTCTGGCTGCACCAATACCCTTCCGACCATGCCCGGTGGGATCACAGTTTTGAGCAACCTGATCACAGTTTGTCACGAGCTTGCCTCTTTCGGGCAAAAGCAAACAATTGTGACCAGCTTCCCCGAGCCATTATCGGCTGTGGGGAGTTGAAGATCTCTTCTCACATACACGAAGAAAAAGTAATTACCCAGGCAGGCTCTAGGGGATTTTTAATGGTGATATTTAATTCATGAGGTCAGAGCTGCCAAAACCTTGGTTGGTGCCACAGCAAGAACAGCCGGGAAGGTATTTGGGGTCAGAACAGATCAACAAGCCTTCCGGGGAAGAGAAATAGCACTGGTGTACGTTTACCAGCTAATCTATTTCTTACGCTCAGCTCCACCACTGCAGTGGGGACTCCATCACTTCACGACCTTTCACCTTCTAGACTCAGGCAGCCCTCTTCCCTCTGCCTGCAGGGCAAACCTGCTCAGGGGGTCCCTAGAATTCCTGAGTCCCTCATCCTGGTCCCGGTGCTCTGGGAGGACTTACCTGGTACATGATGGAGGAAGGCGGGGGGCTCGATGCACGGCTGCTGGTCAGGGAGGGGCAGCTCCTCCAGCAGGTCCACGTTGGACAGGGCATCTTCCAGGGTGACGTGGGTGGTCATGGCTGCAGTGTCTGTTGTCCGTGCTGAGGGGATGCAAGAGAAGCAAACGGAGAGTTTCAGGGGCCTCCAAACATTTTTCCCAGGCCACCCCTGTCCAGGCTTCTTCCAGGGCATCCAGGGAGGTAAGTAACATGCACTGAGACCACTTCCACTTGCTGCTCAACCTGTGTGGGAAATCTAAGGATATCCTTACAGTTTGTCTGACTCTTTGTGACTCCATGGACTGAAGCTTGTCAAGCTCCACTTCCACGGAATTCTCCAAGCAAGAATACTGGAATGGGTGGCCATTCCTTTCTCCAGGGGATCTTCCTGACCCAGGGACCGAACCTGGGTCTCCCACATTGCAGGCAGATTCTTTACTGTCTGAGCCACCAGGGAAGCCCTCTTTACATTTACAAAGTACTTTTTTATGTCTATTGCTTTCACTGAATCTCACACCACAATCCTCTCATGGCAGGCGGTATCACATCCACATAATCGATGGAAGACCAAGGCTCAGGGAAGTTACATGATGCCCATGCGACCACACAGACCAGAAGCAAAGGACCTCAAGTCATGCCTGACTCTGAGATGTGGGTCAAAGTCAACCTCCAGTTTTTGCTATTTGAGGAGATATTTATCAGTTCCACTCTTCAATTCTTGCATAACACAAATATCCATTATCAAGAGTGCCAAAGATTATCAACTTGAAACCAGAGTTTGAGTTTAAGCTGGGAATCAGAGAATTCAGACTCCAGAGAATTCAACCTGATTTGCAAAAACATTAGCGCCATTGTCTTCCTTGACCTAGAAGTATGGTATTCTTTGTGAGCTACACCCAGCAAATAAGCCGGAGATGGACATTTCTGTGTCTCAAACCCTGGCAGAGTACAGTGGCTTTGCTGAGAACTTTGCCAGACACTGAAGTTGAAGAAGTTCTAAACAGCACTTACCTATGTGGAGCTAACTGCTATTTTAAGAACTCAGCACTCAGCAAACAGAAAACTCATTTTTAAAGCATACGCAAAACATTAATAAAACATGATCATGATTTAGGGCATAGAACAAGTTCTGACAAGTTCCCCAAATATGACCTTCTAGAAGTCATATTCACTGACTACATGTCATAAAATTAGAAATCAATAACACAACTTATAGCAAAGAAAAAAACCCAAGCCTGTGAAAATTTGTAAAAACGTATCTCTCAGGTTATTCATAGCTAAAAAGGAATTCAAATAGAAATTATAAAATATTTAGAACTAAAAGACAGAGAGCATGAATAAATGTCTCGATGCATTGCACAGAAACTAAGAAAGCAGAACTGCATGAACTGAATTTTCTGCTCAAAAACCTAAAAATGGATTAAAATCAACTCAAAGAAATGAGAATGCAGTGATTACTAACTACAAAAGCAGAACTATATGAAGCAAAACACAAATAAAACAAAAATATCAGTAGACTAGGTGAACAAAAATCAAAAAACTGAATTTTGTAAAAAGATGATGATGAAGAAGAAGAAGCCGCTGCTGCTAATCCTCTGTGTGCTAAGTCACTTCAGTCCTGACTCTTTGTGACCCCCATGGACTGTAGCCCACCAGGCTCCTCTGTCCAAGGGATTCTCCAGGCAAGAGTGCTGGAGTGGGTCGTCATTTCCAATCCCTTAGTACATATGAATAAAGAAACTCCGGGAAGGCAGACTGAGCTCCTGAGAGCGCCCCTCCCCTGCCTACCCCCAAGCCCAGAGAAGGCTGAGACCCGCATCAGAGCTGGAGTCTCAGTGTCAGAGGGTCCACCTTGCTCATTAGGAAATGAGAGACCAGGGTGGAAAAGGACCAGCGACAGCAGAGCTGGGCCAGGCTGTGACCGGCTGACACAGCTGCACAGCGCACCCACGCAGGCCGCCCCAGCGTCTTCCTAAGGCCTGGTCCGGAGGGCAGGAGGGGTTGAGCTGCTGAGCACTGCTTCACGCCTCACTGAGCTCTCAACTCACCTCCCTGTCACGCGCTCTGGCAGCAGTGAAGGCCCCATCCAATGAGGGCGCGGGAGCTCAGAAGTGGCTTCCCCCTCTCCCTCCGCAGGAGCCTGGCCTCACGGGGTAGGAGGGCTCAGGCTCTCTCCACACCTGTGCTTCTGCCTCCAATCTCTCTCTGCCCTGGATTCTGTCTGCAGTCTTCAGTTCTACAGACACACCGTCCATCTGCCAGTCCACAGAAAGGACTGTCTTCTTTCTTACATCAGTGTGAGGTTCATTTTGCACAGTTTTTCTGGGCATAATGATCTACATGCTTTCTTATCTATATGATCTTCCCAGGTAGCATTAGTGGTAAAGAACCCACCTGCCCAATACAGGGGATTTAAGAGATGCAAGTTTGATCTCTGGGTTGAGAAGATGCCCTGGAGGAGGGCATGGCAACTCACTCCAGTATTCTTGCCTGGAGAATCCCTTGCAGGCTGCAGTCCATAGGGCCACAGAGAGTCGGACACGACTGAAGTGGCTTAGCATGCAATGATCTATAAGCTCCGAAGCCCCAATAATTTTCTTCATTAATTCAAGTAATAATAAAGTTAACATTTTAAGCCCTTACTCTGTGTCACTCTGCCAAGCACTTGACTATTTTAATCTTGCATCAACCCTATAAAGGTAAGTATTATTACTGTGATTATTCCCATTTTACAGATGAGCAAACAGAAGCTCAGAATTTAGGTAATATTAAAAGGTCAAGTGCTGGCAAATGGTGGAGCTGGGCTTGGAACCTAGGTTTGTCTTACATAAGAAAAGCCTTTCCTCTCTCTAGCAATTTGGTAGCAAAGAAGGCAGTGGCACTCCACTCCAGTACTCTTGCCTGGAAAATCCCATGGACGGAGGAGCCTGGTGGGCTGCAGTCCACGGGGTCCCGACTGAGCGATTTCACTTTCACTTTTCACTTTCATGCATTGGAGAAGGAAATGGCAACCCACTCCAGTGTTCTTGTCTGGAGAATGCCAGGGACGGCGAAGCCTGATGGGCTGCCGTCTATGGGGTCGCACAGAGTTGGACACGACTGAAGCGACTTAGCAGCAGTAGCAGTAGCTGCAAGAAAAGCCTAGATGGGTGGGATGGGGGGTTGTGAGAGGGAGGTTGAAGAGGGAGACAATACATGTAAATATATGGCTGATTCACTTTGTTGTACAGCAGAAACTAACACAATATTTGTAAAGCAACCCTATCTGAATTAAAAAAAAAAAAAAAGAGGCCTCAGTTCAGTTCAGTTCAGCTGCTCAGTTGTGTCCAGTTCTCTGTGACCCACAAGAAAGGCCTGGAAGCAGCTATTTATCTATAACTGCCAAGGCTGTGTCAAAGGACCGACTTGAGGCAGCTTCCACTGGCCAAAGAGGGGGCAATCTGAGGACCAATTTGCACAACTCAATGGACTTGAAACAATACAAATAGATGTGAATCCATAAGATTGTAAAGACACTTAATAAAAACTTGTTTTTGTGCCTCTGTTACTGTTGGACGATGCCTGTGAATCAACTTTCATGTTGAAAATCAGTGAATAAAAGGAAAGAGTTTGCAAACACTGAATCATTCTTTCCTGTACCAACTGCATCACTGGATCACTAAAATGTAGAAGAGACGGCTGCTTCTCTTTATACAGGTATTTCTTTTTCCCCAGAAAGATTCACAGAATTAAAATATCCTTAGTTTTCAACACCTAAATGAACAAATGGACAGGGAGGCCTGGGGTGCTACAGTTCATGGGGTCGCAAAGAGTCGGACACGACTGAGCAACTGAACTGAACTGAATGAACAAATGGACATAGGCTCTGATCATCAACCACTGCTAACATCACTACATGAGGGACAACCAGGTGTTCTGTGCCTTCTGATGAAGAAACACACTATCACCTCATGAAGAGTGCTGAATCCAAAACACTTGAATCTAATCAAGCTTTGGATATCATCAGACAGGAAATACGGAGCACAGAACATGTTAAAACCCACAGGGATGCAATTAGTAAAATACAATCTATGAGAAAGTCTGCTGGACAAATAACTCAGTACCTTTAACAAATAAAAGTGCAAGGGGGAAAAAAGATGGAGGTGGAAGTTACAGATGATAAAAGACTTAGACTATCACATGTGTTTACCTTATTTGGTTCTTATTTCAAACAAACCTTCATAAAGATGAAACTGTAACATAAATTCAAAAATGGGAAAATTTCCCTGGTAGTCACTGACTTGATTACTTGACAATATTAAGGAAATAGTGCTATTAATTTTTTGATATAACAGTAATATTGAAGCTATGTTTTAAAAAAGTCCTTGTCTTTGACAAGTACCTACTAAAATATGGATAAAAGGATACAGGAGTTTGCTTCCAAATAATACTAGATGGGGAAAGAGAGAAATAGATAAAACAAACAGCTTTGAGTTAACTGTCAATGCTGTGTGATGCTAACATAAAGGGATTTATGGTAATTTTTCTATTCAATTTTAAATGCATTAGAAAATTTCCATAAAAGCTCCCCAGCTCAGTGTATACACTCCCAGTTCTGATCTATCTTCCCTTACTGCATGTTCCCTGACTCCTACTTGCCATGATCTCTGCCTTCTCCTTCTTCCTATAAACTGGGTTTCTTCTAGGCTTTGAGATTCCAGAATACTCATTTACCAGAATTACCCTTAAGATTTCCCCCTTTAACACAGTAAAACGCCCATCCTTCCCTTGAATAAGTGAACGGCCTTACAGAGCCAGTAAATGAGGAATCTTTATTTCCGTCATAAATTCAGCTTCTCTAATGGATTTCTCTGTTTCTAGATCATTCACTGCCTAAGGGAGAAGGAAATCAGATATTTCTAACCCAAGTGCTGGAGGTCACTGCCAACTCTACATCAATCAGAAAGAAAAAACATTGTGGAAATTTTAACTGAGGTATACATATAAGAATACTTCTTTTCCAGCCCAAGTGTCCTGCCTTTTACGCAATCTTCCAAAGGAGAAGAATTCTTAATATTCAGTCCATGACCATGTGGCCACTTTGTCACTTTTGAAAAGAAATTAATACAATTTTGAAAAATTAACACTGTTCTGGGAGCAACTGCAATGTGGTGCATTCATAGCAGATTGAAATTCAGCGTCTTCATAATAAACTTAAACTCAGCAGCCTGGTTTCACTGAGAAGTAATAACATTGGACTCCCAGGCAATCTGTTTCTGAGAAGGGTTTAAAGGCCCCCACCCCCGTGTTGCCAAGATGACTGATAGATTCTGAGCAAAAAGGGGTTCACCCCATAGATGCAGAATGGGCACCAAGAGAGCCTGGCTTTGGAACTGCAGGTTGATACATTCTAAACAAAAGATCTGCATTGTCATTTTCTGTCTGACTTTCTAGAAGGAAAGAAAAAAAGGCATAATTTTTAATGACCTGGAAAACTAGGCTAAGTATGGTGGGTAAGCTCGAGCTCTGGATTCAAAATCTGTCATCTGTCACTTCCTAGCTGCATAACCATTAAGTATGTTACATAACTTCTCCAAACCTCCCTTTCTTTATCTGAAAAAAGTGATGATTAATAATAGTCCTGGTCCTCAGTGACTTATTGTGAGCATTATATAACATCACAGCACATGGAATGCTCAGCCCAACAGCAGGCACACAGCAAGCACTGGAGAAATGTTAGCTAGTTGAATGGCCTCTTTTTAAGAGAGCGAATGGATGAATTAAGCATTGCAAAAATACTCCTACAAAAAAAAAGAAGGCATTATAATTATCACTAATTCTCAACTCTTTAGATCTTCCATGTTGATTTCCTCAGGCACAACTCCTCTGCAGTTTCCAGGGGACAGGTGTTATTTCTGCTGTTTTTCTAGGGAGGACACAAAGTTGCTGAGAAGTAAAAACATTCATTTGTGGTCACATGGTCACTAGTGGCTGAGTCAGGGCAGAAACAGGATATCTTGACCCCATGCCCTTTCTTCTAGACCACTCCTACTTTTGAATTTTTTTTGAAAGGTACTAAGCACTTCACCAAAAAAGCAAGAGAGTTCCAGAAAAACATCTATTTCTGCTTTATTGACTATGCCAAAGCCTTTGACTGTGTGGATCACAATAAACTGTGGAAAATTCTGAAAGAGATGGGAATACCACACCACCTGATCTGCCTCTTGAGAAACCTATATGCAGGTCAGGAAGCAACAGTTAGAACTGGACATGGAACAACAGACTGGTTCCAAATAGGAAAAGGAGTACATCAAGGCTGTATATTGTCACTCTGCTTATTTAACTTATATGCAGAGTACATCATGAGAAACGCTGGGCTGAAAGAAGCACAAGCTGGAATCAAGATTGCTGGGAGAAATCTCAGTAACCTCAGATATGCAGATGGCACCACCCTTAAGGCAGAAAGTGAAGAGGAACTAAAGAGCCTCTTGATGAAAGTGAAAGAGGAGAGTGACAAAGTTGGCTTAAAGCTCAACATTCAGAAAACTAAGATCATGGCATCCGGTCCCATCACATGGGAAATAGATGGGGAAGCAGCGGAAACAGTGACAGACTTTATTTTGGGGGCTCTAAAATCACTGCAGATAGTGACTTTAGCCATGAAATTAAAAGACACTTACTCCTTGGAAGGAATGTTATGATCGACCTAGATAGCATGTTCAAAAGCAGACATTACTTTGCCAACAAAGGTCCTTCTAGTCAAGGCTATGGTTTTTCCAGTGGTCATGTATGGATGTGAGAGTTGACTGTGAAGAAAGCTGAGTGCCGAGGAATTGATGCTTTTGAACTGTGGTGTTGGAGAAGACTCTTGAGAGTCCCTTGGACTGCAAGGAGATCCAACCAGTCCATTCTGAAGGAGATCAGCCCTGGGATTTCTTTGGAGGGAATGATGCCGAAGCTGAAACTCCAGTACTTTGGCCACCTCATGCGAAGAATTGACTCACTGGAAAAGATTCTGATGCTGGGAGGGATTGGGGGCAGGAGGAGAAGGGGACGACAGAGGATGAGATGGCTGGATGGCATCACGGACTCGATGGACGTGAGTCTGAGTGAACTCTGGGAGTTGGTGATGGACAGGGAGGCCTGGTGTGCTGCGGTTCATGGGGTCGCAGAGAGTCGGACACGACTGAGTGACTGAACTGAACTGAACTGGAGCACTTTATTATTATTTTTTAAATCTGACTGCCTTTCCCTTCTTCAAGACTCTGCCAAACTAGAAAGATTAGGTAACTGTCACTTTTGGGTTTCATTACAGGCCAAGAAATATTTTCTCTATGTGTAAATCTCCCCAGCTAGAAAGCAACTAAAATAAACAAATTAAAATAAAAAAGTTAAAAAATAAATCCACATGTATTATTTTTTCTGCAAATAAAAAATACATAAATAAACATATAAAAATAAATAAAAGGCAGGCTGAGACTGAGTAGCAATTGATTGATGAAGGGAGAAAAATCCAAAGAAGTAATTCCAAAGGTGACCTGCTTTTCCATCATGTTTATGCGCTAGTATGTCTGGAGATTGTGAGGGACGCACGTTTGCTGTGACAGAACGTGGCTCCACAGGTCACAGGGTTCTCCCAGCAGCTGACACCCTCTCACACATTAAAGGCAGCTTCTTTTCAGGTGTGGGTACCACGCAGGGACACGTAACTTGGGCACACCTTACAGGACTTCCATAGGGTGTGCCCAGATGGACTCAGGGGGCTGAATCTGAGTGGACTGGAAATGAAGAGTTTTACAGAAACACTCTACTTATTGGTCAGATCTTGTGGCTCCAAACGCCACGATGTGACTCAGTGCTACCTTCAGAGCATGACTTGGACCAGTCCACAACACGCAGCCACAGGTAAGGAGCCAGCCACACAGTGGAGGGGAGAGAGGAGAGACAGAGCTATACGGAGGGACAGAGGAACCACACAGGCACAGGCGTCCTGGCCGTGGAGTGTAAGGGGGAAAACCCCACACATTTCAGCAGCCTGCAAAAGTACCACCAATATCATGGTATCCAAGAGGACTCAACAGATACCTTACACACTGCCAGAATGAGCCTAGAGCTGGAAGAGACCTAAGGAAATGGTTACCTCCTTAAGAAGAATTTCTGACTCCCTGGCCACCCTACCTGAATCTACTTTCTCTCGTGGTCCTTACAGAACCCAGTGTGTTCCTTCTATATATTTTAAAATTAAAAAGATATTATTAAAAGTCTATTTATTTGCCTGCACTGGGTCTTAGTTGCGTCATGCGGGATCGCCAATCTTTGCTGCAGCATGCAGGCTCTTTAGTTGTGGCATGTGGGATCTAGTTCCTGGACCAGGGATCGAACGTGGGCGCTCTGTACTGGGAGCACACAGTCTTAGCCACTGGACCACCGGGGAAGTCACAATGTGCTCCTTCTTTAAAGCTCTGTTTCACACCTTACCATGTGTTCTCTCCAGCCCTAAATGATACACTCCTTGAGGACAGGACCTGTGTGTCATGCCCACAAACTAGCACAGTGCCATGCACACAACTGCAGGTAGAAATCAAGATTTTTTTCAATGAATGGATATCCCAAAACATCAACAGAGGCATTACAATGTCCAAGATACCAGGTTTTTAAAAGTGGGGCAGGTGGCAAGGAATATAAGTAGTAAGAAAGCCCTTTATATTTCAAAAGAACTTCATTGAAATTATTCACATATTTAATACCTGAGCAAGTAAAGTGATAACTTGCAATATTCTGTGAACAGGTATCTATGAAATGAAATCTCCTTCCTCTAATACCGCAGGTTCTGATTTATCCTTTAAGATCTCTTGCCTCTATGACATGATTGCTTTTTCCCTGGAACTCCCAAAGCTTATCAGCACAAAGTTGGGGAGGATATGAAATCGAAGGAAGCCTCAAACATAGCTGGTAGGAATATAAAATAGTGCAGCCACCTTGTAATACAGTTTGGCAGTTCCTGGAAATTTAAAATACAGAGTGACCGTATGACCCAGTCCTAGGTATATTAGTAGTACCTACCTCTCTTCCCACACTTTCTGCCTCAGAAGGGTTTCAGTACCAGGACTTCCTCTTCCTATGCCAGGGCAAATGTTGCTCACTGACTACAGCTCTATCTCTCAGTGAGTTCACAGGAAGCCTCCATTTACTTCTCATGAAAGACAAACCTCCAAGTGACAACTAGCACTCTATCTAAGTTTGTCTGTGAAGTGAAACATGTGTACCCTCCACCCCAGAGCAGAATGACGCTTGCATGTTCAAGCTCCCTGAGGCCAGAGACCACTTCTCATATATCACTGAAAATCTCAGAGACCTTAGCAGGATGGCAAGGGGATAGGAGGCACAGAGGACATACTGGATGAAAGAAGGCATGAAAATGCCTGAATTCCCCAACAACACAGGAGGAATGTGATGTCTTTATTTCTAGCTTTCCCATCCCTTCTCCTTCACTATTAATAACATAATTTACATCAACATGGAATATGCAATCATATCCTATTTACTTAGTAGTTTTTTTCTAAAAGGCTTTTTGTTTCAATTTTATAAATATATTTTAGAAGGAAACTTTATATCATGATCACTGATGGAGAACTAGTATCACCTGCCATAAACAGAGGGAGGGGACATATGTATAGCTATGGCTGATTCATGTTGATGTATCGCAGAAAACAATACGATACTGTGAAGCAATTATCCTCCAATTAAAAATAAATAAAATGTAAAACAAACAAAAATAAAACTGAAAATAAAGAACACTGAAAACAAACACAGGTCTGAGTATCACATGAAAATCATCTCACACCCACCATTGATATACCCATTTGAATGCGGAGTTCCAAAATATACCTAGGAGAGATAAGTAAGCCTTCCTCAGCGATCAGTGCAAAGAAATAGAGGAAAACAACAGAATGGGAAAGACTAGAGATCTCTTCAAGAAAATTAGAGATACCAAGGGGATATTTCATGCAAAGATGGGCACAATAAAGGACAGAAATGGTATGGACCTAACAGAGCAGAAGATATTAAGAAGAGGTGGCGAGACTACACAGAAGAACTATATAAAAAAGATCTTCATGACCCAAATAATCATAATGGTGTGATCACTTACTTAGAGCCAGACATCCTGGAATGCGAAGTCAAGTGGGTCTTAGGAAGCATCACTATGAACAAAGCTAGGGGAGGTGATGGAATTTCAGTTGAGCTATTTCAAATCCTGAAAGATGATGCTGTGAAAGTGCTGCACTCAATATGCCAGCAAATTTGGAAAACTCAGCAGTGGCCACAGGACTGGAAAAGTTTTCATTTCAGTTTTCATGCCAATCCCAAAGAAAGGCAATGCCAAAGAATGCTCAAACTACCGCACAATTGCACTCATATGGACAGAGGAGCCTGGTGTGCTGCAGTCCAGGGGGTCGCTAAGAGTCAGACACAACTGCGCAACTTCACTTTCATTTTTCACTTTCATGCACTGGAGAAGGAAATGGCAACCCACTCCAGTATTCTTGCCTGGAGAATCCCAGGGACAGGGGAGCCTGGTGGGCTGTCGTCTATGGGGTCACACAGAGTCAGACACAACTGAAGCGACTTAGCAGCAGCAGCAGCACACGCTAGTATGGAGAAGGCACCCCACTCCAGTACTCTTGCCTGGAAAATCCCATGGACGGAGGAGCCTGGAAGGCTGCAGTCCATGGGGTCGCTGAGAGTCTGACACAACTGAGCGACTTCACTTTCACCTTTCACTTTCATGCACTGGAGAAGGAAATGGCAACCGACTCCAGTAATCTTGCCTGGAGAACCCCAGGGACAGGGGACCCTGGTGGGCTGCCGTTTATGAGGTCACACAGAGTTGGACACGACTGAAGTGACTTAGCAGCAGCAGCACACGCTAGTAAAGTAATGCTCAAAATTCTCCGAGCCAGGCTTCAACAGTATGTGAACTGTGAACTTCCAGATGTTCAAGCTGGATTTAGAAAAGGCAGAGGAACCAGAGATCAAATTGCCAACATCCACTGGATCATCGAAAAAGCAAGAGAGTTCCAGAAAAAACATCTACTTCTGCTTTATTGACTACGCCAAAGCCTTTGACTGTGTGGATCATAACAAACTCTGTAAAATTCTTAAAGAGATGGGAATACCAGACCACCTGAGCTGCATCCTGAAAACTCTGTATGTAGGTCAAGAAGCAACAGTTAGATCTGGACATGGAACAACATACTGGTTCCAGATTGGGAAAGGAGTATGTCAAGGCTGTATATTGTCACCCTGCTTATTTAACTTATATGCAGAGTACGTGAAATGTGCTGGATGAAGCACAAGCTGGAATCAAAATTGCCGGGAGAAATATCAATAACCTCAGATATGCAGATAACACCACTCTTGTGGCAGAAAGTGAAGAACTAAAGAGCCTCTTGATCAAAGTGAAAGAGGACAGTGAAAAAGTTGGCTTAAAATTCAACATTCAGAAAACTAAGGTCATGGTATCCGGTCCCATCACTTCATGGCAAATAGATGGGGAAACAATGGAAACAGTGACAGACTTTATTTTCTTGAGCTCCAAAATCACTGCAAATGTTTATTGCAGCAATGAAATTAAATGACGCTTGCTTCTTGGAAGAAAAGTTATGACCAACCTAGACAGCATATTTAAAAGCAGAGACATTCTCGACAAAGGTCCATGTATTGAAAGCTATGGTTTTTCTAGTAGTCCTGTATGGATGTGAGAGCGAGACTACAAAGAAAGCTGAGTGCCAGGGAATTGATACTTTTGAACTGTGGTGTTGGAGAAGAGTCTTGAGAGTCCTTTGGACTGCAATGTGATCCAACCAGTCCATCCTAAAGGAAATCAGTCCTGAATGTTCATTGGAAGGACTGATGCTGAAGCTGAGACTTCAATACTTTGGCCACCTGATGTGAAGAACCGACTCATTGGAAAAGACCCTGACACTGGGAAAGATTGAAGGCAGGAGGAGAAGGGGACAACAGAGGATGAGGTGGTTGGATGGCATCACTGACTCAATGGACATGAGTTTGAGTTCGAGTTGGTGATGGACAGGGAGGCCTGGCGTGCTGCAGTCCATGGGGTAGCAAAGAGTCAGACAAGACTGAGTGACGAACTGAAGTGAACCCCTGTTGATATGATCACTAGAGGTGGTTTAGTGTGGTGGTGAACCAGACTACCACTCCCTGACTGTGTGGCCTTAGGAAAATGGCATAATGGTTCTGAGCCTCACTTGCCTCATTTTTGATACGAGGAATAATATGAGTAGTTTCTATTTCATATACTTTGAAAACTAAATAAGTTATTCATGTGAACAGCTCGGTAGGTAGGAAGTGTACCATAAGTTAGTCCCCCAACAAAACCAAATCTAGCAACATATAAAAAGGATTATACGCCAAGACCAAATGAAATTTACAACAGAATCTAAGATCGGGTTGCCATTGACATCCAAAAATCAATTAATGTGATAAGCCATCTCAGTGGAATAAAGGATAAATCCCACAGGATCATCTCAACACATGCAGAAAAAGCATTTCACAAAATTCACACTGCTTCATGATAAAAACACTCAACCAACTACAAACAGAAGAGAAATTTTTCAGCCTAAGAAAGGGAAGCTACAGAAATACCCACAGCCAACATCAGACTTAATGATGAAAGACTAAATGCTTTCTCCCTAGGATTAGGAAGAAGGCAAAGAGATTTGCTTTCTCCACTTCTATTCAACATTGTGATGGAGGTTCTGGCCTGGATATTAGAACCATTAAGAAAGACAATGAAATAAGTGATATCCACATTAGATAGGAAGACATAAAAGATCTCTATGACATGATTGTGTATGCAGAAAATCCTTTAAAAGCCCACTAGAAAATTATTAGAATGAATAAACATGTCCAGCAAGATTGCAGGATATGAGATTAACATATGGAAATCAATTGTATCTCTATACATTAGCAATGCTCAATGTAAAAATGAAATTAGGAAAAGAGCTGTATTTACAATAGTATCAAAAGTAATAAGACATTTAGGAATAAATTTAGTAAACAAAAACTATAAAATCTATGCTCTGAAAACTATAAAACACTGCAGGAAAAACTAAAGAAAAGTCACATAAATGAGGGGCTTCCCAGGTGGCACAGTGGTAAAGAATCTGCCTGCCAGTGCAGAAGATGCAAGAGACATGGGTTCAATCCTTGGTTTGGGAAGATCCCTGGAGTAGGAAAATGGCAGCCCACTCCAGTGTTGTTGCCTGGAGAATGCCATGGACAGAGGAGCCTGGAGGGCTACAGTCCATGGGGTCACGAAGGGTCAGACACAACTGAGCACAAAGCATGTGCACACACACACGAGGTGCATTTTCATAGGCTGCAAGACTTACTGTTAAAATGGCAATACTTCCCGAACGAGTACAGATCTAACACAATCTCTACCCGAATCCTAGCTGGCTGCTGTGCAGAAATTGACAAGCTGTTCCTAAAATTCACATGGAAATTCGAGGGACTGTTTAGAATATAAAAAAATCTCAAAAGAGAACAGAATTGGAGGATATACACTTCTTGATTTAAAAACTTACTACAAAGCTACAGTAATCAAACAATGTGGAATAAGGACAGACATATAGATCAATGGAAAGAACTGAGAATCCAAAGATAAAGTATCACATTTATAGTCAATTGACTTTTGACAAGGGTTCCAAGGCAATGTAATGGGGAAAAAAATTCTCTTTTCAGCAAATGGTTCTGGGATGTCTGGACACCATATTCAAAAGAATGAAGTTTAACCTCTATCTCATACCATATAACAGATTAACTTGAAATGGATCAAAGACATGAACGTGACAGCTAAAACTCTTACAGAAAAAAAAGTAAACCTTTGGAACCATGAAATATGTAATGACACCAAAAGTATAAGCAGTGAAATAGAAAATAGGTAAAACTATGCATCATCAAAATTAAATTAAAACTTGTACTTCAGAGGACACTGTCACATTATCAAGAAAGTGAAAAGACAGTCCACAGAATGGGAGAAAATATCTGGAAATCATATATCTGCTAGGCATGTAGAATATATAAAGAACTCTTAAAAATCAGTAAATAAAAAGACAAGCCAATTTTTTAATGGGCAAAGATCTGAACAGACTTTTCTCCAAAGAAGATATACAAATGGGCAATAATCACATAAAAAGATAATTATTATTCTTAGTCATCAGGGATATGCAAATCAAAATCGCACTGAGACATCACTTCATATCCATTAGAATAGCTATAATAAAAAGACTGTAAGTACAAGTGTTGGTGAAGGTGTGAGACTGGAGCCCCCAGTCATTGCTGGTAGGAATGTAAAGAATGCAGCCCCGTTGGAAAGCTGTGAGGCAGTTCCTCACAGTTTAAAATGCAATTACCATAAGACCCAGCAGCTGCACTTCTAGGTATATTCCTAAGAGAAATGGAAATATATATTCACAAAAAAACTTGTACATGAATGTTCATAGTAGCATTATTCATAATAGCCTAAAAGTGAAAACAACTCAAATGTCCATCAAATGATGAATGAATAAATAAAATATGGAACATTCATACTATGGAATATTATTCAGCCACAAAAAGTAATGAATGATGGATACATGCTACATCATAGATGAACTTTGAAAATATTATACTGAAAGAAGAGCAATATGCTTTTTAAAGGAAATACCCAGAATAGGTACATCTACAGAGAAATAAGGTAGATTAGTAATTGCCTAGATTTGGGGGTAGATACTGGGGAAAATAGATGGCATCGCTAAAGGGTATGATGTTTCTTTCTGGGATGATGAAAATGTTATAAAAATTCATCCTGACGATGGTTGCACAACTTTGTGAATTTACTAAAACCACTGAATGGTATGCTCTAAATGAGTGAATTGTACAGTATGTGAACCATAACTCAATAAAGCTGTTACCAAAAATTGTTAGAATTTGTATGACCACTTTTGGAGACCTTAGGGTATATATAATATAAGCAGGAGTGGGACAAAGAGAGCTGGAGCAGGAGCTTGGGGAGTCTGGGAAGTATGCTGACCTTACATGCATGAATGAAAATGAACATGAGGGAAAGGGACAGCAAGAGACACAGCCACACCGACCCAGAGGGAGCCCCTGGACTGCGGGGTGAGCGGAATACCATGGGGCAGGGCCCAAACCAGGCCCTCTGCTGCCTGTCTCTGTGGCCAGGGCCTGGGACTGTCCTGCCCGGAGGGAGAGACTCCTCAGACACAAAAGTCTCTGGGTGGGGTGACAGGCTTTGAGATTTAGAATGAGGACAAGCTGGGTCTCCAGTCTCCTACCAGAGTTCCCAGAAAGAGCTCTTTATTTCTACTATGAGGACACTGAGGTCAAGAGATGAGAGGACTTGGGCAGGGTCCCTTGTGTTAGGGGTTGAGCTGGGCTAACGTTGCAACGTTCTGGGAGACTGAGGGGAACCTGATGTGACGGTGCTATAAATGAAAAAGAGGAATATTAGACAGAAGGGAGGAAGGGAGGGAGAGAGCCAGGGAGGAAGAATTCTAATTCTGCAATAAAAGAAAACTCTGTGTAAGAAAGGAAATACAATCAAAGGACATACCTTGGCTCTCTAGGGGTCATCATTTACTAGTCTTCATAATAATGTAGATACTTTAAACATAATTTAGGTTAAAACAGAGCTGTTACTATATTGTAAGATGTGGGCAGGAGAGGGAGGAGGATGGTGTCAGAAAGCAAACTCTTCATCCATCACAGCAGGAAGTGAAGAGATGGTGTGTAGCACAGATAAATCAAGAAACGGCAGCAGAAGCATATCATTTAGAGATCTGGAGGCAAGTACTGGAAGAAATAGTGAGTTAAAGGCAGCAGCCTCTAGGGGAGGTGGGCACTGGATGCTTGTTTTTCACTGTGAGTCTTTCAGTACTATTTGATTCTTTCAAGCATGTCTACGTATGGCTTTGATCAAAATTTAAAAATTTATTTAAAAGACAACAACCCAAGGCTTCCTTGCTGGCAATCAGACAGCTGGCCCAGTCCACAGCACTGTCTCAGGCAGCCTCTGCTAAGCAGGTCTCTCCCTGTGGACTTCGGGGCTCAGAAGCCCCATCCCCTGCAGCTTCTCTCACACAGGGCACCTGAGCTCAGAGCAGAGAAGTCCAGGTCAGCCTTGACTTGGGTCTCTGGAGAAGGCCTACCCCTTTCTCTGTTTATAGCAAAGGAAAGCATGCTGGTGCAGCTACAGGGCTTGTCACTGTATTTGCCATTCCACTCAGCTTCTTCCTGTGTTGCCAGGGGGTGAGGAGGCCTTTCTGTTGACAACCCACCCAGGCAGATCTCACCCTCTTGGGAGGGGCGGTCTTGCCACCAAAATCAGCTTGCTGATTTGCTCCTGCTGGGACAGGACACCATGGTGGGGGCCGGGGGGGCACCAGTGACTTGTATCTGAGGAGCGGGGAGCTGCCTCTCAGAGGCACCTGCTAAAACTCAGAAAGGGAAGCCACCACATCTGCTGTGGAAACAAAGAGCGAAACTTTTGTTCGGTCACTGGCTTGGAGCACGGAAACCTGTTTCGTGGATGTGAAGCTGCAACTTGAATGTGGCTCAGCCTGAAGACTGACATCGACCCCTGAACCTTTGCCTCACTCTAAAAGGGCAATTTCCCTGCCTGTAAAATGGCACGATGGCAAAACCTCTGTTGTGAAGGTTATTGTGGCAACTTGTCCTAATAACAGTTTAAGAAATGAGGCTGGCAAACAAGATGCTTTTTATGATATGTAAGGGAGGGGTCAAAGTCCTCCCACAGAATCATTGCTTAAATGTTCATCTTTTTTCTTGAGTGGAAGAAAATAGTGCTTGAGCTGGGACAGGGACTGGCTGCCGGGTGTGACGTACTGTATGTTGACGCTGTTCATCAAATGCACTGAGGAAAAAATGAAAGCAAACCCCAAAACAATTAGATAGGAATCACTGAACTTGAACGTCTCTCAGGGTCATTCCAACTCAAAAGAAAATGACCGTGACTATAAATAGGACATCCATCCAAAGGGACTTCTTCAAGACTATGCTTCCCATCACGGCCTATCCTCTGTGGCCTGAGTATGTAGGGTGCCATAAACAGGCCCATGGACATTCTTGCCTCGTGCCTTTGTCAAGCCCTCTCCACTCCCTAGTGAACTGTCTTCTCTCCTCATATCCTACCCTTGATCAGTGTCAAGACCCAATTCAAGACAGGCTCCTCCATGAAGGTCTGACCAACGGAACCACCACAAGCTTCACTTCTTGGATTCCCATAGCACTCACAGTCTGGAGTCCATAATTTCCTACTGCATTATAAACTGCTTTATATTTTACTAATTCTTTGAATCACCAAAAATGACAAGACAAGGATTAACTGTCATCTTTTGCGGGGGCTGACCCATAGCAGCTAGCACAGAGCTGCGCACATCCTAGGTATTACTTGCTTAACTAACACTTCATGAACAGTTTGCTGAATGCAAGATCCAATGGTCAACAATCAAGTCTTCTTAAAAAAAAACAACCCACAAAATTTAAAACATCATGGTCCCCTAAGGCACCATATCTAAGTCAGTCTTACTGTAATAAGAATGTAAGGGGATATATTTAGAAGTTTCTTCTGTCATTGTTTCCACCTCAAAAAAATAAAAAGCAGAACTTCGTTTCTCTTTCCCCTATGAACATATAGCATACTTGGAGGTTGATGGCTGACCCTGAGTTTTGGATTCTTATCTCATCTTTCATACCTTGCCTGAATTGGTCTTAAAGCATCACAACTGAAAAACACAAACAGAATATCATTCTCAGGTATCCCTTCATTTAACACTGAGCTACTGAGTGTCCTCTATGAGGGTCAGCCCTGCAGAGTCTCTTTGATCTCAACTGGGCCTTTGGTAAAGTTAGACAATGCTCTCATTCATTCCCATCTGATTTCTTATTCCACCCACAAAGGCAGCTGTTCCAAACCTCCGGACACCTCCCGCACTCTCCTTACCAGTCCACCACCTTTACTTGCTGCAGAGGACCTCATCTTCTGCATTATTTAGAAGACAGAGACCACACACCATGGACACACTAAATATCTCCCTATTCCATAAAGAGATAAATGCCCGATAACCACTGCTCTACAATGGCCTAAGGATGATGCAAACACGAAATCAAAAGACCTATTGATGAAGTCATCATTGAGTCTTTCTTGGGCAGCTCTCCAGGTCATGTTTACTTTCTCCTCTCCTTATACTGTTTCTGAGTTGCCGCAAGTCTATCAAAATGCCACTTAGCCAGAATGATCCCTGCAAGAAATTCTGCCTGAACCCAAGCTCTGCCTTTTCAAAACACTTTCTTTCAAGAATTGGCACTCACATTGTTTTCACCTCTGCTGCCAGGGTGCAAGAAGTATGACCTGATTGGTGGTCCTCTGAGGCACATCGCACACAGTCCTCAGCATAGTGGCCAGGGCGTGGTAGCTGGTACCCAACCTCTTTGCATCCTGGGAGGCATCCCACACCCACTGACCACATTCTGAAGTGTCTTTGTACAGACAAGGCCTTCCAGGGGCCTTGAGAGAATCCATGAATCACAAAGTGCCTTTCAGTTTCCCTTTCAGTTGGCTCAGGGGTACAGAGAGACCACAGATTCATCTTCTTCAATTGACACACAATATATAATTAATAAACTGTCCCTTTAGGAATGGAGGGCAGCCATGTAAAGGGGCCGCACGCTCAGGATCCTCCTTCTCTCCTCTGTTTCCAGGGCCTTTTCTTCTTCTCAGACTGGGGTTTACAGACATTATCTCATCCGTGGGCTCCTGGCGGCAACAGGTAGGTAATGAACTGGGCAGGCTGCTTTCAGTTCCCCAGTTTTCAAAGTCAGAGAGGTAGTGGCTGATTGAAAGGCATACAGCAAGGCAGGGATAATCCTGTGTCTGAAGACCACGGTACACTACTCTCTCTCTGCCTGCATGCCCTTAACATTTTTGGTGGAGTTGCAAAATGCTGAATGTACACAGAGGAAGAGGTCCTTCCTGATCTATGTGTTGAAATGTGAGAACTACCTCTGGGCGTCTGCTCAGTAAATTTCTTCCCCCTTCTCTCTGCCTACTCCAGCTACATCTACCTTCAGTGCCCTACTCAGGAGCATGTCCCAGCTGAAGCCCTTACTGACACCCCTGCTTATCAGGCTTTCCTTTGGCTACCTTTTGCAGCTCAACCTGGGACTGGGTTTCATGGTCACAGAGACCAACTCCCTGGGAAAAGCAAAATCCAGGAAGGTTCTGGAAGTATACGGGTTGATATGAACTCTGTGTGGACGACACCTCCTTCTCCCAAACTGGGACTCCTCTTAGCACATCAAGGAACTCCTGTCGCTCCTCATCCCTCCGCAGTGAAGACTTAACTGGCCCAGCTCACAGAAGGGCTGTTCTTGGACATGGCTACCAGCAATGAAGTGTCGGCTGAGTGACCAGGGTGGAACTTTCCCAGTGGGAGGCCCTCTAAGGCCATGGAATTCTTTAGCAGAATCAACCATGACAACAATAAAAAAAATTGTCATCTTAAATTGACACAATATATAATGTAGCATGAGTCACATTCTTAATGATTATATCATTAATACATTATGACAATAGACGCACACATAAAATAGTATTTACTATATGTTAGATAGCTTACATAGCATTTTAATGCAGCCCTTGTCTAATGAGAGCATCCAGTGAAGTACCAGCTCTTTGCCTACCACAGCTAGCACACTGTGTCACTGCCGGGCGGCATCATCCTCCACCCTCTTGCCCCACCTCTACTACTAATGCAGGGTCCATCCTCTAGACCCTAGACTCAGCTTTGCTCCTTAGAACAATAAGACCAAAGGCCTTTTACAAAAGCTCCAATGAGATGACTGATGTCTGGTTTCGTCAACTACAAGTGAATAATTAATACTTGCCAGTAAAGAAATAGACTCATTGTTATGGTAGCCACATGGAGGCTATAAAAGGCCATTTTGTGCAGCCCTTGGTGGAACCCTGGGGCCAACAGCAGCCAAAAGAAACCTCTTTGAGAGGGTAGGCTGATCCTCAAACGTGGAGGCTGGAGGAGCTCAGTACTGTTTTCCAGGAATGCTGTTCCCAATGTTAATTAGCTTGTTGCTTATTCATCATCTAATTCAGCTTTCTGGTCAATGACAGCTGCCGAGGCCCACTGAATGCCCAAGAAGGCATATATATCAGAAGGGACATGCACTATCCCCTTAAGACCTTTTTTCTACTTTTAAAATTTTGTCTACTGTCTTCTGTGGGCCAGCCTCTGATTTGATTGGCGTGAAACTCTCTGATCCTGGTGGATTTTACACCCTCCTCCTGGTCTAATGTGTAAAATGACTTTTTCCCTTTCCATTTCCAGCAGGGACCAAACAAAGTAGGCTTGGGTGCTTACGGAACCAGTCAGAACGGGCCAGAAAACATAATAAAGCAGCTTAGTGAGCAGAGCTCTAATGCCCCCAGCCAGAGGTTCAGTCTGCAGAACTAGCCAGAGGAACTGGCTTTGTGAGCAATAACACACTCTCCTTGTGGCCTTGGAGCTGCCCTGGCAGATGGCAGCCAATGCCAACAAATAACTCTCTATGGGAAAGTCTCATCTCCTCCAAGTGGTCACTGGGCTCAATAATACCCTCGAGTGACAGTAACCCTGACCAGTTACACACAAATATACACACACACAACTCTATGGTATTTTTGTCCTCAGGGCCAAAGTTGCCCTTGCAGCAAGCAAACAGAGCTGACAGCTGCTAGCTGTTGTCATTTCAGCAAGCTGTTCCCCCAAACTGCTACCCAGTTCCCCACCCCACCTCCAGCCCACTGCCTGAAATTCCACCACTAGAGATATCAAATATTATTTACTTAAAGCTTTATTTTCCATTAAAATACCTCCAAGTCTCTGTTTCCTTTCTGGTCAAATGACTTCTGAAGCACCTGCTCTGTGTCTAATGGGAGATTCTTGCGTATTTAGCTCTTGAGGATTAATGTGTTCACTGGCTCCTTTCTTGAATACAATTTTTGACACGGGCAAATAGCCAGTGGGGATGGTGGATCTGCAGGGCAGTATCTGGAACTGGAGGTGGGCGGTCTTAGGGGTCTGATGGTGGAGGAAACAACTTCTGGGTCCTTCACCATCTTGCCAGCAAGATAAACCTAGATGTTTCGCTCTCCAGCATTTGTGATCTCCACCGCTTGTGATCTCCACCGCTGCCAGCACGGCGGCTTGCAACAGGGCCTGTGCCCGGGGGTAGGTAAGACACCTCCTGCGCTGGGGCACAGGCAGAAGGTGGAAAGGGGGAGTGTGGGAACCAGCACTCTCTTGATTTTCTCCACAAGCCCTTAGGACTGCCCCAGGCTCCCGGTCAAGCCGTGAAGGCACAAGCGAGCCGGCAGGAAAAGATCCTTGTCCTCTTCTTGGCCTGTCTGTAAGGGCCTCTCAACCCTTGGCGAGTCTTTTGCTGTGCTGCAGAAACCAGGCAAGCAGAGGTCAAAGTCAAATTCCCTGGGCTGGGGAGGGCACCTGGGCAGTCCTAGGGTCCTGCTCTGCCAGGTTCTCCATACAGAGAACCATACTCCTGTCGGACCATGCTTCCCACCCCCGCCCCCACTGCACACGAAGAGTACGCCCTTCTCTTCCTTTTCATACCGTGTACCTTTGGAGGGGAGGGCTGTCCTGAAAAGCAGATGCCACTACAGACAGGTAGGCATCTTCCCGAGTCTTCAGAGCTCAGGAAAACCCAACCTTTATCCCAGGAGTCACCCACTCCCCCGCTTCCCCACCTCCTCTCCCGTCCCCAGACAGCCGGGAGGGAGAGCATGCTAGGCCGGAAGGCTTCAAAGCGGGTCAGGCGTGTCTCCTCTCTCATTAAAGCCCGCACCCCTAAACATCGCCTCTTCGTCCCTCGCCCCACCCATCTCACGTTCACTGCAGGGCGCTGTGAGCTCAAAGAAGCTGCCAGGCGAGCCCAGGCGGCCCTCGCTGGCCCTGGAGGAGGTGATGGTGGCCGCGGCCGCAGAGGCGGCGGCCAGCGCTCTGCAGTACCTGGGTGGGGGGGGACCACCGCCGCCGCCGGGCTCGCGGCCGCTGCAGGTGTCTCGGTGCTTGGGATGAGCGCCGCGTCCTCCCGGGCCGGTGGCTCCGGCCCAGGCCGCGCACCTGCTGCTGCTGCTGCTGCCGCCACCACCACCGCCGCCGCCGCCGCCGCCGCCGCCGCGCCCCAGCTCCGCCGTGCGTCGGCGCCTCCTCGTAGGGGCTACGCACCGCGGGGCCCAAGGTGGGCAGGAGGGGGTAGGGGGCTGTTCCGGACCTGAGGCCCAGTCTTCCGGACGGTTTCGGGGTTCCCAGGCCGCGCTAGTCCAGCCGCCGAGCCGAGCACCCTCGCGGGGCTCGGAGGAGAAGGTGCAGACCCCTCGCGCATCCTTACGGCCGCGTCGTCATGCCCAGCAGCATCCCGATCCCCACACCAGCTCCGAGGCCTGCGAGCCTGGGTCTTACCTGGGTCTGCGGCAGGTCTGGGCGAGCGGCCGGAGGCTACCGCGGGGCCCCGCGCCGGGGCGCAGGATGCTCTGCCCGGCTCCGCTTGGCGGCCGCCGCGCTGGGCCCCGCCCTCGGCCCCGCCCCTCCACCCGCCGCGGCTCCGCCTCTGTTCCCGAGATCCCGCCCCTTCGCCGCCGCGGCTGTCACACAAAGAGCCGGAAATGGCTGCGGCCAGGGGCTCCCGGTGTGCCCGTTAGGGCGGCCAGTGCATCCTGGCCTGCACCTCGGACTGCCCCCGCAAGGAGAGCCAGCAGCGCCGCTTAGGGTGGACTTGTTCCCCAAGAGCTCCCAGGCGTGGGAGCCACAACTGCAGCTGTAGGAGGACTCAAGCTCTGGGCTCTTTTGGTATCTCATAGACCTCGCATTATTTCCAAGTGCTCATTTATCTCCCTAATATTTATCGAGCACCTGTTTCGCTCCAAGTACCGTGCCAGGAGCAGAGTAGGCACTGGTGTGCAAAAGACAGGCTCCCTGTCCTTTTGGAGCTTATCATCGGAGAGACCATATAAATTTACCTGGCAAATGTCCAGTTTCAACTGAGAGACATAAGAAAAAGAACAGGGTGAAGGGACAGAAAATAAACCTGAGGGTTGGGGAGAAGGGACTTCCACCAACAGAATCTTATCCCAAATATTGCTCCTCTTGTTCAGAAATACATTCTCACCCTCCCTTTCACTTCCTTGGGGGCAAAGCCCCGAAGCTACCGTCTCTTAAGCAGGGACCTCCCTCAACTTCATTCAGTTCAGTTCAGTCCCTCAATCGTGTCCGACTCTTTGTGGCCCCATGGACTGCAACACGTGAGGTTTCCCTGTCCATCATCAGCTCCTGGAGCTTATGCAAACTCACGTCCATCAAGTCAGTGATGCCATCCAATCATCTCATCCACTGTCGTCCCCTTTTCCTCTCGCCTTCAATCTTTCCCCTGCATCAGCGTCTTTTCCAATGAGTCAGTTCTTCACTGTTAGGTGGCCAAAGTATTGGAGTTTCAGCTTCAGCATCAATCCTTCCAGTAAATATTCAGGACTGATTTTCCTTTAGGATGGACTGGTTGGATCTCCTTGCAGTCCAAGGGACTCTCAAGAGTCTTCTCCAACACCACAGTTTAAAAGCATCAGTTCTTTGGCACTCAGCTTTCTTTATAGCCCAACTCACATCCATACATGACTACTAGAAAAACTATAACTTTGACTAGACAGACCTTTGGTGGCAAAGTAATGTCTCTGCTTTTAATATGCTGTCTAGGTTGGTCATAGCTTTTCTTCCAAGGAGCAAGCGTCTTTTAATTTCACAGCTGCAATCACAATTTGCAGTGATTTTGGAGCCCCCAAAATAAAGCCTGTCACTGTTTCCATTGTTTCCTCATCTATTTGCCATGAAGTGATGGGACCAGATGCCATGATCTTAGTTTTCTGAATGCTGAGTTTTAAGCCAACTTTGTCACTCTCCACTTCCACTTTCATCAAGAGGCTCTTTAGTTCATTCAGGAAGAATTAATTGCCTAATGCGCAAAAGGCAAGTATATGGTAACAGGAAGTATTTTCTGGCAAAACCCGGGAAAGAATTGAGAGGACAGGCACCTTTCTGTTCAAGACTTACCTCATTTAGCGCTCTCCACAGAAACAGGTCTCTTTAAGCTGCCTGGTGGGCCCCTCAAGCCAGGGAAAGTCAGGCAGCACTGAATTCCAACCTTGGGATCCATGAACAGGTCACTTCACCACTCTGTGCCTGAGATGCCATCCTGTCTACAGTGTGGGGAGATGCATTGCTTTTCCTACTTCACAAGGTAAATAATCTGAAAACACTTGAGACATTTTAAAGTTAAGGGGTAAAGTTTTGCTACAGGGGAAACTTTCTGAAATATTTCTGAATGGCTACCAAGTTTCTAGATAATCACTCAGCTAATCCTATCAGGGCTATTTATAGAGGAGCCCCATTACTCAACACTCAGCAAAGAACTTGTGAAAGTCTTTGCCCTCACTGATCTCACATCATATCCCTAGCACACAGCATTCATAATCCTTTGTGGTTTGATGTTACATCACTCCTTCTAATTTAGATTGCTATTTCAGAAAGGATGACATATATATATGTAAGTCATATATATTAATATAAATACATTCTCACTGGTGCCATGTGAGAAAGCTATGGGGGTGTTTGTGGAGGATGGCTTTGAAAACCAGAAGTGAAGTTTCCTTCTTTTTTTTTTTTTAATTTTTAATTTTCTACTGTGATCCTTGGGATTTTGGGTGTCAGTGATGACAAATATGTAACAGTGAGAGACTGGATTTTCATTCTAAATGGCATATTATTTTAGATGCTGTAAATTTCTGGAAAACGTATTTCTCCCTGTGGTCCTTTCCCTGTCTTTTCACCTTGCAGGAACACGTTGCTTAAAAACAAACCAAAAAAGATGATTATGTCCACATTTGTTTAGATCTTGGGCAAAAATAATTCCCTGAGCCCTGAATTCTGTTTGTTTATAAGGGAAGCAACATGGTCTTATTGAAACCACTGCTTTGGAAATACAGAAGCGTGCCTTTTGGTCCTGATTTTACAACTAATTTACCTGAGATAAGTCACATTGCCTATTTCCTCATTTGTACAATGAAGTAGGTTAGATGTACTCCAACGTCCCGCTGCATGTGGGATTCTGCGTGAGTTAAAACAAAGGACATGCCCAGGCCAGGCTTAAAGTACACTAGCTCTCACTGTTCTCAGGAGGGAGCCAGAACTCCTTCCCAGGGCCCACAAGTATCTGCATGACCTGTCTCCATACCTGTCCAGTCTCTTCTGCTGTGAAAAAGCTTGCTGTGCTTCAGCTAAGAGGAATCTCTACACTTTCCAAACTTGATGTATTCTCTCTTGCATTTAGGCTTTGCTCAGGCTGGGCTTTTTTGCTTGGCATGATCTATTTGCTGCGCTCTCTACACTTTCCCCCACAATGCTGGCTAACTTCCAGTCATCCTTCTGATATCTGCTCAGCTGTCACTTCCTCCATGACCCCTCCCTGTTTGAATTGGGTTAGGGTCAGCATTCATACTCCCTGGGCTTCCTCTATCTTACTACTTATTATGCTGCATTGTAATTATTGATATATTTGCCTGTATACCACCATTTGAACATAAAATAAGAGAGCAGAGATGGTGTCTTACTCTCTATTGAATCCTCAGGGCCTGATACATAACAAGTGTTCTACTATGTAAAATAATAGAAATAATAATAGCAGTGGATTGAATAAATAATTGAAAGTAAAATCTTAGCTTACATGTTGCTTAAAACTTGTAGCTCTCTGTCTATTGTCTTCAGATAGATATACTTCCTATTCAACCCAGGCTGCACCATCAGCAGTGAGAGGACCACAGTTATGAGGTGAGAATTGCTTCGCTGCTTGCAAAGCTGTGGGCCATGTATTGTGGTTCTGTGTGTGGCAACATTGCCTTGTTTTTAGAAAAGCCCTAAGTCAATTAGGACACCTAGGTCTCCGCTTAAAATCCATTGGCAGACCTTGCTTCATGGAAACCAATAGTGAAGCATCTGGAGTGCTTCACTTATGAAAATAGGACAGACCCATAGGCCTAGGGAATGAATTTGTGGTTACTGGTAGGGAAAGAATGGCATGAAAAGATAGTTAGGGAGTTTGGGATAGACATGTACACACTGTGATATTTACAGTGGCTAAACCAACAAAGACCTACTGTATAGCACAGGAAACTGTGCCCAATGTCATGTGGCAGCCTGGGTAGGAGGGGAGTTTGGGAGAGAATGAATACGCATATATACATGGCTGAGTCGCTCTTTTGTGCACCTGAAATTATCACAACATTGCTGACTGGCTATACTCCAGTATAAAACAAAAAGTTTAAATAAAAAGACACATTCCAGCAGCAACAACAACAAAAGAATTGGTTCTGGAGAGAGGAAACATACATGTTAATAATGACTAACATTTATCAAGTGCATTATCTCATTTAATATGTAAAATTATCCTGGGAGGAAACTAACCATTAGTCCCATATTATAATTGAGGTAACTAAGGCAAGCTGTGAAGAATGCTGAGCACCAAAGAACTGATACTTTTGAACTGTGGTGTTGGAGAAGACTCTTGAGAGTCCCTTGGACTGCAAGGAGATCCAACCAGTCCATTCTGAAGGAGATCGGTCCTGGGATTTCTTTGGAAGGAATGATGCTAAAGCTGAAACTCCAGTACTTTGGCCACTTCATGCAAAGAATTGACTCATTGGAAAAGACTCTGATGCTGGGAAGGATTGGGGGCAAGAGGAGAAGGGGACAACAGAGGATGAGATGGCTGGATGGCATCACGGACTCGATGGACGTGAGTCTGAGTGGACTCTGGGAGATGGTGATGGACAGGGAGGCCTGGCGTGCTGTGATTCATGGGGTTGCAAAGAGTCGGACACGACTGAGCGACTGAACTGAACTGAAGGCAGGCTAGATAACTTGCTCAAGATAGTGAGACCAAAGCTCATGCTTTTAACTTTTAACCAAATTATATATAGTCTTATCTCCCTCCTCCCAAACAGAATCCTTGTATTCATTACTGTGTCATCTTATTTGAAAAACATATTTAATACAAGTTTACCCGCCCCTGGTGGCTCAGGAGGTTAAAGCATCTGCCTCCAGTGAGGTAAATGCGGGTTCGATCCCTCAGTCAGGAAGATCCCCTGGAGAAGGAAATGGCAACCCACTCCAGTATTCTTGCCTGGAGAATCCCATGGACAGAGGGGCTTGGTAGGCTACAGTCCATGAGGTCACAAAGAGTTGGACACAACTGAGCGACTTATTTGACTTTTAGTGACATATGGTATTAAAATGTTTCTAAATCAGTAATAATGTTTTTAACAAAGGAAAAAGGATATGAGATGGAGAAAAAATGTGAATAAATACAAAAAAATCTCCATGTACAATGAGCTTGCTACAGATTTGATTCGTGTAGTTAGAAGGAAAAGAGAAACTTGATGGTAAGTTGCTCAGTTTACATTGTCCATTAGATAAAGCCTGACCACTTGGTTAAAATTGCCTCATTTTACACTTGAAAGAACAGGGGCCCAGAGAGGGGAAGGGTTGCCCAAGATCAGCTGGACTCAGACCCAAGGCTTTTCATAGGAAACTGGGTTGCCTATTTCCTTTTTGAATCTGAAATAATTTGTTAAAGCAGATTTTTTAAACAGTTATTTGATGTTTATTTGGAATCAGTCTCTATGCCAAGTACTGTATATAGATGGGCAAATTTTATCCTCACGAAATCTTTAGAATCCTGTTGTTTTATAGGTGAAATATTGGGGAGTCCCCTGTCTTCTTTGCTCTCTTTTTCTCACTGCTCACATTTCACAACTTCTAGAGAACTGGTCTCCCCTGAAGGTCATGCATTTTATGTATAACTTGACAGCAAAGAAACTGTCATTATTTAAACAAATACTGTTTACAATAATTTTGGATAAGAACTGATAAAGAGACCTCGAGCGTATTCCAGATTTGGAATGCAACGGTGTGGCTGAGGTACAGTGAGTCTGGTGCTGCTGTATTCTCAGAGGCTGGCATCATGGCCCTGTAATCAACCCCACCAAATGGTTGGGAGCATGGAATTTGGGAACAGACAGGTCTGGCTTCAGGCCTGCATTCTGCCTCTTACTTATTATGGAAACTATGAATGGTTTTCCTGGTTTAACTGAGCCCCATGTGCTGTGCTTAGTCGCTCGGTCGTGTCTGACTCTTTGCGACCCCATGGGCTGAAGCCCGCCAGGCTCCTCTGCCCATGGGGATTTTCCAGGCAAGAATGGAGAGGGTTGCTATGCTTCCTCCAGGGCATCTTTCCAAGCCAGGGATGGAACCCAGGTCTCCCACATTGCAGGGAGGGTCTTTACTGTCTGAGCCACCAGGGAACCCCGTACTCCGCATCTATAAAATTGAGATGATCATAACTGTTTCTCTCCCTTAGGTTCTTGGAAGGTTAAATGAAACAATCAGTGTCACACTCAGCAGAGCCATCATATGTGCTCAAAAATGGGAGCTTTGGTTGTTGTTGTTTTTATTATCACCGTGGTTCAGATTTTGACATGATCTCTAGGAAGCATGCAGGATTTGGAATAAGATCTGAGTTCTAATCTCGCTTGTGTTGAGTAGCTCTACAACATCACGCATGCTGTGTGTCACTTCCCTTTTCTGTCAAGTGAGACCCCCTCTTCACCCACTCTTTCATCTCAACGCTGCTGGAGAGATCAAACATTATCTTAGATGGGAAAGTGCTTTGAGATATACACACCAGAAAAGCAAATAAATGTGTAGCTTGTCTCAGCTTATAGACATTTGTACTCAAAATGAACCTAAGAAAATGAAAAGGGACCAGGAACTCCTTGGTAGCTCTAGACGAGTGGAGAGGGGAATGAGTAGATGTGAATCTAGATGGTGAGGAACCAGTATCCACTAAGTTCCTTTAACTGATTCTCCGGCACCTGCTGGCTTTGGGCCCCAAGGTTCCCAGTGCTAACACAGAAATGATGCTGGGGAAGAAAGTGGAATAAGATGTGTTTTTATGCATGTTAGTTTCTCTGGTCTGACACGTTCTACTATTAGGAACTCCCATTTACCCTTTAGGACACAGCTCAAGTATCACTTCCTCTGTGAAGCCCTCTCTGATCCCTTATGTGTTTTCATTCTGTCTCTGTACTCACTGTACTGTGACCTCTGTTCCATCATATGACCTCCATCAGCCTTTTGGGGTCACAGTTGATTTTCATTATTTTGTGTTTATGTTTTATAAAGTCACCTGATTTACACATAATCTTGTTTCATGCATATTTCTGTTCAAAAATGCCTTGTTTAGTATGTATTGTGGATGTATTTACATTGAATTCACAGTCAACGGCATCATAAGTCATGCTGAGTGAAATTCACCTAACTCACGTTT
This sequence comes from Nanger dama, assembly GCA_917880005.1. Lineage (NCBI taxonomy): Eukaryota > Metazoa > Chordata > Mammalia > Artiodactyla > Bovidae > Nanger > Nanger dama. The sequence continues at coordinate 37,210,052 of CAKJTW010000008.1, forward strand.
ACCTTGTAACAGACATCACAGTGTTCTTTTACTTACATGAGGTAGTACCCCAGTTCTATGCTTAAGGGTCATTTTAAACAGCAAAATGACCAATAAAGCGTACACAAGTGCAAAAAGTGTGACACTAAACAGACCTCAAAAAGACACTAGTTTATGGTATGAGCTGAAATGAGAAGGCAGAGGCCTTGCCTTGTTCAACCTCAGCTGGGGATTTGCTTGTAGAGTGACTCAAATTTTTCATGGTTCTGAGCATGGACATGTCATGAATGACATGTGTAGAAAGGCTGCAAGAATCGACTTGGAATTACAAATAATTCTTGGTGAGTAGGCAGTTTGTAAGTATAGACTCTGCAAATAGGATCAACTGCATTTATTAATGCATTGGACTCTTTTTCTTTTACTAGCTGAGGCTTCTTTCAGGAAGGTTGGCCTCTGTACTGGATATCTTCTCTTGCTCCTCCAGTCCTATTTTTCATTCTTCTCACCCTGCCTACTTCCCTGGAGACTGGCCTGTAGACAATTGCACTAGAATTTCCTTGTCCTCTGACTTCCAGAGGACAGAGGGATTGGCCAACAATCAGCCTCAGCAGTTGATGGGGGAAGGAAGAGAGTGGGGCCAGCATATTTATTCTGCAGTTTCCTCCTTGTGATGTTGCCTTGGGCTTCCTCTGTCCCTCACTAAAGGTCCTGTCCTCTCAAGGCAAATTTCTCCAGGTGACTCTGCTTCCACAGTCAAATGACTGCTCCAGTTCCTCATCTTTTTGGGGCCTGGGGACAGTAACTGCTCTTTGGCAGCTCTTTTCCTTCTTGCTGCTTCCTGAGGCTCATCTAAACCCACATTGTGTTAAGTAGTTCTTTTGTAATAGGCCCTCCTTGAGTTATCTTAATTTGACTGTGGTGTGTTTGGTCCTCAACTGATAAGGTATCATATTCATCATATATGCCTGACACAGTGCCAAGAAATAGCAGGTGAATGGTAACAAATGATCTCTAAAACTCCTTCTAACAGTATCTGTATGATTCTGTTATCCCAGAAGCCCGTTGCTCATGGTAACTTGAGAAGAATCACAGTCATAGAAGATACCACCCCCACCCCACCCCCACACAGTATTGCCACCAAGGGGGTGGTTCTGGGGAATGAATTTGGTGCACTAAATTTCTAGCACTTTCCTCAAAGTCACTGCAAATAAATATCTACTCTAAGTGAAAATATGTGTTCTCTGAATGCAGCTTCAACTCTATCCTCCTCTTCCTGATCACAGCACCTTTCTGAGCCCCTCAAAAAAATCTACGGCTCCTTCTGCACAAACACACACACACACACACACACACACCCTGGCCCACTTGCCGAATGGCATATATTCTACCTTTTCCTGAGTGTGGTGGTCTTGTGTGTTGGGAGATCCCAGGCAGAGCAGAGTCTGCAGCCTAAATGTTCTCTGAGAAGCAGATCTGCTCATCCAGCCTGTTCTATAAGTTTCCTCTCTGGATCATTTGCCAGTGGGAGTCAAGTACAGAGGTGAGTTCCACAAAGGACAGTGTGGAAGCCAAAGGCTTTCTCACTGGTACCTAATGGTCCTCTGGTGCACAAGCTGGTTCCTGCGGTAGATGTGGGCATTTGGTGAAATGAAAGGTACAGGGAGAGCTCAATATACCAGAATTATAATAACCCAGCTTTTATTCCACTGGGATTTTAAGAAGGAGAATAGATGGGCCTTGCTGTTGAACTGTGGCTTAAAGACTCCAAATTACATTTCCACATGTCACCCGCACAGGAGATGACAGTGAGTGAGTATGAGCCATAATCTGGTACTAGGAACAAGGCAGAAATCTTCTCCAGATTGGTTTCTCTTCCACCAGCTTTGCCTCTCTCAAATCCATTCACCACATTGGTGCCAGAATATATTTTTAAATGCAAATTTGACCTTCTCTCCTTGTTCAAAGACATTTTTTTTCCTCTACAGCTAGAGTTCCAGTATTTTTTGTGTGTATGTGTGTGTGTGTGTTTTAAAATTTAGGTTCTTGTTTATAGATTTATAGCCTCAATTTCAATATGTCTGCTCCTTTTATTATCCTCACCTTTGCTGAGACCACACACACACACACACACACACACACACACACACTCCTTATGTTCCAGCAATGATAAACAGATAATAGCTTCTCAATATGTTTTGTTTCCTCTATCCTTCTACCTGGAAAATACTTGTCTTATTTCTGCCCATTGGCTTGCCTAAAAATCCCATAGTTCATCTTCAAAACTGAGTTAGATGTGATGTCTTCTGTGGTAGTGCTTCCAAAATTTTAATGTACATATGATCAGATCATGTTAAAATGTAAATTCTCATTCAGTAGGTCTCAGGATGGAGGCAGAGAATTTGAGTTTCTCACAGGCTAGTAATGCTGCTGTTGCTGGTCCAGGGGCCACAATTTGATTAGCAAGATTCTAGAAAGTTTCTACTGACATTGCCCTTTGTCTGAAAGATTCCATCACTTTTTCTGAGCTCTTCTCTACTTTGACCTTATTCCTGTTGTTGCTCTAATTCCCATATTATAATTTTGCTTGTATGTATGTCTGCCTTCTCAACCATACCTGGAATGTAAAGACTGTGTCTTTTTCATTTTTGTTTCTGCAAAGACAAAACATAGGAAGGAGCAAACAAAGGAACACAGAAAGCATTTGATATTTACTTGATGAAAAAAATGTTAAGTGATATATAGTCTTTACTTGTCCGTGTAATGTGAAACTATGTAACCATTATTATTTAAGAAAAACTTCTGGTTGTCTGACATTTGGTTAAATATGGGCCCAGGCTATAGATACCATATTCACTAAAATGCACAACTTTATTTGCTAGACCCAGCCTTTAACTTGGTGTGCTTTACAAAGCATAGGAGATATTTGTAACATTTTAATTGGGAATGACTGTACAGTAATAAATATTCACTCTAGTAAAATATAAATATATAGTCTCAAAAGGACACAATGCAGAATCTATCAAATGCATTTAGAACCAAAACTTTGCATAGGAGAATTCCCTGTAAACACATGGCACTGTTTTCAAAATGTGAGAGGGGAAAAAAAAGCCAAACAGGCAGAAAGTCCATTTTTCAGAACACTGAGAGGTAAACTCTTGACATGTGTTGAGTTAAAGCCTCAATGAATCTGAGCTTGAACAAGATAATTCCATGCAGGGGAGAATCATTCTAAACCATACCACAGAAAATCAGTCAATTCAGATGTTTTCCTTCTAGGCTTGATGTTCCAGAAATCATCTCTAATTAAAGGTTCCAAAAAAGAATGTACAAAATGCCAAAAAAGTAAACAGGGATGATTTTGGATAAGTTGCGGAATGTCATCTTCTGAATGATAGTTTTATTTTGAAGCTACCAGTGTCACAATAGTTATAGTTAAAAGTCGTGCATCTGCACCACCAGGCAGTCAAAATATCACATGATTTAGAAAGAGTTGACTTCAACACCATCCAATAATTGCTCTGAGAGTTTTATCTGAACACCATGGGAAAGTTAAATCTCTCTCACATCAGGGAATACCCTTTCCCAGAAAGTGTCCAGGAAGACAGCAGCCAGTTCAAAGTTGAAGTGATAATTAAAGGAAGTATTTATACTTCTGCAGGAGGATCTTTTAAAGCCACTTTGAAGCCCATCTATAAACAGCTGCTTGCAGTATTACTGTGGGGGTTGGGTGAATCAAAGGGTTAATTACTCCTTTAATAATTCCAAAGCCATTAACTCTAATGAAGGTGAGGATATAGATGAGGAAATAAAGATCCTGTTCCAAGTTGCAGGGCTACGTCGACAACCACAGTGCTCTATACAGGATCAGTTTTACTTGCCGATGGTGCTGTGTGGTCTTTATTGGTTCTTCCCCTCTGCTGTACTCATCTCTTCTGCAATCTCTTTGACCCTCAGTAGGAGGCAGTATTGAATAAAAATAGAGAAACTGCACTGGCGTCAGACAGAGGTGAGCTCTATATAAATACTTCCTAGCTCTGTCACTTCAGGCAGGTGTCCAAGCTTTTCAAAGCTGAAGTTCCATTATCTGTAAAATGGGAATGATAATAATACCTCACAGTGCTGGTGTGAACTCAGGGTGAACTGAGATTCTGCAGATAAGGCCTGTAGCTCTGTACATTTTCACTTTGCATACTCAAGTGCGCAATAACAAGAGGCATCCTTGTGCATCTTGGAAGCCCCCGACTCAGTACCTGACTCAGTTTCCATCCAGGTGGTTTGAGCAAGAACAGACCTCTTGTTCCTCCCTTAGAATTTAGGGAGACTTGAAGTCTCAGCCTTGAAGCTGCGAATCTCTAAGGCCGAAACAAGCTTCAGTTTCTCTGCCAGGCCACAGTGCCTGGCACAAGTCTGCACTCTGTTGATGAGGATGGAAGAATGCAGAAGCCATGGTTCCACACCCCCACCCCCACCCCCACCCCGCCCAGGATGCCTGCGGAAGCGTTCGGGCGTGGAAGGGGAGGCAGAGTCACCTGCTTGACTTGGTACTAAAGATGAGCATCCAAGTGGTAACAGCCTAAGGCCTTTTCTTGTACCAGGTGGTTCCATCATCTGATGCCCTCTTTCTGCCCAGACACTGCCTACCCGATGCTCCAGCAGTGGGATCAGAATTGTTCACCCCAGTCCATCATGCTCTCTTCAAGGAGAGAGGTGGCAGTGTACTCTATGAGTAAAACCTCACAAAGCTACTTCTCAGCATATCCGGTCTCTGAGGTAAGCACTTGTTCCATCATCTTCTGAGGCAGGAAACTGTGGCTGACAGCATCACAGAGGCAGAGCTTACTCTTTGTGACTTTAATTAACTTACTAGTTCTCCTTGAGAAATTGTCATGCTCCTTGATCATCTCGCCCCATATCCTGGGATTCTGTATTGCTGGATCAAATAACGAATCCCTTGACCATGAACTTTAAGTCCATGTTTAAAATAATAATGAAGGTAATAATCCAGGGTCCTACACCATCTCTCCTTTCTCTAAGAAGTGCAAGAAGTGTTGCCTTAAAGCTGTTGATTGAGGTTTGTGCATTACGCAGGAGAAGAGGCTGGAGGAAGGGTAGGGACATCACTGCTGCTCTGGCCCCGCTCCCGGAGCAGTGGCTGAGCCTTCTGCCTGTGGCCTGGCGCCAGCCTCTAGCAGGCTGCTGCCTCCGTGGCAGCTTAGGGACTGGCACAACAGGCCAGTTGCCTCTGAGGAGTCCTGGGCTGGTGGCAGCTTTTAATGCTCTGTGGAGGGAAGACCTCCTTCCCCTACTCAGGATCTGTAGCGCATGGCCTAGCACTGAGTCTCTTTTAAAGCCCCAATTCTGCAATTTCAGCCAGTTGACTCAAGAGTCTGGAGAAAGGTGGCCGGTCTTCTGGTTTCTAGGAAGAGAAAGAAAGATTACGCTGTGATTTCCTTGTACTTGTGCATCATAGCTAATTCCAAAACAAACCAGAATTAAACTGCAATACTTTTTACTGATTCTTAAATACGCTTCTGTATATGTTGTATTTGATGGCATTGTGCCTTAGTTGTTAATAGCAGGCATTTTGGAATCAAAATATGGCCTGCTTTTGAATTTCAGCTTATCCACTTAGCTATGTGACCTTGAACAGGTTACTTAATGTCTCTGAATCTCATTTTTTATCTGTAAAATGAGGATAATAATATTATCTATCTCATAAGATTGTTGAGAGAATGAAATAAAGTCATATATAAAATGTAACACAAATAAGTGCTAAATAACATCAAAACAAGTAAATATTTGGGTATAAATCTCATAAAATGTGTATAAGATCTATACTAGGAAAAATATAAAATTCTAAAACAAGATATCAAAGATCTAAGTAAATGGAGAAATATTCCATGTTTGTGTATAGGAAGACTTTATATTGTTAAGATGACATTTGTTTTCAACTTGATCTATAGATTCAACACAATCACAGTAAGAACCGAGCAACTTATTTTGTAGATACTGACAAAATGACTCTAAGGTTTATGTGCTGTGCTGTGGTTAGTTACTCAGTCATGTCCAACTCTTCGGGACCCCGTGGACTGTAGCCCACCAGGCTCCTCTGTCCATGGGGATTCTCCAGGGAACAATACTGGAGTGGGTTGCCATGCCCTCCTCCAGGGGATCTTCCCAACCCAGGGATCGAACCCAGGTCTCCCACATTACAGGTGGATTCTATACTGTCCGAGCCACCAGGGAAACCCCTAAGGTTTATATGGAAAGATAAAAGACTCAAAATAGCCAACACAACACTGAGCAAGATGAACAAGGTTAAAGGACTGATACTCCTAGACTTTAGGACTTACTATAAAGCTTTCGTAATCAAGAGGCTGTGATGTTGGTGAAAGAATAGACAGATAAATGGAGTAGAGTTAGGATCCCAGAAATAGGCCCACACAAATGTAATCAAATCTACCCCCTCTTCCTCTCTGACAGTATGTTGATGACTTGTACCATTATATTGCAAATCAAATAATATTTAAGATCTCTGCCAGCTCTTCTAGAGATAGGGAACTCCTTCAGTTAATAGGTGCTCAACGTCATTTTCTTGCTAATCTGTTTTGTCATCCCAACTGCCTCATTCTCTGAGAGGGCTCCTTCCTTTGAGGATGGGGGCAGACCCTGAAGTTACAGATTATAATGTAGGGGAGGGAGAAGGGGGAACCACTTCCTTTACTGACCTCTTTCCAGCAATAATTCATGATCTGGTAGACATGCTGGGAGGCCAGTCGAGGCTTGTATAACCGAAATCCAGTGGTGATGTCTTCTACCACCTCTGAGTTGCTTCGGTTTTCGTATGGGATTTTGCCTTCACTGAAGACTTCCCACATCAGCACACCTATGAGAAATAGTGAATCAAAGCAGGTAGTGATAAATTTCATAAATAACAAACAAACTCACTTCTAGAAATCACAGACTCTTTGACATTAAAATTCAAGTCTCTACCACCAGGAAGTATAATGTCAAACCACCTAAGGCTTATTGCTGCTGCTGCTGTTGCTAAGTTACTTCAGTCATGTCCGACTCTGTGCGACCCCAGAGATGGCAGCCCACCAGGCTCCCCGTTACCTGGGATTCTCCAGGCAAGAACACTGGAATGGGTTGCCATTTCCTTCTCTAATGCATAAAAAGTGAAAAGTGAAAATGAAGTCACTCAGTCATGTCCGACTCTTAGCAACCCCATGGACTGCAGCCTACCAGCTCCTCCATCCATGGGATTTTCCAGGTAAGAGTACTGGAGTGGGTTGCCATAGCCCTGTACTATTTCTGAAGAACAGAGATTTCCCAAATGAAGAGTGTTCAAGCTCAGCCCTTAGTTATATCTAACTCCAATGCTACAACTAAAGCTTTCAGGGGATGTAAGCTCAAATGTCTACACATGATGTAGATGGACGGAGTAAATGAAGTCTGCATAACAGGGACCAGTGAGGACTGTGGAAAACCAGAAGTCAAAAGTTCTGTCCCCAAAGGAACAGCTGTGATTTAGCTCCAACAAGAATAGGGCAGTTGGGAATGGGGGCTCAGGATTGCCACATTTTTCTGATTTATTTTAAAAGGTAAATCATAAATTGGTAGTTTTAAAACATAAACTCAATTTGATTTAAAAATACTGTGTTGACTGAGCAAAACACTTCAAGTTGTCTATTTTTGACCTCTGATTTAATCACGTTTCCTTTTCTGCCTTCAATAGAAATGTTACACCCAATTTTACTATGTACTTATATCTATTCATCGGATGTCAGAGTGGGAACAGAGCTTGCAGGTCACCTAATCCAGTAGTTTTCAAAAGAATCCAGAGAACTCAAGGGAAGAATTTTGATTCTTCCCTTTGATTCACAATATGATCCCTCAAGCGTCTGAAGTCTTGAAAAATCATATCAGAAATTTGTTCCAATGGCAGATCCTGGGGCCCAGTCCTGACAATTGGATGAGAATTTCTGAGGGAGCCTCAGAAGTGCCTCAGGAGTTTGGGGAGATTCAGTAAATAAGGCTATTAAACACCCCAAGATGCCAGGATTTCTAGTAAGATTTCTTTGGAAAATGGAGGTTTGCTGCTCAAAGCTGGCTGGAAAACAATTGCTTTTATGCAAACCTTGTAATGCACTGAGGAACTAAGTAAGGCCCCAAAGAGGATAGTTGACTTTTTTTAAAATAGTGTAGTTCACTAGGGCAAAAGCCTTAAAATGCATGACAAAGGCCAGTGGCCTTGAGGCAGGCGGTGAGCTCTCCTCCATCCACATTTCTGTTTCTCAGGGTTGTCACCCCAGTTTTCTCACCCTTCCTACTCTGCTTCCATCAGTCTCATCTTTGGACACTTCAGATGACACATCCTAGGAAGGGACAGACTGTAAGCTCAATCCTCTAATTAGAAGATGCAGCAGCAAAGTCCTAGGCTGACAACCTGTGGCAGAATAAACACCATTCCGAGTCAGTGGGTGAATGTGACAAAGTGGCCACGGCTGCAAATGTTTCTTTATGGAACCACTGGCTTGGTGCAACATGACCAGCTGTGCCCAGGGAGAGTGGCCACACCCTTCCTGGTTGAATGCACTGGGGAAAAGAGGATCTGAGGTTGCTCTAGTGCAGTTTTCTTTCTTCTGAGTTCATTCTGTACCTTCAGTTTGATTATCAAAGTCATAACTAGGCCTGTTGAACAGAGGAAGTACTTTAAGGAACAATTTTTGTTGTGGTGGTGGTTTCGTAGCTAAGTCGTATCTGTCTCTTTTGTGGCCCTGTGGACTGTATCCTGCCAGGCTCCTGTGTCCATGGGATTTCCCAGGCAAGAATACTATCGTGGGTTGCCATTCCCTTCTCCAGGAGATTTTACTGACCCAGGGCTCAAACCTTGGTCTTCTGCATTGACAGATGTATTCTTTACCACTGAGCCACCTGAGAAGTCCAAGGAACAATTTAGAAGGACTTAAAATAAACATACCACTTGGCTGTTGGAAATGGATATTCTAAAGTACTGAACAAGACTAATTATTTCTTTTCCTAAGGGATTTAATTAATCTTCTCCCCGGTTTCTACTACTAGTCAATATACTTGGCAAATCTTCCCTTCATACAGAATGACAACATCAAACTCCAAACCATTTCTGTCCAAAGTAGAATCCTTCTTACACTCCAGATCAAAGAGGTTGTCCAGTACAGTTTTGTGCACACTTTAATATGCACAGGCTATGATTTATGAAGATATGACACTTCCAGCAAGAACAGTTAGTGCTTCTTGTCACACGGGCATCATTCATTCTTTCATTCATGCCCATTTGCACTTATGAGAAATTGAATTCCTTACCATGGCCAACCAATTTCATTGCCTATATTTCTCCTGCTAAGTCAATACTCCCTTTTCTTTGGACATGCCAAACTTTGGCACTTGCTGCTGCCTTTGTTAGGGGCACTGTTTGCTGGATCTTCAAATGGAGACATCTTCCTCTCATCATTCAGCTCTCTGCTCAACAGTCACAGAGAATCTCAGAGAGGCCTTCCTGGATGGATCCTGCTATTTAATACAGATCCTCCCTCCATTATAGCCTCTCTTTCCCCAATTACTGTTTTGTTTTATACATAGCACTTGCATACTACTCCCTGACTTGACTTTACACACATATTTGTTAGCTTGTTTACAAGACTGTTATCTCTCCTTAAAATTTGGCTCCAAGAGAACAGGAATCTTTTCTATCTTATGTCACAATGGTTTGTGAGCACCCAAATTAGCCTCTGGCATGTAGTAGATGCTCAAAAAATCATTGTTGAATGAAAGGGAAATAAACTTACTGAATGTTATATGTGGGAATAAACATAATGTTGCGAAAAAAACATGGTTCCTGCCCTCCAGGGACTCATATTCTAATCTTCTGACTCCTCCATCTCTTGATCTCACAGCAGCTGTCATCAGTATCCTGTTTTCATTTTTATTTTTACCCCCATTTCAAAAATAACCAAGAATAAATACAATAATGAGTCTGCAGATTCTCACTGGGATGCCCTCACCATCCCAGCAATTGGGCAAAAAAAAAAAAACAGCTGGCACACAGTCCCAGGTTGTGTGGGTGTGGGGCCAGAATGATACTTACCAAATGACCACACATCTGACTTGCTGCTGTAGCGACTGAAGGAGAAGACTTCCGGAGATGCCCACTTTACTGGGAATTTGGTGCCTGTGGAACTGGTGTATTGGTCATCAAGGACGAACCTGGGAAGAAGAGAGGAGAGAGATGGTCCTAGGGTCCTGGGGGCCTGCGTCCCATTCTTGAGACTTTGCTCGTACCATATCCCCATGTTACCTTGTCATCCCAAAGTCGGACACCTTGATAACTTGGTTTTCCCCCAACTAAACAATTCCGGGCAGCCTGAAGCAGAGACAGGCAAACAAAAGGAAAAAGAAAACTTGGTGAGTAATCAGTAATTAAGGAGTCTCCTATAATCACAGTGCTTTGCTTATATGGGAGCAATAAGGAGCTTCACAAATGTTAATTAAGCATCTCTAGTGCGTGATGGAAACTGAATGCGTAAGGTCTTTTTATCAGGGTGAGTAAATCTCATCTTTCATCTTCATTCCTGGGATCCTAATCAAAAAAGAAATCCATGGTGTTGTGTAACCAATTATAAGCTCCAGTGCAACCTGATGTTAATCTTAGGGGTTGTATGAAGAAGCTGTCATCCATTTGACTGAAGTGAGAATGTATTGCTAACTCTGTTAAAACTATTCCTCAGTGGGGGAGATGACATGGTCCCTAATTCACATCACAGAGTCTTGGATTTGAAGATCCCTTACTGATAAAAGATCCAGTGAGTCTTAAATTCTAATATGCCTGCAAATTCCATGGGGTGGACATGTTAAAATGAATATTCCTGAGCCTCAACCACCAGAAATTCTGAGGTTGGTTCTAAGATCACCCCAATGTGATCCTGATAGATCCTTGGACAACATTTTAAGAAAGCATGTACTTGTCAACTTCTCTCATTTTACCAAGAGGATGTGGAGGCATAGAGAGATTAAGGGGGAGCCGCCGTTAGCTTCATTTTGGAAGAATGTAAACTCCAACTCAGAGAGTGGAAGTTAGAGGTGGGGCTGGGAATAGAGCCCAGAACTGCGTCCCATGAGGATCTCCCACAGTGGGTGGAGGAAGGAAGAAGTTGCAATGGGAAGGAAGAAAGCTTGTGCCTTTTATTGATTCTTACGTTCCCAGCCTTGGTAGTTCTGCATTTCAGCGGGACATGCCCCCTCACCCTGGACTTGTAGGGTTTTGCCCTGCATCCTCTTACCAAGTCTCTGTGGATGACACACGCCTCTTCCAGGTAGGCCATGCCCTCACATACGTCCAGACACATGCCCAGCAGGGTCTCCGCCGCAAAGAGTCCCCTCTGGCTACGTAGGTAATCTGACAGGCAGCCATGTTCCATGAACTCAAACACCAGGCAGATGGGGGCCTGTTCCAGGCATACTCCATAGAGCTGGACTAGTTTGGGGTGAGAGAGTTTCCTAGAGAACAATAGCAAGAGTTGAGATGGTCTAAATTCAGTTTCCCAAAATACACTCCCCTCCCTCAAACAAAAATGTCTCATTGAGCTGAAGAATGGCATGGACTCAGCTGTTGTGTGAGGACAACGAAGATCAGTGTGACTGGCATGCATGGAACCAGAGGAGAGATGAGTAGGAGGTGAAGTTAAGGAGTGGGCAGGGCCAGACCATGGCAGGCCTTCTAGACCACAGTGAGGAGCTTGGTGTTATTCTCCATGCCATAGGAAGCCATCTCTGGACTTGGGCAGGGAGGTGGCATAAGACGACATTAGAATGGTATTTAAAGATCACAGTGCTCTCTGTGTGGCCACTCACATCATGACTTCAGCCTCCTCAATGAAGTCCTCTTCTGACATAGCCCCTTCTTGAATGGTTTTGATAGCCACCTTGTCCTTGTTGAGCCAGTAGCCAAGATGCACCAACCCAAACTGCCCACTGCCAATCTCCTGCACAAAAGTGAGCTCTGAGGGATCAATCACCCATTTCCCTGGAAGAGAAAGAGAGGGTTTTCCAGAGCTGGCAAGCAGTAGATACGAGGTATAGGACTACCAGGAAACTATACTTCCCTATATAGAATGTTAAGACTATCGTTAATGTAGCTCAAAGATGGTAAATGGTATAAGCCCTCATAGTTAGAACTATAGACAGGAAAAATTATCTTCTTTCCCAAATAAAGGCATAGAATATGCACTGAAAACCATGAAAAAATGTGTGTGGGGACGATTTCATGGAAAGAGGAAGGAGGATGGCATTAGTTGAGATATTAAAGTCAGTGAAAGGGTTCTAAGGTCCCAATCATTTCCTATACCTAATTGAAAATTGTTATTGTCATTTTTTATGTAGAGCAAATTTTATTTGAACTGGTCATTCATTCATGCATTTATCCATCAAGAGCATCCATTTTGTAGACAGCACTTGTTAGGCCTTAGCAGAGGTAAGGCAGTGGATTCCAGGAGGAGTGGTACAGGGGTGCAGGCCAGCACACGGTCTAACACAAGGTAGTGAGAGGGTAACAGGCAGGAAGGCCAGGGGTCTCCAAACGGAGGAAATAGCCTGCAAGTGTCAGACATTTTATCTCTCTTAAGCGGCAGGAGGAAACAAACTAGCGATATTTTTTCCTTCTCTATACAAATTTAAAAAGAGGTTTCTCTTAAAATTCTGTGTTGCCATAATGACACCTGGTTTCACTTGAAGTTAACCATTGTCTTTTTCTTATGGAAATGTTTATCTTAAGCTATGCTAATGTACTGTGCATTTACCCCAAACTCTGTCTTCAAGTCTGTTTGCCTTTTGGGCCCAGAACCTACTTGATAAACCAGTATGTGATACTCCAATATTGTTCCTCTAATCTATGTAAATGAAACTATTTGAATGGTGATCTGCCCTTCTTCAAGATTCAAATTAATCATTTTATGGCCCAAGATAAACCATTTGGAGCCAAGGTTATCCCAAAATACATCTTAGGGGTGAGGGGCCTGGTGCCATTCTAAGTTTTGAGACATTCCTTTCTTTCATTAACAGATTGCTGGTGACTATATAACATCCAGCTAAAGACTAGCAGGGGGTACTCTTTCTGCCCCCTTCAGATGCCTATGCCAGAAGCTTTCTCTATGTCCTTTATACTTTAATAAAACTTTGTTACACAAAAGCTCTGAGCGATCAAGTCTCATCTCTGGCCCCAGATTGAATTCTTCTCCTCCGGGGGCCAAGAATCCCAAGCGTCATGATTCAACAACAACCTTTCAGTAGGCTCTCAACAAATGCTCAGTAAATGAATAAAAGGAATCTGAGTCTCAACCTTCATGCTGACAGAAATGAATGGGTTCAAAAATACTCTCTGGGCTTCCACCCAGCATGAACACAGTAGGATTCTACAGGTATTAGAATTACTTTGTCTTTGTCAGGAGGCTGAGGGACACTATCCTCGCCTGACGCTTGGTCTAGTACCATAAACAGTTCAGTTTCTACCTCTGAGGCAGAGACTCAACAGGAAGCAGTACCAAGCACCCGCAGTGTGCTGACATGGTGCTGGTTACAGATGAGGAGCCCACGGCGACATTTCTCAAAGTGTTACCCTCTAACCCCTGGTGTCAGAATCTCCCAGGGCACTTGCTGAAAATGCAACTCCAGGACCCAACTGTCAGGGATTGCGTTTTGGTAAGTGCTGGGTTGGGGCCAGGAGTCAATACTTCTCATAAGCATCCTAGATAACTTGAATGCCCACCGAAGTGTGAGGACCAGCAGTATAAAAGATACAACATGAAAGTTACATCAGCCTCCTCCTCGGCCAGCACAGTTTGGATAAGGGTATGTTTGCATCCCCAAATGCCTTCAGGTTCCAGGCAGAAAGTACAAGGGGGTGAAGTGGTTTCATAGGGAAGGAAGGAAAAGTAAGGCCCATGGCCCTGCCTAAAAGCATTCAAAAATTTTAACACAGTGCTATGCGGACACACACTTCTGGATGCTGCTAGCTTATAGCACCTACAATGGACTGATAGCCAATAAACTAGATGATACAGAGGTTCTAGAAGATAGGCAGGAACACAGTGGTATAGCATTGGTTTCTCACAGCACTGAGTGGAATGCTCTGTACAGAGCAGGTGGTCAGCGAACACTTCATTGATATGACCTAGATAAATGTGCATCTGTCTATCTATCTATTTATCTTACACACATTGTAAATGTTCATTTGTGCACACCATCCTGAGATACATCTCCAGATATACTTGTTTAATGATCATTTTAAGTCTGGGGAAGTCCATTCACAATTTGCCCCAGACCTCTATGTGAGTTAGTGCAAATGAATACCATTCCCAAATGCACTCTTACCATATCTCAGCCCTGCGGTGACTGGGGCTTTCTGCCTCCAGGAGGAAACTGGATACCGGAGTCTAGTGACCAGGCCTGGGTTGATTAAAAAGTGAAAGGCAGTTGTTAGAGCTTTACTGAAGCAACCATCCGAGTCAAATCACCAGGAAGAAAAAAAGTGTAATCCAATGTAAGAGCTATTTTTATTCTGGAAAACAAGTTCCAAAGCCACAGTCACTGATATTACACCTTCCCTGAGAGGACCTGTAATATCGCAGGTGGGTAGGTGGTTGGTGAAATCTCATGGTTCCAGCAGCAAAATTTGCTAATGGAAAGTATAATAATCAAATATTTGGCATCCTTTGGTATTGGTGTAAATTGTTACTATTTATAGTCGGTTTGTCTGGAATGATGGGTGTTTGTCACTTTTCTCCATGTTCCCCTGCAAGCGCCCCCTCTGGCCTTGTCCTGAGAACTCACCTCCTCCGTTGTGCTGGTGATAATTGATGAGGAGAGGGATGGAGTCAAACACATACTTTTCAGCCACGTAATACCGCTTGGGGTTGTCATTTGTTTCTTTGATGTGATAATGCTTTATACAGGGGTTGTTCTCACTTAAACAAATGAGACATGCAGTGGTTACTAAAAAGCGATGTTTGGACACAGAAATATCTGCTGGTAGCAGTATCCTAGTAGCTTTGCTTTTTACCCTCTCACAAGCATGGCAGATATATTTTAACTTTGATGTCAGTCTTGACAGACTGGCCCTGAGTGGTGTATGAAGGAAGAGTCTGAGGGTGCGTCTGGACCCAGTTATGACTGGTCCCATGATCAACTGATGATGTTTCTCCCCAAACCACAAAATAGGGGAAGGTCTTGTATCCATCCCCCATGATCTTGTATCCATCCCCCATGGGATGGCATGTTTGCCTTCTCTGCTGAGTGGATTTAACTAATCATCAGCATATGTTCAGAAAGCATCTCAGTCCCTTTGTGCGTATTTGACTTTGCATAGCAGAGTTAACATAGCTGCCTTGACTGCCATTCATAAAAGATCTGCTTGCACGTTGGCACTTGGTTGGCTTCCGAGAACTTGGCTTCTGTGCCAGGCAGAGGGTACCTACATGACCAGCCACCAGTGAAAACTTGGGGTGCTGAGTCTCTCATGAGCTTCCCTGGTGACACCATTTCACCCTGTTGTGGCAGTTGTTGCTGGAGGAATTAAGCACATCCTGTGTAGTCCACTAGGAGAGGACTCTTGAAAGCGTGCATTTGGCTTTCTTTGGGTTTTACCCCACATGCCTTTCCCTTGTGCTGCTTTTGCTTTGTATGCCTTCACTGTAAAAAGTCTTAGCCTTGAGTACCACCATATCCTGAGTCCTGAGACTTCCTAATGAATCGCCGAATCTGGGATGGGCTGAGGGACTCCCAACACAGACTTTATTTCTCATTCTTTTCCCATCATCCTTTTGGAGTCCCCGGTCCCCCAGCTATGGCAGAGGCCCCTTGGAGATGGGCATTGCCTTCTTTCTCAGCCTTGGACAGACCCTTCCTCTTCACCACCTGGCTACACCCTGCTCTTGCTTCAAGTCTTGCTGAGGTCCTTCATCCTCCAGCAAGTATTCCCTGCATTGTGCGTGATGCTCAATCATGTCCGACTCTTTGCAACCCCACGGTCTATAGCCTGCAGGCTCTTCTGTCCGTAGGATTTCCCAGGCAAGAATATTGGAGTGGGTTGCCATTTCCTTCTCCAAAGTGTTTGTTCCCTGAGGACACCTAAAAATTACTTTCCTCTTACTGGACTTTGGTCATTGCCACACTGCTTAGTTCTTACTGACTTTCTAGATAGAAAAGAATTTGTGACCTGGCTAGGCTTCTAGACAGTTTTACAGAGGAGACTGTGGTCTGAGGAGCATAGACCAGCGGTGACGGTCTTGCAGTCAGCCAGCTGGAACACGAGGGCAGCTTGACCTCTGATGTTGCCTCAGAAGGGGACGTCAGCTCTACGTGTGGAAGGAGCATAGTAGTACCTGCCTTTGGGGCTTATTATGATTGGAAATTACCTATAAGTTTCTTTCACACAGTAAGGACTCAATAAATGGGGGGCAGTTTTATCAGCAGAGCCAGAACTAGAATTCATTTTTTCTTGCTTGCAAAGTATCTTTTTGTTATTCTTTGGATTAAATTATAAACTTGTATTAAATACAGGACTAGATATTTTATTTCATGAGAGCTCTGCACTCAAGATGCTAACTGGGGCAAGAACCTGGCATCCAGGCCCAGCTCTGTCATTTTCCAGTTAAGTGAGTTCAGTTATGTTGTTAATCTCCCCGGCCTTGGTTTTCTCAGAGGAATCAGGGACAGTGCACTATTTCTAAGGACCCTTCTACCTCCTCCACTGTCTGACACTGCTGTATGGCTTGATGATCACCTCAGTACCATCTCTCCCCACTTTGCTGAGTTAGCACCATACCTTACGATGGCCTTGGTGAAAACAGACACGGTGTATGTCCCTGGAGTCCTGGAATCTCGCACCATAAAGGCTCCTTCTTTGCCCTGGAATGGTTAACGAGGATGAAAAATCAGTGATCCCAGGAAATCAGGCTCGTGTAACTAGCTGCACTTTCTTGCCCTTGAAAGGAGGAAATACCATAGGCCAGCTTGGCACAAAGCAGCCTCTCAGCAGTAATGGTTGCCATTTCACATATTCATTCAAGAGACAGTTTTTGAGCTCCTACTGTGGGTCTAAGACCATTCTAGTGATGACAGAAAGAGTAAACAGAGGCAAACAGACACAAATTCTGCCTTCCTGTGAATCATTACAGATATTATCTAACCCTGATCACAACATTGCAAATTAGACGTTGCTATCCTCAATTTCCTGATGAAGATGCTGAGTGCTGCAGAGCTGAAGGGATTTTCTCATGACCTACAAATGTAGGGGCAGACCTGGAGTTTGAACCTTGAATGTGGTGGGTGAGCAAAACCCTTGCTCATTCTACTAGTCCATGGTGCCTCCATTCAACAAATGTTAGAAGCCACTTGTCCATTCCCCACAAGGGCACAAAATTTCTGTCTAGGAAGATCCATCAGTTCTTTAGTGGAAATATATATTGTAGACCCTTTTTAAGTGCTGATTTTGCTGCAGGGCAAAAGGAGAAAGAACATGAACATGAAACTGCTGGTTGCAAGAGGGAAGTACAGAGAAGGGGAATTCTCCAAAATATACCCTCTACTCCACTGACAGTTTTGCCAGTGCTAATGAAATAAGTACAAACAAATGGAGACACCAGTTTATTCAATCCTGGTAGGACCTTTAAAAATCTTAACTCTGATTTTGAGTACTTTGTGTCTGATGCTCTGTTCCTATCCAGCTGTCAATCTGTGCTGTGACACTTGCAAAACTTATTTCTGTGGGTGGTTCACTTAACTTAGGCGTAGTGAGGGCCGTAAGTGAAGGCCAGAGAGAGACAGAAGCCTTGTGAGGCAGGCATACGCTTGAGACACATGGAGCAAAGTATGTACAATTTAGAACAACGTAAGGCCCTAATCCTAAAGGTGGGTCATCTACACATAAAAATAATACACATATGTGGTTATAACTGTTTGAATCCTATAATCTCAGGGTTAAAGAAGATCCCAGACAGGTTTTTTTCTACCCCAAAATTATCCCAGCCTCAGTACTATGGACATTTGGGGCCTAGTATTTCTTTGTTGAGGGGACTGTCCTGTGCATTGTAGATGTTTAGCAGCATCCCTGGCCTCTATCAACTGGATGCCAGACATTGTCACATGTTCCCTTGGGGACAAAGTCACCCTTGGTTGAAAATCACTGATCTGGCCTATCCCCCTGTGCCCTAAACTTTATTGATGACCACAAAATCAAATGAAGAATCTAAAGCACAAAAAAAGACAAAGAAAAAATGACCACAAGCAGCTGACCATGCTCCCCTTGATATCTACACACTTAGAAGCTCCAGGACTGGGACCCTGAGGCTTGAACTTTTAAAAGGTTTATGGACATTCAAATTTGGTCTCTACTGACTCAACTAAATATGCATTTCTTACTTTAACCATCCTGATGAGTAGTCTCTGTCTTTTGAAAGAGCACTCATAGTTGGAAAGCTCATCCTCACGTAGAAATGTAACCTACTTCCTTTGACTTGGCCTTGAACCTGCAGAAGGGCATGTGGAGGGGACAGTTGGCCCTTACATCATTGTGCGTTCTCCAAACCTAGAGTTTTAACCCATAAACTCTCTGAGTTTCCCCAAACTCTTCTTCTCTCTGCTAGGAGTTTCAAGAGTCTATTTTGAAATTTGAGGGTGGTGGAAGGTAGGGGAGTTGGATGAAAGTGGTCAAAAGGTACAAACTTCTAATTATAATAGAAATTTGGGGGACATCATGTACAATATGGTGACTGTAGTTAACAATACTGCATTGTATATTTGAAAGTTGTTTAAGACCTTAAACATTCTCATCACAAGAAAAAAAATGTAGCTATGTGTGGAGATTAATGTTAACTACACTTATTGTACTAACCATTTTGTAATATATACATAAATCATTAAGTTGTATACCTTCAACTTATGTCATTTGTCAATGATTATCTCACTAAAACTGGAAAAAGAAAGAAATTTGAAACTGACACCGGACTCTTCAGGTCTCTGTTTTACCCTTGACCTTCCTTTCTCAAGGTTGTGAGGTAGGGCTGCCCCATGTTACCTAAAAGCAGGGGAAGAATTGATGAAAATATAGAAAGCGACTATATTTCTTTTTATGAGATGTCGTAGGATTCGAGGACAGTACTAGTAGTCTGTCTTTGTACACACAGAATTTACTTTAATGATTCTGTACATCATAAATTTTTTTAAAAATGTAAGAAAATGAGTTGTAAATCTTTCTGGACTAATAGAGTAACCTTATATGCCCCTTGTAGCCTTCCACATTGTCCACAATGTGCTGTGCATGACCTTGGACATGGTTAGGCCAGAGGAGAACTAACCAGATTTTTAGTTACTTTTTCTCAGATATGAATGTAAACTGTTTATCCAGTGCAATAGGAAAGACCCTTCTAAACTGCTTGCAAATAATTCTTTTAAAAAACTTGACTTCCCCCATGTTGGAATCAGTAGTAAGTCAATTTCTGAAGTAAAGCTGAGCTATATGACACACACACAAAATCCCAGATTAATTCATTAGATTTTAAAATAGCTCTTGAAGCCCAATTTAGATACCATGAAATGATCCTTGTTTAAGTGTACAATTCAATGATTTTTATCAAAATCAAAGAGTTATGCAAAACACCATGATCTAACTTTAGAATATTTTAATCTCTCCCAAAAGACACTTCAGTATCATTTGTACCCTAGCACATTAATTTGCCTTCTTTATAGATTTGCCTAGTTTAGAAATTCCATATAAATGAAATTGTATAATATATGGTCTCTTTTGACTGGATTCTTACTCTTAGCATATTGTTTATAAGGTTCATCAACTTGTAACATATATCAATACTTCATTCCTTTTATGGTTGCATAATATTCTTCTGTATGGATAACACCACATTTTGTTTATGTGTGCATCAGTTGCTGAGGATTTGGGCTGTTTTAACCTTTGATATTGTGAACAGTGAATCTGTGTCTGGCTTCCTTTTCTGCTGCTGCTGCTGCTGCTCTGTCACTTCAGTCGTGTCCAACCCTGTGCGACCTCATAGACGGCAGCCTACCAGGCTCTTCCATCCCTGGGATTCTCCAGGCAAGAACACTGGAGTGGGTTGCCATTTCCTTCTCCAACTCAACATCATGTTTATGATATTCATCCATATATTATATAGCATCACTTGTCTTCAAAAGTATTCCCCCTTTTGCTAAATACTGAAGCTTTTGCTCTTGCCTCATTGAAATGTGATGGATTAAATTCAGGACAGGAAGAAATCAAGCTTTAGCCAAAGCAGAGATTATCTGCATTTGTAATGTATTTTAAAGGGAAGAAACAAAGACCAAAAGGCCTGAAGTTTATCAGCTATCTGTGAAGAAAGGATTGGGAATATCTCTTCTATTATGGCAAAACAAATACAGTATTGTAATTTTTTTAAAAAATAAATAAATAAATAAATTTAAAAAATAAAAATAAAAAAATAAAAGCAAGCCAAAGGTAGGACAAATAAATAAATAAATAAAAGTTGTGGGAAAAAAAAAGAATGTTTTTTTGTTATTGTCATTCTTTAAAAGAAACCACTATTATTTTTTATAAATTTGTGATGAGAGAGGGTTTAACTGTTAAGAGTAAACTGATCCATAGACATCAGACAAAAAAGAAGTAAGGTTTGCAGTCAGCTCTGCCAAGGACAGGAGGCTGGCAGAGCTCTTCCTCCATCATAGTTGCTCTAGGTGGCATTCAGCACTGGTAACAGGAAACTCTGGTTTGGGGCTGAGGCAGTCCCGGGTGTGGGGAAAATGAGGTATCCGGCATGTACATTATCACCTACTTCCTGTAAGGGGCTCAGAGGAAGTTACAACCACTAAGAACAGGGAAGTCTAAAGGGTCTTTGCTCCTATCACTGCTATGCATGGGGCACTGATCTGTGCAGTGTAGCCAAAGTGGGTTGGAGAGTGGGCTTGTTCCTATGGGTTATAGTCAAGGTCTCAGGTCATCTTTTACTATTTTATCTAGAAAAATGAAGATGCAACAATAGAAAAAAATGTGCCAAGGATGGGAAATGTGCAGAGTGGAAAATAGACCTTAACTCATATATCCCATTATTAACTATGTGTGTGTATGTGTATGTGTGTGTGTGTGTGTGTGTGTGTGTGCGCGCGCGCGTGTGTGTATGAAGAAGCGTCTCTGCCCTAGTCCAGACTGACACTAATTTACTGTCTAAATTTGGCCCAGTTTACTCCCCTGTAGCACAAAGGGGATGGATCAGATATTCTTTAAAAGGAATCCTAGCTCTAACAATTTATAATTCTGTGAATTACAGATGTTTCCACACTCAATGTATCAGCTTCAGTTTTCTCAGTCGTAAAATGACTTTTGCAAGATGGCTGGGAGAATTAAAGTGCATAGAAAAGTTCCTGGAGTATAATACCAGAACAAGGACTATTAGGACTATCATCAGCCATTATCACATGTCATGGTATGCCATCCATTAGAAGTATTAATACCATTGTCTGCTTTCTTCTGAGATATGTTGACTGTGACTATCCTTTCTTCTTTCTGTCCATATGATTTGAAGGGGAACTTACAGAAGATAATCTTGACACACAGGGTAGGTTTGTATGAAAAATATAGACTGATAACATATCTTTGTTATGCTTCATTATAATTTGAGCGTCTCTGACATATAACTACTCTTCGTTTTGGAGGTGGTTCATTTCTTCCCTTAAAACAATACTTCTGTGGATTCAATATTGCATCTTTAACTAGTGACGCTTTAGAATCATGGAAATATCATTAACAATGTCTTGGAAAAGGCTCCTGCCCCAAATTCAGGTCGCTCAATATGTGCCATGCTGTAAGGTATCAAGTACCTGTTTGCAAGGAATTCGCCCTCTACCTAAATGGGTTACACAGAAGACAGACTGCTGAGGTCCATGGCTGAGTAAAAGAGAGCTACTGGAGATGTCATGACATTGCAACATAAGAGTGCAAAGGTGGGGAAAAACCACATTCCACAGTTTGTGAGAGGGAAAGCATGAGGACGGTCTTAGAGGAGGTGCTATCTGAAGAACTGATAATACACACTAAGAGTTGTTTTCTGTGGTTCTGAAATTTGGCTAAGTCCCAGAATTATTTGAGTACCAGTTTCTAAGGTTCTGACTGGTAAGGGCTGACATCCTAGAATTTGTATTTTTAAAAGCTCCAAACAATGCTCATGACTGGCCAGCTTCTCCCAAAATATAGTTGTTAATTTAAAAACATTTCTTAAGCATTTGCTGTATTCATTCACTCAACAAATATTCAATAAGCAACTACTATGTCATAGACAGTTCTGGGGTCCTATGTAAAATAGGAACAAGATAAAGTGTTTATATTCTAATGGTGAAATATGTTTGGGACAGTACCCTGAGAGATTTAGTTAATAAAAATGAAATAAATTCATTTTTGGTCAATAAAAGTGAACCAATCCATCTTTTAAGGGTCCTATAATTGTTAGAAAAGGAGAGACTAAATAGACCCCTGAAAAGTTCTGTTGATATTTTAAACATCGTACAATACAGGGACCCACTGAAGTTTGCCTGTATATGACCTAAGGAAGCAAAGAGGATTTGGTGAAGTAGTTTAGAATATTAATAAGGAAGAATGTTTCAACTGCTCTAGCAAGCAGAATGTATTTAAGTGCCTCCAAAGAACTGCTGTAAAATAGAAATCATCTTTTGCTAATCATTACTGTGAGCTTTTTAGGTGCCCCATGGGCATACGTTATTAACCAGTGTGTGATTAAAAATAACAAAACTGGATTTGTTTAAATTCAGTATAACTCTTATTATAGGATCTTATTGGTTAATTTAACAATTTATTATATTATCCAACAACATAGGTGCTGAGTAGGCTGCATATATGTCACAAGGTGATTTGAAAAATACAGGTTTCCGGAAGCTAACCCTGGAGAGTCTGATTCTGCAGGTCTGGGCTAGGGCCCAGGAATCTTTATTTTTAAAAATTCCTAGTGATTTTAATGTATACTCTATTGGGAACCACAGGGAATAATTAAGTGCTGAGTTGGGGTAGAACCAAGGGGGAAACCAGAGTCTAGTAATGACTCACCTTAATTCCTCTTACTCCATGAAATCTTTCTAATTGCTTCTAGAATCTTCTCAAAATTCTGAGAGTACTGAAAGCCTCCTGTATATGCTCAGTTTATCTTAGATTCTTCTCTCTTTCTTCAGAGTTTTTCTTGTTTCCCGATAGTGTCTATGAGAGTCCCTACTGAGGTCAAAGATCTTGTCTCAAGTATCTTTATGTGCTTAGTTCTGTGCTCAGCAAAATGGTAAGGTATGTGAGTTTATACTGAGAAATCCTAATACAGGAAGTGGTGCAGACATGTCATAATCATGACAGGTGGTAATTGAGACGGCCAGCATCATACATTCTGCCTGTTATACACCTGTCACTGGTAAACACACAAACAACTGAACGTGTCCTCTTTGCCTGCTTACTGGCAACTGAATCAAGGGAGAAGTTCACTGCTTCAAAATACAACTGTTGCTCTCCTCCCTTCCCAGTTTCCTCATATAGAAATTTTATTTTTGCCTTTGATAGAATGAATTTATTATCATTTCAAGTTTCCCTTGTGAAAAAGTAAATAGTACATTAATAATCAACTCTATACCTTTAGATTATTTTTTTGACAGTATTCATCATCCTTCCACCTTCTCATCACAGCCCTTTATTCTCTACCTGAAATCTTCCCCTTCTCTAAGCTCACCCCTAGTCACTCTCCAAACTGGTAATGGTTGCCTGTTGGGGTGATCAACTGTCCTGGTTTGTCTGGGACTGAGGTTGGTGGTGGGGGTGGTTCTGGGACCATCGGACTCTCAGTTTTAAAACAAACTGTTCCAGGCAAACCAGGTTACATTGGTTACTCCAGCTTCATTCCATCCGAGAGAGGTTTGCAGTTTAAGATTCTTAAAGATATGAAATACCTTCAAACTATAACTGGAAAATAATATATGGTGAAATGGCAGGAACATGGTTGACATTTCAGCATAGGGAGACTAATCCCTCCATCAGCCCATGCCTACTATTTACTGGTCTCACTGGTGAGGCTGTGTTGAGCCTGGGTTATTAACATCATCTGAATTTAGACTCACTCAGAGATATTTTTCTCTGGACTACTAATGCCTGTACCCTATCCACTAGAGATTATGATTTAATGAGTCTGAGGTGGGACCTTGTCATTGGTATTTCTAAAATGTTTCCCAGGTGATTTTAACGTGCAGACAGACTTGTGAACCACTGCTCTAAGCAAATAAGCTGATAAATTGATTTCTCTGTAGAAAGCTCTCTCTTAGTACCTCCATGCATTTGGTTTCTCTGCAAGAGCCCCAATGTGCAATTTTCAGGGCTACTCTAAGTGTGGTCTGTGGATGGGTGCCAGTTGGCAAACTGTTACTGCTCCACCACCAGACAAAAAAGAAATTGAGAGGAAGCATTTAGAATCTTTTTATAGCGACCTAATACTAATAAAAAATTGGACTTGCATACTTTTTTATATTTTTATTTAAAATATTAAATATTTTATATTTTTATATTTTTATTTTTGCTTCTTATTTTTGCCTTTTTCCCCCTATGAATTCATTTTTTATTGAATTTACATAAGTCTGTGACAAATGGAAATTAAAAACCAACCACAGAAAGTAATCCATTACCACAGATGCTTTGAGAGGCACAGCTTTAGAGTAACAAATGATCTTCTGATCCCGGAAGAGAGGGATTCCCTTGCATGCCAGTCAATTGGTGGCAGCTTCCTTGAGTGCTGTTTTGAGAAGGATCCCAAAGCCATGAACTCTGACCAACGGGGTCGGCCACAGGACCAAGACTAGAGAGTGGCAGTATGAGCCTAGGTAGTTGTCATCTCTGATTTAGTCCAATGCCTCCCTTGAAGTCACTGAGAAACTGAGGTCCAGAAGGAAGAAGAGATGTCCCCAGAGTCACACACTGAGTTGGAGCCAGAGTGGGGGCCAGGACTTTCCCCACCACACCATGCCTTCTTTCTTCACTTCCCTCTCTCCCTCAATCCTGACACTCCTGGGTAAGATCAGTCCTGGTCCTCACACTATATGGCTCTGGAGAAGAACAGTTGTTTGAAAAATAAGTTAATAACAAGTGATGTATTTCCTCTAGTTCCACATATAGCTCAGCCAGGAGAAATCTGAATCACAGTCATCCCTGACCTAACCAGAGAGGCAGGCAGGGAAGACCAGCCCCAAGCTCTCCAGGGCCAGCCATCATGGCGGGAAGGACCACCCACTGAAGCGGTGGCCATGTTCACATGTTAATACCAAGACCTTTGATCCTCTCCAGGTTTCTTAGACTGATATATGCTAAGCCTGTAAACTCCAAAATACTTTTATACTTGTACAAGACATGAACATCACTTTAATCCAACACATCAACTCACTGCGTTAGCACAAACCACAGCCTGGCTGAAAGCCAAAAGATAAGTTAAAGAGACTTACTGTATCCAAAAGAAGTTTTTCAGCTTTGTCTCGGCTGATATTCTTATTGTACCACCTGAAAGCAAGAAAAAGTCATACAAAAATGAGATTTAAAAATTTTTATTATTTACTTATCAAAAATAATTAATACTAGATAATTTTTTGTTCTTTTTGTTTCTACCAATACTTTCAAACTCAAAAGCAAAAGAACAAACCATTTCCAGGTAATACAATGTTTAATTGGAAGGGAGCAAATGAATCAGAAGTGGTAAAATGTTGATAATTGTTGAAGCTGGGGGCTTTAAGTACATGGAGGTTCATTATATTTTTCTCTCCACTTTTGTGCATGTTGGAAATTTTCCTTATTAAAAATTTTGAGAACATCTATCTTCTGCTCTGTTTTGTAACTCAGTGGATGGTTATAAGTAGAATGATGCTAGGACAGCTATTAAAGTTGAATATAAATTTGAAAGTGTAGCAAATATCCTTTTAAAATGATTGCAGCATTTCTTCTGTAAGACTGGTTTTCAAGATCTTCTGCAAAATAATTTTATTTTTCCTAGCTGCAGAAAAGCTCCTGAACAAATAACATTGACAGTGTCCCATAGACTAGTTTATCTTTGTAAAAAATGCAAATGTAGAAAAACCTTAGGTATTGCTACATTCCTTGTGAAATGACTGCCAAATTTATTTGTTGAATAAACTAAAACATTTTAATGGATGTATTTTGCTAAAAATAAAATAAATATTTACGTATTTTCTACTTTTACAAAATGAACTGACCTGAGATTGAACTTCAAATTTAGTTTAAAAGGAAAATATGTCACAGGGTTCATGTTATAACACAATATTGTTTAATTTTGTGTTTCTGATTTTATCATATAACTGTTTTAATTTCTTAAGATTTCAGGCTAATTTTCTCAGGATAAGTGGCTCATCTCTTCTCTGAAGAAGTTTTAAAATCAAATTTTCTATGAGCAGTTTGAATAGTAAATATACGAATAATAGATTAAATATATAAATGGGGAAAAAAAGAAAAGAAAGATAACTTTTAGATTTATTGCTAGCAAAGAATAGATCTTACCATGAAATAATTCATGTCAGTTTTATGAACCAATGCACTGTGATGGAATGATCTGGACAGTGGGGAAAAGCAAATCTAAGTATATTATGGATTCAATGTCATTTCTGTAGTTTGGGTTCATCAACATAAATAGCGCTAAAGCGCTTCTTCAAACATCTCAGAGCATTTGAAGCTAATAGCCCAGCTCTGTGCCTGGCTGGCCAGTAATTTGGATGTGTGAAACATTGTATTCAAGCAACAACAGATAACATGTAACAGATAAATGCAATGTGGTATCATCTTTGGAAGTTTCATGACTAATGATTCTAAGCTAGTATTATACAGGTTTATAAAAGGACACTAACTGACTTTTTTATAAAGTTGCGGTTAAAACAGCCTCAGTATGAACGTTGGCCTCCTCAGTATGCCCTGATTACTCTCCTTTGCATTGGCTGTTAACTAGGCTGAAATCACATCTCTGACTAGTTCAATTCAGTTCAGTTCAGCTGCTCAGTCATGTCTGACTCACTGCGACCCCATGGACTGCCAGGCCTCCCTGTCCATCACCAACTCTTGGAACTTGCTCAAACTCATGTCCAATTGAGTTGGAGTGGACTCCATCAAAGTTTGCTGGGGGATAGCTCCAGCCATATCCTGATGAGAACTTCAGGACTGCAAAGAACAATTAGCTAATGTAGAACTCATCTATCAGTGTCAGGAAGTGTTATCAGCAGGTTATGAGACTTGCCTAAGCTCAGTGAACTAGCCTGGAGTAGCCAGCCAGCCTGTGAACCCTGCAGTGGGGCTCCAGAACCCATGCTCCTACACCACCATATAGAGCCTGTAACTATCATGCACCAAGGACTTAAGGAAAAAGCATTAAAGGCTCCCTGTCTCCCCGCCTCGAAAAGCCTAGTTTGCTATGCTGTCGCCCCCAGCTTCACGTCTTTCAGCAGTTACACCTGCCAGATACAGTTCTTACAATCTGTTAACTCCTAAGGAACATAATCATGGCATTATTTGTCATGTGCATGGTCTCACATGGCTCCTTCTTTCCTTATCTGTGTTTTAATATAGAAATGAAATACGTATAAGTTTGAAGGAGAAATGAAATGGACCAAAAAAATTAATATTCTTTAACTACTCTCACCCCTGTTTCTTCTAAAATAGAGCTCTTCAAACTGCAGTGTGTCCAAACTGGAACATTATTTTAATAGGTACTTCAGTACGTGTTTCTAAGAAATAAAATATACACTTATATAACCATAGTACAATTACCAAAATCATGACATTTAACACTGACACAATGCTGTCATCTAAGTTTAGACTTTATTCAGATTTCATCAGTTGTCCCAATAATATGCTTTGTATTACTATTTTTTGGGTTTGTTTTTATGGTTCAAGATTGACCCAGGATTATTGGTGCATTTAGTTACTACATCTCTTCCGTTTCCTTTAATGTGAACCAATTTCTTAGTCTTTCCTGTCTTTCATAATATTAACATTTTTGAAGAGCCCAGGGCAGTTATTTTGTAGACTATGCCTCAGTTTGGATTTGTCTGTTATTTCCTCATGGCTAATTCAGGTTTACGCATGTTTGGGTGGGAATATCACTGAAGTGATGCTGTGTTCATCTCAGTGTATTACGTCAGGAGATGCACGATGTCTGCCTGCCCCCTTATTGACCTGAACTTGGATTGTTTAGTTAAGATGGGGTCTGCCAGGTATTTCCTCTTTTTAATAAGTGATTTGTGGGAAGAATCTTTGAAACTATGTAAATATCAAACTTTTACCACCTACTTGTAACTTTCATTGATGATTCTTGCCCGAATCAGTTGGTACTTCAAGCTATAAAAGATGGTTTTTCACTTTAAAATCCCTTCTGCATTCATTACTTGGCATTTTACGGTGAGAAGGAGTTTTTTTCTTCTTGTCGCTTTATTTATTTAGTTATCAGAGTATTTATTTATGATGGATTCTTGTTTTATTCAGTGATTGTAGTTCATTACTGTCATAATTTATTTTGATACTCAGATTATCCAGATTTTGTCAGAAGAGCATTTTTAATCTGACTTCTGTGCTCACTCAATGTGTTCATCTGATTTCTGTGCTCACTCAATGTGTTCACCTTGCTTAACAACAAAAAATTAGGGGTACTTCTTTAATTTTTTGGTGCATCAGAATGTTTCAATTTCATCTCTGTTCTTTCCTTGCCCTAACTCTGAGTCTCCAAGCCATTTCTCCAGGAAGTCCTAGTAGTTGTTTTTAGTAGGAAGTGTTATTTAAAAACCAGAACCTGAGTGTGCACATTGAGACTCTAGTATTATTGCTTCTGGGCCTTCTAGCAACTGAGCTGGTAAAAATAAGCACATGGTAAGTATGTTGTTCTCTACATTTGGATTTTATTAAACATTGAGTAATTCTACTAAAACTGTTTGTGAACTCTCCTTTTAAATAAGTCTGAAACAAACAACACAAACCAAGCAGCTATTTAATATCTATCTGTTTGTTGCTGGTATTGGAATTGTTGAATTAAACCATGTTTTAAATCAGTCTGTATTAGATCCAATGTTCATAGCATAAGATCAATATTCCTGGAATTTCCAGGAGAAACTTTTCCTTTGACTACAATGTGTCCACGCATCTGAAAACATTAGTTTGGTAAAAGGGGAGATGAGAACACATTTCCTTCCCCTTCTCCTATTTAAAGTGACCCCCAGCCATTTATTTAGGGTTCTAAGTATTGAAGCAAGTCAAGAAGAGAAAATGCCTGATATTTTAATAATTAACCAATGATTCCCTCCTAATCTAAGAAGACCAATTAGCACAAATTTTTGAAAAAAAAAAAATCTTACTCATAGGTTTCCAGGTTATTTGGAGACTTTTCCACCAGATAACTGCTTGGAACATATCCTTCATGCCTGTTCAAAGGGAAATTAGTGTTTATATTAATATAAAACTAATTTTTACATCTCCATTTCATAGATTTAATCAACTAGATGTCATTTAAAGATGAAGAAGTCTTGTTTAGCATTCGAGATAAGACATTTTAAAATTTTCAAATAAAAATTATTAAAAATAACAACCTGCTATCTGTTAAAGGGTATATAGACCTTATTAGTAAAATTTGAGCCATGATAAATAAGAAATAGTTACTTTACTTTAATAGCTCTGCTTGCTAATCTCTTCATTGTGAAAATTTCCTCTATTGGAAAAAATTTCAATGTTCAGTCTTTATTTTCTAATAGGAAACATCTGTGTGTGTGTGTGTGTGTGTGTGCTATAATCAGTCTTTTTTCCACTTTAGTGCTAGCATCTTATAGTTAGGAAACCAAAATAATTAAAATATAAAGAATTACTTTCCAACCACAGGTCCCAAAAGATACTGTCAGTCAACCATGTAAACTTTTAATTCAAGACCTCCCTAATATTTTTTGTTATTTGTGCTCCTTCAAACATAGATGATAAAACATGAGAAAAGCAAAATGAAACTGCTGGATTTGGGGTTAGGAGTTTCTTCTGAGAAGGAATACATTGTGTATAAACAAAGACATATGGATCAAGAGACTGGTAAGAACATCAAAATACTTTACACTTGTGTAGGTACTTTTCAAAACACTATCACATTCACTGTCACATTTAATACTACAAGGTGAAAGCACTTTCTAGGCCTCTGATTCTGTACCTGTAAAATGAAGGACCTAAACTAGTTTACACATAAAATCCTGCCAGACTGTGCATTCTGTGAAAAGATGTCTCATAACTTCTTGCTCTCTACTCCATTAAGTGTTTGAATTTTTTTCAATCGAGTGATTTCTGTTTAATGGGAAATGTGTAATCTATTTCATAGAATTGTTTGGAGGAGTGAAGAAATGAAGAACGGTGATGTCAAATACAGGATATCCTGTATCTTATACCCATGGCTAGTCAGTCATGGTATTATGCTTTCTTTGGAGAACTGAACATCCAGCCTCAGAATCCTTCTTAAGTCAGCACTCAAGGTAGTCAGTTCCAACTGATAGTAGTCAACTTGTTTTCAGATATGCTGTCTTTTATCTCATTCTTTTGGATTTCCTTTATTATGTCTGTTTTGCCACACCATATGTTTACAATTATATTAGTAAGTCAAATACTATTTTGCTTTCATATAAAATGACAGTTTTAATATCCTAACCAAAACTGGATTATCTACAAAATGATGATAATTCTCTTGTGTGTGGATATAGAGTTTACAAAGTCCTTTCACTTTCTTTATCTCAATGATTTTCTCAACACTCTGAGATGGAAAGCTGATATTATCATCTGCATTTTACAGATAAGGAAATAGATTCACAGAAGGTGAGTGACTTTTCCAAAGGCCCTGTATAACAAAAGCAGCTGATACTCGAGTCTGAGTCTTCTGTGTGCATCTTGTGTACTTTCCGCTGTGCCACACTATTACAAAGCACACTAGGGAAATTCCCATACACCCTGATTGGCCTCTGGGGTGTCTTCTGCGATGCCCTTTGAAGTATGGAGCTGAGCCTTTCCATGGGCCATTGAACAAAGGGTAAACTGTCATTTGGGGAAGTGAAACCTAGGAGAAGAAATTTCCTGGCACATAAGTTGTACTAAAGAAATGTCAGTTGGTTGAAGGGATGAATTTCTTAGTAAGTTTCTCTGGCATTTGTGGAGCCAGGCAGTCCTGAAACTGTTTCTGAAATGAGGCTCCCCATAATAGGCAAAGAGAAGGTGATGTGACTGGTTTTGTTTGTTTCCCCGAGTTAACTAAAGAGGAAGGTTCCAGGTGAGGGGGCTTTTGGGTTTGTTCTCAGCAAGCAAGAGACACTGCCTCTGAGACCACAGTTTTTGATTTAACCCTCCTTTACTTCCCTTGCAATGGAATTGATAAAGCTACTTAAAGAGAAGGTGCCTTGAAACTATATGCATATGTATATATATGTACATATATATACACATGTTATATGTAAAAAGTTATGATATATGTAAAAAGTAAAGTCTTTACCCTAAAAATGTTTGTGTACCTCTTTTTCTACTCATCAGATTGGCCCCCCTTTTTAAAGTTTAATGATACCCAATGTTGGGCTTTGCTGGTGGTTTAGATAGAAAAGAATCTGCCTGCAGTGCAGGAGACTCAGGTTTGATTCCTGGGTCCAGAAGATCCCCTGGAGAAGGCAGTGGCTACCCTCTCCAGTATTCTTGCCTGGAGAATCCTATGGACAGAGGAGCCTAGTGGTCTACCGTCCATGGCGTCACAAAGAGTTGGACACAATTGAACAACTAACACTTTCACTTCAGTGTTGGCACTCCAATACCCTGTTGGTGGGGAATGTAAAATTTGGCAAGCTTTTTGAGGTATTTATCTTTTAAAATGAAAATGTCACATAATCTGACTCACCAGTTCCATAGTTAGAAATATGATTTATGTATTTTTTCCCAAAGGAAAAAAAATGTTTTCAAAAGTATATGTATTTCAAAAGATTTCTAAGTTATATGAGCATGGGCAATTCAAGATCTTCATTGCAGCCTTGTTTGAAACAACAAAGAAAGGAACCTGGAAACTAAATGTCCCACTATAAAATATTGTTTTAACATTTGTAATACAAGCATACATTCTAAAACTATATGTTTACTTAAAAATAAGGTAGATTATATGCACTGATATGAAACTATCTTTAAGATATATCATTAAAAGTTAAAAGCAAGGTGAAGATCAGAATGAATAACCTTAATGCAAATGAAAAATAGGATGCATTTTTATATGTATAACTCTTTTGCCTAGGATGCACAAGTAACTTAACAATGCATACTTTTAGAACTGATGTGCAGACAAATAGAGGGTGGCTTATTTTTATGCATATTTCTCTTTTTGTTAATTTTTGTAATATAAAACATCGACATTGGCTATCCAGATATTGCCCTAATGGAGTGTTTTCATTTTCTTTAAAAACTATGTTAAAATTAATAATAATCTGATACTTTGAAAACTTTTAAACTCTTAATATTTAAAGATGTTAATTGTAGCATTGTTAATATTTTCAAAATATTAGACACAGCCCAAGCACCCAAGAAGTAAATTTGCTAAATTATGGTACATTTTTATGTTGGATTTATGCAGTTATTGAAATCATCTTCTGGAGATGATTCTGGAGAATATTCTGGGACATAGGTAAATATCTCTGATCTTTAAAGGAAAATATACACCCTTATAAAGCAGTGTAAATCTGATAACTTTAACTACTGGTATGAAACTCATATACATCCCAGAGCATTCTAAAGGTCAGTAACAGTAATTTTCTTGTAGTTCAGTTCAGATAAGGGGTTGTAAGATTTTTTTCATTCAAAAGTCCCACTGAGGGTAAATTGTATTTGTACAACTTTATTTTCTCCATGAATCATGTGGATGGCTAGTCCACAGCTCTTGGCTTAACTAAATCTTTAGTATTTTTTCCTGATGCTTCTTAATGTAACCACCAATCTGTACCATCTGTACATGCCTTTGCTTCCATCAACAATAAGACCCTCACAATGGGATAAACACCTTCAGCTTCATTTAAGCACTCAAAAACAATGGTGATTTGTGGAACAAGTTGCCATTCTCCCAAACTGTGGAAATCAGAGGAAAAACCCAGGAGTTTTTAGATGGGTTTGGAGGTGGGGGAGGGCATGGTCAGGTCCAGGGAGTGAGTATGGCGAGTGAGTGCCTCCCAGGTGCCTCTGAGAAGGGGAAGACCCTTTTCAGCAACTCTTCCTTCCTCCTCCTCCTGCCTCTGCTCCCCTCTCCTAACTCAGTGTCATGGTCGCTCTGAGAGAGGCAGGGCAGTCTTTGTCCCCACCTCCCTCGAAAGCTGGGACAGCAGCCACCAGCGCCTTACCCGTTCCTGTCCTGAACCCTCCACCAGTGAATCTCGGAGCTGTCGAGCAGGTAGTACTCCTCGTTGCGCTGTAGAGTGAGCTCCTGGGGATCATTCGTCTGGTAGTCATACAGGGCAATGACCACGGTTTCTTCAAGTTCCCGAAATGACCGCTGGAGGAGGGAGACAACAGTCAAGCAAAGATGTGAGAAAGGAGGTAACCTGTGGAACAAAGTCAGCAAGTCCCTGAGCTGCAACTTGCTCTTGGACCTATGCCAGTCAGACACCGGTTCCTCAGAACCACTGGGGGTACCCTCGCTGAGGCCATTCACCTTCCTCGAGTTGGCTTTCTCATTGTCAGGCTCGTGATACGGAATAGGGCACAAAGACGTGCAATACCTGGAATTCATCACCTCTCCCATTTCAAGTGGTAAACTCTGACTCCCAGGGAACTCCAGGCAGCCATGCTCGTCACAGAAATCTGCTTGTTTCTCTACTTAAGCCATGTCATAATTCACAGACTCTCTGCTAGAAGCATCACATCCTTAGCAAAGGTGATGAAGTCAACACTGTATCATTTAGTTCATGCTTTCCTACTTTTATTTTTGGGTTTGTCCAGCTCCATAGAATTATGGACTGTTGGAGCTGGAATGCCTCTGAGAGATCATTTAGTTCACTCTTTTGTTTAGAATAGGGACACTCTTTTGTTTAGAATAGGGAAACTGAGGCCCAGATGGGGCAAGTGTAGCAACTGAATTATTCTTATGCTTTCTCTACTATATCCCATGGGATCTCTTGTTCCTCTGGTGGGCTCTCTTGCTTGTATACTGTTTTTCAGTATCTTTCTTAGGATGAGATATTAAAGACTGAAGCGGTCCTCATGTAAAGGCGTCACCAGTGTTCAGGGTTGGCACACCTGCTACAGGTTAGCAGGCTGTGTGAGACAGCAAATGTGGGAAGAGGCTGAGATTACTGGCTAGAGTGAGCGTCAGTGATGGGAAATCAGAAGTTCTCTGAGTGCAGTGAAGTATTTGGTGGCATAAAAATATCAGAGATTAAAAAATAAAATGTTGCCATACTGATACAGTTTGGATTTGAAGCCTAGATTATTTGTGGAGCTTGTGAGATGATATACTGAGTACTACAGATGAGAGTTGTTGGGCTTAATGCTGTGACCCTAAGAGCTAATGAAGGAAGGAATTAAGGGGGATAAAGGAAAAATATAGTAAGGTATTCATCTCATTATAGATCCAAGTGGTTGATTAATTATTATTAAGACAAAGATTAGAGCAGGTTTCTCAAACCATGTGAAACCTTTCCATAGGGAGTATTTTGGACATCTGTGGTGGTGTTTTGAATGTCACAAAGGCTGAGGTGCCTACTAGCATTGAACGGGAGAGGGTCAAGGAAGCAAAACACCTTGCAGCATCCCACATGCAGCATCCCATGACTTTTGAATGTCCTGTTAGATATTCCAGAGAAGGCCGCTTTCAGTAATGTACAATAACACCTGACCTAGATCCTACCTCCACGTTATATGAAGCACTTGGTTTCTTACGAGGCAGCTGTGCTTTACGTGGAGGGTGGATTACACTTTGTTTAGTTAAGAACTTGACCAAGAGTTGTTTGCTCTTTTGGAAAGTGTATCACAGATGGTAGTACCGTCTTTGAGTCACCGTACGTTACTGGAGCAGTTGCATTTGAGCTGCCAAATTTAACAGGATTCAAATACAGGTGTGTTTTATTATGCTGTCCAGTATAGTCATGCCCAATATTTATATATAGAAACATGTATGGATTTGTATAAGTTATTTTATTTTCCTTTTTAAACATTACAAATAGAACATTTATTGGTTCTTTTTAGAAAGTATGTGTTTACGTAAGTGGTATTATCTATTTACTTCCTTTTGTTATAATAAAGGGGGCTTTATAAAATATTTGTCAGAAAAGGTAGTACTGGGTCTGATAGGATTGAGAACCATGAGATTATACTGAGAAAATGAAGGGATGGCATTTGGAGAAACTGAGACTCTGGGCTCCAGAAGGGCTATTTGGGAGCCCAGGAGATGAGATGAGTCATGGAATGGGGGACTAGTCCTGTCTCCTGGCCACTCTACTGCTGGTCTCAGAATGGCCCTGACTTCTGAGAGCTCCTGACCCCGGCTGGGGAGAGCTCCACGCAGCTGAGACTGGGCCCCTCCCAGGTGGGAGTGGCAGGGGTAGTGTGCCTAACAAGGAAGCCAGGGCGTAGGCAGACATGTGCCTGGGTGGCCCCCCAGGAAGTCCTTCTGGCTTGATGGGGATGGGCCTTGAAGAAGGGCTGAGTTCTTGTGTACACGGGGGGACCAAGAGTGAAACATAACCTCACCTGCACCCACAGGATAGAGAAGCCTGCAATTCTCAATTACTCTGATCATGGATGGTTTCTATCCTGACCAATAATAGCCACCCTCCACCCTCTGGAGAACTGTTCCCAGTCCATAGCCTCTCTCACACTAAGCATCAGGCCTGTTGCTCAGATCAGATTAAAAGTATAGCCTCTATGGATGCCAACTCAAGATGCCATCATTTAGCCTAGAACAGAACATGAAGGTGATGGGAGAAGTTATTTCAAGTAATTCAAGATAAATGTTGCTGTGTGTGTGATTGAAACTGCAACCGTGATTCCAACAGCCCTGTGGCTGGTGTACTAAAGCTGCTCCTCCAAGAAGTCTGAGAAGCCAAGAGGTGGGGTCCAAGGGGCGGTGGATAGGCCCTGTTTTCTGACTTTCACCTTCACTAATAGTGAAAAACCAGAAGGAGCATGCCAGCCTAAGGTGCAGAGATGTGGGTTTAGGTGGGACTATTGGAACCACCCACGAGCCAGGGCAGTGGGATTCCCAAACCATGTTTTCAAGGGTGATGGTGAAATGGTCTTTAGAGGATGAATGAAGTAAAATGGAAAAGAGCGCATTTTCTGCTGCAATTTAAATACACTTCTTTCTTGTTGTGTAAGAGAGGGCTGACAACAAATCTAAGGGTGAGTCCAGTTTTGAGCAATGTAGAACTTCTCTTACGGGGAAGCTGCCAGTGTTTGAAATGTCACCATAACGGCTGGAAAAAAAAGCAGGGCTCATCCTTCAGGAAGAAGCATGAGGGAGCAGAATCAGTATGTTCTAAAATAAAGACCAGTTACTCAAATGTGGATATCGGCATTGGTATTACCATAAAGTGAGGGCTAAGATTGCTTTTTCTCCTATTTTTGGTTTGTTTTGTTTTGTCTTTTTGACTAAATAGCTTCCCAAGAATTGACTTGATATCACTTAAGTCTTGCAAGTCAATATATTAGACCAGTGTTTCTCAAACTCCAGCATGCCTTAGAACCATCATGAGGTTTATTAAAGTGCAGATTACTGGTGCCTTTCCCTAAAGTTTTGTATGTCAAAGGTCTGATGGGGTGGTGAGGTTTGGGGTGGCAGGGGAAGGAGTTCTGAGAATTTGCATTTCTAACCAGCTCCCCCGGTGATGCTGATGCTGCTGGTCCAAGGACCACACTTTTGGAAACGACCACTAGAGTTAAAGACCACCACACCAGGAACCCTCTAGCCAGTAACTTGACTACTGAGTTACTGAATGCCCTTGGGATAACCTCTCGTGGGACTTGCTTTCCCAAGCTTTCACATGAGAACAAAACTATAACCCTCTGAAGTGGCCAGAACAGATAGTGAGTTTTGAAATAACTAGTAAAAGTGCGGACCTGCTTTGAAGAATTTGAAGTGTTCTCAGGTGCATGTTTCCAAAATGCTTGTCTGTCAAAGGGTGGAGTAAATACACCATTTTATGTGGCTGTGAGCTGTTATTAGGCCCCAACCTAGTCAAGGTGCTTGGATGCATAGTATGAAACTGTGGCGGTGGAGTGAAGATTCTGGCAGCTGAGTGGTCCTTTTACCTGGACCCACCCAGGAGACAAGCTGGGCCCAAGAAACCCACAGTGCTGAGTTCAGCTGTATCACAACGAGGTCACGGTTGAGAAACCTGAGCAGATGGGAAACCCAAGCAGGACGACACCAGAGCAGCAGCTTGAGGTGCCCTGGGCCCCCGCCTCCCCGCACCCAGACCTCGTGCTTTCACTCACCCTGTTGTCTTCAGGAGTAGGAGGAAGAGGCTTCTTTGAAGCTGAAACAAGAAAAACAGAAAAAGATGAGCATGAAACCGAATGTGCCCAGCTGGAGACGAACGGCTGAGGGCTTTTCAGAGAAAAAGGGGCCCCAAGGAGATCAGCAAGAGGAAAGGATGAGACATGGGGCCTGGGCTTTATCTCTTTCAGCCTGCGTGTTCCTGATCTCACTTTCCAGGAGACACCAGAGACTTACAGAAACTCCTCTTTCTGTACCCCAGGAAAAGCCTACTGCAGAGGGGTTCCCCGGGTCTCAGTGTATGTCCTTCCCCAGAGGCATGGAGCCTCCACAAAGGCACCTCCACCTGCTGAACCAGAACTTGGAATTGGTGACTCAGGGGCGCCGTGACTCACTGGCTTCCTGATGCCCCTGCGGGCTTGGAGAGAGGGTGGATGAGGTGAGAGGTCGTGCTGCTTTGTGAGAGGGCTGTTATCTTTAGGCTCCGAGTATTTGTTCTTGCCGATTCCTCCAGACAACACCCCAACACCTGTCTGTCTTTATGTCTTTGTTTCTCCATGTCTCGCTTTCTCTGCAATCTCTTCCTTCTTTCCTCCTTTCTGCTCTCTTCTTTCTCTCCCTTTCCCTTTCTCTTTCCTTTATCTCTTCATCTGTGTCTCTCAGGATTTCCCCTTTAAGGCAGAAGTCTCCAGCCTTTTTTGGCACCAGAGATTTGTTTCGTGGAAGACAATTTTTCCATGAATCCAGGGGGGTGGGGTGGGGGAAGGGGTGGCTTCCCGGATGATTCAAGTGCATTATATTTATTTTGCATTGCATTTCTATTATTATTACATCAGCTCACCTCAGATCATCAGGCATTAGATCTCAGAGGTTAGGAACCCTGGTTTAAGGCACTAAAAAGGCCCAGTGTGGAATCAGTGGACTGAAGCTGTGTGTCTGTGTGGTATGGGGAGTCAGTGCCCAGGCTTCTGCTCAGTTCAGACTTCTTAAACAGTTAGAGATAAGCAGGGGGTGGGCGTCATCAACAGGTGGTGAGCACCGTATCTCTGCAGGAGGTTGACTTGGAACTGGGCAGCCGTGTCTGGAATGTGGTGAGAAGTGACTCATACATTGACACTGGAGCCAAGACCCTGTGCTGATACATTAATTAAGGGCTGCTACTGCTGCTGCTGCTAAGTCGCTTCAGTTGTGTCCGACTCCGTGCGACTCCATAGACGGCAGCCCACCAGGCTCCCCCGTCCCTGGGATTCTCCAGGCAAGAACACTGGAGTGAGTTGCCATTTCCTTCTCTAATGCGTGAAAGTAAAAAGCGAAAGTGAAGTTGCTCAGTTGTGTCCAACCCTTAGCGACCCCATGGACTGCAGCCCACCAGGCTTCTCTGTCCATGGGATTCACCAGGCAAGAGTACTGGAGTGGGTGCCATTGCCTTCTCCATAATCAAGGGCAGGCTGGGGTATTAGATGCGCAATTAACTTAGAAAAGGGAAACATACATACATAATGGGAAACATGCTTCCATTACAGCACTCAGCTGGGTGCCAAGAGCCAGTTACCTTGACCCCAGCTCCACCACATGCAAGCTGGGCGGTCTTGAGCACCTTCCAACCCTGAATACCGGTGCTTGAGCTCTTCTTCCTCTGGCCTTGCTCTTACCTTTCTTCCTCCTTCTCTGTGTAAAGTTTGTATGTGGTAAAACTTGTACGTGGGGTTAGTTCTGGCTACATAAGTGGATGCTGCTGTTGGTTGAGTGTTTGCTAAGTTGCTTCAGTCGTGTCCTACTCTGTTGTGACCCCTCTGTCCATGGAATTCTCCAGAAGAATACTGGACTGAGTAGCCATTCCCTCCTCCAGGGGATTTCCTGACCCAGCAATCAAACCTGCATCTCCTTCATCTCTTTCATTGCAGGCAGATTCTTTATCCACTGAGTCACCTGGGAAGCCTGAGGGTTGATATAACAGAGCCCATTTTAAATTTAGTGACCTCTGTTACTTCCTAGGCAGACACACACATACTGTCTCAGCTTCAGATTCTTCTGTCCACAAAAGAATGACTAGCAGACATAGTTATCATTTACAGAGAGCCCACTAAGTGCCAGAAGCTGTGCTAAGAGCTTTCCCCAACCCCGCTGAACCTCCCAACAACCCCAGAAAGTAACTAATTATCATTATTCCCACCTTATAGATGAGAAAACTGGCTAAGAGACTCAGAAAGTTAAGTAACAAATATGAAATCACAGAGCAGGGATACTGAGGGGCTGGAACTCACACCAGCTGCTTTTTTTTTTTTTTTTTTTAAATCTCAAAGCCCTGTCCTCTTAGCCCTGTCCTCATTGTATTCGTGCCCAATACTGGGAATTCTACAAGCCTTGCTTCTTGAAAACTGCTCTCAAGTCTGTCAAAGCTATGGTGCATGAGATTACTTAAACCAAACCAGAGGAAGGGAGAATAAGAACAGACTCAGATGAGGAGATGGCAGTAGGTCCTGCAAAAGCAGGACCGTCAGCAGAGTGACTGTGCAGTGGTTAGACTCTGGCTTCATTTGAGGAGGAGCTTAGCATGGCCAGTCCTGTCCTGGTGAGCCATTCAGATGTTCCTCACACCTCTATAATGTGTGTGCCACCCAGTGGAGGGGAATACTGTGTCCCTAGGAATAGCCACTACACGCATTGAGAAAATTGCAAAATGGAAACAGATTCAAAGGATTTCAGAATTGGAAAGGGGTTTAGAGAATATTTCATCTTAAGACCCCTAAAATTTCCCCTTCCGTTTTAGTGATGAGGACATCATGGTCCTTGCTAGCCAAGTGACACATCCAAGGGCCTACAGCAAGGTTCCGACAGGAATTTGGAGACAGCTCTGACTTTGGAAAGAGCTTTCAGTCACTGGAAAGCCCATGCCATCCTGTCTTTGTGGTTGATTCCACCCACATGAAACCTATTTCTTTTTCATTAGTTATTGGCTTTTGTAAGGTCCACAGAGCTAATGTAGGGAATCATTGACCTCTAAAACTAGGCAAATACTCTTCTGGGTCAAGGGACTGGTAACTCTGAACTTTCTCTCCCAAGGTGGAGGGTGAGAAGTAGTGGTTTTTAAAGTGGCACTAAGAGGGGCTGCAACTCAGGAAGCCGCAGAAAACCCAGCCACGTGTTACATTTAGCACATCCGCCTTGGGCTGTCAATCTGAGGTACTGGGTTTTAGTGCAAAAAAGAAACTGACAGATGAGAAAAAATTAAGTAGGGTAAGAGAGGCTGAGAGGAAAGGGCGATGGAAGAAAACAATCCATATGATCCGTCATTCCTAGTCAACCATGTCTCCACAGTGCGCTTCCTCACTGTGTAACCTCGAGGGTACTGAAGTGCTCAAGCCTCCTCTTTCTTCAGCATCACACCATCTACCCTAGATGGTTGTGGAGAAGTGGGAGTGTTATGTATGTAAGTGTGTATCAGAGTGGAGTTGCCCTTCACCACGGGTTCCAGGCCCAAAGTCATCGTGCATGCATGCGCTGTCACTCAGTCATGTCCAACTCTTT
This sequence comes from Nanger dama, assembly GCA_917880005.1. Lineage (NCBI taxonomy): Eukaryota > Metazoa > Chordata > Mammalia > Artiodactyla > Bovidae > Nanger > Nanger dama. The sequence continues at coordinate 37,251,133 of CAKJTW010000008.1, forward strand.
GTGACCCGCCAGGCTCCTCTATCCATGGGATCTTCCAGCCAGGAATACTGGAGTGGGTTGCTATTCCTGTCTTCATGGGATCTTCCCGACCCAGGGACTGAACATGCATCTCTTGCATTGGTAAGCGGATTCTTTACCACTGAGCTATCTGGGACATGCCCCCTCCAAATTCATTACATAAATTAAAAATGATTCAAATGTCAATCCCTAGGACCTAGGTCTTTGACTTCAAAGGCCAAAGAACAGCATCTTTTGTTTCCACTTTGCATTTAGGCTGAGGCCTCCTTCTCTCTGAGACTGTGGAGTTCAAGGACAAGTAAGTAGAGGTGGGGAGAAACCACATTATAAAATAAGCAGATTATTGGTTTTATTTTCTTCCCCCTCCAAGTGTGTAGAATTTAACTTGTGTTATAGACACATGTGTGATACGATACCACTCTAATAGAAATATTGTGTATCTCTATATATCTATAAGGCTGTCTCTACAACTTTGAATTTAAGTAGACTGTGCCTTTCAAATTTCCTAGCTTGAGGGTATAGCAATGCTTCTCAAACTTAACCATGCACCCAGATAGCGTTAAAATACAAATTCTGATCCAACAGACCTATGAGGGGCCCCAGAATTTGCATTCTAATCAGTTTCCAAGTGCTGATGATGCCGCTGGTCTAAGAACCACACTTTGAGTAGGAAGGAGTTATAAAGACATCAGCCTCAAGATGTAGGCTTCCCCAGTGGCTCAGTGATAAAATATCTGCCTGCCAATGCAAGTTAGTAGGAGATACAGGTTTAATCCCTGGGTCAGGAAGATCCCCTGGAGAAGGAAGTGGCAACCCCCTCCAGTATTCTTGCCTGGAAAATCCCGTGGACAGAGGAGCCTGGTGGGCTATAGTCCTTGGGGTTGTGAAGAGTTGGACATGTCTGAGTGTACACACACACATAACACACACACTCAAGATGAAAAAACACCAACATACTGGTGTTAGAGGCAAATGACTGTCTTCTAAAAATTTGGAAAATGTGAAATTTTGCATTCAATCCTGGATACCCCTAGTGATGGGAAGCAAAGAACCTTTACTTTCTACTAGCAGAGCGGTCAGTCATTATACAAAGAAGAAAGGGAATTCATAACTGCTTACCATTTTTGGTGGGATCGTACTGGGCACAGCCCACTGCAAGCTTCTCCATCTGGCCACAGCACCGCCATCTTCCATCCATCCAGAAATTAGGGTGATACTTGGGCACCAAACTGTTGTTATTCCTGGTTTCTGAAAGGAGTTGGCACCAGCAGAAGAGTTATTTCCAGGTCAGTCACTCAAGAGCCACTAACTTTACAATTCCTTGAGATTGGACCCTGCTGTGTGAACTTGCATGAGTATTACCTAGAGTAGTCAGAAAAAAATGGCCTTTTTTCCTGGGCACGTAGAAGCCTTTATATTGAATTTAGGTATCAGTAGATCTGGATTCTTATCCAGCTGTACCTTTGGTTAGTTGTGTGTCTTTGGGTTGAGCAAAATCCTCATTTGATTCCTAGTTCCCACTGTGCCATGGGATTGTTAGATGGGGTCTCTGGGCCTCACAAAATGCCTGAGTGGGTGTGATTCTCACCACTCCATTTCTCCCATCTCTACCCATAGCGACTTTGCTTTTATCCTTTCTAGATTTGGTGCTTTAAAATCAAATTTTGGTACAGGAGAAGAGAGGCTTTCCTGATGGGAAAAAAAAAGTATAAAAAACTGAGATGTTATCTCAAATGCCTCTTTCAGCTCTAACATCCTCTGAGTAAAATCCCTTCACTGAGGGAGAGCGGCCAGTGAGAGTAGTCGGGGCCCTTTTGATTACTTTGTACGCTAGTGTTTGTTCTGTGCCTGTGAATGTTAAACTTGAGGGCACTTCTCAGTTTATCTGGCACTTTCCATTTGAGACTCACAATAATCTTGGAAGAAGATAAGACTTGTATATTTATTCTCATTTTTCAGATAAGGGCATCTTGGGTCCCATGATTTCAGATGGCTTGCTTACCGTCAGTCACTGTAGCTACTTAGATTAATATTTGAACCTATTTTACCTGCAAAGCTGGGCCTTCAGGCTAAATGGCAATGATAGTAATACAGGCTAAATGCTTTCTTTGGGTACGATTCCAAGTGTCTGCCACATCCTAGCATCACTGACTCAATGGAGATGAATTTGAGCAAACTCCAGGAGATAGTGGAGGACGAAGGAAGCTGGCGAAGGGCAGTCCATGGGGTTGCAAAGAGTTGGAGACAACTTAGCAACTGGACAACAACAACAAACTCTTTTAATTAATAACCTTGTGACTATCTGTTGCTAGTCAGGTAAGGAAATGGAGATACTGAAAAGTCAAGGAATTTGCCCAAGGTCACACACTAATTATTGGCAGAGCTAGAGCTTTTTCCTTAGCAGCCTGGTTCCACATCTCACGTATGTAAATACTGTGCTGGTTCTGGTTATGCTGTCGAGAAGTTGAGCCCTAAGAAGTACACTTACAATGATCTGAAAACCTTTAAGACTAGTTGACATTTGTTGGGTGCTGACTATGGGCCTGGTCAGTTCCAAGAAACTTACTCTTAGCAGCTCTGGAGGCAGATCCTTTTTAAAAAAAATTATTTATTAAAGTGTAGCTGACTTACAATATTAGTTTCAGATACACAACACAGTGATTCAATATTTTTATGAATCGTACAGACTCATGTATGTACAGATTACATACATACAAACTTATTATAAAATAGTGACTATATTCCTTGTGCTGTACATTACATTCATGTGACTTACTTATTTTGTGACTGGTATTTTGCACCTTTTCATCCCCTTCATCTATTTGCCCCTCCACCCACTCCTTTCTCCTTTGGAAACTGCTAGTTTGCTCTCTGTGTCTGTGAGTCTGTTTCTGTTTTGTGATATTCATTTGTTTTATGTTTTAGATTACTCATGTAAATGAGAACATACAGGATTTTCCTTTCTCTATCCGACTTATTTTACTTTGCATAATACAGGGAAGGAGAAACTATTATTATTCTTCCCTCCTCCTCTCCTTGTTAAAAATAGATGGGGAAACTGAAGCACAGAGCAGTTGAGTTGCTTGAACACGCATGGCTAGTGAGTGGCAGAGCCAGGATTCAAGCCCAGGTCCTCTAGCTTGAGGGCCCATGCTCTTGTTCTTCATTCAATACAAGGAGTCAGTAGACATTTTCTTAATGGGCCCAATAGTAAACAGTTTGGTTTTGCTTACCAGGGGACACAACGGATACATTGTGGAGGTACTTACATAATCCTTTAAAATAAAACCATTAAAAATATTAAAAACATCCTTATCTAAGAGCCTTACAAAAACAGGTACCCAGCAGGGTTTGCCTGATCCTGCACTGTACCGGTTATTCCCCAAGCTGAAACTTTGGGGAGTCCCCACCAACACCAAAAGGAAGAAATATTTGATCATGGAACTCAAGCGTTCTTGAGGATCTAGAGGTCTCTGAGATTCAGTCGCAGAGGAGGTTAATTACCTTCTTTGAGGGCCAGCACCCAGCGCTGCCGGCTCTCCCGGTCTGGAGCAAACACGTAGAGCAAGTAGTTGTCATGAACAACCTGGAGATGCACAGAGAGTTCAGGGTGAGCAGTGAAATCGGAGGTGGATGACTGACAGCGGCCTCTCTGGGTTACTGGGCTGAGAGTGGGGTCTCAGGCTGTTGTCAAAAAGGCAAACATCTGGGTGATCTGGGGATGAGTGCCCTTTTTATCTAGATGTTTGAATGCTATGCAGATAAGCCATCACTACATTAAAAGAGCTGGAGAAAAGAGTTCCCCACTTAACTAGGCAGCATATTTCTTACATTAATTTTTCAGTTATTAAAAAATTCTGGCATATTGGTGCACTGGGATGACCCAGAGAGATGATATGGGGAGGGTAGTGGGAGGGGGTTCAGGGTTGGGAACTCATGTACACCCATGGCAGATTCATGTCAATGTATGGCAAAACCAATGCAGTATTGTAAAGTTAAAAAAAAAAAAAAAGAATCATTGTGGATGTGTCGTAAAACCAATTCAATATTGTAAAGTAATTAGCCTCCAATTAAAATAAATTGATATTAAAAATAAATAAAAAAGAAAGAGTAAGATATTAGATGATAAATATATAACTGAGATTTCTTTAAACTTATTTTGAAACAAGTGATTCAGGAATTTTCAAAGATAGTACAGAGTTCCTATATACTTTTCACCCACATTTCTTCAATGACAGTATCTTAACGTAATAAAATATGTCTTTAAAACCAGGAAATTGGCATTGGCCCAGTACTATTAACTATACAACAGATCTTTGGATTTCACCAGGTTGTATTTTCATGCATGCATTAGTAATTGGAGTTTCAATGATGGGGAAAATACGTGTTACTCCTTTTACTTTCAGTACTAAAAATTCCACCTTGTGGAGATCACTTTTCTAGTAGGAAAAAGTTCTTTCCTATGCCACATTGAAAATGAAATATTAACTCCTCAGATTGACAAACATGAATGGTACCCCAGGATGTGCAAGAAGATATCCATTCTTTCAGAAGCATAAATATCAGGAGTGGTAACAAGATTTAGACAATGTCATGACCTAAAGACTAAAGATACTCTCCATCAGCTCTGCTCAATAGAACTTTCTGCAGTGATGGAAATTTAAAATCTTGGCTGTCCAATAAATTAGCCACTAGCCCGTGGCTATTGAAGATGTGAAATGTTTATTCATTCACTGTGGCTTAGTGTGACTCAGAGCTTACTAATGTTGTGCAATTTGAATTAATTTACATTTAAATGTAAGCTAATGGCTACTGTATTGGACAGCACAACTCAGATAATTCTCAGATTATAAAATCTGAGTCTTTTATTCTAGAACTTCCAATCAAGTTATAACCAAGGAATGTAATCTATTGTCTAAAATTATAAGTAAACTGTGCTTGCAGAATGTTAGGCTTGGGGCTCTTGATTATTTTTTTCCTTCCCCCTAGGAATAGAGTAATTAGGACTTACCTTGAGGTAGGGAAGACATGAGGGAAAGGGAAATGAGGGATGACAACTTTTTCAAAATTTTGTAATTAATCTTTGTTGAATGAATGTGTCATTGAAAGAACACAGCAGATTTCTTCTGGGTGTGGTCTATGCCATCTCTGTGTCACCTTCTTATTCAGTGACTGAGCGTTTCAACCATCATCCAAGGAATGGAGAACTAGACCCCTGGCCTGATGGACTTACCTGAAATGGATATTTATAGTTACATGGGATGATAATGTCACTTTTCACAATCTCGACACATTTGATGCGGGAGAGTTCGATGGAACCCTTCAAAGTGCGCTTTTTCTGTGGGGAGGAAAAACACATTCCATTTGAGGAAGAAGGAAGACAATATTTTTGTCCAGGTGGCTTCTAGAAATCCATTACTAGGTAAGATCCATCATAACCAACCCTGCAAATATCCAGAAGCTCCTTCTCGGCCCTTGGTGCCTTAGAAGGACACTCTGAAGCAGACTCCTAGGAGAACATGTTATTTGAATCATCTTCTTGATGAAGTGATGGACCTCCATTCATTGAGCTGCTGGGTCTTATATCTCAGTGAACTTGTGACAAATAGCAGCATTTGCAGAACTTCTGGCTAGAATGGGTAGTGCAGACCCCACGTGTGCCAGTTTTTTTCTGTTTTGTGCCTATCCAAATGGCAACCCACTCCAGTACTCTTGCCTGGAAAATCCCATGGACGGAGTAGCCTGGAAGGCTGCAGCCCATGGGGTCGCTGAGGGTCGGACACAACTGAGCGACTTCACTTTCACTTTTCACTTTCCTGCATTGGAGAAGGAAATGGCAACCCACTCCAGTGTTCTTGCCTGAGAATCCCAGGGACTGGGGAGCCTGGTGGGCTGCCATCTATGGGGTCACACAGAGTCGGACATGACTGAAGTGAATTAACAGTAGCAGTATGGTCTTATTGGAGAAGGCAGTGGCACCCCACTCCAGTACTCTTGCCTGGGAATTCCATGGACGGAAGAGCCTGGTGGGCTGCAGTCCATGGGGTCGTGAAGAGTCGGACATGACTGAGTGACTTCACTTTCACTTTTCACTTTCATGCATTGGAGAAGGAAGTGACAACCCACTCCAGTGTTCTAGCCTGGAGAATCCCAGGGATGGGGGAGCCTGGTGGGCTGCCGTCTATGGGGTCACACAGAGTCGGACACAACTGAAGCGACTTAGCAGCAGCAGCAGCATGGCCTTATTAGCATAACAAGTGAGCTCAGGCCTTACCTGCTTGGTGACAAATACTTTTAATGGCACCTTTCTTTTCAATGGCAACCCACTCCAGTACTCTTGCCTGGAAAATTCCATGGACAGAGGAGCCTTGTAGGCTACAGTCCATGGGGGTCACAAGGGAGTCAGACACTACTGAGTGAATTCACTTCACTTCTTTTCTACACCTGCCTTCTCTGTGTCCCTTGGTTATCCACGGTCCCACAATGGCACCCCTGTAGGACATTCCTGACTCTGCTCTGTTACTATCTCATCCAGTTATACTGGCCCCAGGTTTCATCTCCTTGGAAACTTACTGGATGTATTCCTTGATAACTAATTCCCATAATGGTCTTTGTGGCTTGTAACGATGTTGAGTGTTACTGATTTCTAAAGGTCCTTGTCCTTGGATCCCAGGAGATATTAGATTGGTAGACCAGCAGGCTCCATGGAAGGCTAGTTAGGGGAAAGCTCCTGGGGAGCAGGAGCCCTTCACAGGTGCCTGGAATTAGGCTTCTGTTGAGAATAGAGTTTAGTTCAGTTATGGAACAAGTTATAAAACACTTCATTATAGCTTATCCTTAAGAAAGAGGTATCATAAATAGTGGTGAATTGGGCACGAGATTGGAAAGGGCTAGGGACAAAGTTAGGCTCTGCCTCCAACCATCTCTGTGACCTTGGGACATGCATCAAACTTTCCTGAACTTCAGTTTCCACATCTGAGAAGTGAGGATAATTATGCCTACCCTTGAAGTAATGATTGCAGACTAAAATAGAAACAAGCAAACTAATTACCTGGCTTATGATAGATGCTCTCATTAAAGGATATCCTCCCAATGAAAGAGGCTAAAGCAGTCCTAACTATGGCAAAAGAGCGTTGATATATGAGGGCACTTACTGGGTATTTGGGGGAGCTAGGACACCATCAGAGTCTCCAGAAATGAGCTCAGACTTTACTTACCACTTTTGGTACCAAGCTTGGTGACTGGCCTTTGTTTTAGTAGCTGAGGCTCAGAACTGAGATGAAAAAGTCAAGGTGTGAGAAGTACCCCTATCAAATACAGGGAATTTTATGGAATTTCTTTCTAAAAAGTTTTCTTTCTGGAAACTTTATTTCTGAAAGTACAAAATCTACTCATGTTCATTGTAACAAATAAAGCAATATGGAGGCATGTGATAAAATTATTTCTAGTATCTTAGCATTCTACCCTTCTCCACAACTCTGAGGTAGCCAAGGTTAACCATTTGGAATGTATATGTCTTTCCCACACATATTTATGGAATATAAATAAACAAAAATGACATCTCCTCTACATAGTGATCTTCAATGTGCTTTAGTAATCTAAGGATGTATTAAGATATCAGTCTTCCCTTAAAAACCTCTGAAAACATATGTCCTTTAGAGCCAAGCTATCTTAAACTTCCCAAACTTTAGAGTCTTCCACAGCTAAATACATGTCCTGATCCTGCCCATAATTATAGTCTTCAGAATGGTGATTCTGTTTTCAAAAGTAGAAGAGCACAAGAGAGCTGCCTTTTCAACAACCATCTGCAGCTACAGGTGGTAAATAGGGAGTCTGAGCTTTGAGGTTATCTTGGTTTTTAACCTCTTTTGGGTTATTTCCTTAGTAGTGTACACAGCAAATGCAACAGAAGGCTCATGGCCGTAACATGGCAACTCTGTCTACAGACATTTTGCTCCCTGGAACCTACTGAGGCCTGCATTTCTGAGGGCAGAGACTAAGACATCAGCTACAGTATCTCTCAAGTCTGTCACAGTGGCTAGTCCACAACAGGTGCACAATTAGGATGATACGAACAAAGGGTACCATGTTGGAACACAGCTTAAATAGTCTCAATCAGACTTAAGGCTCGTGCGTTTAGCTATTCAGGAATATTTCTTGCCAGCTCTGAACCAGGGCTATTCTTAGTACAGGAAGCAGAGAGATGAAAAGAGTAGACTTTCTCATGGAGCTCTAATCTAGTCAGGAAGGTAGACACTACAAAGTGTTCTATGGAGAATAAGATAGGCTGATATGATCAGTTGGTAGTCACACAGGCCTTACTGGAAACAGGGCATTTGAAAAGAGACCAGAAAATCGAAAAAGGGGCCAGATGTGAGAAAATATAGGAGACTGAGCACAAAGTAGAATAAACAGCAAGACCAAAAACCCTGGGGTAGAAACCTTCTGGATAAGTTTGAGTTGTTAATAGCCTGGGATCATCATAGTCAAGGCATCAGGTAGACATAAATAGTAACTGGAGTGATAAATTGGGATCCAAATTCTATGTGAAGTTCTAAAGCATGTTAACCCTCAGAAACATAAAAATAGCAAAAGAAAAAGTATAATTAATTTTAAGAACACAGTACTTTGTTTAACCCCACGTTTCTAAGTATTATCATTTCTACACATCACTGACATAAAAACCGAGACCTATTACATTTAAGGACTAAGTCTTTGAAATCATATATGTCACAAGACATCTCAATTTGGATTCTCCACACAACAAGTGATCAGTTGCCACACATGCCTGGAAGCTACCTTAGTGGGGAGTGTGGGTTCAAGATTTCCAAGGAAGATTTCTCCAAACTCAGCTGATCCCCTTTGACTTCTTAATGTTTGTTGAGTTCCAACATAGATATTTAGAGACTCTCAGGTGAGCCTTCTGTTGAAATGGATGTCATGTTCTGTCATCAAAGCTCAGTCTCATTCCCAAAGGAATGATCAGGCTCCCCCTCACAGTCTCTCCTGCTTGGTCAGCCTCTCCAATTCCTGAGGCCTCCTCAGATCTGCTAAGTGGTAGACAGCAGGGTAATCTGTGCCTTCCTGAGCCGGGCACAGGGGACAGCCAGTCAGCAAGCTAAACACCACTTCATTTCTGGGAAATGGTGATGGCCTGTAATCATCCCAAACAACTGTGCTATTTCTGAAAAATGCCAGCCTAAAAACCTTCCAAGGAAACCACACAAAAGCCACCAGAGAAAGAGAGACACCAAGGAAAACAGGCACCCCTCTGAGTGAGAGACCTCAGAACTTCACTTGACCTTGTCTCTTTTCTTGGCCACGTTCAAAGCGGTCCTCCTATTCCAGAGTTTCACCCCAGACATCTGACATGTATCAAACACTGTCCAAGAAGATGCCTGATGCCTGCATAGTTGTACAAAGTCGAGCTGGTGCAAATGTCTTTGATACCTCCTTTTTTTATATTAATATGTAAAATATATAAAATGGAATTTTGGATTGTGACTTTCTTTTCAAGAGAGGCAGGAAAAACAAAAGATTTTGGGAGCACTTCCTATACTTCAGGCATCTATACTTCAAAGGGCATCTTATTTGTTCATGATCCTATGAAGTATTATTCCCCCATTTTTAGGTGAGGACATTGAAGTTCAGAGGGGCCAAGTCTTTTCTAAGTGAGCACACAAACTCAGTTCTATGACTGAAGAACCTGAGTGCTTAATGACTGCTTCATGGCTTTGTACTTGCCCTGATTTAATGTAGGAGAGTTTTGTTCCCTGAACCTGATGCTGAACAATCCTCCAAGCTGTGACCCAGCAGAGATTTGTTTCTGCCCTGTTTTGCTGTGCAGTGCTTATGTTGGATTTCAAAGTGGGAGCACAGAACTCCCTCTTTGCTGGTGTAATATTGGCTCCTTAGCTGCTCAGCTAGTCCAGCAAATACATCAGTAAGAAGCCATGTTTCTATTATCCACGAAAGGCCATCTCTACCCTTCTGAAAACAGCAGAACTTCAGCTTTCTCCTCTGATGAGGCTGAGTGGGACAGAAGCAGAGCTTTCACATCAGGCACACCCTTCTGCCCGATTATCTGTGCAACCTTAGGCAAGTGTCTCAATTTTTTGGTTGACTTGCCTTTTTTTTTTTTTTTTTAAGTTGAAATAATAATAGTCCTTGAAACATTGGGTTAAACTAGAGGATTTGAAAGAACTGTGTAAGCCTACATTCTAAAGATAAATCAACCACTAAAGTGTTATTTTCTCTCCTTTCCTTCTCCAAATGGTGCCCATAGAACAAGATTTCATCCTCTTGTCGTTATGTGTTCACCTTTTCTATGGGGATTTTGTTTCAGGCAAATATGTAATGGGAACCATCATTTGGGAGAACGACATTAATATTTAACTGATGATCCTGGTGATTTTGACATTCTGGAGTTATTTGTTTGCCAATTATTTGTAAAATCAGGACAAAACTTTAAAAGGGGTCTGTTGCTTGGTCTTCCCGCTCTGTCACATTTGCTCACATGTTAGCAAATGTGATGACTTTAGTTCTCTTCTTACTCTTTCCCTGGGCTGTCAAAATCTTCCCAGACAGTCATTCACCTAATGTTTAACTTCCTGATAGTTTAAGACATGGCTTGTTTCACAGAAGTTTGGGTTAGGACAGATATTAGAGACTTAAGTCCAGAGGGAAATTTGACAATCAAATTTCAGGCATCATCTGAGAAAGTGTTGTTCAAAAGGAACCAACTGTTTTTCAAAGGGGAGGGATGGTTTTAAGACTTTTTTGGATCACACTGTAAAAGAAGCCACATGCTACCTTTATCAGAGTTTCCTTGAAATGACCATGGAGAAGGAAATAGCAATCCACTCCAGTATTCTTGCCTGGAGAATTCTATGGACAGAAGAGCCTGGCGGGCTAGAGTCTATGGGGTCACAAAAAGTCAGACAGGACTGAGCGACTAACACACTTTGAAATGAGGAGGTCTTTCTGATGATGATGTTAACCAGGCACTTTGAATATTTCACTCATTGCTTCTTTTGGGGTGTGGTACAGCCATTGCCCCTATCTGAAATGGCACAATGATGCAATTGAAATGGAAACTGATGTCATGTGAGGTGAAACTTGGGGGTTGCTGTCCCCTACCCCAACCAGAATGCAGGCTATCAGTTCTAAGATTGATTTTAGGGGCTTTCCTGGATTCTAGTTTCATCTTTGCAAAGCAGGCTGGAGGTAACCCATGTGTTCACTCCCAGTAAGCTTTTGGTCTTTTACAGCAAGGGGAACCCTCACATTGCAGGAAAGAAGAGATTTGGAACTTGGAAAAGTCATGGTTTGAATCCCTGTAAGAACAAGTAATATTGGGCAAGTTGTCTCAGTTCTCTGGGCTTAGTTCTCTTAGGTCTTGTTAATCATTTAGTTCTCGGGGAGTCATGGAGATGCTGACGGCTGCAACTCAGGTATACGGCAGCATCTTCTAGAACACCAGTGTAATTTATAAATAGCTGCTGCAGGTTCTTCTCTCCCAGCCTATCTTCCCTTGGACCTACCTCTTTACTCCCACTAACCTTCAAAGTTCTGGGAGGGTCCGGAACTAAGGTAGCAGATTTTGAGGCTTCTTGACTGACTTAAAGCCAGGAAACTATGATCCATCCCACACCTGCCCTCTTGTCTTTCCTTTTTCCACAAGACCTTTTAGTCGTGGGTTTCCTCAACTTGGCTTTTCACACTGTGGTTTATGATGAGGCTGGTTGTGCTGTGGGGAAAATTCTCAAGCTTCCTTAAAGTCTTCCATCTTGTTAGCAGTAGCACCCTGACTATCTGAAAATAAAATGATTTTACCTACCTGCTCCCCCATTTTAAAAAAAAAAGAAGAAAAAGGAAAAAAAAAGGAAACAAGATTACACTCGTACAGTTTCCAGATGCATTTTGAGACCCTCTATTAAAATTATGAATGCATTTTTCTCATAAGAAACTATTAAAAGCAGATACTCCTGGGAGGGGTTCTGGGGTTTGAGAGTAGAAAGTAGAAAGAGAGCCTTTTTTTTTCACCTCTTGTCCTTCTATACAGTTTCACTGTTTTACCATAAACATATATTTCTTTTATTGTATTTAAAAGTAGTTATCTAAAATAAATGAATACATTTGCCTTATAAGATCTATCCTAAGGAAACATTTATTCAAGATACATAGACACAGTAAAAAGGATGTTCCTTATGGAATTATTTATTACACTAAAAAGTCTAGAGAAACCTAAATATCTACTAATAGATAAATGGTCACATTAGCTATGGTTCATCTATCTCGTGACCATTTTGTGTGTGTGTGCGTGTGTGTTAGTTGCTCAGTCGTGTTTGACTCTTTGTGACCCCATGGACTGTAGCCCGCCAGGCTCCTCTGTCCATGGGATTCTCCAGGCAAGAATACTAGGGTGGGATGCCATTCCCTTCTCAATGTGACCATTCTGTAGCCATCAACAAAGAGTAAAGTTAGTCTGTGCAGAAGGGAAAATATATATATTAAAATGTAAAAAGCTTGTTTAGAGCAATAGTTGGAGCAGCATCTCATTTTAGGAAAAGAGATAATAAAATATATAATAATATGTCCAGTAATCAAAGAAATAGCACAGGTAGGAATGCTGCTATCCTGGTTTTCCTTTGTGAGTGACATCATGGCAGATTTTTATAGTATAAGTTATATATTACTATATTTCAAGTTTTTGCAGTGAGTGTATAAATTTATTAAGCAGGAAAATAAAAGTATTATTTTAAAGCAGTCACAGATTTTACAAACACTACACTGTAATACAGTTTTGGCAGATGACTATAGGAGAAAGCCAAGAGGTACACATCACATGCTGAGTGTGCAAAATGATGAAGCTCTTCATGTCCCCATTAACAGTCAGTGGCATCCAGGCAGCACCTGCCACATCCTCATTTGTATCCATAGAGGTTCAAGTTCATGACATTTCCTCTTATGTTGTTCTTGAGTAATAGCCACTTTCTTCATAAATTAATAAAGCAGCTCTGTGTGCTTTTATATGGTATATCTGTCTTTGAGAATTCTAGAGTAATTCAAGAATGATCCTAAACCTCATTCTTCTTAGCAATGAGAGCAGTGATGTTAGCCTTAAAAAAGCAGGTTTGTTTAAATTTCCTGAACAAGTGGGTAGAGAGAAAAGGACTTAATGTAGAAATTAAGAGCAAGAACTAAGTGGTACAGAGTAGATCCTGATGATGTCCTGCACATTTTGTTTCTCAGCACCTCTGGTCTTTGAATGCTCTTTCAAAGCCTTCTTTCTTTCCAGGATACGGTATGTCAGCTTTTTAAAGAGCTTTAAAGAATATATTTCTGTATCTTTTTCAAGCACTGGAGAGTTAGTAGCAAAAGTATATAGATGGATAACAATGTCATTAGATTTTAGGAAATCTATAAAGGTGATGTTCAATTAACATTTGTTACTTGGTTGATGGAGGGAACACTGCTGCTGCTGCTAAGTCATTTCAGTCAGGTCTGACTCTGTGTGACCCCATAGCAGCAGCCCACCAGGTTCCCCCATTCCTGGGATTCTCCAGGCAAGAACACTGGAGTGGGTTGCCATTTCCTTCTCCAATGCATGAAAGTGAAAAGTGAAAGGAAAGTCGCTCAGTCTTGTCTGACTTCGTGACCCCATGGACCGCAGCCTACCAGGCTCCTCTGTCCATGGGATTTTCCAGGCAAGAGTACTGGAGTGGGGTGCCATCGCCTTCTCCAGGAGGGAACAGCAGGTAAGACTAAATGTGCAGTAGAAAGTAATATTTGTGGACCCTATGACAAACTCTTAACAGAAATGATTTGAATAAGTTAGCTATGATTGGCAAGTGGATAACAATTTCTTGACAATGAAAAGGAAAGTGAAAACTAGTCTGCCCAAAGGTTTTAGCTAATAAAGAGCTCCTCCAAATTATTATGGAAGACACTAACAAATTATAGAAAGATGGGTAAAAGGGATATAAATTACTCTTAATATATGAAAAGATGCTCATTCACTATAGTAATGGAAGTACAAATAAATTTTACTGAGATACCATTTTTAAGACTATTAGACTTGCAAAGATCAAAACATATGATAACACTGTTGGTGAGGTTTTTGAGAAAACAAGCATTGCACACATGACCCTGAAGAATGTTGACTAGTACAACTTCCTTGGAGATTAATTTGGTTATGTTCAGCAAAACAAGAGATACAAATATCTTTTGACTCAGCAATCCCATTTTTAGAAATGTTTTCAATAGACCAGGGGCTACTCAATTTTGGCATTATCATTTAATAACATTTTGGGCTGGATTATTCTTTGCTGTGAGTTTGTTCTGTGTCTTGTAGGATACTTTAGCATCCCTAGCTCCACTCACCAAAGCCAGTGGCACTTCCTTCCCCAGGTATGACAACCAAAACTTTCTCCAGACATTGCCAATGATGGGCAAAATCACCCCTGGTTAAGAACCCCTATGTAGACATACTTATACATGTTGAGAGTGAGATACCTATGAGGTTATTCATTCCTCATTACTGTTTCTGTCATTACTGTTTGTAATGACAAAACAAATGGAAAGGGACTAAAAGTCCATCAAGATGATTTTTTTATCTGTACCAAAAAAAAAAAAATATTATGCAATCAAAGGAAAAAAAGAACAAAGAAGCCCCTTGCATACAGTATAGATTGATCTTTAAGAAGTATTGCTAATCAACCAAAAGAAAAGCTAGGAGGCATATGTAGAGCCCACCAGGCTCCTCTGTCCATGGAATTCTCCAGGCAAGAATACTGAATTGCGTAACCATTCCCTTCTCCAGAGAATCTTCCGAACCCAGGGATCGAACCTGGGTCTCCTGCATTGCAGGCAGATTATTTACCATCTGAGCCACCAGGGAAGCCCAAGTAGAATATGCTACCATCATATAAGAAGGGGGGGAGGGGGGGAGAAAGTTTATGTGTATTTACATATGTATACATTAAGTATCACTGTAGGACTTCCCTGGTGGCACAGTGGATGAGAATCTGCCTCCCAGCATAGGGGACATGGGTTTGATCCTTGGTCCAGGAAGATTCCATATGCCGTGGAGCACCTAATCCCACACACCACACTACTGGAGACCACACGCCACCCGGCTGGAGCCTGCACTCAGAGCCTGGACTCCCCCACGAGAAGCCGCCTCAATGAGAAGTCTGTACACCGCATCTAGAGAGTAACTACTGCTCGCCACAACTA
Source organism: Nanger dama (assembly GCA_917880005.1). Lineage (NCBI taxonomy): Eukaryota > Metazoa > Chordata > Mammalia > Artiodactyla > Bovidae > Nanger > Nanger dama. Next base: position 37,266,391 of record CAKJTW010000008.1, read on the forward strand.
GAGAAAGCCCATACAAATCAACAAAGACCCAGTGCAGCCAAAAATAAATAAAATTAAATTTAAAGTATCATTGGAAGAACTGATAAGTTGATTCTGATGGTTGTTTTCAGGCAAGAAAGTGATGTGGGATTAAACTACTAGGAATCACTGATCCCAGGGGAAGTTGTTGCTTTTGTTCTCATGGCCACTATTGTGACCTTGGGCAAATGGTTTCACTTCCCTGTGTCTTGACTGCTTCCTCTCTAAAACAGAACTTGGCTTTTATCTCCTTCAAAGAACTGTGAAGATAAACTAGAAAAATCCAGAGGAGCAAGTTCAGTCCTGTCCTTGTGGTTGTTGTTGCAGGCTGCTGCTGTTGTGTGTCATTCACGCAGGTCTGCTAGGCTAACAGGAGCAGTCCTGCTGATGCCTGCTCAGGAACTCCCTTAAACAGTGCTGGAAACTCACCAGTGAGTCCTTGTCCCAACTCTCCCTTCTCAGCCACCATAGCTTCTATTACAAGACTTCTCAGACCCAAACAAGTCTACATCTGAGAATACCCATTGTAGAACTCTTAATCCAATTTTAATATTCGTCCCAGATGTCTGACCTAAGAAAAGATACTTAGCTTCTTCAAGCCTTTCTTTCCTCTTCAATACAATGGGGATAAAAATTGGGCCTACTGCATATGGTTATTGTGAATATTTCTGACATGATACATTTAAAGCACTTAATTTGGTGCCCTGGCACTCAGCAAGGACTCATTAGATACTGGCTCATATTGTTCTGAATTTTGCATTGGTTACATTTGAAATGATGGCCTTCTTTTTCAGGATGCATTCTTGGGTTCATGCTTGGATTTTGATAACATGCCGTTTTATCAGTCATACAGTTATTAATCATCTCTTAGATATATTACTTCCTGGAAAGATTTCCATATTTAACTAATCTCCATGTCTATTTGTGAATTCCTAATATCACTGGCAGTGAGATACAATCACATAGTTTCTACTTCTTTTGAGCTGGAGGGGTCTTTAGAGATCATTCAGTCCAACGTTTTATGTTAGAAATGAGGCTTCAAGGTGAAATGACTTTCTCAACTAGCTTTTATCTTTTCATTTCTCCTATTCAATTTACAGCCTTGGGAAACTGAAATCATAGAATTGGAAGCACCTAGGTGATATTTGCTGGTCAAGGGTAAGGCCAAGAGGGTAGGGACAGCCTACCTTGTTCTTGCTTCAACTAGAATACTTTCTCTTCTGCTTCATGTACATGAATGGGAATAGCACAGATAATTCTGTACTAAAAGGGGCTTCATGCTTAGAAACATTTTAAAACTTTGATTTAGTCCAGTTCCTTGGCACTATGGGCAAGATAACCAAATCCCAGATAGAAGAAGCACTTGAACAGAGTAACCCAGGTTAAACAGAACCAGATCCCCATTAAGTTGCTGTGTTGTTGTTTTCTCATCTCATTCCACTTTTCTAGAATTCCAGAATTATGGTCTGCTTGAGAGTTTCAGTTCCTGAGTCCCTATCTAAAATTAGAGTTGACCTCTACAGAGCAGTCAAAAATGGCTTATGGGATACACCCCCGTATTTCATTTGCTTCTTGATACAGACGCTTGATGATCTAACCCAAAGAGCTCATTCATGTAAACCTTTCAGACGCCCTAAGATCATCATCTAGGGAGACTAATATCTTACAGAGTAGGAGGTTTTGGCCACTCCTTCATTCCTACTATGTAGGGAGTGGGTTCATCTACATATACATGGACTTACTTTAAATCAAATAAACTTACCCATGTATGCTGCTAAGCTGCTAAGTCGCTTCAGTCGTGTCCAACTCTGTGCGACCCCATAGACGGCAGCCCACCAGGCTCCCCCATCCCTGGCATTCTCTAGGCAAGATAGAATATTATATTTTCCCCCTCTCTCTCACTATAACATTCAAAACTTATAAAAACAGTGTATTTGAAGATCACCACAACAGTGGGATTCTTTTGTTTTTATTAGTTTCTTCCTAGAAACATAATCTTCTCCAGTGGTACTGGTAACTATTGGTGGTCCCAAGCATTGCTTCAGTCTCTTTGGAAGATTATGTAACAGTGAATGGTAGAGATCAGAAAATGCTATCCTGTGATGCATCCCATATAACTCTATTGTAAGGAGGCATTTTAAAAAGCAGTCTGTTCTATATTAGGTACACTATTATTTTTAAGCATTTTCACTGCATCTGAAAACAACCTGAAAGTCCCATAGCAGATGATAAATAAGTTTGTCAATGTGTTTGGTACAGAAAATAGATAAGTATATCTCTGACATGAACAACTTGATTATTTAAAAAAAAAAACATATATTTGAGAAAAAATTATTACTTTGGAGTCCACAAATGGAAATATATCTAAAAAGGATAATAGAAAAAGAAAAAATAAAAGAATAAATATTTTCATGTATTATAACTACATGAAATTTATATCTGCTTGAGAATAAAGATCATCCTCACAGAGACAGTAAATTCATGTCTTTAGACAAAAGAGCTTTGAAGAACGATTGGGTATAATTGTTTCATCTTTTTTTTAACAATATGGAGATGTGAAGATTTGCTGCTCTGTCTCAGGATATTAACTGAAGTGAATTTAACCTGATTCTAACTTGTTTTCAGTCTTTGCTGTTAAACACCACCCAAGCTCAGTGTTAGTCTGAGGTTCTCAGTGTTGGTACATCAGGCACTTTTCCACCAAAATATAGAGTAGGATGATTCTAGACCAAGTATCCCTGGAAGAAGGATGCTGTAAGAGATAAGAAAGGGGCTCTTGTCCCATCATGAGACTTCACACTGCCTGGAATGCTGCCTGGAATGATCTTCTCCATTTCTTCACTTGGCTGACTTTCTCATTCTTCAAGCTTCAGCCTAGACAGAAGTTTCTTCTTTGACCACTCTTCCCACTTGGTCCCAGAAACCACTTAATCTTTCCATAGAATCTAAAACAGTCTATATCTGCTCTCCATGTTTGTATACTTGCTTCTTGTCTGTTTCCTCCACTAGAGTATAAGCATGAGGTGGAGCATCTTGTTTCTTTTACATACCACTGTATTCCCAGTCTCTAGCAAGGCACCCAGCACATAGCAGGTACACAGGAAATGTTTGTTGAACAAATGAATAAATCTACGTATATCAAAATAGAAACATTTCCTTGATCCAGTGTTAAGTTAATAATAATAATAAAACTTTGTACCAAATATATGTTATTTTAGAGAGGAAAGTCTCATATTTGAATATTTTGTAATAAGCAGGTATAATTTCTGTGACTTTTAAATATACAAAAAGGAAACTATATTGAGAAGTCTACTTACAAATGACTTTAGGTTGATGGGACTTATATGGCAAAATAAGAGTTTGGATCAGATTCTTATTTTATTAAAATACCTACAACTTTATTGAGTTTCAAGGGGCTGAATTTTATATGTATGGGAAACCGTGTCAGAGCTTCTATTTCTTCCTCTGGATCACTTGAAGTGAGACCCACAAATATTTGAAGGCAAATTCAAACTAATCTTTGGATGAGAATTAGGTTCTGGAAGATCTACTTTTTCAGTAGGCCTAAAACTCATTGAAGAGTAGAAGAATTTATTGCTAGCTGAAGATTACTATTTTATTTGACCCTTAAAATCTGAGAAAAGCTTTAAAATGGTTTTCTGTAGGGTCCATTTCTGGACATCATAAAGACATCGCATCATTACACAGATCTCATGGTTCAAGAAACTGAACTCTTGGGCGTTCCTGCTAAACCTTTCTTCCAGACTGAGTCAGGAACAAAGCCCTCACATGTACAGTCTTGCCCTGTGCCCTATTTTTACTGCAGAAACTGATTAATGGATGCACCAGTCTCTGAGCAGTCAGAATAAAATCTTATTTTAACCTGTGAGTATCTTCCTCTAAAACAAGAATTCTCTATCCAGTGGCTATCTCCATAAGACATCAACATCCCATCACACACAAAAATCAATTCTCAAAGAAACTCTGTTAATGCAGACATCAAAACTACACATCCTTTGCTTTGAGTGGCCTGAATTGCAAAGTACGTTGCTTTGGAATTTAACTTTCTTTGCCTGACTTGGTCAGGCCCACATTTCTAGCTCCCAGATGCTCTTCTGAAATCAGTGTGAATTTTGTGACCTTCATTCATTCCCTGGATATTTATTGAGCACCTACTACGTGCTCAGCACATTACTAGATGCTGGTGATACAGGGATGAGGAAGGCAGTTGGTCATGAAAGTGACCTTCCAGTGGATGTAGAGACAGAAAATAAACAGGGCAGCACGTCAATAAACCCAATCAAAAGTACAGATACTGAGGTATTGAAGTATCCATGGATTGTAAAAGAAAAATAAAAGAGAAACAAGATTATGGGAAAATATTGGAAGAGATGAAAAATAATAAAGAACCAATCCTACAAAAATCTTGAGTGTTCCAGACAGTGAGAGTAGCTAGTGCAATGACCCTGCCCTTGAGGACCTAAAAGTAAGCGCCCCTTGAGTGTATCTCACCCTAGTCCTGCCTCAGTAAAAGGCCCTATCAGGAGGCACGGCTTGGGGTGCTCAAGGTGTAGAAAGATGGCAGATATGATAGAAGCATGATGGATGAAGGGACCAGAAGAAATGAATCCGAGAGGCTGGTAGGGGCCATGGATGAAGAGTCTTGTAGGCCATGGTTGAGAATTAATTTAAATAGTCTAAACAGTCACAGCGGGATTTAAAGCAGGGCACGGTATCTGATTTCTCATTTTAAAAATCTATTCTAGGTGTGTGGATAGTAGATTGTATGGAGTCTCGAGTGTCAGTGGGAGCCAAGCCAGAAGGCAACTCAGTCACATAGGAATGAAGTGAAAAGAGACCATGAGTGGTGAAGGTCTCAAGCCAAAATCCTGGGGTAGCTCTGAGAATATTATCTACAAAGGGTTTAGCTGTAAAAGGGAAGGATGGAAGGGTAAGTCAGGGTGGAGGGAGAAAGAGAGAAGTGTTGCTTGATTCTCCTAAAAGGAGGTGGGAGAGGTGACTGGCCCACCTGTTGGTTTTTACTTTTGTCTCTGACCCAAATCTTAAAACTCCAACCTTCTGAATCCTCCTCTTCATCTTTCAAGGCTAGGTCATGAACTGCTACCTCCAGGGAGTTTTGTTTATTTACCCCTGCACCTAGGAATTGCCTGTTTGAAATCCTGTATTGCTAGTTTTGGTCTCAACTCTTTTGGTGCTGAGCCTTGTTCTGTTAAGGGACCATGTGTATAACTTTAACCTCTGCAACTGTGTCTATACCTTGTACCCTTCCTTCCTCCTTGGTTCCCATCTTCCTTTCTTTCTTTCACAAATTTTGAATGAGTGAATAATATGTATTAGGCACTGTGGTAGACACTGGTGATGCCATCTTTAGCAAATTGGGCACCGGCCCTTGTAAAGCTTATAGTCTAATGGAGGGTAGGATAGGGGGAATGACATTAGCACAATCATCACAGTAATAAATAGATAATTATAACTTTGGCATACATGCTGAAAGAAAGGTGTTCACTGTCCTGGCAAAGCATAAGAAGAGATGACCTAGGCTAGGGAAATGAAGGAAGGCTTCTTCAAGCAAGCGACATTGAAAATGGAGGTCTTAAAGTTGAAGAAAGTTTCACGTGGTTGGCACTCAGTGAGAGAGGATCAAAGGAGCATGAACTGGGATGGAGGAGAAAGTGTGATAGATTCTTGCGAGGGTCATCAGGACATGATCACAGTCCACAGTCACCACGTGAGAAGCTTACCTTGGCTTCCTTGTGGGGAATGGAGTGGTGGTGGGGAAGGTATAATGGGTGTGGGGATAGGGAACTAGGGTGCAGGGAGAAGGTGTAGTGGGTGCAAGGAGACCATTAGGAGGTGGCAACAATCCCAGGTGAGAGATGCTGGCAGCTTCCTAGGAAATGGAGAGAAATGGACAGATCCTAGAGGAACTTTTAGCACCAAAGTTTGGAAACATGGTAGAAGCTCCCAGAAGTGGAAGGAGACAAAGATTTCTCCTGGACTGTATGTGGAAATGATAGAGCTCATCACATATTTCATTGCAGAAGACCTATGTGGTGTGGTTGCTGATTTTCAAGACTGCCTTTACAGGAAGGACTCTAGAGCAAGAAGGCATTACATACTTTGCAATAACCCAGTGGTGACCCCAATTGCCTAAGAGCAACAACTGTTCATAGTGATAAGAACTGTTCATTAGGAGGCTGTGTTGCCTCTGGAGACATAACGGAGTTATTTAAATTCTCTTTGCCTCAGTTGTATGCTCTGTTAATTGGGGTAATAGTAGTTCCTAATTTACAAGGTAGGTATAAGGATTAGGTGAAATAATTCATTTAGCATAGCGACTGACAATAGTAAATAGTAAGTATTAGTTGCTGTTATTATTAAAATAGTGATGACATTCATCTCATTTAAAAAAATTGAGGAGTGATCATTTTATAACAGGTAAATAACATTAAAGAGGGTCACACAGCATTAAGCAACCTTTAAAAAGCCACACAGCTCTTAAGTGGTAAAGCTGCCTTTGACCCAAATCTGACACCAGGAGCTGTGTTTTTGACCACTGTGCAATACTGCTGCCAGAAACAAGGAAAGTGGACACTCTCCCACTTGCCATCTTTACTTTAGGAAGGACGCATGATACAAAGATGTTTCTGCCACTAGATCAGTAGGCTAAAGGGAAGTATCCTTGAGGAGTAGTCAGCCTATCCACACACTGACTAGAATGGGGATTTTGACTATTTTTCCTGTCTTATGTAAATGGTAATGGCTCCTGTGCCATGGTAACCACAGCAAACTTTGATTCCTAAGGTACAGTGAGTCATTAAAATAGGGAAACCTTTCCTTTTCTCCCAAGGGCCTTTCAGAATATCAAGATGGTCCTATTAGTACCCAGCTTGCAGCATACTTTTCTCATGAAATACTCAGCACTGGTTGAAGTAGGTAGTGCTGGGGTCATTACTTTTAAATAGGAAACAGAAACTTAAAGAGGTTGAACGTGTTGCCTGAGATCCCACATCTAGAAAGTGAAAGAAGCACCATTTGAACCCACCACTAGCTGACTATTCTAGCCTCACCATTCTGTGACACTTGTCTCCTGTCTGTGTTACCCCTCCTATCCTGTGCTTACTCAGAGTGCCTGAAGCCCACCATTTCTCTCTTTTACCCCTAAAAAGGATTTGATATCAGTCTTGTGCAACTAAGCACATTGTTCAGGTAGCTACCTCCCAGGAGTTTATTTTTATTTTAGCCTGCCTGTGATGTGCTGGAGCCTGCTTGTGTTGGCCCATGAGAGCTGATAGCTAAATTTTCAGGAATTCTGTTAGCTGGTAGACTTTACATTAGTAGTTTGAAATTGAACTTCATGGGAGTATTTACACTACAGAAATTGGCAAACACTACAGTCTCTCCCATATTCTCTACTGTGACTGCCATTACAGTGATTGTTTGGCATTTAGCAGATAGACCCTCATTTTTCCTTGTCCTCTGTTAAAGAGTGTCCAACAACAGGGATCACTTTGCTAAGATACTGGCAGGCACAGGGGAGTGTCTGAAATCACGGCTGCCAGAAAGCCGCCACCTGCCAACTCTCTGCTTCTTTTTGGCCCACTACTCCAGCATGACGAAGGGGCTTCCTGGCCCCACTGAAAACACTTGCACATCTCAATATGGCAAACAGCCATATGATAAAAGATCTAAATCCATGTTAAAACAAAATGCTCAATCAGGATGTAATATAATGACAATGGGCATGGCAATTTGAAGTTAGGAAAAAGTATATTTATTTTGCAGAACCACAGTATTTGTTCCTGAATATGCTGAAGAATTGTTTTCATATGTCATAAATCCACAGAATTTTAGAGCTACAGTGAATAGAATTTTATAAATAAGAAAAAAAAAAGAAGCTGAGACCCAGAGAGGGGAAATGTTGGCCCAAAATCATACATCTCATGCTGCAGGTATATCTTGCCCCACACACATGTATTTAGTCATGGAAGAGAGGGAACCCAGGACCCTGATGTTAGCCTTACTTTGAAGAATCCTTAATACTTCCCTTCTTTTGAAATGATTATGTTATACCACCCTTCATTCTCCTTCACAGATATAATGCTGATACAAATAGTAGCTAAATTTTATTAGGTGTTTACTAGGTGACAGGACTTATTAAGCTCAGTTCTTTGTATATTAAGTTGAACTATATGAAATTGCCAATATATGACCCTTTTTTGGATCTACCAAAATGGAAATTTTCAGATAGGTCTATTTAAATACATCCTCTCTTAATTTTTACCATTTTTTCCCCATGAAGTGAATACTATTATAACACCCATTTTACAAATGGCAGAACTGAGTTTTCATTTAAAAAAATAAATTAAAAACATGTTTAAAACCTTTTCTTCCCACAGGTGTAATGCTATTATCGTTTATGGGCAATGAACAATGCACTCCTGTGTGCAAATTGATGGCTCTAAGCAATGGAATGTCACATAGAGAAAAAATAATAATAACTAATATATCTTGTCTTTTTCAGTAACTGAAAATTTTTATATTCAGTAAATTCCTACAATATTTAGAGAAATGCTTTTAAAAATGTTATCTATGAATATAAAGCATAGGCATTACAAAATAAGAAATTTGATGTTTGTGAATCATATATCTGCTATATCCCACATGGAAATGTTGAAAACTATAGCTCAGGGCTCCCCAGGATGAATTAATTGTCCTAGAATTTTCATAATGCTCAAATGAAGAAACTGAGTTACTTTTACAACCTTGTCTACATGCAAATTATAACCAACAAAATTCTGAATCAAGATTATTTTTTGTAGGACTATCTGCAAATACCATTGTACAGAACTCACAACCAAACAGTTCACAAGCAATAATTATGCTCAGAAACAATCAGTACTAACTGCATGAGATGATACTATGTTGAATGTTGAGCTGGGGGAAAAATTGGTAAAAACTACAAAATGGACTTTGAAAAATATTTAAATATAAATGAAAATTCTTTAAACATGAAACAAGAGCTTCTAATGTCCTATTCACAGTTGGAAAAAATTTGACCGAAGTCATATGATTAATCAGCTTTAAATGATGACTCTTCCAGGTTGAAAACTTGGCTGTTAGCCCTCTGTTAATTTAGTCAAAGAATACATATTGAATACCTACTAAAGGGGCCTTGCATAAGTAATTCCATATTCTTCTTGACTGATTGGTGGATTATTATCAGTAAGAATCTACTTAAGACAAGCATGTCTTTTCACCTTTAAAAAACAGGCAGTATTATTTCACCAGCAGCTTAGAAGTTCAGGCATTTGTAGGCCTCATACCTGGCCTGGCCTCTTTCAAGACCCCATATCACTGAACACTTCAAATCTCAGCTCTCAAAAGACCCAAACTCATGCCTACAACCTACTAAGTTCGGTCCTGCCAAGAATCAGAGTGCCTTTGTCTCTAAGTGACCATCAAGCACCTTATGCTGTTTTTGCTACCCTCCTGATGACAGAAAAATAAATCAGTGATATAGCAAGAGGGCAAACATGCTTCAAAAAATTGCTGAGGTGGGCTGTACAAGTGCTTCTTCATAGAAACAAAGGATTTTAAAGAAGAAAGGAATGTTGTAGGCGGTGTTTCCAGTCCTTTCATTTTATCAAGAAAGAACTTGATGCAGAGACATTTGCTGAGGCTAACTCACCTAGACAAAAGTGGAATTTGGTCCCCTGATGCCTCTTCCAGTGATTTTTGTACCAAACTGCGTTATGATTATTTGTGTTTCTCTTATTATTACTGATGTTATGCTATATAAGAATATCTTTAGAAATATAAAGACTGACTTAGCTAAGCAGCTGTAGATTTCTGGTAAGAACTGTGGTCTGTACTGCATTATATTTTGTGTGTGATAACCCTAGACTCCTGGGAAGTTCTCCAAGGGATGAAGAGGTTTACCACTGGGCTTTGTAAATTTTAGACAATTAAATGCCCAGAGACTATTATTCCAAATGTCAGGTGAGTGATGACATTGAGACAAATAAAACTGAATCCATAAAAATGTTGAACGGGACCCATCACTTAACCATTTCATTTGCCAAATAAATTTAAAAGTTAAACTTAACCTTATAGAGGAAAGACAAGCTAGTGAGCAATAAACTTACTCTTTTACTGAAATCACCTAATATAATTACCCTTTCTTGACTACTCTCCACGTTTTCTCCCAATTACTCTTACTATATTTTTTAGGTTGTTATAATAAGCACATCTGTGTTTTCTGTGTTATTTTATTCTATGTATATCTTCATGATTCAGCCCAATCTAACTATAAAATGCTATTTAAAAAATAGACAAAATAGAGTGATCACATACCCCATGACGGTCCTCAAAGTACGCCAGGCTGGTTTTGGTTAAAACAAAGAATCGGACTTTAAAGTTTGAAGGAGAAGTTCTTCTCTTTTGTTGGGATTTCTTGATGAGCTGCTCTTCCAGGAGGATAAAGTTGTTCATGATCCAATTCTTGAAAAGTGATGCACCTTGCGCATCACCCCTCAGCACAACCAGAGGAAACAGCTTCAGGGCAAGGAATGCGATGGGGAGGCAGTTGATCTTCAGAGAGCTGTTCAAAGGCAACTTGCCTCCAATATTATCTCTCTATCAACGTTCAGTCAACATTGCGGAGCTTCTCTTCTGATGTCAAAGCCCATAACCACATCCTTTCGAAATTCACAAAACTATGAGGCATATGTAAAAATTATGCATACCCTTTGCTGTATGGTTTAGAAATATTTGAAAAACCTTAGACTCAAATGATATGACTGATTAGAATTCAATTTTTATAGTTCCTGGTTTAACTCATCTAACAGTTGAGCCCCATAGCACAAGGGGTAGGGACATGTGCTTTGGAGTCGAGGGACATGGGTTGTATATTAGTTTTCTGTAGGCTTTTTAAATTACAACAAGTTTAGTGCTTCGTGAATTTATTGTTCTCTGGTTCAGAAATGCAAAATGGGTCTCACTGGGCTAAAATCAAGGTGTCAGCAGGGTGCGATCCTGTCTGGAAGATCTCAGGTAGAATCTGTTTCCTTGCCCTTCCCAGCTTTAGAACCACCTGCATGCTTTTATTCTCGACCCTCTCCCTCCATCTTCAAAGCCCACGACAACAGTCAGTTGCTCTAATTTCATACAAATGTAACCTCTCCTTCTACCTTCCTCTTGCGTATTTAAGGATCCTTAAGATTACATTGGGTTTGTGTGGATAATCTAAAATAATCTCCCAATTTTAAGATCTGTATATCGGTAACCTTAATCCCACATTGCACTTTAATTCCCCCTTTGTCATGTAAACTAACATAGGCACGGGTTCTAGGGATATCTTTACCTATCAGAGGTTGACTTCTGGCTCCACCAGCTTACTAACTGTGAGACTATAGGCAAATTACTTGAGGGTTCTGAGCCTCAGTTTTTTTACCTGTGAAGGGGAATAATGGTACTCCTGCATGTGGGGCTGCTCTCTGGTTCCCTTGCCAGTCTCATCTCATACCTTGCTCACATATTTTCACTTCAGCCTTCATGTATGTTTCTCAGGCTGCTTTGAATATCTGCTCCCATTGCCTGAAAACATCTCCTCTCCCCTGTTTTACCTGCTTTGAGTTATACTACTAGTTTCAGCCTAAATGTCACTTCCTTAAGGAAGCCTTCCTGGCTTTACTAAGTCATTTCCACCAGTTATATGCAGAAGACACCTTATGACATATCCTTTATGATAGTTGTCATTGTACTTTTTGGAGGGTGATTTTTGGATTGGTGTTTGTCTTCCTCACTAGTCTCAGGTCAGTTCAGTTCAGCTGCTCAGTCGTGTCCAACTCTTTGAGACCCCATGGACTGCAGCACGCCAGGCCTCCCTGTCCATCACCAACTCCCGGAGTTTACCCAAACTCATGTTCATTGAGTCGGTGATGCCATCCAACCATCTCATCCTCTGTTGTCCCCTTCTTCTCCTGCCCTCAGTCTTTCCCAGCATCAGGGTCTTTTCCAGTGAGTCAGCTCTTTGCATCAGGTGGCCAAAGTATTGGCGTTCCAGCTTCAATATCAGTCTAGAAGCTCCCTAATGGTAAGGATGGTGTGTGGTTTTGCTCACCTTTATATATTTAGCAACTATTATGGTGCCTGGCACATTAAAAGGATGTTTAGAAAAATGTTGAATGAGTAATTGGCAAACTAGGTTCGACAGTTATGAGAGACAAAGGGCACAAAACACTTAAGAGAAATATTAAAGTTTATTAATTTGTTAAATTTAAATGAAATTTAATTGCTTGTAGTGGTTTATCTATGCTACAGTGAAATGATTGCTTTTCCATTGCAAAATTTAGTGGAAATGCTGAAAATAGATCCTTCAGAATGGCATACTAAACAAAGCATACACAGGCTCTGGAGACAGAATTATGCTGAAATCCTAGCTCTGTCACTTACTAAACTGCTTCTCTTTGAGAAATCAGCTTATCCTCACTGATCTTTAGTCTCTTTGTGATGGTCCCTTTGAGAACTGAATCCCATAAACTCTGTAAGTGGTGGGTGCCAGTCATGTATCTGGCCTTAGAATTAGGATATAAGGGATCACGAGCGATTCCTACTTCTAGAAAGTTGTAAATAACCAAGATATCTCAGTGCAAGCAGAGATGGCATATACCAGACAAATAATAATGAATAATGAAACAGAACAACCATTATTACTATAGAGGAGTGCAATGATCTAAGAATTATTTTCCATGTAGATTACCACACTACAGCTTAATTTTGTCTCATATAACTGGATTTGTTGCTGTTTAATTGCTCGGTTGTGTCCAGCTCTTTGAGAACCTGTGGACTGCCCCAGAATAATCAAGGTAAGATTTGGGAAAGGGGATACTTTAAATGGTTTCTACTCCTTTGTCCTGAGGTTTTAAGACATATATGTGAAAATACATTGTCCAAAGAGGTAGCATTTCTTATCTCTCCTGAATATGGGCTTCACACAAGGATTGCTATTTTCTCCAAGTATCTATTCTCCCCTCCTTTCCAGCTAATTGACTCCCTGAAGATTATCTGGGCAACTAGTCAACCACAATAAAGATTTTATTTTTCAGTCATGTTAACTGTTTTATAGTTAACTGAATAGAGCAGAAGTTATGAGCACAACTTCAAGGAAATGTCCTTAATAGCAATTATCATACCCTTTTTATTCTCTTTTTCTTCCTTCCCCCTAACTAGAATGTGAATGTGATGGTTGGAGCTGTAGCAGCTATCTTAGATCATGAAGTAGAAATTGCATGTTGAGGTTGTTTTGCTGTTGTTATTGTTTAGTAGCAAGGCGGTGTCTGACTCTTTGCAACCCCATGGATTGTAGTCCACCAGGCTCCTTTGTCTGTGGAGTTTTCCTGGCAAGAATACTGGAGTGAGTCGCCATTCCCTTCTCCAGGTGATTTTCCTGACCCAGAAATCAAACCTGAGTCTCTTGCATTGGCAGGTAAATTCTTAATTGCTGAGCCACCAGGAGGTCAATGGAATGTAAAATAGAAAGATTCTGGGTTCCTGATGATCTTGGGTCCTCCTTGCAGCATGGGAGCAATTTTTCTTTAACATAAAAAGAAAAAAAAATGTTGTTTTCTAAGTCTTTGTCAGTTTGAGGTTCTGTCACAATTAAAATTAATTAATTGTCACAATTAAAATTAAAATTAATTTAATTAAACATTAAAACCTAATTTTAACGAATATGGTGCAAATTCTGAACTAGACTGAAAAGTCCTTTGAGAAGGGTAGATTTATACCTAATTTGTTTGGGTTGAAAGGTTTACAGACTTCACACAGTATTGCCATGTGGGAAAGCAAAATGTCATCAATAGCTGTTGTAATAGTAGTTTTTCCTTTGCCTAGGCTCCATGGAGTGTAATGATAAGTAATTTTATCCTCTCTCCCATAGGACCTTCAATGGCAGTTACTGGGATTGGTCTTTGTCTTCATCTAAACATAACCTTAAGAAGCTCAGTATTTCCCCCATCACTCTCAGGAAAATATACCTAAAAATAATCCCTTTGTTTGATTTGAAAAGTCCAATTCAGAGGACCCAAATTCAAGAAACTCCTGCTTGCCAAAGACGGAACAATTTGGGGATCAAATGTCAAATGTCCAAATCATGAGTTCATAAAATACTTGAAAAAACTTCCAACCCATCAGTCATTTTTAGAGGGTGCTGGAGAGCAAATTTATTATCCTGTAAACTGGAAAACAAAGGGAAAATAATTAAACATATTTCCTGTTTCTCTTGAAGAACTATATCTCAGTTTAGTAATCAAATATTTAATAAAGAAAAGTCTTTCTTTACAGAAGAATTACAATGAATAAATTAAGGAGTGATATAATATCATCATTTTGCAATCCTAATGACAAAACGGACCTATGTATTGATCATCAATGGCTGCTAAAATCACATGAAAAGTCTATAGACTGATAACATTGTAACACACTGATCAATCTTAACAGCAGGAAAAGAGTCAACGAGACATTATATATTTCCTTATGTGATGCAATAGGAAGTACACAAAACCACTTACACAGAAGTCTTGCTAAAAAGAAAATCAAACACTAATCTCATCTAACCTCTAGATCTAAATTCAAGTTTGCAGGAAATACAGAGATAAAGCAGTGTGAAAAAAGCATAGAGATGCAGTTGGACCAGTTCAGAAAACAGACCCTCTGTATCTGTGGGTTTTGAATTTGTGGATTCAACCAACTGTGGGCCAGAAAAATTCCAGAACGTTCCAAAAAGCAAATTTGAATTTACTGTGTACCAGCAACTATACACATAGTATTACAATATATTTACAACTCGTTCAATTCAGTTCAGTCAATATAGTATTTATATTATATTAGGTATCACAAGAAACCTAGAGTTGATATAAAGTATACAGGAGAATATGTGTAGATTATATGCAAATACTATGCCATTTTATTTAGGGACTTGAGCACCTTGGATTTTTTGTATTCGAGGGGTCCTGGATTTTTTGGGCTCCAAAATCACTGCAGATGGTGATTGCAGCCATGAAATTAAAAGACGCTTACTCCTGGGAAGGAAAGTTATGACCAACCTAGATAACATATTAAAAAGCAGAGATATTACTTTGCCAACAAAAGTCTATCTAGTCAAGGCTATAGTTTTTCCAGTGGTCATGTATGGCTGTGAGAGTTGGACTGTGAAGAAAGCTGAGTGCGGAAGAATTGATGCTTTTGAGCTGTGGTGTTGGAGAAAACTCTTGAGAGTCCCTTGGACTGCAAGGAGATCCAGCCAGTCCATTCTAAAGGAGATTGGTCCTGGGTGTTCTTTGGAAGGAATGATGCTAAAACTGAAACTGCAATACTTTGGCCACCTCATGCAAAGAGTTGACTCATTGGAAAAGACCCTGATGCTGGGAGGGATTGGGGGCAGGAGGAGAAGGGGATGACAGAGGATGAGATGGTTGGATGGCATCACTGACTCGATGGACATGAGTTTGAGTGAACTCTGAGAGTTGGTGATGGACAGGGAGGCCTGGCGTGCTGCGATTCATGGGGTCTCAAAGAGTTGGACATGACTGAGAGACTGCATTGAACTGAACTGAACTGGAACTTATCCACCATGGACATCTTGGGACCACTGTACCCAAATCATTAAAGAGGAATGACTCCATGTCTGTAACAAGTAGAGGAAGAACACATAGATTCAAAGAGACTTTAAGAGCCATATCAAGCACGTGCTGATTTCTTTTGGATTTAAATTAAAACAAATCAATTGTATAAAGACATTATAGGACAACTGGGAAATCAGAATATTGATTGCATATTTGATAATTAATTATTTTTAATTTTAACATGTGATAATGGCATGATCGTGATCATAAAAGTTTTATTTTGCACAGAAGCATACTGAAATAATTACTGATAAGATAAGATTTGTTTTGTTATAGTCCAGTGGAGGGGGAGAAATAGGTAGGGCAAGAGATGACAAATGTTTGGCTGAGCTGATAATTGAAGCTGGGTGATGGGTAGGTTGGTAGTGTTTTATTCTCTTAACATTGCTATATATATTGAATTTTTCATAATAAAAAGTTAAGAAAAAGGCCTTTTCAGTTCAGTCTAATAGCCAAAACTCCAAATATATATTCCATTTAATGCTTTTCTTCAACTGAAGCAGAAGTCTGGTACAGAGTTTGAAGCATGTTGCCTTTTCTGCTACATCCTAACTCCTCCTCCTTCCTTGTACAATAGCCTTGCCTCTGACTCTTTCCTTCAGGCTCAGGCTTGGGGGCAAGAAGGGAAACAGGCACTGAATTCACAGGCGTAATCTGGGGTTTGATGCCCTCTGAATGTGGTGGATACACAGCTGTTGTTTTTCTTTCGTGCAAAGGTTTGTCACGTTTGTTGTTATTATTTTCAGAAGGCTCTGACAGCAGTTCTCTTGGTGTTGGAGATGCCTGTGTGACTCCCAGAGAGCCCAGCGTTCAGCTCACAGACTTCTGCTGGTCCACCTTCAGCCTGCCTCCTACTGTTCCCAACTCTGTTGGGATCCCCTTGCTCATATGGTTGTCCTGTTGGGTAAGTGTTCCTTGCAAATGAACTACATGCCACCTATTCCTTCCATGGTTTTAGTGGAAGACTCAGGTATCCACCAATGGATGGACCATTTGCCCCAAGTGTAGTCTCTTCTCCCTGTGACACCCAACAAGCTGCTCTTCCACAGGCTTTCACCATTACCTTTCTCCAAATGGGATTTAGACAACAGTCCTCACAAACCCTTGAGACTTCTGTCAAGCTAGTGAGTGGCCCTTCACAGGTCCTGTCACTTGGTTTCTGGTGGATGCAAACACCTGACTCCTCTCCCTGCCCACACCCCCAGGTGGGTTGTGAGAGGAAATGCACGGTGCACCAGAAACTTTCAAGCTTTTGTTTTCTGAAGACTGGAGGCGGCCAAAACTATTACTGGCAGAACTTGTGTTACCTCCTAGTATATCAGGCATGGTTGATGAAGTACTCTATTTTAGGAGAGAAAGGAACTTGATTCCTTTAATTGTATTATTTTAGGCCTTTGAGGACTCAGCTGAAACTGAATTGGAAAAGTTTATCATTCTCTAACAAAGGAAAAAACCAATTCAGCCTGGCACTATGGATCTAGCTACTTAAGTCAATGATTAGAAATTTTGATTTTCATTTCTTAGTTTTATGTCAGCTTCACACTTTGGCAGGCTTTCCTCTGTGGAAGAAAAGACTGACATTTTACCCTTGGAACTGGATACTTTTTTCCTAGTAGTTCCAGCAAAAGTCTCAGAACTGTGAATTATTGCCCTGGTTTGGATGACATGCTAATATGTAGCTCAGTTATTACAGCCAGTCAATAGAATATTCAGGTCTGCACCTTCTCCTGGATTTGAGGATGGGATAGAATCTGCCTTATCCACCACATGGGCCAAGAGTTGAGAGTGGTTTTCCTCCAAAGAAACACCAGAGTGTTGCCACTAGAGAAAGTGGAATGGATGGCAGTTCATCACTAGTGATCCCACCTTTACCCTGACCTAAAGCCCATCTTCATTGTTCTATCACTTGAGGCCCAGCAATTCCAATTCTCTTCTCTGGTCCTGGGAATGGCCTTTTAGATATGTGAAGGTGCTTCTTGCATAACTCTAGAGCCTTCTTGTGTCCAAGACAAAGAGAGATCCTTCAACTGTGCTTTTAGGGGGTGGCTTCTATGGCCTTTATTTTCCCTGTGATTCTCATCCAAACTTGATCAGGTTTATCTGTATCTGTTTAAGAGTACTACCAGAATACTTTAGTAATTATATAACCTCTTTCTTCTGAAAAAAAAAAAAAATCCTTCTAGAACTATTAATCCTAGAGAAAACAAATAACATTAGCACATTTAGAACATTTGTACTAAATGTTCACTCTATTTGTGTCTATAATGGAAACTATATATGCATTAGTGAGAAACTGATTAATCTATGGTGCATCCATTCAAAGAAACACTACGAGATCATGAAAATGGATGAAGAATTTATATAAGGTATCACTCTGAAAAAGCACAAGATACATTGTTAAGATAGAAAAGGTACAGACTAATATGCATGGCATGAACCCATTTTTACATAAAAGTATTTTGTGTCTATATTAATACGTATGCCTATGTTTAGGGCAGTGTCAGAAAGCTTCCATATCAAACTTCTAGCAAGGAATTGGAATTTAGCTTTTCATTTATAATTAAAACAGAAAATATTGTGGGAGATTTTTTACTTTCTAATTTATTTATTTGTTTTACTCTAATTTCATTCATTCTTCTTTTGTTCACTCTGCCTTTACTTTCCAATTTAACCCCAATGTTCATTGCAACATGTTTATAATAGTCAGGACATGGAAGCAACTTAGATGTCCATCAGCAGACAAATGGATAAGAAAGCTGTGGTACCTATGCACAACGGAGTATTACTCGGCCATTAAAAATAATACATTTGAATCAGCTCTAATGAGGTGGATGAAACTGGAGCCTATTATACAGAATGAAGTAAGCCAGAAAGAAAAACACCAATACAGTATACTAATGCATATATATGGAATTTAGAAAGATGGTAACAACAACCCTGTATGCGAGAGAGCAAAAGAGACACGGATGTATAGAACAGTCTTTTGGACTCTGGTAGAGGGTGAGGGTGGGATGGTTTGGGAGAATGGCATTGAAACATGTATATTATCATATGTGAAACAGACCGCCAGTCCAGGTTCAATGCATGATAAGGGTTCTTGGGACTGGTGCACTGGGATGACCCAGAGGGATAGTATGGGGAGGGAGGTGGGAGAGGGGTTCAGGATGGGGAACACATGTACACCCATGGCTGATTCATGTCAATGTATGGCAAAATCAATACAATATTGTAAAGTAAAATAAATAAATAAATAAAATTGTTAGCCTGGAAAAAAAATTATGTCCTCATCAGAAATAATTGGTTTGACTCATAGAAGATAGGGTACAGTTAAACTGTGGAGCTTAGACAAATTCTGAAATATATATAAATATATAATTATATTTAAATATTTATATTTCTGGTGGTTGTTGCCATTCAGTCACTCAGCTGTGTCTGACTGTTTGTGATCCCATGGACTGCGGCACACCAGGTTTCCTTGTCCCCCATAATCTCCCAGAGTTTGCTCAAATTCATGTTCATTGAGTTGGTGATGCCATCCAACCATCTCGTCCTCTGTTGTTTCCTTGTCTTCCTGCCGTCAATCTTTTCCAGCATCAAGGTCTTTTCAAATGAGTCGACTCTTCTTCACATCAGGGCAAAGTGTTGGAGCTTCAGCATCAACATCATTCCTTCCAGTGGATATTCAGGGTTGAGTTCCTTTAGGACTGACTGGTTGGATCTCTTGCTGTCCAAGGGACTCTCAAGAGTCTTCTCCAACACTACAGTTCAAAAGCATCAATTCTTTGGTGCTCAGCCTCCTCCATGGTCCAAATCTCACATCCATACATGACTACTGGAAAAACCATAGCGTTGACTAGATGGATCTTTGTCTGTAAAGGAATGTTCCTGCTTTTAATATGCTATCTACATTGGTCATAGTTTTTCTTCCAAGAAGTAAGTGTCTTAATTTCATGGCTTTAGTTACAATCTGCAGTGATTTTGGAGCCCAAGAAAATATAGCCTGTCTCTGCTTCCATTATTTCCCCATCTATTTGCCATGAAGTGATGGGACTGGATGCCATGATCTTCATTTTTTGAATGCTGAGTTTTAAGAGAGCTTTTTCACTCTTCTCTTTCACCTTCATCAAGAGGCTCTTTGATTGCTCTTTGCTTTCTGCCATTAGGAGGGTGTCATCTGCATATTTGAGGTTATTGATATTTCTCCCATCCATCTTGATTCCAGCTTGTGCTTCTTCCAGCCTGGCATTTCTCATGATGTACTCTGCATATAAGTTAAATCAGCAGGGTGACAATATACAGCCTTGATGTACTCCTTCATGATTTGGAACCAGTCTGTTGTTCCATGTTCAGTTCTTACTGTTGCTTCTTGACCTGCATGCAGATTTCTCAGGAGGCAGGTAAGGTGGTCTGGTATTGCCATCTCTTGAAGAATTTTCTCTTGAAGAGTTTGTTGTGATCCACACAGTCCTAGTGTAGCCAATGAAGCAGAAGTAGATGTTTTTCTGGAATTCTGTTGCATTTTCTATGATCCAATGGATGTTTGCAACTTGATCTCTTGTTCCTCTGCCTTTTCTAAATCCATATTGTACATCTGGAAATTCTCCGTTTACATGCTGTTGAAGCCTAGGTTGAAGGATTTTGAGCATTACTTTCCTAGCATGTGAAACAGGTACAATTGTGAAGTAGTTTGAACATTCTTTGGCATTGTCCTTCTTTGGGAACTGGACATGGAACAACAGACTGGTTCCAAATCAGGAAAGGAGTATGTCAAGACTGTATATTGTCACCTGCTTAATTAATTTATATGCAGAGTACATCATCAAAAATGCCAGGCTTTATGAACCTCAAGCTGGAATCAAGATTGCTGGGAGAAATATCAATAACCTCAGATATGCAGTTGACACCACCCTTATGGCTGAATGTGAAGAAGAATGAAAGAGTCTCTTGATGAAAGTGAAATAGGAGAGTGAAAAAGCTAGCTTAAAACTCAACATTCAAAAATGAAGATCATGGCATCTGGTTGAATCCCTTCATGGCAAATAGACTGGGAAACACTGGAAACTGACAAGCTTTATTTTCTTGGGCTTTAAAATCACTGCAGACTGTGACTATGGCTATGAAATCAAAAGATGCTTGTTCCTTGGAAGAAAAGCTATGACCAACTTAGCATATTAAATATGAGACATTACCAACAAAGGTCTGTCTAGTCAAAGCTATGTTTTTTCTAGTAGTTATGGATGTCAGAGTTGGATCATAAAGAAAGCTGAGCACCAAACTGATGAGCAGCAGAATTGATGCTTTTGAACTGTGGTGGTGGAGAAGATTCTTTAGAATCCCTTGGACTACCAGTCAATCCTAATGGAAATCAACCCTGACTATCCTTTGGAAGAACTGATGCTGAAGCTGAAACTCCAATACTTTGACCACCTGATTTGAAGAACTGACTAATTAGAAAATACTCTCATGCTGGGGGAGATTGAAGGCAGGAGGAGATGGGGTGATAGAGGATGAGATGGTTGGATGGCATCACCAACTCAATGGACATGAGTTTGAGCAAGCTCCAGGAGTTGGTGATAGACAGGGAAGCCTGATGTGAGACTAAGCAACTAAACTGAACTGAACTTCTTTAGGATTAGAATAAAAACTGACCTTCTCTAGTCCTGTGGCCACTGCTGTTTTCCAAATTTGCTGGCATATTGAATGCAGCACTGCAACAATATTATCTTTTAGGATTTGAAATAGCTCAGCTGGAATTCCATCACCTTCCCTAGCTTTGTTCGTAGTGATATTTCCTGAGGCCCACTTGACTTCACATTCCAGGATGTCTAACTCTAGGTGAGTGATCACACCATTGTGGTTATCTGGGACATTAAGATCTTTTTGCATAGTTCTTCTGTGTATTCTTGCCACCTCATCTTCATATCTTCTGCTTCTGCCAAGTCCACACAATTTTTGCTCTTTATTGTGCCCATCTTTGCATGAAATGTTTCCTTGGAATCTCTAATTTTCTTGAAGAGATCTCTCGTCTTTCCCATTCTATTGTTTTCTGCTATTTCTTTGCATTGATCACTTAGGATGCCTTTCTTATCTCTCCTTGCTATTCTTTGGAACTCTTTTTCTCCTTTGCCTTTCACTTCTCTTTTCTCAGTTATTTGTAAGGCCTTCTCAGACAACCATTTTGCCTTTTTGCATTTCTTTTTCTTTGGGATGGTTTTGATTACCACCTCCTATACAATGTTATGAACCTCCATTCACAGTTCTTCTGTCCATAGTTCTCCATCCATAATTCATAGTTTCTGGTTACAAAACTAAAATGTATTTTTGCTGGAAGGAGCCAACCATCAAATAGGCAAAAATAATAATCACTTCTAGTCTCAACCCTCATAAATAATTAATCTTAAGATTTATTTTACTTGCTTCCAGTATTTTTTTCAGGAGTTAAATTTAATATTTAATTGCAATAATCATTTCATCCCAGTTCCTGGATCATTTACCACCTCTCACTGCTATACAGTTTCTAATTTTTATTTTTGTCTTAAATGTTAACTGTTTTGTTATTTGTTTGAGTATTTAATTGCAAGCTTATTTAGCATAACATCACAGAAATAAACATATAGGCCAAGATGGGACTTCTCATGGTTTATAAGTGTAGCAAAATTGAAAGCCAAGACAGAGAAGTTGTCAAAAGATGGTGAAAAGCAGGGCAGAATTCTGGCTCTGAGTGGGGCCAAATATGTCGGAGGACAGAAACAAGAAGAGAACAGAAAGTAAGTAGGTGGAGAAGAGAGGTGACACTTGTTGGATCATAATGTTGAGAAATAAAATTCTTTAGATCACCTGTCTGGCTTCTTTCATCTATACCAGCTCATTTTCTTTTGAAACCTAAGGCAGAAGCAAATGGATTTGCATAATGGCCCTCAGGGAAAGAGTCTAGGTGACTGTGGTCTTTTCTGACAGTCAGAAGGTAAGGCAGACCTCAGGTTGACTTCCTGAAGTCCTAGGTGCCCAAGGCTAACCGCAGCTCATCCCACGCCACGCCACATCGGTTTAGCAGTGCCAACACCAAAGGACTGTGGATTGTATTTTAGGCCAGGGGATTTACCCAGTAGATACATACTCTGTACAGTATGGAAATCTCCCCACCCTCACATCCTGCCTAGCTCACAAGGCCCTCTCAGGTGGCATGCTCTTTGAAAAGGCTATATATAGCTGTCTGCTTGCCTTGCTTTTCAAAGTGATAGTTGGGGAACAAAAGTTATTGACCTGAAACCTCTTCCCCATGATAAACAGGTAGACCTCAGCCGTCTATAAACTTGCATGTCTTTGTTACTCAGTACACCGTATACAATATTTTGTGTTTTCATACTTCATACCTCTTCAATCTTAGGGAAATTAACAATGTACCAAAAACTGTCCTTAGAATTGTGGTTCTGACAGTTTCTTTTCCTACAAAACATTGTTGGTTTTAGATATTGAGATAAGCATTGTCATAGCTTTCCAGTTGGCTCAGTGGTAAAGAATCTGCCCGTAAATCAGCAGATGTTGGTTCGATCCCTGGGTTTGGAAGATATCTGGAGAAAGAAAGGACAACCCACTCCAGTATTCTTGCCTGGGAAATCTCATGGACAGAGGAGCCTGGCGTGCTACACTCCATGTGGTTGCAGAGTCAGACACAGATTAGTGATTGAGCAAGCACGCAAGTGTTATTGAGTCCATCCATTCAACTCATTCATTGTTACTCTATCATGTATTTAATTGCCCTACGCTACTGTTTTCTGCCTCTTCAGGGTTCTCCTGACTTATAAGCTTTCTAAAGTTGGGGTGGTGGGTTATACCTGCTTCATTATAGTCCTTATTAAGAATTACCAAAAATGTATAAATAGAAAAAAATTATAAGATAGGTAATGTGTACCTTCAATGTCCTATTAGAGCATGGTTTACACATCTGCCTGAGGATTATGTGATTATCCAAGAGAAGTAAGACAATGAGATTGGATTAATAAGATTGAAGTATTGCTTTCTGTTATTTTTAACAGGCTTGAGAGACATTCCACATACCAAAGCATTCATCCATTGAAAGTGTATAGTTCAGTGCCTTTTTCCATATATTCACAGTTATGAGATGATCACAATATAACTTTAGAACATTTTCAGCACTTCGAGAGGACTATCTATTATTGATTAAAGTCTCAGACTCCGGAAAGTTCTGTAATAAGTTACAGATTTTCATTCAGAAGAGATGCAAATGATCTCATTTAGTAAAAAGGATAGCCCCAAGGCTTATGATTTTATTGCCCTGTAGACATTTAACCAGTTTTGTGTCTAACTTGGCAATGTTAGTCCAACATCCTTTCTTTAATGCCAATGCCTAGTCTTCTAACTCTCTGAATCAGCTTTATCATCCTGCTGATTTCCTCACTAATGAGTTAATTAAATCTGACATGTTTTCATTGTATATTTGTGTGAGAATTGTGTTTTCAGATTTTTGAAACTTACAGTTTGACAACCTGAATGCTCTTACTTTAATGGTAGGCACATAGCTGGCAATCAATAAATACATCTTGACTTATTGATCTCCACTTTTTTTTTTTTTTTGATGGGGATGCAGCAGACTTCCAAACTTTGGAAAGAGAATAATTTTACAGAACTTTGAGAAAAATCAGAAAATGAATTTTGAATGATATTTTGTGTTTTGGTTCTCAAATTCTAAAATTTTGTGCCAGAGAGAGTTAAATTTGAATGAAACTATTTATTTACTTCTTTTCTATAATAAGGTCTGAATTAACAAATAGCCTAAGAATATAATTTTACTAGCATAATATTTTTATAAATCTATAAAGTATTATTTATTTTTGTGCAAGTAGTATATGCAATAGAATAAAATCTGAAAGGTATAAAAGAGAATTTTCTGGAAAGATAAATCTCTGTCCCACCATTTTCCTCCATCAACAAACTACTCCAAGATTATTCTTGGTACCAGTTTCCTATGCATCTGTTCCACACACACACACACACACACACATTTTCAAACTTTTAATTAAACAATATGTGGCATATTATATATGCTCTTTTGCAATTTGCTTTTTTTATTTATTAATATTTATTGAAAATTGTTCAACACCAGTATACCTCAGTCAAAGCATGTCTAGTAGCTGATCACTGTTTCCACAGCTCCCACATACATCTTACCTATCACCGTCTCTTGCAGGAGCTACCTAATCTCCCTTTCTGCCCCCTTACACTCCTACAGTCTCTTTGCAACATGGCAGCCAGGAATGATCCTCCATACATGTAGCTCCGCACGTGGTCTGCTTTCCTACTGTCCTCACAGTTGCTTTGTAGTCTTATCTCCAACCACTTCCCCTCACTCCACTCTTGTCTCTGTGGTCCCCATGGTGTTCCTCTAACACACCAGGCACACTCCCACATTAGGATCGTGGTCCCTGCTATTCCCTCTGACAAGAGGTTACTCCCCAAACACCTGTGTGCCTTCCTCCTTGAGGTCTTTGCTCAGAGGTTGCTTCTTATTGAGCCTCCTTGACCACCACCTCCAGCTCCCTCTCCCATGCACAGACTGCCATCCCACTCGCCTACTTTATCTTTTTCCACAGCACTGGACATATCATTTATTTTATTGCCATTTATTGTCTACATACAAGCTCTGTGAAATTGAGGATATTTTTCTGTTTTGTCCACTGCTGCATGCCTAGCAACTCAAACAGGGCCTGGCAAAAAGTAGGCACTTAATAATATTAACTAGAAGAACTGATGAATTTATGCAGAATAGTACGAGTATATTTGTGTCCCACTTGTGTGATGCAGTGTAGTGTAGTTTAACCATTGCTGTATTTGGGGACTTATGCCTTTAGTGCCTTGTGACCCCAATAAAGTTGCTTAACTTCTCTGAGTCTTGTTTTCCCTTTCTATAAAATAGGAATAGTAGCTGTGCTTATGTTTTATAAGGCTGTTTGGGGATTACATTTTGAAAAGAACATTAAGTGTTTAGTACTATGTGTAAGTACTTTAGCGTAAGTCTTATGCCTGGCTTATAGAAAGTTCTTAATAATACAGTTATGATTTCTCTTTTAATCATTCTTATTAATCATTCATCAAAAATAGATTTATGAAACAAATAGGTGGCTGAGAATATAGAAACATTAAAAATCTAGTAGTGTTACCTTTTAGTGATTATTTCCTTACAGTAGAGTATAAGCCACTTTATTTGTTTTGGAGAAGTCATTTAACATCTTTAGAAAATTTTTTTTATCTCTTCAGAGGTAAGAACCTTTATCTCTGCATTTCTCTTTTCTAGCTGGTCCCGGAAATAGAGCTTGCTCAATAAATTTTGTTGACTAAACAAATGGAACAATGAATCTCAGTGGGCATAAGCAAGTCTATATTTGTTTAAAAGCTGCAATTTTCTAGGTATTGAAGCAAGCAGTAGGGATATAAAAAGAACATTTAGGGGATGAAGTTTATTTCAAGACCTTTACATAGTAATCACTGAGTTTGGGGGATGTATTTTTATTTCAAAAGTAGTCTTCTAACTGAGGGAGGGGGAATTTGGATTCATCACCTTGTGCAAAGTACAAAAACACCAGAGATGTCTTTGCCATAATTTCTCCGAAGAGCTTTTCAAAGAAACGAAACATCAATGGTTTATCAGGTAGACATCAAGAGTGAGGAAGCAGGCAGACCAAAATGGGAAATCCTATGGTGATTCAAGACCTCAGTGAATTCCTGGAGTCCCCACACATATTGCTAACCATGAATGATTCCATATTTGATACAGAATGAGAGTATGATTGTGAGCCATGCAGCTTGAGAGAGAGAAAATGCCTGACCTGAGTTGCAAGATCAGGGTAGAATCCATCCAGCTCCATGTTCTGACCCTGAGTAAGATAATCCTGAACCTCAGTTCTTCATCAGAAAATTATGGTTTTAAAATTTTCCTCCTTTATAAAGATAGCCTCTTCAGCAAGTGATGTTGAGAAAGTTGGACAGCCTCATGTAAATCAATGAAGTTAGAACATACCCTTTCACCATGCAGAAAAATAAACTCAAAATAGCTTCAGCACTTAAGTATAAGACATGACACTGTAAAACTCCTAGAAGAGAATATAGGCAAAACATTCTCTGACATATATCTTACCAATGTTTTCATATATCATCTCCCAAGGAAATAGAAATATAGGAAAAATAAACCAATGGGACCTAATCAAACTTATAAGCTTTTGCACAGCGAAGGAAACCATAAACAAAGCGAAAAAACAACCTATGGAATGGGGAAAATGTTTGCAAATGATGTGACCAACAAAAGCTCAATTTCCAAAATATGCAAATAGCTCATACAACTCAACAACAATGAAAAACAACTCAGTCAAAAAATGGGCAGAAGAACTAAATAGACATTCCTCCAAAGAAGACATACAGATGACCAAGAGGCACATGAAAAGATGCTCAACATCATCAGTTATTAGAGAAATGCAAATCAAAACTGCAGTGAGGACCACACCTGTCAGAATGGCCATCATTAAAAAGTTTGGGGACTTTCTTGGTGGCCCAGTGGTTAAGAATCTACTTTGCAATGTCAGGGGATACAGATTCGATCCCTCTTCAGGGAACTAAGATCCCACATGCAGTGGAGCAACTAAACCTACATTCTGCAGCTACTGAGCTTGCATGCCACAACTAGGGAATCCATACTTCAGCAACTAAAGATCCTTCATGCTTCAATCAAGGTTCAAGACAACTAAATAAATACATAAATAAAAAACATTTAACGAGGTTTGTAAATAACAAACGCTTGAGAGGACATGGAAAAAGGGAAACCCTCCTACACCGTGGGTGGAAATGTAAATTTGTGCAGCCACTATGGAAAATAGTATGGAGGTTCCTCAAAAAAACTAAAAATAGAGTTGCCATGCGATCCAAGAATCCCACTTGTAGGCATATATCTGAACAAAACTGTAACTCAAAAAGATACATGCACTCCTATGTTGGCAGTTGCACTATTCACTTTTCAACTAAGATATGGAAATAACCTTAATGTCCATCAACAGATAAATGGGCAAAGAAGTTGCAGTACATGTATACAATGGAATACTACTCAGCCATAAAAAATGAAATAATGCCACTTGCAGTAATGGGGATGGATTTAGAGATTATCGCACTAAGTAAAGTACGTCAGAAAGAGGAAGACAAATATCATATGATATCACTTATATGTGGAATCTAAAGTATGGCACAAATGAACTTACCTATGAAGCAAAAAAGATTCACAGATAAAGACAACAGACTTACAGTTGCCAAGGGAGTGGGATGGGGGAGGGATGAGTTGGGAGTTTGGGGTTAGCAGATGCAAACTATTATATATAGAATGGATAAACAACAAGGTCCTACTGTATATAGCACAGGGAACTATATTCAGTATCCTGTGATAAGTGATTCAGTATCCTGTGAATCACTTTGCTGTACAGCAGAAATTAACACAACACTGTAAATCAGCTATATTTCAATTTAAAAAGAAAGAAGGAAAAAGGAAAGCCAAATTTGAGGCACCTTTGTGGGGAGGGAGAGAGCTGTGCTTGGGAAGGAGCATGCTGAAGAAGGGCTGGCATTGTTCTATTTCTTGCTCTGGGCAGCAGCTACAAGGATGTTCACTTTCTTATTACTCATTAAGCTATATATTTATGCTTTGTGCACTTTTATGAGTGTGTGCTATATTTCACAATGAAAACTGTTTCTAAAACTATAAAGTAAATAAATACAAATAAAACCCAGCCTCCTTGAAATGATTACATGGGTGAGAAAATTCTCCATTCCCTGGAAACCACTGTATAAGTGGGACTCTGGTTCTGACAGATAGCACTCTTTGTTAAGTTCCTGTCAAAGAATAACCATCCCTATAGGATGACTGTCCTTAACAAGCACACTGCTCACTTCCAGGATTTTATCCCCAGCACGTTATTCAGCAGGTGCAGGAAGATGATCATTGCAGGGAGACTTGTAACAACAACAAAACTGGAAGTCATCCAAATATTTATAGAAGCTGAATGTTTTTCATTAATTATGCATCTTAACATTTTGATCAGGAAGAATATCCAGCCTACCCACGCTTATATCTTATCAGGGTCAGCCTATTCCTGATGGAGAAGACAGTTTGTTGTTGGTGATGGTGTTGGGGAGGGCTAGTGAGCCTGGCCCTGAGCTGGTGGCTGCTTGGAGGCTGAATAAAGGGGTGTGTGATGGCGACAGGTCACAAAGGACTGTGCAGGATAAATGTGGTGATGCCAAGAGACCTAGGCAGAGCCCTGCAGGAGATGGGCAGTTGCCTTCACTCCCTCTCTCTCTCAGCGACTCAATTTGTGGCTGGTGGCGCTGTCTTGGAAGAAGAGAACCATGAGCAGTGAGTGTTTGTTACCTTATTACACGGCCAACAGCTACCGTTCAATGGGTGTGTTCAGTACCTCCATGGGGGACCTGCAACGACAACTGTACAAGGGAGGAGAGTACGACATTTTCAAGTACGCACCCATGTTTGAAAGCGACTTTATCCAGATCAGCAAGAAAGGAGAGGTGATTGACGTCCACAACCGCGTCCGAATGGTGACTGTGGGCATCGCATCCACCAGCCCCATTCTCCCACTACCTGATGTCATGCTCCTGGCTCGACCAACTAAAGTCTGTGAAGAGCACGTCAGACACACCCGGACCGCCAAGGGGAGAGGTCGCAAGCCCACGAAGACCTTAGAGCTCACCAGGTTGCTTCCCTTGAAGTTTGTCAAGATCTCCATCCACGACCGTGAGAAACAACAGTTGCGCCTGAAGCTTGCCACTGGCCGTACTTTTTATTTGCAGCTGTGCCCCTCTTCTGATGCACGAGAAGACCTCTTTGCTATTGGGAAAAGCTTGTCTATCTCCTGAGACCACCGGTAGAGAGTTGCAGCAGTACCCCGACACTCCAAACTGTAGATGCAAAAATTCTGGAGGCTGACAAAAGCCTATTGGTAAGTACCTACAGAGACTCAAGAACATAGGGCAGATTGCTTTGGGAGAGCAGTGCAAAACTGGTCCTTCAAAGGGGTTTGATGCTCTCTGAGACTCACCTGGGAAATGCCTTCCCCTGTCAAAAGTCTCAGAACCAAATGAGCCGTCACTATGGGACTCACACACTGGAGAGGTTCCAAGCACTTCTCTGCATTGTCCCACAAGGCTGAGTTTCAGAGAGCCCTTAGGTATTGTATCAGCCGCACTGATCTCATCCCAGGGTTGTAATCCCTTCTACAGCAATCCTGATTGTCTAATCTTTTCTTGAACACTTACCCAAGGCCAGGTAATCTCATCAGTGGTAGAATATTATTCACAATTAGGAAGTTCTTCATTGTCTCCCCATGACTCTCATATGCTGATTAAAATCAGTCCAACTCAGTTGTGCAGCTACTCATGCACAAATCATTCCAATAGTCTCCAAAACATAGAACGTATGTGTCCCTTGACCAAGCAACCCCACTTCTAGGAATCTGTCCTGCAGAGGTAGAAGCACAAGGGTATAAAATTAAATTACCGTGGAGAGCTGTAGTAATATCAATGCTTTCCCTGGCCCTGGGATTGTTCAAGCAAATGGAGTGGCTGTTTGACAGGGATGCTGTAGTTGGAATCTTTCATCCAGTGGGAGCTTACTGGATGATTTCAAAGGTTATTCTAAAGATAAACCCTTGAACTGGTCAGCTTCAGGATGGGAGAGGTGTGGAAAGCTCTGATCTCATTTTCTGTGATCTCTATCTTAACCTGTTTCTCCTCCCTTGGCACAGACCACAGAGCTCCATAGAGAAAGGGATCATGACGCTGTGGGGCTTCACAAGCTTGGTGATGTGTCAGGAGCCTCATCTTGTGCTTATGTTGGTGGAGAGGGAGTCTATCATGCCCCCCATGGCTCAACTACATCCTTGAAAAATACTGAAGGAGGAGCGGCAGGGACCACCTCAGGCCTGGCCATAGCAGGGACAACAACAAGCTCTGGAGGAGGCGTGGCAGTTGCAGGGGTGGGAGCAGGCTCTGTAGGAGGGGCTGTGAGCTTGGCCGCAACTAAGAGCACCAGCACCAGCCAGGTGAGCACCACCCTGGCAGGAGCTGCCGCCAAGGGTCCAGGAGAAAGTGGATCCGGCAAGGCCACTGTAGGTGCTGCCGGTATATCCTCAGAGGGCACGAACCTGGTCTTGGCAGGTGCTGCCAGCACATCCTCGACAGGGGTGGACAGTGCAGACAGCAGCATGAGCGTGGTGTTTGCAGGAGCAGTGACGACCGGCAAACCTGCTGCTGCAAGTGCCGAAGGCCGGGTGGTAGCCCCCCTGGTCTCTACCTTGCAGAGTGAAGGCTACATGTCTGAACGAGATGGAAGCCAGAAGGTCTCCCGCCCCAGGGATGAAACTCGGAAGGAAAAAAAAGGAAAGAAGGGAAAAGAAGGACAAGTCTTCATCTAGGAAAAGTTCCCGTCACCGCAGAACAGGGGAAGGTCATCACAGGACAGGAGGGGACAAGCCCCGGAAGTCATCCTCCCACTGGTCCGTATCAGGCCATGGAAACAAGAGAGATGACAAAAAGAAAAAGGGCAGAGTGGCACCAGGGGCAAAGGACACAGCCCTCACAAGAGTGGCAGCCGTAGCTCATCCGGCAAGGAGGGGAGGACAGCTCGCAAGGTGGGCAAGAGCAGGTCCAGCACCAGTTCAGGGACTTTAAATAAGAGATCCAGTAAGATCAGCACTTTCTTCAGAAGCTTCAGAGTCATTCCTGGTTCAAAACCAATGGTCGGACATGACAGAGAGGTAGACTTTGTGGCTAAGACGGTAGAGAAACGCAACATAGAGGCCAAGGTGGAGAAAGCTCCAGTTGGTGAGGACGTGGAGATCCATGGAACTGTGACATCAGAGATGCTGGAGACCATCATCATTGAAACAAAATCCGTTTAAATAGGAGCCAGGGCAGGAAGCTTCCATGGAGACCCAACTTCAGGAAAGGATCCCTAGAGAGTCAATTCCAGCTTTCTTTAATAAAGGAAACCATACAACTCTAAAAGAAAAGCTCTGTTCTGTTTGAATTTCTATGTCCTCTTGCCTGGTAGTGACTTCACAGTGGTTTCTGTGATGTGAACTTTGCTGAGACCCGTCAAGCAGAACCCCAGCTCCCACCCATGTCCAGCAGAGCCAGCACTAGTGCCCTGCCTTGCCTCAACCCCTGTCTGCCTTTGGTTTCCCCAAGACTGCGGCTGTAAGTCACAGAGTATGGGCTGGGAAGCACCACCACCACCATGTCCCCATGCTCTTCCTCTTCTCCCTGAAGACTCCTGAATAAGGTCATTCAGTCCAGTCCATAGAATAAGACAGGACTCATGTCTCCTCTGGGGGTAATCAGGTGAGAAAAGAAAGGGTGCTTCAGCACTTGTAGGCAATCAGAATAGTGAAGTTTTATCATCTTGATCAGGAACTGGCAGCCTGAGGGTAAAATCTTGCCAACTATCTGGTTTTATAAGTAAAGTTTTATTGGAACGTAGCTACATCCATTCATTTATATATTGTTTAAGGCTGCTTGCCCTGAAGGAGGAAATGGCAACCCACTCCAGTATTCTTGCCTGGAGAATTCCATGGACAGAGGAACCTGGTGGGCTGTACAGTCCATGGGGTCGCAAAGAGTCAGACATGACTGAGCAACTAATGCAACACAAGGCTGCTTCCACATTAAAAAGACAGATCTGAGTAGCTGTGTCAGAAACTACGTGACCTGCAAAGTCTAAGATGTTTGTTCTCCAGTATTTGGCAGAAAAGTTTGCCCACCTGGATGTAATCTTAAAATTCTTCTTCCTCCTGGGTATACACTCTGGAGAAACTCTCATAAATACTTTCCAGGAGACAACTAGGAAAATGTTTATAGTAAAACAATCTGTAATAACAAAATCCTGGAAACCGTCTACATATCATCAAACAGGAGAACTGATCAAATGTGTGTCTACATATCATCAAACAGGAGAACTGATCAAATGTGGCATATGCCTACAGTACATATTACACAGCAGTGAAGATGAATAACAGTTGGAGAGGTTAGCATGGGTGAGTCTCTTGTAACGTTGACTAACAAAGCATCATAAAAATACATGCAATATAGCTCCATTTGCAGAAAAAATCAAACAATAAGTGTGGGGACACACGTTCACTAAATATGTAAAGGAAAAACAAGGACATGATAAACAAATTCACAACAGTGGATTTCTATAAGGTGAAAAGAATGGAGGGATGGCCTGGGAGGTACATATGAAAGCTTCAACAGAGTGGGGATTGTTATATTGTGCAAAGAAGGGGTGTCCATGGGGATGTATTATTGTGTATATTTTATTTTTATTTTAAAAATAATTCCATTCATCATTTCTGGCTGTGCTGGGGCTGTTGCACAGGCTTTCCTCTAGTTGCTGTGGGCAGGCTTCTTGTTGCAGTGGCTTCTCTAGTTGAGGAGCATGGGCTCTAGGGTGCCGACTTTAGCAGGCTTCAGCAGCTGCGGTAGGAGGGTTCAGTAGTTGCGGCTCCAAGGTTCTAGAGCACAGGCTCAGAAGTTGTGGTGCACAGACTTAGCAACTCCGCGGAATGTGGGATCTTCCCAGATCAGGGATCAAACCCATGTCTCCTGCATTGGCAGGTGAATTCTTCACTGCTGAGACACCAGGGAACCCCTGTGTATATTCCATTTTACTATCTCTGTTATCAGGATGGTTTTTATATTGCTGTCAGTCAGGTGGCAGTCGCTACCTTAAAAATATCTTAACCAATGTATTTTACGTATGTTTCCCTTTTAATATATGTGCTGCTGCTGCTAAGTCGCTTCAGTCGTGTCCAACTCTGTGGGATCCCACAGACGGCAGCCCACCAGGCTCCCCTGTCCCCGGGATTCTGCAGGCAAGAACACCAGAGTGGGCTGCCATTTCCCTCTCCAATGCGTGAAAGTGAAAAGCGAAAGCGAAGTCGCTCAGTCGTGTCCACTGCCAGCGACCCCAGGGACGGCAGCCTACCAGGCTCCTGCGTCCATGGGATTCTCCAGGCAAGAGTACTGGAGTGGGTTGCCATTGCCTTCTCCATGATATATGTGCAAGAGATAACAAAATATCTAAGTCTGGAAAATAATCTTTCAATAAGTATAAAATTTGAAAAATCTAAATGACATACTCACTATCCAGGAACACAGGAAAGGTTTGATATTTTGGTAAGAAATAATAGAATAATTTTATATTTATGAACTATGTAAGTGATGTATGCATGTGGAAAATGATTCTAAAAGTAAAAATAAAAACCATATATTAGAAGTGAGACTATGCAATTTTCAAATGTCTATTATAAAAATGAATCATTTCAATTTTAAGAAGTTGTAAATAAATTTCCTGTGTCTATGAAAATCATTAAATTGTTAACAACAGATGATAAAGTGGCATTTGAGAAAAATGATTCTGAGAACCATGTGTGTTTGTGTGAGCCTGGGAGTCATCTGCTAGCCTTGTAGTTCTCTGCTCATTCTTCTCTGTGACAACAGTCTACTAGGACGGAAGCTGGGTTTCCAGTAAAATTTAGGGACTTTCTCTGCAAAGCACATGTATGTGATAGAGGTGGAGGAGGTGAGAAATAAGATAGGAAGGAGTGGTGGCTTGGGAGGATGGGGGGAAGCCCTTCTCAGTTGTTCTGGTGGGCGGCTGGAAAATCCCACCTTGTGATTTCCGATAAACAAGATCAATCAATTCTGGGGATCAGTGTGTCCTTGGAATTAACTCTTGAAGCAGTGGGTCTTGGGAGGAAGAAACCAAGAGGGATGTTCTCTAAGACTTGAGAGGGATTTGGGAGAGGCCTTCTGGAAATGTGAGGGGCAATGTGCCAGAGGAGAGTGATAAAGGGGAACTCTTTTCAAAGCCTTTGACTCTGAGCCCCAAATTTTCACCATGCCAGAGGTCAAATCAGCCTAGTCAAAATTCAGTCTCATGATTCTGTATCCCCTGGCTTTACCTTTGGTCCTTCTTATTCTCTTTTATGCATTCTCACTCTCTCACTCCAAAGGGCTTCTCTAATGTCAACTTAGTTTGTCCATTATGCAGGACATTAATTGAGCAGCTGCAGAATGAACACAAACGCCATCTAAGAAAGTGCAGGTGAGGACTTGCCACCACAACATGCCCTGCCTGGCACTTTCTCTGCATTTCCTTTTCTATTTTGACAGTTCATCAAGAAATGCATGTTCAGATACATACATATTTCAATGCAATGGGCATCTTCCTCTGGAGGGAGCTATCAATTGGGGCATCAAGTCAATAAACCCTATCAGATAAAGGCCACTATTTTTGACAGCAATATTCATCTCCATGGTAACAATTTGGCTGCTGCAGGTGCAATTAGGCAATGGATGGTTGGTTACTGGCTAACTGTCTTCCCAAACTTCAAGTCTAGCAACACACGTACATACTAGAGTTTTTTTGCCTACAGCAAAGTAAGGTCATTCACAGGATTGTCGTGATCAAGTGGAGTCTTTCAGACAGAAGAAAGATGTGTGATAGTGGGAAGAAACAAGACGCCTCACAATATTGAAAGCAGTGTTGTGGCTGGCAGAGCGAGTGTGATGAGATGCTGGGGGAACACAGCAGGGGCCAGGCCGTACAAAGCTTTGTGGTCCATTTAAAGGATTTTGATTTCTGACCTTGGAGTGATGGAAAGCCATGGGATGTTTTAAATCGGGGAGTAGCTTGATCAAGTGTGCACTTTGTGGAGGGCACTGTGGTTTCTGTGAAAAGAAATATTTGGTGAGGAGATTATTTTAATATGTGACTTTATGTCACTTTCTATGTTGGCCACAGAATCTATAAAATGAGGAGACTGGAGGGTATGTTTTGAAAGACGGTTTTCCATTTGAAATATCCACATGAGGTGGACATTCCTTCAGTGAAGGACCCATGGCCCCACCTGGTGGGGGCGTGGCCCACAGAAAGCCTTCAGCTGGTGGTGAGTTTGGAAGTTGCCTGGGTTCCTCATCCAAGGTGCATAGGAAGAACTGA
Organism: Nanger dama; assembly: GCA_917880005.1. Lineage (NCBI taxonomy): Eukaryota > Metazoa > Chordata > Mammalia > Artiodactyla > Bovidae > Nanger > Nanger dama. Next base: position 37,302,187 of record CAKJTW010000008.1, read on the forward strand.
AGGAGGTAAAGGTCTGGGTGTCATAGCCCAAGGTCACTCTGGTTCAGGAGCTGCTGGTGTGACCTGTATCACAGCTCAGTTTCTCCCTCTGTGCGTTCCTGCTTCTTCCTGAGAGGCTGCTCCTAGGAGTTCTCCTTATTGCTCAAAACTCTATCTCAAAATCTGCTCATTGGAGAACACAATCTGTGACACTATGTTAGTGTAATGTGCTTTGGCCACCTCCTCTAGAGAAGATAATAAGGAGACAAAGGAAAGTAGACTCAGAAGAAAGATAATCAAGTCCTGGGCAAATCACAGAGACTGGAGTCTGCATGGGGTAAAGGAGGCCATAGTGATTAAAATACATAAAAGCTGCCTCTGTCCTTAGGTCCAGAGTTCTAAGAGAAATTTATTTTGGACCTGAGGCAGGAAACAAGTAGGTAAAGACTTTCTCAGATAACTGCAGAGGAGCAACATCTGGGCTTGCAGTGGATTGGACCATGCTATTTGCAGCTGCGAGGGCAATAATTGACATTTAGTAGATGAACAATAAAAAAATGGGTGAGTAAAAGAATGAAATAATTAGAAAAGGAATTCATCATTAAGCTCTAAAAACCTGCCTGAGAGTGTACTGTCCCTGATGCCTTCAGGAAAATAATTCCATTCTTTGAATGACATAGATTCATGAAAAGACCTCTCCTGTTTAAATGGGTGGTATGTGGGGACTTCCCTAGCACTCCAGTGGTTAAGACTCTGTGCTCTAGGATGTGGTTCAGGATGGGGAACACATGTACACCCGTGGCTGATTCATGTCAATGTATGGCAAAACCACTAAAATATTGTAAAGTATTAGCCTTCAATTAAAATGAATACATTTATATAAAAAAAAGACTCTGTGCTTCCACTGCAAGGGGCTCAGGTTTGATCCCTGGTCAGGAAACTAGGATCCCATGTGTTGCGAGGTAAGTCCAAAAGTTAATAAAAACAAGTTCACTTCAGCTCAGTTCAGTCGCTCAGTCGTGTCCAACTCTTTGCAACCCCATGAACCAAAACACGCCAGGCCACCCTGTCCATCACCAACTCCTGGAGTTCACCCAAACCCATGTCCATTGAGTCAGTGATGCCATCCAGCCATCTCATCCTCTGTCATCCCCTTCTCCTCCTGCCCTCAATCTGTCCCAGCATCAGAGTCTTTTCCAGTGAGTCAGCTCTTCACATGAGGTGGCCAAAGTACTGGAGTTTCAGCTTTAGCTTCAGTCCATCCGGTAAACATGGACTGATCTCCATTGGGATTGACTTGTTGGATCTCCCCACAGTCCGAGGGACTCTCAAGAGTCTTGTCCAACACCACATTTCAAAAACATCAATTCTTCAGTGCTCAACTTTCTTTATAGTCCAACCCTCACAACCATACCTGACCACTAGAAAAACCATAGCCTTGACTAGACGGACCTTTGTTTGCAAAGTAATGTCTCTGCTTTTTAATATGCTGTCTAGGTTGAACATAACTTTCCTTCCAAGGAGTAGCGAAGTGACGTTGCTCAGTCGTGTCCGCCTCTTTGCGACCCCACGGACTGTAGCCTACCAGGCTCCTCTGTCCATGAGATTTTCCAGGCAATAGTACTGGAGTGGATTGCCATTTCCTTCTCCAATGAATGAACTGAACAAGTACAGTAATGCAGACTAGAGGAGAACAAAGGTATATTTCCAGTCCCTGAAATGTGACAGGGACAATCAGAAACAGCATTAGAAAGCAGAGCTCATGCTCAACATTGGCAGGCAGAAGAAACAGGACAAAAATCCTAGTGAAGCTGTCACAGAAAAGCTAGCTTTCTGCAAAGTTAGGTATTGTGGGAGAATGTTAAGTCACATATTAGCAGTCTCACCAATAAGGTGACCACATCTACGATCAGAATTTTCAACAATAAAATTATTTACATATGTATAATATACTACAGATATTTTTCTAACCTTTAATTTCCCAAGCCTGTTCATTCACATCTTACTGACTGATAGTATGTAATATTCTTTTGCAATAGGTCAGTCAGGACATCTGTGTTATCCCAGTTATACAAAAACAGATACAAAATGGTGTTGGGATTTCCTTGCCTGAAATTACTAAGCATGTGTGTATATATTTTAAAAATCTCTTTATTTCCATTCTGCCCCTTTGGCTGAACTTTATTAATACAATATCTGCCCTTCTCTTGTCTTTTAATTTCGTGGCTGCAATCACCATCTGCAGTGATTTTGGAGCCCCCAAAATAAAGTCTGACACTGTTTCCACTGTTTCCCCATCTATTTCCCATGAAGTGATGAGACCAGATGCCATGATCTTAATTTTCTGAATATTAAGCTTTAAGCCAACTTTTTCACTCTCCTCTTTTACTTTCATCAAGAGGCTCTTTAGTTCTTCTTCACTTTCTGCCATAAAGGTGGTGTCATCTGCATATCTGAGGTTATTGATATTTCTCCCTGAAATCTTGATTCCAGCTTGTGCTTCCTACAGCCCAGGGTTTCTCATGACATACTCTGCATAGAAGTTAAATAAGTAAGGTGACAGTATACAGCCTTGATGTACTTTTCCTATTTGGAACCAGTCTGTTGTTCCATGTCCAGTTCTAACTGTTGCTTCTTGACCTGCATACATACAAATTTCTCAGGAGGTAGGTAAGGTGGTCTGGTATTTCCATCTCTTTCAGAATTTTCCACAGTTTATTGTGATCCACACAGTCAAAGGCTTAAAAAAAAATGGTGAAATATAAACTACTGATCCTGCCTATTTAAAATTGGAGTGTTTTATCCACGATGGATTTTTTTTCCTTTAATAGTTGCTTTTAAAATACTGTATTTGCTTACTGTACTTGCTTACTGAGTTTTTCTCTTTTCCTTAATTTTGCATCTGAGGCTTACATTGGTTCCAGCCCTAATGTGATTTTGAAAGCTGGAAGTTCATATATGTACACAACTGTCATTTAAGAAACATGAATTTTTCTCATTTCTTTTGATTTGTTCAATATTCATCTTTCCACTTTTTTTTTTTTTTTGCCACACGGCAAAGTTTGTGGGGATCTTAGTTCCCTGACCAGGGACTGAACCCGGGCCACATCAGTGGAAGCCCAGAATCCTAATCATTGGGCAACCAAGGAACTCTTCATTGATACCCATCTTTCAACAAAAATATATTCAGCACTGGTTATATGTGAGGCAATACTAGAAGTTGTCAGAGCTAATGCACAGATAAATTGGGGACTTAGCTACAGCCACAGAAAAAAAAGCAGGTGCATAATGACAACTCAAGAGACACTACTTTGGGAAAGATACCCATGTTCTCCTTACTAGCTACAAGTAATAAATCCTTCCTTCCCCCACCCCTCACAAAGAGAAAAAAAATGCAACTTAAGGCAGAGAAGTGCTATAAGTATAGAAAAGAGGCTGTGAGTGGCTATAGGGGTAATATTTATTTTGGTGAACTCGGAGAAAACTTTTGAAGAAAATCATGTTTGAGTGGACTTTAAAAGGATTGGATACAGGCCAGATCTTCTGGGGAGTGTTTAGAAAATAAATCAAATAGCCAATAAAATGGATAGATCCTATGATGATTCCAAAACAGGTATGATAATGGCGTTTGTGCATACTAAGTCACTTTAGTCGTGTCTGACTCTTTGCAACCCTATGGACTATAGCCTACCAGGCTCCTCTGTCCATGGAATTCTCCAGGCAAGAATACTGGATTGGGTTGCCATGCCCTCCTCCAGGGGATCTTCCCGCCCAGGGATGGAACCCTCATCTCTTATGTCTCCTGTGTTGGCAGGCTGGTCCTTTACCACTAGCATCACCTGGGAAGCCCATGCTCATGGCACAACTACCTTTTCCTTGGTGAAATTTCACATAGTAATGTAAATGTAGATTTTACATTGTAATGACAGTAATAGTGTCAACAAAAATTCAATTACCTATAAAGTTAAGAAGAAAATAAAGAAATTTTATTTGAGCCAAACTGAAGATTATAACCCAGGGAAGCATATTCTCAGAAAGCTCTGAGAACTGTTCTGTTAGAAGTCAAAGGCATTGTCATATACATTTTTGAGACAAAGGATCATACATCAAAATCATATACTGATATTTTACATAAAATTCATCAAGGATACACAGTCCAGGTAAACACATAAAAGCGAACATCAAATCACCATGACCCCTATGGAGATGGGAAAGAATACTGTTCTTTTAAGAAGTTATATTGCTAGCATCAGAAGAAAAAAAAAAAGATGTTCACTGTTGAGCAGGCACTCTGAACAGGCATTCTGGTCTTTGAGGAGCTCTGGTTAATGTATAATGGGAACGCACACTGCACATTAGGAAGACCCAAAGAAACACACAGAGAAAATGCTATGTTTAAGCTTTTGTCCTGCCTTCAAATATAAATTTTATTAATATTTCATCAGTAAGTACAACAAATAAAAGAGTGTACCTGCCTTTTTGTACAGGATTCTACATCCTTTTAACTGACATTGTTTCTCAGTGGGATGTCATATGTGGCACACTAACTTTCTGTTACAAAATAAGTGTAAACTGGGGTTAGTTCCCCAACACAAGGGTTAATGCTGCCCTCTGCTGCCACAGAGAGGTATAGCAGGCATAGCAAACTAGAGACCTCCTTCTGGCCCATCTGCTGTACACAGGTCTGGGTTGTTGAGACTATTATTAGTGATAAGGTTATTAGTACCCATGAGACAACAGCAAGAATGAAAACAGTGATTAGGAATTAAAACTACACAACAGACTGCAGAGAACAATGTATTAGCGATGATTCTCACTCAAAGTGCATTGTTTAAACAGTATAGACAAGCTGATAAAAATCTTTTGACAGGAATAAGCAGGGGCTGGAGATGAAGAATTTAACTTGCTAGCTTCCATTTTTTTCTGTATGGGCTTATTAACAAGTAGAGACACAATGTAATTAATAAGAGTTCAGAGATTACTGTTTATGAACCTGTCTACCAATGACAAACATAGCAAGACCAACATAATCAATAGGGTAAATTTTCTGGAATATTTGGACTTCCACATGCTGAAAAAATCTTCTAGAAGGGGGGAAAAAGCCTCTGTGACCTTGAATTAGGCAAAAATTTATTGAATAGGGCATAAAACGCATGACCCATAAAAGAAAACAATTGGTAACTAGTATATCATCAAAACTAAAAGCCTCTGCTCTTTGAAAGGCACTGTAAAGAAAGTGAAAAGATAAGCTACAGGAGAAAATCAATAAAAATAACAATACATTTCTGACCAGGGTCTTTTATGCTATGTGTGTGTGTGTGCATACACATGCATATGTGTGTGCTCTTACAACTCAATAGTTAAAAAAAAAAAAGGTTAAACATTTCAAATCCTAGAAGATGATGCTGTAAAAGTGCTGCACTCCATATGGGAGCAAATTTGGAAAACTCAGCAGTGGTCACAGGGCTGGAAAAAGTTTTCATTCTAATCCCAAACCGAGGCTATGCCAAAGAATGTTCAAACTACTACACGATGACACTCATCTCACACGCTAGCAAAGTAATGCTCAAAATTCTCCAAGCCAGGCTTCAAAAGTATGTGAACTGTGAACTTCCAGATGTTCAAGCTATACTTAGAATGGCCAGAGGAACCAGAAATCAAATTGCCAACATCTGTTGAATCATAGAAAAAGCAAACAGTTCCAGAAAAAAATCTGCTTTATTGACTATGCCAAAGTCTTTGACTATGTGGATCACAACAACCTGTAAATTCTTCGAGATGGGCAATACAAGACCACCTGACCTGCCTCCTGAGAAATCTGTATGCAGGTTCAGTTCAGTTGCTCAGCTGTTTCTGACTCTTTGCGACTCCATGGGGTCGCAGGGCCTCCCTGTCAATCACCAACTCCAGATTTACCCACACTCTTGTCCATTGTGTTGATGATGCCATCTAACCATCTCATCTTCTGTTGTCCCCTTCTCTTCCTACCTTCAATCTTTCCCAGCATCAGGGTGTTTTCCAGTGAGTCAGCCTTTCGCATCAGGTGGCCAAAGTATTGGAGTCTCAGCCCCAACATCAGTCCTTCCAATGAACACCCAGGACTGATCTCCTTTAGGATGGACTGGTTGGATCTCTTTGCTGTCCAAGGACTCTCAAGAGTCTTGTCCAACATCACAGTTTAAAAGCATCAATTCTTTGGCATTCAGCTTTCTTTATAGTCCAACTCTCACATCCATACATGACCACTGGAAAAACCATACCCTTGACTAGACAGACCTTTGTTGGCAAAGTAATGTCTCTGCTTTTTAATCTGCTATCTAGGTTGAGCATAACTTTCCTTCTAAGGTGTAAGTGTCTTTTAATTTCATGGCTGCAATCACCATCTGCAGTGATTTTGGATCTCAGAGAAATAGTCAGTCACTGTTTGCACTGTTTCCCCATCTATTTCCAATGAAGTGATGGGACCAGGTGCCATGATCTTCATTTTCTGAATGTTGAGCTTTAAGCCAACTTTTTCACTTTCCTCTTTCACTTTCATCAAGAGGCTATTTAGTTCTTCTTCACTTTCTGCCGTAAGGGTGGTGCATATCTGAGGTTATTGATATTTCTCCCTGCAATCTTGATTCCAGCTTGTGTTTCTTCCAGTCCAGCGATTCTCATTATGTACTCTGCATATAAGTTAAATAAGCAGGGTGACAATATACAGGCTGGACATACTCCTTTTCCTAATTGGAACCAGTCTGTTGTTCCATGTCTGATTCTAACTGTTGTTTTCCTGACCTGCATAGCGGTTTCTCAAGAGGCAGGACAGGTGGTCTGGTATTCCCATCTCTTTCAGAATTTTCCACAGTTTATTGTGATCCACACAGTCAAACTTCCTGATGTTCAAGCTGGTTTTAGAAAAGGCAGAGGAACCAGAGATCAAATTGCCAACATCCGCTGGGTCATGGAAAAAACAAAGGAGTTCCAGAAAAACATCTATTTCTGCTTTATTGACTATGTCAAAGCCTTTGACTGTGTGGATCACAATAAACTGTGGAAAATTCTGAAAGAGATGGGAATACCAGACCACCTGACCTGCCTGTTGAGAAATTTGTATGCAGGTCAGGAAGCAACAGGTAGAACTGGACATGGAACAACAGACTGGTTCCAAAAGGAAAAGGAGTTCATCATGGCTGTATATTGTCACCCTGCTTATTTAACTTCTATGCAAAGTACATCATGAGAAATGCTGGACTGAAAGAAACACAAGCTGGAATCAAGATTGCAGGGAGAAATATCAATAACCTCAGATATGCAGATGACATCACCCTTACGGCAGAAAGTGAAGAGGAACTAAAAGTCTCTTGATGAAAGTGAAAGAGGAGAGTGAAAAAGTTGGTTTAAAGCTCAAAATTCAGAAAATGAAGATCATGGCATCTGGTCCCATCACTTCATGGCAAATAGATGGGGAAACAGTGGAAACAGTGTCAGACTTTATTTTTGGGGCTCCAAAATCACTGCAGATGGTGACTGCCATGAAATAAAAGACGCTTACTCCTTGGAAGAAACCTTATGACCAGCCTAGATAGCATATTCAAAAGTAGAGACATTACTTTGCCGACTAAGGTCCATCTAGTCAAGGCTATGGTTTTTTCCAGTGGTCATGTATGAATGTGAGAGTTGGACTGTGAAGAAGGCTGAGTGCCAAAGAATTGATGCTTTTGAACTGTGGTGTTGGAGAAGACTCTTGAGAGTTCCTTGGACTGCAAGGAGATCCAACTAATCCATTCTGAAGGAGATCAGGCCTGGGATTTTTGGGAAGGAATGATGCTAAGGCTGAAACTCCAGTATTTTGGCCACCTCATGCGAAGAGTTGACTCACTGGAAAAGACTCTGATGCTGGGAGGGACTGGGGAGGAGGAGAAGGGGACGACAGAGAATGAGATGGCTGGATGGCATCATTGACTCGATGGATGTGAGTCTGAGTAAACTCTGGGAGTTGGTGATGGACAGGGAGGCCTAGCATGCTGTGATTCATGGGGTCGCAAAGAGTCGGACATGACTGAGCAACTGAAATGAACTGAACTGAACTGAACACAGTCAAAGGCTTTGGCATAGTCAATAAAGCAGAAAGAGATGTTTTTCTGGAACTCTCACTTTTTCGATGATCCAGTGAATGTTGGCATATGATTTCTGGTTCCTCTGCCATTTCTAAAACCAGCTTGAACATCTGGAAGTTCATGGCTCACATATTGCTGAAGACTGGCTTGGAGAATTTTGAGCAATTACTTTACTAGTGTGTGAGATGAGTCAATTGTGTCGTAGCTTGAGCATTCTTTGGCATTGCCTTTCTTTGGGATTGGCATGAAAATTGACCTTTTCCAGTCCTGTGGCCACTACTGAGTTTTCCAAATTTGCTGACATATTGAGTGCAGCACTTTCACAGCATCATCTTTCAGGATTTGAAACAGCTCAACTGGAATTCCATCACCTTCACTAGCTTTGTTCGTAGTGATGCTTCCTAAGGCCCATTTGACTTCACGTTCCAGGATGTTTGGCTCTAGGTGAGGAATTATACCATTGTGATTATCTAGGTCGTGAAGATCTTTTTTGTACAGTTCTTCTGTGTATTCTTGCCACCTCTTCTTAATATCTTCTGCTTCTGTTAGGTCTATGCCATTTCTCTCCTTTATTGAGCCCATCTTTGCATGAAATATTCCCTTGGTATCTCTAATTTTCTTGAAGAGATCTCTAGCCTTTCCCGTTCTATTGTTTTCCTCTATTTCTTTGCATTGATTGCTAAGGGAGGCTTTCTTATCTCTCCTTGCTATTCTTTGGAACTCTGAATTCAGATGCTTATATCTTTCCTTTTCTTTGCTTTTCACTTCTCTTCTTTTCACAGCTATTTGTAAGGCCTCCTCAGACAGCCATTTTTTTTTTTGCATTTCTTTTTCTTGGAGATGGTCTTGATCCCTGTCTCCTGTACAATGTCATGAACCTCTGTCCATAGTTCATCAGGCACTCTATCAGATCTAGTCCCTTAAATCTATTTCTCACTTCCACTGTATAATCATAAGGGATTTGATTTAGGTCATACCTGAATGGTTGAGTGGTTTTCCCACTTTCTTCAATTTCAGTCTGTATTTGTCAATAAGGAGTTCATGATCTGAACCACAGTCAGCTCCTGGTCTTATTTTTGATGACTATATAGAGCTTCTCCATCTTTGGCTGCAAAGAATATAATCAGTCTGATTTCAATGTTGACCATCTGGTGATGTCCATGGGTAGAGTCTTCTCTTGTGTTGTTGGAAGACCAGTGCATTCTCTTGGCAAAACTCTGTTAGCCTTTGCCCTGCTTCATTCCATATTCCAAGGCCAAATTTGCCTGTTACTCCAGGTGTTTCTTGACTTTCTACTTTTGCATTCCAGTCCTTTATAATGAAAAGGACATTTTTTTTGGGGTGTTAGTTCTAAAAAGTCTTGTAGGTCTTCATAGAACTGTTCAACTTCAGCTGCTTCAGCATTAGTGGTCGGGGCATAGACTTGGATTATGTGATATTGAATGGTTTGCCTTGGTAATGAACAGAGATCATTCTGTCATTTGTCATCCAAGTACTGCATTTTGGACTTTTTGTTGACTATGATGGCTACTCCATTTCTTCTAAGGGGTTCCTGCCCATAGTAGTAGATATAATGGTAATCTGTGTTAAATTCACCCATTCCAGTCCATTTTAGTTATCTGATTCTTAAAATGTCTCTGTTCACTATTGCCATCTCCTGTTTGACCACTTCCAATGTGCCGTGATTCATGGACCTATCATTCCGGGTTCCTATGCAATATTGCTCTTTACAGCATTGGACCTTGCTTCTATTACCAGTCCCATGCACAGCTGGGTGTTGTTTTTGCTTTAGCTCCATCCTTTCATTCTTTCTGGAGTTATTTCTCCACTGATCTCCAGTAGCATATTGGGCACTTACCGACCTGAGGAGTTCATCTTTTGGTATCCTATCTTTTGCCTTTTCATACTGTTCATGGGGTTCTCAAGGCAAGAATGATTTGCCATTTCCTTCTCCAGTGGACCACATTCTGTCAGACCTCCGCACCATGACCCATCCGTCTTGGGTGGCCCCACACGGCATGGCTTAGTTTCACTGAGTTAGACAAGTCTGTGGTCCATGTGATCAGACTGGCTAGTTGTCTGTGATTGTAGTTTCAGTCTATCTGCTCTCTGATGCCCTCTCAGCACCTACCATCTTACTTGGGTTTCTCTTACCTTGGACATGGGGTATCTCTTCACGGCTGCTCCAGTAAAGTGCAGCTGCTGCTCCTTACCTTTGATATGGGGTATCTCCCCATGGCTGCCGTTCCTGACCTTGGATGTGGGGTATGCCCTCTCGGCTGTGGCTCCTGACCTTGGAAGTGGGGTAACTCCTCTATGCCACCGCTCCTGACCTTGGACGTTGGGTATCTCCTCTCGGCTGTGGCTCCTGACCCTGGACGTGGGAACTCCTCTCTGCCGCCGATCTTGACCTTGGACATGGGGTATCTCCTCTCGCCGCTCCTGTGCCATGCAGCCTCCTCTTCTCTGCCATGTAGCAGGTTAAGAAGCAATAGTTAGAACTGGATATGGAACAACAGACTGGTTCCAAATTGGGAAAGGAGTATGCTAAGGCTGAATATTGTCACCCTGCTTATTTAACTTAATATGCAGAGTACATCATGAGAAATGCCAGGCTGGATGAAGCATAAACTGGAATTAGGATTGCTGGGAGAAATATCAATAATCTTAAATACTCAGATGACACCACCCTTATGGCAGAAAGTGAAGAACTAAAGAGCTTCTTGATGAAAGTGAAAGAGGAGAGTTAAAAAGTTCGCTTAAAACTAAATATTCTTAAAACTAAGGTCATGGGATCTGGTCCCATCACTTCATGGGGAAATAGATGGGGAAACAATGGAAACAGTGACAGACTATTTTGAAAGGGGCTCCCAAATCACTGCAGATGGTGACTGCAGCCATGAACTGAAAAGACGCTTGCTCCTTGGAAGAAAAGCTATGACCAACCTAAACTGTATATTAAAAAGTAGAGACATTACTTTGCCAACTAAAGTCTGTCTAGTCAAAGCTATGGTTTTTCCATGTATGGATGTGAGAGTTGGACTATAAACAAAGCTGAGCACTAAAGAATTGATGCTTTTGAATTGTAGTGTTGGAGAAGACTCTTGAGGGTCCCTTGGACTGCAAGGAGATCCAGCCAGTCAATCCTAAAGGAAATCAGTCCTGAATATTCATTGGAAGGACTGATGCTGAAGTTGAAACTCCAACACTTTGGCCACCTGATGTGAAGAATTGACTCATTGGAAAAGACCCTGATGCTGGTAAAGGTTGAAGGCAGGAGAAGGCGGTGACAGAGGATAAGATAGTTGGATGGCATCACCAACTCAATGGACCTGAGTTTGAGTAAGCTCTGGGAGTTGATGATGGACAGGGAAGCCTGGCATCCTGCAGTCTATGAGGTCGCAGAGTTGAATATGACTGAGCTACTGAACTGAACTGAATTAAAAAAAAATGGGCAAAAACTTTTAACAGAGCATTCACTAAAGAAAAGATACGCATGGCAAATAAGTACTAAAAAGATACTCAACACTAGAGAAATGCAAATCAAAACCATTACTTAGCCAGTATCATCACAAAAGGAAAATAGCAAAGCAGGGTATAGAGTAACTGAAATTCTTATAGTTTGCTGGTAGAAATGAAAAATGATGTATCTTTTATAGAAAACTGCTTGGCACTTTCTTATGTAGTTAAATGTATACCTATATTATAAGGCCTTGCAATCCCTTAGTAGTTATTCAAAGAAAACTTTATGTCCATACAAAGATGTGTATATGATACATAGGACTGGAAATAATCCAAATGCTCATAAACTGATGAATGAATTATGGTACATCCATACGATAGAATACTCCTTCTCTGTAAAATGGAACAAACTATTAATACATAAAACAATGCTGATGGACTTCAGAAGTTTTAAACTAAGTGAAAGAAGTCAGACACAAAAGTCTACATACTACAGGATTCCATTTATATGATATTCTGGAAAAGACAAACCTATGTGAATGGAAATCAGATCAGCAATTACCAGGGGCTAGGGATGAGGGAGGGGAATGAATACTGAAGGGGTACAAAAGGAATTGCTTGGGATGATGCAAATATTCTTCTATACCTTGATTCTGGCGATAGTGTTTAGAAGGCAGAATATATTAATCAAAACTCATTGAACGGTCCACCTGAAGTTAATTTTACTTTATGTGAATTATGACTCAATAAACCTATCAACTCAATGGACATGAATTTGAGCAAACTCTGGGAGATAGTGAGGGCAGGGAAGCTTGGGGGTGCTGCAGTCCATGGAGTCATAAAGAGTCAGACATGACTGAGCGACTGAAGAACAAACAGCCTTAAAAAAAATTGACAGGGTGTAGAAAGAATGTGACTATTTCTGCTTGCCACTTAGGGTAAAATGATAAAAATGATATTCTTTACAATGTGCCACACTCCTAAAAACAGCCAAGATGCTAGTTACCGTAGACTCCTGCAGGGTAAAATGATAAAAATGATATTCTTTACAATGTGCCCCCCCCTAAAACAGCCAAGATGCTAGTTACGTAGACCCCTGCCTGAACTGCCCCTTCATCTCCTCCCCTCTCCTCCTTTGCTGTTAGTTGTGAAACACATGGGCTCCCTTCCTGTCTAACTCAGAGGATCACGGCAGCCTCGGACTCTTTGCACTTGCTCTCTACAAGATATTTGCACAGTTGACTCCTTCTCATCACTCGTCTTAGCTTCAAAGCACCTCTTAGCAGAGGCTACCCCAATCACCTTCTAGAAAGTAGCTACCCATCAACCCACGTAGCCATCACTTTATTTTGTATTATTTTTCTCTCCATAGCAACTTATCACTATTAGAAATATTTTTTTTCTTGTATGCTGCTGTTTGTATCTCTCTATGAGAAGGCAAAGCTTTTGTTTGTCATTTTTACCATCCAGAACAGTTCTTGGCACAATAGATGCAATAAAGATTTGCTCAACAGGTATAGCCTTTATTGAGCTTCCCTGGTAGCTCAGTTGGAAAAGAATCTGCCTGCAATGCAGGAGACCCCAGTTCAATTCCTAGGTCAGGAAGATCTTCTGGAGAAGGGACAGGCTACCCACCACAGTATTCTTGGGTTTCCCCAGTGGCTCAGCTGGTAAAGAATTTGCCTGCAATGTGGATGACCTAGGTTTGATCCTTGGGTTGGCTACCCAACTCCAGTATTCTGGCCTGGAGAATTCCATAGATTGTATAGTCCATGGGGTCGCAAAGAGTCAGATACAAATGAGCGACTTTCACAGCCCTTGTTAAGCTAGAAAAGGCACCTTTAAGAGAGAAATTTTCCATTCAGATTCCAGAAGTGTAGCCACATAAGCGAATGTCTATTATACACCATATTTTCACTAGTTCCTCTCATGGTGTGAATTTTATACCATTACTCATTTGTAGTTTATTGTAAAGAACACTAGACTAACAGTCAAGAGTCCCAGATTCTAGCCTTTAACTGTAAGACACTGAACCTTTGGGTCCAAAATTTCATTTCTAGAAATTTATCTCAAGGAAAACATTGAACAGGTGCACAAACATATACATGTGCACTAAGAACTAGGGTACTCATCCAGTATGTTCACAATAGTAAAAGTTGGAAGATCATTTCATATAACAGGCTTTGGCTATATAGACCCTGGTTTATCCATTGATGTCACACTGTGAATTCATTTGAAAATCATTATATTCATTTTGTTACTTATTCAGTGGACGTTCATTGGGTACTGGCCAATTCCAGGTACTGTTCCAGGTACTGATGATACAGAAGTGAATGAATCAAAGACCCTATGATGATGAATCTTTTATTTTGATGGGGAAAAAAGACAATGAATGTAAACAAATAATATACTACATAATATGATATCAGATGGTAACACATTCTATGAAGGACAGATAATACATAGTAAGGGAATTAGGGACATTCCCCAAGAAAATGATTGGGGCATGCCACTTTTGAGTATCCAGGGAAGACTAATCCGACAAGGTCACATTTGACCAGAAATCTGTATGAAGTGAGGAGGTGAGGCATGTGAATATCTGTGGAAAGAGAGTCCTAGGCAAATGCAATGGCCTTTAGGCAGAAGTAGACTTGAAAATTTCAAGGGAAAGAAAGAAACCTTGTATGTGGAGAAGATTGAGCATGGAAAAAAATGGTAGGAAGTATTATTGGGGAAGTAGCCAAGGACTAGTTTTTGTAGCACTTTCTATAGGCCATGGTTAAGGATATTAGATTTTATTATGAATGTGAAGCCTTGGAGAACTTTGAGAAGAGTGGTCAGATCAGTCATATTTTAAGACAGTATGATAAAATAGGCTTTGTTGTTGTTGCAGTTCAGTAGCTAAGTCATGTCCAACTCTTAAATAGGCTAAGGAAGGACAAAAGTGGAAGCAAGGAAACTATTGACATTTAGGAGGTTATCTCAGAAGTCAGGGGTAGATTATGGTGGCAAGGATGAGGATGGAGGCAGTGTGGATGGTGAAAATTAATTATATTTTGAACTTTTACTTATTTCCACATAGAACTAATACAAAAGACTGATACCCTAAGTTTGAATAGAGTATGGGAGAAAGAGGAGTAAAGATGAACCGTTATGTTTCAGACTTTACAGTCGAATGTGTAATACTGTTGGATAAGAGGGTCTGAGTGCAAGGGGCAGGGTGTTGCCAGGATCTAGATACCACTTGAGTATTATCACCTGGATGACATTAAGAAGAGAACTCAGTCTAGGGGCAATTCAAGCGATCAAGTGTGCCAAATGCTGCTGAGAGTAGACTAAGATGAGGACTAAAGAATGCCCACTGGAGGTCACAATTTATGTCACATTGGTCTCAATGGAGAAAAGCCTGACTGGGGTATGCTCAAAAGTGAACAAACTTCTTCAACAAATAAATTGATTGTGGGTGGGGGAGACTGAGGTAGAGGAAAGAAACTATAGATTAAAAGATGATTAATAGATACATCCAGTATCAGACTGACTGATAACAGTCACAAAGGGGTGGACTTTACTGGATCCTCAGATAATTGGTATGCAAATACTGACTTGATTTTCACAATATTAAATAGTTGTTCAGTCTCTCAGTCGTGTCTGACTCTTTGCGACCCCATGGACTGCAACACGCCAGGCCTTCCTGTCCTTCACCAACTCCAGGAGCTTGCTCAAACTCATGTCCTTTGAGTCGGTGATGTCATGCAACCATCTCCTCCTCTGTTACCCTCTTCTCCTGCTTTCAGTCTTTCCCAGCACCAGGCTCTTTTCCAATGAGTCAGTTCTTCACATCAGGTGGAAAAAGTATTGGAGCTCCAGCTTCAGCATTGGTCCTTCAAGTGAATATTCAGGAAAATAGAAAAAGAAAGCAAAGAATAGCTGCTTTTATTAGTAACACACATCCTTCGCGACCCCAAACCCTGTGGCTGCTGCAGAATCACGGAAGGCTGGGAGGTGCCAGAGGGAAGGTAGGGGGGAGAGGGGCGCCTGGGGAGAGGGGCGCCTGGGGAGAGGGAGTATGCGCCGGCGAAACGGTGAGCCCACCGTCACAGAGGCGGGACTAGAGCCTCGGTTAAAGGACAGCTCTTTCCAGCCAATCAAAGGACAGCATCACTGGCTTCTTCCTGGAAGTGGAGGCCGGAAGTTAGATTTCGGCTTGAGGTGGAGAAGGCGGCTGCCAGTGTAAAGCCCAGAGCTGAAGTAAGTGGGCGGCGGCGGCTTGGGCCTCAGTTTCTCGAACATTTCTTTTTCCGGACCCCCCCGCTGCTTCCTTTGGGAGGGCTGCGAGTCCGGGGAGGCCTGGTGCTGAGTACGTTCGTCCGCCTTCCTCTCCGGCGTTCCTCAGAGAGCGCGACCCTCCCCGCAGCTCGCGGAGCCGGGCTCGGGGGTGGGTGGGGTGGTTGGCCTCCCGTGGGAAGGTACCCTCTGCGCGGCGGGCTCTAGGCTTCCTCCGGTGGGGAGGCCGAGCCCGGCCGGAGGTTGGCACACCTGAGTTCTAGACCCGCTCCGCTGGTTTGCCGAGCTGTGTGGCCTCGCCACGGCTTCTGGCCTCTCTCTGGCCTTGTCCCTCACCAGTCTCGCCCTTCTTCCTCAGGGAGCACTCCTGAAATCAAAAGATTTAATGGGAGACGGAGAAGGAGGTAGGTCCCAGGCGTCATTCATTAGATCTTCTGGGGAGGTTTTAAAAACTACATTCCAGCAGCTCCGTTTACAGTAGACAAACGAGTCGAACATCTGGAGATAAGACCCTACAATACCTTTCTTTTTGGGTTAAATCCGTCAGAACGGAACAAACACTAGAAGATGATCTTGAGTCTGATAATCAGCTATGATGCCTGGCTATAGGAAAAACCTCCGTTGCCTTTGACAAGTTTAGTCTGGAGAAGTGGTGTAAACAAACATGATTTCTGTTGTGTGTCAGTTTCCTTTTGTACTGTCAGATGCTTCATTGTTTACTGATTTAAAGGAGCTTGTGCTGTGCAACCATAACAGCCAAGGTTGAGAATTCCTGCTATGCCATTTCCTGGCCCTTTGATCTGGTTCCAGACACTTCTTGGTGAGACAGACTTGGGCCCCTTATCTCTGAAATGAAATTGATGTAGTACATAACTCATAGAATTAGTTTGAAGCTTAAGTAAAAGAGGATATAAAACAATGATACCTGTCACTTAGTTGCCCTTTGGGGATTGGCAGTTTAAGTAGAGGATTACACAAGGTTCTGGGAAACACAAAACAGGAATTCCAATCTGAAAAGGCTTGAAGGGGTGAAACCTAGAATGTATGATATTTATTTTGAAGTACCATATGGTTGCTAATTCTCCGATTTTGTTAATTATGTGGTTATAAGAGGACGTTCTTATTTGGGAGATGCCCACTGAAGTATTTTAGATAAAGAGATGAGCGACCAATAAGGCAAATGAGGGAAAATGTTAACATTTGGAGAATCTGAAGAATATGGAATATTATTCATAAGCTGAAAAGTCTGAATTTTTGAAAGTTTTAAAACATTGGTTATAACTATTTGCAACTAACATAAGTGTGTTGTAAATAAATGAAACAGTACACAGTATTTATAACCCTACATTCCATGTACTTTCACCCCTTTTTTTCTTAGTGGCCATATTGTGTATATATAGACATTTTATCCAAGGCCTCATATGGGTGAAGGTATGGATGAAGGTATGGGTTATTTCCAGCTTTTCCTGCTCTTTTCAAACAGTGCTGCATTAAATATCCTGATACACAGATTTGTGTACTTGTACCAATATTTTTGTAGGATAAATTTCTAGAAATAGAATTGTTGGGTCACCAGTCAGTCCTAAAGGAAATCAACACTAAATATTCATTGGAAGGACTGATGCTGAAGCTCCAATACTTTGGCTGCCTGATGCAAAGAGCTGACTTATTGGAAAAGACCCTGATGCTGGGAAAGATTGAGGGCAAGAGGAGAAGGGGGTGGCAGAAGATGAGATGATTAGATAGCATCACTGATTCAATGGAAATGAATTTGAGCAAACTGGGAGATAGTGAGGGACAGGGAGGCCTGAGGTGCTGCAGTTCATGGGGTTGCAAAGAGCTGGACACAACTTAGCAACTGAACAACAGCAACAGTGTTGTTAATCAGCTATACTTCAATATAAAATAATAAAAGGATTGTTGGGTCAAAGAATATCAGCATTACAATGTTTGATACTGTCACATTAATTCCAAGTAAGCATATTTGTTTCCTTTCCTGTCAGTTGTGTATGAGAATTCCCTATATTCTCTTGATGATACTGGCTTGCCACCTTAGAGTGTTACGGTGGCTGTGATGATGTTTAGTGGGACCTCAGGGCAATGGATATTTTCCACTGCAGAAGACTTCCCTGCAGGGCCAGAGTAGCTAAGAGCTTGCTTGTAAAATTGGCATGACCACTCTGAAGAACCTGAAAGGTGGAGTGTGATCTGTGCTGGAATCCAGCACCTGCCACAATAGAAAGTGTTCTATTTGTTAAGTGATGGAGTATTTGAAATCTTGATAGTCTTATATGGATAGGATCCTTTTTTAAAATTTATTTTTAATTGAAGGATAATCGCTTAATTGGCAACTGTGAATCAGCCATAAGTATACATATGTCCCCTTTCCCTTGAACCTTCCCCCCTGACCCCAACTCCATCTCACACTTCTAGGTTGTCACAGAGTACCAGATTTGAGCTCCCCATGTTATACAGCAACTTCTCCTTAGCTATTTTAAATATATGTGGGGATTTTTTGCCCTTTTTTTCCCTTTTTTAATTGGAAGATAATTGCTTTACAATATTATGTTGACTTCCGCCATATATCAACATGAATCAGCCACAGGTATACATAAATCCCCTCCCTCTTGAACTCTCCTCCCATCTTCTACCCCATCCCACCCTATAGGCTGTCACTAGGTTAAGCTCCTTGTGTCACATATCAGATTCTCACTTGCTATCTATGTGGTAATTTACATATTGTAATGTACATGTTTCCATGTTGTTATCTCAGTTTGTCCCTCCCTGTCCTTCCCCCACTGTGTCCGCAAGTCTGATCTCTATGCCTGTGTCTCCACTGCTGCCCTGCAAATAGGTTCATCAGTACCATCTTTCTAGATGCCATACGCCTGCATTAACATACAATATTTGACTTTCTGACTTCACTGTATAATAGGCTCTGCTGCTGCTTCTGCTGCTGAGTCTCTTCAGTTGTGTCCGACTCTGTGACCCCAGAGACGGCAGCCCACCAGGCTCCCCCATCCCTGGCATTCTCCAGGCAAGAACATTGAAGTGGGTTGCCATTTCCTTCACTCCAATGCATGAAAGTGAAAAGTGAAAGTGAAGTCGCTCAGTTGTGTCTGACTCTTAGCCACCCTATGGACTGCAGCCTACCAGGCTCCTCTGTCTATGGGATTTTCCAGGCAAGAGTACTGGCATGGGGTGCCATTGCCTTCTCCGATAATAGGCTCTAGGTTCATCCATCTCATTAGAACTGACTCATATGAGTTCCTTCTTATAGCTGAGTAATATTCCATTGTGTATATGTACCACACCTTCCTTATCCAGTCATCTGTCAGTGGATGTCTAGATTGTTTCAGTGTCCTAGCTATTGTAAAAGGGCTTCAGTGAACATTGGGGGTACTTGTGTTTCTTTCAGTTATGGTTTTCTCAGGATATATGCCCAGCAGTGGGATTGTTGGGTCATATGGCAGTTCTGTTCCTAGTTTTTTTTTAAGGAATTTTTTTAAGGAGTCATACTATTCTGTGTAGTGTCTGTATCAGTTTGCATTCCCACCAGCAGTGCAGGAGGGCTCCCTTTCCTCACAGCCTTTCCAGCATTTATTGTTCAGTGATTTTTAAATGATGGCCGTTCTAATTGGTATGAGGTGATACCTCATTATAGTTTTGATTTGCATTTCTAATAATGAGTGATGTTGAGCTTCTTTTTATGTGTTTGTTGGCCATATGTCTTCTTTGGAGAACTGTCTGTTTAGGTCTTCTGCCCACTCTTTGGGTTGTTTGTTTTTCTGGTGTTGAGCTGCATGAGCTGCTTGTATATTTTGGAAATTAATCCTTTGTCAGTTGTTTCATTTGAATTATTTTCTCCCATTCTAAGGGTTGTCTTTTCACCTTGTAAAAGTTTCCTTTGCTATGCAAAAGCTTTTAAGTTTAATTAGGTCCCATTTGTTTACTTTAAAAAAAAAATTTTCATTACTCTAGGAGGTGGATCAAAGAGGATCTTGCTGTAATTCAAGTCAGTGAGTGTTTTGCCTATGTTTTACTCTAAAGTTTTACAGTTTCTGACTTTATGTGTAGGTCTTTAATCCATTTTGAGTTTATTTTTATTTTTGGTATAATGTTAGGAAGTGTTCTAACTTCATTCTTTTACATGTAGTTAACTGTCCGGTTTCCCCAGCACCATCTATTGAAGAGGCTGTCTTTTCTCTTATGTATTCTTGCCTCCTTTGTCAAAGATAAGGTGCCCAGTAGGTGTGAGGATTTTTATTGGAGCTTTTTTTCTTGTTTCTATGATCTGTATTTCTGTTTTTGTGCCAGTAACATGTTGAGTACTATAGCTTTGTGGTATAGTCTGAATTCAGGAGGGTTGATTCTTCTAACTCCATTTTTTTTCTCAAGATTGCTCTGGCTATTCAGAGTCTTTTGTGTTTCCATACACAAACTGTAAAATTTTTGTTCTGGTTCTGTGAAAAATGTTGGTAATTTGATAGGGATTGTGTTGAATCTGTAGATTGCTTTGGGTAAATATAGTCACGTTCACAATATTGATTCTTCCAAAGAACATGATATTCATCGTCTTATAGTTTTCATTATACACGTCTTTTAGTCTCCTAAGGTAGGTTTATTCCTAGGTATTTTACTCTTTCTGTTGCAGTGGTGAATGGAATTGTTTCAAAAAGGATTCTTTTAAAAATTTGCTCTTAGCAGTGTATTATTCTGAATATTTTCCAGCTTTTATTCAGCATTTGCATTTTCTTCATCTTTTGTCTATTTTTCTATTATTTTTTTTAAGATACAGGTTAAAAAACTCAGTGGATCCTTATTGAGGATTTAGCTTCTTCTAGCCATTGTTTAAGGTACTAGAGGTAGAGTTGTGAATAAAAGGCAATATGAAGTCATAGTGCTTTTCTTCTCA
Organism: Nanger dama; assembly: GCA_917880005.1. Classification (NCBI taxonomy): domain Eukaryota; kingdom Metazoa; phylum Chordata; class Mammalia; order Artiodactyla; family Bovidae; genus Nanger; species Nanger dama. Next base: position 37,322,929 of record CAKJTW010000008.1, read on the forward strand.
TAGGGATGGAGTCAGAAAATATATTTTAAAAAAATCATAATTAAATTTCTAGTATTTACCCCTGTTAGCTTGCATGCATTCTTCTTCCAGAAAAATAGGCTTACCTTTTAATTTTGCTTCTGATATATTTTCCCATATGGAATTTTTAGATTGATTTTTGGTAGTCAGATCTGTTGATCTTTTGTGAAGAAGTGAAGTGAAGCGAAGTCACTCAGTCGTGTCCAACTCTGCGACCCCATGGACTATAGCCTCCAAGGCTCCTCCGTACATGGGATTTTCCAGGCAAGAGTACTGGAGTGGGTTGCCATGTACCCTTAAAATGTACAGTTATTTTTTGTCTGTTTTCCTTGATAGATTGTAAGGAACACTAGGATGGAGGTAGTGTTTCTTATTTATCTTTGAAAGATAGTATAATGTAGATCTCATCCTTGAAATGGAAAGCTCACCTTTCTTTTCTCAGATTTCTCACAACCATGAGAGGAGTTTAGAACAGTCCCTGGCACGTAGTATGCACTCAAGTATTACTTGTCATCATAATCATTATTGTCATATATTAGGCAAACATTAAAGACTTAAAGGAGTAAATACACATTAAAGATGTTTGTACCTGCTTTCAAATTCCCTTTGACTTGAAGCTCTTGTGAAATGAATGGAGCTACCAACAAATACTTATGAAGCTTATGTGCATGGTTTTGAACCCAGTGAGAACTGTGATAGTCATAGTCCTTCCCTTCATAGAGTTTATAGTCTGGTTGGGGACACAAATCAGATACTGATGAAGAGAATTAGAGGGGGAAGACGGGCTCTGCTTTTGATGAATAATCAGAGAAGTTATATCTTTAGAAGTGACATTTTTAAGCTAGTGCCTGAAGCAGGAGGAAAATCACATGAAAAGACCCAGAGGCAGAAGACGTTGGTATAAAGAATTGTATGAGAATACTTGAAGATAGTATTGCTAGGATATAAGTAAAAGGGAATGTGGTATGAGAATTAGACTGGCTATTATATAGACGAACTGTAGTGGAAACAAAAAGATCCCTGAGAAGCCACTGTGTTCCAGATCAGAGGGAGTGGTGTCTTGGTCAGAACCGATGAATTTGAGATAGCAAGGGTTTGGAATCAGCATGCCTGTGTGCCTGCTGGGTTGAGTCCAGGTCTTTGCAACCCCATGAACTGCAGCCTGCCAGGTTCCTCTGTCCATGAAATTTCCAGACAAGAATGCTGGAATGGGTTGCCATTTCCTACCCGGGGAATCTCAGGACTTGGCAGTGATGGTGGTGAGGAGAGGAGGTTGGTAAAAAAGGAGCATTAAGATAAACTTTAGGTTTCTGGCTTGGAATACTAGGTGGAAAAAGGGGATATTTTACTGAGATAGGAAAGATCAGAAGCTTTAGAAGCTATGAGAGGAGCAGATTTAGAGGGTATGTATTGTAGATGGAATTTTTTTTTTTTTTTTTTAAAGTTTGAATGCCCTATGAAGTGTCCACAGAGAGCCCAGAGGCAGTCTGGACTGGAGATCAAAACTCATGAATCAAGAGACAATTATTATATGATATCACTTATATGTGAAATCTAAAAATAATACAAATGAATATATAAACAAAATAGAAATGGACTCACAGACATAGAAAACAAACTTGGTTGCCAAAGGGAGAGGGAGAAAGAGAGGTAAATTAGGAGTATGAGATTAACAAAGTCTTATACATACAAAAAATAAGCGGCAAGGATTTGGTGTATAGCACAGCACATTTTATTCATCATCTTGAGATAACATATAATGGAATATAATCTGAAAAAAAAAACCTGAATAACTTTGTTGTATGCTTGAAACTAATACAATATTATAAATCAAGTATACTTCAGTTAAAAAAAAAACCCAAGACTCAGAGACTAAGGTTTTTCCACTTTGGCACAATATATTGACACTTTGGATGGGATAATTCTTTGTGGTGGGGGACTCCTGGTGCATTATATGTTTACAGCATTCTCAGTTTCTACCTATTAGAAGCCAGTAACACCTCTTTTCCAAGTTGTGGCAACTAAGTGTCTCCAGACCTTGCTATATGCCTTCTGATTGAAGATGACTGTGGCTCAGATCATGATCTTTATTGCCAAATTCAGACTGAAATTGAAGAAAGTGGGGAAAACCACTAGACCATTCAGGTATGACCTGAATCAAATCCCTTATGATTATACAGTGGAAGTGAGAAATAGATTTAGGGGACTAGATCTGATAGATTGCCTGACGAACTATGGACGGAGGTTCGTGACATTGTACAGCAGAGAGGAATCAAGACCACTCCCAAGAAAAAGAAATGCAAAAAAGCAAAATGGCTGTCTGAGAAGGCCTTACAAATAGCTGTGAAAAGAAGAGAAGCGAAAAGCAAAGGAGGAAAGGAAAGATATAAGCATCTGAATGCAGAGTTCCAAAGAATAGCAAGGAGAGATAAGAAAGCCTTCCTCAGCGATCAATGCAAAGAAATAGAGGAAAAGAACAGAATGGGAAAGACTAGAGATCTCTTCAAGAAAATTAGAGATACCAAGGGAACATTTCATGCAAAGATGGGCTCAATAAAGGAGAGAAATGGCATAGACCTAACAGAAGCAGAAGATATTAAGAAGAGGTGGCAAGAATACACAGAAGAACTGTACAAAAAAGATCTTCACGACCTAGATAATCACAATGGTATAATCCCTCACCTAGAGCCAAACATCCTGGAACGTGAAGTCAAATGGGCCTTAGAAAGCATCACTACAAACAAAGCTAGTGGAGGTGATGGAATTCCAGTTGAGCTATTTCAAATCCTGAAAGGTGATGCTGTGAAAGTGCCGCACTCAATATATCAGCAAATTTGGAAAACTCAGCAATGGCCACAGGACTGGAAAAGGTCAGTTTTTATTCCAATCCCAAAGAAAGGCAATGCTAAAGAATACTCAAACTACCGCACAATTGCACTCATCTCACACACTGGTAAAATAATGCTCAAAATTCTCCAAACCAGGCTTCAGCAATACGTGAACTGTGAACTTCCAGATGTTCAAGCTGGTTTTAGGAAAGGCAGAGGAACCAGAGATCAAATTGCCAACATCTGCTAGATCATCGAAAAATCAAGAGAGTTCCAGAAAAACATCTATTTCTGCCTTACTGACTATGCCAAAGCCTTTGACTGTATGGATCACAATAAACTGGAAAATTCTGAAAGAGATGGGAATACCAGACCACCTGACCTGCCTCTTGAGAAACCTCTATGCAGCTCAGGAAACAACAGTTAGACTGGACATGGAACAACAGACTGGTTCCAAATAGGAAAAGGAGTACGTCAAGGCTGTATATTGTCACCTTGCTTATTGAACTTCTATGCAGAGTACATCATGAGAAACGCTGGGCTGAAAGAAGCACAAGCTGGAATCAAGATTGCTGGGAGAAATCTCAATGACCTCAGATATGTAGATGACACCACCCTTATGGCAGAAAGTGAAGAAGAACTATAGAGCCTCTTGATGAAAGTGAAAGAGGAGAGTGAAAAAGTTGGCTTAAAGCTTAACATTCAGAAAACGAAGATCATGGCATCCAGTCCCATCACTTCATGGCAAATAGATGGGGAAACAGTTGAATAGTGACTGACTTTATTTCTCTGAGCTCCAGAATCACTGCAGATGGTGATTGAAGCCATGAAATTAAAAGACGCTTACTTCTTGGAAGAAAAGTTATGACCAACCTAGACAGCGTATTAAAAAGCAGAGACATTACTTTGCCAACAAAGGTCCTTTCCATCTAGTCAAGGCTGTGGTTTTTCCAGTGGTCAGGTATAGATGTGAGAGTTGGACTGTAAAGAAAGCTGAGCACCAAAGAATTGATGCTTTTGAACTGTGGTGTTGGAGAAGACTCTTGAGAGTCCCTTGGACAGCAAGGAGATCCAATCAATCCATCCTAATGGGGATCAGTCCTGGGTGTTCATTGGAAGGACTGATGTTGAAGCTGAAACTCCAATGCTTTGCCCACACGATGCCAAGAGCTGACTCATTTGAAAAGACCCTGATGCTGGAAAAGATTGCGGGCAGGAGCAGAAGGGGACACAGAAGGTGAGATAGTTGGATGGCATCACTGACTCAATGGATATGGGTTTGGGTGAACTCTGGGAGTTGGCGATGGACAGGGAGTCTCATGTGCTGCAGTTCATGGGGTTGCAGAGTTGGACATGAATGAGAGACTGAACTGAACTGAGCTGGCAAAAATCACACCTGGTTGAGAACCACTGATAGAAATGCTAATAAAAGCTATGCAGTTGACTGAGGTCATACCAGGAAGAACATAAAACAGAGGCCTAAAACTAGTGGCCTGCAGACCACAGAGGCTGTTAGAGATAAATTCTTTTTGACTTCACAGTACTTGACAGATTCCAGAATTAGTTGCTAGTATTTTTAAAAACTGAGAAATTCCCCATAAAAATCTGGATTTTTCCTTCCTTCCTTGAAAAATCAAGACTAAGGTGCACTGAGTCTTAATTCATGAGTGAATGCTAGCGGCTGGAGGCTTTGAGGTCTGGCTTGGAGATGCTCTGTTCTCTCTAGTCCCTGCCCCTGCATGTGTAACTCTTTATGTTCCCTCTCTTTTCCCTTTGGCCTTTGAGTTTGTGACTCTATAAGACACTCTATGCATGCCAACATTAAAATTTGGATAGAGAAGAAGGAGCGGTAAAGGAGACTGAGAGGGAGTCTCCAGTAAGGTAGGAGGAAAACATAAATGTAAGATCACAGACGCTGAGAGAGAAGGGGACTGGGTTGAAAAGGAAGAAAATGGTGCTGAGAGATTAAGATCATTTTAGAAAAATGTCCATTGAATTTGGTCATGTGATGATTGTTGATGACTTTGATAAGTATTTGTGGAGGAAGGAGGTTGATTCCAGATTGGATATTGATAAAAATGGATAAACAGAAGTAGAGCAGTGAGTGAAGTGTAGCTTGTTATAGTTAGAGTAACTCATCATAATATCCAATTGACTCCCAGTAGTATCCAGTTCACCACTGTAGGTTGGTGAAAACTCAGGACTGCCCCATAAGCTGCCCTTAGTAACTCAGAAATTCCAAGTGTGAATCTGCCTCCAGTATATTACTTGCTATCTCTGATGTTGGATTGTATAATTAAATCTTGAAAATCTGTTAATATTAGTCTAAATGAGCACTCAGGATCTTCTCATTTTATGATATACCTAAGCTTAAAATGGAATAGATAGAGGTTATTGTGGTTATTGAAGATATATTTGAGTTTGAAACTTCTGTAGTGGATGTAGAAGAGTTAGTGAATCTATAAAAATTTGTAAAGTATATTGTAGAAAAAAGAAGTGGAATTGGATCACAGAAGCTCAGATGATGTGAGTTTGTTTAGACTAGAGCAGTGTTAATTTTATCAGTGTTCCTTAGAGTTACAGGTGTTTGTTTTGGAAATCAATCTGTAATATAAAACAAGTGATTATAACATGGAGATGGGGAGACATCATGTGTAGTATGGCTATAGAGAGGATAGAGAAATGAGGCATAACTGGTGAGGGGTGTGGAATCCAGACTATTTCACTTACAGATGAAAATATAGTTGACCCATGAACAACTGGGAGGTTAGGGATGTCCAGCCTCTGCACAGTATAACTTAGAATTGACCTTTTGTATCTGTCGTTCCTTCTTATTTGTGGTTCTGCATCTGAGGATTTAACCAAACATGGGTCTTGTTTTTAGTTATTTACTAAGTCATGTCTGACTCTTGCAACTCCATGGACTAGCCCGCTAGGCTCCTCTGGGATTTCCCAGGCAAGAATACTGGAGTGGGTTGCCATTTCCCCTCCCCAGGAGATCTTCCTGATCCAGGGATCAAACCCACATCTCCTGCATTGGCAGGTGGGTTCTTTATCACTGAGTCACCAAGGAAGCCCCATAAATCTTGTAGTACTCTAGTATTTACTACTGAAAAAAATCCACATATGAGTGGACCTTTGCAAGTTCAAAATGATGTTGTCCAGTGATCAGCTATATCAGTTCAGTTCAATTGCTCAGTCGTGTCTGACTCTTTGCGATCCCATGGACTGCAGCACACCAGGCTTCCCAGTCCATCACCAACTCCCGAAGCTTACTCAAACTCATGTCCATGAAGTCGATGCCATCCAACCATCTCATCCTCTGTCGTCCCCTTCTCCTCTTGGCTTCAATCTTTCCCAGCATCAGGGTCTTTTCAAATGAGTCAGTTCTTCACATCAGGTGGCCAAAGTATTGGAGTTTCAGCTTCCAGTGAATATTCAGGACTAATTTCCTTTAGGATGGACTGGTTGGATCTCCTTGCAGTCCAAGGGACTATCAAGAGTCTTCTCCAACACCACAATTCAAAAGCATCAATTCTTCGGTGCTCAGCTTTCTTTATAGTCCAACTCTCAAATCCACACATGACTACTGGAAAAACTATAGCTTTGAAGGTCAGCTGTATACTACAGTAGTTTTTTGTGCCGATGAAAATGTTAAGTAGAGCTGGAAAAATACTTGAGTGATTGAGTATATAATGCTAATTAGAGAAGGATAGCAGCTTTTCCCTGTTGTAAATGTTAGTTTTAGAGACAACGGAGATCATTTTTGTCTTGCGCACCAAACGGCCATGGGAGAATAGGGAAAATATTGTCATTAATCACTGAATGTGACAGGTTTGTTTTGTAGCTCTGCTCTCAATCTTTGGTCTATTTGTGTGTGTGTGTGTTTGTTATGTTTTGTTTTCCTCTTATTTTTTGTTTGATGGTTTATTTCTGTAGGTTCTTGATCTTCCACAATGGGTGAGCCACAGCAAGTGAGTGCCCTCCCACCCCCTCCGATGCAGTACATCAAGGAGTATACAGATGAAAATATTCAGGAAGGCCTCGCTCCCAAGCCTCCACCTCCAATAAAGGACAGTTACATGATGTTTGGCAACCAGTTCCAGTGTGATGATCTTATCATCCGCCCTTTAGAAAGTCAGGGTATTGAACGACTTCATCCTATGCAGTTTGATCACAAGAAAGAACTGAGAAAACTCAATATGTCTATCCTTATTAATTTCTTAGACCTCTTAGATATCTTGATAAGGAGCCCTGGGAGTATAAAACGAGAAGAGAAGCTAGAAGATCTTAAGCTGCTTTTTGTACATGTACATCATCTCATAAATGAATACCGACCCCACCAAGCAAGAGAGACCTTGAGAGTCATGATGGAGGTGCAGAAACGTCAACGTCTTGAGACAGCCGAGAGGTTTCAAAAGCATCTGGAACGAGTCATTGAGATGATTCAGAATTGCTTGGCTTCTCTGCCTGATGATTTGCCTCATTCGGAAGCAGGGATCAGAGTGAAAACTGAACCAATGGACGCTGATGACAGCAACAATTGTATTGGACAGAATGAACAACAAAGAGAAAATTCAGGTCATAGGAGAGATCAGATTATAGAGAAAGATGCTGCCTTGTGTGTCCTGATTGATGAAATGAATGAAAGGCCGTGAAGGATGTTTCTTTTCCTTTCCCCTTCAGTGAATGGTAAACACATTAGTTAATTCACTTTTAGAGAGTCTCAAAAGAGAACTAGAAAGAAGTCTTGCAAGCAGCTTGATTCTCCAACTTTCTCAATTGTGAGAAGTCACAGCAGTAATTTCACCTTATGGCAAGCATAGGTAAATGAGTGTGCCTACAGTAATTAAGAGTGATCCCCTAAAAAGCGGAGTGCAGGTATTTGTGGCATATCCTTGTTTCCAGAGTTGCAGTGAATTTTGAAGATTATCTTCAGTGATAGCAGGTTTCAACCCTGGGAAGTAGATTTGTAATTTGCTTTAAGAGTGATAGATAATAAATGATAGCAGACTTTATAAATGTGAAATTATGAAATCTTTGTTTCACTTAAAAATGTGCTTAATCTCTAAAAAGAATAGTGTAACATGTTTAAAGAAAGGAACCCCAAAGTTGTAAAAGTTTCATTTTTTTCTCTTGGCTGTTCTTGCAAACACCGTCTCAGCCTCTTACCCCTATCCTGGATAGGTCCTGGAACTTTATCCAGTCACTGAGAAGTCCTTTGATCAGTTTTAGTTAACACACATTCATTTAAATCATTAAAATGTCTATGTAAATTATCTGTACTACATTTCGTAGATTTAGACTTGCTTAAGGGTGGAAGCCTGCCATGCAAAGGGGGTTTGGTGGCAGAGATCGCTGGATGTCCACCAGAGATTCTTGCTCCCCTGAGACATGCTGCCTTGCCAGAAACTGCCGTTCTCCATTCTCTGTGCATCTGTGAGGCCATGTGACTGAATTCTTAGCAGTGGAATATGATGTAAAAATCCAGGCCTGCCCCATAAAAGTTTCTTATATCACCCATCATTCTCTTCTCATCTGCTGGTTTGATGGTCACACCCAGGAAAACTTTGGAAGCCACTTGAAGATGGCAAAAGTTTGGTCATTTTGGGTCCTTGATTGCCTGAAGACTAGGATCTCCTTTTATTTTAACTCCACCCTCCCCACCATCCCACCCCTCTCCTCACCTCTGCTGATTTAACTTCACCATGTGAATAAGAAGTCAACTTACTGTTATTTTGTTGTTACTGTTGTTTTGAGCACTGAGATTTCATTTCTGCTTTTCTCTTTTCTCCAACCCCTCTTCCACTGAAATCTTGATGGAGAGTCTGCCTTGTATATGAGGGTTTCTACCAGCCTTCCTCTTAATAAAGCATATTTAGAAATATGCTTTGAGTGATTCTCAAAGCATAGTGCTAGACTGGCAGCATTGACATCACTTGGGGACTGGTTATGCAAATTCTCAGGTCCACCCCAGCCATGTTAAAGTGAATTCTAGAAGTGGGGCTCAACAAACTGTTAAAGAGCTCTCAGGTGGTTCCTGTGCAGGCTCAAGCTTAAGAATCCCTGGTAATGGTAAGGCCTTTTCCCAAATAAACAGGCAAAGTCTGATTTAAAGTGGCCATGGGTCAATTCTGTGTGTGAAACACTCCTTTATCCTTTTCTTTAAAATTCCGGGGCATTTAGGCTGTTCCCAAGTAGATAGCCTGTTCTGCACACTCTCTTGGACTGGGCCTAAGCCATGCCATACGAGGGACAGATGTTCTTGGCAAGTGGGGCCACTCTTCTCTTTCTGTCCATGGACCTCTTGCCTGTGGTAACAAAAAATATTTGGCTTCCCTAGTGGCTCAGTTGCTAAAGAATCTGCCTGCAGTGCTGGGTTTGACCCTTGGGTCAGGAAGATCCCCTGTTGAAGGAAATGGCAACCTACTCCGGTACTCTTGCCTGGAGAATTCCATGGACAGAGGAGCCGGGCAGGCTATAGTCCATGGGATCACAAAGAGTCAGACACGACTGTGTAACTTTCAAGTAGATAACTTCTCTGTTAGTCAGATAGTTGGCAAGTCTCATTTGTTTTTTCTTCATATGTGTTTGGTATTGATTTTTGGCTCCATAGACTCCAGGAGACACAGTCTGGGCTCTGTTAAGTTTAAATTGAAAGGGGAAGGAAACCCCCTCATCTCCCTGTGGCAGAATAAGGTAGATATAACACTTCAGCAACTCTCCAAAGGAATCTCCTTTGACCACAACCCTCTTATAACACTGAAGTACAAAACCAATTTTGCAAATCCTTACATGGAAAAAATAAACTGAATCACATTATCACTATCACATCCTTAAGAGAGTCACAACATTATTTGTATATAATGTTTGTTTGTTGGAGAGAAAGAGTAAGAGATTAAAATTTCATGTGAAATCTTAAATTCTGGAGGAGATATGATCTTGCAGATCTGTCAGGATGGAACTTGACATAAACTAATGAATTCTGATGTGAACTCCTGCTGTTAATATGGGGAAAAACACTGGTGAAAAAACACCAGTGGTCTGATAGTTGTTACAAATTTCAAAGTGTATGTAAAAACTCTGTGAGGATTAAAATACATCTTTGCACACCTGATCGTAATGAATATTCCTTATAAATTGATACCTTGAAGTGGAATATCTGAAGGTATAACCAGGGCAGCTCTTGAGATACCAGTGCTGGGACCCAGACTACAAGGATTCTGGTTTCATTGTTCTGGAGTGGGGCCCTGAAATTGGGTTTAAGAAGTTTGTAGGTGACTGCTGTGCCATAGGGTAAAGGATTGTACTACTTGTACTAGTTTAAGCAAAAGGTGAACTTGTTGAAAGGATTATGAAATCCTTTTAAATTTATGAAGTGAAGGACTTATGAAATCCCTAACATGATTATTGAAATCACGTGTTACATGATTGAGGGGTAAGTTAAACATCCAAACCACAAAGAAGACGCAGAGGTTCTTTAGGGCAACTGGGATTCAAACCTGATCCAGAACTCTTTGTTCCTCCTTTCTGATTTTTCTGTTAATTTCATTCTATACAAACCAGCTTCTTTGATGGTATGAGTGGAGAACATGTGTGCTAACATTTCCTGAGTGTTAAGTCTTTGTGTACTACTGTCTGGGAGTTGTCTCCAAAAAAAAAAAAAAAAAGGTAATTGACCAGCTGGGAGGGAGAAGTTAGGGGTGGCATTCCTGTTTTCAGCTGGTGGGGGGTGGGGGTGGGGGGCCAGATTCTGTAAGAATATCACACATCCCAACATGTTAATGTATGGAAGGAGGTGCCACCCCTCTAAGTCCATTTATTTGCTCTATTCAATTTAGTGGATATTGTGGTCCTCTTTATTGCTGACACTGGTTTAGTTCCTGGGGGTATGAAGAGTGGGAAGGAAAATGAAAGAAACAGGATCACAAATAGGTTAATTTTTGAAGGCATAAATTCTTGCATTAACCATTCAGCCATTATAACAAGAATCTTGCTTCCAATATATTTCTATTTCCTACTCAAAATGCCTTGTCCACATTATTTTCTCAAGTTGTTCCTGTGTTTGAAATTGTTAAGTGTTGTGGAAGACCATTTCGACTGTGCTGTGTTGTATTTGAGAGAAAAGACCTGTTCTGAGGTCACAGGAAACAGCAAGTACAAGTGTCTCTTGAGACAAAAGTTGGCATAATTTTGAGGGAAAAGGCTGTTAGGGCCACACCATAGGGAGAGAGGTGGTTGAAGCTAGAGAAGCAGATGGTGGTAGGTTATAGGACTTAGAAGGCCAAAGAAAGGAGTTTGCTCTATCCTAAATCTGATAGGAAGTGTTGGGGGAGAGGGGAATTTCCCCCTCTACCTCTCTTGAGTTCTTGAGATTGGACTAATAATAAAACTGACACAAGACAAATTGATAGAAAATTTTAATTCCTATACACAGAGGTCTCAGCAATGGGACCTAAGAAGTAGCCAGAGCATTTATATTCTTTAGACAAACACTGAATTTGTGAGAAATTGGCATGGGCTCAATGAAGAATCTAATTTGGGCTTGGAGTAATAAAGAGGTAACAAGGTTTATTTATATAGGCTTTTCAGTTCAAATTCCTTATCTCTGGTGATAAGGGTGTCCTTTTCCCTTCACTATAGTGAGTGTACCTTTCATGGGAGAGGTTTGTGTTTTGCTTTGGGGGAAATCGTGCAGGGGTGGGGGTGGGATGGGGGAAATTGGGGTTGGGAGAGGGTGGTCAGAGTGTCGCTCTTGTATTGGCCACTTCTTAGTTCAGTATGCCCTTGGAAATATTTTGGGGCACCCTGCCCTAAGTTGTAACGTACATCAATAGCATGCATATAAAGCACTTAGTTGGCACTGTTCTAATCACTTAATATATAAAAAAACCATTTTATCCTCAAAACAACCCCTTAAAATCATGATTTTTGCACCATATTTCAGATGAGGGAGTGGAGACTCAGAAGGGTGTCATTTATCCAAGGTCACCAAGCTAGTGAGTGGCAAAGCCAGGATTGAAATATTCTAGTTTCAGAGCCTAAACCTTCATACTTTATTACCCCTCTGCTGCTGTTGCTGCCCCATTATATATTTAATAAAACATAGGTAGTGAGTAACAGAGTCAAAAGTGGAATCTGATATTTTAACCCCAAAATTCTTATTTTATACACCACATGGTATTAGACTGAGGAAGGAAGTTTGCAGATGGAAATTATGAGCTCTTTTTGAACATTTTAAAGCATTTATGTTGAATTCTGCTGCTGTCTTGAGATACTTACTGTGCATTTAAGTCCTAACCTTCCTAAAACTTGCTCTAAGTAGTTATCACCCCCACTTTATGAAAGTGGGGACCAGTTTTGTGGTTTGCTCAAGTGGTGTATCCAGATTAGAATGTAGGTCAGGAGTTGACATTCTTTAGCCGTTGTAATTACTCCTCTATTGCAGTACAAATGCAACCATAGAAAATACGTAGATAAATGAGAATGCTGTGTTCCAACTTTAGATATAGAGATTGAAACTTGAGTTTAAATAATTTTTACATTTATGAAATATTCTTTTGATTTTTTTCCAAACCATTTAAACATGTTAAAAATAATTCCTATCTTGTGGAATGTACAAAAACAGGCAACCGAGTGAATTTGGCTGGAGGGTCTGATCTAGGTGATTAGATTCTTAACTCTGGAATATTTTCATAAAACCACTTAATAACTGCAAAATAAAAATTATAGGTTTGTTCTAGGGCTGAAGTGAAATTATGGCTACAGAGCACTCAGCATAATTTCTGGTACTTAGTAAGCTCTCAAACAAAGGTCAACTGGTAAACTTTTCCTGCTACTTGGATTTGGCATTTAGAATCCAAAATTGAGGAACTGGTTTCAAACTGTAATGTGATGAGTCTAACAGTAGGTGGCACTGTTACCTCTTGTTTAGGGACTGCAGCCAGGTGATAGAAGAGGGGACTCAGATGGAGGATAAATACTGAACTTTGTATTTAACGAGTGAGATGCTGTATCTGCTGTGGCCTACAGATTTTTTTTCTCATGGAGAGAATAGGGTATAGATTTTTCAAAATAATCAGTACTATGTTGTGAATAAGAGGTTTTCTTTCTTTCTTTTTTTTTTTTTAAATTTATTGATTAGAGCTTTTCTCTCAGGGTTGCCTGGACAAGACCTGAGGAAGACCTCAGACACTGTTGGTTAGTTCTGAGTAGATGATGACAGAAAGATGCTTCTCACATCTGCTTAGCATCAAGCTGTGAAGCACCATCTGTGAAGCTGCTGGTTCCCTGCTGTTCTGTAGGTTGGGAATAAGGGAGGACATTGAAAGGGTGGGAGTTAGGGATTGGGAAGGGGAGACATGGCTGGCTTGGAATACACTGTATCATAACTACAAGGAAAAGTGCCTTTGGGTATTTATTTTCACAATTTTTCAGTCATTCAACAAGCATGAAGGTATACTATGAATACCATGCACTTGTTAAAAGCCGTTAAGAATGGGAGTACTTTTGTGAAAGTATATTCTATATATAGCAACAGCAAGTTGCTGAGTATACTCTGAGTTGGTATATGTATTTGTGTGTCTGTCTCTCCATACTCAGATTGGAAAAATGTTAAAAACTGTTTTATGGATGAAGATATAACTTGCTATACATTGAAGACACTTTGGCTAGTAAATGGCTGATTTAAAAATAAGGTTTAAAAGAGAAGATAAAAGAGTAAGACATGGTAGAATTTGAGCTCGTGTGTGTACTAGCACTGTAGCCTTGGTTTGAAATACTAACCACCATGACAGTTTCCTTAGCTATGATACTTATAGACCCATCTCATAGAGTAGTTGGGAAGCCCAGGTGGTACAGTGGTAAAGAATCTGCCTACCAACACAGGAGACACAAGAGACATGGGTTCTATCCTTGGGTCAAAAAGATGCCTTGGGGTAGAAAATGGCAACCCACTCCAGTATTCCTGCCTGGAAAATTCCATGGGCAGAGGAGCCTGAAGGGCTACAGTCTATGGGGTTGTAAAGAGTTGAACATGACAGCACAATATAGCACACAGGGTATTTACCCTCTAAAGTAAAAAAATGAAGGCCCACGCTAATTCATTCTGAAACTTGTTTGTCCCCAGGCAACATGTTCAGGTTTTAGGCTTACTAATCATCTGTGAAGAAGCATTTGATCTGGAAGGGTTGAGTGGGTGTCTGAAAGGTTTCAGTGGTGCATGAGCCTGGGGTTCTGACTCATTACTACCTAAAGGGAAGAGTGGCTAAAAAGAGGAAGCCATAAATAATGAGCAGAAATGAAAAAGAGATATCACTATAGATTTGATATACAGTAAGACAATAAAATATGGGTAACTTTATACCAACAAATTTGATAATTTAGGTAAAATGGATAAATTCTTATAAAACTATCCAGGCTTAAGAGTAGGAAACTTGAATAGCTTTCTAATGATTAAGAAGAAAGTTGTGAAAATCTTAGAAAACTTTAAGTTCAAATAGTTTTGCTGACAAGTCCTAGCAAACACTGTCAGAAAAAAACAATACAGACTTGGAATAGAAAAAGTCCCCAGTTGTTTTTATGAGAAGAGTCCCTAGTTGTTTTTATGAGACCATACATAATAAGTAAAACTAAAATGTGATCTTTATGGTCAATCCGTGTTTATTTTAAAAATGTAGAATAGAAAATGTAGTCTGTCTCAAAAATACATAAAATTTAGTATCCATTCATGAAAAAGAAAAAACTTAGAACATTTATGAATAGAAGAGAACTTTCTTAATGGAATAAATAGTAGCTGTATAAAATCTACAGCATGTATTATATTCAAGGTGAAAGGTGAAAGCTTTTCTTAAGAGCTGTAGTGAAACAGGGATGTCTGCTATCAAAACTTCCATTAAATATGTATACATTGCCTAACATTTGGTAAGAAAAATGTAGGGTTGAAGAAGAAGAAAAACAACTGTCATTATTTGCAGAAAATATGATTGGCTACATAGAGAATTCAGTATAATTTACAGATAGTTGTTCAGTTGCTCAGTTGTGTCTGACTTTTTGTGACTCCATGGACTACAGCACACCAGGATTCTCTGTCCTTCAACATCTCCTGGAGCTTGCTCAAACTCATGTCCATTGAGTAGGTGATGCCATCCAACCATCTCATCCTCCGTCGTCCCCTTCTCCTCCTGCCTTCAGTCTTTCCCATCATCAGCGTCTTTTCCAGTGAGCCAGTTCTTCACATCAGGTGGCCAAAGTATTGGAGCTTCAGCTTTAGCATCAGTCCTTCCAATGAATATTCAGAACTGATTTCCTTTAGGATTGACTGGTTTGATCTTGTAATCCAAGAGACTCTCAAGAGTTTTCTCCAGCACCACCATTCAAAAGCATCAGTTCTTTGGCTCTCAGCCTTTTGTGTGGTCCATCTCACATAGCTTAGACTATGGTTTTATTAATAAATTATCTACATGTAAATTATTAATTGCCAACAAAGGTCTGTCTAGTCAAAGCTATGGTTTTTCCAGTAGTCATGTATGGATGTGAGAGTTGGACTATAAAGAAAGCTGAGCACTGAAGAATTGATGCTTTTGTACTGTGGTGTTGCAGAAGACTCTTGAGAGTCCCTTGGACAGCAAGGAGATCCAACCAGTCCATCCCAAGGGAAATCAGTCCTGAATATTTTTTGGAAAGACTGATGCTGAAGCTGAAACGCCAATACTTTAGCCAGCTAATGCGAAGAACTGACTCATTGGAAAAGACCCTGATGCTGGGAAAGATTGAAGGCAGGAGGAGAAGGGGATGACAGAAGATGAGAGGGTTGGATGGCATCACTGACTCAGTTTTTTGATTAAGCTCTGGTTATGGACAGGGAAGCCTGGTTAGCTACAGTCCATGGGGTCACAAACAGTTGGACACGACTGGGTGACTGAACTGAACTAGTCATTAATAAAAAGTTCATTGGTGGGAGGAAAAAAGCGTTCAAAAATAAAGTGCATTTCAGAATACCAACAGCAAACAAAAGTTTTAAATTAACACAACATTGTAAGTTCACTATGTGTCAATAAAATTAAAAAATTAACATAGAAAAAAGAAGATACTATGAAAAATAGCATCTATTGATAAGAAATGCCCAGGAAAAACATTAAGAAATAAGCTTAAGACTACTAGGGAGAATATATTAAATTTTTATTGAGGCGTTAAAGAAAATCTAAATGTAAGCAGAGATAAAGCATGTTTATGGAATGGAACACTCAATGTAAAGAGATCAAATTTCTTCTACATTGATCTGCAGAGTCAATGCAAGCTAGTCAAATTTTTACTAGTTTTTCTTTTTTGGTTTTGTTTTAATTTGACGTGACGGTTCTAAAATGTGTAGGAGGAAAGTATAAGAGATCCAGATAGCCAAGATACTCTTGATAGAAGAACTAGGTGGAGGATTTGCCTTATGGGACATTAACATCATTAACATCAATAGTTAAAATAATGTTTTATACTGACAGAAGGAAAGACAGATACACTATTGGAACAGACTTGAAAACCAAAAGACAGATTCATGCCTATATGATTTTTCAAATATAACAGAGATGGCATTGCAAAGTAGTGGGAAAATGCTGGAATTTTCAATAAGTGAGGCTAGGACAAAAATATATATAAATCAATTCTGGCAAAATTAAAGGTCTGCCAGTAAAAAACAAAACTATAATGTTAGGTGAACATTTTCATCATCTCTAGATAAGAGAAGTCTTATATAAAATACAGGAAATATAACCAACCAAAGAAAAAGCTAGTAAATTTTGCTATATTTGAATTAAGTTGTATTCAAAAAGCATACCATTAATAAGTGAAAAACCACAAAGTGGGAGAATATATTAATAACAGATTAAACCAGCAGAGGACTGGTATCCTGAGTATATAAATTACTCATATGCATCAAAAACTGAAACCCAACAGAAAAAATAGGCAAATATATTAATAACAGATTAAATATATTAATAACAGATTAAACCAGCAGAGGACTGGTATCCTGAGTATATAAATTACTCATATGCATCAAAAACTGAAACCCAACAGAAAAATAGGCAAAGACCCACATAAGCATTTGTGCCCTTCCACTCCCTAGATCCATGTGGTTCATAAACCAAAGAAAAGATGCTCATTAATCTTGTTAGTGACTATTTCTCTGGTGGCTCAGATGGTAAAGCGTCTGTTTGCAATGCAGGATACCCAGGTTTGATCCCTGGGTCGGGTAGATACCCTGGAGAAGGAAATGGCAACCCACTCCAGTATTCTTGCCTGGAAAAACCCCGTGGTTGGAGGAGCCTGATAGGTTATAGTCCATGGGGTCCCAAAGAGTTGGACCCGACTAAGCGACTTCACTTTTCAATCACAACCTTGTTCAGTTCAGTTAGTTCAGTCACTCAGTCATGTCCAACTCTTTATTATTATATATAAATATATATATATTTATTAATCACAGCACGCCAGGCCTCCGTGTTCATCACCGTCTCCCAGAGTTCACTCAGACTCACGTCCATCGAGTCTGTGATGCCATCCAGCCATCTCATCCTCGGTTGTCCCCTTCTCCTCCTGCCCCCAATCCCTCCCAGCAACACAGTCTTTTCCAATGAGTCAACTCTTCGCATGAGGTGGCCAAAGTACTGGAGTTTCAGCTTTAGCATCATTCCTTCCAAAGAACTCCCAGGGTTGATCTCCTTCAGAATGGACTGGTTGGATCTCCTTGCAGTCCAAGGGACTCTCAAGAGTCTTCTCCAACACCACAGTTCAAAAGCATCAATTCTTTGGCACTCAGCCTTCTTCACAGTCCAACTCCCACATCCATACATGACCACAGGAAAAACCATAGCCTTGACTAGACGGACCTTAGTAGGCAAAGTAATGTCTCTGCTTTTCAATATACTGTCTAGGTTGGTCATAACTTTTCTTCCAAGGACTAAGCGTCTTCTAATTTCATGGCTGCAGTCACCATCTGCAGTGATTTTGGAGCCCCCAAAATAAAGTCTGACACTGTTTCCACTGTTTCCCTGTCTATTTCCCATGAAGTGATGGGACTGGATGCCATGATCTTCGTTTTCTGAATGTTGAGCTATAAGCCAACTTTTTCGCTCTCCTCTTTCACTTTCATCAAGAGGCTTTTTAGCTCTTCTTCACTTTCTGCCATAAGGGTGGTGTCATCTGCACATCTGAGGTTATTGGTATTTCTCCCGGCAATCTTGATTCCAGCTTGTGCTTCTTTCAGTCCAGTGTTTCTCATGATGTACTCGGCATATAAGTTAAATAAGCAGGGTGACAATATACAGCCTTGGCATACTCTTTTTCCTATTTAGAACTAGTCTGTTGTTCCATGTCCAGTTCTAACTGTTGCTTCCTGACCTGCATACAGATTTCTCAAGAGGCTGGTCAGGTGGTCTGGTATTCCCATCTCTTTCAGAATTTTCCACAGTTTATTGTGATCCATACAGTCAAAGGCTTTGACATAATCAATAAAGCAGAAATAGATGTTTTTCTGGAACTCTCTTGCTTTTTCCATGATCCAGCGGATGTTGGCAATTTGATCTCTGGTTCCTCTGCCTTTTCTAAAACCAGCTTGAACATCAGAAAGTTCACGGTTCATGTATTGCTGAAGCGTAATGAGTATAATGCAGAGTAAAGCTATAGTGAGTGGCCATCATATCCTTTACCAGTTTGGCTAAAAAAAAAAAACAACAACACTCACACTCACAGTACCAACTGTTGAGAAGGATATGGAAAAAGAGAAGCTCATACACTACTGGTAGATGTCTTGGAAACAGGCCTTATCTAATATGGCTCAAAACATATACACCCTCTGACCTACTAATTCCACTGTCAGAAGTATGCTCCAGAGAAGCTCCTATGTGTTCTCCATGAATTCATAAATGAGAATGTCCAGGGTGACATTGTTCCTGAAAACTGAAACGATGAAATGTTCATTTTGAAATTAATAAACAATTTGAGACATATCCAGTTCCAGGAAAACTATTCAGTAGTAACACCCCACAGAGATACAAAGCAGCATGAATGGATCTCACAGGTACACTGTTAAATGAAAGAAGCAAGATGTAAAAGCCTATAGACAATTTGATTTCACTATATGATGTTCAAAAACAAGCAAAATTATACATAAAACTTTAGGATGCATTACCTAAATGGTAAAGCTATTAAAAACAAGCAATTACTGAAAAATTTCGAGTAGCCATTACCTATATGACAGGAGGAAGGTTTTGTGCTTGGGAAAGGAGTAGAGGTCAGAGGGACTTTAGGAGATTGTCTATGTTTTATTTTTTGTTTTGGGTCCTGGCTACTTGTGTGTTTGCTTTCTAAGTATTGGTAAACTGTAAATTTAAGTTTATGCAGTGTTATGTACATCTTTACCACTTTCCATTAGACAGAGTAGTTTAACCTTAAAGCCATATTGTGACATCATCATACACTCAGGAAAAAATTAAAAAGTGTGACAGTCCTGATATTGTCAAAGCTGTAGGGCATTAAGAGTTCTCACTGCCAGTAAGAATGTAAACTGGAATAAATACTTTAGAAAACTGTTCGACATTCTTGTGTGAAGTAGATGCCCATGAGATGAAAGAAATGAGATTGTGAGTCAGAGACAAAAGTGGAGAAATAATGAAATAAAATAAGAGAGAATCCTCACTGGGACTGATGAAGAGTATGTCTGTTAAACTGAGAAGGATGATTAGCTTTAGTATCTGAACCTAGAGCAAAAAAATAATGAACACAAAGAATTGCCATATTGGAGAACATGCTTGGGGTGAGCAACCACTCACCACTCCCCCACCAGCATCACACTGGAGGAGACTGGGACTGGCATTTTCAAGTTGAAACCTCAGATAGGAGTTCCCACAGTGACTCACACGTAGCTCAGTAGAATTTTCTTGATGGTATTCATGCTTTTCAGTTTCACCACTGGGAGCCTTGATGAGTTATCAAGGGTTAATTATTTCACACCCCTCCCATTTCCTCCCCTCTGAAGAGGTTTGATTACCTGAGCAGGAGCAGCGCTGAGCTGACTCTGACGTTAGTTTGAGTGTGACCGAAAAATCTCTCTGGCACTCATCCAGTTACTAAATATAAAAACTCTAGAGACAAGAGAGCTCTTTAGCATCTCCCTGGGGTTGTGAAGAATGTGTCCTTTTAAGTTAAAAAGCACTAGAAAGTGAGGTCGCTCAGTCCTGTCCGACTTTGCGACCCCATGGACTGTAGCCCACCATGCTCCTCCGTCCATGGGATTTTCCAGGCAAGAGTACAGGAGTGGGGTGCCATTTCCTTCTCCAGGGGATCTTCCTGACCCAAGGATCAAACCCAGGTCTCCCACATTGTAGGCAGATGCTTTACCACCTGAGCCACCAGGGAAGTCCTTAAAAAGCACTATGTTATTAAAATACCCTTTTTGTAAGAAAAAGAGCTATCCACATTTGGAGGATCAAGGTTTCTTTCCCCATTTCCCCACCACCCCATCCCTTTCTGGGAGGCATTTGCTTCTGGTGTAGTGGATATTTGCTTCCGCTGCCCAGCATCCATTTCTTCTGTTAAAATGCACCACACTTTTTTCTTTAGGGTCATCACCCTTCTCTCACTTACAGAGCATGAGACTTGGTGACCCAGGCCTTACCCAATTAGTTCTTTTGACCCTATGGACACAGATTGTTCAAGAATGAGTCTGTAACCCAATTTGGGTGTTTGAGGGAATGTACATCCGTGGGCTTGTGGGAGAGTGGCCAAGAGATGTTCTTGGAGTGCGGATATGTGCTCTGAAGGAACGGGAGAGGGACACTGTAGGGTCTGCAGAAGGCACCAATGCCAGGACAGCTAGAAATCAGGTCCCTGATGTTTTCACTGGGGCCATTGAGCCAAGCTTTGCCTGAAGTTAGACCTTTCAATAACATCAGTCAATAAATCCATAGTTTAAGCTAATTTGAGTTGCACTTTCAGTCATCTGCAACATAAGTAAAGTATAGGGTCTTTGGTGAAAGAAGTCTTTGTTGGCAAAAGAACATCAAGATCATGCTTTGAGAGGTGGGCAGTAGCAAGGAAGAAATTTACCTTGTAGCTAACCCTAAGAGACCTAGATGAGAGAGATGAAGTAGCTCTGTCAGTGCTGGGACCAGGTGCAGAAGGCAATATTGAAAGAACTTTGATGCGGATGAAAGCACTAAGACCATACAAATACAAGTAAAATAAAAAGACTTTCATCATCTGAGATGCAGTCTACAAACAGGTGATTTAATGGGGAGTTTTGTACCTTTTCCTGGGTCCCAGTGAATTCAGGATATTCACAATTGTCCATGAGTAAGACTTTCTGAGTGGTGATAGACCTACCAGAGGTATGGTGTTAACACATTGTATATATAAAGAGAAATTTATTAAAAAATATATGAAAGGAGAAAAATATTACTGTTATGGTGACAGTGGATATTTCAAGGTACTGGGGTCTGGCCTTTATTTTATTTATTTATTCTTATTTTTCACAGTTTTCTACAGTGACTATGACAACTAGGTTATAGTCCCTTTAAAGGGAAGTCACATGGCTAGCTGTAATCTGTAGGTCAAGATCAAGTTCAGAGTTGCTTAACTTCTTACCCTTTATATCCAACCTTAGTGTCTGCCTTTGCAAAATTTTGGCACTAATGGTACATGGAAACTAACTGAAATGCTGTGATTTAAATGAGAGGATTTTTGATTCAAACTAAGTATGTATAGGATTCCAGCTCTCATGGGCATTACTATCTCCCCATTATCTAGTCAATTGCAGTTCTCCCATTGTATAGGGTAGATTCTAAGTGAACTGAGTTTTCCAGGTGATCTTATCTGTCTCACCCATGTTTTCCCTATCTTCTGACCTGAGTAAAATTCTCTCACTTCCATTTTATAAATTTTGTCAAGTGGCCCCTTGTCTCTTGTCATATGTCTGATTCTTTGGCAACTCCATGAATTGTAGCCCACCAGGCTCCTCTGTTCATGGGATTTCCCAGGTAAGAATACTAGAGTGGGTTGCCATTTCCTTCTCTAAGGGGATCTTCCTGACTCAGGGATCAAATCCATGTCTTCTGCTTTGACAGGTGGATTCTTTACCACTGAGCCATCTGGGAAGCCCATCAAGTGGCCCCTTAGTTGTCTATAAATGTGTAATTCTAATTACACATAATTCCAGTGTTTCCATTTAGTGTTTGGAGGATATCTTTAAGGAGTCTGAGATTTTTGCCACGTTTCCTGCTGACAGAGGGAGAAAACAGATCACTTAATTTCTACAGTATTATCATATGTAGTAGTTTTATTTTGTAGTTATCCCTCCACATAATTATAGCCAACTCTCAACAAGCCCTTAAGAAAATTCATGATATGAGTTTTTATTAATAAACAGAATATGGAAAATATTACAATACAGAAGACTTCTTTACCAAAAATACATTCAATGGCTCCTTTCAAAAAGCAAACTTCTCTTGTACATAATTAATCATAGACCTTCATGGGTCTTTTATGGTCATCTTTATAAATAAATTGAGACATGCTGTATTCCTTTTAAAAGAATCAGTTCAGTTCAGTTCAGTTCAGTCGCTCAGTCGTGTCCAACTCTTTGCGACCCCATAAATCACAGCCCGCCAGGCCTCCCTGTTCATCACCATCTCCCGGAGTTCACTCAGACTCACGTCCATCGAGTCCGTGATGCTATCCAGCCATCTCATCCTCGGTCGTCCCCTTCTCCTCCTGCCTCCAACCCCTCCCAGCATCAGAGTCGTTTCCAATGAGTCAACTCTTCGCAAGAGGTGGCCAAAGTACTAGAGTTTCAGCTTTAGCATCATTCCTTCCAAAGAAATCCCAGGGTTGATCTCCTTCAGAATGGACTGGTTGAATCTCCTTGCAGTCCAAGGACTCTCAAGAGTCTTCTCCAACACCACAGTTCAAAAGCATCAATTCTTCGGCACTCAGCCTTCTTCACAGTCCAACTCCCACATCCATACATGACCACAGGAAAAACCATAGCCTTGACTAGAGGGACCTTAGTCAGCAAAGTAATGTCTCTGCTTTTGAATATACTTAGGTTGGTCAAACTTTTCTTCCAAGGAGTAGGCGTCTTTTAATTTCATGGCTGCAGTCACCATCTGCAGTGATTTTGGAGCCCCCAAAATAAAGTCTGACACTGTTTCCACTGTTTCCCCATCTATTTCCCATGATAATCATTATTATTTCCACCCAGTGTTTTCACCCAATAAGATCTATGTTTCCATAGTAAAGAACAAGAACATTCTATATGAGCTGAAATGGAGAAATGCTCAGAATAGAATATGAAGTTGAAAAAGAAAGATGCAAACTGATCTTAGCATCTCTAGATGTGGCACAACAACAATTGTGATGGAGTCGCACCAGCTGTGTGTTCTTGCCAAAGAATTAAGCCTGAATCTAACCAAATCTTTAGAGCTAAGTTACATTTATAGGAAATACAAAGAAAAGAGGAATACTTTAAAAGAAAAGACAAGGAAAGAAACCCAGAATGTGGAACAGTACATTGGTTTGTACAGCTTGTCAATGGCAGGGGGAAAGGAGGGAAGGCTGGCCTTGATTAAAATAAACTTAAGGGTTATAACCTGTGGAGGAGGAAATGGCAACCCACTCCAGTATTCTTTTTTTTTTTTTTTTAAAGGTTTTCAGGATTTATTTAAGCATATTTTTGGGCCACTACGTACCATTGCTGACTTATTTTTATCTTGGTGAATGACACCCTCATTCATCTTGTCACTGAAGCCTGAAACTTGAATGTTATTATCCACTCCCTCCCTTTCACTCACCCCTCTGGTCCCATCTGGTCTTGCTTGTCTCAAATAGAGCTTGGAAGCAATTTTATTCATCTTCATGACTGTGTGGCCACAACAAACTCTGGAAAATTCTTAAAGAGATGGAAATATCAGACCACCGGACCTGCCTCTTGAAAAATCTGTATGCAGGTCAGGAAGCAACAGTTAGAACTGGACACAGAACAACAGACTGGTTCCAAATAGAGAAAGGAGTACATCAAGGCTGTATATTGTCACCCTGCTTATTTAACTTATATGCAGAGTACATCATGAGAAATGCCAGGCTTTATGAACCTCAAACTAGAATCAAGATTGCTGGGAGAAATATCAATAACCTCAGATATGCAGATGACACCACCCTTATGGCAGAAAGTGAAGAACTAACGAGCCTCTTGATGAAAGTGAAGGAAGAGAGTAAAAAAGTTGGCTTAAAACTCAACATTCAGAAAACTAAGATCATGGCTGTCTGGTCCCATCATTTCATGGCAAATAGATGAGAAACAGTGGAAACAATAGTGACAGACTTTATTTTTGGGAGCTCCAAAATCACTGCAGATGGTGACTGCAGCCATGCAATTAAAAGACGCTTGCTCCTTGGAAGAAAAGTTATGACCAATCTAGACAGCATATTAAAATTCAGAGACATTACTTTTCCAACAGAGATCTGTCTAGTCAAAGCTATGGTTTTTCCAGTGGTCATGTATGGATGTGAGAGTTGGACTATGAAGAAAGCTGAGTGCCTAAGACTTGATGCTTTTGAACTGTGGTGTTGGAGAAGACTCTTGAGAGTTCTTTGGACAGCAAGGAGATCCAACCAGTCCATCCTAATGGAAATCAGTCCTGAATATTCATTGGAAAGACTGATACTGAAGCTGAAACTCCAATACTTTGGCCAGCTGATGAGAAGAACTGACTCACTGGAAAAGACCCTGATGCTGGGAAAATTGAAGGCGGGAGGAGAAGGGGACAACAGAGGATGAGATGGTTGGGTGGCATCACGAATTCAATGGACATGAGTCTGAGTAAACTCCAGGAGTTGGTGATGGACAGGGAGACCTGGTGTGCTGCAATCCAAGGGGTAGCAAAGAGTGAGACATGACTGAGCGACTGAACTGAATTGAACTGCCACTCTTATTCAAGTTACTATTATCTCTCACGTGGAAATCTGTGAACACTTCTTAACTGTTTTTATAACGTAGCAGCTGAGGTGATTTAAAAATTAATGTATTTATTTTAATTGGAGGCTAATTACTTTACAATATTGTGGTGGTTATTGCTATACATTGACATGAATCAGCCGATGTGTCCCCTATCCCAAACCCGCCCCTCCCACCTCCTTATCCCATCCCTCTGGGTTGTCCCAGTGCACTCCAGTATTCTTTCCTGAAAATTCCCATGGATTGAGAAGCCTGGCCTACTGTAGTTGAAAGGGTTGCAAAGAATCGGACACAAGTAAGTGACTGAGCACACAGAGCACAAGGATTATAACAACCAAATGCAGTGTAGGGTTACAGCAACCAAAAGCACAAGGGTTATAGCGAACAAGTGCAGTGTTTAAATCTGGACTTAAACCTATTATAAAAGGACATTTTTGAGATAATCAGGGGAATTTGATTATGGACTGAAGAATCAGGTGCTGCTAAGACATCATTATTAATTTTGTCTTATGTGATAATGGTAATTAGCAGAGTGTCAATTTTAAAAAACAAGATGCACATTGATGTCTGTAAGGGTGAAATAATATGACAGCTGGGATTTGTTTTAAAAGAAAAATTTGATAATTTTGAATTTGTGTATTGAGAGTATGTACTATTTTCTCTGCTTTTGATATGTCAGAAAATTTATATAAAATAGTAAATGGAAAATGCAAATTGTAAAATGCATTATGATGTGCTTTTTTGTCTGAAAAAGGGAGAAATAAGAATATATACTTTATTTTGTGTCTGCATTGGGAGGATACACAAAAGATTTAAGAAAATAGAAACCTATAGGGTGGGTGGGGGAACTGGCTGAACCTGAAGGGGTGAGAAGGAAGCTTCTCAATATAAGTTTTTATATTGCTTTAAACTTTAGCCATTTGGACGTGTTGCCTAAACAGTTAAAACACCAAGAAATAAAAGTTTAGTGAAAATGACAATATTCAAAAAAGTCCTGTATACATGGAGAAAAAGAAAGGGGCATGGCATCCAATCCCATCACTTCATGGGAAGTAGATGGGGAAACAGTGGAAACAGTGTCAGACTTTATTTTGGGGGCTCCAAAATCACTGCAGATGGTGATTGGAGCCATGAAATTAAAAGACGTTTACTCCTTGGAAGAAAAGTTATGACCAACCTAGACAGCATATTGAAAAGCAGAGACATTACTTTGCCCATGAAGGTCCATCTAGTCAAGGTTATGGTTTTCCCCGTGGTCATGTATCGATGTGAGAGTTGGACTGTGAAGAAGGCTGAGTGCCAAAGAATTGATGCTTTTGAACTGTGGTGTTGGAGAAGACTCTTGAGAGTCCCTTGGACTGCAAGGAGATCCAGCCAGTCCATTCTAAAGGAGATCAACCCTGGGATTTTTTGGAAGGAATGATGGTAAAGCTGAAACCCCAGTACTTTGGCCACCTCATGCGAAGTGTTGACTCATTGGAAAAGACTGTGATGCTGGGAGGGATTGGGGGCAGGAGGCGAAGGGGACGGCAGAGGATGAAATGGCTGGATGGCATCACTGACTCGATGAACGTGAGTGAGTAAACTCCAGGAGATGGTGATGGACCGGGAGGCCTGGCGTGCTGCAATTCATGGGGTCGCAGAGAGTCGGACACGACTGAGTGACTGAACTGAACTGAACTGAAATGAGAATAGATTTCTAGGCGCCTTCATTTCTAGACTTCAATGAATTAATACATTGCTAATTTTTTTTAAAGCCTGACTAGTAACTAATTTCATTTAAAAAAATTTATTTATTTATTTATTTAGGCTGTCCTGGGTCTTTGCTGCTACATGTAGGCTTAGTTGTTCCATGGCATGTGGGATCTTCCTGGGCTGTGGGGTTTGAACTATGCTCCCTTCATTGGCAGATGGATTCCCAGGGAAGTTCCCATTGTTAAACTTTTATTAAGCTGGATCCAGTAATAATTCTAGAGATGGATAGAGAACAGAGTAATAATAATAAGAAACAAAACAAGCCAAAATCAGAACACAAAATGTGAGGCCTGAAACTTTTAAGAGTTTTGCTTGGACTCATGCATGCTGTTAGTAAATCTAACCTCTGACCCCATGTTTAATCAAATCTACCTTACACTTGAATATGTACATTTGCTTGTTGTTATTAGGTATGTGGGCAGACATAGTAAGGGCAAATATGAAATTTATGAAACATAGTTTACAGTGGGAAAACAATCTGGTTCTTAGGGAAACTCGTGTTCTTGCTTGAAATGAACAGTCATATACCTTTGGGCAAATTGGTCTTTTCAGGCATCAGTTTCCTTGTCTATACCATAAAGAAATTGAACATGATCTCTTGAGTCACCACTAACTTTGTGGCACTATAAAGATACACACACAGAATAAGCTGGATATTTATAATAAATGCATTTAGTAATGTTTAAAGTGAGTGACAAGGAAATTCAGGCAGAGAAGACAGAGGAAGATCACAGGGTTTTCAGAAAATATTCCATCTGAGAGCTCACTTCCCTTTTATAAATAGATGTTTGCTTTTAAGATTTCCAGACAAAAGTCACGCTCCCAGAGTTGAGGTTTGAGATTTTAACCTCAATAATGGAGAGTGTGGATCAACACTTTCTGACAATTGATGCCCAAAGCCCCTGAGATGGAAGGAAAGGGGACATCTAGTGTATATGAGAGGAAATAGAATATCGAGGTGCCTTCAGTTCCCCCAGCATTAGGGGAAAGAATCACTGCAGGAAGGAATGCATTTTTCCTTGGTGGAAGAGTTTGAAAGTTCAGGTCAAAGTCAGAATATTAGAGCAGCTGTGCATATGTCACCTAATACAATTTCCTCATGTTATAAATTTTATAAAGGAGGAGGCCAACCTAGTAAGCTTATATGACATAGCTCAGTTTGCATTAGAGCAAGGCTAAGAATTAGTTTCATGATTGGAGTAGAAAAGGCACCTAAATATGAGGATAAGGAACAGGCCAGGGATTTCCCTGGCAGTTCAGTGGTTAGGAATGCACACTTCCAATGCAGGGGGCATGGGTTTGGTCCCTGGTCAGGGAACTAAGATCCTACAAGTCACATGGCATGGCCAAAAACAAAACCAAAAAGAATCAGGCCATTCATTCATGGTGGTATTTC
The DNA here is from genome assembly GCA_917880005.1 of Nanger dama. Classification (NCBI taxonomy): domain Eukaryota; kingdom Metazoa; phylum Chordata; class Mammalia; order Artiodactyla; family Bovidae; genus Nanger; species Nanger dama. Next base: position 37,350,920 of record CAKJTW010000008.1, read on the forward strand.
CCAGCTCCTAGTCCAGTTCCTGACAAATAGTAGATGCTTCATAAACATTGGTCACAGAACTCACCAGCTGACTGACTTGACTGAATGAATGTATGAGTGATATATTTCTACCTGTGTTCCCAGTGAACACTCTCCATTTCAGACAGAGGACTATTATTTCACTGGAGATAGTAGAGGGCTCCCTCTACTTGCCAAGAGACACTTGACAGAGTAGCACTTTTCTTCCTCTGAGTATTACTTCCTTTTCCTTGATGAGGACAGGGTAAATGTGTCTTCACAGGATGTGTGTGGTCTAGCCTGAGAGAGAACTGACGTTTTTTTGCTGTCATCGTAGATGACAGAGTTAAGAGAGGAGTGATTGGTAGTCAAACGCCTGCTGTGCTGGGCCAGCAGTCTAGAGAGTGGCCACTGCTCCTGTGACTTGGGAGGAGAGACAGTTTCAGGAAATACTCAGTTCGATTGGAGAATTGAAACGGCAACTAAACAGAGCCATTGTTTGACTTTCTTCTTCAGAACCCATGTTTTCACATCTTTTTTTGACTGTGTCCTGCTCATGCTGCTACTGCTTACAAGTAAGTCTGGATTTTTGCAGTTGGATAGTGCAAGATAAAGATGCAAGGATGGTCACTGTAATAAGCAAAAGTCTGACAGCAACCTAAATGTCCACCAGCAGAGTAGTGGGTGACGAAATTGTGATATATCCATGATACAAATAGCAAAGCTGATGAAACATAATGATATGAGATGTCTTTAAATCATAATGTTAGTTGAAGAAAGCAAGGTGCATAAAAATGGATATATTGGACTTGTTTTTGTGTGTGTCACAGGGGAGTGGGAATACATGAATGCTTCTTTGGGAAATGAAGCTGGGAAATGGAAAAGAGCAGGGTATGGGAGAGTTGTCATATGCTTTTTATACTATTTTAATATGTGTGTATATCAGTGTGTAGTTTATATAAAACTTAAACCTCAGAACAGCCATACACTACTTATTCAGCCAAGGGTTTTTATTCATTATGTGACTGGTGCTTGGTTAAAAAAAAAAAAAAAAAAGGAGAGAGTTTTGTGTTAGGATAACTGCCCTGAGTTTGTGAATAGATGACTAGCCTAGATGGGTGAGCTCTTTTCCTGGCTGACAGTGACCCACTGCTGATTATCTGTTTCCATCAGCAGTGCCCTTCGATGTTCACAGGACCAGGCCACGATTCTCTCCTTGGGCACTGGTTCTCAAAGTGAGGTTCTAAGATGAACCATATCCTGAGTGTGTCCTGGGAACTTGTTAGAGATACAATTCTTGGGCCCCACCCGAGAACTATTGAATGGGAAACTTTAGCAGTTGAGCCCAGCTCTCTCTGTTTGAACAAGGCTTTCTGGTGATTCTGGTGCCCCTTGAGTCTAAGAATCATTGCTATAGTGAACTGTTCTCCAAGCAGGACAGCAGCAGTGGTTTCCTCTTTTTTCTGCAGAGCATTGCTTGCAGTTTTCTTGAAATGGACCAACCTCTCTCACTGCTCTCTTTCCCTCTTTATGCAGGTTCTTTGAAAGGGGCATATGTGTCTCAGGTGGGTCAGAATGCTGATCTGCCCTGCACCTACTCTCCAGCTACCACTGAGAATCTCGTGCCTGTGTGCTGGGGCAAGGGACCCTGCCCTGTGTTTGAATGTTACAGTTTGGTGCTCAGGACTGATGGAAGGAACGTGACCTATCAGACATCCAGCAGATACCTACTAAAGAGGGATTTGCACAAAGGAGACGTGACCTTAACCATAAAGAATGTGACTTTAGCTGACAGTGGGACCTATTGCTGCCGGATCCAATTCCCAGGTCTAATGAATGATCGAAAATCAAACCTGGAGTTGATCATCAAACCAGGTGAGTAGACTTTTGCATACCTTCTTTCTGAATGAGATTTGCCTGTGGATCGTATTAAATACACTGACTGATCTCACCTTTGGTCTTCCCAATTACAGCCCTCCAGGTGGGTCCCTAAGACCTAAAGTTTAACGGGTACAACCATGTTTAATTCCCTCCATCCATTTTGAATCTCATGGTCATAGAATGAAGGAAAGTGCTAGATCAGTGGTCTGAGTACCTGACTGGTCATTGGAATCACCTGGGGAGCCTTTTGACTCCCACAGATGCTTGGGCTCCAGCCCTAAACCAGGGAAATCAGCATTTCTGAAGGTGGATGGAGCCTGAGCATGGGAGTTTTACAAAGTCTACTCCCAGTGATTCTCCCCCATGTGCAGCCAGGATTGAGAACCACTGGACTCTGCATGTGTGGGGAAGAGGGGGCATGTATGCTTTCATGTTTTAATGCTTATAGAGTGTATACTTAGTGGTTGATGGAGCTAAGTTCAAATTTGACACTGCTTCTTACCAGCTGTGTAATCTTGGTCAAGCTATTTAAACTCTGTGACCTCTTCCTCTATAAAATATAATACTACCTACCCTAGAGGCCACTGGAAGGATTTTATGACATGTTTTGTGGAAAGCATTTACTATGCCTGTAAGGTTTATTATTAACAATTAGACTGTGCTAATAATGATGTAACACAGCTCTGTCAGACATCCTGAGTGTCATATACTGTCAACGAAGGTGTTCAGGTAGGTTTGGAAGTTTAGCATGTGTTTCTCTTCTATTGTGTTTACAATTTTTTTCTGTTGCCACTTTTCTGCTGTCAGAGAAGCCTCATCCTTACGTTGGTTTCTGACTTTAGCCAAGGTCACCCCAGCTTGGACTCCATGGAGGGACATCACTACAGCCTTTCCAAAGATGCTCACCACAAAGGGACCTGTCTCAGGTAATTACACATGGTGTATAGGAGGAAACCTTTAGTTAGTTTCTGAGTTCAGAGGATTTAGAATATGGGGAAAATATGAGAAAATAGTTTGAGTGGAGGCATGAATATTTCTGTGCACCCAGGATAGTGACAGGGGTAAGGAAAGGGTGAAGGTAAATTTATGCTGGGAAAAAAGAGCCCCAGGCTAGGATTCTGAATTAGTCATGAGTAGCCCTCTACCTGAGCCAAAACCTTTCACTTCTCCTGATAGCATCTTCTTCTTCTGTCTGAGTAATGAGTTCAGAGACTTGGATTTCACCACCCAATAATTCCTGACTCCTGAAAAAGAGTTCTGATGAGCTTCGTATTTTGCCAAACAAGGGAAAAAAAGATTTCTATATTGACATCCCTGTGTTTAAAAAAAAAAGAGGATACTCATATATAAGTTTAATGAAAAACTCATTATGTTTCCTTATTATTTTCTGACTTACTCTTGTACTGATGATGTTTTGTCATGTATTGGCCCCAGTCCATGTTTGGGATAATTTGGATTAGGCTATTTCAAGAGTTCCTTCTAACTGGAATAAAGTCCATCATCTTCCTCAGATTCTGACCTTAGAAGGAGCAGCTAAATCCTTCAAGTATTTCAACAAGTATTTTTCACAATGCTCTAGAAAGAAGATAAGGTTGACAGAGCAGACATCAAGTCACATTGATCATGGAGGAGTCCTGGTCTCTCTAAACTCTCCAAAGCATAGTCTTTGATTCCGTAAAATGAGGTTGTTGTTGTTTAGTTGCTAAGTCATGTTTGACTCTTTTGCGACCACATGGACTGTAACCCATCAAGCTCCTGTCCATGAGATTTCCCAAGCAAGAATACTAGAGTGGGTTGCCGTTTCCTTCCAGGGAATCTTCCAGACCCAGGAATTGAACTCATGTATTCTGAATTGGCAGGTGGATTCTTTACCACTGAGCAACCAGGAAAGCCCTAAAATTTAATAATAGGTAAATTCCAACCCTAATCTATTAAATCTCTCAGATTTAAATAAGGAAGTGTGTCTAAAGTGCTTAGCCCAGAGTCTGATCATGGTACATACTCAGTACATGTTAGTTATTGTCACTTTCAGTAAGATCTAGAGGCAGAATGATTGCAGTTAAGTACTACTTCAGTGATGGGTTTCCCAGGTGACTCTGTGGGTAAAGAATCTGACTGAAATTCAGGAAACACAAGAGATGAAGGTTCCATCTCTGGGTCAGGGAGACCCCCTGGAGGAGGACATGGCAACCCACTTCAGTATTCTTGTCTGGAGAATCCCATGGACATAGGAGCCTGGCAGGCTATGGTCCATACAGTTGCAGAGTTGGACACGACTGAAACAACTGAGCACAGCACAGCACTTCAGTGATAGGCAGAATGGGTTCTAATGTCAGCTTTTTCTGTTAGTTTTATAAACTCAGTTTTGTTGCTCAAACTCTGTGAGGCTCAATTTTCTTACCTCTATAATGAGGTTAATTTCCAGTGCCTATGTCATAAGACTATTGTAAAGATCGTTGTGACGACATATGTAAAGCACTAAACATAATGCATAATGCCCTGCCCAGAGAAAGCACTCAAATATTAGTTATTTTAAATATTAGTGTCAGTTCTCTAGAGGTTGAATCTTTTTGTTGGTTCTCTAGTCACTGGATACCAACATCTCTCATGCAATTAGTAAGGAAGTTAAATATGGTGGAAACAGATGATCACCCAAATAGTGAGCTAATCAAATCATACCAAGTATTTATCATATGTCATTGTTATATTTTGAAGAATTCCATGACTGTAGGCCTTGAAGGGAATGGTGGGAATCCCACTTACCCATCATGGGTTTCAGTGCTCTTTACAATGTCATGCCCAAGTGGACATTTTCTGTGTGACCACACACCTTCCCAGATAGAGAAGTGGCTTCCTCACAAGGCAGTGCACATTTTTTGAGGTGTCTGTACCATAACCAGAAGTGGCCTTCATGTCAGGTTTTACTTGTTTGTTCCTTCCCTTTAGGGCAACAGAATGGGGCCATCTTTTGTACCTGGGAATATAGGCAGAGTGCCTACAATCTTTGAGCTTTTCAAAGGCCTGAGAAAATACTTAAACAAAAAAGGCAATGGCTCCAAACTATGGAAATAAAATGAAAAGTTGAAATTAATTAGTATTTAATTAGTTAATTAGTATTTAATGGTATGACTATAATATGTAACATTATACCAGTTAATTACCTGCAAGTCAACTTGTGTGTAGTTGTACACACCCTTTCTTTAATGTGGAATGTGGGTACATATAATATGCTTGCTATGAAGTGGAGAGGAGCCTTTACAAGTAAGAGTTCCAAGGGTCTTTGAGGTTCCTAAACCAACTTTGAACATCAGACAAATGAAATCTCTCTTCCACCTGAAAAAGGCAGGACTGGATCACAGATGAATCCTTAGCTCTGGAAGTAGACTTGATTTGAATCTTGGGTTCTCCAGTTAATAGCTCTGTGATCTTGGACAAAATACCTCTCTGAGACTTCTTCATTTGAAAAATAGGAAAATAATAGTACTTTGCACACAGTGACTGCAGCCGTTGAATTAAAAGATGCTTGCTTCTTCAAAGAAAAGCGATGAGAGCTCTACTACTCAGTCGCTTCAGTCGGGTCCAACTCTGTGCGACCCCATAGACGGCAGCCCACCAGGCTCCCCATCCCTGGGACTCTCCAGGCAAGAACACTGGAGTGGGTTGCCATTTCCTTCTCCAAGACAGCTCTAGTCACTGTATTAAAAAGCAGAGACATACTTTGCTGACAAAGATCTGTATAGTCAAAATGATTTTTCCAGTAGTCATGTATGGATGTGAGAGTTGGACCATGCAGAAGGCTGAGCACTGAGGAACTAACTGATGCTTTCGAACTGTAGTATTGGAGAAGACTCTTGAGAATCCTTTGGACAGCAAGGAAACCAAACCAGTCAATCCTAAAGGAAATCAACCCTGCATTTTCATTGGAAAACTGGTGCTAAAGCTCCAATACTTTGGCCACCTAAAGTGAAGAGCTGACTCATTGGAAAGACCCTGATGCTGGAAAATATTGAGGACAAGAGAAGGGGTTACAGAGGATGAGATGGTTGGATGGCATCATTTACTCAATGGACATGAGTTTGAGCAATCTCACAGAGATAGTAAAGGACAGGGAAGCCTGCAGTTTATGGAGTTGCAGAGTCGGACATAGTGACTGAACAAGAACAGCATTGTGGTGAAGGTGAAAAGAGGTACATAAAACATGCTAGATGGTAAATGTTAAGTTTGTATACTTTTAAGATCATTAACCTGCTCCACCAATCTTGGGTCCTCTAGGAAACACACTGTAACTTCCTCCATATGTCCCACCCATCATGGTTGATGTCAATCTATGTGAAAATAAGCTGTGATAACCCAGTAGTGCTCTAGTTTATTGATCATTTTCACTGTAAAATGAAGTTAAAAAAGTTAGAAGTCAGACAGTCTTATCATTTAAGCCAAGAAAAGTAATTATATGGAAGCAGAAACTAGATTTACACTAGAATATATTGTATGTGTAATTTACTTAGTAGTTCCACCAGTGTGGTTTTTAAATTCCTTTTTGTAATAGGAGCAAAGGTAAATGGGAGATAATGTCTTTCCTTTTCTTAAAAAAATAAACAAACAAAACTTTAGACTGAGAATAAACTTTTATAATATTAAAATCAGAGTCTGTATGCCAGGAGTTTTGCATTAAAAGCTTAGACTTTGAAGCTTCCAGAAAGTGACCATGGCATTTAGGAAGTTTCAGAGCCTCTGACTCAACCAGAAAAATGAGTTTGCACGCTTAATGTTCCCAAGGCTGATGATTTATTGGTTTTTAAGTTGCATTGTTAATGAGATAAGGGCCTGCGCCCATCTTGTTCACTGTTCTGTCCTCTGTGCCTGGCATAGAGTGGGGATGTAATATATGTTCATTGAATGGATAAGCAGATAAATAAATAAATAAATGCCTAAAAAGGAAAGAAAGTGAGCTGGGATCTGGGCAACATGATGAGCTTAGTAATCACAGTGCCGACGTGAATATTGTTGGAGGCAGCATAGTTAAGAGTGTGTACTTTAAGGCCATGCAGACCTAAATTGGAAGGCCATTTCTGTTATTCACTAAGCTGTATGACCTTGTGTAAATCATTTAGCTTCATAATTCTCAGCTTCTTCGTCTGTGTAATGGGACAGATAGTCCCTACTTTAAGACAGTTGTTTTGAGTGCTAAATGAGATACTTCACTTGAAGAATTTAACACAATGCCTATTCATAGTAAATTATAGTTACAGTTATTATTATTTTCATTTTTAGGGAAAAATACCCTCTCTTAATGAGTAGATGTTAAATGGTTTTGAGAAAATCAACTTTCCTTACCTTTCAGAGTCTAATCATGCCACATCTTTATTTGTTGATGGACATCTATACAATGGAATATTACTTAGTTATAAAAATGAAATAATGCCATTTGCAGCAATATGGGTGGACTTTGAGATGATCATACTAAGTGAAGTAAGCCAGACAGAGAAAGGCAAATGTCATATCATATTGCTTATATGTGGAATCTAAAAAGATTGTACATATGAACTTATTTACAAAACAGAAATAGACTCATAGACATAGGAAACAAACTGATGGCTACCAAAAGGGAAAAGGGTGAAGGAGGGATAAATTAGCAGTTTGGGATTAACATATAAGAGGCATCCAAGTTGGCCCTAGTGGTAAAGAATCCACCTGCTAATGCATGAGATGCAAGAGATAGGGTCCAATCTCTGGATCAGGAAGATCCCCTGGAGTAAGAAATGACAACCCACTCTGGTATTCTTGCCTAGAAAAGTTCCATGAACAGAGAAGCCTGGCAGGCTACAGTCCATGGGGTCTCAAAGAGTTGAACATGACTGAGTGACTGAGCACACAGATATATAAAATAGATAACCAACAATATCTACTGTATAGCACAGGGAACTATACTCAGTAAGTTGTAATAACCTGTAAGGGAAAAGAATCTGAAAAAGAATATATATATTCTGAATCACTTTATTGTATACCTAAAACTAACACAACATTGTAAATCAACTATACGTCAATTAAAAAATGAACAAAATAAATATTAAAGAGCAGTCATTTGATCTAAAAAAAAGTCTAATTATAATGCCTGCTTGTGTATTGTCAATGTTGTTAGAATTTTGCAGACCGTTTTAGGTTCTACAGACACAACAAACCACGTACTCAAAATACGTCTTCCCAGAAGAAGTCTCCATTTTGTAGAACATAGGTAGTTTGGTTTGTTATCTGGGTGAGAAAACGTCATCCTAGAGTTGATTTGTAAATGTTCAATAAATTCTGTTGGTTTCTCAGTTAATTATTATGATGTAGAATTAATTTCAAATAGAATTATAGGTAGCTTAAAAAAAAACACAAAAACCTCATATAAAAGAGAGTTCCTAACTGTTTTGGCTATTTTTCTTCTTTGTGGTAGAGACACAGACACTGGAGACCCTCCATGATAAAACTCAGACAGTAAGTAACTGTGTGTGTGAGCTGAGCTCGTGCTCAACTCAAAGGAAAAAAGTATGGCTTTAGACTTCCTTCCTGTCCACTCTTTCCTTGGGGAAAAATACCTAATGTCCCTTGGCTTTGGGTCCCTTGACTATAACATGTTGCTGATGACAATTGTAACTGCAGAGGCCTGTTGTAAGGATGGAATGAGATAATACATATAAAAGTGCCTGGCACATAGCAGGTGCTGGAAAACCAAAAGGAAGAAGCACTAGCATTTCGTTCTTATCCTGAAATTTCATAACTGTATACCACTGTGGAGGGTTCAGACACCCTGCATCTCCTGAGAGCAGTGTTTTTCCTCGTTAACATTTCTAACCTAATGAGAAAGATTGTTTGTTTAAATTTATTTATTTATGACAAATCACCAGTCAGGAATATTATAAGGTAAGAACTTACATATCTAACCAAAATTTCAACTAACCACCATTTTAATGTCTCCCACCTTCTCAGAATGGAAGGGAAAATCACTAGAAAACAATCTGATAGCAGTGACTGGGAAATTGTTTGAGGACATTCCTGGGAGTCTGCATTCATTTGACTCAGTCTAATTCACTCTCAAGTATTTTGTGTTTGTCCTGCGGTCTTTGCAATCCAGGACTGCCTTTTAAATACATCTTTGTGCCACACTGCTTAGGGCACATTTACACAGTGCACTTGCAGTAAATGTGTGTTGAATAAATGGAGGAATTAATTGCTTAATGTTGTTTTAAAAGTGTTCACTGTTACTATTTTTAAAGGGGGAACATGAACTGAAATTTTAGAAGCAGGATGTAGAACAATAGCAATAAAAGCTACCACTGACTGAACATTTATCCTGTACCAGCCTCTTGCCAAGCGTTTTCTGTTTTTTTGTCACTTAATTTTCTCAATAACTTTACAAGATGACTCTGCTCTTTGGTGACAGAACTGGGATTTGAACCCAAGACTGTCAGGCTGCAAATTCCTAGCTTTTAAATCACTATCTTTCTGTGGAAATTGAGGTTTCATAGTACAACACAAAATTTAGACCTCTCTGAAACTCCCTGGAAACACGAGGGAATCTTATATAAATAGGGCTCCACTTTAATGTTCATTTTTGTTGGGGAAATTTGGAGTCCATTTACTAAGGCTACTTCTCCATTCACAGCACAGACAAGCATATCTTATTCTCTTGCTAAGTCCAAAACTTCAGCTAATCTCTTTCTTTGGGTGGTTTGAAGCTTGTCTAGAAGGGGACAGATCATGAGTCATTTCAAGGTCCCTGCATTCCTGGGACACTGTGAAAGGCCTGGTCTGATGCATAAGTCGTGAGATTACCTGGGCAGACAATGGGTTTCTGGCCATTTGCTGTAATTCTGTTTGTGTCCATAGGAAATATCCACACTGGCTACTGAGTTACAAGACATGGGTGCCACCACCAGAATAGGCCTCTACATAGGAGCAGGAGTCTCTGCTGGGCTGGCTCTGATTCTTATCTCCAGTGGTTTAATTCTCAAATGTAAGTCATTTGATGGTGCTTCTTTCTCCCTCTGATAAAGAACTGTTAATATAGGAACCAACCCAAACCTAGACATTATAATTATAAGGTTATATTGATTAGAATGAATACTCTTTAGTCCTTTCAAATCACAGGATTAAGAATAGCTTGTTTTTATTTAGTGCTTACCATGTGACAAGCATGTTTTTATATTTATTATTGTCACCACCTTATAAGGTAGGTAGTACTGTTATCCCCATTTTTTACAGCAGAGAAGAGTAACACTTAGAGACGGTAAACTTTCAAGGTTTTCTCAAGGTTTCAGAATTGGTAAGTGGCAAAGCTGGAATTTAGACTCAGGCAGGTTGATTCTAGTACCTATTTTCTAATTTTGTAAAGAACATAAATATTTTAAATTCATGAATCAGCAATCACTTCCTTCTAAGCATTTTCTATCTTATTTCTCTCTTAGGTGTGGTTCTTTAAAGAGGGGCAGTAGGTTCCTTTAACACTGGGTCATGGTCAAGGTTGCAGCACTTGTTATTTTCCTCCATTGTGGCACTCAGCAAACGTTTTACTTCTAAGTTGCTTATGTTTATTAAAAAAATAAGTATAATTTATATGCGATAAACTGTATATATAAAATATGTCCAGCTTAATGAATTTTGGTAGATGATTTCACTCAGGAAACCATCACCACAATCAATGACCAAACACTTCCATCCCTCCAAAAGCCTCACGTACTTTAATAATTGTGATGCATTCTCTTCTCTTTGGGGGAAGAGGCCAAGGCCTTATACCTCTATTATTTTAGTAGCCTTTCTTATTCATCTGTAAACATCAACTGTGTGTAGGATTGCAAACCATTCTGAAACTTCCCAGCACTGAAGTGGTGGTGGGGGGAGGTCCGAATATGTGGGTTTTCAGTGCTAAAACTAGGACAGTCCAGGGAAAACTGGGATGAGCTGCTCATCCTGTGTGGCTTAAAGCTTCCAAGTGCTTTATGTGCATTAAATCCTCATAATTACCCTGTTGAAAAAGGTACCAATATTATTCTCTTTTACCAGTTGGAGAGTCATCGTGTTGAAAGGTTAAGTAACTTGTAGTCCAACGTGACATTGTTAACTGATAGAGGATTTGAAACCAGGGCTATTCTGCTTACCTTTTTGTTATTCTGGTAAATGAATTGTTCAGAGGAAGAAGCTACTCACTCCCACTTACCCGAGTTTATGGAGAGGTAGCAGTGGAGTTTGGGAATTGACCACATGAATATGGAGTCTACAGGTTGACAAAGAGCAATGGTAACACCCACTTTGTGCGTTCTGCCAAGGCCTGGATACTGGGGACCATTATGGTTTGTGTAAAAGGGTGTGGAAAGAGGTTGATGAGGAGTAGGAGAAGTCATGTTTTGTACACGCATATGGTTACTGCCAAAATGGTCTGTGGAGGGAGTTGGGAGGGAGGGTACAGGATGGGGAACATGTGTTTACCTGTGGTGAATTCATGCTGATGTATGACAAAACCAATACAATATTGTAAAGTAATTAGCCTCCAATTAAAAGAAATAAATTTATATTAAAAAATATGACTACTTAGAAGAATAGATGGGAAAGTTATATACAATTTGCAGTCTTTTCCCTAGAAGAGAAAATCACATGAGGATGACAGGTTTTTAAATCATGACTGCAAAGCCATAAATTGGCATTCAGGAATGTGCAGCAACCTTGTATCTTCCTAGTGCAGTGTCTGAGATGAGCATCACCTATTTCACTGCTGCTCAAGCCTCCCTCCCTTTTCACTGCGCTGATGAAGTATTAAAAGCCTGTTTCAACTACTTTGCCATGGCCATGACTTCCTTCTTCCTTTGATTACTTTCTCCAGAATCATCTCTTTCTCCATTCCTATTTATGCTTTTTTTATTAGCATAAAAATAAGATCTAGTTCACACATTTCTCTCCAGCTACTCCCGTTTCTCTCCTCTCCTTCACAGGCATATTTCAGATGAGTTATTCCTACATTTCATTCCTCACCCCCAGCCTCATTTAGCTTCTACACCTGAATTGCCATGGAAGTAGTTTTAGTTCAAGCTCAGTGATCTCCATTTTGATAAATCCAGTAGATACCTCTGTCTTCACTGCAGTACATCCATCTTTCAGTAATATTCAACTAAGTTGACCCTCAGTCATTCCAAAAACTCTTCCTTCTCTTGACTTCTGAAACACCGCTCTCACTTTGGGCACTCCTTTTCAGTCATTTTTATTATTTTCTCTTCTTCAGCATGTTCTTTAGGTGTTGAGATTCCCCAGAGCTGGTGTTTTCCCTCTCTCCATACCCCTGGATGATGATAACCTATATTTCCATAGACTTCAATGTCATTCTTTGTTTCTGTCTTTAGCACTCAAGGGTGTTGGTACTGACTGTCCAGCTGTTCAGGTGTTATCTCCACTTATTTGTCTCCCACATTACTGTGTCCAAAAAAGGAGCGCTAGAGTCTATATTCCACCTTTTAAAACCCTACCCCACCTCGCTGGGTCTTCATCCTAGTGTTTCACTACCATCCAACTGGTTGCCTGAGCTAGAAGCCATCCTTGAATTCTCTCCTTCTTCACTCCTAACACACAATCCCAACTATACACAATCCAGCTTCACTTCCTGCACTTTCCCCAAAACATATCTAAGATCCATTCATGATTCTGTGCCTCTCTGTCACTACCTTACTCTGAGGCAGCTCATGCCTCACCTGCTCTTTTTCATACCTCCTTTTAGTTCATTCTCCACATAGCAATGAAAGTGATTTTCTTGAAACCCAGTTATATCATATTTCTGGCCTTCAGTTATTTCTTATGTCTTATGATAAAACCCAAGCTCCTGATTATGACTTCTAGGGTCCTGTAGTATCTAGCCCAGCCTCCATTTCAGACCTTATCTTGTGCCACTCTTTTATTCCAGTCATGCTTTCAGTTTCAGCCACTTATCACCATCTTTACCAGGGCTTTACTCAACCCAGAATGCTCACCCTGGTTCTTCATTTGGCTGACTCATTCTCTTCTTTTAGAACTGAGCTTAAAGATCATCTTAGTGGTATGTATCTGTTCATTCCATACTCCTAATTAATCTCTCCTCCTTTCTCCCCTTTGGCAACCATAAGTTTGTTTTCTGTGTCTGTGAGTCTGTTTCTGTTTTGTAAATAAAGGTATTTGTAATGTTTTTATCTTTCACATATAAACGATACAACATTTGTGTTTCTCTGTCTTATTTCACTCAGTATGATAGTCTCTAGGTTAATCCATTTTGCTGTAGTACTTTTCTTTCTGTCACATCAGAGTTTGAAATTATTTTATTTTTTCTATTTACTTTTTTTCTTTCTTTTTTTTCCAAGCCAAACTGTATCCAGCTTTATTAAAGATACGTTTCATAAACAATCATGGTATTTCAGGCAGGACATGGGCAGACAATCGTTAACAGTATACAACTTTCAAACTCCTTTTTCAATGGACTGCCAAAATCAGAAAGCCACTATAAAACCCAATGAAATCTTCATGTGATGCTCTGAACAGGGAAAGTTTAGAGTGAGGGTTGACATTTCACATTTAGCATGTTGTTTAACAACTTTTCACAAGCCGACCCTGACTTTCAGGAAATGGAAATGAAAATGGCAGAAGTATCACTCTGAAGAGCCACAGTCTAAAAAAAGGAACTGCTGCTCTTTGAAAGACGCCATCTCAATGGTGACACTAGAAAGTCCAAATTGCCTGACATGCTGGTCATCAATTTTGGGAGGGCATGGGGTTCAGGTTCCAACAGGTCTCTGCCTTTAGGGGAGTCAAGTCTGTGCTGAGGTGGAGAGGGAAAAGAGGACATAAAAACTAAATTTTAGTTTTCCCACACCACAAGGCATTTGTGCCAAGGTGGCTAATGTGTGTCAACATCAAGGACTCCCTCCTTCCTGGGAACCAAGAGGAAGTCTCTCAAAACTGGACGGAAAGGTATTTTCCCCCGCCAGCTTTGGAGACATTCTGTTAATGATGTGCCCTTCCCCCAAAAAACAACAATGAAGTGTTCTGTGTGCTAACAACATAGCTTAAAAAAAAAAAAAAAAGTAAAACAAAATTCTGCATTTTTATAAAACTTGATAAAAATAGTATTTCAAATTGTACAGTCACCAGAAGTACACAGTTATCAAAAATGCACACACTTCACTTGGCATCTCCAGCACCTTCAGCTTTCTGTGCCTGGTCTGTTTTGGCATCTCCATTTTCTGCTGGGTTATTCCCATCCTTGCCAGCATCAGCTTTCCCCTTTTTCCCTTTGGGTACCTTCTCTCTCTTCTTTGCAGGGGCCTTTTAGGCTTGGGCTCTGGCTTTGGAGGAGCAGGTTTAGCAGATAACCTTGCAGATCTTCTCTGTGGTTCGTCCTTCACCTTGGCTTTATCTCCTTTAGCATCCCTTCAGCCTTTCTCTTGGGCATGGTGGCTGCGGCGGCGGGACGTAGGCGCTGGACACGGGGATGCAGTGGCGCGCAGGCTTTCAGTCGATCCAGGGGTCGCTCTCGCCTCTTCTTCACACTGCTCCTACTTTTTTTCTTAAATGCCTCCCCACTGGAAGACAAGCTTAATGATGTCAGGGCTCATAATTCATTTTTCTCTGCCTGGTGCTTAGCATACTACCAGATATGTAGTAGGCACTCCCTATATTTGTTAAATATGAAAATACATCTTTATTACTTTCTACCACAGTTTATGTAATAAACCAAGACACATATCAGTGGTTTGATGTAATTCAGTCTTAACCGGTAGACCAGATTTCCCTAAACAATCTTTGCCTCCAGTTAGCCCGTTTTGTTTTTTATCTCATTTATTTTATTAAAGCATTTTAAATGGACTTTTCTTTGCCTTTCTACTTAGGGTATTCTGATAGAAAAGAGAAGATACAAACTTCAAGGTAAGAATCACGAGTAGGGTAGGAGAAGGTGGGGATTTTGGGTGACCCTTCAGCTGATTGAGCACCTACTCTACCCAGGCTCTAGGTGGCCATTGGTTACAGAAGTGAACGATAAGCTTAGCGTCTGCTCTCAGAGCTTTTCATAACCCAGCCTGGTTCTCCTGAACTCTGATTGCCTGCTAGAATCACCTAGGGCACTTAAACATATTTGTCTACCCCAGAGCAAATGAGTCAGAATCTTTGGGGATGAGGTCTCATCATAGTGAAAAAGTGAAAGAGTTAGTTGCTTAGTTGTGTCCAACTCTTTGTGACCCCATGAACTTAGCCCGCCAGGTTCCTCTGTCCATAGGATTCTTCAGGAAGGAATATTGGAGTGGATGGCCATTCCCTTCTCTAGGGGATCTTTCTGACTCGGGTCTCTTGCATTGCAGGTGGATTCTTTACTATCTGAGCCACCAGGGAAGCCCTTATTCTTATAAAAAGTTTCTAGGTAATTGTAATGTACAAACTGAGTTGAAAACTGCTTGCCTGTCATATTGCAGAATTAGTCTCCATTCCTAATTCCACTACACTACACACACACAAAGCTTATATAACTTTTACTGGGTTTCTGTGACCTTTGGGACTTGGGCAGAATGAAATATATTTTAAGAAAAAAATGATTCTGTCCACTGAATACTGTCTGAACCACTAATAATTTTAGACTAAGTCTAGGTGGTGCTAGTGGTGAAGAACCTGCCTGCCAGTGCAGGAGACATAAGAGGTGCAGGTTCACTCCCTGAAAGAGGGCATGGCAACCCACTCTTGCCTAGAGAATCCCATGGACAGAGGAGCCTGGAAAGCAACAGTCCCTAGGATCATAAAGGGTTGGACATGACTGAAGTGACTTAGCATTCACACACACTAGATGGTGTAGTTATGGAGACAAAATAGTCTGCAGTAAAAAAGTCAAATAATAGAACATCTAATCATCATGGCTTTATATGATCTATAACCAGTATTTATTAGTGCTGAAACCTGAAATGTTGTAATATCAATAAGTAATATTTACATTTACCTGTACTACTAGTTCAATCTTTATGAAATTATTGGGTTAATGTTTTATCTTTAGCTATAAATGTAAACTCCATAGAAAATTAGAAACTTATCAGCTACATTAACAACTGTATCCCCTAGTGCACACCTGATTCTTAGTATACACTTCATAAATATTTGAGGATTGAATGGATAAATGTTCCTTACAGCAGCCAGCAGCCCTGTGAGAGAAGAGTACTTATTCCCATTGTATAGGTGAGGACCGTAACACCATGAGTTTACTAATATATAGTCTCCAGGAGCTTTTTGTGTTTTGTTCACTGTTGTTTCTCTTGATGCATAGGCTCAGTGTGTAACACACTAAATAGTTCTTGAATGAATAAATGGAAAAGAGCAAATCCGACTTAGCCTAGATCATATGGATGGTAAGCAACAGAGGTAGAATTCAAACTCAAGTCTCACTGGATCCATAACACATTCCTTTTACTTTTTGGAATTGTTTAAACCCACGTAATAATTGAAATTACAGAGCAATTAAAGCTTGTTATTTGATATATTGTCACATTTACTTTGTTTCTCTTTACGTATGCAATTTTTTTTTTCTGAACAATTTGTACAGGTGTTTCAGATGTATTGACACTTCACATAAACACTTTAGTCTGCACTTGCTCAGAATAGGTATATTCTCTTAGATAACACAATTCCACTTTTATACCTAAGACATTTCAGATTAATTTGAATTTGTACAAAGTATTCCCCAGATTATTTCATTACTATTTTATGTTTTCCCTTCCTAGTCAGGACCTGATCGAGGATCGTATACTGCCTTGGTTGCTAACTCTTCAGCAAAGCCTGTTCTCTCAATTCTATTACATGTTATCCAGCAAATGCCTAACTCAACTGCAATACTTTATTTCCACAGCCTCATCACTTTGGCCAACCTTTCTCCTTCAGGGTTGGCAAATACAGCAGCAGAGGGGATGCGCTCAGAGGAAAACATATATATCATTGAAGAAAATGTATATGAAGTGGAGGATCCCTACGAGTATTACTGCTCGGTCAACCAGGGGCAGCAATCCTAACAACCTCTGGGCTGCTGTCACCTTTCACCGCCACCAGATTCAACCACTTCATTTTGGGGCGTGGTGTTGTCTTCTTTGAAAACATGAGATGGCTCAGCTGACTGATTTGAGAAATTCTGTCCTTGGCCACCGAGCAGAGTTTTTCCATAGTTTAAAGATAACCAGCTCACTCAAGGATTGAGCTGGGACGTGTGTGGTAATACACAGGCACTACATTGCCTCTGTGTTCCATCCACCCAACTCAGAGACTGCTAATTGGGACATTAGAGCTCAAGTGGGCTTTTATAGAGAGTAAGAATTCCTAATCTGGGATCTCAGGAATTCTAGATATTGGATTACATGGTGTGTCCATGAAACTCCTGAAAATACAGGGGAAATTATGTGCTGAGATACATGTGTGTCTTTGTCAATACAGGAAGTCTAAAGGGGTCACTGATTCTCAAAGAGCTCCGTGATACACAGAACAGGTTAGGAAACTACTGGTGTAGGACCTGAGGGTCTTGATTCCCTAAAAGTCCCAAGGTTTATACTTCTTTGAATGTTGACTCTACAATAGTAAGTGCCAATGCCCAGCTCTCCTTGGCCTCAGTTAAGAAGATGGCCCAGCAAGGCCTGTGGTGTGGCAGATGCTCCTGGAGAAAAGGGAAGTGCGCTCAGTGTGTGTTGACCAGTTTTGCTTGGGGTGTACTCAAAGGGAAAGATCTCTAACCGACTTCTCCATTCATGGAGAGAAACAGAGCAGTGTTTTCATAAAAGAAGAAGCAGTGACTGGGACACAAATTCTGTTCCCAGGTGGAAAGTGGGTGAAGGTCTCTAGCCGTCTTTATTTGTCAGAGTCAGATCCCTTCGTGCCTCGACAATGGTCCTTAAGCTCCAGTGCCAAGATGGTGGAGAGTAGGTCCATCTTGCCTGTTTTTTTCCTCCCCAGTTATGGCACAACTGTGACACTTAATAGAGATTTACTTAATATCTTTGGAGTGAAAAAACAAAATAAGCAGAAAGGTAAATTTCTGGAAAAACTTTTGCATTGGAGAGTTCAGATAGAGCTCTGTATCTTCACTTGTGGGGAACTCAAAAATACTCTTAATCCTCTGTTTCTGGTCTTGTCCAGCTCTTAGTTTCTCAGCGTCTTCTTCCAGCTCAGGCCTTGGAAGTGTATTACTTTCCTGTTTTCTTTCTCCTTTCTGCTGGATGAGCCAATAGTAGAGGCCTGCCTGAAACGGTCTTCTCTGGGTGATGACTAAAGTGCTACCCTGTTGCATGCACGAGATGTTGGTCACAGAGGATGCAGGCAGCCCGTTTGTTACAGAGTTCAGGCTGCATCTAGACAGGATTGGGAAGTGTTCCTTTTCTACTGGAGATGTGAAAGGGAGATCATTTTGCAGAGTTCCAGGCAGTGGCTTTTAAACAAGCTGAAAAATTAATCTTAAGTGTTTTTAATTTATGAAATTCTAGATGGAAGAGGTTTCAAAACACATTTAAACCAGGTCCCCACAAAAGGGATTCGTATCCTAAAAAATCTTTAAACAGGGTATATATAGAAGAACAACTATTGCAACAGTGTTTGTGAGAGACTTTTTCCATGAATTGGGGAATAGCTGGTTAGGTGGTATTGCTAACACATTGGAACAGTTAAAAAAAAAAAATTAGGTGGTTTTATCATTGAGTTGTTTTGCTAGTTCAACAGATACTAACTGCTTACCTTGTGCCAGGTACTGTGGTGCTGGGATCACAGAGACCAAGTAGACACATCCCTGACCTCATGCAACTTCTGACTGATCTGACAGGAAGGAGGATTTCATTCATTCATTCAGTGAACATTTTTGGCACCTACTTTGTGCCAGACAGTGTTTTAGTTCCTAGAAATATAGCAGTGAGGGAAACAGACAAAATCCCTAGTTTCAGAGAGCTTGTGTTGCTTGTCAAAGGAGAAATCTATGTTGCTAATGAAAAAGGTTCTAGAATAGTATAATTTTTTCTTTTAGTGTAAAATATTCCAGAAGCATATTCTAAATATAGTTATTTCACAGGGACAAATAGTCAAAAGAGTTTCACTTTTTCCTTTTATGTGCTTCTATAACTGTTTTAATCATTTTCCCATATTTTTGTAATAAAAAAATTGATTTAAGTGTGATAGCAATATTTTCTTGTCCACCCTCCTCATCATAGAAAGAAATGAAGACTTTGGATAAGTTCAGGGTCAACAGCCAGCGAT
Organism: Nanger dama; assembly: GCA_917880005.1. Taxonomy (NCBI): domain Eukaryota; kingdom Metazoa; phylum Chordata; class Mammalia; order Artiodactyla; family Bovidae; genus Nanger; species Nanger dama. The sequence continues at coordinate 37,370,045 of CAKJTW010000008.1, forward strand.
AGTGTGTAGCATGACTCTAGATGTGTCAAGAGTAGTTCCAGCAGGGATTGGGACCCTGGTTTTCAGGGTAGGATCAACTCTGTATCAGTGATTTGTAATGAGGAAGAGGCAGAAAGATAACAAACTATCAAGGAGCCCCCAAAGTGTCTGGGTGATGACAAGTGGTAACTTAATTAAAAACAACATAAGAAGATTGAATGTGTGATTTTTCTCTTAGAAGTTCCTTAGAAATTTTCCTAGATCACTGCCATAGATACCCATAGGGCCTGAAGAGGCTCCCTAATCTTTTCAGACTGAAAATTTAAGATCTTGTTATGTTTTATCTACCTGTCACTTTTAATGTTAGTATTCCCAAGGCAGAAATTCCAAGTGGTTTGACTTGTCATTCATTTATTTGGGAACATCCCCTTATGCTTATTTCCATTTAAATTTAATTTTCACATAAGTTTGAATTTTTTTTAACTGAATACAAATTAATTTTGTCCTCACATTTTCTACTGAGAAAGTCTTTCTAGAGGTAAGTAGAGATGCCCTAGATCTGTAATTTTAAAGATTTTCATCATTCTTTTCTGGAACTCAGCTGGAAGGGGAAAAGGAGAGAGGCAGCTGGGACACTTGGTTGGAGAGTTCTCAAGCTTAAGGGAGCTCAGATTTTAGCCAGTTTTCAGTGGAAAAGCTGTGCAGTAGAGAATGCATTAGAATTGTGACTTTCAAGATTCTAGGTCCTCTACATCTTTCTTTTCAGTTGTATTGCCTGTAATTATAAAGGTCACTCATTTACATAGTAGCAGTTTCGTTTAGTAATTCTTAGTCAGCTCCTTGTGCTTTATGGTGTGACTCTTTTTCCAGGGGAAGTAGTCATGTTTAAAAAGTTATTTAAGTTTTGCAGGTGTGGTTGTGGTGGTAGAATGTCTGTTTAAATTTTATTATTTTTAATATAATTGTTTTGTGGGTGGGTCACCTTTGGAAAATATTTTGTTACAGCTTTATAGTCTATACTTGCCTTATGAAATTCTTACATGTTGTCTTTTGTAATGTCTAGATTTCATGACTTTTAAACCTACTTCATAAAATGAAAGTATTTTACACTCCAGTGCAGTGTTTACATTTATCTTCATTTGGCCAGTTGTGAAATAACCATATACCTATATATCTATATCAAATCTGTTTTAAATTTTGTTATCCAGTTTTACCTTCCATTCCTACTCATTTGCATGCTGAGTTTAGTACTTGTTCTGGAAACGTTTAAGTAAAAAGTAACACCTGTATAAATATAGGTGAAGGTTGTTATACTAATAATATTGATTTTTGATTCATTTTTTTAATCTCAAAGTTCACGATGAGATCTTAGCAAAAATCTTTTGACCTTAGTGTTCATTTAGACTGAGGGCTGAAGCAAGGAGCCAATGAGGGAGCAAGGAGCAAGTGAAGGGGCTTTGAAAACTTCTAGCTACCCAGGCCTCAGTGAAGTCCTTGGAGAGGTGCACCTTTCCTGTTCTCTGAGCAAGCCTCCTTGTCCAGCAAAAATTCCTGGTACCTAAGCAGCAGCCAGACAGCTGCTAATCACCAAGGGAGAGGGGAGTTTTCTGAATTGATGGGATTTCAGGTGGGAGCTAAGGAATATGATATTTAGTAATCCTAGCTGCCTTGTTTAAAGCAAATGTGTTTACAAGGAACTGTGGGTAGGTGAGTTACTTTACAGTAAGTACTTTGAGACTCCAAGTAAGAATCTCTAAGCAGAAGATACATCTTGTTGCTGCTGCTAAGTCACTTCAGTCGTGTCCAACTCTCTGTGACCCCACAGACGGCAGCATACCAGGCTCCGCCGTCCCTGGGATTCTCCAGGCAAGAACACTGGAATGGGTTGCCATTTCCTTCTCCAGTGCATGAAAGTGAATAGTGAAAGTGAAGTCGCTCAGTCGTGTCTGACCCTCAGCGACCCCGTGGACTGCAGCCTTCCAGGCTCCTCCGCCCATGGAATTTGCCAGGCAAGAGTACTGGAGTGGAGTGCCATTGCCTTCTCGAGTGCTTGTTTCCCTCATTTTTTTGTTTGTTTTTTTTTTTTTTTTAGATTTTTATTTTGAAATAATTTGAGATTTGCAGAAAAATTGCAATGATAGTACAGAGTTCCTGTATTCAGCAGATTTTTGCTTTTTGTTTTTTTGGTTACCAGCTTACATAAACATGGTACCATTTGTGAAAAGTAAGAAATTAAGACTGACACATAATACTAATTAAACTATAAATTTTGCTCGGTTTCCTACTCTGATTTTCAAAATTTTAAATTAAGTGCTTTCTGAAAAATAATTAAAAGTGGAAATGCCTATTCCCTGTCCTCTCCATCTAAAATTTCCCCCAGTCTCACTCCTCAGGGACAATCCTAGGTCAGCACTGTCCAGTAGAATTGCATCGTTTTTGTTTTTTTTTCTTATGGTTGTTCTTTATTTTTTTTCTTCATTATAAGTCTTCACAGTTCAGTGAGTATTTTCCATTTAGAGGACATCTCCATTCTGACCAGTTACTTTTTAAGTGCTCAATGGCCGCATGTGGATAGTGGCTCTAGATTTAGCAAAGTTCTGGGCTGTTCTCTTATTTTCTGTCTTTCTTTCACTCATACACACACACAGTAACCTAATATTTTCCATTACTTACAGAAGCTCATTCCCTTGAGAATGAGCTATGTAGTATTACATAGAACAAATGTGCTTTTCTATTAAATCACTTCCACACACATAGATTTTTTTTTCTGCATCTCAAATATACCAAAACCTATGTGTAATTGTATACTTCCAACATTTATGATTGTGGACATGGAGTTGTTGTGTCAAAGATGTGATTGTATTTGAAGTATCATGACAATAGAACAATAATATATTTTTAAAGAAATATACCATTCAGTATATTACTAAATGTATGTTTTTTTTTTTCTCAAGGCAGTCATTTTGAAAGCAATTTATTTCAATAGTATTCCTTTCACTCAAAATAATTCATTTTTGATTTTTGACATTTGAAGTTTTGAAATTTTAAAATGTCAACATTCTTTAGCAACATAGCTAGTTACCAAACAGAGGGTTCTGTTGTCAGTGTGGTAAGTCCCAATGCTCACTGCAAATGCAGTGCCTTGACAAAACTTTTGACCAATGCTCAGCATACATTTTGAATAACTTCTACTAGCACAGGAGTTCAACTGGTGCCCAAGTCTTGCAGTGGGCTTGGTTCGGAAGAGTACTTAGTCCTTCAGAAAATTCCCTCAACCTTATCTGATGAAAGCCCAGTGCTATCATGTATTTTTGTTTTCTGATCCACCCATCTTCCCTAAAATGGATGCAGAGGAAATGACTTACAATCATGTGATTATGCCGCAAGGCACATAGCTAAAAGTGAAAGTTTTTATCCCCAAACAAATCTCTGATGTCAGTGTTTTTAAGTAGAAAACATTGTTTTGGTTTTGGGGAGGAAGAAATAGGACGCATCATCTCATAATCTGGGGAGATGTTCTGTTTTACACTAGGCAGTGCCCTCTAGCTGTGTGAGCAGGAGCTCACTTAGTTCACATTCCATTTTCAGACATCCTCTCACTCACAACTTCAAAAACTGGAACATCTATGGACATGGTGTTATAAGTGAGAGAGGTATATAAATTATATTGGGGCACAGTGTAGCTCGACTCTTTTATTTTAATTGAAGTACAGTTGATTTACAGTATTATGTTAGTGTCAGGTTTACAGCAAAGTGATTCACATGTGTGTGTGGATGTATTTCAGATTATTTTCCATTATATTTTATTGCAAGATAATGAATATAGTTCCCTATAGTGTGAAATGTACGTCACTGAGTCTTGTCTGCCTCTTTGCAGCTCCATGGACTGTGGTCTGACAGGCTCTTCTGTCCATGGGAAGAATACTGAGAGTGGGTAGCCATTCCCTTCTCCAAGGAATCTTCCCAAGGCAGGTATCTGCCCTGGCTCTCTTGCTTGCAGGTGAATTCCTTACCATCTGAGTTACCAGTTTCCTATGCTATACAGTAAATATTTGTTGTTTGTCTATTTTATGCATAGTAGTGTGTATCTGTTAAACACACACTCTCACACACACACACACACACACACACACTACTATAGAAACATAAGAGTCCCAAATGCAGTACTTACATGCAATCTCAAAAATGATAGAATGATCTCTGTTTGTTTCCAAGTCAAACCATTCAGTATCACAGTAATCCAAGCTTATGCCCCAACCAGTAATGCTGAAGAAGCTGAAGTTGAATGGTTCTGTGAAGACCTACAAGACCTTTTAGAACTAACACCCAAAAAAGATGTCCTTTTCATTATAGGGGACTGGAATGCAAAAGTAGGAAGTCAAGAAACACCTGGAATAACAGGCAAATTTGGCCTTGGAATATGGAATGAAGCAGGGCAAAGACTAATAGAATTTTGCCAAGAAAATGCACTGATCATAGCAAACACCCTCTTTCAACAACACAAGAGAAGACTCTACCCATGGACGTCACCAGATGGTCAACATGAAATCAGATTGATTATATTCTTTGCAGCCAAAGATGGAGAAACTATACAATCAGCAAAAACAAGACTGGGAGCTGACTATGGCTCAGATCATGAACTCCTTATTGTCAAATTCAGACTTAAATTGAATAAAGTGAAGAAAACCACTAGACCATTCAAGTATGACCTAAGTCAAATCCCTTATGATTATACAGTGGAAGTGAGAAATAGATTTAAGGGACTAGATATGATAGAATGCCTGATGAACTATGGATGGAGGTTCATGACATTGTACAGGAGACAGGGATCAAGACCATCCCCATGGAAAAGAAATGCAAAAAGCAAAAAGGTATCTGAAGAGGCTTTACAAATAGCCGTGAAAAGAAGAGAGGTGAAAAACAAAGGAGAAAAGGAAAGATGTAAGCATCTGAATGTAGAGTTCCAAAGAATAGCAAGAAGATATAAGAAAGCCTTCTTCAGCGATAAATGCAAAGAAATAGAGGAAAACAACAGAATGGGAAAGACTAGAGATCTCTTCCCGAGAAGGCAATGCCACCTCTCTCCAGTACTCTTGCCTGGAAAGTCCTATGGATGGAGGAGCCTGGAGGGCTGCAGTCCATGTGGTTGCTAAGAATTGGGCACGACTGAGCAACTTCACTTTCACTTTTCACTTTCATGCATTGGAGAAGGAAATGGCAATGTACTCCAGTGTCATGCCAGGAGAATCCCAAGGATGGGGGAGCCTGGTGGGCTGCCACCTATGGGGTCACACAGAGTCAGACACGACTGAAGCAACTTAGCAGCAGTAGTAGCAGCAGAGATTTCTTCAAGAAAATCAGAGATACCAAGGGAGCATTTCATGCAAAAATGGGCTCCACAAGGGACAGAAATTGTAGGGACCTAACAGATGCCGAAGATATTAAGAGGTGGGAAGAATACACAGAAGAACTGTACAAAAAGAACTTCACAATGAAGATCATCATGATGGTGTGATCACTCACCTAGATCCAGACATCCTGGAATGTGAAGTCAAGTGGGCCTTAGAAAGCATCACTACGAACAAAGCTAGTAGAGGTGATGGAATTTCAGTTGAGCTATTTCAAATACTGAAAGATGCTGTGGAAGTGCTGCACTCAATATGCCAGGAAATTTGGAAAACTCAGCACTGGACACAGGACTGGAAAAGGTCAGTTTTCATTCCAATTCCAAAGAATGGCAGTGCAAAAGAATGCTCAAACTACCTCACAGTTGCACTCATCTCACATGCTAGTAAAGTAATGCTCAAAATTCTCCAAGCCAGGCTTCAGCAGTCTGTGAACCATGAACTTCCAGATGTTCAAGCTGGTTTTAGAAAAGGCAGAGGAACCAGAGATCAAATTGCCAACATCCGCTGGATCATAAAAAAGCAAGAGAGTTCCAGAAAAACATCTATTTCTGCTTTATTGATTATGCCAAAGCCTTTGACTGTGTGAATCACAAGAAACTGTGGAAAATTCTGAAAGAGATGGGAATACCAGACCACCTGACCTGGCTCTTGAGAAACCTATATGCAGGTCAGGAAACAACAGTTAGAACTGGACTTGGAACAACAGACTATTTCCAAAAGGAAAAGGAGTATGTCAAGGCTGTATGTTGTCACCCTGCTTATTTAACTTATATGCAGAGTACATCAAGAGAAACGCTGGGCTGGAAGAAGCACAAGCTGGAATCAAGATTGCTGGGAGAAATATCAATAACCTCAGATATGCAGATGACACCACCCTTATGGCAGAAAGTGAAGAGGAACTAAAAAGCCTCTTGATGAAACTGAAAAGGAGAGTGAAAAGTTGGCTTAAAGCTCAACATTCAGAATGCTAAGATCATGGCATCCAGTCCCATCACTTCATGGGATATAGATGGAGAAACAGTGGAAGCAGTGTCAGACTTTATTTTGGGGGGCTCCAAAATCACTGCAGATGGTGACTGCAGCCCTGAAATTAAAAGATGCTTAGTCCTTGGAAGGAAATTTATGACCAACCTAGATAGCATATTGAAAAGCAGATTTATTACTTCGCCAATGAAGGTCCATCTAGTCCAGGCTGTGGTTTTCCCCATGGTCATATATGGATGTGAGAGTTGGACTGTGAAGAAGGCTGAGTGCCAAAGAATTGATGATTTTGAACTGTGGTGCTGGAGAAGACTCTTGAGAGTCCCTTGGACTGCAAGGAGATCCAACCAGTCCATCCTAATGGAGATCAGTCCTGGGTGTTCATTGGAAGGACTGATGCTGAAGCTGAAACTCCAATACTTTGGCTACCTCATGTGAAGACTTGACTCGTTGGAAAAGACCTTGGTACTGGGAGTGATTGGGGGCAGGAGGAGAAGGGGATGACAGAGAATGAGATGGCTGGATGGCATTACCAACTCGATGGACATGAGTTTGAGTGAACTCCAGGAGTTGGTGATGGACAGGGCAGCCTAGCATGCTGTGATTCATGGGGTCACAGAGTTGGACACAACTAAGCAACTGAACTGACTGTGTATCTGTTAACTGTATACTTGTAGTTTATATCCCACCTTCCCCTTTGGTAACCAGCAGCTTGTTTCCTATGATGACTTCATTCATACTGAAAGTGGGGCTTGTTTTCCTAAACTTTCAAGGGTGGAGATTGTAGGTTTGTTTTATCTACTTAAAATGTTTCATTGCTTAATGTGGGATGCTTGATGAATATTTGGTGAAATAAATGCAAATTCCCTGGCAGTCCACTGGTTAGGACTCTGAGCTTTTATTGCAGAGGCTGTGGGTTTATATCCCTGGTTGGTGAACTAAGCTCCCACAAGCTGAGTGTTATGAACAACAACAACAAAAAACATTGGTGAAATACTGTTGAGGAAGAGGAGCAGTGGAATAGGGGTAGGTGAACCTGGCTTTCACTTCTGCATTGGTCCTGAGTGACTTCTGTGGGTCCTCTCAGCTCTTTCTTTCTGGTCCTCAGTTTATTCACATACGTATCAAGAGGTTTGGCCCCAGGTAGTTAAAGTCCCTTTTGTCTAAACAGTCTCAAAGTTAATATGACTTTTCAGGCCTAAAGTCTGACCCTAAATCAAGACCTATGCTGAATCTTTTAAAAACAGCATACCTCAGAAAGAATAAAATTCCTGGAATATTTCTGTGAAAATTTATATAGAAATACAAAAGACTCAAAAGGCTAAAACAATATTGAGAAAGAGAAGAGGTGGAGAAATCCCACTCCCCAACTTCAGACTATATTACAAAAGCTACAGTAATCAGAATATTATGGTAATGGCTCAATAGACACAGATCAATGGAAGAGGATGGAGAATTCAGAATCATATACTTTTGGTCAATTAATCCATGACAAAAGAGGCAAGAATAGACAATGGAGAAAAGACAGTCTTCAAAAAACGGTGCTGGGAAAACTGGACAGCTACAGGTAGAAGAACGATAGCTCAGCTGGTAAAGAATCTGCCTGCAAAGTGGGAGATCTGGGTTTGATCCCTGGGTTGGGAAGATCCCCTAGAGAAGGGAGAGGCTACCCACTCCAGTATTCTGGCCTGGAGAATCCCATGGACTATATAGTCTACGGGATCGCAAAGAGTAGGACATGACTGAGCAACTTTCACTCACTCACTCACTCAATATCACATACAAAAATGGGTTAAAGACATAAATAGACCAGAAACCATAGAACTGCCAGAGGAAAACATGGGCAGAGCACTCTTTGATATAAAAAGTAGCAGTGTTCCTTGTCAAGAACCATGACCACCTGGAACAGCTGAGTGGTGACTGAGGCAGCAAGACAGTCTTCGAGAACTTCCTGATGTGGCTTCTGGCCATCAAGGGCATGCTACAGAAGTTCATGGATGCCCTCTTCCAAACCATCTTCAGCAGCACTGGAGCTCAGCCCTGCTGCTGGCCATCGAGTACATGTTTGATTTCCTAGACAAGCAGGCCAATTGGCACCAGGTACATGTTGCAGATATGCATCACACCTGGAAGAAAAACTGCCTGCTCCTGTGCCCCTGGTTGAACATGATCAAGAACCGACAGGTCCTATTCAACATCTACAAGAGCAGCAGCACTGACGCCTGCCTGTCAGTGGTGGCCTAGGCCTTCACGGACTCCTGGTCCACATCTGAGCACAAGCTGGGCAAGGACTTTTCTTCCCAGAAGCTGCTCTACACCAAGATCATCCATAGTTCTAAGAGCTAGGTGGAGATTTACTATGCCTACATCACCAAGATGGCCTGCCATCAGCTACCAGGACACAAGTGCATATCTCACGTTGGACCTGAGTCAATTCAATAGCATGAGTGTCCTGCCTGAGATCTACTCTTACATCACCAAGTACAAGGGTGAGACCCTGACACAGCCCTGAAGAAGGCTAAGCAGACCTGATGGCAGCTGCTTTGGAGCAAGCTGGAGCAAGTAGTAGACACTGTACCCCTGAGTAGCTGAGTCATTGGCCTATGACCATCTGACCAGGGGGACTTGAGTGAATTTGGGGCTGGCCCTTATCTAGCAGCCAGAGCTGGGAGATCTGTAGAAGAAGCCTGGTCCCAACTGTGCCAGGTGCCCTGTGCTGGGGCCATGTGTCCAGTCCTGGTCCCCTTGGCACTAGCCTTCCCCTTGGAGCCTTCCAGGGTCCCAGTTTTTAACTGGTGTGGATGAGACGATGCCTGAAGCACCCTCCATGCCCAGAATTGCTTGCCATGGGGTTGTGGAACCCAGGTGTGACCAGGGGCCTTCTTGGGACAATAAGGTGTCTTTTCTGGTGGCTCAGATGGTAAAGCATCTGTCTACAATGCAGGAGAACTGGGTTCGATACTTGGGTTCAGAAGATCCCCTGGAGGAGGAAATGGCGATCCACTCTAGTACTATTGTCTGGAAAATCGCATGGACAGAGGAGCCTCGTAGGCTACATTCCATGAGGTCGCAAAGATAGAACACGAGTGAGCGACTTCACCTCACTTAAGGCTCTGGAGGTAAGGCTGATCCTTCTGGGAGGGAGAGACCAGGTTGCCAAGGCCAGGACTAGGCCTAGGGACTCGGAGGGTTCAGCTGTGCCTGGCTTCCTGGGCAAAGTCTGAGGACCGGGGCCACAATGGTGGCCCAGGTGGGGAGAATGAATGCCCAGGGCTCAGTCATGATGAGCTAAAGTCTGTCTGGGCCATCACCCACCACCTGCTATGTTTCAGCACCCCTATGCTCACCGCTACACACCCACAACCACAATCCTATTGATTCAGCACATGCTGTCCATGGCTGAAGATGGAGTGACACATTAACCTTACCCAGAGAGAGGCCTGGGGCCCATCCTATGGACGGGTTGCAGGATGGCTCCACCCAGGGCCCAAATGACTTCCTGTTCTGTCCTCAGGGCTGTGCCTCTGGGAGCTATTGGGGCCTGGGGCTCCTGGTCATGCGTGTAAGCTTATCTCATTTATTCTCCCTCACCATCCCCCACAACCTGCCTCAGGCTGAGCTCTCAGCTGTAGAGGTCCCAGGAGTAGTCATAACCACCCTCCTCCCCATTCCCTGACCTGTCTCGAAATTTTCAGAGGCTTCAGTCTGGCTCCCGAACAGCATGCTGGCGCCTTGCAGCAAGGGGATATCTGGGGGCCATTGCTCATTTTTTAGGCGAACAATGGACTTCTGCTTATTTTGCTCAGGTACCTGGGAGCATCGAGGTCTCAGGTCACACCCAATGGCCTAGTTGGCAAGAGGATGTAGTGACCAGAGGGTCTGGAGGTTGGGTCTTCCCATGTTGCAGTCAGCAAGGAAGAGAATACATGTTGAATTAGAAAACCTGTACATTAAAAAAGAAAAAAAGTAGCTATTTTTTTTGCATCTGCTCCTTTTACAGTAAGAGAAATAAAAACAAAAATAAATGGGAACTAATTAAACTTTAAAGCTTTTGCACAATAAAGGAAACCATCACAATACAAAAAGGTATCATAATGAGAGGTAGAAATTATTTTCAAATGATATGACTAATAAAGGGCTAATATCCAAAATATATAAACAGTTCATACAACTCAATGTCAAAAGAACAACCATGTTACAAGATGGACAGAAGACCTGAGTAGACATTTTTCCAAAGAGGTCATGCAGATGGCCAACAGGCTCATGTGTGACATTGTTTCTCTTCAGGGAAATGCAAATCAAAACGTTAAAACCACAATGAGTTATCACCTCACACCTGTCAGAATGGCTTTCATAAAAGGAACATAAAACCAAATGTTGGCAAGGATATGGAGAAAAGAAAATCCTTGTACACTGTTGGTGGGAATGTAAATTAGTGCAGCCTTAGTGGAAAACAGTATGGAGGTTCATAAGAAAACTAAAAATGGGACTATGGTATGACCTAGCAATTCCACTTCTGGCTATATATCCCCCCATGAAAAAGCAATAATTCAAAAAGATATATGCACCCCAATATTCATAGCAGCTTTATTTACAGTTGCCAAGATAGGAAATCAACCTAATCATCCATAAACATGATAGGATAAAGAAGTTACAGTGTGTATATATGCATTCATGATGTTACCATTTGCAACAGCTTGGGTGGATTTGGAGGGTATAATCCCAAAGAAAGGCAATGCCAAAGAATGCTCAAACTACTGCACAATTGCACTCATCTCACATACTAGTAAAGTAATGCTCAAAATTCTCCAAGTCAGGATTCAGCAATATGTGAACCATGAACTTCCAGATGTTTACGCTGGTTTTAGAAAAGGCTGAGGAACCAGAGATCAAATTGCCAACATCCGCTGGATCATTGAAAAAGCAAGAGAGTTCCAGTAAAATATCTATTTCTGCCTTATTGACTATTGCAAAGCCTTTGACTGTGTGGGTCACAATAAACTGGAAAATTCTGAAAGAGATGGGAATACCAGACTACCTGACCTGCCTCTTGCAAAACCTATATGCAGGTCAGCAAGCAACAGGTAGAACTGGACATGGAAGAACAGACTGGTTCCAAATAGGAAAAGGAGTACATCAAGGCTGTATATTGTCATCCTGCTTATTTAACTTATGGAGAGTACATCATGAGAAACTCTGGGCTGGAAGAAGCACAGGCTGGAATCAAGATTGCTGGGAGAAATATCACTAACCTCAGATACTCAGATGATACCACCCTTATGGCAGAAAGTTAAAAGGAATTCAAAAGCTCTTGATGAAAGTGAAAGAGAGTGAAAAAGTAGGCTTAAAGCTCAACACTCAGAAAATGAAGATCATGGCATCTGGTCCCATCACTTCATGGGAAATAGATGGGGAAAAGTGGAAACATTTTCAGACTTTATTTTTAGGGCTCCAAAATCACTGCAGATGGTGACTGCAGCCATGAAATTAAAGGATGCTTACTCCTTGGAAGGAAAGTTATGATCAACCTAGATAGCATATTCAAAAGCAGAGACATTACTTTGCCGACAAAGTTCTGTCTAGTCAAGGCTATGGTTTTTCCTGTGGTCATGTATGGATGTGAGAGTTGGACTGTGAAGAAAGCTGAGTGCCTAAGAGTTGATGCTTTTGAATTGTGGTGTTGGAGAAGACTCAAGAGAGTCCCTTGGACTGCAACAAGATCCAACCAATCCATTATAAAGGAGATCAGCCCTGGGTGTTCTTTGGAAGGAATGATGCTAAAGCTGAAACTCCAGTACTTTGGCCACCTCATGTGAAGAGTTGACTCATTGGAAAAGACAGGAGGTAAGGGGACAACAGAGGATGAGATGGCTCAGTGGGATCACCAACTCAATGGTCACGAGTTTGGGTGAACTCCAGGAGTTGGTGGTGGACAGGGAGGCCTGGCGTGCTGCAATTCATGTGGTCGCAGACTCAGACACGACTGAGCAACTGTAGTGAACTGAACTTATTCCTAGAATGTTGACGTCCACTCTTGCCATCTCCTGTTTGACATCTTCGAATTTGCCTTGATTCATGGACCTAACATTCCAGGTTCCAATGCAATATTGCTCTTTATAGCATTGGACCTTGCTTCTATCACCAGTCACATCCACAACTAGGCTTATATCCTATGTTAAACTGCATGTGAAAGGCTGCCCAGGTGGCTCAGAGGTTAAAGTGTCTGCCCGCAATGCGGGTGACCTGGGTTCAATTCCTGGGTCGGGAAGATCCCCTGGAGAAGGAAATGACAACCCACTCCAGTATTCTTGCGGTGGTCCAAAAATGTTTTAGATACTCCAGAAATTATTGGAATTCCTAAGAATCTGGTATGTCATAGTAAAATGTTATTAGTCTTAATTCTGATTATTATCTGTCACAGCAGTAAAGAAGTTTCTTTTCAATTGCATCACAATCGGATCTTTAACCATGTCTTTAAAAATCTTTGCTGTTCATTGACATTGTTTGATCCTGATGCCTTTCCAAAATGCTTCATTTTCAAGAAAATTCACAGGATTTTTGACAAGTGCAGGCTTTTAAAAGCTTTATAAAACTGTTAACAAAAGATCAAGAATTAGTTTTGTAGGACTGAGTGAACTGATGAACATGGTTATAGATTTTAAGGTTTTTTGGTCTGAAATGTTACTGTTTTTAATCTGTTTTCCAGATATAAGGAAACCTTTCCCCTTAAACTAATTATGACTTACAGCAATTTGGTTGTGATACCTTTGTAAGCAAAATTGAAACATGTATCTTTTATTTCTACCTGATCTCTCTAAAATTGTAAACCCTAAGGTTGCTAGCAGACTTATGAAGTAAATGAGAAAGTCCACCTCCTGACAGTTGCAGGAATCTGAAGACACTTTGGAACTCTGAGAAGAGAGAAATTAATCCAGATCTTTAGGTATCAGAGGTGGGATCTGATGGCATGCCCTTGGGATGACTTTTCTCACCTTGAGAAAGAAGCCTTTTAAAAATTCAATCTGAGATTCTTTATAAAAAGTTCCACCTAAACCAATTTTTAAAAAGGAATGTATGATCTATTACACTTATGTAAGTAATCAGGCCAAGTTTACTGAAAGCAGATTTATTTTTGCAAACAAATTACTCAATTTGATTATATTTGATAGAAGTCACATGATGTTACCATAATTTTAGAGAGAAAAATTACACATATGGATATTAAATTCTAGTATTGTTAATTTAGGTCTGTATTTACTGCCCAAGACTCACTTCCGAGATAGACCCCTGTAGTTAGGTTACATTATTGTAAAGTTTAACTGAATTATTAAAAGGACACTCTATATTTGTTTCTGAAGCTTATTACTGTATATTTGATGCTCCATGACCTATAACCAGAAGATTATGCATTTTGGAAAGGCATCATTTAAAAGACTGTCTCCAACCTACATCAAAGGACTCTTGTCAGATAACCTTGATCAGCTCATGCACAGAATAAATGAAAGAAATTGACTTTTGGATTTGTATTTTCCACTTAGAAAAAGTTCTTGCACTGGAGCCCTTAGACTCACCTTAAAACAAAGTTCAAACAGTGGAGAAACTTCACTGCTACCATGATAAAGAGAAGACAACATCAGAAGTGGACAGCTATCCCTAGATTCCCGATCTGACCTGTATGATTATTTATAGTGTTTTCAGCATAATAGTTACATTAGATAATAATGTCATATAATTATAGAAATATGGATATAATTATATTTTATAATTATTTTTGATAATTTCTTGGACTTTTTCATAAATCCATGTGTTTTTTTATCATGGTGTATGTCTTACACAGAGTTTAAAAATTAATCTAATTGTTAGGCTTATGATCAGTTACCTACATCTAGTACTTCTGGGTTACCTTGGTGAATTCTCCTCTCCACAGGTCTAACTGAATGACCCTTAGGAAATTTATTCCAGAAGAAAGCTATAGTTCTGTTTGAGCAGATACTGTATTGATATTACTAGATTAGACTCCCTCACTTGGCCAATCAATGGTGCTCTCTCTGTCCATGGCTATATATGAATTATCTTTTCATTTTACTCAAGCTCAAAAATAACAAACTAAATTTCAGTCAGCAAACATAACTTCCTGATTATTAGGAGGGACCCTCCTTCAGTTACAGGGTGGATTTATATGACTCCCACCAGACTATTTAAATCATTTAAGTTTAAAAGCTCCCTTACATTGGGAACAGTTAAACTAAGGATTACCAGCTTAATAACACTAGGGAATTAGGCTGGATGCCTTGTGACCAATACAAGTATTTCTTTAAGATAGTGATTTGTACAGGACAGACTGAGTCAGATGAGCTAGTAATATACTGGATCACACCAAATGGAAACTCTTGGCTTAAATATTTACTTATGACCCTATTAATGCTACTAGCTATGTTACTTGTATTTGGCCTATTTTATAAAATTGTGGTTTCTTGCATTACTAAATGTGTGACTAAGCCTCTGATAAAAATGATGCCTAGGCAACTTGAACAGATATAGTTGTTTAAGAGCTATACATGTATATATTTATTTATGAACTCAAGATTGTAATAGTGTTGCTCTATATATGGGAAGAAGCAACACAAGGGATTTTGCTTGGACCAAAACAGATTTGAAAGACATGTGGTCCAAAGACTTTTGGCTACTATTAGCAGTGCCTAGTCCAGTAAGAGCACACTGAAGATCATCAAAATACTGGCCTGACTGAGAAAAAGGTATTCTCTGCACTATGAGATAACGTGGTCATGAACTGCCTCCTAAATCATGGTTGAATTTATAACCATGAGGGGCCACTGCCAGCTAAGGAGTGTCCCTAGCCATCTGGTTCTGTAAGAATTAAGTCACTAGCCATTGTAGTCACTGATACTCAATATACCCTGAAAGGAATTCAGTGCAGTGATCCAAAATGAAGTGCTCTGTGCTCTGGGAAAACTGGTAAAACAGGCCTTCAGATAGATGTTTACAGGAGAAATTTTTATGAATCCAAGTTTCATCTTCTGTACATAGAAAAATGCTAAAGGCATTAATTGAGGTATTTGTTTCTTGTACCTAGTGGGGACCTTCTATTGAGATGTTTGATTGTACTTCTCCAAAATCACATATAAGCTTGTCTCTCCACCCCTCTTGGGCGTGGTTCCTCAGAGCTATGTGAGAGACAGTCTCCTGAGCCATAAGTGAAACTCACAGCTCTCAGTTCTTAGATCAGTGGACATTTGATCATTTGACTAAGGCTGGGGACTAGCCATTGGGACCACAAAGGAAGAAGTACCCTCCTCTTGCCAGAAAGCCAGGTGACTCATCTTCAAGCCTAAGGGTAAGTGTACCTTTGCCATGGGAAGTCTGGTCTTTGATCTGGTGTTCCCTGCTAAGCCTTCCTCTCATTTCCTTCATGTTTGCTCCCTTCTCTTCTGTTTGACTCTAAGTGTAGGAAAGGAGCTGGGTAAGTAGGGACTGTTTCAGAGGACAGCTTTGCCTGTCTGTTGGAAGGGTCAGAGCTCTCAGTCACCTGGAGCAGACAGAGAGCTGAAGCCTTTGCAAGTGTGCTGTTGCTTCCAGCAGGCAGGCTTATGTGATTCACCCTGTAAGGGAGAAAGGAGAAGTTGCAATCTAGGAATTAAGACTTGTTCTGATACCATCTGATTGAGGGCCACACCAAGCAGTCTGCTTTCTCTTTCCTTCAGGCCAATAGCATCATGCATCCCTGGGTAGCCATCCTGGGCCTCCTACTCCTGCCAGGTAAGTGAATAGGTGGATTGTGCTTTGGAACCCCAAGGATGTAGGGGGTGTGTAGGGGGTGTGTGGGCATGGTGGAGGGGCGCTTTGTCAAAGACAATGGGAGAACTCGATGGCACCCCACTCCAGTACTTTGCCTGGAGAATCCCATGGACGGAGGAGCCTGGTAGTCTGCAGTCCATGGGGTTGGAAAGAGTCGGACATGACTGAACAACTTCAGTTTCACTTTTCCCTTTCATGCGTTGGAGAAGGAAATGGCAACCCACTCCAGTGTTTTTGCCTGGAGAATCGCAGGGACAGGGGAGACTGGTGGGCTGCCCTCTATGGGTTCGCACAGAGTTGGACGTGACTGAAGTGACTTAGCAGAAGCAGCAGCAGCAATGGGATCAACTAGTGAGCAAAAACCAAGCTGAAAACTTAAGCCAAAGGAACTGCTTAAATTCTAAGAATTAGAAAATTAATGGGTAGGTGAATAAGGCATGCTACAGTACAGTACGGCTTATGCTGCCATTTGTGTTTAAATAAAAAAAAAGTAGGTAGATGGTTGTGTATCAATGAACTACTCAACTGTATGTAAGAAAGAGTAACTGGACAAGTATGGGAAGAAGAAATGGGATGGGTGGGAAGGAGACGAGTCCTTTATTGTACCATTTTGTACTTTTTGATATTTTTAACCATGTGTAACTTTCTCTTAAGAAGAAAATATTTTGACTTCCCTGGTTATTCAGTGATTAAAACTCTGTGTTTCCAATGCAGGAAGCATGAGTTCTATCCCTGGTTGTGGAACTAAGATCCCACATGTGGTGCCATGTGGTCAAAAATGTTTTTAAATCAATAAACAAAAAATTTAAATTTTTAACAAAATAATTTAACTCATATTTTAACATTCTATGAGATAGGGGAAATTTTTAGGAATAGACATAAACCTAAATTTTAAAAAATCTCTAGAGGTAGGAATATGAGGAAAAGTAGTTTTAAATTATATTCTGTAACAAATGTCTATAATCAGCATAAATTACCTTTATAATTCAAAAATGATATTAAGCAAAATTAAATATAATCAGAATTCCAGTAATAAAAACTAGACTTATTTTATATAACAATGAGTGTTTTATTCCCAGAGCATTTCCCAGACTTACAGCCCAGTTCTAACTATGACCAGTTGTTGAATCTCAGATTTCTTTTAAGGACCACTCAGACTTCATTTGGCAATACAGTTTTTAAACCATTGCTGCAGGAGAGAGTTTTCCTGCCTGTTTGTTTTTAAGAGGTAAAGTTTAATATTTGACTGAATATTGTCCAATTTTTTGGTTTCACCTGGCTAACTGGACAGCGCTCCATTGCAGGACAGTCATCAACTCACAAGAAGGGATCCCTGCTTGAATTTTTTTTAATGGATCCTAAATCCCATGATGGGCTTCCCAGTGGCTCAGTGGTGAACAATTCACCTACCAATGCAGGAGACATGGGTTTGATTCCAGAGTCGGGAAGATCCCCTGGAGAAGGAAATGGCAACCCACTCCAGAATTCTTGCCCGGGAAATTCCATGAATAGAGGAGTCTGGTGGGCTACAGTCTATGGGCTTGCCAAGCGTCTAATACAACTTAGCAACTAAACAAAAACAACAAAGCCCATTATAAGCCTCAGTTTCTTCTGATAGTATTATCAGTTTTTTCTAAAAACTGATTTCTAAAGAGCTTACTAGACTTCTGCCTTCTAGCCAGTGATGCTGTAAGTAGGATATTAGCTCTTTTTCTTTAACTTAGACAAGATTTCTGAGGTGAAATTTTTGCATAGCCATTTAAAAAATTGCAGTAAAATTGAAAATCAAATTTTAAATGCAACACAGTTTTAAAATCAGATTTCAACTGAGACAGTAATTGAATCTAGGGAAGAGGAATAGCTACCTATATGTATAAACATTTAGTAAGCAGATACCTGTCAAACACAGGATAAAATGCACACACAATGATGCATTCCTGGAGTGTCATTTGTTTCAGACCTTTTGGACAAGAATTTGAATCATATTCACTAAAAGACTGAACATATTTCTGCCTTTTATCTTGGTACTTTCTCTCATAAATCTGTCCTATTAGGAAGTAATGCTGAATACAGAAAAATATTTATATGATGTTTCATCCTCAAATATCAGTTCAGTTCAGTTCAGTCACTCAGTCGTGTCTGACGCTTTGTGACCCCATGAAACGCAGCACGCCAGGCCTCCCTGTCCATCACCAACTCCCGTGTTTACTCAGACTCACGTCCATAGAGTCAGTGATGCCATCCAGACATCTCATCCTCTGTCATCCCCTTCTCCTGCCCCCAATCCCTCCCAGCATTAGAGTCTTTTCCAATGAGTCAGCTCTTTGCATAAGGTGGCCAAAATAATGGAATTTCAGCTTTAGCATCATTCCTTCCAAAGAAATCCCAGGGCTGATCTCCTTCAGAATGGACTGGTTAGACCTCCTTGCAATCCAAGGGACTCTCAAGAGTCTTCTCCAACACCACAGTTCAAAACCATCGATTCTTCGGCACTCAGCCTTCTTTATGGTCCAACTCTCACATCCATACATGACTACTGGAAAAACCATAGCTTTGACTAGATGGACCTTTGTTGGCAAAGTAATGTCTCTGTTTTTTAATATACTGTCTATGTTGCTTATAGCTTTTCTTCCAGGAAACAAGTGTCTTCTAATTTCATGGCTGCAGTCACCATCTGCAGTGATTTTGGAGCCCCCAAAATAAAGTCTGACACTGTTTCCACTGTTTCCCCATCTATCTGCCATGAAGTGATGGGACCAGATGCCATGATCTTCATTTTCTGAATGTTGTGTTTTAAGCCAACTTTTTCACTCTCCTCTTTCAGTTTCATCAGAGGCTTCTTAGTTCCTCTTCACTTTCTGCCATAAGGTGGTGTCATCTGCATATCTGAGGTTATTGATATATCTGGTTAATAATAATACATCCAAAGTATATAATTTACTAGAAAAATGCATATATTAAACTTAAAAACTCAAGATATAGTTAGATAATTTCAAAAACATAAGCTATATAAACAACAAAATGAAAATAAAGTTAAAAATTTGAGACCTCATGCTCTGGTTTCTCTTTATTTACAGCTGGTGTAACCTCTTACCATCAAGTGACTGGAGTGGCGGGTCAGAATGTCACTCTACCCTGCTACTATAATGGAGAAGTCACAAAAATGTGTTGGGGCCGAGGGGCCTGTCCTTGGTCTCATTGTGGAACTAACATCATCTGGACTAATGGATACAGAGTCACCTATCGGAGGGATGGACGTTATCAGCTAAATGGAAATATTCCTGGAAGGGATGTGTCTTTGACCATAAACAATGCTGCCGTGTCTGACACTGGCTTGTATTGTTGCCGAATTGAGATGAGAAGGCGGGTCAATGACATTAAAACCACCCTAGAGTTGAGGGTCAATCCAGGTGAGCTTATCTTCCTACGTTTTGATCACTTCCTGTGGGTTCCCAGAGATAAGAGTTTTCTGTTTGATACTAACTTTCTTTTCCTTTAGTAGGGAAAGAAAAGTTTCCTATGATCTTGTTCTCTAATAACTCTTCAACTGAATATCTTGTATTTTGTGGAGAGTGAAGTGTTAAGACTAACCTTGATTCAAGACCATAGGCTAGAGGATCTTCCCAGTCAGCAAACTGTCTCCTGAAGCAGTGCTTCAGGAATACTAGTTGGTTCATGAAAAAGCATTCACTGTTCCACACTGAGATATAGTGAGTATTTTTAAGGAGCTGAATTTCTTCTTCTTGAAAATCTGACCTTTTCTCGGAGGTCATTTCTTCGGAGAATTTTCAAATCTTCTTTCTTAACATTTTAAGACTCATAGAGAGTTTCACACATATAAAACAGGTGATGTAAGGTCCTGTCAAAGAGATGTATCATTTGGTTTAGACAACTGTCAACTCAATTTTGTTGCATATACATTGAAAGAGTCTATAGTTTCATCCCCTCCCTCTACCCTTGGATTTTTTGAAGCACAATTCACACCATATCATGGCTCAGCTTGTAAAGAATCAGCCTGCAATGCAGGAGACCTGGGTTCGATCCCTGAGTTGGGAAGATTCCCTAGAGAAGGGAATGGCTACCCTGTCCAGTATTATGGCCTGGAGAATCCTATGAACTCTATAGTCCATGGCGTCGCAGAGTTGCACACAACTGAGTGACTTTCACTTTCACTCACATCATATCACTAAATTGCTTGTTTAAAAATTAAAATCACCCTATTGCAATATGAGGCATTTTCATCTTAATAACTGTTTCTTTTGGCTCCTAAGAATTTTGTGGAATCAAAAAGTCTGGGAAGTTTATGTTTTTCTATCTTGATATAGACATTTTAATTTTTCTTACCACTTGGTGAAAGGAGCAGGTGCTACAGGATTTCCTGGTTTCCTGTGCTCGAGCATAGTAAGCATTTTCCCACTAAAGTTTCTTATGAAAACACAACCCAAATACTCAGAGCCTTTATACACTAGTTCTCTTTTTTAGTTTAAATGAACTTGATATTTCAGTTTCATAAGTTTTCCCACTTCATCAAGGACACTTAGCTTATTTTATGAAGACAAGTAAAATAAAGTCAATTCTGATGCAGAAAATAGCTGACTCTGGGAAAACATCTAGGAGGGATTTAAGAAAGCCCAAAGATGCTGGTGCTATATACATGTGGCATGAGGCTTTGTGTGGAGAAGAGATTATTTTGAAGTTGTGAAATTATATGATTGGTCTGGAGGAAGAAATAAATTAATAAGGGACATTTATAGTGCTTATAAATTATTTAATAGATGAATATTTGCAAACTCACGGCTCTGTCCAGTGGGAAACGGGTTCATAACTGAGCCAAAGTGACTCTCTGCCTCCAACCCAATACTTTACTTAAGTTTTCTTGCACTTTTCACAGAATGAGCTTACTTTCAACCTCTCTTAGGGCTCTTCCTCAGCAGCTTTTCCTAGCCTTAGTGTCCTTACTTCTTCCCTAGGAAATGTTTATTCCTCAGCAAGACACATTAGTGGAACAAGCTGATTAAATTTCCTCCTTGATATACTCCTTTGATCAGATGTTTTTCTTGCTTCCTCTTTTTCTTAGGTTTCATTTCAAACTGAAGGGAGGGGATTGAGACTGCAATGTTCTTCAACACCTTTAGCTACACTGTTAGACCCAGGTCAGCAAACTGTAGCCATAGGACCAGATCAGATTATAAAACAAGCTCACCAACAGGTTTTTTTTTTTTTTTTTTTTTAATGAATAGAGGTTTATTAGAACACAGCCCCATCCATTCATGTATATACTGTCTATGACTGTTTTCAGGGCTTCCCAGGTGGCATATGGCATCTGTATTATCCAGCGTATGTTAATGATGTAAATTAATCCACATTTAGGATGCAGATACGTTGGGAGGGTACCCTTAGACGTGACAGAAGCGAATGCTATTTATTTGGTCAATACTCTGGTTCTTGGGAACTACTATTTGGGTTCTAGTCATGTACTGCTGAGAGGACAAAGACAGCTTCAGGCTCTAGGCACTTTTCCCTCCCTCACAGATGATTATGAAGATGTGTGAATCTGATATGTATGACTAGTCTTTACAAAGTGCTTCAACAGAAATCCCATGTGTCGTTTTCTAATAACAACACCTTCCGAAATATCATCCTTTAAATGCCATGTTGCCTTGTTGTGACCATGTGTTCACCCCCTCCTCAGTCACAGATTCTAGTTGACCAATGACAAGAACTTGGAGTGCTTGGGAGATCAGTGCTGAGGTCTGCCGGGGACAGTCTCCTTGGTTGTGTTGGTGCACAGGCCCAACACGAATCTCTTGTTTCCTGCTGCTTGATGAATCTCTGCTTTCATGTTGATTTCTAGCTCCACCTAAAACAACAATGACCACCACCACTACTCCAACAACCACCATCACTACTCCAAGAAGAACCACCACTACAAGAAGGACAACTCCCACCAGTACTCGAAGAATCGCTACAAGAAAGACACGTGCCACCACCACTCCAAGAACACCCACTACAAGAAAGACAAGTACCACCACTACTCGAAGAAGAATTGCTACAAGAAAGACACGTGCCACCACCACCCCCCCACTCCAAGAACGACCAGACCCACCACTACTCGAAGAAGCATCGCTACAAGAAAGACACGTGCCACCACCACTCCAAGAACACCCACTACAAGAAAGACAAGTACCACCACTACTCGAAGAATGCATCGCTACAAGAAAGACACGTGCCACCACCACTCCAAGAACACCCACTACAAGAAAGACAAGTACCACCACTACTCGAGAAGAATCGCTACAAGAAAGACACGTGCCACCACCACTCCAAGAACACCCACTACAAGAAAGACAAGTACCACCACTACTCGAAGAAGAATCGCTACAAGAAAGACACGTGCCACCACCACTCCAAGAACACCCACTACAAGAAAGACAAGTACCACCACTACTCGAAGAAGAATCGCTACAAAGAAAGACACGTGCCACCACCACTCCAAGAACACCCACTACAAGAAAGACAAGTACCACCACTACTCGAAGAAGAATCGCTACAAGAAAGACAAGCCACCACCACTCCGAACACCCACTCCAAGAAAACAGTACCCCACTATAAGAAAGAACGCACAAGAAACACCACCACTACTCCAAGAGCACCCACTACAAGAAAGACAACTACCACGACTACTCCAAGAAAAACCACTACAAGAAAGACAACTACCACCACTACTCCAAGAACACCCACTACAAGACAGACAACTACCACCACTACTCCAAGAACATCCACTACAAGAAAGACCACTACCACCACTACTCCAAGAACACCCACTACAAGAAAGACAACTACCACCACTACTCCAAGAACACCCACTACAAGCCAGACAACTACCACCACTACTCCAAGAACACCCACTACAAGAAAGACAACTACCACCACTACTCCAAGAACACCCACTACAAGAAAGACCACTACCACCACTACTCCAAGAACACCCACTACAAGAAAGACAACTACCACCACTACTCCAAGAACACCCACTACAAGAAAGACAACTACCACCCACCCAAAAACCAAAAAAGAACGCCAAGAACACCCACTACTCCAAGAACACCCACTACAAGAAAGACAACTACCACCACTACTCCAAGAACACCCACTATTCCACCCCACTACAAGAAAGACAACTACCACCACTACTCCAAGAAGAACCACTACAAGAAAGACAACTACCACCACTACTCCAAGAAGACCCACTACAAGACAGACAACTATCACCACTACTCCAAGAACACCCACTACAAGACAGACAACTACCACCACTACTCCAAGAACACCCACTATAAGACAGACAACTACCACCACTACTCCAAGAACACCCACTACAAGACAGACAACTACCACCACTACTCCAAGAAGAACCACTACAAGAAAGACAACTACCACCACTACTCCAAGAACACCCACTACAAGAATGACAGCTACCACCACTACTCCAAGAACACCCACTACAAGAAAGACAGCTACCACCACTACTCAAACCACGATGTTCACCACTGCTCCAACAGCCACCACTGCTGTGCTAGCAACAATCGTCACCAGTACTCCAGCCATGACGGTCCTCACTGCTCCAGTGACACTGAGGTCCTCCACTTCTGCTCTTCCAATGCCAGCACCCACAGAGGACCTCCAGCCAGGTAAGCAAAGTACTTCGAAGTGCAGAAGTTTTTACAGTAAGGATACACACCATCCTGTTTTAGGGCAGATGTACAATTTAGGGTAGGGATTCTTAAGAGATTGAAACCCTCTTATATTCATCTTTTGTATCTTTAAGCATTTTCATAGTGAGAGGGACCTATGGTTTTTATTAGATTCTCAAAGGATTCATTAATAGCAAAGAAAAAAAAAAAAGCCAGACCCCTGGTCATGGACATCTTAGAAGGATGGTGCATTCAGCCCAGTTTAAATAGAATTATGAGGAAAATCTGCATAGATATTGTTTAATCCATTTTGAAGCCTAACCCAACACTTGAGGAGAAGATTTCAGTGAAGTTAATGCTTACTCTGTTTGCTGTGTCAGGAAACATTCTAACTGCTTTATAAGTATTAAGCCCCCTAATTCTTATGACAACTCCAGGACTGATGCTAAAGCTGAAGCTCCTATACTTTGGCCACCTTATACAAACAGCCGACTCCTTGGAAAAGACCCTGATGCTGTGAAAGATAGAAGGCAAAATGAGGAGAGGGTGGCAGAGAATGAGATGGGTAGACAGTACTGCTGACTCAATGGACATGAGTTTGAGCAAACTCCAGGAGACAGAGAAGGACAGGGAAGCATGGCATGCTGCAGTCACAGGGCTGGAAAGAGTCGGACACGACTTAGCAAATGAACAACAAAAGAAGTATAAAAAGTGAAATAATTCTGTTGTTAGGCTCTCAGATCATTATCTAGATCAGATTTATTCATGATAATGAAATGCCTACATAGCAGGGTAATACCTCAAGGACATCTATTAATACATTTCTAAGAAAGAGTCAAGGGTAATTTCTGATTGAGTTTTGTTCTTTCTGCTGGGGGTGTAAACTTTCCTCCACTAGTGATCACTATTTTTCCGTTCTTGTCATTCCTATAGCTTCTTTATCTTTTCCAGCTGAGACAGCAGAAACCCAGCCTGCTACCCTGTATGAAACAAACATAACTAGCTCACCATGGCACTCTTGTTCAACAGGTAACTTCAGTTTCTTTCCTGAACACCTGGGAGCATTCAAATTTTGATAAATATTAGCACATTGTTCAGAGCACATATTCTGAAAAGAGACAAGCGCGACTTGAATGCCAACAATGGCTATTCCACTCAGCTATGCAACTTGAACAAATGTCTAATTACCCTATTTGAATCTGTTTTTATCCTTTGGCAAATGGAGCAAATATTACTTATTCTTACAAGCGTTATTTGAGATAAAGATCTGGGGACACAGTTACAAGGTACGTGATACAGTGGCAACTATGACTGCTACTTAGAATGTCCAGAAATAAGTACATTTGTGTGACATAGGCAGGTAGTATGATTTGGGACCATCCACATGCATATCCACATTTTTCTAAATAAAATGAATCAGCCTGGTCTTTAAACTTATTTCTAGGCACACTTCCCTGGACAGAGCCTTAAAACAATTAAATCCAAACTGGTCCAGATCAAACTTGTTGCCTGTTTGTGCTTCCTCTAAGCCCCAGAAACTACACAGAGCCAGGAGGCTCCCCTACTGCCTTGTCGAGCTTTCATTTCACATGGACACTTTGAGTTGGGTTGAGAACATGGACACCAGAACCAAAGAGGCATGACCTACTAGGACTGTGCTATTCCGCTCCAAAAGTCTCCAGTTCTCCCTAGTTTGGGAAAGTCCATATTCTTTTGAGATGTAAGATTAGTCTGCTTTTCCTGTAATGGAGAAAAATGATATTGAATTGTCATCTTTCTCAGCTAACTCTGTTAACCATGGTGGTAAATTTGGAGGGTACCACATGTGAACTCCATTGTAATGCAGAACTGGTTTATTTGTCCATGTGCCTGTGAAGCAGCCAAACAAGGTCAGACTTAGTAAGATATGTGCGTATGATTCATCATGCTCAGGAGTTGCTATTCTGTAGCAGACACCCAGGGTGGCCTACTTTGCCAGTCATTCAAGGAAGCTCTTAATTGAAAATGGACATGCAGCGGGACTCAGAGAGGGACCAATTTAATTGAAATCAGCTAACAGTGACATTTGGTTTTGAAAGTGGAATCCTTGGTGTGAGCTGTTTCTTGGCACAGAACAAAGAGAAAGCAGATAAAAATATAGGTAAGAGCAGTTGGAGCAACTGCACCCCACACTTTTAGGCTAAGAGGAAGAACAAAGTAGAATATGGGAAATTGTTCTTTAAAATATGTCACTAAAACCTGGTCAAGAAGACTTGCCAGCATGGAACAGACATTGCAGCAGCTGTATCCCCACGACTTCTCTGGCTGCTGCCGTCTTGGCAGCATCTCTGAGGCCCTTCACCCAAATCCTCACAGTGCCTGAGTCACACTTCAGTGGGTTAAAGCCTCACAAAGCAAAGAATGTTAGTCCAGAAGGAATTTTGGTTTTCGTAGGGGCCTGCACCTACCTTTTCAGATGCATGTGCCAGCAAATTGTTGTGTGTTATCTCATTTAATTCTTTCAAGGCAGGTTTATTTCTTGCCATTGCCAGACTGAGGAGGACATTTAGTTCTACTTTGGAGACAAACAGCTTCCAATTCAACTGCCCGCCAATGGGAGTTTCAAGCTGCACGCCCATGGGCAAGGTGTTTCATTCCTCACTACATATCTGTAAGGAATGAAGGACATGATATTTGGAAAATCCGTTGCATGGTGTCCCTTCCCCATTGCTCCTATTGTTATATAGCAACATAATTGTGATACCTGATATTTGTTTAAAATGGTGTTAAGCACCTTACATGCATCATCTAATGTGATAACTTTATGAGACGGGTGCTATCAACAGCTTGTAGTTCAAGGTTACCTCAGCTGGAAATGTAAGTATATACATTTATATGCATATATATGTAATGTGTATGTAAAGGACATTGGTCGAGGTCACATTGGCAAGTGACATGTCAGCACTGAAGTCAAGTTTCATCTGACGCTAGTCCTTGCTTTTTTTTTTTTTTTACAACATCACTCATTCTATAGCTTAAGGATTTAAGGTTATAACATAAATCATACACAGAGACTAGACTGTAGGCACTGTCTTTGTCTCTTGAAGAAGTAGTGTTGGAATGTTTAATTTGTAGATACAGTAGTGTAAAGTGTGAAACTTAGGGGGAGTATGGTTACTTCATTTTTACTACCATTAGAAAATGATGGTTTTATAGCTCTGTTAGTAGTATGTGAATCTCTGAGACCTGCAGCATTTTCATTGAATGGAAACAAAGTGTGCAGTTGTTATGAGCTGAGGCTCTTGTCCTTTAGTAGAGTTAGAAACTTCAACCATTTCAGCACCTCATCTAAAATTTTGGATTAAGAAAATTGGTATAAGGATGTAAAGTGCTTGTATATAATAGATACTCAGTAAAGAGAGAATCCTGTATTTGACCTATAGTTGCTTAGAAGGGCCAACGGTATAGGTTCTGTGGGACAAAAGAGATATTTCAAAACACTATTAAAATTTGGACATTGAAAACTTTTAAGGCATAGTATCCTGTTATATTGGGAGTTTAGGTAGTATGAGTGGTACACTGGCCTTGGGAGTGTTGTAACATATCTTCTAAAGCACATTTGGATCAGTGTCTGGGCACACTGACATATAATGTAGGAGTTGGATGCCACCTGTTTGAGATATCCTAGTACGTTTCACTCACATTTAGAATGTAAAACCAATGTAATGTTCATTTTGAACAGAGTGGTTCTGCTCTTTGAATGTGTAATGACCTCTGAGCACTCACTCTAAATTTCTGAGCTGCCATGAAAATATTGATTATTTATCTGTAAGTGGTAATTTTTAACTTAGTTCTGAGAATGGGTCACTCTGACTTGTCTAAAATTGTCAGTAAATTTTCTGTGAGCATGCACTTTTCACCCTCATAGGGAGAAAAAACAAAGGTTCATTTTCAAAGGGTCCATGACAAAATGGTTAAGAAACACAACTTACTACTTAAATTAATAAGTGTTAGTAACTTGATATTATTCTTGGGATGCCTACAGCATTAGGCCATATGATTATTCAACTTTCCCTTCATCACCAGAAGGCAGTGTGAATATATTTGGTATTTGCAGGACAGTTAAATATCTTTTTGTAATTCTTATTACTTTTCTTTCTTGTTGAGCAGACAGAAATGGCACTGTGACCCAGTCTCCAGATGCCCATTGGCGTAACAATCAAACTGTAAGCATAGTCCTTCCTATTTTATTAGCCTGATTCACTTATATGTCTCTTCTGGAATCAAGTTACATTTAGAGATTATTATTGTCAGACTAGTCCAAAGATTGATTCTTTCTAATTTAAAAATAAAGGAAGAAAAGAATTTGACTCTTAAATAGGGGTAGTTTAATTAATTTTAAAAGTCTATATAGATGCACTACATTGTTAGAAATACTTGAAAAGTGATATTTTACTCTAGACACACATATAAACCCAAGACAGAATTTCTCCTAACCAGAAAATAAGAAAAAAGAGTGAATTAATTCAGGCATAGTGACTTAACATTACATAACAAGAAAGACTTAGATCATTGTTAGAGAAATAACATGCCTTGAATTGATGTAGTGGAATGGGGGCTCTCCTCACCAAAAATATTATGTCAATAAAAGTGTGGTTTCTTAAACATAGGCTCCCTAGTATCCTTTTCCAATCCAGTTTTCCTCCGATAGAGAGATTTTGAGGCCACTGCTGAGTCTCTCTATATATAATCCTCCCCATATGATGACATATTAAGGTCCTACGGTCTTCAACAACTTTGTGATTCTGTAATTTGTTCTTGCACTTTTCCCACAGTTGGCTTGGAAAAAATCCAAGGGACTATAGTCTTATGATGTTCATCAAAGCCTCATCTTTGTGTGTAAGTTAGAAGAATTTACAGTGAGATTTTTACTTTTGGCTCCCTTGGGTGAAACAACTTTCCTTGCACTATGTGCAAATAACCCTTAAAAGCAAAAAACATGAACAGATTCAGTTATGAGAGTAATCTTGATTGCAAGTGATGAGAAATTGCAGCATGGACATTGTAAGAGAAATTCAAGTTCAAGTAAAGTGGAGTTAATGTGACGTCAAATGGCCTTATGTTACATAGCTTAGTGATTGATATGAGAACACTACCACGTAGGAGTGATATTAAAGACTAATCACCCTGATGATATGGGTACTGACTGATCTGATGGATATGGCTGAATCTGTTGTGCAGAACTGCCACCATGTAAATGTCATGTCAGTCAGACTTATGCTGAAAAACACTCTGAATGAGAAGATTGTTTTTGACCTCAGTTACCTGCATTATAGGTATATTCAGTAGCAATTAATCTCTTCTATATAATGTAAGCAATATAGAAGCAAGTTCACAATAGGTGGTAGCACAATCATGGGATTTATGTGTCTTGACTGTGAAGATATCAAGGTGTCTCCCAGGTATCTTGAAACCAAGCAGCATATATATCCACCCAGTAGGTCAACTTCTTGAGCTGTATCTTAAGTGGAGAATGAACATATACATAAAGATGTATAAAACAAGATATAAAACAAGATATTGTATAAAACAAGATATAAAACTTTTATATGAAAAGTTTTAATCATGAAAATGTTATAAACAACCTAAATGTTCAATAATAAGAGATTAATAACATCAATTAAGCATGCCCATTTATTGCCATTGAAAATGTTGTCACTGCAGTGTACTTACTGCCATGAGAAGACAGTGTCAATTGTTAAATGAAAAAACTAACTTTTCAGATAGCATTGGGACCTCCCTGACAGTCCAATGATTAAGACTTCATGCCTCTGATGAAGTAAGTAAGGATCAATGGCTGATTAGGGAACTAAGATCCACATGCCATGTAGCATTGCCAAAATTGAAAAAATATATATATTTATTATACATAGGTTATAGATACAAAATAAAATGATGTATATACTTAGTATACATTGGATACAGTAACTGTGTCTGTTAAGAAAAGTACTAGAAAGATAAAATTCTAGAAGAGTATGTAATGAAAAATGGTAATAGTAACTATTTTGGATTTTGAAATTATGGTTGATTTTTGTTTTCCTTTCTTTATCCTGAGCTGCACACTCTAAAATGAACTTCCAGTTTTTATGTAACATAATATTTTTTAAAAGCAAGCAATGACTACTTTCTGTAACCCTGTGTTCCATCTAACTGCTTTCCCTCTCACAAGTAAGGTGATAACGTAATTTTTCCTCCCAAGGCACTGACTGTATTCCCGTTTAGGCAAGGACAGCTCAGAGGCTAGGTCACCCCTCTCTGTATTCCTCAGAGTGTTTATCAGGAGGTACCTGAAGTACCTTTCCCAAGAACCCTATTTAATCTGCATTTGACAGAAAAAGAGGTTTGGAGAGGCTAAATAACTTGCTAGCGTCACAGAGCAACTAAATAAAAGTTAATCTGGGAATCTGACTCTAGAGATTAAACTCTTATGCAGGAGGAGACTTGAGACTTAATCTTTTCTCTGATTTTCCACTTCCTTTCTGTTAAAATACCTATGTGGTGGGACATCTTTAGAATTAGAATTAAGCTATGTAAAGGAGACAAGCGTGATGGCCTGGTGTATTTTGGGTTTACTCTAGGAAGTGATGATCTCTCACATTAGGAATTTTTTTTCCCAGTTACATAGCATTTTAATTGTTAAGCAGAGCCATGAATCTGAGCAGCTATTTTCATGCCCATTTATAAAGACATAGAGTCTTGAATTCTAGCTCAAAAAAGTATTTAAATTAATGGTCAGTTTCAGTAACTGATCACATTCAAATAGCAAAACCACGGCAACTTACATAGGAACCAAAATTGTTTTTTATTAGTATCATAAGAGGATTATTTATGCAAAGAGCTTATTTTTTTTTACAATATGTAGAAATTATAATAATAAAGCACATTCATTTGAAGCATACAGTGTGTTTTAACAAATCTGTAGCCTTCTCTAAATACCATTGCAAGTAAGATGTAAACATTTCCACCAAACCCTAATACATTTTGAATTTTGAGTTGTCTTAGAATTTCATCATAAGGCTATAACTTTACATCATTTGGTATTACCCCTCATGATGTAGAACTAGCCAGGGGCCAATGAACAATAATGTGTCTGGGTATATTATTTTCTGAAATGTTTTCTTCTATAACTCTAACAATTGTTTTATTTTTTCTGTTTTGTGTTTGATCTGCTGATGTTTCTGTAGGTTCTGGCACTGGCACAAGAAACATGGATGAGCACCAACAAGGGAGTCTACATTGGAATCTCGGTTACTATTTTGGCATTGTTGATCATGTTTGTGGTTTTCTCGATTAGGAGAAGTAAGTCACCTCAGGACTGAAATATTCAGAAATATTCTGGAGCCCACGGGAGTATTCTTTCACCAAAGCATGTAGCTGTACATTCCATATCAGTTTCACGTAACTTCCTTGGTTCTTACCTTGTTCTTTTTAATTTTTTTATTTATGTTAAATTTATTATTCAATAAACATGATATTTAAATTCTCCATAGGCAAAATTAAGTATGGAGAAATAAGCACTGGTTGTGTAAAGTTGAGATTTGGAAGTCAAAATCCACTGTAATATACAAGATTTGTTCCCTCCCATTTTGTTCTTTTCCCATTCCCGCAATAACAAATTTTTATCCCTATTAGGGGTAAAACTGTTGATGGTTTTATAACACCCACTTAATAGAAGAAGCATAAGAGACATTAGGAGGGTACATCATTTCAGAGCTGGGAGAGGAACAAAGGGTTTCACACGACAGTCATCCAACACCTCCTAGTCTCCTTCCACCAGTTGTGTATGTATGTGTGTGTAAAACCTGTCATCTATGGGAGAAGTGCGATATTCAGAGTTTTTTTTTTTTTTTCAGTGAATATAATGGCATTAAAGTAAGCTAGGGCATGTAGGTCAATACACTAACCCTTGAATCACAAGATACACTATACCAAGGGGCTTACTTGGCTCCTGGAGATTCAAGAGACGTTACCTGGAATTATCAGGTTAGGGTCCAGACTGATTTTTTTTCTCATTCTTTTTAAAAATATTCTTTCTTCAAAATTAATTATTTTTTAGACTCTGAGAGCTGTACTAATTTTGCTCATATTAAAGTAATAATCGTAATAATATACTGGTTTGGAAAAAAATCTCATGAACTGTTTGGCTTGCATGTTTAATTTTCTTTTCATTTTCCCCTCAATTTAGGATGTTTTTGCCTGGGTAGCAAGGTGGAGCTACTACGGTATGTTTGAAATGGTTTGTGTTAATAATGCCTTTTGATGTTCTTCCTCTAGTAAACATAAGGAAAATTTCTCTGTCCCTCTCCTCTTTTCCTTCCAAGTTCTCCATTTTATACTCTGGATCCTGGAAAATCTGGTATATAGAGCACCTCCATTGCTGTCCAATCTTCTAGTGATGATTTTAGCATCTCTATGCTGCTGCTGATGCTACTAAGTCACTTCAGTCATGTCCGACTCTGTGCGACACCATAGACGGCAGCCCACCAGGCTCCTCCTTCCCTGGGATTCTCCAGGCAAGAATACTGGAGTGGGTTGCCATTTCCTTCTCCAAGCATCTCTATACTTCCCTAGAACTGTGTCATAGCTGTGAGAAATAACACCTCAAACCTTATCTCTTAGAGCAAGAGAACTAAACTGCAGATATTGTTTCAGGGATCATTTGAATGGGTTGTTTACTTTGTTATTTGATTTCATTCAGTGCTTTGTTTATTGCATGTCTATTTAATCTCTATTATATTCCAAAAAGATGAGCAGAACAGACAGAAAACATATAACTGAATAAGCAGGGCCTTATAGAACTTCCAGAGAAATACCACGGGAAATACTGGAGCAGGGCAGTAGGCTATGTGAGTGAGCCCCAAAGAAGCAGAAGGCAGCTCTGCAAAAATCTGGAGCAAGACACCTCCAGACTGAAGACCCACAAAGGCAGGGCTAGGGACATGTCTCCAGCTCCCCACGGTTCCCACCATCACCTATTATTCCATACCCATCCTGCTCTGTTCATTTACAGTAGTTGTCTGGCCTCACAGGCATTTCAATTTACAGTTTTTGCAAATTTACCCCTTCACCCAGTCAAAAATTCAATCTTCTTTGTATGCATCCCTGGGGTCATTTTCCCAAGCATCTGTAAAGGTAGGAAACCACTACCTACTTCCAACAAAATAAACTGCTTCATCTGGTCCAGCTTGGGCTTTAAGCCAAGTCTTTCTTTGATTCTGAATTCGTCCCTCTTTAACTGCCATCCATTATTCTTAGTTCTCTTTCACTGGATGTTTGTACCCAATCTTTCCTACATCTGAGTTAATCACACGAGCCAGTCCACAAAATACGCCTTGAAATATTGCAAGTGTTCCATAGATGCTGGATTTTATTATTGAGACATGCCCTTCACAGCAATAAACCTGTGAGACAGGCAGTAGTAGTATTCTCAGTTTACTAATTAGAAAACAGGTTTAGAGATGTTAAGTGACATCCAAGGTCACATCACACAGCAGGTCTCTTAGAGTCCTAAACCAGACTTTTAGGAGTTTTTGATGTCAGCTTCCAAGAGTAGAAAAAAAAGGTACTCCATACAGACAGAAAACCATGAATGATCACATCCTTTTAGTTCATTTTTGTTCTTTCAATGTTTACTTCTTTAAAGTTTCAGTTTTAATCACCTAATTAGAAAAGAAAATATTTACTGTAGAAGATGCTGTATAATATAGAAAAGCAAACAAAACAGAAACAAAAAGGTGTATTTCCTTATGATGTTATTTTTGGGGCAGCTATATCACGTTGACTCATTTTGAGCTACTGACCCCTAACCTGTTTCCGCACATGTATGACTGATGTGTTTAAAGATCAGAGCTGAGTGTAGATTCAGTGCATTTCATATCATTTCTGGGCAGGCTTAGGTAATAAAAATAGTGCCTACAGACAACCTGTAAAAAAGCATTGATATCAAAACCCCACAAATGACCTTTGTGTACACTTGATGTGTGAGCATTCATGTCATAAAACTCACCTAAGCCATGGCTTCCTTATT
This sequence comes from Nanger dama, assembly GCA_917880005.1. Taxonomy (NCBI): domain Eukaryota; kingdom Metazoa; phylum Chordata; class Mammalia; order Artiodactyla; family Bovidae; genus Nanger; species Nanger dama. The sequence continues at coordinate 37,403,989 of CAKJTW010000008.1, forward strand.
TTGACTGTTAAGGCAGGGTGTGATTTTTGACTCTGGGATCTAGAACATGCTTAGGTGAAGCAATGCTATTTTGCTACATCTGATATGCTCTGATGTGTTGTATACTTATATATATATTTATCTTAAATACAGGATACATACCACTAAATAATATCCACTAAATGGTCACAGTCCTCGGGTAGAAAAACACCAGCCAAATCATTTCCTGGCCATCTTTGAGACTGTGCATCCTGGTTTAATACTTATTTGATGTGTGGTATTTGTCTTGTTAGATTATAAATTTTTTGTGTTCTATCACACGAGTGTCTTGAAAGAGACCAGTGTGAGATTTTTGAAACCAAAAGGTGTGACTTTCTACCTCCTTATTAAAAATAATTTCCTGTAACTTCATATTCACAATTCTTGAAGCTTCTATTCATTTCATAGGATGTTTGAATGGGGCTCTGAGAAATGCAAATACTCAGGCTTGAATGAACATAAACAAATATGCTGCTCATACTTGAGAAGTGATCTTTTTCTTACTTATGTTATTCTTTTTACAGTGTGATTCCATTGAAAGAGTTTCGCATTGGAGCTTTGAAAAATGCAGCTCTGAAGCCTATCCAAGCAGAAGACAATGTGTACATTATAGATGATTATCACTAAGTCCTGGATCCAGATTCTAAGGTGTTATGGTCTTGACTGTAGAAGACTGTGACCAAATAGCGTGTCAGAGTCCTGTCAATCAGCTGCTGAATTTTTCATTCAGTTTCCCATGGAATTCCTATGAGTCAGGGACACTAGGTAGATTGATGCTAGGTCGACTGTGAAAAGTCAACCTCTGTCACAGAGTTCTAATTTTTTATATTAAATTGGCTCAAACTTTCTGATCATGGCAGAGGTCTCTTCAAAACATGAAACATAATTCTTCGAATTGTACATTTTCATTAGACCTCATGAATCCTGTTTTCCATCAAGAATTCTCATTGGGAAGATAGAAAAACCATTTCTACCTCAGTTACCAAGGCTGTCAAGAATACCTGAATACAACTTAGAATCAGGACATCTTAGAGGACTTAACATGCAAGCATTGGATGATTGTCTCCCCCTCCTTTTTTTTTTTTTTAAAAATCAAGTGACTCCAAATGTGATATTGCTTAGGGTCCCCAAGGTTTCAAATCATGGTGTGCACAGGTTTTTATTTACCCGATAGGAAAATGGAGGTGAGTGTGATTTTTTCATTATAGACAAATTTGACTTCTCAGGGTTCTGGAAATACAAGGCATTAAATGCTTTCTTTGGGAGAAGGATGGTATTTTAACAGTTAGAAGAAGCAATGGTATTGAGTAGACCATGAAGACACCAGGAAAAGAAACTCAATACCCATATAATTTATGACATTGTTGCTACATTATTGCCACAGTTCTAGGTGTTTATGTTGACAGCTGGCAGGCTCTGATTTTTAGAACGAGGCAGGGCGGAAATAAATACAAGGAAAAAGAGAGGGAAAGAGTAGCAAAAGAGGCTTTCTGTTTTAGAAAAGAGTTTGCAAATATAATAGTATAGTTTGAGAGTGTTACAAAATGCTAAATTGTCCTCAAACCACTTTGATTTTTAAAATTGTTTTGGATAAAAGGTCTTTTTCATATTGAATACCTGTGTTATATTTCTTTTCACAACTCAGTTAAATGTTGGTTTTCCCAGAAGAATTAGACAAAGGCTAAATGTAAGTATAATTTTAATCATTTAGGAGCATTTCTCCATGAACGGTTAAAAGACTGGAGATTAATTTCACTTTGAGTAAACCTTGAAATAACTCATGCTTGAGTAATTTGTGGGACATTCAGAGCTACTCACACCAAAGTGATCCATGAGGGCTGGATGCTTGTTTTTTTTTTTAATATAAATTTATTTATTTTAATTGGAGGCTAATTATTTCACAATATTGTAGAGGTTTTGCCATACATTGACATGAATCCGCCATGGGTATGCATGTGTTCCCCATCCTGAACCCACCCCCCCACCTTCCTCCCCATCCCATCCCTCTGGGTCATCCCAAAGCACCAGCCCCAAGCATCCTGTATCATGCATCAAACCTGGACTGGTGATTCATTTCACATATGATAATATACTTGGTTCAATGCCATTCTCCCAAATCATCCCACTCTTGCCCTCTACCACAAAGTCCAAAAGACTGTTCCTTACATCTGTGTCTCTTTTACTCTCTTGCATACAGGGTCATTGTTATCATCTTTCTAAATTTCTTATATATGCATTAGTATACTATGTTGGTGTTTTTCTTTTTGCTTACTTCACTCTGTATAATAGGCTCCAGTTTCATCCACCTCATCAGAACTGATTCAAATGTTTTCTTTTTAATGTCTGAGTAATAGTCCATTGTGTATATGCACCACAGCTTTGTTATCCATTCATCTCCTGATGGACATCGAGGTTTCTTCCCTGTCCTGGCAATTATAAAAGTGCTGTGATGAACACTGGGCTACATGTGTCTCTTTCAATTCTTGTTTCCTCAATGAGTATGCCCAGCAGTGGGATTGCTGATCATATGGCAATTTCTAGTTTTGTATTTCCAGTTTTTAAAGGGATCTCCACACTGTTCTCCATAGTGGCTATACTAGTTTGCATTCCCATCAACAGTGTAAGTGGGTTCCCTTTTCTCCACACCCTCTCCAGCATTTATTGCTTGTAGACTTTTGGATAGCAGCCATTCTGACTGGCATGAAATGGTACCTCATTGTGGTTATGATTTGCATTTCTCTGATAATGAGTGATGTTGGGCATCTTTTCATGTGTTTGTTAGCCATCTGTATGTCTTCTTTGGAGAAATGTCTGTTTAGTTATTTGGCCCATTTTTTTCATTCAGCTCAGTTCAGTTCAGTCACTCAGTCGTGTCCAACTCTTTGCAACCCCATGAATCACAGCACACCAGGCCTCCCTGTCCATCACCAACTCCTGGAGTTCACTCAGACTCACGACTATCGAGTCCATGGTGCCATCCAGTCATCTCATCCTCAGTTACCCCTTCTCCTCCTGCCCCCAATCCCTCCCAGCATGAAGGTATTTTCCAATGAGTCAACTCTTTTCATGAGATGGCCAAAGTACTGGAGTTTCAGCTTTAGCATCATTCCTTCTAAAGAAATCTCAGGGCTGATCTCCTTCAGAATGGACTGGTTGGATCTCCTTGCAGTCCAAGGGACTCTCAAGAGTCTTCTCCAACACCACAGTTCAAAAGCATCAGTTCTTCGGCGCTCACTTTTCTTCACAGTACAACTCTCACATCTATACATGACTACTGGAAAAACCATAGCTTTGACTAGATGGACCTTAGTTGGCAAAGTAATGTCTCTGCTTTTCAGTATGCTGTCTAGGTTGGTCATAACTTTTCTTCCAAGGAGTAAGTGTCTTTTAATTTCATGGCTGCAGTCACCATCTGCAGTGATTTCAGAGACCCCCAAAATAAGATCTGACACTGTTTCCACTGTTTCCCCATCTATTTCCCATGAAGTGATGGGACCAGATGTCATGATCTTCATTTTTTGAATGTGAGCTTTAAGCCAACTTTTTCACTCTCCTATTTCACTTTCATCAAGAGGCTTTTTGGTCATTTATATTCCTGGAATTGAGCTGCAGGAGTTGCTTATATATTTTTGAAATTAATTCTTTGTCAGTTGCTTAATTTGTTATTATTTTCTAAAATTCTGAAAAGTGTCTTTTCACTTTGCTTATAGTTTCCTTTGTTGTGCAGTTCAGTTCAGTTCAGTCGCTCAGTCATGTCCGACTCTTTGCGACCCCATGAATCGCAGAACGCCAGGCCTCCCTGTTCATTACCATCTCTCGGAGTTCACTCAGACTCAGGTCCATAGAGTCCGTGATGCCATCCAGCCATCTCATCCTTGGTCGTCCCCTTCTCCTCCTGCCCCCAATCCTTCCCAGTACAGAGTCTTTTCCAATGAGTCAACCCTTCGCATGAAGTGGCCAGAGTACTGCAGTTTCAGCTTTAGCATCATTCCTTCCAAAGAAATCCCAGGGTTGATCTCCTTCAGAATGGACTGGTTGGATCTCCTTGCTGTCCAAGGGACTCTCAAGAGTCTTCTCCAACACCACAGCTCAAAAGCATCAATTCTTCGTCACTCATCCTTCTTCACAGTCCAACTCTCACATCCACACATGACCACAGGAAAAACCATAGCCTTGACTAGACGGACCTTAGTCAGCAAAGTAATATCTCTGCTTTTGAATATACTATCTAGGTTGGTCATAACTTTCTTCCAAGGACTAAGCGTCTTTTAATTTCATGGCTGCAGTCACCATCTGCAGTGATTTTGGAGCCCCCTCAAAATAAAGTCTTACACTGTTTCCACTGTTTCCCCATCTATTTCCCATGAAGTAATGGGGCCAGATGCCATGATCTTTGTTTTCTGAACATTGAGCTGTAAGCCAACTTTTTCGCTCTCCTCTTTCACCTTTATCAAGAGGCCCTTTAGCTCCTCTTCACTTTCTGCCATAAGGGTGGTGTCATCTGCATATATGAGGTTATTGAGATTTCTCCCAGCAATCTTGATTCCAGCTTGTGTTTCTTCCAGTCCAGTGTTTCTCATGATGTACTCTGTCTGCATAGAAGTTAAATAAGCAGGGTGACAATATACAGCCTTGATGTACTTTTCCTATTTGGAACCAGTCTGTTGTTCCATGTCCAGTTCTAACTGTTGCTTCCTGACCTGCATACAGATTTCTCAAGAGGCAGGTCAGGTGGTCTGGTACTCCCATCTCTTTCAGAATTTTCCACAGTTTATTGTGATCCACACAGTCAAAGGCTTTGGCATAGTCAATAAAGCAGAAATAGATGTTTTTCTGGAACTCTCTTGCTTTTTCCATGATCCAGCGGATGTTGGCAATTTGATCTCTGGTTCCTCTGCCTTTTCTAAAACCAACTTGAACATCAGGGAGCTCACGGTTCACGTATTGCTGAAGCCTGGCTTGGAGAATTTTGAGCATTACTTTACTAGCATTTGAGATGAGTGCAATTGTACAGTAGTTTGAGCTTTCTTTGGCATTGCCTTTCTTTGGAATTGGAATGAAAACTGGCTTTTCCAGTCCAGTGGCCACTGCTGAGTTTTCCAAATTTGGTGGCATATTGTGTGCAGCACTTTGACAGCATCATTTTTCAGGATTTGAAACAGCTCCACTGGAATTCCATCACCTCCACTAACTTTGTTCATAGAGATGCTTTCTAAGGCCTACTTGACTTCACATTCCTAGATGTCTGGCTGTAGATGAGTGATCACATCATCATGATTATCTGGGTCTTAAAGATCAAAAGCTTTTAATTTTAATTAGGTTCCAGTTGTTTATTTTTGCTTTTATTTCCAGTGCTCTGGGAGTGGGTCATATAGGATCCTGCTGTGGTTTATGTCAGAGAGTGTTTTGCCTATGTTTTCCTCTAGAAGTTTTATAGTTTCTGGTCTTACATTTAGATCTTTAATCCATTTTGAGTTTATTTTTGTGTATGGTATTAGAAAATGTTTTAGTTGCATTCTTTTACAAATGGTTGACCAGTTTTCCCAGTACCATTTGTTAAAGAGATTATCTTTTCTCCATTGTATATTCCTGCCTCCTTTGTCGAAGACAAGGTGTCCATAGGTGTGTGGATTTATCTCTGGGCTTTCTATTTAGTTCCATTGATCTATATTTCTGTCTGCATGTCAGTACCATACTGTCTTGATGACAGTAGCTTTGTAGTAGAGCTGGAAGTCAGGCAGGTTGATTCCTCCAGTTCCATTTTTGTTTCTCAAGATAGCCTTGGCTCTTCGAGTTTTTTTTTTTTTTTTTTTTTGTATTTCCATACATTTGTGAAATTATTTGTTCTAGTTCTATGAAAAGTACCATTGGTAGCTTGATAGGGATTGCATTGAATCTATAGGTTGCTTTGGGTAGTATACTCATTTTCACTATATTGATTCTTCCAGTCCATGAACATGGCATATATTTGTCCATCTATGTGTCCTCTTTGAGTTCTTTCATCAGTGTTTTATAGTTTTCTGTATGTAGGTCTTTTGTTTCTTTAGGTAGATATAGTCCTAAGTATTTATTCTTTTCACTGCAGTGGTGAATGGACTTGTTTCCTTAATTTTTCTGTTTTCTCATTGTTACTGTATAGGAATGCAAGGGATTTCTGTGTGTTGATTTTATATCCTGAAATTACTATATTCATTGATTAGCTCTAGTAATTTTCTGGTGGAGTCTTTAGGGTTTTCTAAGTAGAGGATCATGTCATCTGCAACCAGTGAGAGTTTTACTTTTTCTTTGCCAATTTGGATTCCTTTTATTTTTTTTTTTTTTTCTGCTCTGATTGCTGCGGCCAAAACTTCCAAAACTATGTTAAATAGTAGTGGTGAGAGTGGGCAGCCTTGTCTTGCTCATGACTTTAGGGGAAGTGCTTTCAATTTTTCACCATTGAGGATAGTGTTTGCTGTGGGTTTGTCATATATAGCTTTTATTATGCTGAGGTATGTTCCTTCTATTCCTGCTTTCTGGAGGTTTATTTTGTTTGTTTGTTTTGTTTTAATCATAATTGGATGTTTTCCATTAAAGCCCACTTGGTCATGATGTATGATCTTTTTAATATGCTGTTGGATTCTGTTTGCTAGAATTTTTAAAAAGGATTTTTACATCTATGTTCATCAGTGATATTGGCCTATAGTTTTCTTTTTTGTGGCATCTTTGTCTGGTTTTGGTATTAGGGTGATGGTGGCCTCATAGAAGGAGTTTGGAAGTTTACCTTCCTCTTCAATTTTCTGGAAGAATTTGAGTAGGATAGGTGTTATCTCTTCTTTAAATTTTTGGTAAAATTCAGTTGTGAGGCCATCTGGCCCTGGGCTTTTGTTTGCTGGAAGATTTCTAATTACAGTTTCAATTTCTGTGGTTGTGATTGGTCTGTTAAGATTTTCTATTTCTTCCTGGTTCAGTTTTGGAAAGTTGTACTTGTCTAAAATTTGTCCATTTCTTCCAAGTCGTCCATTTGATTGGCATATATTTGCTGATAGTAGTCTCTTATGATCCATTGTATTTCTGTGTTGTCTGTTTTGATCTCTCAATTTGCATTTCTAGGTTTGTTGATTTGATTCTTCTCCCTTTGTTTCCTGGTTAGTCTGGCTAATGGTTTGTCAGTTTTATTTATCTTCTCAAAGAATCAGCTTTTGGCTTTGCTGAGTTTTGCTATGGTCTCTTTTGTTTCTTTTGCATTTATTTCTGCCCTAATTTTTAAGATTTCTTTCCTTCTACTAACCCTGGGGTTCTTCATTTCTCCCTTTTCTAGTTGCTTTAGGTGTAGAGTTATGTTATTTATTTGACTTTTTTCTTGTTCCTTGAGGTAAGCCTGTATTGCTATGAACCTTCCCGTTAGCACTGCTTTTATAGTGTCCCAATTCCCTAGTGGCTCAGATGGTAAAGCGTCTGTCTACAATGTGGGAGACCTGGGTTCAGTCCCTGGGTTGGGAGGATCCCCTGGAGAAGGAAATGGCAATCCACTCCAGGACTATTGCCTGGAAAATCCCGTGGACAGAGGAGCCTGGTAGGCTACAGCCCATGGGGTCGCAAAGAGTCGGACACGACTGAGCCACTTCACTCACTCACTCCACTATAGGTTTTGCGTTGTTGTGTTTTCATTTTCATTTATTTCTATGCATATTTTTATTTCTTCTGTGATTTGCTCATTGTTCAGCAGTGGGTTATTTGGCCTCCAGATTTTGGAATTTTTCTAGTTTTTCTCCTGTAATAGACAATTAATCTTAGTGCACTGTGGTCAGAAAAGATGCTTGAAATGGTTTAAATTTTTTTGAATTTACCTAGGCTAGACTTATGGCCCAGGATATGATCTATCCTGGAGAAGGTTCCATGTGCACCTGAGAAAAGGGTGAAATTCATTGTTTTGGGGTGAAATGTCCTATAGATATCAATTAGGTCTATCTTGTGCATTGCATCATTTAAAGTTTGTGTTTCCTTGTTAATTTTCTATTTAGTTGATCTATCCATAGGTGTGAGTGGCGTGTTAAAGTCTCCCACTATTATTGTGTTACTGTTAAATTCCCCTTTCATACTTGTTAGCATTTGTCTTACATAATGTGGTGCTCCTATGTTGGGTGCATATATATTAATAATTGTTATATCTTCTTGGATTGATCTTTGGATCATTATGAAGTGTCCTTCTTTGTCTCTTTTCACAGCTTTTGTTTTAAAGTCTGTTTTATCTGATATGAGTATTGCTACTCCTGCTTTCTTTTGGTCTCTCTTTGCATGGAATATTTTTTTCCAGCTCTTCACTTTCAGCCTGTATATGTCCCTTGTTTTGAGGTGGGTCTCTTGTAGACAACATATATAGGGGTCTTGTTTTTGTATCCATTCAGCCAGTCTTTGTCTTTTGGTTGGGGCATTCAAGCCTTTTACATTTAAGGTATTATTGATAAGTATGATCCCAATGCCATTTACTTTGTTGTTTTGGGTTCGAGTTTATACACCTTTTCTGTGTTTCTTGTCTAGAGAAGATCCTTTAGCATTTGTTGGAGAGCTGGTTTGGTGGTGCTGAGTTTTCTCAGCTTTTGCTTGTTTGTAAAGCTTTTGATTTCTCCTTCATATTTGAATGAGATCCTTGCTGGGTACAGTAATGTGGGCTGTAGGTTTTTGTCTTTCATCAGTATAAGTATGTCCTGCCATTTCCTTCTGGCCTGAAGAGTTTGTACTGAAAGATCAGCTGTTATCCTTACAGGAATCTCCTTGTGTGTTGTTTGTTGTTTTTCTCTTGCTGCTTTTAATATATGTTCTTTGTGTTTGATCTTTGTTAATTTGAATAATATGTGTTGGAAGGTTTCACCTGGGGTTTATTCTGTTCGGGACTCTCTGGGTTTCTTGGACCTGGATGACTATTTCTCTCCCCATTTTAGGGAAGTTTTCAACTATTATCTCCTCAAGTATTTTTTCATGGTCTTTCTTTTTGTCTTCTTCTGCGACTCCTACAACTCAAATGTTGGCACGTTTAACATTGTCCCAGAGGTCTCTGAGTTTGTCCTCATTTCTTTTAATTCTTTTTCCTTTTTCCTCTGTGTTTCATTTATTTCTAACACTCTGTCTTCTACCTCACTTATCCTATCCTTTGCCTGCATTATTCTACCGTTGATTCTTTCCAGAGAGCTTTTGATCTCATTTATTGCATTATTCATTATGTATTGACGCTTTTATTTCTTCCAGGTCCTTGTTAATTCTTGCATCTTCTGAATCCTCGTCTCCAGGCTATTTATCTGTGACTCCTTTTTGTTTTCTGTATTTTGGGTCATTTTCACTATCATTATTTGGAATTATTTATCAAGTTAACTGATTAACACCCATTAACTCTAACTAACCCTTTAACTCTTCTTCTTTTGTTTAGTTTGATGGGCATTTATCCTGTTCCTTTACCTGCTGAGTATTTCTTTGCCTTTTCATCTTGTTTATATTGGTGTATTTGGGGAGGCTTTTCCATATTCTGGCAGTCTGTGGTTCTTTATTGTGGAAGTTCCTTGCTATGGGTGGGGTTGGATGGGTGGCTTGTCAAGGTTTCCTGGTTAGGGAAGCTTGTGTCAGTGTTCTGGTGGGCGGAGCTGGACTTCTTCTCTCTGGAGTGCAATGTAGTGTCCTGTAGTGAGTTTTGAAATGTCAGTGAGTTTGGTGTGACTTTGGGTAGCCTGTATATTGAAGCTCAGGTCTATGTTCCTGTGTTCCTGGAGAATTTGCGTGGTATGTCTTTCTCTGGAGCTTGTTGGCCCTTGGGTGGTGCTTGGTTTCTGTGTAGGTATGGAGGGTTTTGATGAGCTCTTATTGATTAATGTTCCCTGGAGTCAGGAGTTCTCTGGTATTCTCAGGATTTGGACTTAAGCCTCCTGTCTCTGGTTTTCAGTCTTATTCTTATAGTATCCTCAAGACTTCTCCATCTATACAGCACTGTTGATAAAACATCTAGGTTAATGATGAGAAGTTTCTCCACAGTGAGGGACATCCAGAGAGGTACACAGAGTTACATGGAGAAAAGAAGAGGGTGGAGGGAGATAGAGGTTACCAGGAGGAGAAGAGAGGGAATCAAAAGGGGAAAGAGCAAGCTATCCAGTAATCACTTCTCATGTGCTCTCCACAGTCAGGATCCCTCAGAGATGTTCATGGACTTACACAGAGAAGAGAAGAGGGAGGAAGGAGACAGAGGTGGCCAGGAGGATAAAAGGGGGAATCAAAAAGAGAGAGACCAGATCCAGCCAGTAATCAGTTCACTAAGTGTTTTCCACATCCTGGAACACAGAAACAGATTCACAGAGTTGGGTAGAGAAGAGAAGAGGGAGGGAGGAGATAGAGGCGACCTGGTGGAAAAAAAGGAGAGTCAAAAGGGGGAGAGAGCAATGAGGCCAGTAATCTCACTCCCAATTAAAAATGGGTACTGAAGATTTGGTTCTTAAAGGTACAAAATTGATAACAAATACCAAAAATCAAAGATTAGGAATCTAGGTTAGAGGTTAGATTCTCAAAAATACAATATTAAGCAAAACAGTCACAAAAATTATAAAGTATATATATATATATATATATATGAAGTTTGTTTTTAAAATAGGGTCTATTTTTGCAATGTAATAGTATGTTATAAAAATGAAAATTAAAGGAGTAATATAGGACTTACAAATAAAAAAATTAAAAATATTAAAAAAATGATAATAGTAAAAAAAATTTTCTCTGGAGCTGTTGCGGACAGTGTGGGGTCAGTTTATTTTCAGATAGTTCCTTCATCCGGCTTATACTTCTAAAGATCTATAGGACCCCTCCTATGTAGTCGGTACTAACTACAGGGCTTTAATCTATTGCACCCATCACTTCCAAAGCGGTTCCCTCTGTTTATTTTAGCTTCTTTTCTTTGGTGGTCTCTTCAGTTTCTAATTTCTGCCCTGACATGAGGGGGGTGGTGGTGGTCACTTTTTTAGGCTCACTTGTTCAGTCGTGCTGTGGGGAGGGAGGAACACTGCAAACAAATTTCACTAGCATGTGTGAGGAGTGCTCGCAGTGTCTTGGCCACATTGGGTTTGCCCTGCTCATGGCTTGTGTGCTTTCCCAGTCTACACTGCTCAGGCTTTAGGTTGCTCTGCGGGCAACACTCTGTGGCAGGCCCTGGGTTGCATGCACTTCCTAGGTCAGCTGCTCAGGTTCAGGTTCTCAGGTAGTCCACAGGGCGCTGACTTGTTTGAGCCTTCGTTTTGTTCCCTTCTCAGGTCCGAGAAGCTCAGGTGACCACGTGTTTGGAGAGCACAGTTCCCCCCCGCCCCTGCCCCACTGTTGGAGACTGCATCTTATCACCTCTCCTGTCCCAGTCTCTCAGTTTTCTGGGTGTACAAAAGCTGCGCCTTCTTAGGTGTGCCATGTGTCTCTTCTGGGGAGCTGATCTCTGGTTGTGACCTTCCCAGTGGATGTCAACCATCCAGAATCCCAAGAAGTCTTGGTTAGCAATGAAGCCTGCTTATAGTTTGGTAGAGGATGCCTCTCTGGGGTCGTGATTACCCCCCGTCTGGCTTTGGCTGCCCTTGCCTGCTTGTCTCCAGTGGGGGATGGGCTGGTCCGCAGCTGGCTAGTTCTGCTCATTACTTTGTTCTTGAGGGGTGGTGTCTTAGGTTGGGGCTTTTTGCAGGATAGCTATCCCACAGTCTGAGTTGCTATCTCAAGCTAGTTCCCTCAGATTGCCCTGGGGCACTCAGGCCTGGTCCTTACCCAAAGCAATGCAGCCTGAGCCTCCCTATCCAGCACCTGCTTGTTAGTGGCCGATGCGAGCATCTGGGTTGTTTCTCTGCTGGGAGTTGCCGTTAGGCACATAATCTATTTTTGATGAAAATGGGCTGCCTTTCTCGATCCTGATGTCCTCTGCCAGCATTCATAAGTTCTGTGATATTTTCTCAGAGTCAAATATTCTTTTGATGAATTTGTGGGGGAGAAAGTGGTCTCCCAGTCCTATTCCTCCTCTATCTTGGGACTGCCCCCAAAATGTTTTTTCCTGGCTTTGATTCTTAACTCTGGTGGTTTAATTCTCAAATGTAAGTTGTTTGATGGTGCTTCTCTCCCTATGATAAGGAACTGTTAATACAGGAGAAAATGCAAAACTGGATATTATAATTATTAGGTTATAACGATTAGAATGAACACCCTTTAGTCTTTTCAAACCACAGGATTAATAATAGCTCATTTTTATTCAGTGCTTACCATGTAACAAGCGTGTTTTTATATTTATCATCGTCACCATCTTATACGGTAGGTAGTACTGTTAACCCCATTTTTTACAGCAGAGAAGAGTAACACTTAGAGACAGTAAACATTCAAGGGTTTTTCAAGGTTTCAGAATCAGTAAGAGGCAAAGCTGGAATTCAGATTCAGGCAAGTTGATTCTAGTACCCGTTTCCTATTTTGTAAAGAACATAAATCTTTTAAATTCATGAATCAACAATCACTTCTTTCTATGCGTTTTCTATCTTCTTTCTTTCTTTTTTTAAAATATAAATTCATTTATTTATTTGTAGGTTAATTACTTAATTGTGGTTCTTTAAAGAGGGGTAGCATGTTCCTTTAACACTGGGTCATGGTCAAGGTTGCAGCATTTGTTATTTTCCTCCATTGTGGCATTCAGCAAACTTTTATTTCTAAGTTGCTTATGTTTATTAAAAAATAAGTATAATTTATATATGATAAACTGTATATGTAAAATGTGTCCAACTTAATGAACTTTTGTAGATGATTTCACTCAGGAAACCAATACCACAATCAATGACCAAACACTTCCAACACTCCAAAAACCTCATGTACTTTAATAATTGTGATATATTCTGTTCTCTTTGGGGCAGAGGCAAGGCCTTATACCTCTATTACTTTAGTAGCCGTTCTTACTCATCTGTGAACATCAACTGTGTGTAGCATCACAAACCATTCTGAAATTTCCCAAGACTGAAGGGTGGGGGGGAGGGGGGATCTGAATATATGGGCTTTTAGTCCTAAAACTGGGACAGTCCTGGGAAAACTGGGATGAGTTGCTCATCCTGTGTGGCTTATTTGCATTATGCTTCCAAGTGCTTTATGTGCATTAAATCCTCATAATTACCGTGCTGAGAAAGGTACTAATATTGTTCTATATACCAGTTGGAGAGCCATTGTATTGAAAGGTTAAGTAACTTTTAGTCCAACGTGACACTGTTTATTGACAGAGGATTTGAAACCAAGGCTCTTCTGCTTATCTTTATGTTATTCTGCCTTTAATGATAAATGAATTGTTCAGAGGAAGAAGCTACTCACTCCCACTTACCCGAGTTTATGGAGAGGTAGCAGTGGAGTTTGGGCATTGACCACATGAATATGGAATCTACAGGTTGATAAGGAGCAATGATAGCACCCACATTTTGAGTTCTGCCAAGGCCTGGATATTAGGGACCATTATGGTTTGTGTAAAAGGGTGTGGAAAGAGGTTGATGAGGAGTGGGAGAAGTCATGTTTTATACACACATATGATTACTGCCAAAACTCAAAACATGACTACTTAGAAGAATAGATGGGAAAGTTGTGTACAATTTGCAGTCTTTTCCCTAGAACCTGCTAGAGAAAATCACACAACGAGGGTGACAGGTTTTTAATCATGACCTCAAAGCCATAAATTGGCACTCAGAAATGTGCAGCAACCTTGTATCTTCCTAGTGCAGTGTCTGAGATGAGCATCACCTATTTCACTGCTGCTCAAACCTCCCTCCCTTCTCACTGCACTGATGAAGTATTAAAAGCCTGTTTCAACTACTTTGCCATAGCCAAGACTTCCTTCTTCCTTTGATCGCTTTCTCCAGAACCATCTCTTTCTCCATTCCTATTTATGCTTTTTTAATTAGCATAAAAATAAGATCTAGTTCACACATTTCTCTCCAGCTACTCCCATTTCTCTCCTCTCCTTCACAGGCATATTTCAGATGAGTTATTCCTACATTTCATTCCTCTGTACTCTTCAAACACCCCAGCCCCATTTAGCTTCTACACCTGAATTGCCATGGAAGTAGTTTTGGTTCAAGCTCAGTGATCTCCATTTTGATAAATCCAGTAGATACCTCTGTCTTCACTGCAGTACATCCATCTTTCAGTAATATTCAACTAAGTTGACCCTCAGTCATTCCAAAAAGTCTTCCTTCTCTTGACTTCTGAAACACCGCTCTCACTTTGGGCACTCCTTTTCAGTCATTTTTATTATTTTCTCTTCTTCAGCATGTTCTTTAGGTGTTGAGATTCCCCAGAGCTGGTGTTTTCCCTCTCTCCATACCCCCTGGATGATGATAACCTATATTTCCATAGACTTCAATGTCATTCTTTGTTTCTGTCTTTAGCACTCAAGGGTGTTGGTACTGACTGTCCAACTGTTCAGGTGTTATCTCCACTTATTTGTCTCCCACATTACTGTGTCCAAAAAGGAGTGCTAGAGTCTATATTCCACCTTTTAAAACCCTACCCCACCTCGCTGGGTCTTCATCCTAGTGTTTCACTACCATCCAACTGGTTGCCTGAGCTAGAAGCCATCCTTGAACTCTCTCCTTCTTCACTCCTAACACACTATCCCAACTATACACAATCCAGCTTCACTTCCTGCACTTTTCCCAAAACATATCTAAAATCCATTCATGATTCTGTGCCTCTCTGTCACTACCTTACTCTGAGGCAGCTCATGCCTTACCGGCTCTTTTTTTCATACCTCCTTTTAGTTCATTCTCCACATAGCAATGAAAGTGATTTTCTTGAAACCCAGTTATATCATATTTCTGGCCTTCAGTTATTTCTTATGTCTTAGGATAAAACCCAAGCCCCTGATTATGACTTCTAGGGTCCTGTAGTATCTAGCCCAGCCTCCATTTCAGACCTTATCTTGTGCCACTCTTTTATTCCAGTCATGCTTTCAGTTTCAGCCACTTATCACCATCTTTACCAGGGCTTTACTCAACCCAGAATGCTCACCCTGGTTCTTCATTTGGCTGACTCATTCTCTTCTTTAGAACTGAGCTTAAAGATCATCTTAGTGGTATGTATCTGTTCATTCCATACTCCTAATTAATCTCTCCTCCCCTCTCCCCTTTGGCAACCATAAGTTTGTTTTCTGTGTCTGTGAGTCTGTTTCTGTTTTGTAAATAAAGAGATTTATAATGTTTTTATCTTTCACATATAAACGATACAACATTTGTGTTTCTCTGTCTTATTTCACTCAGTATGATAGTCTCTAGGTTAATCCATTTTGCTGTAGTACTTTTCTTTCTGTCACATCAGAGTTTGAAATTATTTTTTCTATTTATTTTTTTTCTTAAATGCCTCCCCACTGGAAGACAAGCTTAATGATGTCAGGGCTCATAATTCATTTTTTCTCTCCCTGGTGCTTAGCATACTACCAGATATGTAGTAGGCACTCCCTATATTTGTTAAATATGAAAATACATCTTTATTACTTTCTACCACAGTTTATGTAATAAACCAAGACACATATCAGTGGTTTGATGTAATTCAATCTTAACCGGTAGACCAGATTTCCCTAAACTATCTTTGCCTCCAGTTAGCCTGTTTTGTGTTTTATCTCATTTATTTTATTAAAGCATTTTAAATGGACTTTTCTTTGCCTTTCTACTTAGGGTATTCTGATAGAAAAGAGAAGATACAAACTTCAAGGTAAGAATCATGAGTAGGGTAGGAGAAGGTGGGGATCTTGAGTGGCCTTCAGCTGATTGAGCAACTACTCCACCCAGGCTCTAGGAGGACATTGGTTACAGAAGTGAATGAGAAGCTTGGAGCCTATTCTCAGAGCTTTTCATAACCCAGCCTGGTTCTTCTGAACTGTGCCTGTTAGAAACACCTAGGGCACTCTGTCTACCTCAGAGCAAATACATCAGAATCTTTGGGGATGAGGTCTCATCATAGTGAAAAAGTGAAAGTGTTAGTTGCTCAGTTGTATCTGACTCTGTGACCTTGTGGACTATAGCTCGCCAGGCTCCTCTGTCCATGGGATTCTCCAGGCAGGAATACTGGAATGTGTGAAGAAGTGAAGTGAAGTCGCTCAGTTGTGTCCGACTTTTTGACCCCATGAACTGCAGCCTGTCAGGCTCCTCTGTCCCTAGAATTTTCCAGAAAGAAATACTGGAGTGGGTGGCCATTCCCTTCTCCAGGGGATTTTCCCAACACAGGGATCAAACATGGGTCTCTAGCATTGCAGTTGTATTCTTTACTATCTGAGCCACCAGGGAAGCCCTTATTCTTATAAAAAGTTTCTAGGTAATTGTAATGTACAAGCAGAGTTGAAAACTGCTTGCCTGTCATATTGCAGAATTAGTCTCCATTTCTAATTCCACTACACTGCACACACAGAAAGCTTATATAACTTTTACTGGGTTTCTGTGACCTTTGGAACATGGGCAGAATGAAATATATTTTAAGAAAAAATGATTCTGTCCACTGAATACTATCTGAACCACTAATAATTTTAGACTAAGTCTAGGTGGTGCTAGTGGTGAAGAACCTGCCT
The DNA here is from genome assembly GCA_917880005.1 of Nanger dama. Classification (NCBI taxonomy): domain Eukaryota; kingdom Metazoa; phylum Chordata; class Mammalia; order Artiodactyla; family Bovidae; genus Nanger; species Nanger dama. The sequence goes on from CAKJTW010000008.1 coordinate 37,420,559, forward strand.
GCCAGTGCAGGAGACATAAGAGGTGCAGGTTCACTCTGTGGGTCGGAAAGATCCCCTGGAAGAGGGCATGGCAACCCACTCTTGCCTGGAGAATCCCATGGACAGAGGAGCCTGGAAAGCTACAGTCCCTAGGACCATAAAGAGTTGGACACGACATAAGTGACTTAGCATTCACAAAACTAGTTATGAAGACAAAGTAGTCTGCAGTAAAAAAGTCAAATAATAGAACACCTAATCATAATGGTTCTATATGATCTATAATCAGTAGTTATTAGAGCTGAAACCTGAAATGTTGTAATATCAATAGGTAATATTTACATTTACATGTACTACTAGTTTATTCTTTATGAAATTATTGTGTTAATGTTTTATCTCTAGCTATAAATGTAAACTCCATAGAAAATTAGAAACTTATCAGCCACATTAACAACTGTATCCCCTAGTGCACACCTGATTCTTAGTATACACTTCATAAATATTTGAGGATTGAATGGATAAATGTTCCTTACAACAGCCCTGTGAGAGAAGAGTACTTATTCCCATTGTATAGGTGAGGACCGTAACACCGTAAGTTTACTAATATACAGCCTCCAGGAGTTTTTGTGTTTTGTTCACTGTTGTTTCTCTTGATGCATAGGCTCAGTGTGTAACACGCTAAATAGTTCTTGAATGAATAAATGGAAAAGAGCAAATCTGACTTAGCCTAGATCATATGGATGGTAAGGAACAGAGGTAGAATTCAAACTCAAGTCTCGCTGGATCCATAACACATTCCTTTTACTTTTTGGAATTGTTTAAAGCCACATAATAATTGAAATTACAGAGCAATTAGAGCATGTTATTTGATATTTTGTCACATTTACTTTGTTTCTCTCTTTACGTATACAATTTTTTTTTTTTCCTGAACCATTTGTACAGGTGTTTCAGACATCTTGACAATTCACATAAACATTTTAGTCTGCACTTGCTCAGAATAGGTATATTCTCTTAGATAACACAATTCCACTTTTATACCTAATGCATTTCTGATTAATTTGAATTTGTACAAAGTATTCCCCAGATTATTTCATTACTATTTTATGTTTTCCCTTCCTAGTCAGGACCTGATTGAGGATCGTATACTGCCTTGGTTGCTAACTCTTCAGCAAAGTTCGTTCTCTCAATTCTATTACATGTTGTTGAGAAAATGCTTAACTCAACTGCAATACTTTATTTCCACAACCTTGTCACTTTGGCCAACCTTTCTCCTTCAGAGTTGGCAAATACAGCAGCAGAGGGGATGCGCCTAGAGGAAAACATCTATATCATTGAGGAAAACGTATATGAAGTGGAGGATCCCTACGAGTATTACTGCTCGGTCAATCAGGGGCAGCAATCCTAACAACCTCTGGGCTGCTGTCACCTTTCACCGCCACCAGATTCAACCACTTCATTTTGGGGCTTGGTGTTGTCTTCTTTGAAAACATGAGATGGCTCAGCTGACTGATTTGAGAAATTCTGTCCTTGGCCACCGAGCAGAGTTTTTCCATAGTTTAAAGATAACCAGCTCACTCGAGGATTGAGCTGGGACGTGTGTGGTAATACACAGGCACTACATTGCCTCTGCGTTCCATCCACCCAACTCAGAGACTGCTAATTGGGACATTAGAGCTCAAGTGGGCTTTTATAGAGAGTAAGAATTCCTAATCTGGGATCTCAGGAATTCTAGATATTGGATTACATGGTGTGTCCATGAAACTCCTGAAAATACAGGGGAAATTATGTGCTGAGATACATGTGTGTCTTTTCAATACAGGAAGTCTAAAGGGGTCACTGATTCTCAAAGAGCTCCGTGATACACAGAACAGGTTAGGAAACTACTGGTGTAGGACCTGAGGGTCTTGATTCCCTAAAAGCCCCAAGGTTTATACTTCTTTGAGTGTTGACTCTGCAATAGTAAGTGCCAATGCCCAGCTCTCCTTGGCCTCAGTTAAGAAGATGGCCCAGCAAGGCCTGTGGTGTGGCAGATGCTCCTGGAGAAAAGGGAAGTGCGCTCAGTGTGTGTTGACCAGTTTTGCTTGGGGTGTACTCAAAGGGAAAGATCTCTAACCGACTTCTCCATTCATGGAGAGAAACGGAGCAGTGTTTTCATAAAAGAAGAAGCAGTGACTGGGACACAAATTCTGTTCCCTGGTGGAAAGTGGGTGAAGGTCTCTAGCCATCTTTATTTGTCAGAGTCAGATCCCTTCGTGCCTCGACAATGGTCCTTAAGCTTCAGTGCCAAGATGGTGGAGAGCGGGTCCATCTTGCCTGTTTTTTTCCTCCCCAGTTATGGCACAACTGTGACACTTAATAGAGATTTACTTAATATCTTTGGAGTGAAAAAACAAAATAAGCAGAAAGGTAAATTTCTGGAAAAACTTTTGCATTGGAGAGTTCAGATAGAGCTCTGTATCTTCACTTGTGGGGAACTCAAAAATACTCTTAATCCTCTGTTTCTGGTCTTGTCCAGCTCTTAGTTTCTCAGCGTCTTCTTCCAGCTCAGGCCTTGGAAGTGTATTACTTTCCTGTTTTCTTTCTCCTTTCTGCTGGATGAGCCAATAGTAGAGGCCTGCCTGAAACGGTCTTCTCTGGGTGATGACTAAAGTGCTACCCTGTTGCATGCACGAGATGTTGGTCACAGAGGATGCAGGCAGCCCGTTTGTTACAGAGTTCAGGCTGCATCTAGACAGGATTGGGAAGCGTTCCTTTTCTACTGGAGATGTGAAAGGGAGATCATTTTGCAGAGTTCCAGGCAGTGGCTTTTAAACAAGCTGAAAAATTAATCTTAAGTGTTTTTAATTTATGAAATTCTAGATGGAAGAGGTTTCAAAACACATTTAAACCAGGTCAATGATTGCCCCACAAAAGGGATTCATATCCTAAAAAATCTTTAAACAGGGTATATATAGAAGAACAACTATTGCAACAGTGTTTGTGAGAGACTTTTTCCATGAATTGGGGAATAGCTGGTTAGGTGGTATTGCTAACACTTTGGAGCAGTAAAAAATTTTTTTTTCCAATTTTAAAGATTTTCATCATTATTTTCTGGAACTCAGCTGGAAAGGGGAAAAGGAGAGAGTGGGACACTGGTTTGGAGAGGTCTCAAGCTTAAGGGGAGCTCAGATTTTAATCAGTTTTCAGTGGAAAAGCTGTGTAGTAGAGACTGCAGTAGAAATGTGACTTTCCAAGATTCTAGATCCTCTACATCTTTTTTTCAGTTGTATTGCCTGTAATTATAAAGGTCACTTATTTACATAGTAGCAGTTTTCTTTCGTAATTCTTAGTCAAGCTCCTTCTGCTTATGGTGTGATTCTTTTCCAGAGAAAATAGTGATGTTTAAAAAGTTATTTAAGCTATGCAGATGTGGTTTTGTGGTAGAATGTCTGTTTCAATATCCACATTATTTTTAATATAATTGTTTTATGGATGGGTGGAAATAGTGTCAAACTTTATTTTGGGGGCTCCAAAATCACTGCTGATGGTGATTGCAGCCATGAAATTAAAAGACACTTACTCCTTGGAAGAAAAGTTATGACCAACCTAGATAGTATATTCAAAAGCAGAGACGACATTACCGACTAAGGTCCGTCTAGTCAAGGCTACGGTTTTTCCTGTGGTCATGTATGGATATGAGAGTTGGACTGTGAAGAAAGCTTAGTGCTGAAGAATTGATGCTTTTGAACTGTGGTGTTGGAGAAGACTCTTGAGAGTCCCTTGGACTGCAAGGAGATCCAACCAGTCCATTCTGAAGGAGATCAACCCTGGGATTTTTTTGGAAGGAATGATGCCAAAGCTGAAACTCCAGTACTTTGGCCACCTCATGCGAAGAGTTGACTCATTGGAAAAAGACTCTGATGCTGGGAGGGATTGGGGGCAGGAGGAGAGGGGATAACTGAGGATGAGATGGCTGGATGGCATCACGGACTCGATGGACTTGAATCTGAGTAAACTCCAGGGGATGGTGATGAACAGGGAGGCTTGGGGTGCTATGATTTTTGGGGTTGCAGAGTCGGACATGACTGAACGACCTGAACTGAACTGAACACTTTTGGAAAATATTTTGTTACAGCTTTATAGTCTATACTTAACAAGATGCCTTATGACAGTCTGACATTTGTCCTTTGTAATTAACACCTGTATAAATATAGTTGATGTTTGTTATACTAATATTGATTTTGAGTCAATATTTTAAAGTTCACAATGAGATCTTAGCAAAAACTCTTGACCTTAGTGTTGGTTTAGTCTGAGGCCTGAAGCAAGGAGCTGATGAGGGAGCAAGGAGCAAGTGAAGGGGCTTTGAAAACTTCTCCCTACCCAGGCCTCAGTGAAGTCCTTGGAGAGGTGCACCTTTCCTGTTCTCTGAGCAAGCCTCCTGCTCCTGCAAAAATTCCTGGTACCTGAGCAGCAGCCAGACAGCTGCTAATCACCAAGGGAGAAAGGAGTTTTCTGAATTGATGGGATTTCATGTGGGAGCTGAGGAATATGATATTTAGTAATCCTAGCTGCCTTGTTTCAAGCAAAGGTGTTTACAAGGAACTGTGGGTAGGTGAGTTACTTTACAGTAAGTACTTTGAGACTCCAAGTAAGAATCTCTAAGCAGAAGATACATCTTGTTAGAGTGCTTGTTTCCCTCATTGTTTTTTTTTTTTAGGTTTTTATTTTGAAATAATTTGAAATTTGCAGAAAAATTGCAATAATAGTAGAGTTCCTGTATTCAGCAGATATTTGCTTTTATTTTTTGTTAACAGCTTACATAAACATGGTACATGGTACCATTTGTGAAAAGTAAGAAATTAAGACTGATACATAATATTAACTAAACTATAAATTTTGTTTGGATTCCTACTCTGATTTTCAGAAATTTAAATTAAGTTCTTTCTGAAAAATAATTAAAAGTGAAAATGCCTATTCCCTGTCCTCTCTATCAAAAATTTTCCCCAGTCCCACTCCCCAGGAACAGTCCTTGGTCAGCACTGCCCAGTAGAAATGCAGCATTTTTTTTTCTGATTTTTTTTTCTTCATTATAAGTCTTCACAGTTCAGTGAGTATTTTCTATTTAGAGGACATCTTCATTCTGACTAGTCACTTTTTAAGTGCTCAATAGACACATGTGGCTCGTGGCTCTAGATTTAGGAAAGTTCTGAGCTATTCTCTTATTTTCTGTCTCTCTCTTTCACTCATATACACACACAGTAACCTAATTTTTTCCACTACATACAGAAGCTCATCATTCCATGTGAGAATGGGACAACAGACTTTACTTAGACAGCTATGTAGTATTAAGTAGAACAAATGTGCTTAATCTATTAAATCACTTCCCCATGCATAGATGATTAGTTTTTAGCCCCCATTTCAAATATACCAAAATCTATGTTCATTTGTATACTTCAACATTTATGATTGTGGACATGGAATTGTTGTGTCAAAGATGTGATTGTGTTTGAAGTATCATGACAATAGAACAATATTATATTTTTAAAGAAATATACCGTTCAGTGTATTACTAAATATATGTTTTTTTCTCAAGGCAGTCATTTTTGAAAGCAATTTATTTCAATATTATTCCTTTCACTTGAGACAATTCATTTTTGATTTTTGATGTTTGTAGTTTTGAAATTTTAAGCGTCAACATTATTAGCAACATAGGTAGTTACCAAACAGAGGATTCTGTTGTCAGTGTGGTAAGTCTCAATGCTCACTACAAATGCAGTGCCTCGACAAAACTTTTGACAATGCTCAGCATACATTTTGAATAACTTCTCCTAGCATAGGCGTTCAACTGGTGGCCAAGTCTTGCAGTGGGCTTGGTTCGGAAGAGTACTTAGTCCTTCAGAAAATTCCCTCAACCTTATCTGATGAAAGCCAAGTGCTATCATGGTTTTTTTTTTTTTTTTTTTGATCCACTCTTCTTCCCTATTTGGAGGCAGAGAAAATGACCTACAATCATGTGATTATGCAGCAAGGCATATAGCTAAAAGTGAGTTTTCATCCCCAAACAAATTTCTGATGTCAGTGTTTTTAAGTAGGAAACATTGTTTTGGTTTTGGGGAGGAAGAAAAAGGATACATCATCTCATAATTTAGGGAGATGTTCTGTTTTACACTAGGCAGTGCCCTCTAGCTGTGTGAGCAGGAGCTCACTTAGCTCACATTCCATTTTCAGACATCCTCTCACTCACAGCTTCAAAACCTGGAACATCAATGGATGTGGTATTAATATGTGAGGGAGGTATATAAATTATATTGGGGCACAGTGTAGCTTGACTCTTTTATTTTTAATTGAAGTACAGTTGATTTACAGTATTATGTTAGTGTCAGGTTTATAGAAAAGTGATTCACATGTGTGAGTGTGGATGTATTTCAGATTATTTTCCATTATAGTTTATTGCAAGATAATGAATATAGTTCCCAGTAGTGTGAAATGTAAGTCACTGAGTCTTGTCTGCTTCTTTGCAGCTCCATGGACTGTGGCCTGACAGGCTCTTCTGTCCATGGGAAGAATACTGAGAGTGGGTAGCCATTCCCTTCTCCAAGGAATCTTCCCAAGGCAGGTATCAGCCCTGGCTCTCTTGCTTACAGGCAGATTCTTTACCATCTGAGTCACCAGTTTCCTATGAAAGTGAAAGTGAAGTCTCTCAGTTCAGTCGCTCAGTTGTATTCGACTCTTTGCAACCCCATGAATCCCAGCACGCCAGGCCTCCCTGTTCATCACCAACTCCCAGAGTTCACTCAGATTCATGTCCATCGAGTCCGTGATGCCATCCAGCCATCTCATCCTCTGTTGTCCCCTTCTCTTCCTGCCCCCAATCCCTCCCAACATCAGTCTTTTCCAATCTTCACATGAAGTGGCCAAAGTACTGCGGTTTCAGCTTTAGCATCATTTCTTCCGAAGAAATCCCAGGGCTGATCTCCTTCAGAATGGACTGGTTGGATCTCCTTGCAGTCCAAGGGACTCTCAAGAGTCTTCTCCAACACCAGAGTTCAAAAGCATCAATTCTTCAGCGCTCAGCCTTCTTCACAGTCTAACTCTCAAATCCATACATGACCACTGGAAAAACCACAGCCTTGACTAGACAGACCTTAGTCGGCAAAATTATGTCTCTGCCTTTGAAAATAATACCTAGGTTGGTCACAACTTTTCTTCCAAGGAGTAAGAGTCTTCTAATATCATGGCTGCAGTCACCATCTGCAGTGATTTTGGAGTCCCCCAAAATAAAGTTTGATCCACTGTTTCCCCATCTATTCCCATGAAGTGATGGGACTGGATGCCATGATCTTCGTTTTCTGAATGTTGAGCTTTAGGCCAATTTTTTCACTCTCCTCTTTCACCTTCATCAAGAGGCTTTTTGTTTCTCTTCACTTTCTGTCATAATGGTGGTGTCATCTGCATATCTGAGGTTATTGATATTTCTCCCAGCAATCTTGATTCCAGCTTATGTTTCTTCCAGTCCAGCATTTCTCATGATGTACCCTGCATAGAAGTTAAATAAGCAGGGTGACAATATACAGCCTTGACATACTCCTTTTCCTATTTGGGACCAGTCTGTTGTTCTATGTCCAGTTCTACCTGCTGCTTCCTGACCTGCATACAGATTTCTCAAGAGGCAGGTCAGGTGGTCTGGTAATCCCATCTCTTTCAGAATTATCCACAGTTTATTGTGATCCACACAGCCAACAGCTTTGGCATAGTCAGTAAAGCAGAAATAGATGTTTTTCTGGAACTCTTGCTTTTTCCATGATCCAGGGATGTTGGCAATTTGATTTCTGGTTGCTCTGCCTTTTCTAAAACCAACTTGAACATCAGGAAGTTCATAGTTCACATATTTCTGAAGCCTGGCTTGGAGAATTTTGAGCATTACTTTACTAGCATTTGAGATGAGTGCAATTGTGCAGTACTTTGAACATTCCTTGCCATTGCCTTTTTTGGAACTGGAATGAAAACTGACCTTTTCCAGTACTGTGGCCACTGCTGAGTTTTCCAAATTTGCTGGCATATTGAGTGCAGCACTTTGACAGCATCATCTTTCAGGATTTGAAACAGCTCAACTGGAATTCCATCACCTTGTCTAGCTTTGTTCGTAGTGATGCTTTCCAAGGCCTACTTGACTTCACATTCCAGGATATCTGGCTCTAGATAAGTGACCACACCATTGTGATTATCTGGGTCATGAAGATTTTTTTGTACAGTTCTTCTGTGTCTTCTTGCCACCTCTTCTTGATATCTTCTGCTTATGTTAGGTCCAGACAATGTCCAACTCTTTGTGACTCCATGGAATGTAGCCTATCAGGCTCCTCCATCCATGGGATTTTCCAGGAAAGAGTGCTGGAGTGGACTCCCATTTTGTTCTCCGGGAGATCTTCCCTACTCAGGAATCGAACCCAGGTCCTCTGCATTTCAGACAGACGTTTTACCATCAGAGTCACCAGGGAACAGTAAATCTTTGTTGCTTGTCTATTTTATGTATCAGTTGAACTCTATCAGTTTAGTTACTCAGTCATGTCCAACTCTTTGTGACCCCATGAATTGCAGCACACCAGGCCTCCCTGTCCATCACCAACTCCAGAATTCACTCAAACTCAGGTCCATTGAGTCGGTGATGACATCCAGCCATTTCATCCTCTGTGGTCCATTCTCCTTCTGCCCCCAGTACCTCCCAGCCTCAAAGTCTTTTCCAGTGAGTCAACTCTTCGCATGAGGTGGCCAAAGTACTGGAGTTTCAGCTTTAGCATCATTCCTTCCAAAGAACACCCAGGACCGATCTCCTTTAGAATGGACTAGTTGGATCTGCTTGCAGTCCAAGGGACTCTCAAGAGTCTTTTCCAACACCACAGTTCAAAAGCATCAATTCTTTGGTGCTCAGCTTTCTTCAGAGTCCAGCATTCACAACCATATATGACTACTGGAAAAACCATAGCCTTGACTAGACGGACCTTTGTTGGCAAAGTACTGTCTCTGCTTTTCTATATGCTATCTAGGTTGGTTATAGCTTTCCTTCCAAGGAGTAAGAGTCGTTTAATTTCATGGCTGCAATCGCCATCTGCAGTGATTTTGGAGCTGCAAAAGATATACTCTAACACTGTTTCCACTCTTTCCCCATATATTTCCCATGAAGTGATGGGACCAGATGCCATGATCTTAGTTTTCTATATACTCCTACTTTATCTCCCACCTTCCCTTTTGATAACCATAAGCTTGTTTCCTATGATGACTTCATTCATAGTGAAAGTGGTGGCTTGTTTTCCTAAACTTTCAAGGGTGAAGATTGTAGGTTTGCTTTATCTACTTAAAATGTTCCATTACTTAGTATGGGATGCTTGATGAATATTTGGTGAAATAAATGCGAATTCCCTGTCAGTCCACTGGTTAGGACTCTGAGCTTAGATTGCAGAGGTTGTGGGTTTATATCCCTGGTTGGCGAACTAAGATTCCACAAGTTGAGTGTTGTGAACAACAACAAAAAACATGGTGAAATACTGTTTGTTGAGGAAGAGGAGCAGTGGAATAGGGGTAGGTGAACCTGGCTTTCACTTCTGCATTGGTCCTGAGTGACTTCTGTGGGTCCTCTCATCTCTTTCTTTCTGGTCCTCAGTTTATTCACATACGTATCAAGAGGTTTGGCCCCACGTAGTTAAAGTCCCTTCCTGTATAAACAGTCTCAAAGTTCATATGACTTTTCAGGCTTAAAGTCTGACCCTAAATCAAGACCTATACTGAATCTTTTAAAAACAGCCTACCTCAAAACAAATAAAATTGCTAGAATAAGATTGCCTAAGGAGGTGAAAGTCCTGTACTTGGGAAACTACTGAGATAATACAGATGGAAAATTATACCATAATCTTGGATTGGAAGAATTAATATTGTTAAAATGATTGTTAAAATAATTAAGATTGTTAAATATTAAGTATAATATATAATAATATAAAATTTATATTTTAAATTTATATATATAAATTCATATTTTATTATATAATATACATATAGTGTAGTACATATTATATATCAAATTTTATGTTAATAAATTATTATTGATGAAAACATTAATATTTAACAATAATTAATATTGTTAAAATTACCAAGGCAATTTATTGATTCAATATAATCCCTACTAAAATACCAATAGGATCTTTCAAAGAACTAAGAATAATCTAAAAATTTATGTGGAAATAAAAAAGACTCAAAAGGACAAAACAATATTGAGAAAGAGAACAGAGGTGAGGAATTCATACTCCCCAACTTCAGACTATATTACAATGCTACGGTAATCAAAACATTATAGTACTGGCTCAATAGACACACAGATCAATGGAAGAGGATGGAGAATTCAGAATGATATACTTTTGGTCAATTAATCCATGACAAAAGAGGCAAGAATACATAATGGAGAAAAGACAGTCTTCAAAAAGCAGTGCTGGGAAAACTGGACAGCTACAAGTAGAAGAATGATAGTTCAACTATTAAAGAATTCCCCTGCAGTGTGGGAGATCTGGGTTTGATCCCTCGGTTGGGAAGAGCCCCTAGAGAAGGGAGAGGCTACTCACTCCAGTATTCTGGCCTGGAGAATTCCATGGACTGTATAATCTACGGGATTGCAAAGAGTTGGACACGACTGAGCAACTTTCACTCACTCACTCACTCCATATCACATACAAAAATAAAATGAGTTAAAGACATAAATAGACCAGAAACCATAGAACTGCCAGAGGAAAACATGGGCAGAGCACTCTTTGATATAAAAGGTAGCAGTGTTCCTGGTCAAGAACCACGATCAGCTAGAACAGCTGAGTGACGACTGAGGCAGCAAGACAGTCTTTGAGAACTTCCTGATGCGGCTTCTGGCCATCAAAGGCATGCTACAGAAGTTCATGGATGCCCTGTTCCAAACCATCTTCAGCAGCATTGGAGCTCAGCCCTGCTGCTGGCCATCGAGTACATTTCCTGGACAAGCAGGCCGATCGGCACCAGATACATGATGCAGACATGCATCACACCTGGAAGAAAAACTGCCTGCTCCTGTGCCCCTGGTTGAACATGATCAAGAACCGACAGGTCCTATTCAACATCTACAAGAGCAGCAGCACTGACGCCTGCCTGTCAGTGGTGGCCTAGGCCTTCACGGACTCCTGGTCCACATCTGAGCACAAGCTGGGCAAGGACTTTTCTTCCCAGAAGCTGCTCTACACCAAGGTCATCCATAGCTCTAAGAGCTAGGTGGAGATTTACTATGCCTACATCACCAAGATGGCCTGCCATCAGCTACCAAGACACAAGTGCATATCTCACGTTGGACCTGAGTCAATTCAATAGCATGAGTGTCCTGCCTGAGATCTACTCTTACATCACCAAGTACAAGGGTGAGACCCTGACACAGCCCTGAAGAAGGCTAAGCAGACCTGATGGCAGCTGCTTTGGAGCAAGCTGGAGCAAGTAGTAGACACTGTACCCCTGAGTAGCTGAGTCATTGGCCTATGACCATCTGACCAGGGGGACTTGAGTGAATTTGGGGCTGGCCCTTATCTAGCAGCCAGAGCTGGGAGATCTGTAGAAGAAGCCTGGTCCCAACCGTGCCAGGTGCCCTGTGCTGGGGCCATGTGTCCAGTCCTGGTCCCCTTGGCACTAACCCCCTTGGAGCCTGCCAGGGTCCCAGTTCTTAATTGGTGTGGACGAGATGATGCCTGAAGCACCCTCCATGCCCAGAATTGCTTGCCATGGGGTTGTGGAACCCAGGTGTGACCAGGGGCCTTCTTGAGACAATAAGGTGAAGGCTAAGGCCCTGGAGGTGAGGCTGGACCCTCTGGGAGGGAGAGACCAGGTTGCCAAGGCCAGGACTAGGCCCAGGGACTTTGAGGGTTCAGCTGTGCCTGGCTTCCTGGGCAGAGTCTGAGGATGGGGGGCTGCACTGGTGGCCCAGGTTGGGAGCGTGAATGCCCAGGGCTCAGTCATGATGAGCTAAAGTCTGTCTGGGCCATCACTTCCCACCTACTATTTTTCAGCACCCCTATGTGCACTGCTACCCACCCAGAACCACCATCCTCTTGATTCACCACATGCTGTCCATGACTGAGGTTGGAGTGACACATCGACCTCACCCAGAGAGAGGCCCGGGGTCCATGCTATGGACGGGTTGCAGGATGGCTCCACCCAGGGCCCAAGTGACTTCCTGTCTGTCCTCAGGGCTATGCTTTTGGGAGCTATTGGGGCTTGGGGCTCCTGGTCATGCGTGTAAGTTTATCTCATTTATTCTCCCTCACCATGCCCACCGTCCCCCAAACCCTGCCTCAGGCTGAGCTCTGAGCTGTAGAGGTCCCAAGGGCAGTCATGACCACCATCCTCCCCACTCTCCAACCCGTCTCCAACCTTTCAGAGGCTCAGTCTGACTCCCCAACAGCATGCTGGTCCCTTTCAGCAAGGTAACAGCCAGGGGCCATTGCTCATTTTTAGGGTAACAATGGACTCTTGCTTACTTTGCTCAGGCAGCTGGGAGTGTTGAGGTCTCAGGTCACACCCAATGGCTTGGGTGGAAGAAGGATGCAGTGACCAAAAGTCTGAAGTTTAAGTCTTCCCATGCTGCTGTCAGCAAGGAAGAGAATACATATTGAATTAGAAAACCTGAACAACAACAAAAAAAGTAGCTATGTTTTCTTGCATCTGCTCCTTTAAAGCAGGAGAAATAAAAACAAAAATAAATGGGAACTAATTAAACTTTAACGCTTTGCACAACAAAGGAAACCATCACAAAACAAAAAGGCAACATAATGAAAGGTAGATATTATTTGCAAATGATATGACTAATAAAGGGCTAATATCTAAAATATATAAATAGTTCATACAAGTCAACGTCAAAAGAACAACCATGTTACAAGATGGACAGAAGACTTGAGTAGGCATTTTTCAAAGGGGTCATACCGATGGCCAGCAGGCACATGTTTGACATTGCTTCTCTTCTGAGAAATGCAAATCAAAACATCAAAACCACAATGAGGTATCACCTGACACCTATCGGAATGGCTTTCATAAAAAGATCACAAAACCAAATGTGGCAAGGATATGGAGAAAAGAGAACCCTTGTACACTGTTGGTGGGAATGTAAATTGTGGCCTTAGTGGAAAACAGTATGGAGGTTCATAAGAAAACTAAAAATGGGACTATGGTGTGATCTAGCAATTCCACTCCTGGTTATATATCCTCCCCCTGCCCCATGAAAAAGCAATAATTCAAAAGATATATGTACACCAATATTCATAGTGGCCTTATTTACAGTTGCCAAGATAGGAAATCAACCTAACTGTCTGTAAACATGAATGGATAAAGGTTACAGTGTGTGTATATACACACACAATGTTGCCATTTGCAATAGCTTGGGTGGATTTGCAGGGTATTATGCTTAGTGAAATAAGTCAGAGAAAGACAAATACTGTATTACTGAAATCACTTATATGTGGAATCTAAAAGATAAAACAGACTAGTCAATTTAATTGAAGAGAAATCAGACTCACAAATATAGAGAACAAGCTAGTGATACCAGTGGGAGAGGGAATGGGGGAGCGGAAACAATGGTAGAGGTTCAAAAGGTATTAACCACTAGGTATAAAATATGCTACAAGGATATACTGTACAACACATATTGTACAACAGCTGATACTTTATAATAGCTGTAAATGGAGCATAACCATTAAAAATTGTGAATGACTACATTATACACCTGTAACTTATATAATGTACATCCACTTTACTTCAATTAAAAATAAAAGGAGCCTAGCAGAGAAAATTCTATTCAAGCTCACTAAAATCACACTAGGACCACAGCCTTGTCTTACTCAATGAAACTAAGCCATGCCAGTGGGGCCACTGAAGACGGGCGGGTCATGGTGGAGAAGTCTGACAGAATGTGGTCCACTGGAGAAGGAAATGGCAAACTACTTCAGTATTCTTGCCTTGAGAACCCCATGAACAGTATGAAAAGGCAAAATGATAGGATACTGAAAGAGGAACTCCCCAGGTCAGTAGGTGCCTAATATGCTACTGGAGATCAGTGGGGAAATAACTCCAGAAAGAAGGAAGGGATGGAGCCAAAGGCGAAAAAAAAAAAAAAAAACCCAGTTGTGGATGTGACTGGTGATAGAAGCAAGGTCCGATGTTGTAAAGAGCAATGTTGCATAGGAACTTGGAATGTCAGGTCCATGAATCAAGGCAAATTGGAAGTGGTCAAACAAGAGATGGCAAGAGTGAATGTAGATATTCTGGGAATCAGCGAACTAAAATGGACTGGAATGGGTGAATTTAACTCAGATGACCATTATATCTACTACTGCGGGCAGGAATCCCTTAAAAGAAATAGAGTGGCCATCATGGTCAACAAAGGAGTCCGATATGCAATACTTGGATGCAGTCTCAAGGACGACAGAATGATCTCTGTTCGTTTCCAGGCAAACCATTCAATATCACAGTAATCCAAGTCTATGCCCCAACCAGTAACGCTGAAGAAGCTGAAGTTGAATAGTTCTATGAAGACCTACAAGACCTTTTAGAACTAACACCTATAAAAGATGTCCCTTTCATTATAGGGGATTGGAATGCAAAATTAGGAAGTCAAGAAATACCTAGAGTAACAGGCAAAGTTGGCTTTGGAATACGGAATGAAGCAGGGCAAAGACTAATAGAGTTTTGCCAGGAAAATGCACAGGTCATAGCAAACATTCTCTTCCAACAACACAAAGGAAGACTCTACACATGGACATCACCAGATGGTGACCACTGAAATCAGACTGATTATATTCTTTGCAGCCAAAGATGGAGAAGCTCTATACATGCAACAAAAACAAGAATAGGGGCTGACTGTGGCTCAGATCAGTGCAATTCAGTTGCTCAGTCGTGTCCGACTTTTTGCGACCCCATGAATCACAGCACCCCAGGCCTCCCTGTCCATCACCATCCCCCCGGAGTTCATTCAGACTCACGTCGATCAAGTCCGTGATGCCATCCAGCCATCTCATCCTCTGTTGTCCCCTTCTCCTCCCTCCCCCCAATCCCTCCCAGCATCAGAGTTTTTTCCAATAAGTCAACTCTTCTCATAAGGTGGCCAGAGTACTGGAGTTGCAGCTTTAGCATCATTCCTTCCAAAGAAATCCCAGGGCTGATCTCCTTCAGAATGGACTGGTTGGATCTCCTTGCAGTCCATGGACTCTCAAGAGTCTTCACCAACACCACAGCTCAAAAGCATCAATTCTTCGGCGCTCAGCCTTCTTCACAGTCCAACTCTCACATCCATACATGACCACAGGAAAAACCATAACCTTGACTAGACAGACCTTAGTCAGCATAGTAATGTCTCTGCTTTTGAATATACTGTCTAGGTTGGTCATAACTTCTAAGGAGTAAGCGTCTTCTAATTTCATGGCTGCAGTCACCATCTGCAGTGATTTTGGAGCCCCCAAAATAAAGTCTGACACTGTTTCCACTGTTTCCCTATATATTTCCCATGAAGTGCTGGGACCAGATGCCGAGATCTTCATTTTCTGAATGTTGAGCTTTAAGTCAACTTTTTCGCTTTCCTCTTTCACTTTCAGCAAGAGGCTTTTTAGCTCCTCTTCACTTTCTGCCATAAGGGTGGTATCATCTGCATATCTGAGGTTATTGAGATTTCTCCCAGCAATCTTGATTCCAGCTTGTGTTTCTTCCAGTCCAGCATTTCTCATGTTGTACTCTGCATAGAAGTTAAATAAGCAGGGTGACAATATACTGCCTTGACGTACTCCTTTTCCTATTTGGAACCAGTCTGTTGTTCCATGTCTAGTTCTAACTGTTGCTTCCTGACCTGCATACAGATTTCTCAAGAGGCATGTTAGGTGGTCTGGTATTCCCAACTCTTTCAGAATTTTCCACAGTTTATTGTGATCCACACAGTCAAAGGCTTTGGCATAGTCAATAAAGCAGAAATAGATATTTTTCTGGAACTCTCTTGCTTTTCGATGATCCAGTGGATGTTGGCAATTTGATCTCTGGTTCCTCTGCCTTTTCTAAAACCATCTTGAACATCACGGAGTTCACGGGTCACGTACTGCTGGAGCCTGGCTTGGAGAATTTGGAACATTACTTTACTAGCAAGTGAGATGAGTGCTCAGATCATGGACTTTCAGAGTTAAATTGAAGAAAGTAGGGAAAACCACTCAACCATTCAGGTATGACCTAAATCAAATCCGTTATGATTATACAGTGGAAGTGAGAAATAGATTTAAGGGACTAGATCTGATAGATAGAGAGCCTGATGAACTATGGACTGAGGTTTGTGACAATGTACAGGAGACAGGGATCAAAACCATCCCCATGGAAAAGAAGTGCAAAAAAGCAAAATGGCTGTCTGGGGGAGGCCTTACAAATAGCTGTGAAAGAAGAGAAGCGAAAAGCAAAGGAGAAAAGGAAAGATATAAGCATCCCAATGTAGAGTTCCAAAAAATAGCAAGAAGAGATAAGAAAGCCTTCCTCAGTGATTAATGCAAAGAAATAGAGGCAAACAGAATGTGAAAGACTAGAGATCTCTTCAAGAAAATCAGAGATACCAAAGGAACATTTCATGCAAAGACGGGCTTGATAAAGGACAGAAATGGTATGGACCTAACAGAAGCAGAAGATATTAAGAAGAGGTGGCAAGAATACACAGAAGAATAGTACAAAAAAGATCTTCAAGACCAAGATAATGACGATGATGTGATCACTCACCTAGAGCCAGACATCCTGGAATGTGAAGTCATGTTGGCCTTATAAAGCATCACTACAAACAAAGCTAGTGGTGGTGATTTCAGTTGAGGTATTTCAAATCCTGAAAGATGATGTTGTGAAAGTGCTGCACTCAATATGCCAGCAAATTTGGAAAACTCAGCAGTGGCCACTGCACTGGAAAAGGTCAGTTTTCAATCCAGTCCCAAAAAGGCATTTGTAAGGCTCGGAGAACCGCACTCTGAAAAGGACACTCAGGGACAGCCTCTAATGGACTGACAAAGTTTATTATCCAATTGTGTAGTTCTATAATTTTCAGGGAATAGAGCATAAGGCTGTCTTGCATGTAGCCATTCCAGATAAACATCAAAGCATTCAAGCATAAAATACAGTTCCTATAGCCCAAGCCATAACATAGCTTTGGTGAGACTCTAAAGGGAGTCTTATCATGAAACAACAGTCCTTGCTCTCAGAAACAGGTGGTCAGAAGGAAGCCTTTGAACGCCTCAAGGCTGGGCGTATTCACCCTTCGTCATCCATTCCCAGCCTTGGGCACTCAGTGAACACTCACAACCCTTCATTATGCTCGTCCTAGCTTCCAACCTTCGTCATGTGTGGAGCAAATACATTCTCGGTATTTGCTTAAAGCCTTCCAGCTCCTTCACAGGCAATGCCAAAGAATGCTCAAACTACCACGCAATTGTGCTCATCTCACAGGCTAGTAAAGTAATGCTCAAAATTCTCCAAGCCAGGCTTCAGCAATGCATGAATTGCGAAATTCCAGATGTTCAAGCTGGTTTTAGAAAACGTAGAGGAACCAGAGATCAAATTGCCAACATCTGCTGGATCATGGAAAAAGCAAGAGAGTTCCAGAAAACATCTATTTCTGCTTTATTGACTATGCCAAAGCCTTTGACTGTGTGGATCACAATAAACTGTGGAAAATTTTGAAAGAGATGGGAATATCAGACCACCAGACCTGCCTCTTGTAAAACCTCTATGCAGGAAACAACAGTTAGAAGTGGACAGGGAACAACAGACTGTTTCTAAATAGGAAAAGGAGTACATCAAGGCTGTATATTGTCACTCTGCTTATTGAACTTATATGCAGAGTACATAATGAGAAATGCTGGGCTGGAAGAAGCACAAGCTAGAAACTAGATTGTCGGGAGAAATATCAATAATATCAGATATGCAGATGACACCACCCTTATGGCAGAAAGTGAAGAGGAACTAAAAAGTCTCTTGATGAAAGTGAAAGTGGAGAGTGAAAAAGTTGGCTTAAAGCTCAACATTCAGAAAACGAAGATCATGGCATCCAGTCCCATCACTTCATGGGAAATAGATGGGGAAAAGTGGAATCAGACTTTATCTGGGGGGCTCCAATATCACTGCAGATGGTGATTGCAGCCATGAAATTAAAAGACTCTTACTCCTTGGAAGAAAAGTTTTGACCAACCTAGATAGGATATTGAAAAGCAGAGACATTACTTTGCCGACTAAGGTCCGTCTAGTCAAGGCTATGGTTTTTCCAGTAGTCATGTATAGATGTGAGAGTTGTACTGTGAAGAAAAGTGAGCACCGAAGAACTGATGCTTTTGAACTGTGGTGTTGGAGAAGACTCTTGAGAGTCCCTTGGACTGCAAGGAGATCCAACCAGTCCATTCTGAAGGAGATCAGCACTGGGATTTCTTTGGAAGGAATGATGCTAAAGCTGAAACTCCAGTACTTTGGCCACCTCATGTGAAGAGTTGACATATTGGAAAAGACTCTGATGCTGGGAGGGGTTGAGGGCAGGAGAAGAAGGGGACAACAGAAGATGAGATGGCTGGATGGCATCACTGACTCGATGGACACGAGTCTGAGTGAATTCCAGGAGTTGGTGATGGACAGGGAGGCCTGGGGTGCTGAAATTCAGGGTGTCACACTGAGTTGGAGAGGAATGAACGACTGAACTGAACTGAAAATCTCCTGGTAATATATTTAGTGACTGGACCAAATCCAGCACAAAAACTGGCAGACTAGAGAAGTTTAACTTCTAAAGATACCTCCTAACGTTCTCTGGAAAGGTGTGACAAAGAGATAAGGACTAGAATTCCTTCTTATCCATAAAGAGAAAGAGACAGGACAGTGACAGACCACTGGAGAACCTGGAAAATTATCTCCTGACTCACCTGTAAGTACATTCCACTGGGAAGCACTGTACTCTCTTCAGCTCAGCAAAGAGATGTACTGACTTGAAGTCACACAGCCTCTGTTTGTTTTTTTGGTCCCCCTGCATGGCTTGTGGGACTTCCCAATCACAAATCAAATCCAAGTACATCGATGGATGTACTTACATCCACCTGTAAGTATAATCCTGTCTTACGCTGAAGAGAAAAGTGGAACCTTGCTGCTTGAACTTTCTCAGTAAAATATAGAATCTTAATACAATGATGAATGAACCAATAGAAATTGGGTCATTCATATAAAATGGATTTGTATCTCTTGAGAGAGTAATTCTCATTTAAATAGAATCGTGGACTTACACATTTGAATTGTTTAAGCTTCTCCCTTAAGCAACATCAGTGAGGGAAAGAGAGGTGGAAAGAAACCTGAGCAGAATTGTGTGGTACCTTTGGAGGAAGGAATACTCATTGAGGCTCACTTGAAAGCTTTGTGGGAATTTCCATAACAGTTCAGTGATAGGACTCAGAGCTTCCACTGCAGGGGGTGGATTCTATCTGTGATTGGGATGAAAATCCCACAAGGCATGCAAGGGGAACAAACAAACAAACAAAAGCTGTGTGACCTGGAGTCAATACATCCCTTTGCTGAGTCTCTCCTTATCTGTCGGATGGGTGTTATATAGTATCAAGGAAATGGGAATAGGAGTATGTGTATCTCTGTGAACAATTTTGTTCATCAATGACTGTGGTTTGTAAAGTTAAAATATTTGTAAAAGGTAAAGGAGGAGCCTGATATTTGCTTCTGACGTTTGCAAGTTTGATAGTATTCTTGTATGTGTTAGAAAGTTGATCTTGTAAAGATTAGCAAGTATAAGTTTTGGCTTGGAGTTTTGTTAGGCTTGAGATAGAAGGAAGGGTGTGGCTATCTTGGAAAGTCTTTTTGGGCAGCTTGTAGAGTTTCAACTTTGGTCCTAGGATACACCTGAAGCTTTAAGCTGGGGAAAATAATTCATGCGATTATTTAACTACTGGAGAAGATTAAAAAAAAATAGCCATCCACTGATGTGAGTTCTTCCTTATAGTTGGCAATTGCAGAGAGCTGGAGAGCAAGGGCCTCCTGGGCTTTGCTTTCATGACCTGGTCTTGCTTTCATGACCCCTTGGTTTCCAGTGGCACCTCAGCACTTCCAAATGGTCATGTTTGAGTCCCTCATCCATTTGCTCTCGAAGATGTACTATCCCCAGTCATGTCTCAGTAGAATCCCCTAACTGGACAGTGAATTCTGTCCCTCTGTTGCTCCAGGCATTTTTTCCTTGCCCAAATCAATTCTTCCACTTAGTTATCTCCAGATCATACAAACATGCTGTTGTTTTTATCATCTTTCTCTAAACTCTACTTCCAAACTTCCCCTTCCTTTTATTTTTTGTTACAAAATTCCTTGAAAGAGTTCTCTGACTTCAATTTTAAATTCTCTTTTGATTATCCCTTTCCTTGTAAACACTTTTCTTGAGATGTAACATAGATCGGGAAAGTGAACAGTCATTCAACTATTCTTTACTGAAACTGCTTTTATTAAGGCCATTAATGATCTCCAGGTTGCTCTGTCCTATAGGCAAATCTCATTCCTTGCTGTTGCGGCATTTGATTCATGATCTTCAGTTCAGTTTTGTTCAGCCACTCAGTCATGTCTGACTCTTTTGCAACCCCATGAATCTCAGAATGCCAGGCCTCCCTGTCCATCACCAACTCCCGGAGTTCACTCAGACTCACGTCCATTGAGTCAGTGATGTCATGCAGCTATCCCATCCTCTGTGGTCCCCTTCCCCTCCTGCCCCCAATCCCTCCCAGCATCAGAGTCTTTCCAATAAGTCAACTCTTTGCATGAGGTGGCCAAAGTACTGCAGTTTCAGCTTAGCATCATTCCTTCCAAAGAAATCCCAGGGCTGATTTCCTTCAGAATGGACTGGTTGGATCTCCTTGCAGTCCAAGGGACTCTCAAGAGTCTTCTCCAACACCACAGTTCAAAAGCATCAATTCTTTGGTGCTCAGGTTTCTTCACAGTCCAACTCTCACATCCATACATGACTACTGGAAAAACCATAGCCTTGACTAGATGGATCTTAGTCGGTAAAGTAATGGATCTTAGTCGGTAAAGTAATGTCTCTGCTTTTGAATATGCTATCTAGGTTGGTCAAAACTTTTCTTCCAAGGAGTAAGGGTCTTTTAACTTCATGGCTGCAGTCACCATCAGCACTGATTTTGGAGCCCCCAAAATAAAGTCTGACACTGTTTCCACTTTTCCCCATCTATTTCCCATGAAGTGATGGGACAAGATGCCATATCTTCGTTTTCTGAATGTTGTGCTTTACGCCAACTTTTTCATTGCCTTCTTGTTAATGCATTTCTTTCACTTGGCTACAGTAGGATCCCATTTACTTTTACCCTTCGTCCTGCTTCATTGGCTTGTTTCTATGTGTGTGATGGTGCCTCTTCCACCTCCTACTTTTGCACAAGGCCCCAGGGCCTAGTGTCTCAGCCAAGGACATACCCTGAGCATCAACTCTGGTTCATGGCTTTAAAATCCCATTTCTAGGCTGATGTCTCTCAAATAAATATTTTCAGTCTAGATCCCCACTCCTGAAGAGTTTTCATTTGGGTGTCTGAGAAATCTCAAACTCAACATGTCTGAAGTCCACAGTATTTCCCTCCCAATCTGTTACATGCATCTACCCCTGTCTCAGTTGGTGGCTCCTCCAGTCTTTCCAGTTGCTCAGGCCACATCGCTTGGAGTCATCTTTAGGCTGTTACTCCACACCCTGCAGGAAGTCCTGCTGGTCCTGTGTTGAAACAACCAGGGCCTGAGCTGCTCTCCCTCCTCTCTTCTGTTAAAGACATATAATCATACTTCTTGGTTTTATGGAAGGGTTGATTTTTGGCAAGTAGTTCAGGGCACAGCATGTGTGAAGGCCCAGCAACAGGAGGGAGCTTGTGTTCAAGTAGGTCGAGGAAGCTCTAAGACCTGGGCCTCCTCCAACCAAGGCCTTCTTCAGACTGAAGCACCCCCAGGCAGAAATATTACAGTAGCTTCCTGACAGGTGCTCACACTTCTCACCATAGTGGCCCCTGCATTCCTTCTCAGAGGTGAGCCTGATCCTCTCATTCTCTGTGCCTGCACTGGGGACTTCATTTCCTGTAGAGTAAGCAGCTGGAAATTCATGTTTGCTGCCTGAGCCTTATCCCTCAATTGGGATGTATCTTCAAGGGGTCACAAAGTTGATTCTAGAGTAGCAACTGTCGAATAGCTCAAATTTAAAAAATCCAATGTGCTGTTTAGGAGTGTTGAGGACATAGTGGGGGCTCCTTTGGGAGACAGCTTGTCAGAAAATTCAGTCCTATGAAACTGTACATTTTCTGCACATCACAGAACTTTATCCACATTACTTACTGAATGTCGACATCATTTTGCAGAGAAACTGAAGATTCAGGACTGTTAATAAATACATTTGGTGCCACATTGTGACATTTTCTCTAAGAAAGCACACACATTTTAGAAATTATGTTGTTTAATCAGTCCTTCAAAGAATATTCAGGGTCGATTTCCTTTAGGTTTGACTGGTTTGTCTTCCTGCAGTCCAGCGGACTCTCCAGAGTCTTCTCCAGCACCACAATTTAAAAGCATCAGTACTTCAGTGTTCAGCCTTCTTTATGGTCCAACTCTCACATGACTACTGGAAAAACCACAGCTTTGACTATATGGACCTTTGGCAGCAAAGGGATGTCTCTGCTTTTTAAGACACTGTCTAGGTTGGTCATAGCTTTTCTTCCAAAGAGCAAGTGTCTTTTAATTTCATGGCTGCAGTCACCATCCACAATGATTTTGGTACTCGAGAAAAGAAAATCTATCACTGCTTCCATTTTGCTCCCTTCTATTTACCATCAGGTGATGGGACTGGATGCCATGATCTTTGGTTTAATCTCTCAGTTGTGTCTGACTCTTTGTAACCCCACAGACTGCAGCACACCAGGCTTCCCTGTCCATCACCAATTCCCAAAGCTTGCTCAAATGCATGTCCATTGAGTCTGTGATGCCATCCAACCATCTCATCCTCTGTTGTTCCCTTCACCTCCAGTCCTCAATCTTTCCCAGCATTAGAGTCTTTTCTAATGATTCAGTTCTTCATCATCAGGTGGCCAAAGTATTGGAGCTTCAGCATGATTCCTTCTAATGAATATTCAGGACTGATTTCCTTTAAGATGGACTGGTTGGAACTCCTTGAAGTTCAAGGGACTCTCAAGTGTCTTCTCCAGCACTACAGTTCAAAAGCATCAGTTCTTCGGCACTCAACTTTATGGTCCAACTCTCACATCCATACATGACTACTGGAAAAACCATAGCTTTGACTAGATGGACCTTTGTTTCCAAAGTAATGTCTCTGGTTTTTAAAATGCTGTCTAGGTTGTTTATAGCTTTTCTTCCAAGAAACAAGTGTCTTATAATTTCATGGCTGCAGTCTCCATCTGCAGTGATTTTGGAGCCTAAGAAAATAAAGTCTGTCACTGGTTCCATTGTTTCCCCAACTATATGCAATGAAGTGATTGGACCGGATGCCATGATCTTCATTTTTGAACACTGA
This sequence comes from Nanger dama, assembly GCA_917880005.1. Lineage (NCBI taxonomy): Eukaryota > Metazoa > Chordata > Mammalia > Artiodactyla > Bovidae > Nanger > Nanger dama. The sequence continues at coordinate 37,444,092 of CAKJTW010000008.1, forward strand.
GTTTTAAGCCAGCTTTTTCACTCTCCTCTTTCACTTTCATCAAGAGACTCATCAGTTTCTCTTTGCTTTTTGCAATAAATGTGTTGTCATCTGCATATCTGAGGTTATTGATATTTCTCCTGGTAATGTTGATTCCAGCTTGTGCTTCATCCTGACCAGCATTTCATATGATGTACTTTGCATGTAAGTTAAATAAGCAAGGTGATAATATACAGCTCTGATGTACTCCTTTCCCAATTTTGAATGACCTTAGTTTTTTCATGTTGAGTTTTTATAAATAGTATTTAAAGTTTGTCAATCTATGGGATGCTAATGTAAAAGACAGTATGTAATTCCTTGCTTCTCAGTTTTCGCTAGAAATTAAGTTGTTTGAAAGTTGATAATTCAGGACTTCTCTGGCGGTTCAATGATTAAGACTCTGTGCTTTCAATGCAGGGGCCTGGGTTTGATCCCTGGTCAGGGAACTAGACCCCATATACCTCAACTAAGAGTTTATATGCTGCAACTAAATATTTTGCATGCCCCAATGAAGACATAATGCTGTTAAATAAATATTTTTAAAAATTTGATAATTCTAAGTAATTAGCCTGTAAAGTTCAGAGAAGTCAATGGCAAACCCACTCCAGTACTCTTGTCTGTAAAATCGTATGGTCGAAGGAGCCTGGTAGGCTGCAGTCCATGGGATCGCTAGGAGTCAGACATGACTGAGTGACTTCACTTTCCCCTTTCATTTTCATGCATTGGAGAAGGAAATGGCAACCCACTCCAGTGTTCTTGCCTGGAGAATCCCTGGGACAGGGGAGCCTAGTGGGCTGCTGTCTATGGGGTCGCACAGAGTCAGACATGACTGAAGTGACTTAGCAGCAGTAGCAGCCTATAAAGTTAATATGAAAAACATTTCTGTATGCAAGTAAGAAGAAGAGGGGCTTCCCTGGTGGCTCAGATGGTAAAGCATCTGCCTGCAATACGAGAGACCTGGGTTCAATCCCTGGGCCGGGAAGATCCTCTGGAGAAGGAAATGGCAACCCACTCCAGTACTCTTGCCTGGAAAATTCCATGGACGGAGGAACCTAGTAGGCTACAGTCCATGGGGTTGCAAAAAGTCAGACACGACTGAGTGACTTCACAAGAAGAAGATATAAGAAATAAAAATTCATTTTATTAAGGAAAAAGAAAATAATTTTGTTCTGATGCTAGTTATTTCTAAATAGTAAAGAAAAGACAGATTATTGTAAGAATAGAAAACTGTAGGTTTGAGTGAAAAAATAAACTTTAGAAGGATTCTATGTTTGGGTAGAACAAAGTTAGAATTAATTTAATTGGGCAAATGAATTTCAATATTAAAATGGTACAAAACCTGAATTTTGTTTCTCTTTATTAAGAGGGGTGAGTTTTCTTAAGAATATTGATTACATTTTTGTAATAGATTGTGAATTTTCTTTGTATTTTAAATAATTTTTAATAATTTTCTGTATTGGCCTTTGAAATATTTTATTGTTTCTTGATTAAGTCAATAAGTATTGTTTCACAATGACCTGTGATGCCACCTGACCAAGTGTTTTTTTAAAGCCTTTTGATATTTTTGGCAAACTTGCCAGAGATCAAATTTTACTTGAAGTTCATTTGACCTTTAGCTTACTTTGAGATTTTCCAAAAGGTTCTGAAACACCTAAGGGAATTGTTTTCTCTCTTTATCAAAGATAAAAATATTAAACTAACTAGGCTTATATCATCTGTTAAACTTCATGGGAAGCATCTCAAAGGGATAGTGATAAACATCCTTAGGCTATATTGTAAGGGGGGAATGTTTTAGATACTCTAGAAATTATTGGAATTCCTAAGAATCTGATATGTCATAGTCAAATGTTATCAGTCTTAATTCTGATTATTATCTTAAAATGTTCTGTCACAGCAGTAAAGCAGTTTCTTTGTCAATTGCATCACAATCGGATCTTTAACCATGTCTTTAAAAATCTTTGTTGTTCATTGACAGTTATTGTTTGATCCTGATGCCTTCGCAAAAATGCTTCATTTTCAAGAAAATTCACAGAAAGGATTTTTGACAAGTGCAGGCTTTTAAAAGCTTTATAAAACTGTTAACAAAAGATCAAGAATTAGTTATGTAGGACTGAGTGAACTGATGAACATGGTTATAGATTTTATGGGTTTTTGGTCTGAAATATTACTGCTTTTTAATCTGTTTTCCAGATATAAGGAAACCTTTCCCATTAAACTAATTATGTCCTACAGCAATTTGGTTGTGACACCTTTGTAAGCAAAACTGACACATGTATCTTTTCTTTCTGCTTGAGCTCTCTAAAATTGTAAACCCTTAGGTTGCTAGCAGACTTATGAAGTAAATAAGAAAGTCCACCTCCTGACAGTTGCAGGAATCTGAAGACACTTTGGAACTCTGAGAAGAGAGAAATTAATTCAGATCTTTAGGTATCAGAGGTGGGATCTGATGGCATGACCTTGGGATAACTTTTCTTGCCTTGAGAAAGAAGCCTTTTAAAAACTCAGTCTAAGATTCTTTATAAAAGTTCCACCTAAACCAATTTTTAAAAGGATTGTATGGTCAGTTACACTTATATAAGTAATCAGGCCAAGTTTACTGAAAGCATACTTATTTTTGCAAACAAATTACTCTTAATTTGATTATATTTGATGGAAGTCACATAATTTTAGAGAGAAAAATTACACATACGGATATTAAATTCTAGTATTGTTAGTTTAGGTCTATATTTACTGCCTAAGACTCATTTCAGAGATAGACCTCTGTTGTTAGGTTACATTATTGTAAAGTTTAACTGAATTATTAAAAGGACACTCTATATTTGTTTCTGAAGCTTATTACCGTATTTTCAATGCCCCATGACCTATAACCAGAAGATTATGCATTTTGGAAAGGCATCATTTAAAGGACTGTCTCCAACCTACATCAAAGACTCTTGTCAGATAACCTTGATTAGCTCGTGCACAAAACAAATGAAAGAAATTGACTTTTGGATTTGTATTTTCCACTTAGAAAGAGTTCTGCACTGGAGCCCTTCGACTCATCTTAAAACAAAGTTCAAACAGAGGAGAAACTTCACTCCTACCAAGATAAAGAGAAGACAACATCAGAAGTGGACAGCTATCCCTAGATTCCCGATCTGACTTGTATGATTATTTATAGTGTTTCCAGCATAATAGTTACATTAGATAATAATGTCACATAATTATAGAAATATGGATATAATTATATATTATAATTATTTTTGATAATTTCTTGGACTTTTTCATAAATCCACTTTTTTTTTTTTTAATCATGGTGTAACTCTTACACAGAGTTTAAGAATTAATCTAATTGTTAGGCTTATGATCAGTTACCTGCATCTAGTACTTCTGGGTTACCTTAGTGGATTTTTCCTCTCCACGTGTCTAACTGGATGACTCTTAGGAAATTTATTCCAGAAGAAAGCTATAGTTCTGTTTGAGCAACTATTGATATTACTACATTGAACTCCCTCACTTGGACAATTAATGGTGCTTTCTCTGTCCTTGGCTATAATATAAATTTTCTTTTAATTTTACTCAAGCTCAAAAATAACAACTAAATTTCAGTCAGCAAATATAACTTCCTGATTATTAGGAGGGACCCTCCTTCAGTTACAGGGTGGATTTATATGACTCCCACCAGACTATTTAAATCATTTAAGTTTAAAAGCTCCCTTACATTGGGAACAGTTAAACTAAGGATTACCAGCTTAATAACACTAGGGAATTAGGCTGGATGCCTTGTGACCAATACAAGTATTTCATTACCTTTAAGATAGTGATTTGTACAGGACAGAATGTGTCAGATGAGCTGGTAATATACTGGATCACACCGAATGGAAACTCTTGGCTTAAATATTTACTTATGACCCTATTAATGCTACTAGCTATGTTACTTGTATTCAGCCTATTTTACAAGATTGTGATTTCTTGCATTACTATATGTGTGACTAAGCTTCTGATAAAAATGATGCCTAGGCAACTTGAACAGATACAGTTGTTTAAGAGCTATACATGTATATATTTATGAACTCAAGATTGTAATAGTGTTGCTCTATATATGGGAAGAAGCAACACAAGGGATTTTGCTTGGACCAAAACAGATTTGAAAGACATGTGGTCCAAAGACTTTTGGCTACTATTAGCAGTGCCTAGTCCAGTAAGAGCACACTGAAGGTCATCAAAATACTGGCCTGACTGAGAAAAAGGTATTCTCTGCACTATGAGATAACGTGGTCATGATCTACCTCCTAAATCATGGTTGAATTTATAACCATGAGGGGCCACTGCCAGCTAAGGAGTGTCCCTAGCCATCTGGTTCTGTAAGAATTAAGTCACTAGCCATTGTAGTCACTGATACTCAATATACCCTGAAAGGAATTCAGTGCAGTGATCCAAAATGAAGTGCTCTGTGCTCTGGGAAAACTGGTAAAACAGGCCTTCAGATAGTTAGATGTTTACAGGAGAAATTTTTATGAATCCAAGTTTCATCTTCTGTACATAGAAAAATGCTAAAGGCATTAATTGAGGTATTTGTTTCTTGTACCTAGTGGGGACCTTCTATTGAGATGTTTGATTGTACTTCTCCAAAATCACATATAAGCTTGTCTCTCCACCCCTCTTGGGCGTGGTTCCTCAGAGCTATGTGAGAGGCAGTCTCCTGAGCCATAAGTGAAACTCACAGCTCAGTGGACATTTGATCATTTGACTAAGGCTGGGGACTAGCCATTGGGACCACAAAGGAAGAAGTACCCTCCTCTCGCCAGAAAGCCAGGTGACTCATCTTCAAGGCTAAGGGTAAGTGTACCTTTGCCATGGGAAGTCTGGTCTTTGATCTGGTGTTCCCTGCTAAGCCTTCCTCTCATTTTCTTCATGTTTGCTACCTTTTTTCTCTGGACTCTAAGTGTAGGAATGGAACTGGGTATGTAGGGATTGTTTCAGAGGACAGCTTTGCCTGTCTTTTGAAGGGGCAGAGCTCTCAGTCACCTGGAGCAGCCTTTGCAAGTGTGCTGTTGCTTCCAGCAGGCAGGCTTAGGTGATTCACCCTGTAAAGGTGAAAGGAGAAGTTGCAATCTAGGAATTAAGACTTGTTCTGATACCATCTGATTGAGGGCCACACCAAGCAGTCTGCTTTCTCTTTCCTTCAGGCCAATAGCATCATGCATCCCTGGGTAGCCATCCTGGGCCTCCTACTCCTGCCAGGTAAGTGAATAGGTGGATTGTGCTTTGGAACCCCAAGGATGTAGGGGGTGTGTGGGCATGGTGGAGGGGCACTTTGTCAAAGGTAATGGGATCAACTAGTGAGCAAAGAACCAAGCTGAAAACTTAAGCCAAAGGAATTGCTTAAATTCTAAGAATTAAAACATCTATGGGTAGGTGAATAAGGCATGCTGCAGTACAGTACAGTTTATGCTGCCATTTGTGGTTAAATAAAAAAAAAAATAGTAAGTAGATGGTCATGTATGCATGAAGTACTCAAGTTTAAGTAAGAAAGAGTAACCGTGGACGAGAGTGGGAAGAGGAAATGGGGATGGGTGGGAAGGAGACGAGTCCTTTATTGTATCACTTTGTAGTTTTTTATTTTTTTTAATCATGTGTGACTGTTTCTTTTAAGAAGAAACTATTTAACATCCATGGTTTTCCAATGTCTAAGACTTTGTGTTTCCAAAGCAGTAAGCACGAGTTCTATCCCTGTTTGGGGAATTAAGATCCCAGATGTGTTGCCATTTGGACAAAGTTTCTTTTTAAATCAATAAACAAAACATTTAATTTTTAATAAACAAAATAATCTAATTTATCTCATATTTTAACATTCTATGAGCTAGGAGAAATTTTTAGGAATAGACATAAACCTAAAATAAAAAAAAATCTCTAGAGGTAGGAATATGAGGAAAAGTACAGTTTTAAATTATATTCTGTAACAAATCTGTAATCAGCATAAATTACCTTTATAATTCAAAAATGATATTAAGCAATATTAAATATAATTAGAATTCTGGTAATAAAAACTAGACTTATTTTATATAACAATGAGTGTTTTATTTCCAGAGCATTTCCCTGACTTACAGCCCAGTTCTAACTACGACTGGGTGTTGAATCTCAGATTTTTTTAATGACCACTCAGATGTCATTTGGTAATACAGTTTTTTAAACCACTGCTGCAGGAGAGAGTTTTCTTGCCTGTTTGTTTTTAAGAGGTAAAGTTTAATATTTGACTGAATATTGTCCAATTTTTTGTTTTCACCTGGCTAACTGGACAGCGCTCCATTGCAGGACAGTCATCAACTCACAAGAAGGGATCCCTGCTTGAACTGTTTTTTTAATGGATCCTAAATCCCATGATGGGCTTCCCGGGGGCTCAGTGGTAAACAATTCACCTACCAATGCAGGAGACATGGGTTTGATCCCAGAGTTGGGAAGATCCCCTGGAGAAGGAAATGGCAACCCACTCCAGAATTCTTGCCTGGGAAATTCCATGAACAGAGGAGTCTGGTGGGCTACAGTCCATGGGGTGGCAAAGAGTCCAATACAACTAAGCAACTAAATAAGAACAACAAAGCACATTATGAGCCTCAGTTCCTTCTGAGAGTATTATAAACCCTTTTTTTTTTTTTTTAACTGAAAACTGATTTCTAAAGAGCTTACTAGGCTTCTGCCTTCTAGCCAGTGATGCTGTAAGTAGGATATTAGCTGTTTTTTCTTTAACTTAGAAAAGATTTGTGAGGTAAAATTTTTTGCATAGCTATTAAAAAAATTGCAATAAAATTGAAAATTAAAATTTTAATGCAACACAGTTTTAAAATCATATTTCAACTGAGACAGTGATTGAATCTAGGGGAGAGGAAAAGCCACCTGTATAATTAACATTTAGTAAGCAGATACCTGTCAAACACAGGATAAAATGCGCACACACTGATGCATTCCTGGAGTGTCATTTGTTTCAAACCTTTTGGAGAGGAATTTGACTCTTATTCACCAAAAGACTGAACATATTTCTGCCCTTTATCCTGATACTTTCTCTCATAAATCTGTCCTATTGGGAGGTAATCCTGAATACAGAAAGACGTTTATATGATATTTCATCCTAAAATGCATCTGGTTAATAATAATACTGCTAAAGAATATGGTTACAAGAAAAATGCCTATATTAAACTTAAAAACTCAAGATATAGTTAGATAATTTCAAACAGCATAAGCTATATAAAGAACAAAATGAAAATAAAGTTAAATTTAAAATTTTGAGACCTCATGCTCTGGTTTCTCTTTATTTACAGCTGGTGTAACCTCTTACCATCGAGTGACTGGAGTGGCGGGTCAGAGTGTCACTCTACCCTGCTACTATAATGGAGAAGTCACAAGCATGTGTTGGGGCCGAGGGGCATGTCCTTGGTTGAATTGTGGAACTAACATCATCTGGACTGATGGATACAGAGTCACGTATCGGAGCAATGGACGTTATCAGCTAAATGGAAATATTCCTGGAAGGGATGTGTCTTTGACCATAAACAATGCTGCCGTGTCTGACACTGGCTTGTATTGTTGCCGAATTGAGGTGAGAGGGTGGTTCAATGATATAAAAACCACCCTAGAGTTGAGGGTCAATCCAGGTGAGCTTATCTTCCTACGTTTTGATCACTTCCTGTCAGTTTCCAGAGATAAGAGTTTTCTGTTTGATACTAACTTTCTTTTCCTTTAGTAGGGAAAGAAAAGTTTCCTATGATCTTGTTTTCTAATAACTCTTCAACTGAATATCTTGTATTTTGTGGAGAGTGAAGTGTTAAGACTAACCTTGATTCAAGACCATAGGCTAGAGGATCTTCCCAGTCAGCAAACTGTCTCCTGAAGCAGTGCTTCAGGAATACTAGTTGGTTCATGAAAAGGCATTCACTGTTCCACACTGAGATATAGTGAGTATTTTTAAGGAGCTTAATTTCTTCTTCTTGAAAATCTGACCTTTTCTCGGAGGTCATTTCTTCGGAGAATTTTCAAATCTTCTTTCTTAACATTTTAAGACTCATAGAGAGTTTCACACATATAAAACAGGTGATGTAAGGTCCTGTCAAAGAGATGTATCATTTGGTTTAGACAACTGTCAACTCAATTTTGTTGCATATACATTGAAAGAGTCTATAGTTTCACCCCCCCTCCCTCTACCCTTGGATTTTTGAAGCACAATTCACACCATATCATGGCTCAGCTTGTAAAGAATCAGCCTGCAATGCAGGAGACCTGGGTTCGATCCCTGAGTTGGGAAGATTCCCTAGAGAAGGGAGTGGCTACCCTGTCCAGTATTATGGCCTGGAGAATCCCATGAACTCTATAGTCCATAGTGTCACAAAGAGTTGCACACAACTGAGTGACTTTCAGTTTCACTCACATCATATCACTAAATTGCTTGTTTAAAAATTAAAATCGCTTTCTTATCCATTCGACTGCTGGTGGACATCCAGGTTGCTTCCATGTCCTGGCTGTTATAAATAGTGCTGTGATGAACACGGGGGTACATGTTTCTCTTTCAATTCTGGTTTCCTCGGGGTGTATGCCCAGTTGTGGGATTGCTGGGTCATATGGCATTTCTATTTCCAGTTTTTTAAGGAATCTCCACACTGTCCTCCATCGTGACTGTACTAGTTTGCATTCCCACCAACAGTGTAAGTGTGTTCCCTTTTCTCCACACCCTCTCTAGCATTTATTGCTTGCAGACTTTTGGATAGCAGCCATTCTGAATGACATGAAATGCTACCCTATTGTGGTTCTGATTTGCATTTCTCTGGTAATGAGTGATGTTGAGCATCTTTTCATGTGTTTGTTAGCCAGCTGTATGTGTTCTTTGGAGAAATGTCTGTTTAGTTCTTTGGCCCATTTTTTGATTGAGTCGTTTATTTTTTCTAGAATTGAGCTACAGGAGTTGCTTGTATATTCTTGAGATTAAATTCTTTGTCAGTTACTTTATTTGCTATTATTTTCTCCCATTCTGAAGACTGTCTTTTCACCTTGCTTATAGTTTCCTTTCTAGTGCAGAAGCTTTTAATTTTAATTAGGTCCCATTTGTTTATTTTTGCCTTTATTTCCACGGGGGTTGATTCCAAGAATGTCTCCTGCAGTGGATAGCTGAAACTGCACATAGTACCAAACCCTATACATATTTTTTCCGATGCCTATCAGTTCAGTCGCTCAGTCATGTATGACACTTTGCTTATGTACCAATGATAAATTTTAACTTAGAAATTAGGCACAGTAAGAGATTAAGAATAACTAATAATAAAATAGAACAATTATAACAAAAAATAATTAAAATCACTTTATTGCAATATTAGAACATTTTCATCTCAATAACTGTTCACTTTTGGCTTTTAAGAATTTTGTGAATTCCAAAAGTCTGGGAAGTTTATGTGTTTCTATCTTGATGTAGACATTTTACTTTTTCTTACCACTTGGTGAAAGGAGCAGGTTCTAAAGATTTCCTGCTTTCTGGTGCTCTTTCATAGTAAGTATTCTCCCACTAAAGTTTCTAATGAAAACAGAACCCAATATTCAGAGCCTTTATAAGCTAGGTCTCTTTTTTAGTTTAAATGAACTTGATATTTCAGTTTCATAAGTTTTCCTAAGTTCATCAAGGACACTTAGCTTATTTAATGAAGGCAAGTAAAATCAGGTCAATTCTGATGCAGAAAATAGCTGACTCTGGGAAAACATCTAGGAGGCAACTTAAGAAAGCCAAAAGATGCTGATGCGATACACATGTGGCAGGAGGCTGTGTGTGGAAAAGAGATTATTTTTGGAGTTGTGAAATGATATGATTGGCCTGGAGGAAGAAAGAAATGAATAGGGGACATTTATGGTGCTTATAAATTCTTTAATGGATGAATATTTGCAAAGCCACTGTTCTGTCCAGTGGGAAACAGGTTCATAACTGAGCCAAAGTGACTCTCTGCCTCCAGCTTGATACTTTACTTAAGTTTTCTTACACTTTTCACAGAATGAGCTTACTTTCAACCTCTCTTAGGGCTTTTCCTCAGCAGCTTTTCCTAGCCTTAATGTCCTAGATTCTTCCCTAGGAAATATTTATTCCTGAGCAAGACACATTAGTGGAAAAAGCTGATTAAATTTCTTCCTTGCTATACTCCTTTGAACAGATGTTTTTCTTGCTTCCTCTTTTTCTTAGGTATCATTTCAAACTGAAGGGAGGGGATTGAGACTGCAATGTTCTTCAACATCTTTAGGTACATTGTTAGACCCAGGTCAGCAAACTGTAGCCATAGGACCAGATCAGATTATAAAACAAGCTCATCAACAGGTTTTTTTTTTTTTTTAATGAATAGAGGTTTATTAGAACACAGCCCCATCCATTCATGTATATACTGTCTATGACTGTTTTCAGGGCTTCCCAGGTGGCATATGGCATCTGTGTTATCCAGCGTATGTTAATGATGTGAATTAATCCACATTTAGGATGCAGATACGTTGGGAGGGTACCCTTAGACGTGACAGAAGCGAATGCTATTTATTTGGTCAATACTCTGGTTCTTGGGAACTACTATTTGGGTTCTAGTCATGTACTGCTGAGAGGACAAAGACAGCTTCAGGCTCTAGGCACTTTTCCCTCCCTCACAGATGATTATGAAGATGTGTGAATCTGATATGTATGACTAGTCTTTACAAAGTGCTTCAACACAAATCCCATGGGTCATCTTCTAATAGCAACACCTCCCGAAATATCATCCTTTAAAGGCCATGTTGCCTTGTTGTGACCATGTGTTCACCCCCTTCTCAGTCACAGATTCTAGTTGACCAATGACAAGAACTTGGAGTGCCTGGGAGATCAGTGCTGAGCTCTGCCGGGGACAGTCTCCTTGGTTGTGTTGGTGCACAGGCCCAACACGAGTCTCTTGTTTCCTGCTGCTTGATGAATCCCTGCTTTCATGTTGATTTCTAGCTCCACCTACAACAACAACGACCACCACCACTACAACAACAACAACAACAACAACAACAACAACTACCACCACCACCACTCCAACCACCACCACCACTACTCCAAGAGCAACCACCACTACAAGAAGGACAACTCCCACCACTACTCGGAGAACAACCACCACTACTCCAACAGTCACCACCACTACTCCAAGAACGACAATCACTACAAGAAGGACCACTCCCACCACTACTCAGAGAACAACCACCACTACTCCAACAGCCACCACCACTACAAGAAAGACAACCATTACTACTACTCCAACAAGTACCACTATTACAACGACCACCACTACTGCCCCCAAACAACACCCACCACTACTCCAACCATGATGGTCCCCACTACTCCAGTGACAGCAAGGCCCTCTACGTCTGCTCTTCCAATGCCAGCACCCACAGAGGACCTCCAGCCAGGTAAGCAAAAGTACTTCCAAGTGCAGAAGTTTTTAAAGTAAGGATACACACCATCCTGTGTTAAGGCAGATGTACAATTTAGGGTAGGGATTCTTAAGAGGTTGAAACCCTCTTATATTCATCTTTTGTATCTTTAAGCATTTTCAGAATGAGAGAGAGGGACCTATGGCTTTTATTAGATTCTCAAAGGAATCATTAATAGCAAAAAAAAAAAAAAAGCCAGACCACTGGTCATGGACATCTTAGAAGGATGGTGCTGTCAGCCAGTTTAACATAGAATTATGAGGAAAAAATTAGGGTGCCAGAACAGAACCAAGTGAATGAGATTCTATATTAGAAGGAACTCTGAATAGAGATCATTTAATCCAGTCTGAAGCCTACCCCAACACTTCAGGAGAAGATTTCAGTGAAGCTAATGCTTACTCTGTTTGCTGTGTCAGGAAACATGCTAATTCCTATAAGTATTAAGCCTCTTAATTCTGACAACCCCAGGACTGATGCTAAAGCTGAAGTTCCAATGCTTTGGCTACCTTATGCAAACAGCTGACACACTGGAAAAGATTGAAGGCAAAAGGAGAAGAGGGTGGCAGAGAATGAGATGGGTAGACAGTATTGCTGACTCAATGGACATGAGCTTGAGCAAACTCCAGGAGAGAGAGAAGGACAGGGAAGCATGGCATGCTGCAGTCATGGGGCTGGAAAGAGTCCGACACGACTTAGCAACTGAACAACAAAAGAAGTGTAAAAAGTGAAATAATTCTGTTAAGCTCTCAGATCATTATCTAGATCAGATTTATTCATGATAATGAAATGCCTACAAAGCAGGGTAATACCTCAAGGACATCTATTAATACATTTCTAAGAAAGAGTCAAGACTAAATTCTGATTTAGTTTTGTTTGTTCTTTCTGCTGGGGGTGTAAGCTTTCCTCCACTAAGTGAACACTATTTTTCCATTCTTGTCATTCCTATAGCTTCTTTATCTTCTCCAACTGAGACTGCAGAAACCCAGCCTGCTACCCTGTATGAAACAAACATAACCAGCTCACCATGGCACTCTTGTTCAACAGGTAACTTCAGTTTCTTTCCTGAACACCTGGGAGCATTCAAATTTTGATAAATATTAGCACATTGTTCAGAGCACATATTCTGAAAAGAGACAAGCATGACTTGAATGCCAACAATGGCTATCCACTCAGCTATGAAACTTGAACAAATGTCTAATTACCTTATTTGAATCTGTTTTTATCCTTTGGCAAATGGAGCAAATATTACTTATTCTTACAAGTGTTATTTGAGATAAAGATCTGGGGACACAGTTACAAGGTAAGTGATAGAGTGGCGACTATGAATGTTACTTGGCATGTCCAGAAATACATACATTTGAGTGACATAGGCAGGTAGTATGATTTGGGATCATCCACATACATATCCTCATTTTTCTAAATAAAATTAATCAGCCTATTTTTAAACTTATTTCTAGGCATACTTCCCTGGACAGAGCCTTAAAACAATTAAATCCAAACTTGTCCAGACCAAACTGGTTGCCTCTAAGCCCCAGAAACTACATAGAGCCAGGAGGCTCCCCTGCTGCCTTCTTGACCTTTCACTTCACATGGAAACTTTGAATTGGGTTGAGAACATGGACACCAGACTGAAAAAGGCACGGCCTACTAGGATTGTGCTGCTGCTGCTGTTGCTGCAAGGTCGCTTCAGTCGTGTTCAACTCTGTGCGACCCCATAGATGGCAGCCCGCCAGGCTCCCCTGTCCCTGGGATTCTCCAGGCAAGAACACTGGAGTGGGTTACCATTTCCTTCTCCAAAGCATGAAAGTGGAAAGTGAAAATTGAAAGAGAAGTTGCTCAGTCGTGTCTGACTCTTAGCGACGGCATGGACTGTAGTCTGCCAGGCTCCTCAGTCCATGGGATTTTACAGGCAAGAGTACTGGAGTGAGGTGCCATCGCTTTCTCTTAGGATTATGTTATTCCACTACAAAAGACTCCCAGTTCTCCCTAGTTTTAGAAGTCCATATTCTTTTGAGATGTAAGAATAGTTTGTTTTTCCTGTAATGGAGAAAGATGATATTGAATTGTCATCTTTCTCAGCTAACTCTGTTACCCATGGTGGTTATTTGGAGAGTGCCACATGTGAACCCCATTGTAATGCAGAACCGGCTTATTTGTCCACATGCCTGTGAAGCATCCAACAAGGTCAGACTTAGTAAGATATGTGCGTATGATTCATCATGCTCAGGAGTTGCTATTCTGTAGCAGACACCCAGGGTGGCCTACTTTGCCAATCATTCAAGGAAGCTCTTAATTGAAAATGGACATGCAGCGGGACTCAGAGAGGGACCAATTTAATTGAAATCAGCTAACAGTGACATTTGGTTTTGAAAGTGGATCCTTGGTGTGAGCTGTTTCTGGGCATAAGAACAGAGAGAAAGCAGATAAAAATACAGGTAAGAGCACTTGGAGCAACTGCACCCCGCACTTGCTATGAGGAAGAACAAAGTATAAAACGGGAAATTGTTCTCTGAAATATGTCACTAAAACCTGGTCAAGTAGACTTGCCAGCATGGAACAGACACTGCAGCAGCTGTATCCCCACGACTTCTCTGGCTGCTGCCGTCTTGGCAGCATCTCTGAGGCCCTTCACCCAAATCCTCACAGTGCCCGAGTCACACTTCAGTGGGTTAAAGCCTCACAAAGCAAAGAATGTTAGTCCAGAAGGAATTTTGGTTTTCGTAGGGCCTGCACCTACCTTTTCAGATGCATGTGCCAGCAAATTGTTGTCTGTTATCTCATTTAATTCTTTCAAGGCAGGTTTATTTCTTGCCATTGCCAGACTGAGGAGGACATTTAGTTCTACTTTGGAGACAAACAGCTTCCAATTCAACTGCCCGCCAATGGGAGTTTCAAGCTGCACGCCCATGGGCAAGGTGTTTCATTCCTCACTACATATCTGTAAGGAATGAAGGACATGATATTTGGAAAATCCGTTGCATGGTGTCCCTTCCCCATTGCTCCTATTGTTATATAGCAACATAATTGTGATACCTGATATTTGTTTAAAATGGTGTTAAGCACTTTACATGCATCATCTAATGTGCTAACTTTATGAGACGGGTGCTATCAACAGCTTGTAGTTCAAGGTTACCCCAGCTGGAAATATAAATACATACATTTACATGTATATATGTGTAATGTGTATGTAAGGACATTGGTCGAGGTCACATAGGCAAGTGACATGTCAGCACTGAAGTCAAGTTTCATCTGACTCTAATCCTTGCTATTTTTTTTTTTACCACATCACTCATTCTATAGCTTAAGGATTTAAGGTTATAACATAAATCATACACAGAGACTAGACTGTAGGCACTGTCTTTGTCTCTTGAAGAAGTAGTGTTGGAATGTTTAATTTGTAGATACAGTAGTGTAAAGTGTGAAACTTAGGGGAGTATGGTTGCTTCATTTTTACTACCATTAGAAAATGATGGTTTTATAGCTCTGTCAGTGGTATGTGAATCTCTGAGACCTGCAGCATTTTCATTGAATGGAAACATAATGTGTGCAGTAGTTATGAGCTGAAGCTCTTGTCCTTAAGTAGAGTTAGAAACTTCAACCATTTCAGCACCTCATCTAAAATTTCAGATTAAGAAAATTGGTATAAGAATGTAAAGTGCTTGTTTATAATAGATACTCAGTAAAGAGAGAATCCTGTATTTGACCTATAGTTGCTTAGAAGGGCCAACAGTATATGTTCTGTGGGACAAAAGAGATATTTCAAAACACTATTAAAATTTGGACATTGAAAACTTTTAAGGCATAGTATCCTGTTATATTGGGACTTTAGGTAGTATAAGGTACACTGGCCTTGGGAGTGTTGTAACATATTTTCTAAAGCATGTTTTTATCAGTGTCTGGGCAACTGGCATATAATGTAGGAGTTGGATGCCACCTGTTTGAGATATCTTAGTGCATTTCACTCACATTTAGAATGTAAAACCAATGTAATGTTCATTTTGAACAGAGTGGTTCTGCTCTTTGGATGTGTAATGACCTCTGAGCACTCACTGGAAGTTTCTGAGCTGCCATGAAAATATTGATTATTTATCTGTAAGTGGTAATTTTTAACCTAGTTCTGAAAATAGGTCATTCTGTCTTGTCTAAATTGTCAGTAAATTTTCTGTGAGCATGCATTTTTCCCCCCATAGGGAGAAAAACAAAGGTTCATTTTCAAAGGGTCCATGACAAAATGGTTAAGAAACACAACCTTACTTCTTAAATTAATAAGTGTTAGTAACTTGATATTATTCTTGGGATGCCTACAGCATTAGGCCATATGATTATTCAACTTTCCCTTCATCACCAGAAGGCAGTGTGAATATATTTGGTGTTTGCATGACAGTTCAATATCTTTTTGTAATTCTTATTACTTTTCTTTCTTGTTGAGCAGATGGAAATGGCACTGTGACCCAGTCTCCAGATCCCCATTGGCATAACAATCAAACTGTAAGCATAGTCCTTCCTATTTTATTAGCCTGATTCACTTATATGTCTCTTCTGGAATCAAGTTACATTTAGAGATTATTATTGTCAGACTAGTCCAAAGATTGATTCTTTCTAATTTAAAAAATAAAGGAGGAAAAGAATTTGACTCTTAAATAGGGATAGTTTAATTTTAAAAGTCTATATAGATGCACTACATTGTTAGAAATACTTGAAAAGTGATATTTTACTCTAGACACACATATACACCCAAGACAGAATTTCTCCCAACCAGAAAATAAGAAAAAAAGAGTGAATTAATGCAGGCATAGTGACTTAACATTACATAACAAGAAAGACTTAGATCATTGTTAGTGAAATAACATGCCTTGAATTGATGTAGTGGAATGGGGGCCATCCCAACCAAAAATGTTATGTCAGTGAAAGTATGGTTCCTTAAACACAGGCCCCCTAGTATCCTTTTCCAATCCAATTTTCCTGCTATAGAGAAATTTTGAGGCTACTCTTGAGTCTTTCTATATATAATCCTCCCCATATGATGACATATTAAGGTCCTAAGGTCTTCAAGAACTTTGTGATTCTGTAATTTGTTCTTGCACTTTTCCCACAATTAGCTTGGGAAAATCCAAAGGATTCTAGTCTTATGATGTTCATCAAAGCCTCATCTTTGTGTGTAAGTTAAAAGAATTTATCAGTTAGTTTTTACTTTTGGCTCCCTTGGGTGAAACAACTTTCCTTGCACTATGTGCAAATAACTCAGAAGCAAATAACATGAACAGATTCAGGTATGAGAGTAATCTTGATTACAAGTGGTGAGAAATTGAAGCATGGACATTGTAAGAGAAATTCAAGTTCAAGCAAAGGGGGGCCTTAGTTGCATAACTTAGTGACAATGAGAACACTACTACATAGGAATGATATTAAAGATTAATCACCCTGATGATATGGGTACTGATTGATCTGATGGATATGGGCCGAATTTGTTGTGCTTATTAAATAGCAGAACTGCCACCATGTAAATGTCATGTCAGTCAGATTTATGATAGTTTAAAAAAGAAACAAACACTCTGAATGAGAAGATTGTTTTTGACCTCAGTTACCTGCAGGACAGGTATATTCAGTAGCAATTAATCTCTTCTATATAGTGTAAGCAGTATAGAAGCAAGTTCCCAATAGGTGGTAGCACAATTGTGGGCTTTTTGTGTCTTGACCATGAAGATATCAAGGTGTCTCCCAGGTATCTTGATACCAAGCAGCATATATATCCACCCAGAGGGTCAACTTCTAGAGCTGCATCTTGATGAGAGAATGAACATATACATAAAGAAATATAAAACAAAATATACATTGCTGCTGTTTATAATCATGAAAATGTTATAAACAACCTAAATGTTCAATAATAGAGATTAATAACATATAAGTTAAGCATGACCATTAATTGCCATTGAAAATGTCACTTCAGTGTATTTACTGCCATGAAAAGACAGTGTCAATTGTTAAATGAAAAAACTAACTTTTCAGATAGCATTGGGACCTCCTTTACAGTCCAGTGATTAAGACTTCATGCCTCCGATGAAGTAAGTAGAGGATCGATGGCTGATTAGGGAACTAAGATCCATATGCTATGTAGCATTGCCAAAATTGAAAAAAAAATATTATATATAGGTTATAGATACAAAATAAAATGATGTATATATTGTAGTATACATTGGATATAGTAACTGTGTTTGTTAAGAAAAGAGCTAGAAAGATAAAATTCTAGTAGAGTATGCAATGAAAAATGATAATAGTAACTATTTCTGGATATTGAAATTATGGTTGATTTTTGTTTTCCTTTCTTTATCCTGAGCTGCACACTCTAAAATGAACTTCCATGTTTTATGTAACATAATATTTTTGAAAAAGCAAGCAATGACTGCTTTCTGTAACCCTGTGTTCCATCTAACTGCTTTCCCTCCACAAGTAAGGTGATAACACAGCTTTTCCCTCCCAAGCTTTTCCCTCCCGTTTAGGCAAGGACAGCTCAGAGGCTAGTTCACTCCACCTCTATTCCTCAGAGTGTTTATCAGGAGGTACCTGAAGTACCTTTCCCAAGAACCCTATTTAATCTGCATTTGACAGAAAAAGAGGTTTGGAGAGGCTAAATAACTTGCTAGTGTCACAGAGCAACTAAATAAAAGTTAATCTGGGATTCTGACTCCAGAGATTAAACTCATGCAGGAGGAGACTTGAGACTTAGACTTTTTCTCTGATATTCCACTTCCTTTCTGTTAAAATACCTACGTGGTGGGACATCTTTAGAATTAGAATTAAGCTATGTAAAGGAGGCAAGCATGATGGCTTGGTATATTTTGGGTTTACTCTAGGAAGTGATGATCTCTCACACCAAGAATTCTTTTCCCAGTTACATAGCATTTTAATTGTTAAGCAGAGCCATGAATCTGAGCAGCTGCTTTCATGCCCATTTATAAAGACATAGAATCTTGAATTCTAGTTCAAAAAAGTGTTTAAATTAATGGCCAGGTTCAGTAACAGAGCACATTCAAATAGCACCACCATGGCAACTTACATAGGAACCAAAATTGTTTTTTATCAGTATCATAAGAGGATTATTTATGAAAAGAACTTATTTTTTAATAATACATATAAATTATAATAAAGCACACTCATTTGAAGTATACAGTTTGAATTTAACAAATCTGTACCCTTCTTCTAAATACCATCGCAAGTAAGATGTAAACATTTCCACCACTCCCTAATAAATACATTTTGAATTTTGAGTTGCCTTAGAATTTCATCATAAGGCTTTAACTTTGCACCATTTGGTCTTACCCCTCATGATCCAGAACTAGCCAGGGGCCAATAAGCAATAATGCGTCTTGGTGTATATTTTCTGAAATGTTTTCTTCTATAACTCTAATAAGATTGTTTTATTTTTCTGTTTTGTGTTTGATTTGCTGATGTTTCTGTAGGTTGCGGCACTGGCACAAAGAACATGGATGAGCACCAACAAGGCAGTCTACATTGGAATCTCGGTTTCTATTTTGGCATTGTTGGTCATGTTTGTGGTTTTCTGGATTCAGAGAAGTAAGTCACCTCAGGACTGAAATATTCAGAAATATTCTGGAGCCCACAGGAATATTCTTGAACCAAATACATGTAGCTAGCTGTACATTCCATAAGATGTCAGTTTCATGTAACTGCCTTGGTTCTTACCTTGCTCTTTAAAAATTTTTTTTATTTATCTTAAATTTATTGTCCCACAAACATGATATTTAAATTCTTCATAGGCAAAAATAAACATGGAGAAATAAAAACTGGTTGTGTAAAATTGAGATTTGGAAGTCAAAAGCCACTGTAATATTTGTTCCCTCCCATTTTGTTCTTTTCTCATTCCATCAATAACAATTTTTTATCCCTATCGGAAGTAAAACTGTTGATGGCTTTATAACACCCACTTAATAGAAGAAGAACAAGAGACATTAGGAGGGTACATCATTTCAGAGCTAGGAGAGGAACAAAGGGTTTCACACGACAGTCATCCATGGCCTCCTGGTCTCCTTCCACCAGTTGTGTGTGTATGTGTGTGTAAATCCTGTCATCTACGGGAGAAGCGCAATACTCAGGGGTTTTTCCAATGAAATAAAATGGCATTAAAGTAAGCTAGGGCATGTAGGTCAATACACTAAGCCTACGAATCACAAGATACACTATACCAAGCGGCTTACTTGGCTCCTGGAGATTCAAGAGAGGTTACCTGGAGTTATCAGGTTAGGGTCCCGATTGATTTTTTTCTCCTTCTTATTAAAAATATTCTTTCTTCAAAATTAATTTTTTTAGACTCTGAGAGCTATACTGATTTTGCTCATATTAAAGTAATAATCGTACTAATATACTGGTTTGGAAAAAAATCTGATGAACTCTTTGGCTTGCATGTTTAATTTTCTCTTCATTTTCCCCTCAATTTAGGATATTTTTGCCTGGGTAGCAAGGTGGAGCTACTACGGTAAGTTTGAAATGGTTTGTGTTAATAATGCCTTTTGATGTTCTTCCTCTAGTAAACATAAGGAAAATTTCTCTGTTCCTCTCTTCTTTTCCTTCCCACTTTAAACCCTGGATCCTGAAAAATCTAGTATATAGAGCACCTCCATTGCTGTTAGATCTTCCAGTGATGATTTTAGCATCTCTGTGCTGCTGCCGCTGCTACTAAGTTGCTTCAGTCGTGTCCTACTCTGTGCAACCCCATAGATGGCAGCCCATCAGGCTCCTCCTTCCCTTGGATTCTCCAGGCAAGCATACTGGAGTGGGTTGCCATTTCCTTCTACAAGCATCTCTATATTTCTCTGGAACTGTGTCATAACTGCTACAGAAAGAACACTTCAAATCTTATCTCTTAGAGCAAGAGAACTAAATTGCAGATATTGTTTCAGGGATCATTTGAATGGGTTGTTTAGTTTCTTGTTTGATTTCATTCAGTGCTTTGTTTATTGCATGTCTATTGAATCTCTATTATATTCTGAAAAGATGAGCAGAACAGACAGAAAGCATATAAATGAATAAGCAGGGCCTTATAGAACTTCCAGAGAAATACCACGGGAAATACTGGAGCAGGGCAGTAGGCTATGTGAGTGAGCCCCAAAGAAGCAGAAGGCAGCTCTGCAAAAATCTGGAGCAAGACACCTCCAGGCTGAAGATGTGCAAAGGCAGGGCTAGGGACATGCCTCCAGCTCCCCCACGGTTCCCACCACCCCTATTATTCCATACCCAGCTTGCTCTGTTCATTTACAGTAGTTGTATGGCCTCACAGGCATTTCAATTTACAGTTTTTGCAAATTTACCCCTTCACCCAGTCAAAAATTCAATCTTCTTTGTATGCATCCCTGGGGTCATTTTCCCAAGCATCTGTAAAGGTAGGAAACCACTGGCTGCTTCCAACAAAATAAACTGCTTCATCTGGTCCAGCTTGGGCTTTAAGCCAAGTCTTTCTTTGATTCTGAATTCGTCCCTCTTTAACTGCCATCCATTATTCTTAGTTCTCTTTCACTGGATGTTTGTACCCAATCTTTCCTACATCTGAGTTAATCACATGAGCCAGTCCACAAAATACGCCTTGAAATATTGCAAGTGTTCCATAGATGCTGGATTTTATTATTGAGACATGCCCTTCACAGCAATAAACCTGTGAGACAGGCAGTAGTAGTATTCTCAGTTTACTAATTAGAAAACAGGTTTAGAGATGTTAAGTGACATCCAAGGTCACATCACACAGCAGGTCTCTTAGAGTCCAAAACCAGACTTTTAGGAGTTTTTGATGTCAGCCTCCAAGAGTGTAAAAAAAAAAGTACTCCTTACAGACAGAAAACTGTGAATGATAACATTCTTTTAGTTCGTTTTTGTTCTTTCAATGTTTACTTCTTTAAAGTTTCAGTTTTAATCACCTAATTAGAAAAGAAAATTTTTATTGTAGAAGATGTGTATAATAAAAAAAAGCAAACAAAGCAAAAGGTATATTTCTCATGATGTTATTTTTGGAGGCAGCTATATCACGTTGTCTCATTTTGAGCTACTGACCCCTAACCTGTTTCCACACATGTATGAATAATGTGTTTAAAGATCAGAGCTGAGTGTAGATTCAGTGCATTTCATATCATTTCTGGGCAGGCTTAGGTAATAAAAATAGTGCCTACAGACAACCTGTAAAAAAGCATTGATATCAAAACCCCACAAATGACCTTTGTGTACACTTGATTTGTGAGCATTCATGTCATAAAACTCATCTAAGCCATGGCTTTCTAATTTTGGCTAAGGCAGGGTGTGATTTTTGGCTCTGTGATCTAGAACATGCTTAGGTGAAGCAGTAGTATTTTGCTACATCTGATATGCTCTGATATTTTGTATACTTATATATATTTATCTTAAATATAGGATACATACCACTATATAACATTCGCTAAAGAGTCACAGTCCTCAGCTAGAAAAACACCAGCCAAACCATTTCCTGGCCATCTTTGAGACTGTACATCCTGGTTTAGTACTTCAATTTGATGTGTGGTATTTGTCTTGTTAGATTATAAGTTTTTGTGTTCTATTGCACGAGTGTCTTGAAAGAGACCAGCGTGAGATTTTTGAAACCAAAAGGTGTGACTTTCTACCTCCTTATTAAAAATAATTTCCTGTTACTTCATATTCGCAATTTTGGAAGCTTCTATTCATTTCATAAGATGTTTGAATGGGGCTCTGAGTAATGCAAATACCCAGGCTTGAATGAACAAATATGCTGCTTATCTTGAGAAGTGATCTTTTTTCTTACTCATGTTATTCTTTCTACAGTGTGATTCCATTGAAAGATTCTCACATTGGAGCTTTGAAAAATGCAGCTCTGAAGCCTATCCAAGCAGAAGACAATGTCTACATTATTGATGACTATCACTAAGTCCTGGATCCAGATTCTAAATTGTTATGCCCTTGACAGTAGAAGACAGTGACCGGATACCGTGTCAGAGTTCTCTGAATCAGCTGCAGAATTTTCCCATGGCATTCCTCTGAGTCAGGGACACTGGGTAGAGTGATGCTAGCTCAACTGTTAAAGTCAACCTCTGTCACAGAGTCCTAATTTTTCATACTAAATTGGCTCAAACTTTCTGATCATTGCAGAGGTCTCTTCAAAGCATGAAACATACTTCTTAGAATTGTACATTCTCTTTAGACCTCATGAATCCTGTTTTCCATCAAGAATTCTCATTAGGAAGACAGAAAAAAAAATACTTCTATCTCAGTTACCAAGGCTGTCAAGAGTACCTGAATACAACTTAGAATCAGGACATCTAGTCTAGGACTTAAATGACATAACGAGCAAGCACTTCATGATTGTCCTTTTTTTTTTTTTTTTTTTAAATCAGGTGATTTCAAATGTAATATTGCTTAGGGTCCCCAAAGTTTCAAATCATGGTGTGTACAGGTTTTTATTTACCCAATAGAAAAATGGCAGTGAGTGTAATTTTTCCATTATAGACAAATTTGTTTTCTCAGGGTTCTGGAAATACAAGGCATTAAATGCTTTCTTTGGGAGAAGGATGGTATTTTAGCAGTTAGAAGAAGCAATGGTATTGAGTAGACCATGAAGACACCAGGAGAAGAAAATCAATAGCCATATAGTTTATGATATTTTTGCTATATCAGTGCCACAGTTCTAGTTGCTTATGTTGACAGCTGGCAGGCTCTGATCTTAGAACAAGGCAGGGCAGAAATAAATGCAAGGAAAAAAGAGAGGGAAGGAGTAGGAAAGAGGCTTTCTGTTTTAGAAAACAGAGTTTGCAAATATAATAGCATTGTTTGAGAGTGTTACTGATTTCTACAAAATGCTAAATTGTCCTCAAACCATTGAGGACAATGTCCAAAATGCTAAATTGTCCTCAAATAAAATTTTAAAATTTGATTTTTAAAATTGTTTTGGAAGGATAAAAGATCTTTTCATATTGAATCAATACCTGTGTTATATTTCTTTTTCACAACTCAATTAAATTTGATTTTCCCCAAAGAATTAGACAAATGCTAAATATAAGGATAATTTTAATCATTTAGAAGCATTTCTACATGAACAGTTAAAAGACTCGAGATTAATTTCACTTTGAGTAAACCCTGAAATAACTCATGCTTGAGTAATTTGTGGGACATTCAGAGCTACTTACACCAAAGTGGTCCATGAGGGCTGGATGCTTTTTTTTTCTTTTAATATAAATTTATTTATTTTAATTGGAGGCTAATTACTTCAAAATATTGTAGTGGTTTTGCCATACATTGACATGAATCCGCCATGGGTGTACATGTGTTCCCCATCCTGAACCCCCCTCCCACCTTCCTCCCCATCCCATCCCTCTGGGTCATCCTGGTGCAACAGCCCTGAGAACCCAGTCTCATGCATCAAACCTGCACTGGCAATTCATTTCACATATGATAATATACATGGTTCAGTGCCATTCTCCCAAATCATCCCACCCTCACCTCTCCCACAGAGTCCAAAAGACTGCTCTATACATCTGTGTCTCTTTTGCTCTCTTGCATACAAGGTGATCATTACCATCTTTCTAAATTCCATATATATGTGTTAGTATACTATATTGGTGTTTTTCTTTCTGGCTTACTTTACTCTGTATAATAGGCTCCAGTTTCTTCCACCTCATTAGGACTGACTCAAATATATTCTTTTTAATGACTGAGTAATACTCCATTGTGTATATGTACCATGGCTTTCTTATCCATTCATCTGCTGATGGACATTGAGGTTGCTTACATGTCCTGGCTATTATAAACAGTGGTGCGATGAATATTGGGGTACACGTGTCTCTTTTAATTCTTGTTTCCTCATTGTGTATGCCTAGCAGTGAGATTGCTGGGTCGTATGGCAGTTCTATTTCCAGTTTTTAAGGAATCTCCACACTGTTCTCCATAGTGGCTGTACTAGTTTGCATTCCCACCAACAGTGTAAGAGGGTTCCTTTTTCTCCACACCCTCTCCAGCATTTATTGCTTGAAGACTTGGATAGCAGCCATTCTGACTGGGGTGAAATGGTACCTCATTGTGGTTTTGATTTGCATTTCTCTGATAATGAGTGATGTTGAGCATCTTTTCAAGTGTTTGTTAGCCATCTGTATGTCTTCTTTGGAGAAATGTCTGTTTAGTTCTCTGGCCCCTTTTTGATATGGTCATTTATTTTTCTGGAATTGAGCTGCAGGAGTCGCTTGTATATTTTTGAGATTAATTCTTTGTTAGTTGCTTCATTTGCTATTATTTTCTCCAATTCTGAAGGCTGTCTTTTCACCTTGCGTATAGTTTTTAGTTATTTTCCAAGTTAGGTTCCTTTTATTTCTTTTTCTGCTCTGATTGCAGTGGCTAAAACTTCCAGAACTATGTTGAATAGTAGTGGTGAGAATGGGCACCCTTGTCTTGTTCCTGACTTTAGGGGAAATGCTTTCAATTTTTCACCATTGAGGGTCATGTTTTTCTGTGGGTTTGTCATATATAGCTTTTATTATGTTGAGGTATCTTCCTTCTATTCCTTCTTTCTGGAGAGTTTTTATCATAAATGGATGTTGAATTTTGTCAAAGGCTTTCTCTGCATCTATTGAGATAATAGTATGGCTTTTATTTTTCAATTTGTTAATTGTGGTGTATTACATTGATTTATTTGCAGATATTGAAGAATCCTTGCATCCTTGGGATAAAGCCCACTTGGTCATGATGTATGATCTTTTTAATGTGTTATTGGACTCTGATTGCTATAATTTTGTTAAGGATTTTTGCATCTATGTTCATCAGTGATATTGGCCTGTAGTTTTCTTTTTGTGTGTGGCATCTTTGCAGGTTTGGTATTAGGATGATGATGGCCTCATAGAAGGAGTTTGGAAGTTTACCTTCCTCTGCAATTTTCTGGAAGAGTTTGAGTAGGATAGGTGTTAGCTCTTCTCAAAATTTTTGGTAGAATTCAGCTGTAAAGCCATCTGGCCCTGGGCTTTTGTTTGCTGGAAGATTTCTGATTACAGTTTCAATTTAATTTCCATGCTTGTGATGGGCCTATTAAGATTTTCTCTTTCAATCAGGTTCAATTATGGAAAGTTGTACTTTTCTAAGAATTTGTCCATTTCTTCCAAGCTGTCTATTTTATTGGCGTATAGTTGCTGATAGTAGTCTCTTATGATCCTTTGTATTTCTGTGTTGTCTGTTGTGATCTCTCCATTTCTATTACTAATTTTGTTGATTTGATTCTTCTCCCTTTTTTCTTGATGAGTCTAGTTAATGGTTTGTCAATTTTATTTATCCTCTCAAAGAACCAGCTTTTGGCTTTGTGATTTTTGCTATGGTCACTTTGGGGGTGTGTGTGTGTGTGTGTGTGTGTGTGTGTGTGTGTGTGTGTGTGTTTGCATTTATTTCTGCCCTAATTTTTAAGATTTATTTCCTCTTACTAACCATGGGGTTCTACATTTCTTCCTTTTCTAGTTGCTTTAAGTGTAGAGTTAGGTTATTTATTTGACTTCTTGTTTCTTGAAGTATGCCTGTATTGCTATGAACTTTCCCCTTAGCACTGCCTTTACAGTGTCCCACAGGTTTTGGGTTGTTGTGTTTTAATTTTCATTCATTTCTATGAATATTTTGATTTCTTTTTGATTTCTTCTGTGATTTGTTGGTTATTCAGCAGCGGGATGTTCAGCTTCCATATGTTGGAATTTTTAATAGTTTTTCTCCTGTAATTGACCTCTAATCTTAGTGCATTGTGGTCAGAAAAGATGCTTGAAATGGTTTAAATTTTCTTGAATTTACCAAGGCTAAACTTATGGCCCAGGATGTGATCTATCCTGGAGAAAGTTCCATGTGCACTTAAGAAAAGGTTGAAATTCATTGTTTTTTTGGTGAAATGTCCTATAGATATCAATTAGGTCTATCTTGTGCATTGTATCATTTAAAGTTTGTGTTTCCTTGTTAATTTTCTGTTTGGTTGATCTATCCATAGGTGTGAGTGCAGTATTAAAGCCTCCCACTATTATTGTGTTACTGTTAAGTTCCCTTTCATACTTGCTAGCATTTGTCTTACATATTGTGGTGGTCCCCTGTTGGTTGCATATATATTTATAATTGTTATATCTTCTTCTTGGATTGATCTTTTGATCATTATGAAGTGTCCTTCTTTGTCTCTTTTCACAGCTTTTGTTTTAAAGTCTATTTTATCTGATATGAGTATTGCTACTCCTGCTTTCTTTTGGTCTCTGTTTTCATGAAATATCTTTTTCCAGCTCTTCACTTTCAGCCTGTATGTGTCCCTTGTTTTGAGGTGGGTGTCTTGTAGACAACATATATAGGGGTCTTGTTTTTGTATCCATTCAGCCAGTCTTTGTCTTTTGGTTGGGGCAGTCAAGCCATTTACATTTAAGGTAATTATTGATAAGTATGATCCCAATGCCATTTACTTTGCTGTTTTGGGTTCAAGTTTATACACCCTTTCTGTGTTTCCTGTCTAGAGAAGATCCTTTAGCATTTGTTGGAGAGCTGGTTTGGTGGTGCTGAGTTCTCTCAGCTTTTGCTTGTCTGTAAAGCTTTTGATTTCTCCTTCATATTTGAATGAGATCCTTGCTGGGTACAGTAATGTGGGCTGTAGATTTTTCCCTTTCATCAGTATAAGTATGTCCTGCCATTCCTTTCTAGCCTGAAGAGTTTGTACTGAAAGATCAGCTGTTATCCTTACGGGAATCCCCTTGTGTATTATTTGTTGTTTTTCCCTTGCTGCTTTTAGTATTTGTTCTTTGTGTTTGATGTTTGTTAATTTGATTAATATGTGTCTTGGGGTGTTTCACCTTGGGTTTATCCTGTTTGGGACTCTCTGGGTTTCTTGGACTTGGGTGACTATTTCTTTCCCCATTTTAGGGAAGTTTTCAACTATTATCTCCTCAAGCATCTTCTCATGGTCTTTCTTTTTGTCGTCTTCTTCTGGGACTCCTAAGATTCGAATGTTGGGGTCTTTAACATTGTCCCAGAGGTCTCTGAGATTGTCCTCATTTCTTTTAATTCTTTTTTCTTTTTTCCTCTCTGTTTCATTTATTTCTAACATTCTATCTTCTACCTCACTTATCCTATCTTCTGCCTCTATTATTCTGCTGTTGGTTCCCTCCAGCATGTTTTTGCGCTCATTTATTGCATTATTCATTATATATTAACTCTTTTATTTCTTCCAGGTCTTTGTTAAACATTTGTTGCGTCTTCTGAATCCTTGTCTCCAGGCTATTTATCTGTGACTCTATTTTGTTTTCAAGATTTTGGGTCATTTTCACTATCATTATTTGGAATTCTTTATCAGGTAGATTCCCTATCTCTTCCTCTTTTGTTTAGTTTGATGGGTATTTATCCTGTTCCTTTACCTGGTGAGTATTTCTCTGCCTTTTCATCTTGTTTATATTGGTGTGTTTGGGGTGGCCTTTCTGTATTCTGGCAGTTTGTGGTTCCTCTTTATTGTGGAGGTTCCTTGCTGTGGGTGAGGTTGGATGGGGGCTTGTCAAGGTTCCCTGGATATGGAAGCTTGTGTCAGTGTTCCAGTGGGTGGAGTTGGATTTCTTCTCTCTTAGTGCAATGAAGTGTCCAGTAGTGAGTTATGCAATGTCGTGGGTTTGGAGTGACTTTGGGCAGCCTGTATATTGAAGCTCAGAGCTATGTTCTTGTGTTGCTGGAGAATTTGCATGGTATATCTTTCTCTGGAGCTTGTTGGCCCTGGGTGATGCTTGGTTTCTGTGTAGGTATGGAGGGTTTTGATGAGCTCTTATTGATTAATGTTCCCTGGAGTCAGAGGTTCTCTGGTGTTCTAAGGATTTGGACTTAGGCCTCCTGCCTCTGGTTTTCAGTCTTATTCTTACAGTATCCTCAAGACTTCTCCATCTATACAGCACTGTTGATAAAACATCTAGGTTAATGATGAAAAGTTTCTCCACAGTGAGGGACATCCAGAGAGGTGCACAGAGTTACATGGAAAAGAGAAGAGGGAGGAGGGAGATAGAGGTGACCAGGAGGAGAAGAGAGGGAATCAAAAGGGGGAGAGAGAAAGCTAGCCAGTAATCACGTCCTATGTGCTCTCCACAGTCTGGATCTCTCAGAGATGTTCAAGGAGTTACACAAAGAAGAGAGAGGGAGGAAGGAGACAGAGGTGGCCAGGAGAATAATAGGGGGAATCAAAAAGAGAGAGACAGTTCCAGCCAGTAATCAGTTCCCTAAGTGTTCTCCATAGCCTGGAACACACAAAGAGGTTCACAGAGTTGGATAAAGAAGAGAAGGGGGAAGGGAGGAGATAGAGGCGACCTCGTGGAAAGAAATGAGAGTCAAAAGGGGGACAGAGCAGTCAGGCCAGTAATCTTACTCCCAAGTAAAAATGGATACTGAAGATTGGATTCTTAAAGGTACAAAATTGATAACAAATATCAAAAAGCAAAGATTAAAAATCTAGAGTAGAGGTTAAATTCTCAAAAATACAATATTAAAAAAAAAGTCACAAAGTTATGAAATATATATATACAAAGTTTGCTTTAAAAATAGGGTCTTTTTTGGCAAGGTAATTATAGGTTATAAAAATGAAAATTAAAGGAGTAATAGAGGACTTAAAATAAAAAAAATTAAGAAAATTTATAAAGTGATAATAGTAAAAAAAATATATATA
Organism: Nanger dama; assembly: GCA_917880005.1. Classification (NCBI taxonomy): domain Eukaryota; kingdom Metazoa; phylum Chordata; class Mammalia; order Artiodactyla; family Bovidae; genus Nanger; species Nanger dama. The sequence goes on from CAKJTW010000008.1 coordinate 37,473,214, forward strand.
TATCTAGGACTTTCTCTGGCGCTGTTGCAGACAGTTTGGGGCAGTTCATTTTCAGATAGTTCCTTGGTCTGGCTTATACTTTTTCAAAATCTATAGGCCCCTTCCTATGTAGTCAGTGCTAACTACATGGTTTTAATCTATTGCACCTGTCTCTTCCAAAGCGGTTCCCTCTGTTTATTTTAGTTTCTTTTATTTGCTGTTCTCTTCAGTGTCTAATTTCTGCCCCGATACAAGGGGGCGGTGATGATCACTTTTTTAGGCTCACTTTTTCAGTCGTGCTGTGGGGAGGGAGGAACACTGCAAACAAATATCACTGGCATGTGTGAGGAGTGCTTGCAGTGTCTCAGCCACATTGGGTTTACCCCTGCTCATGGCATGTGTGCTTTCCCAGTCTACACTGCTCAGGCTCAAGGTTGCTCTGTGGGAAACTGTCTGTGGCAGGCCCTGGGTTGCATGCACTGCCCAGGTCTAAGCTGCTCAGGTTCAGGTTCTCGGGTAGTCTACAAAGGTGCAGACTTAGTTGGGCCTGCTTTTTTTGCCCTTCCCAGGTCTAAGAAGCTCAGGTGACCAGGTGTTTGGTGAGCGCAGTTCCCCCCACCCTCCACCCTCCATTGGAGGCTGCGGCTTATCACCTCCCCCATTCCAGCCACTCAGTTTTCTGGGTGTTCAGCGGCTGTGCCTTCTCAGGTGTGCCCTGTGTCTCCTCTGGGAAGCTGATCTCTGATTGTGATCCTTGCAGTGGAAGTTGACCATACAGAATCCTAAGAAATCGTGGTTAGCAGTGAACCCTGCTTGCAGTTTGGTAGAGAGTGCCTCTCTGGGGTTGCAATTGCCCCCTTGCGGCTCTGGCTGTCCTGCTTGTCTCCAGTGGGGGATGGGCCGGTCTGCAGCTGGCTAGCTCTGCTCAGTCTCTTTGTTCTGTGAAGGAGCCTGGTGGTATCTTAGGTTAGGGCTTTTCCATATAGCTGTCCTACAGTCTGGGAAGCTATCTCAACTTAGTTGCCTCAGATTGCCCTTGGGACATTCAGGCCCGGTCCTTACCCTAAGCAATGCAGCCTGAGCCTCCCGGTCCAGCACCTGCTTGCTAGTGGCCGATGTGAGCATCTGGGTTATTTCTCTGCTGGGAGTTGCTGTTAGGCACATAATCTCCTTTTCAAGAAAATGGGCTGCCTTTCTGGGTGTGTGATGTCATCTGCCAGCATTTAGAAGTTTTGGGGAATTTGCTCAGTGTTCAAATGTTCTTTTGATGGATTTGTGGGGGAGAAAGTGGTCTCCCCGTCCTCTTCCTCCGCCATCTTAAGACCACTCCCAAAATGCTTTTTCCTGGCTCTGATTCTTATCTTGGTGGTTTAATTCTCAAATGTAAGTTATTTGATGGTGCTTCTCTCTCTCTATGATAAGGAACTGTAAATATAGGAACAAACCCCAAACTAGATATTATAATTATTAGGTTATATCAATTAGAATGAATACTCTTTAGTCTTTTCAAACCACAGGATTAATAATAGCTCATTTTTATTCAGTGCTTACCATGAAACAAGCATGTTTTTACATTTATCATCATCACCATCTTATAAGATAGGTAGTCCTGTTATCCCCATTTTTTACAGCAGAGGAGAGTAACACTTAGAGACGGTAAACTTTCAAGGTTTTCTCAAGGTTTCAGACTCAGTAAGTGGCAAAGCTGGAATTCAGATTCAGGCAGGTTGATTCTAGTACCTGTTTTCTTATTTTGTTAAGAACATAAATCTTTTAAATTCATGAATCAACAATCACTTCCTTCTAAGCATTTTCTATCTTATTTCTCTCTTAGGTGTGGTTCTTTAAAGAGGGGCAGTAGGTTCCTTTAACACTGGGTCATGGTCAAGGTTGCAGCATTTGTTATTTTCCTCCATTGTGGCACTCAGCAAACGTTTTACTTCTAAGTTGCTTATGTTTATTTAAAAAAAATAAGTATAATTTATATGCGATAAACTGTATATATAAAATGTGTCCAGCTTAATGAATTTTTGTAGATTATATCACTCAGGAAACCATCACCACAATCAATGACCAAACACTTCCATCCCTCCAAAAGCCTCACGTACTTTAATAATTGTGATGTATTCTCTTCTCTTTGGGGCAGAGGCCAAGGTCTTATACCTCTATTATTTTAGTAGACTTTCTTACTCATCTGTAAACATCAACTGTGTGTAGGATTACACACCATTCCAAAACTTCCCAGACTGAAGGGGGCGGAGGGGCTCCATTTATGTGGGTTTTCAGTGTTAAAACTGGTACAGTCCTGGGAAAACTGGAATGAGCTGCTCATCCTGTGTGGCTTATTTGCATTATGCTTCCAAGTGCTTTATGTGCATTCAGTTCAGTTCAGTTCAGTCGCTCAGTCGTGTCCAACTCTTTGCGACCCCATGAATCGCAGCACAGCAGGCCTCCCTGTTCATTACCATCTCTTGGAGTTCACTCAGACTCACGTCCATTGAGTCCGTGATGCCATCCAGCCATCTCTTCCTCGGTCATCCCCTTCTCCTCCTGACCCCAATCTCTCCCAGCATCAGTCTTTTCCAATGAGTCAACTCTTCACATGAGGTGGCCAAAGTACTGGAGTTTCAGCTTTAGCATCAGTCCTTCCAAAGAAATCCCAGGGTTGATCTCCTTCAGGATGGACTGGTTGGATCTCCTTGCAGTCCAAGGGACTCTCAAGAGTCTTCTCCAACATCACAGTTCAAAAGCATCAATTCTTCGGCACTCAGCCTTCTTCACAGTCCAACTCTCACATCCATACATGACCACAGGAAAAACCATAGCCTTGACTAGATGGACCTTAGTCAGCAAAGTAATGTCTCTGCTTTTGAATATACTATTTAGGTTGGTCATAACTTTTCTCCCAAGGATTAAGCGTCTTTTAATTTCATGGCTGCAGTCACCATCAGCAGTGATTTTGGAGCCCCCAAAATAAAGTCTGACACTGTTTCCACTGTTTCCCCATCTATTTCCCATGAAGTGATGGGCAAATCCTCATAATTACCCTATTGAGAAAGGTACCAATATTGTTCTCATTTACCAATTAGAGAGCTATTGTGCTGAAAGGCTAAATAACTTTTAGTCCAACATGACACTGTTAATTGATAGAAGATTTGAAACCAAGGCTATCCTGCTTACCTTTTTGCTATTCTGCTGTTAATGGTAAATGAATTGTTCAGAGGAGGAAGCTACTCACTCCCACTTACCCGAGTTTATGGAGGGTTAACAGTGGAGTTTGGGAATTGACCACATGAATATAGAGTCTACAGGTTGATAAGGAGCATTGATAACACTCACTTTTTGAGTTCTGCCAAGGCCTTGATATTAGGGACCATTATGGTTTGGGTAAAATGGTGTGGAAAGAGGTTGATGAGGACTGAGAGAAGTCATGTTTTATACACAATATGATTACTCCGTGTGGAGAAGGCAATGGCACCCTACTCCAGTACTCTTGCCTGGAAAATCCCATGGATGGAGGGGCCTGGTAGGCTGCAGTCCATGGGGTCGCTAAGAGTCAGACACAGCTGAGCAACTTCACTTTCACATGGTTACTGTCAAAACTCAAAACATGACTACTTAGAAGAATAGATGGGAAAGTTGTGTACAATTTGCAGTCTTTTCCCTAGAACCTGCTAGAGAAAATCACACAAAGAGGGTGACAGGTTTTTAATCATGACCTCAAACCATAAACTGGCACTCAGAAATGTGCAGCAACTTTGTATCTTCCTAGTGCAGTGTCTGAGATGAGCATCACCTATTTCACTGCTGCTCAAGCCTCCCTCCTTCTCACTGCACTGATGAAGTATTAAAAGCCTGTTTCAACTACTTTGCCATAGCCAAGACTTCCTTCTTCTTTTGATTGCTTTCTCCAGAATCATCTCTTTCTCCATTCCTATTTATGCTTTTTTTTTTTAGCCTAAAAATAAGATCTAGTTCACACATTTCTCTCCAGCTACTCCTGTTTCTCTCCTCTCCTTCACAGGCATATTTCAGATGAGTTATTCCTACATTTCATTCCTCTGTACTCTTCAAACACCCCAGCCCCATTTAGCTTCTACACCTGAATTGCCATGGAAGTAGTTTTAGTTCAAGCTCAGTGATCTCCATTTTGATAAACCCAGTAGATACCTCTGTCTTCACTGCAGTAAATCCATCTTTCAGTAATATTCAACTAAGTTGACCCTCAGTCATTCCAAAAATTCTTCCTTCTCTTGACTTCTGAAACACCGCTCTCATTTGACCACTCCTTTTAGTCATTTTTATTATTTTCTCTTCAGCATGTTCTTTAGGTGTTGAGATTCCCCAGAGCTGGTGTTTTTCCTCTCTCCATACACCCCTGGATGATGATAACCTATATTTCCATAGACTTAAATATCATCCTTTTTCGGTTTTCAGCACTCAAGGGTGTTGGTACTGACTGTCCAGCTTCTCAGGTGTTATCTCCACTTATTTGTGTCCCACATTACTGTGTCCAAAAAGGAGTGCTAGAGTCTATATTCCACCTTTTAAAACCCTACTCCTCCTTGCTGGGTCTTCATTATAGTGTTTCACTACCATCCAACTGAGCTAGAAGCCATCCTTGAATTCTCTCCTTCTTCACTCCTAACACACAATCCCAACTACACACAATCCAGCTTCACTTCCTGCACTTTCCCCAAAACATATCTAACATCCATTCATGATTCTGTGCCTCTCTGTCACTACCTTACTCTGAGGCAGCTCATGCCTCACCTGCTCTTTTTTTCATACCTCCTTTTAGTTCATTCTCCACATAGCAATGAAAGTGATTTTCTTGAAACCCAGTTATATCATATTTCTGGCCTTCAGTTATTTCTTATGTCTTATGATAAAACCCAACTCCTGATTATGACTTCTAGGGTCCTGTAGTATCTAGCCCAGCCTCCATTTCAGACCTTATCTTGTGCCACTCTTTTATTCCAGTCATGCTTTCAGTTTCAGCCACTTATCACCATCTTTACCAGGGCTTTACTCAACCCAGAATGCTCATCCTGGTTCTTCATTTGGCTGACTCATTCTCTTCTTCAGAATTGAACTTAAGGATCAACTTAGTGGTATGTATTGGCTTAAAGCTCAACATTCAGAAAACAAAGATCAAGGCATCTGGTCCCATAACTTCATGGGAAATAGATGGGGAAACAGTGTCAGACTTTATTTTTGGGGTTCCAAAATCACTGCAGATGGTGACTGCATCCATGAAATTAAAAGACACTTAATTCTTGGAAGAAAAGTTATGACCAACCTAGATAGCATATTCAAAAGGTTACTTTACCGACTAAGGTCCATTTAGTCAAGGCTATGGTTTTCCCAGTAGTCATGTATGGATGTGAGAGTTGGACTGTGAAGAAGGCTGAGTGCCGAAGAATTGATGCTTTTGAACTGTGATGTTGGAGAAGGCTCTTGAGAGTCCCTTGGACTGCAAGGAGATCCAACCAGTCCATCCTGAAGGAGATCAGCCCTGGTATTTCTTTGGAAGGAATGATGGTAAAGCTGAAACTCCAGTACTTTGGCCACCTCATGCGAAGAGTTGACTCACTGGAAAAGACTCTGATTCTGGGAGGGATTGGGGTCAAGAGGAGAAGGGGACGACAGAGGATGAGATGGCTGGATGGCATCACGGACTCGATGGATGTGAGTCTGAGTGAACTCCAGGAGTTGGTTATGGACAGGGAGGCCTGGCGTTCTGCGATTCATGGGGTCGCAAAGAGTTGGACACGACTGAGTGACTGAACTGAACTGAACTGATCTGTCCATTCCATACACCTAATTTATCTCTCCTCCTCTCTCCCCTTTGGCAATCATAAGTTTGTTTTCTGTGTCTATGAGTCTGTCTCTGTTTTGTAAATAAACCTATTTGTAATGTTTTTATCTTTCACATATAAATGATACCATATTTGTCTTTCTCTGTCTTATTACAATCAGGATGATAATCTCTAGGTTAATCCATTTTGCTGTAGTACTTTTCTTTCTGTCACATCACAGTTTGAAATTATTTTATTTTTTCTATTTACTGTTTTTTCTTAAATGCCTCCCCACTGGAAGACAAGCTTAATGATGTCAGGGCTCATAATTCATTTTTTGTGTGCCTTGTGCTTAGCATAATACCAGATATGTAGTAGGCAGTCCCTATATATATATTTTTTTTTGCAGCACTTTCACTGCATCATCATTCAGGTTTTGAAATAGCTCTACTGGAATTTCATCACCTGCACTAGCTTTGTTTGTAGTGATGCTTTCTTTTATTTATTTTTATTATTTTTTTATTTTATTTTTTTTAATTTATTTTTTAAATTACAATACTGTATTTGTTTCGCCATACATTGACACGAATCAACCATAGGTGAACACAATCTCCCAATGCCGAAGCCCCTTCCCACCGCCCACCCCACATCCTCTACTTGAATTATCCTGTGCATCAGCCCCATGCATCCTGCATCCTACACTGAACACAGATTGGCGCTTCGTTTCTTACAAGAAAATATACATGTTTCATTGCCATTCTCCCAAACCATCCCACCCTTTCCGTCTCCCTCAGAGTCCAAAAGTCCACTTTATACCTCTGTGTCTCTTTGTTGTCTCACATATAGGGTCATCATTACTGTCTTCTAAATTCCATATATATGTATCAGTATACTGTATTGGTGTTTTTCTTTCTGGCTTACTTCACTCTGTATAATTGGTTCCAATTTCATCCATCTCATTAGAACTGAGTCAAATTTATTCTTTTAAGGGCTGAGTTGTATTCCATTGTGTATATGTACCACAGCTTTCTTATTTGTTAAAATTGAAAATACATTTTTATTACTTTCTACCACATTTTATGTATTAAACCAAGACACATATCAGTTCAGTTCAGTTCAGTTCAGTACATTTCAGTCACTCAGTCGTGTCCAACTCTTTGTGACCCCATGAATCTCAGCACGCCAGGCCTCCCTGTCCATCAGCAACTCCTGGAGTTCACTCAGACTCACATCCATCGAGTCCATGATGCCATCCAGCCATCTCATCCTCTGTCGTCCCCTTCTCCTCCTGCCCCCAATCCCTCCCAGCATCAGAGTCTTTTCCAATGAGTCAACTCTTCACATGAGGTGGCCAAAGTACTGGAGTTTCAGCTTTAGCATCAGTCCTTCCAAAGAAATCCCAGGGCTGATCTCCTTTAGAATGGACTGGTTCGATCTCCTTGCAGTCCAAGGGACTCCCAAGAGTCTTCTCCAACACCACAGTTCAAAAGCATCAATTCTTTGGTGCTCAGCTTTCTTCACAGTCCAACTCTCACATCCATACATGACTACTGGAAAACCATAGCCTTGACTAGATGGACCTTAGTTGGCAAAGTAATGTCTCTGCTTTTGAATATGCTATCTAGGTTGGTCAAAACTTTTCTTCTAAAGAGTAAGCATCTTTTAATTTCATGTCTACAGTCACCATCTGCAGTGATTTTGGAGCCCCCCAAATAAAGTCTGACACTATTTCCACTGTTTCCCCATCTATTTCCCATGAAGTGATGGGACTGGGTGCCATGATCTTCGTTTTCTGAATGTTGAGCTTTAAGCCAACTTTTTCCTTGCCTTTTTGTTAATGTATTTGTTTCACTTGGCTGCAGTAGGATCCCATTTACTTTTTACCTTTTGTCCTGCTTCATTGGCTTGTTTCTATTTCTATGTCTGTGACGGTGCCTCTTCCACCTCCTACTTTAGCACAAGGCCCCAGGGCCTAGTGTCTCAGCCAAGGACATACCCTGAGCATCAACTCTGGTTCATGGCTTTAAAATCCCATTTCTAGGACTCTCTCAAATAAATATTTTCAGTCTAGATCCCCACTCCTGAAGAGTTTTCATTTGGGTGTCTGAGAAATCTCAAACTCAACATGTCTGAAGTCCACAGTATTTCCTCCCAATCTGTTACATGCATCTACCCCTGTCTCAGTTGGTGGCTCCTCCAGTCTTTCCAGTTGCTCAGGCCACATCGCTTGGAGTCATCTTTAGGCTGTTACTCCACACCCTGCAGGAAGTCCTGCTGGTCCTGTGTTGAAACAACCAGGGCCTGAGCTGCTCTCCCTCCTCTCTTCTGTTAAAGACATATAATCATACTTCTTGGTTTTATGGAAGGGTTGATTTTTGGCAAGTAGTTCAGGGCACAGCATGTGTGAAGGCCCAGCAACAGGAGGAAGCTTGTGTTCAAGTAGGTCGAGGAAGCTCTAAGACCTGGGCCTCCTCCAACCAAGGCCTTCTTCAGACTGAAGCACCCCAGGCAGAAATATTACAGTAGCTTCCTGACAGGTGCTCACACTTCTCACCATAGTGGCCCCTGCATTCCTTCTCAGAGGTGAGCCTGATCCTCTCATTCTCTGTGCCTGCACTGGGGACTTCATTTCCTGTAGAGTAAGCAGCTGGAAATTCATGTTTGCTGCCTGAGCCTTATCCCTCAACTGGGATGTATCTTCAAGGGGTCACAAAGTTGATTCTAGAGTAGCAACTGTTGAATAGCTCAAATTGAAAAATCCAATGTGCTGTTTGGGAGCCTTGAGGACATAGTGGGGGCTCCTGTGGGAGACAGCTTGTCAGAAAATTCAGTCCTATGGAATTCTACACTTACTTAACATCACAGAGCCTTGGTTCTATGTCCCCGTGTTGGCTCTTACTCATCATTTCTTTCACTTAAAACACCCTTTGCCTATTTCCTATTCTCCAGTTGTGAAACTCATATGTCACATTTTGAAGAGACTTTCCCCCATCCAAAATCCCAGCCCCTCAGTCAATGAACAGTCCCTCTCTGTGACGTTTTACATTCATACTTTATTCAGTCAATACTCATTGAATCCTTAACAAGTTTTTAGGGATAGATAATGAAAGAGGGAGGCCTACCTTGAAGGGTTTTTTTTTTTATAGTCTATGTTGAGTGCCATCCAACACAGTAGTTTGGCTATTTAATCTTATATATAAATCAAGTTAAATGGAAAAAAAATAATTCTTTGATTGTTATGGCAGATTACAAATGCTTGTACAACACCCATAGAGCTCCAACATCACAGAAAATTCTATTGGATATTACTGTACAAGAGGAGAGATGGATTTCTCTTTCTCTCTCTCTCACTCAAATACATCATAGGAAACAAGGTAAATAAATGCAGAGAACTGAAAAAAGGCAGTGACTGGTTGGCTACTTTAGATAGAAGGACCAAGGGAGTGTCTGAGAAGGTGAGATTTAAGCAGGGATCAAAATGAATAGAAGAAATTTGAAAATGATGGGGTGAAAGAATAGGGACCTAGGCTGAAGCACCAGTTGGGAAAAGGTCCTAAAGTAAGGATACATTTGAAGGAACTCCATTTGTTGGAGCCCTGTGGGCAAGGAGAGAGTGGTAAAAGAAATCTGAGAGATTGGCAGGGGCTAGGGCTTTGTAAATCTGAGTAAGGAGTTAGATTTTTTTTTTTTTCCCTCAAAGAACCATAGGAGGGTTATAAGTCAAGTAGCGACGTAGTCCAATTATAAGTTTATCATTTTTATCATTCTGCCTGATTTTATTAGTTGCTTACTTATCCCTTTCTCTACCTGATTACACAATTCTGGATATTTTAAATTCTTGATGCATTGAATCATGCCCTGTTACTGTCAATATATTATTCAGTTCAGTTCAGTTCAGTTCAGTCGCTCAGTCATGTCCGACTCTCTGCGACTCAATGAATCACAGCATGCCAGGCCTCTCTGTCCATCACCATCTCCTGGAGTTCACTCAGACTTGCGTCCATCGAGTCAGTGATGCCATCCAGCCATCTCATCCTCTGTCATCCCCTTCTCCTCCTGCCCTCAATCGCTCCCAGCATCAAAGTCTTTTCCAATGAGTCAACTCTTTGCATGAGGTGGCCAAAGTACTGAAGTTTCAGCTTTAGCTTCAGTCCTTCCAAAGAAATCCCAGGGTTGATTTCCTTCAGAATGGACTGGTTCGATCTCCTTGCAGTCCAAGGGACTCCCAAGAGTCTTCTCCAACACCACAGTTCAAAAGTATCAGTTCTTTGGTGCTCAGCCTTCTTCATAGTCCAACTCTCACATCCATACATGTGAGGTGTATGGAAAAACCATAGCCTTGACTAGACAGACCTTAGTCGGCAAAGTAATGGCTCTGCTTTTGAATATACTATATAGGTTGGTCATAACTTTTCTTCCAAGGAGTAATCGTCTTAATTTCATGGATGCAATCACTATCTGCATTGATTTGGAGCCCCCAAAATAAAGACTGACACGGTTTCCACTGTTTCCCCATCTATTTCCCATGAAGTGATGGGACCGGATGCCATGATCTTCGTTTTCTGAATGTTGAGCTTAATATATTATTAATAAGAGTGTTAGAATTGAATTAAATTAGAACATTTTTTATCACTGATATACTGGGCTTTGGCCATGTCTCCCAAATAAATAAGGCATGGCCTACTTTTGTATAAGGCATTTCAGATTTTTCCCCCTAACTTTTGGTGCTGATTGAAGTGGGGTCAATAGTGTCCCCTCCAAGAGTATAGAGGCAGTGAAAAAGAAGAAAGCAGGTATCCAGCAACATGCTATTCCCTGGTAGGACACCTCTTGTTGTCTACTTAGATTCACATGCATAGCATCATAAAGCTGTGCTGTGCTTACTTAGTTGCTCAGTTGTGTTCAACTTTGTGCAACCCCTAGGAGGACTATTAAAAACATATAATCATACCTCTTGGTTTTATGGAAGACTTGACTTTTAGCAAGTAGTTCAGGGCACAAAATGTGTGAAGGCAAGACAGGAGGGAGCTTGTGTTCAAGTAGGTCAAGGAAACTCTAAGACTTGGGCCTCCTCCATCTAAGGCCGTCTTCAGACTAAAGCACCCCCAGACAGGGCTCCCACAGCCTTGTTTCTCATAATAAAAATTCTTAAGAACTTTTATAAAATAGAGACAGAGCAAGTATTTTCAGTGCTATTCTCCAAATGAGGAAATCAAGTGACAGAGCTGTGATCCGAACCTGTCTAGTCCAGACTCTGCTTCCTGAAACATTCTCCTTATATCACTCAATAAGGTGTGGCCTGAGACATCCTGTAGAATGAATGGGTAGGCATAATTATTTGCCTTTTTGCTTAATTCTTGTGGGATTCTAAAGAATGTTTCTCCCCACTTGGCTCTACCAAGATTGAATCTGTAGCTACAGCAGTAGCTCACTTTCAACACACCCTGAAAGAAGTTCAGGGCAGAGACCAGGAATAAGGCATTCTGTGCCCTGGAAAAACTGGCAGAGTAGGCCTTCAGATGATACTTTTGAGAGAAAATTTTATGAATCCATATTTCTTTATCTTCCCATCCTTAGAAAAGCACCAAAGTCAGTTAACTGAGATGTCTGTTCCTTGTGACTAGCAACCTTCTACTGTGTGCCCTGACTGCCGACATTCCCTCCCTCCACCCCACCTCTTTGGAGCAGTTCCTCAGAGTTCTCTGAAAGGCCATCTCCTTGTACTCAGTCAGTCTCCAAATAAAACAGAAACTCACAGGTGCATGGTGCATTATTATTTCAGTTGACTGTTTTGGGGACCATGAAGAGACACAGACCAGACTTTCCTTTGCTTGAACTTTATGAGGATCAAGAGCCCTTGGTACTTCAAAGACCAGCAGGGTCTCTTGTGTCTGTCTTCATCCTCCACGAGTCCAGATGAATTTGAGTAGACCTTTCTTGATTCTTAAGTCTCCTAATTATTGACTGATGATCCTGAATTTTATTTGACAGTGTATAATTGATAACTGCTCCTCTCCTCCCCCACCTCCCCAAAGTTGGAAGACAATGGGAAGTTGGTTGAAAGAGACTGGAGAAATCTGGATTGGGTGATTAGGTGGGAAGTTGGACTTGTTTCTCCTAGGAGAAGTTTGCATTTCTCTCCTAGCGCTTTGAGACATAAAGACTTTAGCAGTGCTCTCAGAAACTAGTATCTAGAACATCTCTAATTTCTGAGACTAAGAGAAAAAACCTTTTAAATTCAAGCAAGTAAACAAACTCATCCCAACTGTTAGTAATACTAGTGTTTTGTAATACATGATTCATGACTAAGTTTTAAAAATGAAGCTATGAAATCTCTGGTTGTATCTGTCTATATGTCAGTGTGAGCCTTATAGATATGATATGTTTATCTCTGGAGAACATTGCCAAAATTAACTTGTAAATGAACTCCATTTACTTGACTTAAAGAAATTTAAATACGTACATAAAGTCTCAGAAATATAAAAGAAATTAACCCAAATGAATTTTAGGTTCATGTGAACTAAGAAATATTCAGTATTAAATTAATATTTGAAGTAAAAGTAAAACTTTGTTGGTTTAATTAATATAGACATGTTTTTAGAGCTATCAGCATTAAATGTAATACTTTTATTATGTCTAGGTTTACTACAAAAGATCTTCTTGTCAGCAAGAAAAATAACTTGGTATGATGAAATTTTTTATAAAATACCAAGCTGTTAAATGTAAAAGAGATAAGAGGTTTTAGGTAAACTCTTTAGATATAATCATGTTTTAGCAATGTCTACTTATAACTAGTCTCTCTAAATATTTGGTAACTTGAAACTTTAGAATTTTCCTACATTAAGTTGAATGATGAAAGTTTATTAAATTCAAGTTCCCTTTCAAATAAAACAAGATAGCTGAAACATTAATTACTGAATGCCAACATCATTTTGCAGAGAAACTAAAGATTCAAGGCTATTAATGAATACATTTGGTGCTGCATTGCGACATTTTCTCTAAGAAATCACATGGATGTTAGAAATTATGTTGTTTAGTCACTAAGTCTAGCACAACTCTTGCGACCCCATGACTTCAGGACACCATGCTTCCCTGTCCTTCACTATCTCCCGGAGTTTGCTAAAATTCATGTCCATTGAGTTGGTGATGCTATCTAACCATCTCATCCTCTGCTGTCTTCTCCTTTTGTCTTCAATCTTTCCCAGCATCAGGATCTCTCCAATGAGTCAGCTCTTCGCATCAGGTGGCCAAAGTATTGGAGATTCAGTTTCAGCATCAGTCCTTCAATGAATATTCAGGGTTTATTTCCTTTGGGTTTGACTGGTTTGATCTTCCTGCAGTCCAGCGGACTCTCCAGAGTCTTCCCCAGCACTGCAATTTAAAAGCATCAGTTCTTCAGTGTTCAACCTTCCTTATGGTCCAACTCTCACATGACTACTGGAAAACCACAGCTTTGACTATAGGGACCTTTGGCAGCAAAGGGATGTCTCTGCTTTTTAAGACACTGTCTAGGTTGATCATAGCTTTTCTTCCAAAGAGCAAGTGTCTTTAATTTCATGGCTGCAGTCACCATCCACAATGATTTTGGTACTCAAGAAAAGAAAATCTATCACTGCTTCCATTTTGCTGCCTTCTATTTGCCATCAAGTTATGGGACTGGATGCCATGATCTTTGGTTCAGTCTCTCAGTTGTGTCTGACTCTTTGTAACCCCACAGACTGCAGCACACCAGGCTTCCCTGTCCATCACCAACTCCCCAAACTTGCCCAAATGCATGTCCATTGAGTCTGTAATGCCATCCAACCATCTCATGCTCTGTTGTCCCCTTCTCCTCCAGTCCTCAATCTTTCCTAGCATCAGTCTTTTCTATTGAGTCAGTTCTTTACATCAAGCTCCAAAGTATCGGAGCTTCAGTTTCAGCATGAGTCCTTTGATTGAATATTCAGGACTGAATATTCATTCCTTTAGGATGGACTGGTTGGAACTCCTTGAAGTTCAAGAGACTCTCAAGTGTCTTCTCCAACACTACAGTTCAAAATCACCAATTCTTCAGCGCTCAACTTTCTTTATGGTCCAACTCTCACATCCATACATGACTACTGGAAAAACCATAGCTTTGACTAGATGGACCTTTGTTGGCAAAGTAATGTCTTTGATTTTTAATATGCTGTTTAGGTTGCTTATAGCTTTTCTTTCGAGAAACAACTGTCTTATAATTTCATGGCTGCAGTCACCATCTGCAGTGATTTTGGAGCCTAAGAAAATGAAGTCTGTCACTGGTTCCATTGTTTCCCCAACTATTTGCCATGAAGTGATTGGACCAGATGGCATGATCTTCATTTTTTGAACACTGAGTTTTAAGCCAGCTCTTTCACTCTCCTCTTTCACTTTCATCAACAGGCTCTTTAGTTTCTCTTCTCTTTCTGCCATAAGGTGGTGTTGTCTGCATATCTGAGGTTATTGATATTTCTCCCGGCAATCTTGATTCCAGCTTGTGCTTCATCCAGCCCAGCATTCACATGATGTACTCTGCATGTAAGTTAACTAAGCAGGGTGACAATATACAGCCTTGAAGTACTCCTTTCCCAGTTTTGAATGATTTTAGTTTTTTCATGTTGAGTTTTTATAAATAGTATTTAAAGTTTGCCAATCTATGGGATGCTAATGTAAAAGACAGTATGTAATTGTTTGCTTCTCAGTTTTCTTGAGAGATTAGGTTTTTTGAAAGTTGATAATTCAGGACTTCTTTGGTGGTTCAGTGATTAAGACTTTGTGCTTTCAATGCAGGGGGCCTGGGTTTGATCCCTGGTCAGGGAACCAAACACCATGTGCCCCAACTAAGAGTTTGCCTGCTGCAACTAAAGATCCTACATGCCCCAATGAAGACCCAATGCAGTCAAGTAAGTAAGTATTTTAAAAAATTTGATAATTCTTAGTAGTTAGACTATAAAGTTAATATGGAAAACATATTTGTATGCAAGTAGGAAGATATAAGAAATAAAAATGCATTTTATTAAGGAAAAAGAAAATAATTTTGTTCCGATGCTAGTTATTTCTAAATATGTAAGAAGAGACAGATTATTATAAGTATAGAAAACTGTAGGTTTGAGAGGAAAAAAAGAAACTTTAGAAAGGATTTTATGTTTGGGCAGACTAAGGTTAGAATTAATTTAATTGGGCAAATGAATTTTAATATTAAAGGTAAAATGGTACAAAACCTGAATTTTGTTTCTCTCTATTAAGAAGGGAGAGTTTTCTTAAGAATACTGATTTACTTTTTGTAACAGATTTTTAATTTTCTTTGTATTTTAGTAGTTTTTTTTTAAATAACTTTCTGTATTTGCCTTTGAAATATTTTATTGTTTCTTGGTTAAGTCAATAAGTATTGTTTCACAATGACCTGTGATGCCACCTGACCAAGTGTTTTTTCAAAGCCTTTTGATACTTTTGGCAAACTTGCCAGAGATCAAATTCTACTTGAAGTTCATTTGACCTTTAGCTTATTTTGAGATTTTCCAAAAGGTCCTGAGACACCTAAGGGAATTGTTTTCTCTCTTTATCAAAGATAAAAATATTAAAGTAACTAGGCTTATATCATCTGTTAAACTCCATGGGAAGCATCTCAAAGGGATAGTGATAAACATCCTTAGGCTATATTGTAAGGGGGAATGTTTTAGATACTCTAGAAATTATTGGAATTCCTAAGAATCTGATATGTCATAGTCAAATGTTATCAGTCTTAATTCTGATTATTATCTTAAAATGTTCTGTCACAGCAGTAAAGAAGTTTCTTTGTCAATTGCATCACAATCGGATCTTTAACCATGTCTTTAAAAATCTTTGTTGTTCATTGACAGTTATTGTTTGATCCTGATGCCTTTGCAAAAATGCTTCATTTTCAAGAAAATTCACAGAAAGGATTTTTGACAAGTGCAGGCTTTTGAAAGCTTCATAAAACTCAAGAATTAGTTATGTAGGACTGAGTGAACTGATGAACATGGTTATAGATTTTATGATTTTTCTGGTCTGAAATATTATTGCTCTTTAATCTGTTTTCCAGATATAAGGAAACCTTTCCCCTTAAGCTAATTATGACTTACAGCAATTTGGTTGTGATACCTTTGTAAGCAAAATTGAAACATGTATCTTTTCTTTCTACCTGATCCCTCCAAAATTGTAAACCCTTAGGTTGCTAGCAGACTTATGAAGTAAATGAGAAAGTCCACCTCCTGACAGTTGCAGGAATCTGAAGACACTTTGGAACTCTGAGAAGAGAGAAATTAATCCAGATCTTTAGGTATCACAGTTGGGATCTGATGACATGTCCTTGAGATGACTTTTCTCACCTTGAGAAAGAAGCCTTTAAAAATTCAGTCTGAGATTCTTTATAAAAAGTTCCACCTAAACCAATTTTTAAAAGGATTGTATGATCAATTATACTTATATAAGTAACCAGGCCAAGTTTACTGAAAGCAGACTTATTTTTGCAAACAAATTACTCTTAGTTGATTATATTTGATAAAAGTCACATAATTTTAGAGAGAAAATTACACATATGGATATTAAATTCTAGTATTGTTAATTTATGTCTGTATTGTTAATTTATGCCCAAGACTCACTTCCGAGATAGACCCCTGTAGTTAGGTTACATTATTGTAAAGTTTAATTGAATTATTAAAAGGATACTCTGTGTTTGTTTCTGAAGCTTATTACTGTATTTTCAATGCCCCATGACCTATAACCAGAAGATTATGCATTTTGGAAAGGCATCATTTAAAGGACTATCTCCAACCTACATCAAAGACTCTTGTCAGATAATCTTGATTAGCTCGTGCACAGAACAAATGAAAGAAATTCACTTTTGGATTTGTATTTTCCACTTAGAAAGAGTTCTGCACTGGAGCCCTTAGACTCACCTTAAAACAAAATCAAACAGAGGAGAAACTTCACTCCCACCAAGACAAAGAGAAGACAACATCAGAAGTGGACAGCTATCCCTAGATTCCTGATCTGACCTATATGATTAGTTATAGTACTTTCAGCATAATAGTTACATTTGATAATAATATTATATAATTATAATTATAAAATTATGGATACAATTACATATACTTTTGTTAATTTTTTGGACTTTTTCATAAATCCATATTTTTCTATCGTGTAAATCTTACACAGAGTTTAAAAATTAATCTAATTGTTAGCCTTATGATCAGTTACCTGCATCTAGTACTTCTGAGTTACCTTGGTGGATTTCTCCTCTCCTCAGGTCTAACTGGATGACCCTTAGGAAATTTATTCCAGAAGAAAGCTATAGTTCTGTTTGAGCAACTATTGATATTACTAGATTTGACTCCCTCACTTGGCCAGTCAATGGTGCTTTCTCTGTTCATGGCTATAATATGAATTTTCTTTTAAAGTTACTCAAGCTTAATAATAACAAAATTTTAGTCAGCAAATATAACTTCCTGATTATTCGGAGGGATCTTCCTTCAGTTACAGGGTGGATTTATATGACTCCCACCAGATTATTTAATCATTTAAGCTTAAAAGCTCCCTTACATTCGGAACAGTTAAATTAAGGATAATCAGCCTAATAACACTAGGGAATTAGGTTGGATGCCTTGTGAAAAATACAAGTATTTCATTACCTTTAAGATAGTGATTTGTACAGGACAGACTGAGTCAGATGAGCTGGTAGTATACTGGATCACACCTAATGGAAACTCTTAGCCTAAATATTTACTTATGACCCTATTAATGCTACTAGCTATGTTACTTGCATTTGACCTCTTTTACAAGACTGTGATTTCTTGCATTACTAAATGAGTGACTAAGGCTCTGATAAAAATGATGACTAAGCAACTTGAACATATATATTTAATAGCTATACATGTATATATTTATTTATGAACTCAAGATTGTAATAGTGTAGCTCTACACATGGGAAGAAGCAACACAGGGGATTTTGCTTAGACCAAAACAGATTTGAAAGACATGTGGTCCAAAGACTTTTGGCTACTATTATCAGTGCCTAGGACATGGAACAGCAGACTGGTTCCAAATAGGAAAAGAAGTACGTCAAGGCTGTATATTGTCACCCTGCTTATTTAACTTATATGCAGAGTACATCATGAGAAACGCTGGGCTGGATGAGGCACAAGCTGGAATCAAGATTGCCGGGAGAAATATCAATAACTTCAGATATGCAGATGACACCACCCTTATGGCAGAAAGTGAAGAGGAAGTAAAACGCCTCTTGATGAAAGTAAATGAGCAAAGTGAAAAAATTGGCTTAAATCTCAACATTCAGAAAACAAAGATCATGGTGTCTGGTCCCATCACTTCATGAGAGATAGATGGGAAAACAGTGGAAACAGTGTCAGACTTTAGTTTGGGGGCTCCAAAGTCACTGCAGATGGTGATTGAGTCATGAAATTAAAAGATGCTTACTCCTTAGAACGAAGTTATGACCAACCTAGGTAGCATATTGAAAAGCAGAGATATTACTTTGCCAACAAAAGTCCATTTAGTCAAGGCTATGGTTTTTCCAGTAGTCATGTATGGAAGTGAGAGTTGGTCTGTGAAGAAAGATGAACGACGAAGAATTGATGTTTTTAAACTGTGGTGTTGGAGAAAACTCTTGAGAATCCCTTGGACTGCAAGGAGATCCAACCAGTCCATTCTAATGGAGATCAACCCTGGGATTTCTTTGGAAGGAATGATGCTAAAGCTGAAACTCCAGTACTTTGGCCACCTCTTGCAAAGAGAAGACTCATTGGAAAAGACACTGATGCTGGGAGGGATTGAGGGCAGGAGGAGAAGGGGATGACAGAGGATGAGATGGCTGGATGGCATCACCAACTCGATAAACGTGATTTTGAGTGAACTCCAGGAGTTGGTGCTGATCAGGGAGGCCTGGCATGCTGCACTTCATGGGGTTTCAAAGAATCAGACACGACTGAGTGACTGAACTGAACTGAGTCCAGTAAGAGCACACTGAAGGTCATCAAAATACTGGCCTGACTGAGAAAAAGGTATTCTTTACACTGTGGGATAAAGTGGCCATGAACTACCTCCTAAATCATGATTGAATTTTTAACCATGAGGGGCCACTTCCAGCTAAGGAGTGTTCCTAGCCATCTGGTTCTGTAAGAATTAAGTCACTAGCCACTGTAGTCACTGATACTCAATATACCCTGAAAGGAATTTAGTGCAGTGATCCAAATGAAGTACTCTGTGCTCTGGGAAAACTGGTAAAACAAGCCTTCAGATAGATGTTTACTGGAGAAAATTTTATGAATCCAAGTTTCATCTTCTTGTACTTAGAAAAACCCTAAAGGCATTAATTGAGGTATTTGTTTCTTGTACCTAGTGGGGACCTTCTATTGAGATATTTGATTGTACTTCTCCAAAATCACAGTAAGGTTATCTCTTCAACCCTCTTGGGTGTGGTTCATCAGAGCTATCTGAGAGACAGTCTCCTGAGCCATAAGTGAAACTCACAGCTCTCAGTTCTTAGCTCAGTGGACATTTGATCATTTGACTAAGGCTGGGGACTAGCCATTGGGACCACAAAGGAAGAAGTACCCTCCTCTCGCCAGAAAGCCAGGTGACTCATCTTCAAGGCTAAGGGTAAGTGTACATTTACCATGGGAAGTCTGGTCTTTGATCTGGTGTTCCCTGCTAAGCCTTCCTCTCATTTCCTTCATGTTTTCTCCCTTTTCTTCTTTGTTTCGACTCTAAGTGTAGGAAAGGAGCTGGGTAAGTAGGGACTGTTTCAGAGGACAGCTTTGCTTGTGTGTTGGAAGGGGCAGAGCTCTCAGTCACCTGGAGCAGACAGAGAGCTGAAGCCTTTGCAAGTGTGCTCTTGGACTTCCCTGGTGGCTCAGAGGTTAAAGCGTCTGCCTCCAATGTGGGAGACCCGGGTTCGATCCCTGGGTTGGGAAGATCCTCTGGAGAAGGAAATGGCAACCCACTCCAGTATTCTTGCCTGGAGAATCCCATGGACTGAGGAGCCTGGTAGGCTGCAGTCTACGGGGTCGCAAAGAGTCAGACACGACTGAGTGAGTTTACTTACCTACTCTTGCTTCCAGCAGGCAGGCTTATGTGATTCTGATATATTATCTGATAATATCTGATTGAGGGCCACACCAAGCAGTCTGCTTTCTCTTTCCTTCAGGCCAATAGCATCATGCATCCCTGGGTAGCCATCCTGGGCTTCCTACTCCTGCCAGGTAAGTGAATAGGTGGATTGTGCTTTGGAACCCCAAAAATGTAGGGTGTAGTGTAGGGGATGTGTGAGCGTGGTGTAGGGGCGCTTTGTCGAAGGTAATGGGATCAAGCTTAAATTCTAAGAATTAAAACATCTATGGGTAGGTGAATAAGGCATGCTACAGTACGATACAGCTTATGCTGCCATTTGTGTTTAAATTAAAAAAAAATAGTAGGTAGATGGTCGTGTATGCATGAACTACTCAGGTGTTGTAAAAAGAGTAACCGTGGATGAGTGTGGGAAGAAAAAGTGGGGATGGGTGGGAAGGAGACGAGTTCTTTATTGTACCATTTTGCACTTTTTTATTTTTTTAACCATGTGTAACTGTTTCTTTTAAGAAGAAAATATTTTAACTTCCCTGGTTTTCCAGTGGTTAAAACTTTGTGTTTCCAATGCAGGAAACACAAATTCTATCCCTGGTTGGGGAACAAAGATCTCACCTGTGGTGCCATGTAGCTAAAAATTTTTTAAATCAATAAACAAAAAATTAATTTTTAATAAACAAAATTATTTAATTTATCTCATATTTTAACATTCTATGAGATAGGGAAATTTACAAAATTATTTAATTTATCTCATATTTTAACATTCTATGAGATAGGGGAAATTTTTAGGAATAGACATAAACCTAAATTTAAAAAAATCTCTAGAATAGGAATATGAGGAAAAGTACAGTTTTAAATTATATTCTGTAACAAATTTGTATAATCAGCATAAATTACCTTTATAATTCAAAAATGATATTAAGCAAAATTAAATATAATCAGAATTCCACTAATAAAAACTAGACTTATTTTATATAACCATGAGTGTTTTATTCCCAGAGCATTTCCCAGACTTACAGCCCAGTTCTAACTATGATTGGTTGTTGAATCTCAGATTTTTTTTCAGACCACTCAGACTTCATTTGGCAATACAATTTTTTAAACCACTGCTGCAGGAGAGAGTTTTCCTGCCTGTTTGTTTTTCAGAGGTAAAGTTTAATATTTGATTGAATATTGTTCAATTATTTGGTTTCACCTGGCTTACTGGACAGGACATTCATTCACTGCAGGACGGTCATCAACTCACAAGAAGGGATCCCTGCTTGAATTTTTTTTAATGGACCCTAAATCCCATGATGGGCTTCCCAGGTGGCTCAGTGATAAAGAATCCACCCACCAATGCAGGAGACATGGGTCTGATCCCAGAGTCGGGAAGATCCCCTGGAGAAGGAAATGGCAACCCACTCTAGAATTCTTGCCTGGAAAATTCCATGAACAGAAGAGTCTGATGGGCTACAGTCCATTGGATGGCAAAGAGTCTAATACAACTTAGCAAACAACAAAAACAACAAAGCCTATTATAAGCCTCAGTTCCTTCTGAGAGTATTAGGTGAGGTGAAGTCTCTCAGTCGTGTCCGATTCTTTACGACCCTGTGGACTGTAACCTCCTAGGCTTCTCCGTCCATGGAATTTTCCAGGCAAGAATACTGGAGTGGATTGCCATTTCCTTCTCTCTTCTTCTGAGAGTATTATAAACCCTTTTTTCTAAAAGCTGATTTCTAAAGAGTTTACTGGGCTTTTGCCTTCTAGCCAATGATGCTATAAGTAGGATATTAGCTATTTTTTCTTTAACTTAGAGAAGATTTGTGAGGTGAAAGTTTTTGCATAGCTTTTTAAAAAACTGCAATAAAATTGAAAATCAAAATTTTAAATGCAACACAGTTTTAAAATCATATTTCAGCTGAGACAGTGATTGAATCCAGGGGAGAGGAAAAGCTACCTGTATGTATTAACATTTAATAAGCAGATAGCTGTCAAACACAGGATAAAAAGCACACACACTGATGCATTGCTGGAGTGTCATTTGTTTCAAACCTTTTGGAGAGGAATTTGACTCTTATTCACCAAAAGCCTGAACATATTCCTGCCCTTTATCCTGATACTTTCTCTCATAAGTCTGTCCTATTGGGAGGTAATCCTGAATACAGAAAGACGTTTATATGAAGTTTCATCCTAAAATGCATCTGGTTAATAATAATACTGCTAAAGAATATGGTTACAAGAAAAATGCCTATATTAAACTTAAAAACTCAAGATATAGTTAGATAATTTCAAACAGCATAAGCTATATAAAGAACAAAATGAAAATAAAGTTAAAATTGAGACCTCATGCTCTGGTTTCTCTTTATTTACAGCTGGTGTAACCTCTTACCATCGAGTGACTGGAGTGGCGGGTCAGAGTGTCACTCTACCCTGCTACTATAATGGAGAAGTCACAAGCATGTGTTGGGGCCGAGGGGCATGTCCTTGGTTGAATTGTGGAACTAACATCATCTGGACTGATGGATACAGAGTCACATATCGGAGCAATGGACGTTATCAGCTAAATGGAAATATTCCTGGAAGGGATGTGTCTTTGACCATAAACAATGCTGCCGTGTCTGACACTGGCTTGTATTGTTGCCGAATTGAGGTGAGAGGGTGGTTCAATGACATAAAAACCACCCTAGAGTTGAGGGTCAATCCAGGTGAGCTTATCTTCCTACGTTTTGATCACTTCCTGTCGGTTCCCAGGTATAAGAGTTTTCTGTTTGATACTAACTTTCTTTTCCTCTGGTAGGGAAAGAAAAGTTTCCTATGATCTTGTTTTGTAATAACTCAACTGCATATCTTTTTTTTTAATTTTTATTTTTACTTTATTTTGCTTTACAATAGTGTATTGGTTTTGCCATACATTGGCATGAATCAGCCACGGGTGTACAGGGTGTACATAAGTTTCTAATCCTGAACCCCCCTCCCACCTCCCACCCCATATCATCTCTCTGGATCATCCCCTTGCGCCAGCCCCAAGCATCCTGTATCCTGTATCAAACATAGACTAGCAATTTGTTTCTTACATGATAGTATACATGTTTTGATGCCATTCTCCCAAATCATCCCACCCTCTTCCTCTCCCACGGAGTCCAAAAGTCCGTTCTAAACATCTGTGTCTCTTTTGCTGTCTCGCATACAGGGTTATCATTACTATCTTTCTAAATTCCATATTTATGTGTTAGTATACTGTATTGGTGTTTTTCTTTCTGGCTTACTTCACTCTGTATAATCGGCTCCAGTTTCATCCATCTCATTAGAACTGATTCAAATGTATTCTTTTTAAGGGCTGAGTAACACTCCATTATGTATATGTACCACAGCTTTCTTATCCATTCATCTGCTGATGGGCATCTAGGTTGTTTCCATGTCCTGGCTATTATAAACAGTGCTGCAATGAACATTGGGGTACATGTGTCTCTTTCAATTCTGGTTTCCTCGGTGTGTATGCCCAGCAGTGGGATTGCTGGGTCATAAGGCAGTTCTATTTGCAATTTTTTAAGGAATCTCCACACTGTTTTCCATAATGGCTGTACTAGTTTGCATTCCCACTAACAGTGTAAGAGGGTTCCCTTTTCTCCACATCCTCTCCAGCATTTATTGCTTGTAGACTTTTGGATCACAGCCATTCTGACTGGTGTGAAATGGCACCTCATTGTGGTTTTGATTTGCATTTCTCTGATAATGAGTGATGTTGAGCATCTTTTCATGTGTTTGTTAGCCATCCATATGTCTTCTTTGGAGAAATGTCTATTTAGTTCTTTGGCCCACTTTTTGATTGGGTCATTTATTTTTCTGGAATTGAGCTGCAGGAGTTGCTTGTATATATTTGAGATTAGTTGTTTGTCAGTTGCTTCATTTGCTATTATTTTCTCCCATTCAGAAGGCTGTCTTTTCACCTTGCTTATAGTTTCCTTTGTTGTACAGAAGCTTTTAACTTTAATTAGATCCCATTTGTTTATTTTTGCTTTTATTTCCAGTATTCTGGGAGGTGGATCATAGAGGATCCTGCTATGATTTATGTCGGAGAGTGTTTTGCCTATGTTCTCCTCTAGGAGTTTTATAGTTTCTGGTCTTACGTTTAGATCTTTAATCCATGATTTTCACTTAACTCCCAACATATCACTAAATTGCTTGTGTAAAAATTAAATTACCCTATTGCAATATGAGAATATTTTCATCTCAATAACTGTTCACTTTTGGCTTTTAAGAATTTTGTGAAATCCAAAAGTCTGGGAAGTTTATGTGTTTCTATCTTGATGTAGACATTTCAATTTTTCTTACCACTTGGTGAAAGGAGCAGATTCTAAAGGATTTCCTGGTTTCTGGTGCTCTTTCATAGTAAGTATTCTCCCACTAAAGTTTCTAATGAAAACAGAACCCAATATTCAGAGCCTTTATAAGCTAGGTCTCTTTTTTAGTTTAAATGAACTTGATATTTCAATTTCATAATTTTTCTTAACTTCATCAAGGACACTTAGCTTATTTGATGAAGGCAAGTAAAATCAGGTCAATTCTGATGCAGAAAATAGCTGACTCTGGGAAAACATCTAGGAGGCAATTTAAGAAGGCCAAAATATGCTGGTGCTATATACATGTGGCAGGAGGCTGTGTGTGGAGAAGAGATTATTTTTGGAGTTGTGAAATGATATGAATGTCTGGAAGAAGAACAAAATGAATAGTGGACATTTATAGTGCTTATAAATTCTTTAATGGATGAATATTTGCAAAGCCACTGTTCTGTCCAGTGGGAAACAGGTTCATAACTGAGCCAAAGTGACTCTCTGCCTCCAACTTGATACTTTACTTAAGTTTTCTTACACTTTTCACAGAATGAGCTTACTCTCAACCTCTCTTAGGGCTTTTCCTCAGCAGCTTTTCCTAGCCTTAATGTCCTAGATTCTTCCCTAGGAAATATTTATTCCTGAGCAAGACACATTAGTGGAAAAAGCTGATTAAATTTCTTCCTTGCTATACTCCTTTGAACAGATGTTTTTCTTGCTTCCTCTTTTTCTTAGGTATCATTTCAAACTGAAGGGAGGGGATTGAGACTGCAATGTTCTTCAACAGCTTTAGGTACATTGTTAGACCCAGGTCAGCAAACTGTAGCCATAGGACCAGATCAGATTATAAAACAAGCTCATCAACAGGTTTTTTTTTTTTTTTTTTAATGAATAGAGGCTTATTAGAACACAGCCCCATCCATTCATGTATATACTGTCTATGACTGTTTTCAGGGCTTCCCAGGTGGCATATGGCATCTGTGTTATCCAGCGTATGTTAATGATGTGAATTAATCCACATTTAGGATGCAGATACGTTGGGAGGGTACCCTTAGACGTGACAGAAGCGAATGCTATTTATTTGGTCAATACTCTGGTTCTTGGGAACTACTATTTGGGTTCTAGTCATGTACTGCTGAGAGGACAAAGACAGCTTCAGGCTCTAGGCACTTTTCCCTCCCTCACAGATGATTATGAAGATGTGTGAATCTGATATGTATGACTAGTCTTTACAAAGTGCTTCAACACAAATCCCATGGGTCATTTTCTAATAGCAACACCTCCCGAAATATCATCCTTTAAGGCCATGTTGCCTTGTTGTGACCATGTGTTCACCCCCTCCTCAGTCACAGATTCTAGTTGACCAATGACAAGAACTTGGAGTGCCTGGGAGATCAGTGCTGAGCTCTGCCGGGGACAGTCTCCTTGGTTGTGTTGGTGCACAGGCCCAACACGAGTCTCTTGTTTCCTGCTGCTTGATGAATCCCTGCTTTCATGTTGATTTCTAGCTCCACCTACAACAACAACGACCACCACCACTACAACAACAACAACAACAACAACAACTACCACCACCACTCCAACCACCACCACCACTACTCCAAGAACAACCACCACTACAAGAAGGACAACTCCCACCCACTAACTCGGAGAACAACCATCACTACTCCAACAGTCACCACCACTACTCCAAGAACGACAACCACACAGAAGGACAACCCCACCACTACGAGAGAACAACCACCACTACAAGAAGGACAACTCCCACCACTACTCAGAGAACAACCACCACTACAAGAAGGACAACTCCCACCACTACTCAGAGAACAACCACTACAAGAAAGACCACTACCACCACTACTCCAAGAACAACCACCACTACTCCAACAACCACCACCACTACAAGAAGGACAACTCCCAGCATTACTCCAAGAACAACCACCACTACAAGAAGGACAACTACCACCACTACTCCAAGAACAACCACTACAAGAAAGACCACTACCACCACTACTCCAAGAACCACTACAAGAAAGATAACTACCACCACTACTCCAAGAACAACCACCACTATAAGAAGGACAACTACCACCACTACTCCTAGAACAACCACTACAACTACCACCACTACTCCAAGAAGCTCTACCACTATCACCACTACTCCAAGAACAACGACCACTACAAGAAAGACAACCATTACTACTACTCCAAGAACCACTACCACTACTTCAACAACCACCACTACTACCCTCAAAACAACAACCACCATGACTCCAACAACCACCTCCACAACCTCCACTACTCCAAGAACAACCACCACTACAAGAAAGACAACAATTACTACTACTCCAAGAACCACTACCACCATCACCACTACTCCAAGAACAACCACCTCTATAAGAAAGACAACCGTTACTACTACTCCAAGAATGACTACCACTACTCCAACCACCACCACTACTGCTTCCAAAACAACAGCCACCACGACTCCAACAACTATCACCACAACCTCCACTGCTCCAAGAACAACCACTATAAGAAAGAAAACCATTATTACTACTCCAAGAACCACTACCACCACCAGCACTTCTCCAAAAACAACCACCACAAGAAAGACAACCATTACTACTACTCCAAGAATGACTACCACTACTCCAACAATCACTACTACAACCCCCAAAACAACAACCACCATGATTCCAACAACCATAACCACCACCTCTGCTACTCCAAGATCAACCATCACTAGAAGAAAGACAACCGTTACTACTACTCCAAGAATGACTACCACTACTCCAAAACCACCACTACTAACCCCAAAACAACAACTACCACGACTCCAACCACCACCACCACAACCTCCACTACTCCAGAAACAACCACTACTACAAAAAGACAACCATTTCTACTACCCCAAGAATGACTACCACTATTCCAACAACCACCACTACTACCCCCAAACAACAACCACTATGACTCCATCAACCCCCACCACCACTACTCCAAGAACAACAACCACTATAAGAAGGACAATCATTACAACTACTCCAGCAGTGACTACCACTGTTCCAACAACCATGACTACTACCCCCAAAACAACCACCACAACTCCAACAACCACAACCACCACCACCACTACTCCAAGAACAACCAAAAATACAAGAAAGACAACCATTACTAATACTTCAACAATGACTACCACTATTTCAACAACCACCGCTACTACCCTCAAAAAACACCCACCACAACTCCAACTACCACCACCACCACTACTCCAACCACGATGGTCACCACTGTTCCAACAACCACCATCACTGCTGTGCCAACAGCAATCATCACCAGTACTCCAACCATGACAGTCCCCACTGCTCCAGTGACAGCGAGGTCCTCTACGTCTGCTCTTCCAATGCTAGCATCCACAAAGGACCTCCAGCCAGGTAAGCAAAAGTAGTTCCAAGTGCAGAAGTTTTTAAAGTAAGGATATACACCATCCAGGGCATGATGTTAAGGCAGATGTACAAAAAGAGTAGGGATTCTTAACAGGTTTCCAAACCTGGCTTCACAGAATCTGTGAACCACTTGTATCCTCTTATATTCACTTGATCTTTAAGCATTTTCGGAGTGAGAAGTATCTGTAGTTTTTATTAGATTCTCAAAGGAATCATTAATAGCAAAAAGAAAAAAAAAGAAAAAAAGCCAGACCACTGCTTGTGGACATTGTAGAAGGATGATGCACTTGGCCCAGTTTAACATAGAATTATGAGGAAAAAAATAAGGGTGCCAGATCAAGGCCAAGTGAATGAGATTCTGTCTTACAAGGAGCTCTAAATCAGTTCAGTTCAGTTTCTCAATTGTTTCCGACTCTTTGCGACCCCATGAATTGCTGCATGCCAGTCTCCCTGTCCATCACCAACTCCCGGAGTTCATCAGACTCATGTCCATCGAGTCAGTGATGCCAATCAGCCATCTCATCCCTGTCGTCCCCTTCTCCTCCTGCCCCAATCCCTCCCAGCATCAGAGTCTTTTCCAATGAGTCAACTCTTCACATGAGGTGGCAAAAGTACTGGAGTTTCAGCTTTAGCATCCTTCCTTCCAAAGAAATCCCAGGGCTGATCTTTTCAGAATAAACTGGTTGCATCTCCTTGCAGTCCAAGGGACTCTCAAGAGTCTTCTCCAATACCACAGATCAAAAGCATCAATTTTTCAGTGCCAAGCTTTCTTCTCAGTACAAATCTCACATCCATACATGACAACTGGAAAAACCATAGCCTTGACTAGGTGGACCTTTGTTGGCAAAGTAATGTCTCTGCTTTTCAATATGCTGTCTAGGTTGGTCATAACTTTTCTTCCAAGGAGTAAGTGTCTTTTAATTTCGTGGCTGCAGTCACCACCTGCAGTGATTTTGGAGCTCCCAAAAATAAAGTCTGACACTGTTTCCACTGTTTCCCATCAATTTCTAATGAAGTGATGGGACCAGATGCCATGATCTTCGTTTTCTGAATGTTGAACTTTAAGCCAACTTTTTCACTCTCCACTTTCACTTTCATCAAGAGGCTTTTTAGTTCCTCTTCACTTTCTGCAATAAGGGTGGTGTCATCTGCATATCTGAGGTTATTGATATTTCTCCCAGCAATTTTGATTCCAGCTTGTGCTGAATAGAGATCATTTAATCCATTTTAAAGCCTAACCCAACACTTGAGGATAAGATTTCGGTGAAGTTAATACTTACTCTGTTTCCTGTGTCAGGAAACATACTAACTGCTTTATAAGTATTAAGCCTCTTAATTCTTATGACAACCCCAGGACTGATGCTAAAGCTGAAGTTCCAATGCTTGGGCCACCTTATGCAAACAGCTGACACATTGGAAAAGACCCTGATGCTGGGAAAGATTGAAGGCAAAAGGAGAAGAGGGTAGCAGAGAATGAGATGGGTAGACAGTATTGCTGACTCAATGGACATGAGCTTTAGCAAACTCCATTAGACAGAGAAGGACAGGGAAGCATGGCATGCTGCAGTCATGGGGCTGGAAAGAGTCAGACATGACTTAGCAACTGAACAACAAAAGAAGTATAAAAAGTGAAATAATTCTGTTGTTAGGCTCTCAGATCATTATCTAGATCAAATTTATTCATGATGAATGAATGAATGAATGAAATGATGAATGAAATGCCTACATAGCAGGGTAATACCTCAAGGACATCTATTAATACATTTCTAAGAAAGAGTCAAAGAGTAATTTCTGATTTAGTTTTGTTTGTTCTTTCTGCTGGGGGTGTAAACTTTCCTCCACTAATTGAACACTATTTTTCTGTTCTTGTCATTCCTATAGCTTCTTTATCTTCTCCAACTCAGACAGCAGAAACCCAGCCTGCTACCCTGTACGAAACAAACATAACCAGCTCACCATGGCACTCTTGTTCAACAGGTAACTTCAGTTTCTTTCCTGAACACCTGGGAGCATTCAAATTTTGATAAATATTAGCACATTTTTCAGAGCACATATTCTGAAATAAGACAAGCGTCAACAATGGCTATTCCACTCAGCTATGCAACTTGAACAACTGTCTTATTACCTTCTTTGAATCTGTTTTTATCCTTTGGCAAATGGAGGAAATATTACTTATTCTTACAAGTGTTATGTGAGATAAAGATCTGGGGACACAGTTATAAGGTATGTGATAGAGTGGCAACTATGAATGTTACTTAGAATGTCCAGAAATACATAATCTGTGTGACATAGGTAGCTTGTATGATTTGGGAGCATCCACATGCATATCCACATTTTTCTAAATAAAATGAATCAGCCTGTCTTTAAATTTATTTCTAGGCACACTTTCTTGGACAGGGCCTTAAAACAATTAAATCCAAACAGGTCCAGACCAAAGTGGTCACCTGTTTATGCTTCCTCTAAGCCCCATAAACTTCACAGAGCCAGGAGGGTCCCCTGCTGCCTTGTTGAGCTTTCACTTCACATGGACACTTTGAGTTGGGTTGAGGACATGGACACCAGAACCAAAGAGGAAAGGCCCACTAGAATTGTGCTATTTCACTCCAAAAGTCTCCAGTTCTCCCTAGTTTGGGAAAGTCCATGTTCTTTTCAGATGTAAGATTAGTCTGTTTTTCCTATAATGGAAAAAGATGATATTGAATTGTCATCTTTCCCAACTAATTCTGTTACCCATGCTGGTTATTTGGAGAGTGCCACATGTGAACCCCTTTGTAATGCAGAACTGGTTTATTTGTCCATGTGCCTGTGAAGCATCCAACAAGGTCAGACTTTGTAAGACATGTGCGTATGATTCATCATGCTCAGGAGTTGCTGTTCTGTAGCAGACACCCAGGGTGGCCTACTTTGCCAGTTATTCAAGGAAGCTCTTAATTGAAAATGGACATGCAGCGAGACTGAGAGAGGGACCAATTTAATATAAATTAGCTAATAGTGACATTTGGTTTTGAAAGTGGAATCTTTGGTGTGAACTGTTTCTTGGCACAGAAACAAAAGAGAAAGCAGATAAAAATACAGGTAAGAGCAGTTGGAGCACCTGCATCCCACAACTTTTAGGCTAAGAGGAAGAACAAAATAGAAAACGGGAAATTGTTCTCTAAAATATGTCACTAAAACCTGGTCAAGTAGACTTGCCAGCATGGAAGAGACACTGGAGCAGCTGTGTCCCCACGACTTCTCTGGCTGCTGCCGTCTTGGCAGCATCTCTGAGGCCCTTCACCCAAATCCTCACAGTGCCCGAGTCACACTTCAGTGGGTTAAAGCCTCACAAAGCAAAGAATGTTAGTCCAGAAGGAATTTTGGTTTTCGTAGGGCCTGCACCTACCTTTTCAGATGCATGTGCCAGCAAATTGTTGTCTGTTACCTCATTTAATTCTTTCAAGGCTTATTTCTTGCCATTGCCAGGCTGAGGAGGACATTTAGTTCTACTTTGGAGACAAACAGCTTCCAATTCAACTGCCTGCCAATGGCAGTTTCAAGCTGCACGCCCATGGGCAAGGTGTTTCATTCCTCACTACATGTTTGTAAGGAATGAAGGACATGATATTTGGAAAATCCGTTGCATGGTGTCCCTTCCCCATTGCTCCTATTGTTATATAGCAACATAATTGTGATACCTGATATTTGTTTAAAATGGTGTTAAGCACTTTACATGCATCATCTAATGTGCTAACTTTATGAGACGGGTGCTATCAACAGCTTGTAGTTCAAGGTTACCCCAGCTGGAAATATAAATACATACATTTACATGCATATATGTGTAATTTGTATGTAAAGGACATTGATCAAGGTCACATTGGTAAGTGACATGTCAGCACTGAAGTCAAGTTTCATCTGACTCAAGTCCTTTTTTAAAAAAACACATCACTCATTCTATAGCTTAAGGATTTAATGTTATAACATAAGTCATATACAGAGATTAGACTGTAGATACTGTCTTTGTCTCTTGAAGAAATTCTGTCGGAATGTTTAAATTGTAGATACAGTAATGTAAACTGTGAAAATTTAGGGAGATATGCTCAGTTCATTTTCACTACTCTCAGAAAATGATGGTTTTATAGCTCTGGCAGTAGTACGGGAATCTCTGAGATGCAGAATTTACATTGGATGGGAACATAGTGTATATGGTGGTAAGAGCTGAGGCTGTTGTCCTTTAGTAGAGTTGGAAACTTCAACCATTTCAGCACCGCATCTAAAATTTTGGATTAAGAAAATTGGTATAAGGATGTAAAGTGCTTGTGTGTAATAGATACTCAGTAGAGAGAGTCCTGTATTTGACCTATAGTTGCTTAGAAGGGCCAACAGTATATGTTCTGTGGGACAAAAGATATATTTCAAAACACTGTTAAAATTTGAGCATTCAAAACTTTGAGGCATAGTATCCTTTTATATTGGGAGTTTAGCTAGTATAAGGTATACTGGCCTTGGGAGTGTTGTAACATATTTTCTAAAGCACATTTGGATCAGTGTCTGAGCACACTGGCATATAATGTAGGAGTTGGATGCCACCTGTTTGAGATATCTTAATGCATTTCACTCACATTTTGAATGTAAAACCAATGTAATGTTCATTTTGAACAGAATGGTTCTGGTATTTGGATGTGTAATGACCTCTGAGCACTCTCTGAAAGTTTCTGAGCTGGCATGAAAATATTGATTATTTATCTGTAAGTGGTAATTTTTAACCTAGTTCTGAGAATGGGCCACTCTGACTTGTCTAAAGTTGTCAGTAAAATTTTCTGTGAGCATGCATTTTTTCCCCCAATAGGGAGGGAAAAAAGAGTTCATTTTCAAAGGGTCCATGACAAGATGGTTAAGAAGCACAACCTTACTACTTAAATTAATAAATGTTATTAACTTGGTATTATTCTTGGGATGCCTACAGCGTTAGGCCATATGATTATTCAACTTTCTCTTCATTACCAGAAGGCAGTGTGAATATATTTGGTGCTTGCAAGAAAGTTCAATATCTTTTTGTAATTCTTACTACTTTTCTTTCTTGTTGAGCAGATGGAAATGGCACTGTGACACAGTCTCCAGATCCACACTGGCATAACAATCAAACTGTAAGCATATTCCTTCCTATTTTATTAGCCTGATCCACTTATATGTCTTTTCTGGAATCAAGTTACATTTAGAGATTATTATTGTCAGATTAGCTCAAAGATTGATTCTTTCTAATTTAAAAAAATAAAGGAAGAAAGAATTTGACTCTTAAATAGGGATTCTTTAATTAATTTTAAAAGTCTATATAAATGTACTATCTTGTTAGAAATAGCTGAAAAGTTATATTTTACTTTAGATACACATATAACCAAGGGCAGAATTCATCCTGACCAGAAAATAAGAAAAAAGAGTGAATTAATTCAGGCATAGTGACTTAACATTACATAACAAGAAAGACTTAGATCATTGTTAGAGAAATAACATGCCTTGAATTGATGTAGTGGAATGGGGGCCATCCCCACCAAAAATATTATGTCAATGAAAGTGTGATTCCCTTAAACACAGGCTCCTAATAATCCTTTTCCAATCCAATTTTCCTGCTATAGAGAGATTTTGAGGCCACTGCTGAGTCTGTCTATATATTATCCTCCCCATATAAAGACATATTAAGGTCCTAAGGTCTTCCAAACTCTTTGAATCTGTAATTTGTCCTTGCACTTTTTCCCACAATTAGCTTGGGAAAACCCAAGGGACTATAGTCTCATGATATTCATCAAAGCCTCATGTTTGTGTGTAAGTTAGAAGAATTTATCAGTTAGTTTTTCCTTTTGGCTCCCTTGGGTGAAACAACTTTCCTTGCATTATGTGCAAATAACTCTTAGTAGCAAAAAACATGAACAGATTCAGGTATGAGAGTAATCTTGATTGCAAGTGGTGAGAAATTGAAACATGGACATTGTAAGAGAAATTCAAGTTCAAGCAAAGTGGGGTTAATGTGACGTCAAATGGCTTTATGTTGTATAACTTAGTGACAATGAGAACACTACCACGTAGGAGTGATATGAAAGATTTTAATCACTCTGATGATATGGGTACTGATTGACCTGATGCATATGGGCTGAATTTGTTGTGCTTATTAAATAGCAGAACTGCCACCATGTAAATGTCATGTCAGTCGGACTTATGATAGTTTTAAAAAAGAAACAAACACTCTGAATGAGAAGATTGTTTTTGACCTCAGTTACCTGCGGGATAGGTATATTCAGTAGCAATTAATCTCTTCCATATAGTGTAAGCAATATAGAAGCAAGTCCACAATAGGTGGTAGCACAATTGTGGGCTTTTTGTGTCTTGACTGTGAAGATATCAAGTGTTTCCCAGGTATCTTGAAACCAAACAGCATGTATTTCCACCCAGTAGATCAACTTCTTGAGCTGCATCTTAAGGAGAGAATGAATGTATACAAAAGATGTATAAAACGATATATACATTGCTGCTGTTCACAGTCAAAACATGTTATAAACAACCTAAATGTTCAATAATAAGACATTAATAATTTATCAATTAAGCATGCCCATTTATTGCCACTAAAAATGTTGTCACTGCAGTGTGCTTACTGCCATGAGAAGGCAGTGTCAATTGTTAAATGAAAAATAACTCTTCAGATAGCATTGGGACCTCCCTGACAGTCCAATGATTAAGACTTCATGCCTCCAATGAAGTTAAGTAGAGGTTTGATGGCTGATTAGGGAACTAAGATCCACATGCCATGTAGCATTGACAAAATTGAAAAAAACAATTTATTATATATAGGTTACAGATACAAAATAAAATGATGTATATATACTGTAGTATACATTGGATATGGTAACTGTGTCTGTTAAGAAAAGCAACAGAAAGATAAAATTCTAGTAGAGAATGTAATGAAAAATGGTAATAGTAACTATTTCTGGATATTGAAATTATGGTTGATTTTTGTTTTCCTTTCTTTATCCTGAGCTGCACACTCTAAAATGAACTTCCATGTTTTATGTAACATAGTATTTTTTAAAAAGCAAGCAAACACTGCTCCCTGTAACCCTGTGTTCCATCTAATAGCAGTCCCTTCCGGTGATAACACAGCTTTTCCCTCCCAAGGCACTGACTCTTTTCCGTTTAGGCAAGGACAGCTCAGAGGCTAGGTCACCCCCTCTGTATTCCTTAGAGTATTTATCAGGAGGTACCTGAAGTACCTTCCCCAAGAACCCTATTTAATCTGCATTTGACAGAAAAGAGGTTTGGAGAGGCTAAATAACTTGCTAGCATCACAAAGCAACTAAATAAAAGTTAATCTGGGAATCTGACTCCAGAGATTAAACTCTTATGCAGGAGGAGACTTGAGTCTTAATCTTTTTCTCTGATTTTCACTTGCTTTCTGTTAAAATACCTACGTGGTGGACATCTTTAGAATTAGAATTAAGCTATGTAAAGGAGACAAGCATGATGGCCTGGTATATTTTGGGTTTACTCCAGGAAGTGATGATCTCTCACACCAGGAATATTTTTCCCAGTTGCACAGCATTTTAATTGTTAAGCAGAGCCATGAATCTGAGCAACTACTTTCATGCCCATTTATGAAGACATAGAATCTTGAATTCTAGTTCAAAAAGTGTTTAAATTAATGGCCAGGTTCAGTAACAGAGCACATTCAAATAGCACCACCATGGCAACTTATATAGGAACCAAAATTGGTTTTTATTAGTATCATAAGAAGATTATTTATGAAAAGAGCTTATTTTTTAATATATAGAAATTATAATAATAAAGCACACTTATTTGAAGCATACAGTTTGAGTTTTAACAAATCTGTAGCCTTCTCTAAATACCACTGCAAGTAAGACGTAAACATTTCCACCACCCCCAAATACATTTTGAATTTTCAGTTGTCTTAGAATTTCATCATAAGGTTTTAACTTTACATCATTTGGTCTTATCCCTCATGATCCAGAACTAGCTAGGGGCCAACGAACAATAATATGTCTGGGTATATTATTTTCTGAAACGTTTGCTGCCTATAACTCTAATAAGATTGTTTTATTTTTCTGTTTTGTGTTTGATCTGCTGATGTTTCTTTAGGTTGTAGTGCTGGCACAAGAAACATGGATGAGCACCAACAAGGCAGTCTACATTGGAATCTCAGTTACTATTTTGGCATTGTTGGTCGTATTTGTGGTTTTCTGGATTAGGAAAAGTAAGTCACCTCAGGACTGAAATATTCAGAAATATTCTTGAGCCCACGGGAGTATTCTTGAGCCACATGTTTTCAGTTTCACATAACTTTCTTGTTTCTTGTTTCTTGCCTTGTTTTTTGGTTATTTATCTTAAATTTATTGTTCCCTAAACATGATATTTAAATATGGAGAAATAAGCATTGATTGTGTAAAGTTTAGACTTGGAAGAAAAAGCCATTGCGCTACACAAGATTTGTTCCCTCCCATTTTGTTCTTTTCCCCATTCCCTCAATAACAATTTTTTATCCCTATCGGAAGTAAAACTGTTGATGGTTTTATAACACCCACTTAATAGAAGAAGCACAAGAGACATTAGGAGGGTACATCATTTCAGAGCTAGGAGAGGAACAAAGGGTTTCACACGACAGTCATCCATGGCCTCCTGGTCTCCTTCCACCAGTTGTTTGTGTATGTGTGTGTAAATCCTGTCATCTACGGGAGAAGCGCAATACTCAGGGGTTTTTCCAATGAAATGAAATGGTATTAAAGTAAGCTAGGGCATGTAGGTCAATACACTAAACCTACGAATCACAAGATACACTATACCAAGGGGCTTACTTGGCTCCTAGAGATTCAAGAGAAGTTACCTGGAGTTATCAGGTTAGGGTCAAGATTGATTTTTTTCTCCTTTTTAAAAATATTCTTTCTTCGAAATTAATTTTTTTAGATTCTGAGAGCTGTACTGATTTTGCTCATATTAAAGTAATAGTTGTAATAATATACTGTTTTGGAAAAAAATCTCAAAAACTCTTGGGCTTGCATGTTTTATTTTCTCTTCCTTTTTTCCTCAATTTAGGATATTTTTGCCTGGGTAGCAAGGCAGAGCTACTACGGTATGTTTGAAATGGTTTGTGTTAATAATGCCTTTTGATGTTCTTCCTCTAGTAAACATAAGGAAAATTTCTCTGTCCCTCTCCTCTTTTCCTTTCAAGTTCTCCATTTTATACTCTGAATCCTGAAATTCTAGTGTATAGAGCATCTCCATTGCTGTTCAATCTTCCAGTGATGATTTTAGCATCTCTGTGCTGCTGCTGCTGCTGCTGCTAAGTCGCTTCAGTTGTGTCCTACTCTGTGCAACCCCATAGATGGCAGCCCACCAGGCTCCTCCTTCCCTGGGATTCTCTAGGCAAGAATACTGGAGTGGGTTGCCATTTCCTTCCTCCAAGCATCTCTATATTTATCTGGAATTGTGTCATAACTGCTACAGAGATAACACCTCAAACCTTATCTCTTAGAGCAAGAGAACTAAACTGCAGATATTGTTTCAGGGATCATTTGAATGTTGAAATGAATGTTGTTTG
Organism: Nanger dama; assembly: GCA_917880005.1. NCBI lineage: Eukaryota > Metazoa > Chordata > Mammalia > Artiodactyla > Bovidae > Nanger > Nanger dama. Next base: position 37,510,427 of record CAKJTW010000008.1, read on the forward strand.
ATTTCATTCAGTGCTTTGTTTATTGCATGTCTATTGAATCTCTATTATATTCCGAAAAGATGAGCAGAACAGACAGAAAACATATAAATGAATAAGCAGGGCCTTATAGAACTTTCAGAGAAATATCACGGGGAATACTGGAGCAGGGTAGTAGGCTATGTGAGTGAGCCCCAAAGAAGCAGAAGGCACCTCTGCAAAAATCTGGAGCAAGACACCTCCAGGCGACCCGCCAAGGCAGGGGGTAGACACATGCCTCCAGCTCCCCACGGTTCCCACCATCCCCTATTATTCCATAACCAGCCTGCTCTATTCATTTACATTAGTTGTCTGGCCTCACAGGCATTTCAATTTACAGTTTTTGCAAATTTACCCCTTTACCCAATAAAAATTAAATCTTCTTTGTATGCATCCCTGGGGTCATTTTCCCAAGCATCTGTAAAGGTAGGAAACCACTACCTACTTCCAACAAAATAAACTGCTTCATCTGGTCCAGCTTGGGCTTTAAGCCAAGTCTTTCTTAGATTCTGAATTCGTCCCTCTTTAACTGCCATCCATTATTCTTAGTTCTCTTTCATTGGATGTTTGTACCCAATCTTCCCTACATCTGAGTTAATCACACGAGCCAGTCCACAAAATACGCCTTAAATAATCTCCAGCAAATTGCAAGTGTGCCCTTCAGAGCAATAAATCTGTGAGACAGGCAGTAGTAGTATTCTCAGTTTACTAATTAGAAAACAGGTTTAGAGATGTTAAGTGACATCCAGGATCACATCACATAGCAGGTCTCTTAGAGTCCAAAACTCAGGCCTTTAGGTGTTTTTGACTGTCAGCTTCCAAGAGTAGAAAAAAAATAAGTGCTCTCTACAGACAGAAAAGCATGAATGATAATATCCTTTAGTTCATTTTTGTTCTTTCAATGTTTACTTCTTTAAAGTTTCAGTTTTAATCACCTAATTAGAAAAGAAAATATTCAGTGTAGAAGAAGCTGTATAATATAGAAAAGCAAACAAAACAAAAACAAAATGATGTATTTCCTCATGATGTTATTTTGAAGGCAGCTATATCACGTTGACTCATTTTGAGCTGCTGACAACTAACCTGTTTCCGTGCAATATGACTAATCTGTTTAAGGATCAGAGCTGAGTGCAATTCAGTGCAATCCATATCATTATTGGGCTGCTGCTGCTGCTAAGTCGCTTCAGTCGTGTCCAACTCTGTGCGACCCCACAGATGGCAGCCCACCAGGCTCCCCGTCCTTGGGATTCTCCAGGCAAGAACACTGGAGTGGGTTGCCATTTCCTTCTCTAATGCATGAAAATGAAAAGTGAAAGTGAAGTCGCTCTGTCGTGTCTGACTCTGTGCGACCCCATGGACTGCAGCCCACCAGACTCCTCTGTCCATGGGATTTTCCTGGCAAGAGTACTGGAGTGGGGTGCCATTTCATTTCTGGGCAGGCTTAGGTAATAAAAATAGTGCCTACAGACAACTTCTAAAAAACCAAAAGTCGACAAACGACCTTTGTGTACACTTGATCTGTGAGCATTCATGTTATAAAATTCAGCTAACCCATGGCTTTCTAATTTTGATGTTAAGGCAGGGTGTGACTTTTGACTCTGTTATCTAGAACACTCTTAGTTGAAGCAATACTATTTTACTGCATCTGATATGCTCTGATATTTTTTATCAGTTCAGTTCAGTCGCTCAGTCCTGTCCAGCTCTTTGCAACCCTATGAACCACAGCATGCCAGGCCTCCCTGTCCATCAACAACTCCTGGAGTCCACCCAAACCCATGTCCATTGAGTTGATGATGCCATCCAACCATAACATCCTCTGTGGTCCCCTTCTCCTCCTGCTCTCAATCTTTCCCAGCATCAGGGTCTTTTCTAATAAGTCAGCTCTTCACATCAGGTGGCCAAAGTAATGGAGTTTCAGCTTCAGCGTCAGTCCTTCCAATGAACACCCAGGACTGACCTCCTTTAGGATGGACTGTTTGGATATCCTTCCAGCCCAAGGGACTCTCAAGAGTCTTCTCCAACACCACAGTTCAAAAGCATCAATTCTTCAGCACTCAGTTTTCTTCACAGTCCAACTCTCACGTCCATACATGACCACCGGAAAAAATATAGCCTTGACTAGACGGACCTTTGTTGACAAAGTAATGTCTCTGCTTTTGAATATGCTGTCTAGGTTGATCATAACTTTCCTTCCAAGGAGTAAGCATGTTTTAATTTCATGGCTGCAGTCACCATCTGCAGTGATTCTGGAGGCTCCAAAATAAAGTCTGACACTGTTTCCAGTGTTTCCCCATCTATGTGCCATGAAGTGATGAGACCGGATGCCATGATTTTAGTTTTCTGAATGTTGAGCTTTAGCCAACTTTTTTCACTCTCCTCTTTCACTTTTATCAAGAGGCTCTTTAGTTCTTCTTCACTTTCTACCATAAGGGTGGTGTCATCTGCATATCTGAGGTTATTGATATTTCTCCTGGTAATCTTGATTCCAGCTTGTGCTTCTCCAGCCCAGCATTTCTCATGATGAAATCTGCATATAAGTTAAATAAGCAGGGTGACAATATACAGCCTTGATGTACTCCTTTTTCCTATTTGGAAACAGTCTGTTATTCCATGTCCAGTTCTACTGTTGCTTCCTGACCTGCATACAGATTTCTCAAGAGGCAGGTCAGGTGGTCTGGTATTCCCATCTCTTTCAGAATTTTCCACAGCTTATTGTGATCCACACAGTCAAAGGCTTTGGCATAGTCCATAAAGCAGAAATAGATGTTTTTCTGGAACTCTCTTGCTTTTTCCATGATCCAGCAGATGTTGGCAATTTGATCTCTGGTTCCTCTGCCTTTTCTAAAACCAGCTTGAACATCAAGGAGCTCACAGTTCACGTATTGCTGAAGCCTGGCTTGGAGAATTTTGAGCATTACTTTACTAATGTGTGAAATGAGTGCAATTGTGCAGTAGTTTGTGCATTCTTTAGCATTGCCTTTCTCTAAGATTGGCATGAAAGCTGACCTTTTCCAGTCATGTGGCCACTGCTGAGTTTTCCAAACTTGCTGGCATATTGAGTGCGGCACTTTCTCAGCGTCATGTTTCAGGATTTGTAATAGCTGGACTATAATTACATCACCTCCACTAGCTTTGTTCGTAGTGATGCCTCCTAAGGCTCACTTGACTTCACATTCCAGGATGTCTAGCTCTAGGTGAGTGATCACATCATTGTGATTATCTGGGTTATGAAGCTCTTTTTGTACAGTTCTTCTGTGTATTCTTGCCAACCCTTCTTAATATTTTCTGCTTCTGTTAAGACCCTACCATTTCTATCCTTTATGTAGCCCATCGTTGCCTGAAATGTTCCCTTGGTATCTCTGATTTTCTTGAAAGGATCTCTATCTTTCCCATTCTATTGTTTTCCCCTATTTCTTTGTATTGATTGCTGAGGGAGGCGTTCTTATCTCTCCTTGCTATTCTTTGGAGCTCTGCATTCAACTGGGTATATCTTTCCTTTTCTCCTTTGCTTTTCACTTTCTGTCTTTTCACAGCTATTTGTAAGGCCTTCTTAGATAGCCATTTTTTTGTATACGTATATATATTTATCTTAAATACAGGATCAGTTCAGTTCAGTCGCTCTGTAGTGTCCAACTCTTTGTGACTCCATGAATTGCAGCAGCCAGGCCTCCCTGACCATCACCAACTCCTGGAGTTCATTCAGACTCACTTCCATTGAGTCAGTGATGCCATCCAGCCATCTCATCCTCTGTCGTCCCCTTCTCCTCCTGCCCCCAATCCCTCCCAGCATCAGTCTTTTCCAATGAGTTAACTCTTCGCAAGAGGTGGCCAAAGTACTGGAGTTTCAGCTTCAGCATCATTCCTTCCAAAGAACAGCCAGGACTGATCTTAGAACGGACTGGTTGGATTTCCTTGCAGTCCAAGGGACTCTCAAGAGTCTTCTCCAACACCACAGTTCATAAGCATCAATTCTTTCAGCACTCAGCTTTCCTCATAGTACAACTTTCACATCCATACATGACCATGGAAAAACCATAGCCTTGACTAGATGGACTTTTGTTGGCAAAGTAATGTCTCTGCTTTTGAATATGCTGTTGAGGTTGGTCATAACTTTCCTTCCAAGGAGTAAGCATCTTTTAATTTCATGGCTGCAGTCACCATTTGCAGTGTTTTGGAGCCCCCAAAATAAAGTCTGACACTTTCCGCTGTTTCCCCAGCTATTTGCCATGAAGTTATGGGACCAGATGCCATGATCTTAGTTTTCTGAATGTTGAGCTTTAAGCCAGCTTTTTCACTCTACTCTTACAAAGTAAAGGATACATACCACTAAATAACATTCGCTAAAGGGTCACAGTCCTCAGCTAGAAAAACACCAGCCAAACCATTTCTTGGCCATCTTTGAGACTGTGCATTCTGGTTTAGTACTTCAATTTGATGTGTGGTATTTGATTTCTTAGGTTATAATTTTTGTGTTCTATTGCATGAGTGTCTTGAACGAGACCAGTGTGAGTTTTTGAAACTAAAAGGTGTGACTTTCTACCTCCTTATAAAAATAATTTCCTGTAACTTCATATTCACAATTCTGGAAGCTTCTATTCATTTCATAGGATGTTTGAATGGGGCTCTGAGAAATGCAAATACTCAGGCTTGAATGAACATAAACAAATATGCTGCTCATACTTGAGAATTGATCTTCTTTTCTCTTATTCATGTTATTCTACAGTGTGATTCCATTGAAAGATTCTCCCATTGGAGCTTTGAATAATGCAGCTCTGAAGCCTATCCAAGAAGAAGACAATGTCTACATTACTGAAGACTAAGTCCTGGATCCAGATTCTAAAGGGTTATGCCCTTGACTATAGAAGACAGTGACCAGATACCGTGTCAGAGTCCATTCAATCAGCTGCACAATTTTTCAGTCGGTTTCCTATGGCATTCCTTTGAGTCAGGGCCACTGGGTAGAGTGATGCTAGCTCAACCTTGTAAAGTCAACCTCTGTCATAGAGTCCTAATTTTTATGCTAAATTGGCTCAAACTTTCTGATCATTGCAGCAGCAGCAGCTGCTGCTAAGTTGCTTCTGTTGTGTCCGACTCTGTGCGACCCCATGGATTGCAGCCCACCAGGCTCCTCCGTCCATGGGATTTTCCTGGCAAGAGTACTGGAGTGGGGTGCCATTGCCGGATCATTGCAGAGGTCTCTTCAAAACATGAAACATACTTCTTAGAATTGTACATTCTCTTTAGACCTCATGAATCCTGTTTTCCATCAAGAATTCTCATTGGAAAGATAGAAAAAAACATTTCTACCTCAGTTACCAAGGCTGTCAAGAATACCTGAATACAACTTAGAATCAGGACATCTAATCTGGGACTTAGAGAACTTAACATGCAAGTATCTCATTATTGTCCTTTTTTTTTTTGAATCAAGTGACTCCAAATATGATATTGCTTAGGGTCCCAAGGTTTCAAATCATGGTGTGCACAGGTTTTTATTTACCCAATAGAAAAATGGAGGTGAGTATGATTTTTCCATTATAAACAAACTTGTTTTCTCAGGGTTCTGGAAATACAAGGTATTAAGTGTTTTCTTTGGGAGGAGGATGGTATTTTAGCAGTTAGAAGAAGTAATGGTATTGAGTAGACCATGAAGACACCAGGAGAAGAAAATCAATAGCCATATAATTTATGATATTTTTGCTACCTCGGTGCCACAGTTCTAGATGCTTACATTGACAACTGGCAGGCTCTGAGTTTTAGAATGAGGCAGAGCAGAAATAAATACAAGGGAAAAAGAGAAGGACAAAGTAGCAAAAGAGGCTTTCTGTTTTAGAAAAGAGTTTGCAAATATAGTAGTATTGTTTGAGCGTGTTACCACTTTCTACAAAATGCTAAATTGTCCTCAAACCACTTTGATTTTTAAAATTGTTTTGGAAGGATAAAAGGTCTTTTCATATTGAATCAATACCTGTGTTATATTTCTTTTTCACAACTCAATTAAATGTTGGTTTTCCCAGAAGAATTAGACAAAGGCTAAATGTAAGGATAATTTTAATTATTTAGAAGCATTTCTCCATGAACAGTTAAAAGACTAGAGATTAATTTCACTTTGAGTAAACCCTGAAATAACTCATGCTTGAGTAATTTGGGGGACACACCAAAGTGGTCCATGAGGGCTGGATGCTTGTTTTTGAAGGCAAAATTTTTGACACTTTTGTTAAATTCTTGGCAATTAAAATAGGACTTGTGAATAAAGGTTATATGGTCAAAGAAGGTTGCTAAACATTGTTTACTAGTTTTCACCAATGGGGCCAGATTAATCGGATTTAAAATAATTATGTTCCAACTACAACGTATTTTTTTTTAATCCAAGACAACATGCATAAACATGCAGATTTCAAATTAAAGCCCAGATTTGTAACTTGTCAGGAAAGCCCTGACAATGTTGGGCAGCATCCCTATGCTATCAGGGCCCCACTAGATGGCACCACATCTCTCAGCCCTTGCTTTGCCTGCAACCTCATGCTTGTTACCTGCTTTGTGTCTTGTGGGCCTTTGAATTTATGATTTATGCTCTATTTTCCCTTTCCTTCTGGAAGTTTTGTGATGGAATATTACAGGTTCTGGGAATCTGCTTAACTTTTTTTAAAATTAATTTATTTTTTAAAATATAAATTTAGTTATTTTAATTGTTAATTGAGCATTTTCAAAATGTTGGAAACCCTTGAGCACAATGACTACTGGCACACCCAGTAGCATTCTGTGAAACAAGACACGCAGCTTAGTACGAAGCAGGTGGTACACAGAATTAGATACTGTCCCTGAGCTCTAATTATAAGTATTACCAGGAACATTGGATGACATTAGAGTGCTGCTGCTGCTGCTAAGTCACTTCAGTTGTGTCCAACTCTGTGCGACCCCATAGACGGCAGCCCACCAGGCTCCCCATCCCTGGGATTCTCCAGGCAAGAACACTGGAGTGGGTTGCCATTTCCTTCTCCAGTGCATGAAAGTGAAAAGTGAAAGTGAAGTCGCTCAGTTGTGTCTGAGTCTTCGCAACCCCATGGACATTAGAGTAGGTCATTCTTTATGCTTAATTTAAAATATATTTTTAAATGAAGTATAGTTGATTTACAATGTTGTCTAGATTTTTTACACCTATTAGAAATATTTCCAGACATACATTCGTGTAGTAGTAATTACAGTGACATGATTTTGGGAGAAAAATAGAAGTAAAAAAAAAAAAAAAAGAAAAGCACTATAGAAATTTAGATTGTGTCTGTGTGTGTGCGTAGTTTGTAGTGATAGGAGATCTATCATCAGGGGTCAGTATATAATTTCTGCAGTATTGCATTCAGAGGTCTCTGGCTATATGGTCCCTTATTATTTTTCTGAAAAAATGTATCTATTTTAGAAAAGTTGATAATGGGTAATTTGGCTATCATAGTGTAGAAAATTTTTTTGATAACTGAGGGGAAGAATGGGCTTTTCAGGTGGTGTTAGTGGTAAAGAATCTGCCTGCCAATGCATGAGACTCAGGAGACACAGGTTTCATTCCTGGGTTGTGAAGATCCCCTGTAGTAGGAAATGGCAACCTGCTCCAGTATTCTTGCCTGGACAATTCCATGGACAGAGGAGCCTGGCAGGCTACAGTCCATGGGGTTGCAAAGAGTTGAACACAACTCACTGACTGAGCACACACACACAAGGGGAAGAATGGGTTAGAAGGAAAGAAGGTAAGGTATTTAGTTAATATTAAATTGTTTTTTGTGGATATGCCAATAACATAGAATGTATTGACCTTCATTTTTGCCTTTTGAGATCATTGAGATTACATTTTCTACAATCTGCTTATGACATTAGGATACTGGTATAATTAATAATTAGGATACTGGCTATCCTGGTGGCTCAGTAGTAAAAGAATCTATCTGCCAGTGGAAGAAACATGTGTTTGATCCCTGAGTTGGGAAGATCCTCTGGAGAATGAAATGGCAAACCCACTGTAGTATTCTTGCCTGGGAAATTCCATGGACAGGAGCCTAGTGGGTTACAGTTCCTGGGGTCACAAATGAGTCAGACACAACTTAGCGAGTAAGCAACAACAACAACATAGTCAAAACCATATATTTGGACTTAGAAATTTTGCACATTTTCAAAAGTTGGAGGAACCAATCTTTCACTGATGGCTATAAAGATAGTTTTGTGAGTACATGAAAGCATGCAGAACTCCCAATCGTGAGTTTCATTTGTATGCACACTCATTAATTGAACACATTTTTGTTTTCATTTTCTAAAGTGACATATTTTCTTATCCTCATCATTTACTTGAGGTCAGTCATCCTCAATTCGCTGTGGGCTCTCAGGACAAGGATAAATGGGACCAGGTTTGAGAGTCAAGGTGCCTGGCACTCCCTCTAGGTGCTGAGGTGAAGCAGAGAACAACCCTGAACTCCAGTTCCCGAGGAACTCCACTCAGTAGGAAGGAAACCCCGATACCATCAGTTGTGGTGCTCATGATGAGAAGCAAAAAACATAATACATTGATAGAGCTAAACTTCAGAAACATGACATTTGGGTCCAGATAATGCTTTGTAGGAGGGCACTGTACTATGCATTATAGGATTGTTTATCAACATACCTGGCCTCTATTTGCTACAGGGCACTAGTTTCCCCCCACCCGACCCCCAAACCTAGGTGACAACTGCAAAAGTCTAGACATTACCAATGTCTCCTTTAAAGGAAATATCACCCTTGGTTAAAAACTGCCTTGATAGAGGATGCCTGGAGGGCATGGGGATGTGGAGAATTGGTGTAGCTTTAGCTGGATTGGTTAGGAGCTGCCTCTGGGAAAGTGGGGAGTTTGAGTTGAAACCCAAGGAATGTGTAGACGGCAGACATGTGAAAGAAACCCAGCAAGTGCAAAGGTACTGAGGTAGGAAGAGCTTGTATATTAAGAGGGAGAAAGTAAAATGTGTTCTAGTGTGGCTGGGGCAGAGTGACTGAGGAAGACTAAAAAGAAATGAAGTTGGAGAATCATGTACCATTTCAGAGGCTGATGCAAACAGCTGTATGAATGTATCTGTTTGAGGAGAATCCCATTCTTGGACTAGAAAGCAATTTTGCTATCAAGGGTTAAACCTGCAGAGTATATTTTAACATTTATTAACATGTTTTAGGTGATACTGTCCTAAGTTTAGAAGTAAAAATCCAGTTTGATTGGCGTGACAGGAGAGGGTACATGGGGAAAGACAGGGTAGGGTCCTGGAAGTGTGGGGCTTTCCATAGGACTGAGTGAGGATGCCCAGGCCTAGGAAGGTGGGTCCTGGAATAAGAGGACCAAAGTTTGACTCCAAAGTTTGAATCACATGGACCTGGAAGCAGCTGACCCAGTCTTCCCAAACTTACAGCTTTGAATCAGTAGAGTAGAGTATGTGCTGCCTTCAGCTAGTTCACGATGGATTTTTAAAACAGTTATGTGTTTTAATTGCATTTTTAGAAAACAATGCATTAAAACTATGATTTAATGGATATTATTTAGGATGACTACAATTTTAGTTACCCTAAAACAACTTGAGTGAATAATGGCAAAAGGACGATGTGAATTTGGCAAAGGTTATGCCGATGCCTGAAGCCTAGGAGACAATGAGTTAGACTGGGATCCCCACCCTCTGGACCTTGCACTGGCACCAGTAGGAGTCCTGTTAGGAAACTGGCCACCCAGCAGGAGATGATTGGCAACGACGTTCATTTGCTGTTCCTATTGCTCCCCATGAATTGTACTGCCACCTAAACCATTGCTTTCATTACTGCCTAAACCATCCCCTGCCCCTCCTCCACAGAAAAATTGTCTTCCAGGAAACTGGTCCCTGGTGCCAAAGATTAGGGATTCTTGAGTTAGATCAACTGAGAATTCATTAGAATACAGATTCCTGGGGTCTGTTCTTGGAGATTCTGATTCAGTAATAAAGGTGGCATCTGGGAGTTTATTTCTTATTTGTTTAAATTATAGAAGATAATTTTAAGTAACAATTTAACAGCAAAGAGTCTGAAAACATAAGCTTTCTTTAGCAATGCAGCTCCAGAAGTTTCACTTCTTCCTTTTCCTTTTCTCTTTTCTAGCTAGAAATCTCTTAAAATACTTGGACCCTGTTGAAAAGACCTTTTATATTAGAGTGGGGGTAGAGCAATTGACAGGAAAGAGCCAGTTCAGTAACCATCCACAATGACAATGATAAAAACTTAGTCCACTTCTGTCAGAGTCCATTCTCAAATTGTCTCTGTGCTGTCATATGCACTAAAATTACTCCTTTTGAGTACTCAGAAAGAATAACTCTTCTCAAAGCCTCTTTGCTAGAAAAAGCAATAAAACAGGAAAATCAATCAGTTCAGTTCAGTTCAGTCTCTCAGTCGTGTCCAACTCTTTGCAAACCCATGGACCACAGCATGCCAGGCCTCCTTGTCCATCACTAACGCCAGGAGTTTACGCAAACTCACGTCCATTGAGTCGGTGATGCCATCCAACCATCTCACCCTGTGTCATCCCCTTCTCCTCCTGCCTTCAATCTTTCCTAGCATCAAGGTCTTTTCAAATGAGTCAGCTCTTCGCATCAGGTGGCCAAAGTATTGGAGCTTCAGCTTCAGCATCACTCCTTGCAGTGAATATTCAGGACTGATCTCCTTTAGGATGGACTGGTTGGACCTCCTTGCAGTCCAAGGGACTCTCAAGAGTCTTGTCAAACACCACAGTTCAATGCATCAATTCTTTGGTATTCAGTTTTCTTTATAGTCCAACCCTCACATCCATACATAACCACTGGAAAAACCATAGCCTTGACTAGACGGACCTTTGTTGGCAAAGTAATGTCTCTGCTTTTGAATATGCTGTCTAGGTTGAACATAACTTTCCTTCCAAGGTGTAAGTGTCTTTTAATTTAATGGCTGCAATCACCATCTGCAGTGGTTTTGGAGCTCAGAGAAATAAAATCAGTCACTGCACTGTTTCCTCATCTCTTTCCCATGAAGTGATGGGACCAGATGCTATGATCTTAGTTTTCTGAATGTTGAGCTTTAAGTCAACTTTTTCACTCTCCTCTTTCACTTTCATCAACAGGCTCTTTAGTTCTTCTTCACTTTCTGCCATACGGGTGGTATCATCTGCACATCTGAGGTTATTGATATTTCTCCTGGCAATCTTGATTCCAGCTTCTGCTTCATGCAGCCCAGCATTTTTCATGATGTACTCTGCATATAAGTTAAATAAGTAGAGTGACAATATAGAGCCTTGACATACTCCTTTCCCAATTTGGAACCAGTCTGTTGTTCCATGTCCAGTTCTAACTGTTACTTTCTGACCCGCATACAGATTTCTCAACATTCATTATAAAGGAGTAGAAACTGAGGTTTGCAGAGGTTAAGACAATTGCCAGAGTTGAAATGTGACATTTCAAAATGAATGACCCTCTATGTATGAAACCTGAAATAATTTCTCCATAGCGCCATAGTGGTCCCAGATGCACCATATAGGACCAAAACCTTCTCCACCTGACTTGTAGGAGGAGCTAGTGATGGAAAATTCAAAGAAAAAGAAGGTGGTTTCCTCCCCCTCTCTCTTCCTTTGTAAACTGTAACCTACTAAGTACCTGGGGCAGCACAACACTCACCTACCAACTGTTGGCCTCACACATGTCCTATTCTAATAAATCTTTTACCTATCCCTTTTCAACCTCCTGCTGAATTCTCTCTGTGCTGAGACATAAAGTGACCTGGGCTCCTCGGAGCCCCTGTAATACCACCTGGCTGTATTGATTCTGATACCATATGGTTGGAGGGCACAGTAACCAGTCTGCTGTCTCTTTCCTTTAGTTCAATAGCATCATGTATCCTTGGGTAGCCATCCTGGGCCTCCTGCTCCTTCTGCCTGGTAAGTGAGCATGTGGGCTGTGATTTGGAAACCTTGAGCTTAGGAGGGTGTAGGGGATGTGTGAATGTGATGGTGGAGAGCACATGTTCTTGGGTTTTCTTGGCACAGGAAAACTGTCCTGGTTTTTCTAGTGGTTAAGAGTCCACGCTTCCAATATAGGTAGTGTGGGTTCCATCCCTCATTAGGGAATTAAGATCCCACATGTCTGCAGAATGGTCAAAATTGTTTATTAAAAAATAAGTAAATCAAAAGAAAAAATGTAATACCATTTGGTGTAACAAGGGAAATTTGAGGGATAGATATCCCATAACTTTCCAAAATAATCTCTGGAAGTGGGAATTAGGAAAAGTACATTTTAGAATTATACTTCTATTACCTAAAGTTTTATAAATAGCATGTTTTACCTTTGTAGCCCAAAAATGATATTTGGTAAAATGAAATATTATCAGAATTACAGGGGAAAAAATAGGCTCTTACTCTATGTAATAATGAGCATTTTATTCGCAGAGCATTTCCAGATGCACAGCCCAATTATAAGTGTGATTAGTTGTTGAATCCCAGATTTCTTTGAAGAACCACTCAGACTACATTTGGCAATGCAGTGTTTTATAAGCCACTACCACAGGAGAGAAATTTTCCTGTCTGTTTTTAAGAGGCAAAGTTTAGTATTTGACTGAATATTCTCTAATTTTTGGTTTCACCTGGGTAAGTGGATCGTGCCCATTCTGGGGCTGTCATCAACTCATGAGCAGGGATCCCTGCTTGAATTTCTTGGATTGATCCTAAATCCCATCATAAGCCTCAGTTTCTCCTGAAAGTATTATAGACTCATTTTTTTAGAACTGATTTCTAAAAGGGTTCCTTGCTTCTGCCTTAAAGTAAAGGATTGTTGTTTTTGTTTTGTCCTGTCCGACTCTCTTTTGAACCCATGAGCTTCCCTAGTAGCTCAGCTGGTAAAGAATCTACCTGCAATGCAGCAGACCCTAGTTCGAATCCTGGGTTGGGAAGATCCTTTGGAGACAGGATAGGCTACCCACTTCAGTATTCTTGGGCTTCCCTGGTGACTCAGATGGTAAAGAAACCTGCAATGCGAGAGACATGGGTTTGATCACTGGGTTGGGAAGATGCCCTGGAGGAAGGCATGGCAACCCACTCCAGTATTCTTGCCTGGAGAACCCCCATGGACAGAGGAGTCTGACAGGCAACAATCCATAGGGTCGCAAAGAGTCAGACATTACTGAGCAACTAAGCACAGTAGCCCTCCAGGCTTCTCTGTCCATGGGATTTCCCATGGAAGAATACTGGAGTGGGTTGTCATTTCCTCCAGAGAATCTTCCCGACCCAGGGAACAAATCTACATCTCCTGCTTGGCAGGAGGATTCTTTACCAACTGAGCTATCAGGGAAGAGTTCAAGTAAAACATTAGCTCAGCTTTTTTTTTTTTTAATAAGAGAGGGGTTGTGAGGTGACATTATTTGCAATAGCTATTTTTAAAATTGCAATAAAAATTGCAAATCAAAACTTTAAATTCAGTAGTTTATAAGCAGATTTCAACTGAGACAGTGATTGAATCTAGGGGAAAGGAAAAGCCATGTATAAGTATTACATATTTAATAAGTAGATACGTGTCAAATACAGGATGAAATATACACACACTCATGCATTGCTGCAGCGTCATTTGTTTCAAATCTTTGGAGAGAAATCTGGTCATATGTACCAAGAGACTGAGCTTATTTCTGCTATTTATGCTGATAGTTTCTCAGTTGGAAATCTGTCATATTAGAAAGTAATCCTGAATATAGCAAAACATTTATAAGAAGTTTCATCTATAAATATATATCAAGTAAATAGTAATATCATCAAATAATATATTAGCATAGAAAAATGCTTATACTAAATTTTAAAAGTTCAAATAATCAGATGATTTCAAACCACGTAAGCTACATAAAGAATACAACGAAAGTAAATTAAAGGTAAATTGTTGAGACTTCATGCTTTGGTTTCTTTTTATCTACTGATGATGTAATATCTTACGAACAAGTGATTGGAGTGGTGGGTCAGTGTGTCACTCTACCCTGCACCTAAACTGGAGATTTCATGCCCATGTATTGGGGCTGAGGGTCATGTAATTGGACTCTGTGTGGACATATCTGGACTGATGGATAGAGTCGTCAATCGGAGAGACAGATGTTTTCATCTAAAGGGAAATATGGGTGAAAGGGATGTGTCTTTTACCACAGACGATGCTGTCCAATCTGACAGTGGCTGGTATTGCTGCCGTGTTGAGCAGAGAGGGTGGTACTGCGATAGGAGAGTCACCTTAGAGTTGTGTGTAATGCCAGGTGAGTTTGTTTTCTTACTTCCTTTGATTACTTCTTAAGAATTTCCAGAGATGAATTTTCTGCTTGATATTAACTTTTTACTAACAGGGAAATAGGAGGCTCCTATAATCTTGTTTTCTAATAACTATTCAATAGAATAACTTGTATTTGTGTAGAATGAAGTGTTAAGATGAACCTTGATTCAAAACCAAAGTCAAGAGAATATTTCCAGTCAGCAAACTTTCTTCTAAAGCAGTGCTTCAGGAGTGCTGTTTGGTTTATGAAAAAGCATTCACTGTTCCACACTGAAACAGAGTGAATATTTCCATGGAGCTGAATATATCCCACTTGAAGAACTGTCCTTTTCTCTCAGATTATGTCTTAGGAGAATTTTTAAATGTCTTTTCTTAACATTTTACAACTTATAGATAGATAGATAGATAATATAAAGTCCTGTCAAGTAAAGAATCCACCCATAATGCAGGAGATGCAGGAGACAAGGGTTGGAACCCTGGTTCTGGAATAGCAACCCACTCCAGTATTCTTGCCTGGGAAATCCCACAAGCTACAGTCCATGGGGTGGCAAAGAGTGGGACGCAACTTAGCAACTAAAGAGCAACAGCAAGTAGATGTATCATTTGCTTAACAATTGTCAATTCCATCTTGTTGCATATACTTTGTATGAGCCTATATAATTTCAACCTTTCCTCTGCCCTGTCTTCCATTTTTTGAAGCAGATTTCACGCCATGTCACTAAACTGCTTGTTTAAAAATCAAAATAGGTTTATTGCAGTTTGAGTGCATTTGCATCTCAATAATTGTTCACTTGTAGCTTTTAATAATTTTATGAAATAACAAATCAGGAAGTTTACATTTTTCCATCTTAATGTAGACATCCTAATTTTCCTTACCACTCGATGAAAGGTGCAGCTTCTTCAGGATTTCTTGGTTTCTGGTGTTCTTTCCTAATAAACGTTCTCTCACTAAAGTCTTCTATTAACAACAGAACACAATATTTTTGGCCTTCATAATCTGTTTTAATTTTAATTTAATGAACTTGATATTATAATCTCTTTTGCACTTGGCTTGTGCCCTTGATGAAGGCAAGTAAAATGTCAGTTCTGATGCAGGAGATAGCTGACTCTGGGGAAACTACATCTAGGAGGCATTTTAAGGAAGCCAAAAGGCTGGTGGGAGGAGGCCACGTGTGAAGAGAATATTTTGAAGCTGAAATTATATGCTTGTTCTGGCTGAATATTTTTAAAAAAATGATATAGAAAGAATAATATAGGAGACTTTTAGTGCTCAGAAATTCTTTAGCAGATGAATATTTATAAAGCTACTGCTCTGTTTTTGGGAAATAGCTACATAGCTGAGTCAAAGTGACTCTCTACCTCCAACCCAATTCTTGCTAAAGTTTTCTTGCACTTTCACAGAATGAGCTTACTTTTCAACCTTATGTTAGGGCTGTTTCTCAGCAGTTTTTCTACCCTTAGCTTTCTAGCTTCTGTCTCAGGAAATACTTCCAAGGAAGACAAATTAAAGAAGCTGATTAGGTTTTTTCATTATTATAGTCCTTTAATAAGAATTTTTGCTTGGTTCCTTTTTTTTTCTCTGTATTTTATTTCAAACTGAGGGGTTGGATTTTACACTTTTAAAAACTTCTGATTACGCTATTAGAACAGGCTCAGCAAACTGTAGCCCCAGGATCAGATCATATTACAAATTACTTCCACCCACTGTTTTATAAATAACATTTTATTGGAAGACAGCCACACTCATTTGTTTACATTCTGTCTATGGCTGATTTGAGCAATTACCACTGAGATCACAGGACCCCCAAAGTCTAAAGCATTTACTAATGCCTTGTACATAACAGGCACAAATAATTGTTGAAAAAAGTTTTTCTTCTTTAAGGCAAAAATTAGCTAATTTCCAAATTAATTTGACTTGATCCCTCAAAAGCTGTTCATACCAATTGTCCCCTATTCAGTCAACTTGGGATTCTAATTTATAGTTTGTAGGGTTGAAATTTAAGAATAATTCTTATAGGCAAAAAAGATGTCTGGTGAGTAAAAACTACACATTCTTGATTCACTCCTGCAATTTTGCTTTTATGCCAGCAGGCACCGTGTTTTGGCTTAATCCCAGTTTCAATTTTCCCTGAGCAGTTCTGAGGTTGGCAGTAAGTGGTTTGGAATCCTATACCATTTCTACCTCTGAAAAGAGTCTAAGTTATTGCCTATTGTTATTATCTCTCCGGTAGAAGAGAACCTTAAAATGTCTGGCTCACTTTCTATCCAAAGCCTACAGCATCTATTATCTAGCACATGGTGTTTGGGTGTGTTGTTTTTCTTTTAAATTGTGGTGTAGTTGATTTACAATGTTGCATTAGTTTCTACTGTACAGAGAAGTGAGTTGGCTCTATGCATACATATAACCTATCCTTCCTGGTCCTCCCTCCCATCCACCCTTCCATCTTACCCCTCTGTGTCACCATAGAGCACCAAGCTGAGCTCCCTGTGCTACATAGCAGGTTCCCACTAGCTATCTATTATCCACAAAGTAGTGTATATATGTTGACCTTAATCTCCCAATCCATTCCACCAACCTCCATCCCTCCCTCTGTCCACTTGTCCACTCTCTATGTCTGCATCTTTAATCCTGTCGTGCAAATTAGTTCATCCGGACCATTTTTCTAGGTTCCATACATGTTTTAATATATTATATTAATATTTGTTAATCTTTTTCTGACTTACTTCACTCCATCTGACAGACTCTAGATCTATCCATCTTTCTACAAATGGCAATGGTGTGAATTAATCTGCACTTAGGATGCAGGTCTGTTGAAAGGGTACCCCTAGGAGTGACTGAAGTAAATGCTATTTATTTGGTAAATATTCCAGTTCTTGGGAACTAGTATTTAAGTCCTAGTCATACACCACTAAAAGGACAAAGATGGTTTCAAGCTCTAGACATTTTTTCCTATCTCACAGATGTTTATGAAGATACATAAATCTGATATGCATGACTAGTCTTTATGAAGTGCTTTAATACAAATCCCAAATGTCATTTTTTATATTGACACCTCCCAAAATATCATCCTTTGAATGCAGGTGTTTCCGTGTTATGACCATGTCTTCATTCCCTTCTCAGTCACAGATTCTAGTTGACCAATGACAAGAACTCAGAGTTCATGGGAGATGAGTCTGAGTTCTGCCGGGACAGTCTCCTTGGTTGGGTTGGTTTACTGGCCCAGCACGAATCTCTAGTTTCCCGCAGCTTAATGAATCCCAGCTTTCATGTTGATTTCCAGCTCCATCTACAACAACAACAACGACCAACACTACTACTACAACAACAACAACTACCACCACTACTCCAACCACCACCACCACTACTCCCGCAACAACAACTGCTACTGCTCCCACAACCACCACCACTACCACAACAATGACTACTACTGCTCCCACAAGCACCACTGCTCCCACAACAACCACCACTACTCCCACAGCCACCAACACTACTCCCACAACAACAACCACCACTGCTCCCACAACCACCACCACTCCCACAATAACAACTACTACTGCTCCCACAAGCACCACGAATACCACAACAATGACTACTCCCACAACATCGACTACTACTCCCACAACCACCACCACTACTCCCACAACAACAACTATCCTACTCCCACCACCTCCACTCCACAACAACCACCACCACTACCACAACCACCACTTTCCCACAACCACTACTCTTCCCACCACCACCACCACTACCCACAACAATGACTATTACTCCCGCACCCACCAGCACCCACAATGACTACTACTAATCCCATCACCACCACCACTACTCCCACAACAACAACCTCCAGAACCACCCTGCTCCCACAACGATTCCTACTACCTCAACCACCAACACTTTCCCACAATGACAACTACTACTCCCATCACCACCACCACTACTCCCACAACAACTCACACTCCCACAACCACCACTACTCCTACCAACAGACCACCCCACATCAACGACTACTACTACTCCCACAACCACCACCACTACTCCCACAACAAAACACACACTACTCCCACAACCACCACTACACCCACACCTGACCACTACCTACAACAACAAAGACTACTCAACAACTACCACAACCCACTACACCACTACTCCCACAAAACGACTACTACTACTTCCCATCACCACCACCACTACTCCCACAAAAACTACTATTACAACCCCAGAACCACCACTACTCCCACAACAACGATTCC
Organism: Nanger dama; assembly: GCA_917880005.1. Lineage (NCBI taxonomy): Eukaryota > Metazoa > Chordata > Mammalia > Artiodactyla > Bovidae > Nanger > Nanger dama. The sequence goes on from CAKJTW010000008.1 coordinate 37,528,966, forward strand.
TACCCACTACCCCTCACCCCAAACCCCCACCACTTTCCCAACAATGACAACTACTGCTCCCATCACCACCACCACTACCTCCCACAACAACCACCACCACTCCCCCAACCACCACTACTACTCCTACAACAACGACTACCCCCACATCAACGACTACTACCACTCCCACAACCACCACCACTACTCCCACAACAACAACTACCACTACTCCCACAACCACCACTACACCCACAACAATGACTACTACTACTTCTACAACCACCAACACTACCTTCCAGAACAACAACTACCACTACTCCCACAAGCACCACTACTCCCACAACAATGACTACTACTACTACAACAACCACCACCACTACTCCCACAACAGCAACTACCACTACTCCCACAACCACCAGCACTACACCCACAACAACAACTACCACGTCTCCCAGAAGCACCACTACTCCCACAACAACGACTAGTACTACTCCCACAACCACCACTAATGACACAAACCACTACTCCCCCCCACTCCTACAGCAAAGACTACTACTACTCTCCCACAACCACCAGCACTACTCCCACAACAATGACAACTACTACTCCCACAACAACGACTATTACTACTCCCACAACCACCACCACTAGTCACACAACAACGATTACTAAACTACTACTCCCACAACAATCACTACTACTACTCCCACAGCAACAACTACTACTACCCCCACAACGACCAACACCACCTCCACAACCCCAAGAACCCCCACCACTACTCCCACAACAACGACTACTACACCCCACAACAACCACCACTACTACCAGAACCACCACCACTACCCACCACTACCCCAACAACCACCACCACTACTCCCACAAAAACGAATACTACTACTCCCACAACCACCACCACTACTCCCAAACAACAACAACGACTACTCCCAACTATTCCTACAAAATGACTACTACTACTCACACAACCAACATCACACTCGAATGACAACTACTACTCCCACAGCCACCACCACTACTCCCACACCGACTACTGCTACTCCCACAACCCACCACTACTCCCAATAACAATGACTACTCCCACACCACCACTACTCCCAAAACAACGACTACTACTACTCCCACAACCAACACCACTACTCCCACAACAACAACTACCACTACTCCCACAATCACCCCCCCCCACTACTCTCCACAACAACGACTACTACACCTCCCACAACCACCACCTCTACTCCCACAAACCCTACAACTCCCCCACCACCACTACTCCCACAACCACCACCACTACTCCCACAACCACCACTACTCCCACAACGACTACTACTACTCTCAAAACCACCAGCACTACTCCCCAAACAACAACTACCACTACTCCCACAAGCGCCACTACTCCCCTACAACATCAACCACAACTACTCCCACAACAACAACTACCACTACTGCCACAACCACCACTACTCCCACAACAACAACGACTACTAACTCACCACTACCACCAATCACCAACTACTAACTCCCACAACCAACCTCTCCCACAACCACCGACCACTCACTACTCCCAACAACCACCACCACTACCCTCAACACGACTCCACCACAACCACCACTACTACTCCACAACAACAACTACTACTACTCCTAACCACCAACACTCCACAACATACTCCCACACCCCACCACCACTACTCCCACCACAAACGACTACTACTCCCCAACCAACACACAACGACTACTACTACTCCCACACCACCACCACTACTGCTACAACAACTACCACTACTCCCACAACCACCACTACTCCCACAAAAAAGACTACTACTCCCACCCACCACACTACCCCAAAACCACCGCTACTCCCAACAACAACTACCACTACTCCCCACAACCAGCACTACTCCCACAACAACCACTACTCCCCCAACGACTACTACTACTCCCACAACCACCACCACTACCTACTCAACAACTACTACTACTCCCACAACCACCACCACACTCCTCAACAACGACTACTACTACTCCCCAATAACAACTACTCACAACAATCCCACAACCACCACCTCTACTCCCACAAACCACCCCCAACCACCACACTACTCCAACAACACCTCACACCACCACCACTACTCCCTCCAACAACCAACACAGCCACCACTACTCCCCACAATCACCACTACTCCCCAGCCACCACCAACTCCCACAACAACAACTCCCACAACCACCAGCACTACTCCCACAACAACAACTACCACTACTCCCACAAGCACCACTACTCCCACAACAACGACTACTACTACTCCCAGAGCCAACATCACTACTCCCACAAGAACAACTACCACTGCTCCCACAACCACCACTACTCCCACAACAACAACTACTACTACTCCCTCAACCCTACACACACTACTTCCACAACAATTACCACTGCTCCCACAACCAACACCACCACTACTGCAACAACTACCACCAGTCCCACAGCACACACTCAACCCAACACCAATGACTACTACACCACAACCACCACACACTACCACCACTACCCCTCCCATCACCACCACCACTACTCCCACAACAACAACTACTCCCACAACCACCACTACTCCCACAACCACCACTGCTACTATCACAACCACCAACACTTTTACAATTACTACTACTCCCATCACCACCACCACTACTCCCACAACAATACTAATGCCCCACAACTACCACTACTCCCACAATCACCATTACTTCCACAACAATGACTATTACCACTCCCACAACCACCACCCCCCCCCCCACAACAAAACCACTACTCCCACAACCACCACCACTACCACTACCCCCACACAACCACCACTACTCCCACAACAGAGACTACTACTACTCCCACAACCACCACCACTACTCCCACAAGAACGACACCACTACTCCCACAACCACCACTACTCCCACAACAATGACTACTACTACTCCCCACAACCACCACCACTACTCCCACAACGACTACTACTCCACTACCATGACAAGTACTACTCCCACAACCACTACTACTCCCACAACACCATCATTACCCCCCCAACCACCGACTACTACACTCCCACAACAACCACCACCACTACTCCCACATACTACCACAACAACGACTACTACTCTCCCACAACCACCACCACTACTCCCACAACAACCACCACTACTCCCAACCACCAATGTCTACTACCCACAACCAACGACCACCCCCCCAGAACCACCACCACCACCACCACTACGCCAACAACCACCACCACTACTCCCACAACAACAACTACGACTACTCCCACAACCACCACCACTATTCCCACAACAACAACACCAGTACTGCCACAGCCACCACTACTCCCACAACAACGACTACTGCTACTCCCACAACCACCACTACTCCCACAGCAACGACTACTACTACTCCTACAACAATGACCAGTATCTCACAACCACCACTACTCCCACAACAACGACTACACCACTCCCCAACCACCACTACTCACACAACAACGACTACTACTACTCCCACAACCCACCACCACTACTCCCACAACAACGACTACTACTACTCCCACAACCAACACCAATACTCCCACAACAACTACTACTCCTACTACCAGCACCACTACTCCCCCAACCACCACTACTACCCAAACCACGAACACTACTCCCACAAAATGACTACTACTACTCCCATAACCACCTCCACTACTCCCATAACAACAACTACCACTATTCCCACAACCAGCACTACTCCCACAACAATGACTACTACTACTCCCACAAGCACCAACACTACTCCCACAACAACAACGTACCACTGTTCCCACAACAACCACTACTCCAACAACAACGACTACTACTACTCCCACAAGCACCAACACTGACTCCTCAACAACAACTACCACTAGTCCCACAACCACAACTACTCCCACAACGACTACTACTACTCCCACAACCACCAACACTTCTCCCACAACGATTACAACTACTCCCACAACCACCACCACTACTCCCACAAAAACTACTACTACTCCCACACCACCACCACTACTCCCACAACACTACCAGTACTCCATCAACCACCACTACTCCCACAACAATGACTACTCCCACTACAACGACTCCTACTTCTCCAAAAACAACACCACTACTCCCCAACAACAACTACCACTATTCCCACAATCATGACTACTATTACAACAAGGATTACTACTACTCCAACAACCACCACCACTACTCCCACAACAACGACTACTGCTACTCCCCCTACCTCCACCACTACTCCCACAACAACAACTGCTACTACTCCCACAACCACCACCACTACCCCCAAAGTAACAACCCCGGTATTCCCACAACCACCACTACTCCCACAAAAGACTACTACTATTCCCACAACCACCACCAGTACTCCCCAACAACAACTACCACTACTCCATCAACCACCACTACTCCCCAACAACAACTACCACACTCCCACAACCACCCCCACTACTCCCCCAACAACAACACCACTACTCCACACAACCACCACCACTACTCCTCAACCACCACTACTCCCACAACAACGACTACTACTACCTCAACAACCACCAACACTACTCCCACAACTACAACTACCACTACTCCCCACCAACCACCACTACTCCCACAACAATGATTACTACTACTCACAACAACCACCACTACTCCCACAACAACGACTACTACTACTCCTACAACCAATGACTACTACTACTCCCACAACCACTAGCACTACTCCCACAACAATGACTACTACTACTCCCACAGAAACCACTACCTCAACAACCACTCTATTCCCACAACCACCACCTTTACCACCACTACCCCAACAACCACCACCACTACTCCCACACAAAGACTACTACTGCTCCCATAACCACCACTACTCCCACAACAACGACTACTACTACTCCCACAACCACCACCACTACTCCCACAACAACAACTACCACCTCCCCCAACAACCACCACCACTATTCCCACACAAAGACTACTACTACTCCCTCAACCACCACTACTCCCACAACAACGACTACTACTACCCCACAACCACCAACACTACTCCCACAACAACGACTACTACTTCTCGCACAACCACCACCACCACTACCCCCACAACAACAACTACCACCACCCCAACAACCACCACCACTATTCCCACACAAAGACTACTACTACTCCCATAACCACCACTACTCCCCACAACAACAACTACTACTCCACAGAACCACAACCACCAACCACCTATTCCCACAACAACAACCTTACCACCACCACCCCAACAACCACCACCACTATTCCCACACAAAGACTACTACTACTCCCATAACCACCACTACTCCCACAACAACGACTACTACTACTCCCACAACCACCACCACTACTCCCACAACAACGACTACTACTTCTCGCACAACCACCACCACTACTCCCACAACAACAACTACCACCACCCCAACAACCACCACCACTATTCCCACACAAAGACTACTACTACTCCCATAACCACCACTACTCCCACAACAACGACTACTACTACTCCCACAACCACCAACACTATTCCCACAACAACAACTACCACTACTCCCACAACCACCACTAGTCCCACAACAACTACTACTACTACTCCCACAACCACCACTAGTCCCACAACAACGAGTACTACTACTCCTACAACAATGACTACTACTACTCTCACAACCACCAGCACTACTCCCACAACAACGACTACTACTCTCCCACAACCACCACCACTGGTCACACAACAGCGATTACTACCACTCCCACAACAATGACTACTACTACTCCCACAACAATGACTACTACTACTCCCACAACCACCAACACTACCACCACTACCCCAACAACCCCCACCACTACTCCCACAATAACGACTACTACTACTGCCACAGCCACCACCACTACTCCCACAACAACAACTACCGCTATTCCCACAACCACCACTAATCCCACAACAACAACTACTACTACTCCCACACCACCAACACTACTCCACAACAACAACTACCACTATTCCCACAACAACCGCTACTCCCACAACAACGACTACTACTACTCCCACAAAAATGACTACTACTATTCCCACAACAACGACTGCTACTACTCCCAAAACCACCACCACTATTCCCACAACAACGACTACTACTACTCCACAACCACCAACACTACCACCACTACCCCAACAACCACCACCACTACTCCCACAACACGACTACTACTACTCCCACAACCACCACCACTACTCCCACAACAACGACTGCTACTACTCCCACAACCACCACCACTATTCCCACAACAACAGCTACTACTACTCCCACAACCCCCAACACTACCACCACTACCCAACAACCACCACCACTACTTCCACAACAACTTCTACTACTACTCCCACAACCACCACCACTACTCCAACAACAACGACTACTACTACTCCAACCACCACCACCACTCCCACAGCCACCACCAGTACTCTCACAATGACTACTACCACTCCAACAACCACCACTGCTTCAGCCACCACCAATACTACCACAACTACTCCCACTACCACCACCACTACCACCACCACTCCCACAACCACCACCACTACTCCACAACAATGACTACTATTATTCCAACAACAACGACTGCTACTTCTCCAACAACCACCAGCACTACTCCCACAACAACTACTAGTACTCCAACAATCACCACTAGTACCAGCACTACACCCACAACCGCCACCATTTCCCCACAACAACTACTACTACTCCAACAGCAATGACTACTACTATTCCAACAACAATGACTACTATTGCTCTTACAACCACCACCACTACTCCCACAACAACTACCACTATTCCAACAACAATGACCACCACTACTCCCACAACAACCACCACTATTCCAATAACTACCAACACTACTCCAACAACCACCACTCTTCCAACTACCACTACCACTACTCCACAAGAAACACCACCACTTCTTCAAAAGCAACCACTAGTACTGCTTCAATAGTAAGCACCACCCCTCCAACCACCACCATTACTCCCACAACCACCACCACTGCTACCACCACTACTCCAACAACCACCATCACTATTCCAACAACAATGACTACTACTATTCCAACAACAAACATCACCACTTCTCCAAAAGAACCACCACTACAACTCCAACAGCAACCAGCACCACTCCAGCCACCACCACCACTGCAACAGCCAGTACCACCACTACTCCAGTAGCAAACACCACTACCCCCAAAACAACCACCGCTGGTTGAACAACCACTATCACTACTCTAACAACAACCATCCCTACTTCAACCACCACCATTACCACCACTCCAATAACCACCACCACTGCTCCCAAAATAAGCACTATCACTACTCCAACAACAGATACCACTACTACTCCAACAACCCCCAACACTACTGCAACAATGACCAGCACCACTACTCCAGCAACATGTACCACTACTAGTACTCCAACAACAGTAGCTACCATGAGGATCTCAACAGCAATGACCCATACTACTCAAGCAACCATGTCTACTCCAACAATGACCAGCAGTATTCCAACAACAATGTCCACCTCTACTCCAAGAAGAACCACCACTATTTCAAGAATGATGACCACCACTACTTCAGTAACAACCACAATCATTCCAACAATGACCACCACTATTATTCCAACTGCAACCTGGAATACTTCAACAACTCTCACAATTACTCCAAAACCAACAACCACCACAACACCAACAAGGAATACTACTGCTGTAACAACCACGATGGTCACCACTGCTCCAGAGAAAATGAGGTCCTCTACCTCTGCTTTTTAATGTCATCACCCACAAAGGTCTTCCAACCAGGTAAGCAGATATGCTTCTTAGCCCAGAAGGCTTTAAAGGTGAGGATATAGACCATCCAAGGGCACTGTGTTAAGGCAGAAATACAATCTAGGGTAAGGATGATCAACAGATTTTCAAATCTGGTTTCACAAAAATCTGAAATTCCCTGCCCTTTCTTACATTCAGAGTTTTTTTTTTTTTTTTTTTATGTCTAAGCATTTTCAGAATGAAGGGAACTCATGGCTATTATCTGATTCTCAAAGGAATTTGTCAATAGTTAAAGAAAGCCAGACCACTGATTTGGATATCTATGTATGATAGTGAATTTGGCCCAGTTGAATATAGACTTCAAAATATGTGGAATGCCAGAACAGGCTCAGATAAATGAGACTCTGTCCTTACAAGGAGTTCTAAGCAGAGATCAAGTATTTTGCTGACTAAGGTCCATCTAGTCAAGGCTATGGTTTTTCCAGTGGTCATGTATGGATGTGAGAGTTGGACTACGAAGAAGGCTGAGCACTGAAGAATTGATGCTTTTGAAGTGTGGTGTTCGAGAAAACTCTTGAGAGTCCCTTAGACTGCAAGGAGATCCAACCAGTCCATTCTGAAGGAGATCAACCCTGGTATTTCTTTGGAAGGAATGATGCTGAAGCTGCAACTCCAGTACTTTGGCCACTTCATGCGAAGAGTTGACTCATTGGAAAAGACTCTAATGCTGGGAGAGATTGGGGGCAGGAGGAGAAGGGGACGATAGAGGATGAGATGGCTGGATGGCATCACTGACTCAATGGATGCGAGTCTGAATGAACTCCAGGAGTTGGTGATGAACAGAGAATCCTGGCGTGCTGCGATTCATGGGGTCACAAAGAGTCGGACACGACTGAGCAACTGAACTGAACTAAACTGAATTTATTTTGAAACTGAAGCCAACACTTCAGGATAAAATTTCAATGAAGTTAATTTTCCTTTGTTTCCTGTATCAGGAACCATGCTAACTGCTTTACAAGTATTAAGCCACTTAATTCTTATGACAACTCTATGAATTGTAGGTGTGATTCAGTCCTATTATGTATTCCTGAGTCCTGAGGAATGAAATGCAAGCACATTGTTGACAGTCATATGACTAGAAAATGGTTGAGTCTGGATGTCCCCATTAGTTTGAATGTTGGGCCTTTTCTGCCTCCTATGATGAACATAGAGCTTATATTTGGGTGAACTTCTGATCTGACATCATCACTGGAAAAGCCTTCATATTGAAAAGCCCTGTCTTTTCAGGTTGTCAGTAACTTACATAGTTTTACATACTTCATCACTGAAAAGCCCTGTCTTTCCAGGTTGTCATTGACTTACATAATTTTGCTGCTAGCATCCTTTATTTATTTATGTAGCATATAAATGTTATTTATACTGATGAGAATGTAAACATCAGTTTCAAGGACTTTAGAAATTTAGAATCCATGTGTTTGTTTCTTCAATTCAGGCTACATGATTCATACTTCAAATTTTAGTTAGATAAAAGTTTTGGTTTAATAGAAATGGAGATTAATTTCCTTTATGGGTTGGAAAATAGTGTCTCATTCTGAGGACATATTTACATTCAATCATTCTATTTTTAGTATTAAAAGATAATGTTTTAGTGAACATTCTCTCTCTTTGATATATCCTGAGAAATAACAGAAATGTCACAACCTCTTAGGTAAAAAGTCTGATAGAACATATTGATTTCCCCTCACTCCCATTCAACCATGTGTGTATTCAACTTGAGAAATCTGAAGGATTAGATTTTGGACAGAGTTTGGAAGAGAGTTCTTTAGGTTAAAACTGGGATTTTAAAGTCATAAAAGTTTGTGAAACAAACAAACAAACAAAACAAAGCAAACTTAGTTCCAGGCAGCAAACACACTATAGCATCTGTTGATTTTCTTAGTATTGACTTAGTTTTTTAATAGTTTGTGCTGACAGAAGTGGATGGATTAGTACCCCTGGTTTGGGGATCATGTGTAAGCTATGGCCTTTGTTTAAAGCAGAATTTCAGAAGGAAAGTGTTAGTGTATTTGTCCATGTGACCTCCTAGGGGATATAATTCATTGAGTATTATATGTATCCTGATGGAGATGGTTGGATGGCATCACTGACTCAATGGACATGAGTTTGGGTAAACTCTGGAAGTTGGTGATGGACAGGGAGGCCTGGCGTCCTGCGGTTCATGGGGTCACAAAGAGTCGGACATGACTGAGTGACTGAACTGAACCGAACTGATGGTTTCCTGAAGAGTTTGAAATTAGATTTGAATTTTAGCAGATCCAGTGCAGAGTCATTTATGTTTACATGCATTTCCTCTCTGTGCATCTGTCCATACTAATTACCTAAAATATTTCTATAATAGTTGGAAGTAAAGTCATAGGAACAAGGAACGGAAAAAAAGCCCACAGAGACCCAAACTAGGGAAAGAAGTTAAGCTCAAGAGTTCTTTTGCACAGATTTAATAGGAATGAAGACTCTGATCATCTTATTTTCTTTTATTGTCCTGTTCTTAGTTTCTAAAGAGAGTCCTATCCTGTTATAAATTTGAGAATTAGGGGAAGCAAAAACAAAATAAAAAGCCACTACCTTGGAGATTCCTTTAAAAACTAGGAATAAATCTACCATATGACCCAGCAACCCCACTCCTGAGAATATACTCTGAGAAAACCACAGTTCTAAAAGAAACATGTACCCCATTGTTCATTGTAGCACTATTTACAATAGCCAGGACATGGAAGCAATAGACATCAATAGATGTCCATTGACAGATGAATAGATAAAGAAGATGTTATACATATATACAATGGAATATTACTCAGTCGTAAAAAATGAATTTGAGTCAGTTCTAGTGAGGTGGATGAACCTAGAGCCTGTTATACAGAGTGAAGTAAGTCAGAAAGAGAAAAACAAATATTGAATGTTTACACATATATATGGGATCTAGAAATATAGTACTGATTAACCTATTTGCAGGGAAGGAAAGGAGATGCAGAAGTAGAGAACAGACTTGTGGCACAAGTTGGGGAAGAAGAGAGTGGGATGAATGGATGAAGTAGTATTAACATACGTACACTATCATGTGGAGGACGGAGACCTGGTAAGAAGTTGCTGTATAACACAAGGAGCCGTCTGGCACTGTGTGATGACCTAGAGGGGTGGGATGGGTGAGGGATGAGGCTCAAGAGGGAGGGATATGTGTGTAGTTTGTGTTCCTGTCTGGAGGAAGCCAACTCAACATTGTAAAAATTAAAAACGAACAAAAGAAATGACCAAGAAACAACACACACACACACACACACACACACACACACACAAAATTAGCTCAGAATAAGAGAAGAGGTGATGCTGAAATGTGAAGTCCATGGTGAGGAAGTGGAAAGAGGAAGACCAATGAGGGGCAATAAGAAAAGCCCAGGTCTGTAATCTCATGTCTAAGCAGTAAATACCACTAACTTGCTCTAAAATTCTGTGGGACTCTCAGAGGAAGAGATATAAAGATCTTATTAAGAGGCAAGGGATCAACTCTTAAGGTAAGGTGAGAGGTCTGATGGAAAATAAAGAGAAGGGAAAAGGAAATATAGCTCTGAGAATTCTTACTGAAGCTTTTTGTTAGTCAGATAATGCAGGAAATCATTCTTACAAAAGGAGTGACCAGAACACAACTGCAGAAAGAGCCAGGGTACCAGGCTCATTACCAAGACTCAGACACTGGACAGTACTATTACCTGGAAAGGACCTCAAGGAATTGAGTACTTTTAGTATGTTTTCTGTGCTGGTCAGCATGTGCATCTCCGTGGAAAGACATGTGGATGGATAGTTAGGAACTTGAATAAGGTCAGGAAATCTAGATTGGATTTCTTGTGAAAGGAGTCGTGTGGATTAGTGCCAGGCCATTCTCCACAAAAGTGAAATGTCATTGGGTATGAATAAAAGTTTACTTGGGTGTCCTGCTTACAATGCACTGCTGTAGACCTTAGGGGATCCTAGGAGTATAAAAAGCGAAATAATTCTGTCTGTTGGTAGGCTTTCAAGATCACTGTCTAGATCAAATTTATTCATGATGATGAAATACCTATATGTCAATGTAATGCCTCAAGGTTATCCTTTGATATTTATCTAAGAAAGATTTAAAGGGTAATTCCTGATTTTAGCTTTGTGTTTTATTTTTGTTGGAGGTGGAAAATTTCCTCCATAACTGTACATGATTCTTCCATTCTTATCATTCCAGTGCTTTCTTTATCTTCTCCAATGCAGACAGCAGAAAACCAGCCTACCATAACGCATGAAACCAATGTAACATCATCACACTCTTGCTCAACAGGTAACTTCTGTTTCTTTCCTGAACACCTTGTTTAACCATTTCAGGTCAGTGTTCTCATCTCTAAAATGCGATTAAGGAAATTGGTATAAGCATATATAAAGCACTTTGTATATGCTAGATAATCAGTAAAAGAGAATCCTGTATTTGACCTATAGTTGCTTATGATGTGCAACAGTATATGTTCTGTATGACAAAATAGATATTTCAAAACACTATTAAAATTTGCACATCAAAATTTTATGCTATAATATCCTGTTATACTGGGGTATTATGTCATTTAAGATGCACTGGCCTTGGGACTGATGTTACATATTTTCTAAAGCAAGTTTGGATCAATGGGCAAGCTGGAATATAATGTAGGACTTAGATGGCTCCTGTTTGAGGTATCTTGGTACATTTCATTCATGTTTTGAATGTAAAACCAGTGTGACATCCATTTTAAAAACAGTGGTTCTGCTCTTTGGATGTGTAATGGCCTCTGAGCACTCGCTGGCAGTTTCTTAGCTGTCATGAAAATATTGATTATCTGCCTGGGCTGTGCTTAGTCACTCAATCATGTCTGACTCCCTGTGACCCCATGAACTGTATCCCATCAGCTCCTCTGTCCATGAGATTCTCCAGGCAAGAATACTGGAGTGGGTTGCCATTTTCTTCTTCAGGATTTGCTATTTCCTTATTTTATCTACCTATAAGTGGCAATTTTTAACCTAGTTCTGAGACTGAGCTACTATGACTCCCCTAAAACTATATGTGAACTTCCCATGAACATACATTTTCACAGTTAAAGATGGAAAAAAAAAAAAGGTTCATTTTGGAAGGGTCCATGACAAAATGGTTAAAAAGCATAACTTTCTTAACCATTGAGGTTAAGTTAGTAAATATTTTTAATTTGGTATAACTCTTGTACTGCCTACAGCATTTGGCCATATGATTATTAAACTTTTCACTCATCACCAGAAGGCATGTGAATGTACTTGGTGTTTACAGTGAAACTTTAGTATTTTTGTAATTCTACTTAATTTTCCTTCTTGTTGAGCAGATGGAAAAGGCATGGTGACACAGTCTCCAGATCCCCTTTGGCATTGCAATGGGAGTGTAAGCATATTCCTTACTTCTTTATTAGCCTGATTCACTTGTATGTTTCCTTGGAAGCAAGTTACATTTAGAGAGTATTATTGTAAGTCTTGTTCACAATTGATTCTTTCTCATTCACAAAGTAAAGGAAGAAAAGAGTTTGACTCATTAATAGGGATGCTTTCATTGATTAAAGCATTCATTAATTTTAGAAGTTTATATAGATGCACTAGTTTGTTAGAAATATCTGAAAAGTGATATTTTAATCTACCTTCCCCCTCTTCACACACACAGTACAGACTTTCTCCTGACCAAAAAATTCAAAAAAAAGAGTGAAGTAATTCACAGATAATCAGATACTATCAAGCAATATTTTAATCATTTTAGAGAAATAACATACCTTGAGTTGATGTGGTGGGATGGGGACCATCCAAACTAAAAATACTATGTAAATGAAAGCTTGCTTGCTTAAATATAGGCCCCTTATTGTCCTTTTCCAACCTTATTGTTCTCCTATAGAGAATTTTTGAGGCACTGCTAAATCTTTCTATATGTAAACCTTACCATATGATGACTTTTTAAGATACTAAGGTCTTGAACAACTTTGTGATTCTGTAGTATGTTCTCACACTTTTCCACAGTTCACTTGAGAAAAAGCTCAGGGTATCCAGTCTCATGATGTTCATCAAAGCCTCATCTTTGTGAGTAAGTTACAAGAATTTACCAGTAGGATCTTTTGGCTTCCTTGAGTGAAACAACTTTCCTTTCACTATAAGCAAATAAATCTTAGAAGCAACATAAATGAAGAGATTCAGGAATGAAAGTAATCCTGATTATAAGTGGTGAGTAATTGCAGCAGAACCATTGTACGTGAAAGTCAAGCTCAGGAAAAGTGGGATTATTTAGTGTGAGGCCAGATGGCATTATATTGCATACCTTAGTGACAATGAGAACACCACAACATAGGAATTATATGAATGATTTTAACCACTCTGATGGTATGGGGCACTGACTGATCTGATGGATATGGGCTGAATTTGTTTATGCCTGTTAAACAGAAAAAGTGCTACTGTGTAACTGACTGTTGTGCTCCTTAATACCCAGATTTACCCTGAATTAAAAAACAATTCTGAATGATGGGATTGTTCTTAAACTCAGTTACCTGCAGGACAGGTATCTTTAGCAGCAAGTAGAAACCAGTTCACAATAGGCAGTAGCAAAATCTTGGACTTTTTGTATCTTGACTCTGAAGATGTCAAGGTGTCTCCCAGATGTCCTAAACCCAAGCAGCATACCTTTCAACCCAGCACATCACCTTCTTGAACTCTCTGTTAAGGAGAGAATTGAACAAACATGTCAGGGTGTGTAGGAAAAGGTGTTCATTGCTGCTATTTATGATCATGAAAGTGTTATAAACACCCTAATGTTCAATGATAAGGGATTAATTACTTCAGTCAGTTAAAGATGCTCACTTATTGCTATTAACAATTTTGCCACTGCAGTGAATTACTGACATAAGAAGACAGTGTCAATTGTTAAGTGAAAAAACGAACTTGTGAAATGTTATATATACTATATATTGAACATAGTCACTGTTTCCGTTAAGAAAAGCACTAGAAGAATAAAGTCCTCGACGAGTGTGTAAAAATACTAATAGTGGTTGTTTCTGGGTGTTGGGATTATGTTTTATTTTTATGCTCCTTTCTTTATCTCGAGTTGTACATTCTGAAATCAACCTGCAGTGTTTATGTAACATAGTATTTTTAAAAAGGAAACAAAGCCTGCTTCCTGTAACTCCATCTCCCATCCAAATACTGTCCCATCTTCACAAATAAGGTGATAACGCAACTTTTCCCTTCCAAGACACTGGCCTTTTCCCTTTTAATCAAGGACAGCTCAAATGCTAAGTTATCCTCTTCTCTATTCCTATTAGTGTTTATCAGAAAGTACCTAATATACCTTACCCAAGCACTTTCTTTAATTTGCATTTGACAAACAGAGAAACAGAAGTTCAGAGAGGCTAAATAACTCATCCAGGGTCACACAGCAACTGAGTAAAAGAGCTGGGATTCTGACTCTAGAGTTTAACCTCTTATGCAGGAAGAGACATGAGACTTAAACATTTCTCTGACCATCCACTTTGTTTCTATTAAAATCGTATCTAATGGGAACTCTTTAGATTTAGAGTTAAGCTATGTAAAGGGGCAGAGCATGATGCCTGGTGTATTTCAGGTTTAATAAAAGGAGGTGATGATCACTTATGAACCACACTAGGAGAGTCAAATAAACTGTATTTTCTTCAATTTCTCAGCATTTTAATTGTTAAGCAGAGCCATACATCTGAGCAGCCACTTTCAAGTCCATTTGTGAACCCATAGATATTACCTTGAGTTCTCCTGAAAAGAAAAAGTGTTGAATCAAGAGCCAGATTCAAAATTGAGCTCATTCAGTTAACATTGCCACATCAGTTTATATAGGAACAGAAATTGTTGTTTTCTAATAAGAGGATTATTTATGAAGGTGGCTACTGTTGGTTGTTCGGTTGTGTCTGACTCTTTGTGACCCTCTGGACTGTAGCCCTTCAGGCTTCTCTGTTCATGGAATTCTCTAGGCAAGAATACTGGAGTTTGTTGTCGTGTCCTACTCTAGGAAATCTTCCCAACCCAGGGATCTCCTGCATTGTAAGCAGATTCTTTACTGTCTGAGCCACCAGGGAAGTATGGAAATACCTTATCAATTTTTTAAAATATGCATTTAAAAATACATATAATAATGCATATTCATTTGAAGCTTAGAGTTTCAGTTTTGACAAATGCATACAGTTCTTTAAGTATGTTTACATATGTATATACAACATACATATCGTGTATGTTGCAAAATATACAATATTTCCACCATCCCAAATACATTTTGAATTTTAAATTGTCTTAGAATTTCACCATATAGCTATAACTTCAGATCATTTGGTCTCACCCATCATAATCCAAAACTAGCCAAGGGCCAATAAGACAAATATGTCAGGGTGCATTGTTTTCAAAAATGTTTTCTACTCATAATTCTAACATGACATTTTTTTTCTTTTAATCAGCTGATGTTTCCTTAGGCTGTGACATTGACACAAGATACTTGGATATGCATCAACAAGGGAGTCTGTATTGGAATATCTGTTACAATCTCAGTATTATTCCTCACATTTTTGGTATTCATGATTAATAAAAGTAAGTCACCTCAGAACTGTGCCCGCAAGAGTATTCTTGATCTAACCTGCCTATAACCCTACATTCCACATGATTTCAATTTCACGTAATTTTCTTTATTGGTTCTTACATTATTCTTTTTCTTTTTATTTCTCTTAAATTATTGTCCCATAAAGAGAAACATGTTATTTAAATTCTCCATAGAAGAAATTAAATATGGAGAATTAAGAATTGGTTGGGTAGAGCTGGAATTTGGAAGTCAACAAGCCAGTATAATATATAAGATTTGCTCACTCTTCGTTTTCCCCTCCCCTCAAGACCAATTTCTGTCCCTATAGGGGGTGAAATTGTTGAGGTTTTACAACATCCAATTAACAGAAGAAGCAATAAGTTATTGGGAGGGTACATGATATCAGGGCCAGGAGGAGATGGAAGGTTTTTGTAAGGCAATCATCCAACGTCTCCTGGTTTCCTTCCACCAGTTGAGTGTGTGTGTTTAAAACCTGTCATCTATGAAAGAAACACAATCTCCCACCTTTTTTTTACAGTGAAATATAATGGCATCAAAGTAACTTATGGCATGTGGGTAAATATACTAAATCTTTTATTAATATGTGATGCTTTACATTAAGGGGCTTATTTGGCTCCTAGATTCAAAAAAGTTACCTGGAGTTGTCAAGGAAAGGATCCACAATTATTTTCTTTCTCTTCCTTTTTAAAAATAGTCTTTCTAAACATAAATTTTAAAATATTTTTTCTAATTTGTCAGGCTTTGAGATCTGTACAGATTTTATTCATATTAAAGTAATAACAGAAATAAAATACTAGTTTGGAAAAAACATCTCATGAACTCCTTGGCTTACATGTTTAATTTTCTCTTTATTTCTTCCCCAATTTAGGTAATTTATTCTTGAGTAATAAGCTGGAGCTACGATGGTAAGTTTGAAATGGTTTGTGTCAATGATTCTTTTAACAATTCTTACTCTAGTAAAAATGTTCTCTCTCTCTCCTCTATTCCTTCTGAACTCCCCATTTTATACTCTGGATCCTGAAAAATCTAGTATATAGAGAACCTCCACTGCTTCCAACCTTCCAGTGATGATTTTAGCATCTCTGTATTCTCTGCAAATGTGCTAGAACTGCTACAGAAGCAGCACCTGAAATCAGAGCTCAAAGAACAAGAACTAATTTGCAGGGTTGTTGTTGGTTTTTTTTTTTTTTTTTGATTGGCCTTTAGAATGGGTTGTTTGGTACATTATTTGATTTCATTCAGTGCTTTGTTTATTGAATGTATATTAGACACCTATTCCAAAGAGATGAGCAAAAGAAACAGAAAACATATAAATGAATAAACAGTGTACTTTCAGAGCTTTCAAAGAAATACCACGGGGACTACAGTAGCAGGGCAACAGGTTATGTGAGTGAGCCCCAAAGGAGCAGAAGGCAGCTCTGCAAAGGTCTGGAGGAGGACAGCTCCAGGCTGAAGACACACAAAGGCAGGGGGTAGGGATGTGCCCTCTCCATGGTTCCCACCATTCCCTATGGTTCCACTCCAGCCTACTCTACTCAGTTAGTTGTGTGGTCTCATAGGCATTTGAACTTACAGTTGTACAAATCTACCCCACTTCCCAATGACAAGTTAACTCCTCTCTATGCATCCCTGTAGTCATTTTTGCAAACACCTATAAAGGTGGGAAACCACTACTTCCTTCCAAATCTAAACAGCCTGCAGCATCTGGTCCAGCTTGGGCTTTAAGAAAGGTTTTTCTTTGATAAAATCCACCCCTCTTAGTCCATCATCCATTATTCCTAGTTCTCTTTCATTGGATGTTTGTACACAGCCTTTCCTATTTCTGACTTAAGGCTCTCATGAGCCCGTCCACAGAACACGCCTTGAATAATCCCTAGCATATTGCAAGTGTACCATCGATGCTGGCTTTTATTATTACAGGCATGCCCTTCCTAGCAATAAACCTGTGAGACACGAACTAGTATTACTCTCAGTTTATGGATTAGAAGACAGGATTAGAGATGTTAAGTGACATCCAAGGTCACATCACACAGCAGGTAAAAGACTCCATCTTAGGCCTCTTAGAGTAAAAACACAGACTTCTTGAAGTTTTTGACTATCTGATTATAAAAATGTATGAAAAATATACTCTCTATGAGAAGAAAAGCATGGAAGATAGCATCCTTATAGTTCATTTTTGTCCTTTCACTGTTAACTTTTATTAAAGTTTCACCTTTTATCACCTAGTTAGAAAATACTATTTTAGAAAATACTGTATATTATAGAAAAGAAAGCAAAACAAAACAAAAGGAGTATTTCCTCATGCTGTTATTTTTGGGGAAGCTATATCATGTTATTTTTGGGGAAGCTATATCACATTGACTCATTTTGAGCTACTAACATTTAAACTGTTTCTACACATGTATGACTAATCTGTTTAAAGATCGTAGCTGAGTGAGGGTTCAGTGCATTTTATATCATTTCTGGGCAGACTTAGGTAATAAAAATAGTGACTGCATACAAACTCTAAAAAAAGTAGCTATATCAAAGCTCCACAAATGACCTTTTCCTACACCTGATGTGTGAGCGTACATGGTATACAGCTCATGTAAACCACGGCTTTCTAATTCTCACCATTTCATCAGAAATCTTTCTCACCACAGAAAGATTTATGATTCCATGATCCAGTATAGACTTACATGAAATAATCCTATTTTTCTATATCCAGTATGCTCTTATGTTTTGTATATCGATATGTATTTATCCTAAATACAGGAAATAGATGACTAAATAGATTTAATTTAACCCTCACTAAAGAGTTACAGTCCACAGTTGGGAAAAAAAAAACCAGCCAAACCATTTCCTGGTCATCTTTGAGAATGTGCGTCCTGGTTTAGTACTTCCATTTGATGTCTTATATTAGTCTTCTTAGATTTTTCCGTTTTTGTATTCTGGTAGATAAGTATCTTGAAGGAGACCAGTTGAGTTTTTGAAATGACTGCTGAGGATTTCTACTTCCCTATTACACAGACTTCCCTGCAATTTCATGTTTACAACTCTGGAAGCTTCTTTGCTTTTCATAGGCTTGTGAATGGAGCTCTGGGAAATGCAAATACCCAGTATGCCTGAACATAAACAATTGTGTTGTTCATACTTGAGAAATGGTCTGCTTTTCTCTTATTCATGTTATTCTTTTTGCAGTGTGATTCCATTGCAGTGTGATTCCATTCCATTTGAACTCTCAAGTTCAAATTTTGAAAAATGCCGACATTATTGATGACCAACTTAAAGTCAAGGATTAAGATCCAGTGGCCTTCTAAGATGTTATGCCCTTGACTGTAGAAGACAGTGACCAGATATTACCATGTCAGAGTTCTTTCAGGCAGCAGGACAATTTTTAGTCAGTTTCCAGCGGCATTTCAAGGAGTCAGGGACATTGGGTGCAGCCCATCTGTGTAGAGTCAAGTTCTGTCACACAGTCCTAATTTTTTATACTAAATATGTCTCAGTCTTTCTGGTGATTCCTAAACATGCCATGTACTCTTTGGAATTGTATATTCTCTTAAGTCCTTACAAAACCTGTTATCCATCAAGAATTCTCATCATGGAGACAAAAACACCACCTCTATTTCAGATATCAAGGCTGTCCAGAACAGCTGACTACAACTTAAAATCAGCAAACCCAACTTGAGATTAAAAGATTTAACATGAAAGCATTTCATGATCCCTTTTTTTTTTAATTAAGTTACTTCAAATATTATATTCCTTAGGAACTCTCAAGGGTTTCAAATCATGGGTGTACAGTTTTTTTTTTTAACATGATTTCAAGTCCCACCTTTATTTTGTTATTACACACACACACACACTCACACATATATAATGATATTAACATTATAATGACATCCAATAAGGCAAGTCCTCTCACTATTCTTTTTCATAATGTCCCTGTATATTCTTGTTAATTTATCATTACAAACAAGCTTTTGATTATTTTATAAAATTCCAACATAGTAAATCCTGTGTATCCTAACTTAATTTGGAGAGATGATTTTTGTGATATTAAATCTTCACATCAAAGAACATGGTTTATCTTTTTATTTATTTATTTTATTAAATTAATTTGTTTATTTTAATTGGAGGCTAGTTACTTTACAATATTGTAGTGGTTTTGCCATACATTGACATGACTCAGCCATGGGTGTACATGTGTTCCCCCTCCTGAGCCCTCCTCCCACTTCCCTCCCCATCCCATCCCTCAGGTTCATCCCAGTGCTCTGGCCCTGAGCACCCTGTCTCATGCATCAAACCTGGACTGGAGATCTGTTTCACAAATGGTAATATACATGTTTCAATGCTATTCTCTCAAATCATCCCACCCTCGCCTTCTCCTTTGAACATGGAGTTCAAATGTCCGTTCTTAAGGACCTTAAGGGCCTTGCCAATTGTGAGTTGGCATTTTTGATGATCCCAATAATCCCTAAATTTTTTTCCACACACCCATCAGTGTAATAAAAGGAACCAGGATCTGATTGTGCTATGGGAGCTGAAAATCCTCCCACTGCTCCCCAGTGGGTACAAGTCCCTACTCCATCCTAAGCCCCTCCCAGTTTCTCCCTTGTCCACTCCATGCAGCCCCTCCATGCAGTGCTCTGGCAGGTAGAAATGCCTCACATACCCACTCTCCACTCTGTAGGTCAGCATGTCTTGGGGAGATGCTTATCTGCTGTCTCTCCACCAGGCATGCCATCCCTCAAGGTTCATCTCAACCTTAGCCTCCTCACACTTTCTCACCTCATCCCTGTAGACAGAATGCATCCCCTCCCCTGAACCCCTCTGTGCGGCCCATTGTAGTCTCTCTATGAATAATATGGAGCACCTCCCATGTGCCAGGCATGGTGCCAGTGCCTAGCTCAGGTCCCTCTGCAGGAGGCCAGCACCCACCTAACCTGTGTTGCATTAGGGGTGAATTACAGAGACCCCCTCCTCCTTCTGGCTGACAGAGCCCTGGAGCCAGGGCAGCGACGTGTCAAATAGAATCTCTACAAACTGTAACCATGAATAGTGACCCTATAACGTGGTCTTGTAACCTGAGAGGTGTTCAGATCACTGATGCTTGTTATACTGAGCTCTTCGAGGGAAGTGTATGTAGTTTCCTAGCATCCAGTTCACACAAGACTCATCCATAACAATTAGTGAACACATTGACTGAAAAAGTGTTCCCTAGAGCCTTCTAGTCAGGGAATGAGATGGTTGGACGGCATCACCAGCTCAATGGACATGAGTCTGAGCAAGCTCCAGGAGTTGGTGATGTACAGGGAAGCTTGGTGAGCTGCAGTCCATGTGTCATGAACAGTTGGACATGACCGAGCAACGGAACTGATCTGAGAGCCTTCTTGTGTGTGCTGGGGGTGGGATGGGGAAGAATGTCTCTAAAACTAGAAACTACCCCCTTCCTATGACTGGCTGGAGTATGAGAGCCTGTGTGAACCCCAGCAACTGAGACTAGTAATTTTCAAACGTGATTGCATATTAGAATCACCTGGGAACTCAGACCCTGACCAATCAAATTAGGATCTCAATAGCTGGGGCTGAGGTAGTGTTGTGGTAGTTCAGTTGGAGAGCTGGTTGGAAGAAAAATTTGCAGGGGCAGAGTATTACAGAAAGTGAATTTACTAAGAAAAAGAGCAGAGATAATGTAGGCACTGGGAGCACAGTGGGCCAACCTCCTGATAGGTCAGAGAGAGCCGACTGTTGGAAGAGCGGGCGAGCTCAAGGGAGAACCAGTGCTTTTTGTGGGCTAGTAGCCAATTTTTATAGCCTCTAACAAAGAAAATTCCTGCTGGAAAGATGGCATCATCATCGGTGATTGGCCAGGGTGCTATAGGGTGAGTACCAGAGTGGGTATTTTTGCTTAATAGGAGTAAGGGAGCTGGCCAGTAAGAAGCAGGGGGTTTTGGCAATGGTTACATTAGGACTTGTGGGATTTATCCCTGGGTTGGGAAGATCCCCTGGAGTAGGAAATGGCAACCCACTCCAGTATCCTTGCCTAAAAAATTCCATGGACAGAGAAGCCTGGTGGGCTACAGTCTAAGAGGTCACAAAGAGTCAGACAGCATTAAGCTAATGAGCACCCCCCACACACAGTGGAGCTCAGTCACGTCCAGAGGTGGCCTTGGTTCTGGGCTGGGCCTCTGTGGCCTCAGTACAAGCCTCACACCTGTAATCTTCACATGGGACTCCACAGGCAGTGCTAAACTTCTCAGTCTCCCCAGGTGATTTCAATGTGTAGTCGAGCTTGAAAGTAGTTGAGCACTGACCTAGAGACTTGGAAAAGAAAGATGACGGCATATTTTCTTGTGTGTGACAAATGCTCTAGAAAAGCGTGAGAGATACACGCTAAAACAGGAACACATCAACACCGGTCCGTTCCGCGGCAGGTAAGCCACCAAGTGGGGAAAGGGCAGAATGCCTGGCGACAGCAGATCTGTCTTCCTTGGCAACCACATGATGCTGGTGCAGCCTGGGAACAAGAGGTCTGGATGCTGCCATGCTTTTGTAAGGCTTCTCAGGAAGCTGGCCCACAGCTGTCTCCTTTAACCATCCCTGGGCCTCCAAAGAACTGAATGTTTTCTTCTACCAGTTGTAAAAACAAGCAAAGAAGAAAGTCCCCTTTGGCCTGTGAGGAAGTGCTCTAAGGTAACCTTCTGTGTTTTGTGCTGTCGACTGCTGAGATGGGGTGTGCTCTGTCTGGCAGTTTCTGCACCTGCTGGAGCCAAAAATACTTGGGTAATAAATTATTCACATATTTCTCAATAGACTTTATTTTTTAGAGCAGTTTCAAGGTCACAGCAAAACTGAGGGGGAAGTACAGGGAGTTCCCATATGCCTGTCTCCCTCTCCCCAAAATACACAGCCTCACCACTATCCACATGTATCCCAAGCTTTGTGCATCAGTGTTGGTATATTGATGAACCAATATTGATACATCATTATTAATTATTAACTGAAGTCCATAGTTTATTGGAGTTCAAACTTTGTGAGATGCATTCTAAACGTTTTGACAAGTGTATCATTATATGTATCCACCATTACCAAATCATGCTAAACAGTTTTATTGCTCTACTTACTGCTCTAAAAATCCCCTCTGCTCCACCTATCCTTTCCTTCCTCCCCTCAAACCTGCGACAACCACTGACCTTTTAATTGTCTCCATAGAAAGATCATACCTTTTCTGAGATTTCATGTAGTTGGAATTACAGAGTATCTATATTGTCTTCTTTCACTTGGCAGTATGCAGTTAATGTTCCTGTTTCTTTTTGTGGCTTCATAGATCATTTCTTGTTATTGTGGAATAATATTTTTAAGTGTAACAGTTTGTTCATTGACCTATAGAAGGGCATAATAGTGGCTTTCACATTTTGGCAACTATGAATAAAACTGTTAAAAAAAATTCATGTGTAGGTAAGCGACAAGTGAAGTCACTCAGTCATGTCTGACTCTTTGCGACCCCGTGGACTGTAGCCCACCAGGCTCCTCCGTCCATGGGATTCTTCAGAAAAGAATACTGGAGTGAGTTGCCATTTTCTTCTCCAGGGGATCTTCCTGACCCAGGGACTGAACCCAGGTCTCCCACATTGCAGGCAGAGGCTTTAACCTCTGAGCCACCAGGGAAGCCCATAAAGGTGCATGATCAATGGATTGTATGGTAAGAGTTTGTTAAGTTTTGTAAGAAATTACTAAACTGTCTTCAAAAATAACTAAATAGCAAAATGACATTTTTTAATTCTCATCAGCAATAAATGAGAGTTCCTTTTGCTCTACATCCCTGTCAGCAATTGGTGTTGGATTATAACCATTCTAACTGTCCTTTTCTTAAAATTATTTTTTTATTGAAGGGTAATTGCTTACAGAATTTTGCTGTTTTCTGTCAAACTTCAACATGAATCAGCCATAGGTGTAGATATATCCCCTCCCTTTTGAAACTCCCTCCCATCTCCCTCCCTATCCCACCCCTCTAGGATGATATAGAGGCTCTGTTTGAGTTTCCTGAGCCATACAGCAAATTCCTGTTGGCTATTTATTTTACATATGGTAATTAAGTTTCTATGTTACTCTTTCTATACCTCTCACCCTCTGCTCCACTCTCCCCACGTCTACAAGTTTATTCTCTATGTTTCTCCACTGTTACCCTGTAAATAAATTCTTCAGTACCATTTTTCTAGATTCTGTATATATGTGTCAGAATACAGTATTTATCTTTCTCTTTCTGACTCACTTTATTCTGTATAATAGGTTCTAGGTTCATCCACCTCATTAGAAACTGACTCAAATGTGTTCCTTTTATGGCTAATATTCCACTATGTATATATACCACAAAATCTTTATTCATTCATCTGTCGATGGACATCATGTTCTAGCTATTGTAAATAGTGCTGCAATAAACAATGGGATACATGTGTCTCTTTCAATTTTGGTTTCCTCAGGGTATAGGCCTCGGAGTGGGATTTCTGGGTCATATGGTGGTTTTATTCCTAGTTTTTAAAGGAATCTCCATACTGTCTTCCATAGTGACTGTATCAATTTACATTCCCACAAACAGTGCAAGAGTATCCCCTTTTCTCCACACCCTTTCCAGCATTTATTCTTTGTAGGCTTTTTGATGAGGGCCATTCTGACTGGTGTGAGGTGATATCTCATTGTAGTTTTGATTTGCATTTCTCTAAAAATGAGTGATGTTGAGCATCTTTTCATGTGTTTGTTAGCCATCTGTATGTCTTCCTTGGAGAAATGTCTGGTTAGGTCTTTTCCCCACTTTTTGATTGGGTTGTTTGTCTTTCTGGTATTGCACTGTATGAGCTGTTTGTATATTTTGGAAATTAATCCTTTGTCAGTTGTTTCATTTGCTTATTTTCTCCCATTCTGAGGGTTGTCTTTTCACCTTGCTTATAGTGTCCTTTGCTGTGCAAAAGCTTATAAGTTCAATCAGGTCCTACTTGTTTACTTTTGTTTTTATTTCTGTTACTCTAGGAGGCGGGTCATAGAGGATTTTCCTTTGATTTGTCATTGAGTGTTCTGCCTGTTTTCCTCTAAGAGTTTTATAGTTTCTTTTCTTCCATTTAGGTATTTAATCCATTTTGAGTTTATCTTTGTGTATGATGTTAGGAAGTTTTCTAATTTCATTCTTTTGCATGTAGCTGTCCAATTTTCCCAACTACATTTATTGAAGAAGCTGTCTTTGTCCCATTGTATATTCTTGCCTCCTCTGTAAAAAATAAGGTGCCCATAGGTGCATGGGTTTATTTCTGGGGTTTCTATCTTATTCCCTTGGTCTATATTTCTGTTTTGTGTCAGTACCATACTGTCTTGATGACTGTTGCTTTGTAGTATAACCTGAAGTCAGGAAGCTTGATTCCTCCAGCTCCATTCTTCGTTCTCAAGACTGCTTTGGCTATTTGGGGTCTTTTGTGTTTCCCTATGAATTGTGAGATTTTTTTGTTCTAGTTTTATGAAAAATGCCATTAGTAATTTGACAGGGATTGCATTAAATCTGTAGATTGCATTTGGTAGTATAGTCATTTTCACAATATTGATTCTTTCTACCAAGGAACATGGGATATCTTTCCATCTGTTCATGCCATCTTTCATTTCTTTCATTAGTGTCTTATAATTTTCTGTGTACAGTTCTCTTGTCTTCTTAGGTAAGTTTATTCCTAGATATTTAATTCTTTTTGTTGCAGTGATGAATGGGATTGATTCCTTAATTTCTCTTTCTAATTTTTCATTGTTAGTATATAGAAATGCAAGTAATTTCTGCGTATTGATTTTATATCCTGAAACTTTGCTAAATTCACTAATTAGCTTTAATAATTTTCTGATACTTATCTTTAGGGTTTTGTATGTACAGTATCATGTCATCTGCAAACAGTGAGAGCTTTACTTCTTCTTTTCTGATCTGGATTCCTTTTGTTTCTTTTTCTTCTCTGATTGCTGTAGCTAGGACTTCCAGAACTATATTGAATAATAGTGGTGAAAGTGGACAGCCTTGTCTTATTCCTGATCTCGGGGGAATGCTTCAGTTTTTCATCACTGAGAATGTTTGCCATAGGCTTATTATATATTGCCTTTACTATGCTGAAGTAGGTTCCTTCTATGCCCATTCTTTGAAGAGTTTTAATCATAAATAGGCGCTGAATTTTGTCAAAGGGTTTTTCTGCATCTATTGAGATAATTATATTGTTTTTATCTTTCAGTTTGTTAATATGGTGTTTCACATTGATTGCTTTCTGTATGTCGATGAAGCCCTGGAATAAACCCAACTTGATCATGGTGTATGAGCTTTTGGATGTGTTGCTGATTTCTGTTTGCTAAAAATTGTTGAGGATTTTTACATCTATGTTCATAAGTGATATTGGCCTGTAGTTTTGTTTTCTTGTGTTGTCGTTGTTTGGTTTTGATAGCAGGATGATGATGGCCTCATAGAGTGAATTTGGAAGTGTTCCTTCCTCTGCAATTTTTGAAAGAGTTTTAGAAGGATAGGCATTAACTCTTCTCTAAATGTTTGATAGACTTCTCCTGTGAAGCCATCTGGTCCTGGGCTTTTGTTTTTGGGGAGATTTTTGATCAGTTTCAATTTCAGAGCATGCAATTGGATTTCTCATAACTTCTATTTCTTCCTGGTTCAGTCTTGGAAGATTAAACCTTTCTAAGAATCTGTCCATTTCTTCCAGGTTCAGTTCAATTCGGTTCAGTCGCTCAGTCATGTCTGATTATTTGCGAGCCCATAAATCGTAGCACTCCAGGCCTCCCTGTCCATCACCAACTCCCAGAGTTCACTCAGACTCACGTCCATTGAGTCAGTGATGCCATCCAGACATCTCATCCTCTGTCGTCCCCTTCCCCTCCTGCTCCCACTCCCTCCCAGCATCAGAGTCTTTTCCAATGAGTCAACTCTTCACATGAGGTGGCCAAAGTACTGGAGTTTGAGCTTTAGAATCATTCCTTCCAAAGAAATCCCAGGGCTGATTTCCTTCAGAATGAACTGGTTGGATCTCCTTGCAGTCCAAGGGACTCCCAAGAGTCTTCTCCAACACCACAGTTCAAAAGCATCAATTCTTTGGCGATCAGTCTTCTTCACAGTTCAACTCTTACATCCATACCTGACCACAGGAAAAACCATAGCCTTGACTAGACGGACCTTAGTCGGCAAATTAATGTCTCTGCTTTTGAATGTACTATCTAGGTTAGTCATAACTTTCCTTCCAAGGAGTAAGTGTCTTTTAATTGCATGGCTGCAGTCACCATCTGCAGTGATTTTGGAGTCCCCCAAAATAAAGTCTGACACTGTTTCCCCATCTATTTCCCATGAAGTGATGCGACCAGATGCCATGATCTTAGTTTTCTGAATGTTGAGCTTGAAGCCAACTTTTTCACTCTCCTCTTTCACTTTCATCAAGAGGCTCTTTAGTTCCTCTTCACTTTCTGCCATAAGGGTGATGTCATCTGCATATCTGAGGTTATTGATATTTCTCCTGGCAATCTTGATTCCAGCTTGTGTTTCTTCCAGTCCAGTGTTTCTCATGATGTACTCTGCATAGAAGTTAAATAAGCAGGGTGACAATATACAGCCTTGACGTACTCGTTTTCCTATTTGGAACCAGTCTTCCAGGTTATCTATTTTATTACCATATAGTTTTCCATAGTAGTCGCTTATAATCCTTTGTATTTATGCTTTGTCTGCTGTAACCTCTCCTTTTTCATTTCTAATTTTGTTGATTTGATTCTTCTCTCTCTTTTTCCTTGATGAGTCTGGCTCGAACCAGCTTTGTTTTATTAACCTTTACTATTGTTTCTTTCATTTATTTTTCATTCATTTCTGCTTGGATCTTTATGATTTCTTTCCTTCTACTAATGTTGTTTATTTTTTTCTTCTTTTTTTTCAAGTTGCTTTAGGTGTAAAGTTAGGTTGTCTATTTGATGTTTTCTTGTTTCTTGAGGTAGGATTGTATAGCTATAAATTTCCCTCTTAAAACTGCTTTGCTGCATCCCATAGGTTTTGAGTTGTCGTGTTTTCATTGTCATTTGTTCCTAGACATTTTTGATTTTCTTTTTGATTTCTTCAGTAACCTGTTGGTTATTTAGAAATGTGTTGTTTAATCTCCATGTGTTTGTGTTTCTTACATTTTTTTCTTATAATTGATATCTAGTCTCCTAGCATTGTAGTCAGAGAAGATGCTTGATAAAATTTCAGTTTTCTTAAACTTACTGAGGTTTGATTTGTGACCCAAGATGTGGTCTATCCTGGAGAATGTGCATTTGAAAAGATCTATTCTGCATTTGGGTAGAATGTCCTGAAGATATCAATGAGATCCAGCTCATCTAAAGTATCATTTAAAACTTGTGTTTCCTTGTTAGTTTTCTGTTTTGATGATCTGTCCATTGGTGAAATGGGGTGCTAAAATCTCCTACTGTTATTGTGTTACTGTCAATTTCTCCTTTTATGTCTGTTAGTGTTTGTCTTATGTACTGAGATGCTCCTATATACTGAGATGCTCCTATATTGAGTGGAGAGATATTTACAATTGTTGTGTCTTCCTCTTGGAATGATCCCTTGATCATTATGTACTGCCCTTCCTTATCTCTTGTAATCTTCTTTATTTTAAGGTCTATTTTGTGTGATATGAGGATTGCTACTCCAGCTTTCTTTTGCTTCCCATTTGCATGGAATATAATTTTCCATCCCCTCACTTTCAGTCTATGTGTGTATTGATGTCTGAAGTGGGTTTCTTGTAGACAGAATATATATGGGTCTTGTTTTTGTATCCATTCAGCCAGTCTGTGTCTTTTGGATGAAGCATTTAATCCATTTACATTTAAATTAATTATTGATACATATGTTCCTATTGCCATTTTCTAATTGTTTGGGGTTGATTTTGTAGATCTTTTTTCTTCTGTTGTATTTCTTGACAATATAAGTCTGTTTAACATTTGTTGTAAAGCTGGTTGGGTGGCACTGGGTTCTCTTTAACTTTTGCTTTTCTTAAAAGCTTTTTATTTATCCATCAATTTTGAATGAGATCCTTGCTGGATACAGTAATTTTGATTGTAGATTTTTCCCTTTCAGTACTTTAAATATATCCTGCCACTCCCTTCTGGCCTGCAGAGTTTCTGGTGAAAGATCAGCTATTAAGCATATGGGGTTTCCCTTATGTTACTTGTTGCTTCTGCCTTGCTGCTTTTAATATTCTTTGTGTTTAGTGTTTGTTAGTTTGATTAGTATGTGTCTTGGTGTGTTTCTCCTTGGGTTTATCCTGTATGGGATTCTTGGTGCCTCTCGGACTTGATTGACTCTTTCTTTTCCATGTTGGGAAAATTTTCAACAATAATCTCTTCAAAAATTTTCTCATACCCTTACTTTTTCTCTTCTTCTTCTGGGATCTCTATAATTTGAATGTTGGTGTGTTTGATATGGTCCCAGAGGTCTCCAAGGCTGTCGTCAGCTCTTTTCATTCTTTTTAGTTTATTCTGCTCTTCCGAAGTTATTTCCATTTTATCTTCCAGCTCACTGATTCGTTCTTCTGCTTCAGATATTCTGCGATTGATTCCTTCTAGAGTATTTTTGATTTCAGTAATTGTGTTGTTTGTCTCTGCATGCTTATTCTTTAATTCTTCTAGGTCTTTGTTAATTGATTCTTGCATTTTCTCCATTGTGTTTTCAAGGTTTTTGATAATTTTTACTATCATTCTGAATTCTTTTTCAGGTAATTTTCTTATTTCCTCTTCATTTATTTGGACTTCTGTGTCTCTAGTTTGTTCCTTCATTTGTGCAGTATTTCTCTGTCTTTTCTTTTCTTTTTTTAAGTTATTGTTTTTGAGGGCTTCTTTTCCCAGGCTTCAAGGAAAGTTGAATTCTTTCATCCTTTTGGTTTCTGACCTCCTAAGGTTCATCCAATGGTTTGTGTGAGCTTCATGTAGGGTGAGATTTGTGCTGAGTTTTTGTTTGCTTTTTTGTTTTTCTTCTAATGGGCAAGGCTGAGTGAGGTGGTACTCCTGTCTGCTGATGACTGGGTTTGTATTTTTGTTTTGTTTGTTGTTTAGGTGAGGCATCCTGCACTGGTGGTTGGGTGATGCCGGGTTTTGTATTCAAGTGGTTTCCTTTGTGTGAGTTCTCACTATTTGATACTCCCCTAGGGTTAGTTCTCTGGTAGTCTGGGGTCTTGGGGTCAGTGCTCCCACTCCAAAGGCTCAGAGTTTGATCTCTGGTCAGGAACAAAGATTCCGCAAGTGTTTTGTGATGGCATTAAGGGAGAGTAAAACAAATATCCAAAGAAAAAGATGAACCCCAAATGGCAGTTAGAAAATCAGACAAATAACAATTAAAATAATGGTATACACATAAACATATACACCCATGAGCAAAGTGAAAACAGTCCAACAAAAGCAAAATACTGTAGATTGATCTGGCAAACAAAGGAAATCAAAAATTATGTTTACCAGTTAAGAACAAAGCTAACTTAAGCACAAACTGAAAAACAAAACTAAAGTAAGGTGCCAGGTGGGGAATAAAGCAATGAAAACAAAACTAACAAATATGTTGAGAGGAAAAGAAAGAAAGAAAAGAAAGAAACAATAGATATGCAAAGTTAAATAGAGATAGATGAAGATTTATGTACATTAAAGATTAACTGCAAGGGGAAAGAACAGTTGGAAAGGCAAACAAAGAAGAAATAAAATAAGTTTAAAAAATTAAAAATTACAATTATAAAAAAGAGAAAAGAAAAAACTGAACAAGTTAGAAAAAGGGGAAATAAAGGAAAATGTCATAGAACTGCAAAAGCCCAATGTAGAGACAGAGGTTTCTAACAACAGTAGAAACTGTGACTGAATATACACCCATACAAACACACCCATAAGCAAAATCAAAACAGTCCAAAAACATTAATTACAATAGATTGACCTGGGAAACAAAGGAAACCAAAAATTATATCTACCAGAACAAAACTAATTAAAGCACAAACTGGAAAACAAAACTAAAGCAAGATGTCAACTGGAGAATAAAGCATTGAAAATAAAACTAACAAATATGTTGAGAGGAAAGGAGAGAAAGGAAAGGAAGAATGCAACATTAAATAGAGGTAGATGAAGAAGATTTATGTACTTTAAAGTTTAACTGTAAGGAGAAAAGAACAGTAGGAAATAAAGGAATAAATATAGAAAAATAGTAATAGGCTTAAAAAATTAAAATTAAAGAGAAAAAAAGAGAAGAGGAAAACTCCACAGAACTGCAAAAGTCCAATGTAGAGGTAGATGTTAACGGCAACAATAAAAAACGTGACTGAAAAAGAAAACAAAAGCTCAAAAGATTAATTGAATTTCATAGTACCAATAAAATTGACAACTACGATGGAGGGGGTGGAGGGAGAGGGAAGGAAAAAAAGAAACAAAATCCAAAAGAATCTACAAAACAAGTCAAAATATAAGAATAATAAAGTTTTTCTGCAGTCACTGCTGTCAGAGTCCTTTCCCACACTGGGAATCCCGGTTCACCTTACCTCCCTAGGATGCCCTCCAACACTATACTGATCTCTGGACCTTCTGTGGGGGCTGCTCAGATTCTAATCTGGTCCTATATTCTTGTCTCCAGTGTCCACAGCTATCAGAGCTAGTGCTTTTTCTTTTGTGGGAGCTCTCAATGGCCTTTTATATACTCCACAGACAGAGTCTGGATAGTTGATCATGTGGATTTAACCACATGTCAAAAGCAGCTTGTACAACTGGTGGAAAGGTTTGGGGTCTTCTTCCTTAGCCACACTGCACCTGGGTTTCAATTGTGGTTTTAGTTCCACCTTTACCTGTGGGCTGTCCACTGGGGGTTGCTCCTGAGGCTGCCCTGGAGGGCTTGGGTTTGCCCTGTGAGGGTCAGGTGTGGAGGTGGTGCAGCTGCTTGGGTTGCAGGGATTCTTGCAGCACCAGGTGCTCAGGGGGTTGGCAGCTATGGCAGCAGGAAATATAGTGTTCTAGAAAGGTATGGCAACCAGTATTGACTAATATGCTCCAGTATTCTTGCCTACAGAACCCCCTCTCTGACAGAGAAGTCTGGCAGGCCACAGTCTACAGGGTTGCAGAATCAGACAGGACCTAAGTGATCCTGTGCACATAAACACATGACTTTTTTCTTTTTTGCCTGTGGCAGCTCTGCCCCAGTGAAAGTTGAGTGTGAAAGTGGCACAGCTGCTTGGCTTGCAGGGACCCTGGTGGCACCAAGTGTTCAGGGACACAAACTGCCTTCGTGGTAGGAGTTATGGCCCTATCAGAGTCTGTTTTTGAGCCTCTTGTAGCTGGCAATCAGAAGGCCCCTTTGGCTAGCCTTTCTCCATAGCTCTGCCTGTTCAGGCATTTAAAGGGCTCCCTTGCCTGGGGTCCTTCTCTGTTGTTCCGCACGTAAGGCACATAGAGGGGTCCCCCTGGCTGGGGTCTTCCTCTGCAGACTGACACATCAGGAACTTAAAGGAGCACCCTGGGTGGGGTCCTACCCTGAAGTTCAGTGCGTGAGGAATTTGATGGGCCAGTCTCTATTTTTCAGCTGCCAGTGCTGGTGTGTGGGGCGAAAGAGGCTATGGTGATGGCTCCACCTCCTATGCATGACTTAGCGGTATCCTCTTGCTTCCATGGCTGTATTCCTTCCCTCCACAGGCATTGCCCTTCATGATCTCCTCCCTCATATCTCCTCGATCTGTCTCTCCACAGTCAGCAGCAACCCTCGCACTGGGATTTTCCATAGTCCCTACACTCCAGCTCCCAGCTGCTGCCCCTTCCAGGAGACCCACATTCCTGCCCAGCATATGTATGGCTGTGGCAAGGGCTGTCTGATCCTCATTTCGTTTAGGCTGCCATAGATCAGGTGTTTCACTCTCAGCCTTAAACGTTTCTCCTCTGACTCAGACAGTTGCTCCACTGTGGGGATCAGACCCCTGCTTCAGTTCCCCCACTGGGCACGGGTAGGTCCAGTCCACTAATACTCCTGGTTTTTCCCCTAGTTCCTTTGTCCAACTGAGTTTTGTGTGGTTCTATATACTTCTTTCCTCTGGTCAGGTCCTCCTGTCTGCTCTCAGCTGGTGTTCCGCGTGCACTTCTGTGTCTGAAGGTGTATTCCTGATGTATCCATGAAGAGAGATGGACTCCATAGCCACCTACTCCTCTGCCATCTTGCTCCTCCTTTAACTGTTCAGTTTTTAAATTAACATTCCCTGATAACATATCATGTTGAACATGTTTTCATATGTTTATTTGCCACCTCTGTATCTTCCTTGGTGAGGTATCTATTTAGGTCTTTTAATTAGGTTGTTCATTTTCTTATTGTTCAATTTAAGACTTCTTTGTATATTTTACATTATAGTTCTTTAAGAGGTTTGTTTTTTGCAAGTATTTTCTCCAGACCCATGGCTTGTCTTCTCATCCTATTAAAAGTGTCTTTCATAGAGTAGAAGTCTTTAATTACAGTGAAGTTCAACTTACCAATTTTTTTTTTTTTCTCTCATGGGTCATGTCTTTGGTTTTGTACTTAAAAAGTCATTGCCGTTTACAAGGTTATCTAGATATTCTCCCGTGTCGTAATCTGGGAGTTTTTAGTTTGATATTTTACATTTGAGAATATGATCCATTTGGAGTTTTTGTGACAGGTGTAAGGTCTGCATTTAAATTCATTTTTTGATGTAGATATCCAGTTATTCCAGCACCATTCATTAAAACAAAACAAAACAAAACCACAGCCATTTCTCCATTGAATTGCCTTTGCTCCTTTGTCAAAGATAATTCTCTGGAATTTTCTATATGGGCCATCATGTCATTATGTGAACAAAGAAAGTTTTGCTTTTCATCTGAATCTGCATACCTTTTATTTTCTTTACTTGTTTTTCTGCATTAGCTAGAATGTCAAGCATGATGTGAAAAAGGCAAGCAGATAAACTTACCTTGTTTCTTAACTTAATGGAAAAGCACCTCGTTCAGGCTTTGAACAAAAGCCATAACTATGAGAACTTTAAATAATATATCTTCATATATGCACATTCCAGTCTCATGTACATCTCTAGCCTTCTGGTTTTGTTTTGTTTTGTTTTTGGAATTGTCCCCTCTGCCTGTGAGCATAAAAACTTTCCCTTGATGATTTGATGCTTTAACAATCTCTAGGTACCCCCTCCTCTTTCCCTTTACATCTGAGTCAAATTTTCTGTCCAAATGTCCACTTCCTTGCCTCCAGTTTACTCCTGAAACTAATGCAACTGACTCTACTCCTCCACGGAAGCCATGAAGCAAAAGTCAATGAAAGTGCAGTGGCTATTTCTCCATCTTTATCATATCTGACCTCTTTGTAGCATCTGACCCCACTGACCAAGCCATACTTCCTACAACTCGCTTTCCTTTTGCTCTCAGGAAGTAGTGCCATTTATCCTGATTTTCTTCCTAACTATCTACATTTATTCTTACTACCTGTGGCTGGATCCTCTTTCTCTATCTGGCTAAGAGCTAGTGTCCCTGCAACTCAATCCACTCCTTGCTTCTTTCTTGTCATTCTCCCTCTTTACTGGAGATTCCCAGATATCTTATCTATTACAGTCATATCACTCTCCTGAGTTTTAGGCCCAGTTGTGAACTGCTGACTGGGCTTCTCCACCAGTATATCTCACAGGCAAGCTACAGTTATATTCTCACCAACAGTGCTCAAGGTTTTCCTTCTCTCTCCAGCACTTGTTATTTCTTATTTTTTGATGATACCATTCTGACAGGTGTGAGGTGATCTCTCATCACAGTTTTGATTTGCAGTACCCTGATGATTAATAATGTTAATCCTATTTTTACATTTCATTGTTGGCCATTTGGATGTCTTGGAAAAAATGTCTGTTCAGATCATCTGTCCATTTAAAAATTGAGTTGGTTTTTTTTTTTGCTATTGATTTTTATATGTTCTTTATATGTTTTGAGTATTAACCTCTTATCAAGTTATCTGTTTTCCCATTTGGTTCCAATGGTCTGTGTTTCTATCCCTTTTTCAACACTGCACAATCTTTTTTATGCTTAATTTCTTTTAACTTTTTATTTTGTATCGGGGGTATAGCTGATTAACAATGTTGTGATCGTTTCAGGTGAACAGCAAAGGGACTCAGCCATACATATACACATGTATCCATTTTCTCACAATCTCCCCTCCCATCCAAGCTGTCACATAACATTGAGCAGAGTTCCATGTGCTATATATTTGGTCTTTGTTGGTTATCCATTTTAAATGCAATGTTGCATAATCTTGATTACTGTACCTATATAATTAATCTTCATATTGAGTAGACTTATTCTTCCCACTTTATTCTACTTTTCTAAAATTATTTTAGCTATTCTAGTTCCTTTGTCTTTTCATGTAGATTTTAGAATAATCTTCATTTTTACAAAAATATTGCTGAGATTTTGATAAAAATTGCATTAAACCTATATATCAGTCTGGGGAAAGAGAAATGACATCTTTACTCTGTGGTCCAACTCATTAACACAATATGTTTCTCAATATACTTAAATCTTCTTTGATTAGTTTCCTCAGCATTTTTGTAGTTTTTAGCATACAAGCCCCATATATATGTATATGTGTCTCTATGTTCCTTGGTGGTACACAGAAATAAAATGGTATATAGGAATAAAACCAATTTTTATATATTTATCTTGTATTTTGTATCATTGCTGATGTCACTAATGAGTTCTAGGAGTTAGTTTTTTTTTTTTTTTTAAGATTCCTTGGGATTTTCTGTATAGACAGCAAACTATGTTATCTAAAATTGGGACAGTTTTAATTCTTCCTTTCTAATCTGTATATCATTTGTTTCCTTGTCTTATTGGCCTGGATAGAATGTTAGCTCTGTGTAGCTTTAGAATGGACTTCCCTGGTGACTCAGACTAAGGAATCTGCGTGCAATGTGGGAGACCTGAGTTTGATTCCTGGGTTGGGAAAAACCCCTGGAAAGGAAATGGCTACCAACTTCAGTATTTTTGCCTGGAGAATTCCATGGACAGAAGAGCCTGGAAGGCCACAGTCCTTGGGGTCACACAGAGTCAGACAGGACTAGGCAATTAACACAGAGCCTAAGAATAGGGAGAACAGGCACCCTTCCCTTCTTCCCAGTCTTCATGGGGAACATTCACAATTTCCCTTTAATGCTATTTTGGGGAAATTTTTTTTTTTTTGGTATATGCTTTTTATTATGTTAAGAAGGTTCTTCTCTCTTCCTGTCTGAGAGCTTTATTCACCCATGGGTGTTTGAATTTTATCAGATGCTTTTTCTGGATCAATTGATGTGATTTTATGATTTTTCTTCATTAGTCTGTTAATATGGTGAATCACACTGATTTTTAGTGTTGAATCACCCTTGCACCCTTCAAATAAACTCCATTTGATCATAGTGTCATAGTGTATAGTTTGGTCATAATGTATAATTTTTTATATGTTTCTGAATTCTAGTTTCTAATATTTTATTAAGTATTGGTATATCTATATTTTTGAATGTAGTTTTCTTTTAAATTTTGGTATCTCTGTGTTCCTTGATAGGATATAGAAATAAAATAATACATAGAAATAAACAAATTTTTGTATTTTTGTTTCATGTTTTGCATTTTGCTGAACTCATTTCCGAGTTCTAAGATTTTTTTTTTTTTTTTAAGATTCCTTGGGATTTTCTATATAGACTATCAACCATGTAATCTACAAATAGGGACAGTTTTAATTCTTCCTTTCAGATCTGTATATCATTTGTTTCCTTGTCTTGCTTTATTGCCTGGATAGAACTTTAGCTCTCTGTAGCATACGAATGGGAAGAGCAGACATCTTTCTCTCCCTCCCACTCTTTGTGGGGAACATTTATTCTTTCCCCATTACTGTGATGTTATTTTTAGGGACTTTTTTCATTTGTGCATGTTTTTACTAGGTTGAGTAAGTTCTCCTCTATTACTACCTGTCTGAGAACTGTATTTATACATGGGTGTTGACTTTTATCAAATGTTTTTTCTGAATCAGTTGATGAGATTTTATGATTTTTCTTCTTTAGACTTTTAATATGATGGATTACACCGATTGATTTTTTAATGTTCAATCAGCCTTGCACCCTTGAAATAAACTCCATTTGGTCATAGTGCATAATTCCTTTTATATGTTACTGAATTCTATTTTCTAATATTTTATTAAGAATTTGTATATCAATAATCTTGAGTGTATTCTTTTTTGTACTCTTTACCTGGCTTTGGTATCAGGGTAATACCAACTGCATAAAATGGAGATATTCTACTTTCATTTTTTGGAAAAGATCATGTAGGATTAATGTTAGCTTTTCTACATGTTTGATAGAATTCTCCATTGAAGAGACAGAAAGTAAAGTTAAAAAGAGAGAGAGAGAGAAAAGAATTTTCCAGTGAAAATCATATATGCCTACAGATCTTCTGGAGGCATTTTTATATTATTATTTCAATTTCCATAATAGTTGTGGGCTTATTCACATTATCTATTCCAATTAGGGTGAGTTTTGATAGTGTTTTTGAGGAATCGATCCATTTTACCTAATGACTAGTTTATCTGTGTAAGGTTATTCTTAGTATTCTCTTAATATCATTTGGGGGTCACAGGGCCTGTAGTGATATCCTTGGTTTCATTTGTGTTGTTAGTAATTTGTGCCTTTTCTGTTAATTTTTGAAGTTAGTCTTGCTAGAAGTTTGTCAATTTATTGACCTTTCTAAAAATCCAGCTCTTTGTTTCCTTGACTTTCTGCATCGGTTTTTCACTTTAAATTTCATTGATTTCAGTTCCTATCTTTATTATTATCTTCCATCTTTTAGCTTGGATTTGTTTTGTTTCTTCTGCTCATCTTTTTTAGGTTTTTGAGATTATCTTAAATTACTAATTTTTGAGTTTTTCCCTCTTTTCTAATGTATGCATAAAATTGTTATAAATTTCCCTTTCTGTGTTGCTTTAGCTTTGTCCCACAAATTCTGACCTAATTTTTATTCAGGTCATGTATTTTTAAAATTCCTTTCAGGCTTTTTCTTTCATCCTTGGATTATTTAGAAGTGTGTTGTTTAGTTTTTAAGTGCTTGAAGAATTTCCTGTAATCTTTTTATTATTGATTTCTGGTTTGATTCCATTGTGAACAGAGAATATACTGTGTATGATTTTAATTCTTTTAAATGTGTTGAAGTTTGTTTTATGGCTTGGGATGTTCTCTGTCTTGTATGTGTTTTGAGATGTTCTCTGTCTTGATATGTATTTTGTGGTAACTTGAGGAGAATGTATTCTGCTATTTATGGATTTTATAAATGTTGATATATCCTGTGTCTGATAGTGTCATAGAATTCTATATCCTTGATGATCTGATGGCTACTTATTCTTTTAGTCATTGAGAAGGAATGCTGAAGTCTCCAACTATAATCATCAAATTTTCCATTTCTTTTTGTTCACTCAGTTTTTCCTTCACATATTTTACAGCACTGTTGTTTGATGCATATGGATTTAGGATTGCTATGTCTTGCTGGGTGAGCCCTCTTATCCTTATATAATGTCCTTTTTGTGTCTGGTAATTTTCTTTTGTCTGAATTCTACTTTATGTGATGGTAATATAGCCACTCATACTTACTTTGATTAGTTTAGATTAGCGTTTGCTTGATATCTATGTTAGTTTGCTAGGGTTGTAGCAAAATACCATAATCTTCTTTAGAAAGCATCCTGAAATATAGAATGTTTTAAACAGGGTGTGATGGTGGCTTCGTCACTAAGTCATATCCGAATCTTGAGACCCCATGGACTGTAGCCTGCCAGGCTCCTCTGTCCATGGGATTTTCAAGTGTAAACTTTGACTTTCTGCAGGTTCTTCAGCTCCTCCAAACCACTTTCTTCAAAGATAGAATGCCTGGCTGGCTTCACGGTGTTCTTACATTAGGAGCCCAGAAACCTGGGAAAGTAAGCAAAAGATAGAAACAACATGTAAACATTATAGTTGAACAAGTAGGGTTGTTAGAAATTTCTTTTCAGTCCAGATTCAGGGAGCCTTTAGCACAGTAATATCCTCCCACTGGCTGAGACACCCTGGCAGTCACCTTCGGTACAGTTCAGACTGTGTCATGTGGGCACCCTCCCCCATGCCCATGGTAAGGGGCACCCGAGGCTCGGCCGGGACACAGCTGGGAAAGGAGGACCTGACTTCTGGCACCTCGCCTCTTGCCCTTTGGGCTCCTTCTCCTTGTGTGGCCACCCTACTTTTTCTACTTCTTATTTCCAAAGGACTTCCTCCTCCCTAGATGCCTCACCATCTTCTCACTGGTTCTTACTGTATATTTATTTGGAGTTTTTGTTTGATGTGGGGTGTGTTAGTGACCAAGTGTCCACGCTCTAACCTAAAAGTAGAATCTGACTCTGCGACTTATTTTATGTGTCTTTGGGCAAGAAATTAACAATTCTCAGACTGTTTCTCCAAAGTCTTATTAGAAACAGAAAATGTAGACTTGAAGGTTTTCCAAATATTGAATACAACTGTTTTGCTGGGTTTCCAATGGTAGGATTTGGGACTGAAACTGAGGAAGTTTTTCTCCTTTTTCCTACTTTCCAAGTATTTAGCAGAGAACAGTATTAGAGTAATTTAGAGGGTATATGTTTTCCCTGAACTATTATGTAAAGTTTAACAACAATTAAAAGAAATCAAAGAAACAGAGAACAATTTATTTTTGTCTTTATGTACACCCAACTCCCTCATTTATGCAAGGAAATTATCATTAGCTGAATGCATTTCAAAGTTGTTCATGGGAAGATGTTTCAATATCAAAAAACCTCTGTGCCAAAGGAAGGCAATACTTCCAACTTGACAGGAAAGGGAACTGAGGCACAAACAAAATTTGGTGATTTACTCAGACTTTTCTATTATTTAACTCGTGCTATGCTAAGCCTGGGCCATGCATCTCTAATATTCATTTGTCTTTGGTTGGTTTTCTGTTTTCTTCCTTTTTACATCTTTTGCTTTATACAAGAATATAATTTTTATACAAAAATTTAAAGTGAGGATTTTTGAAGAAAAAGGAACCCCAAATCTCCTGTTTCCTCTGCTCAGAAGAGGTTATTGTTAACATCTCTCATATTACTTCAAGCTTGAGTTTATGTAGGTTTCTTCTTACAAAATGGGTTAAAATTGTGCATGATCATTGTGCCTGGATTGTCACACTCAACCATGAGTCATCTTCCTCGCTTCTGTTGTGGAGAACAGTAAGGATACACTTGTAAAAATCCTTATAAATGATGGATGAATTTTTATACAGATGATTCAGTCTGACCCTTCATTTACAGCACATGCCGCTCAGGTTATTTTCAGTTTTATGTTATTATTTGTAATAGTCTTATATTTACTTTTAATAATTTATTTGTGTCTCCACTTATTTCTAAACCATATTTTTACATTTTGAGATGGTCATGTGGTTTAAGTTTTACTGTTCTTCAGAAGTAACTTTGGTTTCTTTCCAAGTTATCTTGGAGATTTGGAAAGGGAACTGGACCTGATATAGAAAGGGAGGAAAGGAGAAATGGATCCAGGTGCAAAAAACATCTGTTCTTCAAGACATTCCAGTGATGGACTTTTTACTTTGTCACACTACTTTTTAATTTGAATATGGGGGAGGGGTGGCAGGAAAGTCTTACCTCACCAAAGAGGAACTTTGAGTAAGAATTTGATAGCAAAGTGTCTGAAAGAATGAGCACTTTCTTTAGCAATGCAACTCCAGAAGTTTCACTTCCTCTTCCTCTTCTCTTCCCAAGCTAGAAAACTCTTAAAATACACAAACCCTGTTGAAAAGATCATCAGTAATAGAGTAGGGGTAGAGCTGATGACAGAGAAGAAGCCAACGCAGTAACCAGCCACAGTGACAGTGATAAAAATTATCCAATTCTTCTCCAAAGAGCCCTTCTCAAATGGTCTCTGTGAAGTCATATGCACTAAACTTACTTCTCTTGAATTCACAGAAAGAATAACTCTTCTCAAAGCCTCTTTGCTAGAAAAACCAATAGCAATGGAAAGTCAGTGGAGGAGATTCAGTTCAGTTCAATCACTCAGTTGTGTCCGACTCTTTGAGATCCCAATGGACTGCAGCACACAAGGCCTCCCTGTCCATCATTAATTCTCGGAGTTTACCCAAACTCATGTCCATTGAGTTGGTGATGCCATTCAGCCATCTCATCCTCTGTCATCGCCTTCTCCTCCTGCCTTCAATCTTTCCTAGCATCAGGTTCTTTTCTAGTGAGTC
Source organism: Nanger dama (assembly GCA_917880005.1). NCBI lineage: Eukaryota > Metazoa > Chordata > Mammalia > Artiodactyla > Bovidae > Nanger > Nanger dama. Next base: position 37,570,770 of record CAKJTW010000008.1, read on the forward strand.
AGCTCTTTGCATCAGTTGGCCAGAGTATTGGAGTTTCAGCTTTAACATCAGTCCTTTCAGTGAATAATCAGGACTGATTTCCTTTAGGATGGACTAGTTGGATCTCCTTGGTCCAAGGGACTCTCAAGAGTCTTCTCCAACACCACAGTTCAAAAGCATCACTTCTTCAGTGCTCAGCTTTCCTTATAGTCCAACTCTCACATCCATACATGACTACTGAAAAAACCATAGCCTTGACTAGATGGACCTTTGTTGGCAAAGTAATGTCTCTGCTTTTGAATATGCTGTCTAGGTTGGTCATAACTTTCCTTCCAAGGAGTAAATGTTTTTAATTTTATGTCTGCAGTCACCATCCGCAGTGATTTTGGAGCAAAAAAAAAGTCTCTCACTGTTTCCATTGTTTCCCCATCTATTTCCCATGAAGTGATGGGACCAGATGCCATGATCTTCGTTTTTTCTGAAAAGCCAACTTTTTCACTCTCCTCTTTCACTTTCATGAAGACGCTCTTTAGTTCTTCTTCACTTTCTGCCATATGGGTGGTTTCACCTGCATATCTGAGGTTATTGATATTTCCCCGGCAATCTTGATTCCAGCTTGTGTTTCTTCCAGTCCAGCATTTCTCATGATGTACTCTGCATATAAGTTAAATAAGCAGGGTGACAATATACAGCCTTGACGTACTCCTTTTCCTATTTGGAACCAGTCTGTTGTTCCATGTCCAGTTCTAACTGTTGCTTCCTGACCTGCATACAGATTTCTCAGGAGGCAGGTCAGGTGTTCTGGTATTCTTATCTCTTTCAGAGGAGATTAATTTATACTTAAAATTTTTTTCCACTTCCACGCTTTCATTTTCTAAAAGGAATATTTTCAGAGACTTGAGGTAGAAGGAAGTTTAGATATCATTTAGTACAGCCTCCTCATTTTATAGATGAGAAAGTAGGTAGAGAATATATTGTTTAGATTTCATTCTGATCATTGTTTTCTCTTTTGCTCTGGATTTTAAATTGTTCAGTTTTGTATTATATAACTCATCTTGTAAAGGGTCGTTGCCCTGGTAATTCTTTGATTCACAATGTCTGACATTGGTTTTTCTAACAGAAAAGCACTTTATTTCTTCAGGGGATGAGGTTGAAACTCATCAAGCTTATTTCTATTTTGAGAAATGAACTGTTAACTTCCCTCATGTAATCCTCTACATTTTCCTATATCTTTGACCTTTCTTGTGTCACTCTTTCTGTTGTAGAAGAAGTAGCCTTATCCCTACAAAAGCAAGCTTTTCATTTGTATTCTTTCCCCCATTTTGTTTCATAGTTTTTTAGCAAATTAATCCATGTTAATTGAATACAAAATAGTAGTGGGAATACCCTAGTGGTCCAGTGGTTAAGATTTGGTACTTTCATCCCTGTGGTCTGGGTTGAATTCCTGGTCAGGTATATAAGGCCCCACAAGCCATATAGCACTGCAGGGAAAGAAAAAAAAAAGTAGCTAAGGTGTCAACTGCAATTTCTATCTCAGCAATAATTGTCTAGAAAATTAATTACATTAACTCTAGGAAGTATAGTGAAAGTGAAGTCGCTCAGTCGTGTCCGACTCTTTGCAACCCCATGGATGGTAGCCTATCAGGCTCCTCCCTCCATGGGATTCTCCAGGCAAGAGTACTGGTTGCCATTTCCTTCTCCAGGGGATCTTCCCAGCCCAGGGATCGAACCCTGGTCTCCTGCATTCCAGGCAGACGCTTTAACCTCTGAGCCACCAGGGAAGTATAATGTAGTAATCAACCTAGTCAAGGATGCAGAAAACCTTTACGAAAAAAAATGTCATGGAACGTAAGGAAAACTGATGTACTAAGTTCATGGACTGAATGACTTAACATTTATGAAGATGTCATTTCTTCCTTAATAAATCATCATTCAAACTAATTCAATAAAAATCTAACAGGATCTTTTTTTCCAGTTTTATTGAGAAATAATTAACACATAGTATTGTATTAGTTTTAAATGTACAACTTGATGATAGTTATTTGTATGTGTTATGAAATGATTACCACAATAAATTAACAATCATCACCTTCAGTTCAGTTTAGTTCAGTCACTCAGTCATGTCTGACTCTTTGCGATCCCATGAATCGCAGCATGTCAGGTTTACATAATTACAATTTATCTCTTGTGATGGGACCTTTTAAGATTTACTCTCTTAGCAACTTTCAGATATACAATATAGTATTATGAACTTTTTTTCACCATGATGTACATTATATCCTCAGAACTGATTTATTTTATAGCTGGAAGTTTGGACCTTCTAACCACCTTTACCTATTTTTTCCACCTCCCATCCTAACAGAATCTTTTTAAGTACTCAACAATTATATCTAGAATTTTCATGGAAATATAAAGTATAAAATAGTTTTAAAAATTTTTAAGAAGACCAAAGAAAGTAGGAGAGTTTGGAATCATTCTTCTTAATATTAAAGTTTGATGCAAAGTTGTTATACTAAATACTGTAGAAGAACAACAAAAAAACCCCAGCACATCAGAAACAGAATAGAATACAGCCATATTCAAACAATTTATCTACTTGTCTAATATTCAACATAGCATATGATAAGAGAAGGCAATGGCACCCCACTCTAGGACTCTTTCCTGGAAAGTCCCATGGACGGAGGAGCCTGGTGGGTGGCAGTCCATGGGGTCGTGAAAAGTCGGACACTACTGGGTGGCTTCCCTTTCACTTTTCACTTTCATGCATTGGAGAAGGAAATGGCAACCCACTCCAGTGTTCTTGCCTGGAGAATCCCAGGGACAGTGGAGCCTGGTGGGCTGCCATCTATGGGGTCACACAGAGTCGGACACGACTGAAGTGACTTAGCAGTAGCAGTAGCAGCATATGATAGAGATGGCATTACCAACCAGTGAAGAAAGAATGAACTTGTAGCAGAAAGTAGTGAGAAAATTAGCTTACTATACAGAAAAAATAAAGTTCAATCCCTACCTCACACCATGTATATGGTGAACTCCAGAGGAATTAAAAAGCAATTTCAAAAGTAAAACTGTAAACTTAATAGAAGAAACAAAGGGAAATATTATAGTAATTCTGGAATAGAAATGGGACTCTTAAATAAAATCTTCAAGGCAGAATCCATGAGAACAAAGCTTGATGGATTCTAATATATCATTATTAAGGATTTCAGTTCAATGAAATTTTCAATGGACAAAGTTGGCAGAGACATGGAGCAGAAGGAATTCCTTGTAATTCTTTGTAATTGCTTGATATTAGTCAAGTGGATAAACTGTGTGAATATGAGTGTATTCCATTCTGTTTCTGATGTGCTGGGGTTTTTTGTCGTTCTTCTACAGAGATGACATTCAGAGATGACATTATACACACACACATAGATGGAGAGAAAAAGAAAATAAATAGAAAAATGGACAAAGATAAGGAGAAGCCAACTTATTAATGGGGGACCATAATGTGATCAGTAAGTGAAGAGATGATTGACCTCATCAGTAGTCAGAGGGAACACAATAGCTTATAACATTTGTCAGCATGGCAAAAATTCTAGAGGGATCATATAGAAAGAGGGATTCTAGAGCTGCTCTGGGGAAGCAGCTCTCAAGCACAGCTAGTACCAGTAAAACTGTGCAGTTGTTCTGGAGATACTTTTGTCAGTACCTGTTGAAATTAAGTAAGTGACTAGCCTATAATTTAACAATCCCTTGTCTGGATACTTATCCCTAAGAAACTGTTTCTCAAGTCTGTGTCAGGATGTGTGTGAGACTGTCCATTTAAATGATTTTTCTACTAGTGGGGAGGGCTTCCCAGGGCTTCCCCAGGAAATAAAGTGGTGAAGAGTCCGCTAGTGGTAAAGAATCTGCCTGCCAGTGCAGGAGATGCAAGAGACACAGGTTCGATCCCTGGGTCAGGAAGATGCCCTGGAGAAGTATATGGCACTCCAGTGTTCTTGCCAGGAGAATTCCATGGACAGAAGAGCCTGGCAGGCTTACAGCCCATGGGGTCGCAAAGAGACATGACAGAGCAACTGAGCACATGCAGGGAGGTGAACCACATGCTCATCACTGGGAGAATGGTTGACCGTAATAGGGAATATGCCTACAATGATATATTATGCAGCAGCTGGAAATTCTGAAGATAAATATGTTAACACAGAACTCAAGAATATTAGGTTGAGTAAACATGAAGCAGAATGAGATGTATAGCAAAATGTTTTGTCAGTTTGAAGTAGAGTATACAAAGCAATGAGCTTCCCTGGTGGCTACCCGATAAAGAATCCATGTGCCAATGCAAGAGACTCAGGTTCGATCCCAAGGTCAGGAAGATCCCCTGGAGAAAGGAATGGCTATCCACTCCAGTATTCTTGCCTGGGAAATCCCATGGACAGAGGAGGCTGGTGGGCTACAATCCTGGGATTGCAGATGAATCAGACACGACTTAGTGACTAAACAGAAACAGCATACAAAGCAATGCTATGCATCTTTCAAGGATACTTACATATCCAATGACATTTACACAACACATTGAAGAGAAAACTGTTACAAGGGGAAATACAAGAAGGCTTAACATGCCTGAGATTATATTGTGCCTTAAGCTATACTATGAACTCAACTCTGCACCTATGAAAAAATATACACATTCACCCACAGCAAGAACATTTATCCATTCAATAAATACTTATTGAGCACCTACTGGAAAAGAGTATCACCCAAACCTTACTTCAGAAATAACCATGTGTGACATTTTGTATACCTCTGTTCTTTCCTCCACCTCATTTTTCTATTTCTGAATCCTTGACTAACAAAAATTATACTTTTATGCTGAAACACATTTTTTCCTTTAGAATGACCATTTCCGATGCTACAAAACTGGCTTTTTCCCCATCCTGAAAATGACCCATTCTCTTGATCATCATTATCTGCCTTTCTATTTCTCATGTCAAAACCGTGTCTTCAAATAACTTACTTTCACTTCCCAGTTTAGAACAATTGTCATTTCTTCTAAGTTTCCATTAAAACTGCTGTTTTCTCAGAGGTCACCAATGGTTAAGTTTAATCAAGTGGCATTCTCTCTGTTTAAATAAATAAGCATGTATTGTTTATACATGTTAATATTTAGCATGACGCCAGGATTTATTTCTGGTGCTATAGGGAGATTTTGTTACAGTCCCTGTGTTCTGGGAAATCACACTCAGAAAGTAGATTTGGAACTCTTATGTGATGTTCTGATTACAGAGGTCAGCTGTGACCAGGTTGCTACTGGAGTTCAAGGGGAACTTTGGATTCAGGAGAACATTTTGGAGAAGATTTTGGTCTGAGTTTTGAAGGGTGAACCAGTTAAATAACATTAAAGAATTCTAGACAAGTAGCTCTCAAACCTAGCTGTATGTAAGGCTTTAAAAGTGCTAATGCCCAGGCCCCATGCAAGACCAATAAAATCACAGTGTCTGGGGTAGAAGCTAGGCGTGTATTTGAGGTTCCTCTTATGATCTGAAGGTGCAGCCAGATCTGAGAACCACAGATCTAGGCTGATAGATGAACACAAGAAAGGACAAAGAGTACAGAATGGTAGGACATGCAGTTGGTAAGTGTCAGAGCCTCTAATGCTGGACTGTCTTACTTCAAAGAATGTTTTAGCCCCTCCTGTTACTGATTCCATGCGGCTGCAGTGGTATTAGGCTATATGGCATTATGTTGCAGTGAAAGAGTTTAGTTGTTTAGAACAATACCGCTTTGTTTGTATTTTTGTTTGCTTCCACAGAGGGTCTGGAGGAAGGGTTCCCACTTGATGTCATCCTCACCCTGGGACTGAGGCTTGTGGAACTTCCACTGTTTGGAGCTGGTTCCTCTGTCAGGGGCGGGAGAATGGTGAATTGTACCCCAGTTCTCATTCTCTTCTACCTGCATGTGACTCATGACGCTTCTGCCCATAGGCACAGGCCAAATCACGCCTGGTGGCCATATCTGACATCATGGGGGTGGGGAATATCGCTTCACCATGTGCCTGAATTTAGATAAAATATTTGTAAAAACGACTGTCACTAAGTTTTATGAAATCAAACTGAGCTCAATTGGATGACATCACCAACTCAATTGACATGAGTTTGAGCTAGCTCTGGGAGATGGTGAAGGACAGGGAAGCCTGGTGTGCTGCAGTCCATGGGGTTTCAAAGAGTTGGACGTGACTGAGCAAATGAACAACAGTTGCTCCAGGCAGCCAGCTATACTCATCTGTGGTTCTACAATGTAATGTAACCTGGAAGTAGTGATTTCATTATATTGGGCCAAGTAGGATATCCCCAGGGGAGCTGGATGCTTTACTTTTTCTATCTTATGTCTTTTGATTTCTTAATCTAAGTTCTGGACTTCCCAGAATAATGAGTTGGGTTTCCAAGCTTTCAATACTTCCTATATTATTCAGATGGAAACCATCTTTCATCTTCAGAAGATAAAATCAGCATAACAATGACTCTTTCAGCCAATAAGAATATGTATTTGCCCAGGCTCCATTTCTGCCTTTCTGTCTGTGGAGCACCTCCTTCCCCCATAATGATATTTCTAAGGCCTGTTGACTCATGCTTGTTTCTTCCTGTCTTTGTTGTTGTCTTTGTTTCCATTGCTTGTAAATTAAAACAATATTTCCTAACTCTTTATGATCTCAAAGAATAAAAGTAGTCTTATTTAATCCCTAAATCAAGTTTATGATGGATTATTCAATCTTATTTTACAGATGAAGAAATTGAGTTTGACAGATGTGAGACTTGATCTCATGAGATTTCTGAAATATTTGTATCTCGTGGGTTTGGGTGGACTCTGGGAGTTGGTGATGGACAGGGATGCCTGGTGTGCTGCAGTTCATGGGGTCGCAAAGAGTTGGATACGACTGAGCAACTGAGCTGAACTGACAACCACTTTGGTCTTCTTTCTGTTCTGTATTAGTTTCTCCCTTTAATGAGTCAAAGTATTCTTTCATTCACTCAGTTGCTTATCCTACTCAACAAGCAATTATTATCTATTGGAAGCATTCAGCCAGCTGTAGGGGGAGTGTATTCAGGATCTCTTATTTTGGAGGAGTGTTCTATTAAAGAAAGTGCTGTTTGTTGCTCCACTAACAGCCTTTTCTTCTCCCTAATCAAACTATAGTACTTTCTCAGAAAACCAGCATATTCCATCCCTTGATCTCTGAGACCATAGATCCCTACCCCAGGCTCAGGGGATGTCACTGATTGGCCTAAATCAGTCATAGACATCTCATCAATTGGATTAGAGAATTGACTGGTAGTTTGGTTCTGGATAATAAGTTATAAGAGGAAGTCTGCTGAGAAGATCTTCCCTTCCCCAGTGAAAGTCATGGAACAATGATGTGAAAGCACTTTGACTCTCCTTTCCCCTTCCCACAGATGAACTTGATGTCCAGAAGTATGTCAGCCCTACTGTGACCATGTATTGTCACAAATCAGTAAGGTGGAACAGAAAGAAAAGAGCCTGGGTCCTTGATATTTTCTAATCTGTAGATTGCCTACATCCAGATGTCTCTAATGAGAAGAAAAACAAATACTTTGTATGTTTAGGCTTCTATGAATTGGATTCTCTATTGCAGTTGAATGGTTTCAACTGACCATTTTGGTGACATGCATAAACAAATCTTATTTGTGGTAGAGTTCTCAGTCATAGCTGATTTACCCCAAGGGACTGCACCCCATTCATTGCACTCATTGCTCAAACTACAAATGGACTGATTGTATTCTGCCCAGTTGGATCTTTCTTCTCATGGTGGTGACTGATCCTAGGGTGCCAACCACAGACCTGCTGGTGAACTGTAACCTCAGGTCTGCCATGGAAATGAGAACTGGAGGGACTAGAGTCCTCCTTCAGGGCCGTGAAGTTATACACGAGAGAGTGAGTCACTAAACTCAGAGAGCGAGTTAAGGGTGGCAGAGAGGACTTGGGGTTGGGGTGTATGATGTGGACCAGGAGCAAGCTGAAGTCGTGATGAGCCTGGTCGTGGGGAGAGGTTCGGAGACGAGAAGAGAGAGACACCTGAGAAAAAGGCAGAGCAAGTCATGCCTTGAGAGTATCTGATGCGGTAGTGATTCCTGACCACGAGAGCCCTTGTCAGGAGTTACCTCTTTTCTGGGTGACTCGTTGTCCATATAAGTGACTCTCTGACCTTCTCCTCATAGAAGCTCTAGCTAATCTAATCTAAGCTAAGCTAAGCTACTTCAGTTGTGTCCAACTCTGTGTGAACCCATAGATGGCAGCCCACCAGGCTCCTCCATCCATGGGATTTTCCAGGCAAGAGTACTGGAGTGGGTTGCCATTGCCTTCTCCTAGCTTATCTACTAGAAAACAAAAGCTATACTGGGAGTTACAGTTTTAACAATTCCAACCCTTCTTTCTCGCTTATATAGTATAAAAGGTAATACTTCTTTGCATGTTTGCAGTTGGGATTATATGTGAACAACACAGTACTTGGCACGGAGTGGCAGCTGCATGAATGTGAATCCTTTCATTTCCCTAACAACTAGGGCTCTGGGGAGCTAGAAAGGACTACTTAGGAAAAGATGCAAGCAAAGGCTCGACCACATGTATCACGCTCAGAAGGTTGGTAAATTAGTGATCTTTCCTTTGACTTTGTTTCCAAGAGTCATGATTCTCCACATCTCGGAACTAGCTTCTCCAAGTAAATCAGTCTATTCTGTTTGCCTTGTACCGATCCCTACAAAAGAATAGGTTAAATGATGGACTCTACCCACCCTCAGATGCTGGGCTGGATCCACACAGATTGAGGAAGGGATGGTTCCACAAAGGAAGGGCTGTTGAGAAAGCAATGACAAGATACATACTGCAACAGGTCATACTGTCTTTTATGCTCCTCCAACACTACCTGAATAATAGCTACTTGGATAATAAGTAACATTTGTTGGGTGCTTACTATTTGCCTGGTACTCTGCCAAATGCTTTCCATGGACCATCTTATTTAGCACTAATAGCAATCAGAGATATGGGTAATATCATATAATAGATAATATTATATAAACAGGTACTTGTGCACAGAGAAGTTAAGTAAATTGCTCATAACCACACAGCTGGTATGTAATCAAGATGGAATCCAGGCCAGCTGGATTTCCCACAGGAAATCACAGAAATTACAGAAGCTGATGCATGGGTCATAGATGAGAGGAAGCTTGCTGAGGGATCCTCGTAAGCAGGACAGGCTACCCTTATCCTCTCGCTAAGTGAGCCCATAAAAATAGCTCTCTTCTCAAGTTAAAGTCATTTCCTGATCTCAAGAGACATACTGTACAAGGTGGAGGAGATTTAGTGATTTTGTAACTCGTTAGTTCTTAAAAATGCATCCCCGGATCTAAACAATTTTCTCCATTAAGACTGGTTGTGTAAAATATAAGGAAGTCCCAGCATTTCATAATATCAGGATTTACAGTCTTAAAAATCTTTATATAGAATTTTCCAGTTAAAGTATAAATAAAGTAGAAAACTAAGTAAATATTATTGTAATCCACTTTGCACACATAGTTAATGCCAGATTCTCCATTGATGTGATATATCTATTTCATTTCCATTGATGAAGAAATAGCCATCATCTTTAAAGAATGCAGAAATTGGAGAAAATGAGACAGTGTGGAGAAAAAAAATTCTCAACTCTCTTGAATTTACCACTTCAATGTAGTCTTAGTTAAAGCAAGAAATTATATAAGATGGCAGAAACTGTAAATATTTTAGAATAAATAATTTTCAAATATGCAAATACCCTTAGTGAATAAAAATTATAACAACATTATAAAAACTTTCATCTGAAAATTCACAATAATAAAGGAAAAGAGATATAAAAAAATAAAAATAAAAATAAAAATGCTTCCAATTGTGAAGTTCCTTTTTTTTTTAAACAAGTTTTACCTTGAGGTTTAAGGATCATACACAAATGACAGAAATCAACTACACTTCAATTAAAAAAAAAGAGTACCTCTTCACTCTCATGACAATGCCTATACTCCTTTATTGTGGCTTTTCAGGCTCTTGGTAATCTGACTCAACCTGTATTCCAACTTCCTCAGTTGGCACTTCCACTTCTTCCCTCCTGATTTCAAGTCCAGTTACAGTGAAATATAGGCACATATATATCAATCATAATCCTAGGATCATTACATGGTCTCTTCATTAGTCTAAACGTGTGCTAAGCCACTTCAGTCGTGACCAGCTCTGTGACTCTATGGACTGTACCTCTCCAGGCTCCTCTGCCTGGGATTTCCCAGGCAGAAACACTGGAATGGGTTACCATTTTCTTCTCCAGGGGATCTTCCTGACCCAGGGATCAAACCTGCATCTCCTCTGGCTCCTGCACTGCAGGCAGAATCTTTACTGCTAAGCCATCAGGGAATTAAAAAAATTTTTTGAGAGAGCATTTAAGTTCTACTTTTAAAATTACAATATACACCTTTAAATGGTTTAAGTAATGTAATAAACATTTGAAAACCTGAAATTCTTCTGTTAGTCTAAAGAGCCTTGCAACTATCACTGCTGATAAGCTGCTCCCACTGCCTGAAATTCTTTCTACCCCACCCTAATCCTCTCCAATGTCCTTCAGATCTAGACTTAAGAGAGTGCCTTTGACTCTCTTCTACCTTTCACACTGGGTAGGTTTCTTTTCCTAACACTCCCATAGAGTTTTGTCCTTTCCCTGTCACATCTTTTCACAATGTGCTCTAGTGTTTGTTAACTTGATTATCTCCCTCTAGGAGATAAGCTCCCTGTGAGCTTACTGAGGACAATGACTGCCTGAGATTGCAGCTTGGTACAAAGCAAGAATTCAATATATGGTTCAGAGATTGACAGTTTTTACTATTAAGACTGTAAACATTTTTGAGTATGTGGACCATACAGTATTTGTTCCATTTACTCAACTCTGTGATTGCCATCTGAAAACAGCTATAAACAGTAAGTAGACACATGGGCATGGTTGTATTGCAATAAAACTTTATTTACAAAAATGGAGGATGGGCTGGATGTGGTCCATGGGCTGATTGCCCCTCCACTATAATTGATGAGGAAAAGAACAAATGAAAATGAATGAGTGGGATTACATTTAACCAGAGAGGAATTACTGGCTACCACAAAGAGCCCTTTATCAGAAAACTGGATTCTATTTTTTTCTATTACTTAAAAGACTTGTGTACTCCGTGGCCTCCAGGGCCTTGTCTTTAAAATAGCACCTCATAATACTGCTTCTGCTTAAAGATTTGAAACTATCAGGTCCTTACGGTTAAATCTGTGTCTTATTTGTCTTCACTCGCTGAGCCCAGAATGTAGAATTCCTACATGCCTAGAGTATAAGAGATGACAAACACTCGTTGGAGTGAAACGGGTGTTTGGGGAAGCAGGTAGTTGGACCATATAAGAGTAAAAACCCTTAAAACTGGAAAAACTTGTGATCCAGCCAAAGGAAAACATCTATTTCTGCTTTATTGACTATACCAAAGCCTTTGACTCTGTGGATCACAATAAACTGTGGAAAATTCTGAAAGAGATGGGAATACCAGACCACCTGACCTGCCTCTTGAGAAATCTGTATGCAGGTCAGGAAGCAACAGTGAGAACTGGACATGGAACAACAGACTGGTTCCAAATAGGAAAAGGAGTACGTCAAGGCTGTATATTGTCACCCTGCTTATTTAACTTATATGCAGAGTACATCATGAGAAATGCTGGGCTGGAAGAAACACAAGCTGGAATCAAGATTGCCAGGGGAAAATAACCTCAGATATGCAGATAACACCACCCTTATGGCAGAAAGTGAAGAGGAACTAAAAAGCCTCTTGGTGAAAGTGAAAGAGGAGAGTGAAAAAGCTGGCTTAAAGCTCAACATTCAGAAAACGAAGATCATGGCATCCAGTCCCATCACTTCAATGGAAATAGATGGGAAACAGTGGAAACAGTGTCAGACTTTATTTTGGGGGCTCCAAAATCACTGCAGATGGTGACTGCAGCCATGAAATTAAAAGACGCTTACTCCTTGGAAGAAAAGTTATGACCAACCTAGATAGCGTATTCAAAAGCAGAGACATCACTTTGCCAACTAAGGTCCGTCTAGTCAAGGCTATGGTTTTTCCTTTGATCATGTATGGATGTGAGAGTTGGACTGTGAAGAAGGCTGAGCGCCGAAGAATTGATGCTTTTGAACTGTGGTGTTGGAGAAGACTCTTGAGAGTCCCTTGGACTGCAAGGAGATCCAACCAGTCCATTCTGAAGATCAGCCCTGGGATTTCTTTGGAAGGAATGATGCTAAAGCTGAAACTCCAGTACTTTGGCCACCTCATGCGAAGAGTTGACTCACTGGAAAAGACTCTGATGCTGGGAGGGATTGGGGGCAGGAGGAGAAGGGGACAACTGAGGATGAGATCGCTGGATGGCATAACGGACTCGATGGACGTGAGTCTGAGTGAACTCCAGGAGTTGGTGATGAACAGGGAGGCCTGGCGTGCTGCGATTCATGGGGTCACAAAGAGTTGGACACGACTGAGCGACTGAACTGAACTGAACTGAGACAGCCTTTTGGTTTAGACATGGGTCTTTTGATTCCAAATGAAGGAAAACTCAACAGAAATTGCCTGAAGCCCCAAAGGGAATTTACTGGCACATTGATGTGCCCTGTTTCAGGGGCTCAAGCCACGTCAGAGATCCAGGGTTTCTCTTTATGTCCACTTGCCTTCTGCCTGACTGCTTCTCTTATCAGGCAGGCTTCACCCGTTTGTAGCTTGATGACTAACACTGGCTTCAGGCTCGTGTCCTCACAGTTCAAAGCAGCTGCAAAGACAGGATTGATCCCATTAGTTATTGCTGCCTAAGTGCGTGGGTGCTCAGTAGCATCCAACTCTTTGTGACTCCTTGACCTGCAGCCTGCCAGGCTCCTCATGGAATTTTTAGCAAGAGTACTGGAGTGTGTTGCCATTTCCTCCTCTCGGGAATATTCCAGGCCCAGAGATGGAACCTGCTTCTCTTTGCCTCCTGCATTGCAGGCAGATTCTCTACCACTAGCGCCACCTGGGAAGCCCCTTAGCTATTGCTAGTAATGAGTATTCGACTCGCTGTAAGGAGAGATGCTGTGAGGATCAGCGCTGTACAAAAACACATCCAGAGAAGTAAAGACATGGCAGGTCAAGTGGAGTTCTCTAATGCTCTTAGTTTTGGAGTCTCCCATGTTCATATTGGTTTAATGAATTCAGAAAGTATGCTGGTCATAAAGAGAGGTACATTTTCTGAAATAATCAGCTTCTTCCAGGGAGTTACCTATAAATTACATACAATACTTCCAAGCCAGCCTAGAGAGTTGAGAGTCTAGGGAAAAGAAATTGGCTTATATGGAGAAATGGTGTCTTTCTGGATGTGAACAAGCTTTCTCTAAACTCAGATTCACTTATTTCTCAAGCACTTTCTAAGAGAAAACAGTGGCATGTTCACCACAAACTTCTCAGCTCATTTCTGGGATATTATTTGAGAATATTAAAATTGAAGAATTATGTCGCAGATTATGTTTTTAATGAACTTTGAAGGAATACTATACAATTGATAAAGTGACTGATATTTTCAAATCTTTCTATCATTTCTTTTGCTCTGAATTTTCTCAAAACCATATCTCTGTCAAGTTACAAATTTGGATTGTGTTAAAACATTTGAACATGAACCAACATAGAGTATCTGAAAATAATCATAATTTGTTTTACATAACAAGGATTAATTTGTTTCAAATTATGCCCATCTGTAGTAATATTAAATGCTACATTATATTTTCTAACCTCAATTAGGAAGCAATAGTTTACCTTACTTAAAGAAATGTTTTGAAGCATATTTGGTAACTTCGAAGTTAAAAGAAAAGCTCAAAAGTCTGCAGAAATGTAGGAGCTGGATTATCTCTGGGGAGCTGTCTAAAACCTTAAACCTTATTTTCTGGATACTGAATCTGGAAAATTCAGCTCAAGTTTAAATTCGTCAAAGAGGGAATTAATTGGGTGATATTAGATGAATGACTTTTCACCCCTTGCTAAGGTAAGAGTGTCAGTAGGATAGACAAACATAGTAGGACCTGCATGGGATAGAAGTGAGACTGTTCTTTAGCAGAGAGAGATTTTAAAAGACATAAATACAGAGATATACCATATTCATGCACTGGAAATTTTAATATTATTGTAATGCTATTTCTGCATTTCTCCACAAGTTGATCTGTGGTTTTAATGCAATCATAATCAAAATGACAGAGGACTTTTTGTTGTTTGTTGTTGTTTATTTATGGAAATTGACACATATCTGAAATTTATATAAAATTCAAGTAAGAAAAGCCAAAACAATCTAGAAAAAGAAGAATGTTGAAGAGCTCATACTACCTAATTTAGTATAAGCTACAGAATCAAGACAGTATACTATTCATATAGTATACTATTAGCAAAAGAACTGACATGTTGAATGTTAGCACAAAGTAGCAAATCCAAAAAGGACTCAAGCATATATAGCCAGCACACATATAGACTCAGTTGACTTTTGGTAAGGGTGTCAAGGCAGTTTGAACGGGGAAAAGAAATCTTTTTTTCTACAAATGGTGCTGAAAAAAACCTTTTTTTTTTTTTAAAAGAAATTGTCTCCACCTCATACCACACAGGAAATTAAAATAGATCAGAGGCTAAAAATTAAAACCTTAAACTACTAAACTTCTGAAAGAAAATAATTTGGGATTATTATAATCTTTTAAACTCTAAAAGCTCTTTCCTTTTCTCTGATTTTTCCTATTTGTGTGGTTTCTCCCTTCCTTCTCTTTTTTTCTTAGAAGATACTAGTTTTTTGGTTTGTTTTCTGTTTGTCTGTTTTCTTCTGCTCTCTCTGTTGTCTTTATATCTTTTTCACACTGTATACTCTCCTGATCTCAGAGATCCTCAGTCCTCCATTCATATCTCAAAGTGATGGCCTAAACACTAGTAGGAGGAGTGCATACATGACTGAAACTCTTAATCTGATGACTTTATTGAAAGGGGATTGGGTATATTGTTGTGGGGAGTCACAAATCTCAGTATCTTTGAGTGTTTTATTTGGGCCATTCAATTTTCTCAGAGATTACACTCCGCAGGTTCCCGGGAGTGGGGTGAGAAAAGGATTCCATAGTTGATTGAGCATTCAGTGGAAAGATTTTCTCTGAATCTCTTTGTTTCCATCCCTTCCCCACTGTTTCTAGCTTCTCTCAGTCCAGAGCCTCACCCAAGATTTGTATTTTCATGCATACTTCGGTGTGAGAAATGGTTACTATCAAATGAAAAAAATTTTTTTAATCTAAAACATTTGTGAATTCTTAAATTCCCCCCTCTGGGTATAGATAGGAGTTAGCCACTGCGGGTGCATTGCCCTAAAAGTCACTGATCAAAGGAGTATGCAGTGATTAAGATCAAGGGCTTTGGCATCAGAAAATCCTGGTTCAGCTCTGTTTCTACATTTTTGCTGTGAATATCTTTACTTGGTTCCCTTAAGTTTCAGTTTCCTCAAGCTTCAGTTCCCTCATCTGTTAAATGGGAAAAATAATTATATTAATTTCTTAGGGTTGTGAGAATTAAATAATACATCTATATCACATAGCAGAGTGCCTGACATAAAGTTAAGCCTTCAGTGACTAATGATGATGAGATAAATCTGTTTAAGAAAACACATCTGGTTGATGAACACTGATTTGATTCCTCCTCTGATTCTGTGGTCCTGGATATGTTGTTGAATCCATAGAGTCCAGAAGAGCCATAAATATCACCTAGTTCAAGCCCTGAAATCTGGTCCATGAGAATTGTCTTGTGTGCTCTTCCCCATCAAGTGTTTTCACTAAAGTGGTGGAATTGGGCCCTGACCTTGGCTTGTTTGTTACCTGAACCTGTCTGGTAACTATCACCATATGCTTCCTCTATGGTGGAAAGAACCTCTTTTTCCTTGCCCGATAAACTCTAATAGTATTTTTAGCTTATGGGATGGCTGATGGCAGCCTTGCTTTTATTTCTCCATTATCAGGGCAAGGAGGCCAAAGGGCTTGGTAAGGGAAAATCCAGAATGGGAGCAGAGCCAAATTCCTGCCTAATTTCCCTTTGGCTCCATGAGGAGTCTGTGTGTAAACTACTGCCAGCAGGAAGAGTTAATTGTGTTCGAGTGTGAATTGCACAGTAACCAGGAGGACCATGGCTGATGCATGGTTTACAAGCAAGCATACATACAGCATAGGTGCTCATGTACGTGTGAGAAACCCCGTACATGCGTGGACAGCAGTGTCCATGCATGCCCACACCATCACTCCACGTGTCTGCACACACACTAATAGATAGGAAGAAAGTGCTCAGCACATGTGATCATACATCTTAGATTGAGGGAGGCCATTCAGGAGAAAGAAAGGGAAGATTATAAGGCAGAAAGAGAAATGAAACCTAGAGGTTCTGCCCTGTCAGCATTAACTGGAGTGTAAGAAATGGAATTTGGACAGACAGACAAACTCCTGACATCTGCCAATAGCTAAAATGTTCAAAGGGCTTCTAATTTTCTAGCTGGTGATTGAACTTGGGTGGGTTTACCTGAGTAAGCGTTCTCAGTCTTTTCACCCAGGAGTCCCAGGAGGCTTGGCACCCTGTGATGAATTTCCATGGCTGATCTGTAAAGCCGAAGTCCATGCATTCCTGCATCCACTCAGCTTCTCTCCTTGGAGGGTCTCTCCCTTTATTTGTGATACAGGGTTTATCCCGAGACTGGTTTGGATGTTTTAGGATGGGGATATTTATGTTCACACCAGAAATGATAATCAAAGACACAGAGATATGGGGTTGGATAACATAGGAAAAAGAAATGGCCTTTTCAGGTGTTGCCTGCACTGTCAGAACAAGGGGAATTTGTTCTGCTAAGAGCTCTTATTATCATTCTTATTTTTCTCTTTATTTTAGGAGTTTTTGTTTCTTGGTTCATTTTATTTTGCTGGGGGTCAGGCATCAGGGTGAAGTTTACCTTTTCTGCACGTCATTTCCAAGCTTTGGAGTATGCAAATGTACACACTCAGTGTGGACCAGAAGAGACCTTCACATGCTGGTGCTATAGGGCGAGATGCTCTGAACTGAGCTGCAGTTGTTAATATCTTTTGACACTGACATCTATGGCCCTTCCAGATAAAGTAGGAACATGGATAGGACCAGTTTTAATAATCTGTGACTCTAGGACTACACAGTATCTAATGTGCTTTGCAGTGTTGACAGTTCATAATTCCTGCACAGGAATCTTTCAGATGTGCTGCATGAGAAAACACCTACTTTCCAAAAAACAAGCCCTTGTCCTGCTGCTCCTTGTTCCTTTCTGTCCTCTATAAGTCCATGCGTCCTGAGGTCTCCATGTAAGTCAGGCTTTTCTGGTCCACCTATAGCTGCCAAACTGGTCAAAGTGTGTCTACTGCGTGTCGACTCTCCTCCCTGGAGATCCCCCATTAGAGAACTTGTCACCCGGAGGTAATTATTCATTGAACTGCCTCTCTCCCCAGATACCCTGCGGAGTTAATGGAATGAAAGCAGTTCCTGTCACTTTCTCATTTTTTCCCCTGGTCTATATATTTTCCTGTGGGCTGGAGGTGTGGGGAAAGGTTTGGTGATGTTTGGACACTGACTGAGCGGGCTTCTCCAACCCTCCTTGAAGAAGGCTGTTCCTGGTGGCTAATCTGTTTGCTTTTCTTTGTGCCTTTTCTGAAGGTAGTGGCTCTCGGGCTTATCAAAGATCAGAGCTAAATGTGCTCTTAAAAGCTGCAAAATCAAACCCTTTACTAGGTAGATGATGAGACTGAGACCCAGATTGGGGGAAAGGCCTTGGGTAAGTTCATCAGCTAGAGAAGGAACCCAGCTGGCCCCAGAACCCAGGTTGTGCTCCCCATGCTGGGTAATTCCTGAAAAGAAAAATTGATTTATCACCATTGATTCCTTCACTCCAGGATAATTAAAAGAACAGTTTCTTTCCAATTTCTAAATGCTGATATGCTTGGTTATTTGTACTAATAGCTTATTTGTTTCATGTGGCATTTAATACTCTACCTCATGTGAACCTGAAAACTATTTCTGAGGCTAACATGATCTCTCCCCTTTGCCGCATAATGAGGTCAGGATTATTGTGGCTTTCCTTGAGAGAACACAAAAGCAATAACTGGCAGAATGAGGTTTTCATTGTAAGCGTAACGGTTTTTTTTTTCTGCCACACTTGCTTCCTTTTTAACGTTAATTTTTAATCAAATGAGTAATACAGAAACACCCTTGGTAAAACAATTAAAATGGTATAAAGCTAAAATTCTCTTTGACTACCCTCAAGCCCAGTCTCTTTCCTTTGATCAAGGAAATGCTGACACAGTGAGTTGAGTGTATGTCCCATCAAGCACTTTTCTATACATTTACTTTTATATGTCTGTGCCCGCAAATCCTGCAAACTAGTTTATTTTTCTTTTAATGGTTTTGTATTTCGGGTGATGTTTTGAAGTCTCCCTCTCTATGTGATGTTTTGAAGTCTCCTGTTTTCGGTAAGACTTGGAGTTTTCACGCCAATGGATACAAATCTGTCTAATTCTCTTATCCTTGTACATGCTGTTCCTTGGAAGAACTGTGCCATAGGTAAGCCACTCCCCATATACACATATTAATTCCATTCCCACACAAATGACACTTCTGGTAACATTTGCAAATAGGTTTCCTTGTGCCCCTATGCTTTTCTAGAACAGATAACAAACCATAAAATTGTTCTGGCTTAGCTAGGTCATGTGCATGTCAATTAACCAAAACTGCCAAACTGCCCCAGAGTGTGGCTGTACTAATTTATAGCCCATTTCATTCCAGGAGGCCAAGTCATTTCCTAGACCTCTGTCAGGCCAATACTTGCTATATCAATGTTTTAAGTTTTTTCCAGTCTAATAGGTGAAGTTTACTGGCTGCTCATTTTTCCTTATCTATGAATGGGGGCTTAAATAGATACTCCTCCAAGAAGATACACAAATGACAATAAAGAGATGAGAATAGGATCAACATCATTAGCCATCAGTTCAGTTCAGTTCAGTCGCTCAGTTGTGTCCGTCTCTTTGCGACCCCATGAATTGTAGCACACCAGGCCTTCCTGTTCATCACTATCTCCCCGGAGTTCAGTCAGACTCACGTCCATTGAGTCGGTGATGTCATCCAGCCATCTCATCCTCTGCTGTCCCCTTCTCCTCCTGCCCCTAATCCCCCAGCATCAGAGTGTTTTCCAATGAGTCAACTCTTCGCATGAGGTGGCCAAAGTACTGGAGTTTCAGCTTTAGCATCATTCCTTCTGAAGAACACCAAGGGCTGATCTCCTTTAGAATGGACTGGTTGGATCTTCTTGCAGTCCAAGGGACTCTCAAGAGTCTTCTCCAACACCACAGTTCAAAAGCATCAATTCTTCGGCACTCAGCCTTCTTCACAGTCCAACTCTCGCATTCATTCATGACCATTAGAAAAACCAAAGCCTTGACTAGATGGACCTTTGTTGGCAAAGTAATGTCTCTGCTTTTGAATATACTATCTAGGTTGGTCATAACTTTTCTTCCAAGGAGTAAGCGTCTTTTAATTTCATGGCTGCAGTCACCATCTGCAGTGATTTTGGAGCCCCCCAAAATAAAGTCTGACACTGTTTCCACTGTTTCCCCATCTATTTCCCATGAAGTGATGGGACCAGATGCCATGTTTTTTGTTTTCTGAATGTTGAGCTTTAAGCCAGCTTTTTCACTCTCCTCTTTCACTTTCATCAAGAGGCTCTTTAGTTCCTCTTCACTTTCTGCCATAATGGTGGTGTCATTGCATATCTGAGGTATTTCTCCCAGTAATCTTGATTTCAGCTTGTGCTTCTTCCAGCCTAGCATTTCTCATGATGTACTCGGCATAGAAGTTAAATAAGCAGAGTGACAATATACAGCCTTGACGTACTCCTTTTCCTATTTGGAACCAGTCTGTTGTTCCATGTCCAGTTCTCACTGTTGCTTCTTGATCTGCATAGAGGTTTCTCAAGAGGCAGGTCAGAGGTCTGGTATTCCCATCTCTTTCAGAATTTTCCACAGTGAAATACAAATCAAAATCAAGAGATATCACTTCACACCTACTAGAATGGCTATTTTTTTTTAAGGAAAGTAGCAAGTGTTGGTGGGGATGTAGAATAACTGGAACCCTTGTACATTGGTGGTGGGAATATAAAATGGTGCACCCACTGGGGAAAATTGCATGGTAGTTCTTAAAAAAGCTAAACATAGGATATCCTATAACTCGACAATTTCATCTTTGGTGTAATACTCCAAAATTCTTAAGCAGGGACTTTAACAGATACTGTATACCAGTGTTCATTGCAGCAGTATCCACAATATCCAAACAGTGGGGAAAGAAACCCAAGTGTTATTCAACAGATGAATGGATAAAGAAAACATGCTGTGTACATAAAAAGGAATGTTATTCATCCAAAGAAAGGAATGGAGTTCTGATACATGCTGCAACATGCATGAAAATTAAAACATTACACTATATGAAATAAGCCATATGTAAAAGGACAAATATCATATGATTTCACTTATATGAAATATCTAGAATAGGCAAATTCAGAGAGACAGAAAGTAGAATGGTGGTTGCCAGGGGCTGAGGGAGGGGGAAATGGAGAGTTATTGCCTAATAGTTACCAAGTTTCTGGGAGAGGAAAAGAGTTTGGAAATAGATAATGTACATATTGTTGTACAACACTGTGAATGTAATTATACCATTGAATTATACATTAACATGGATGAAATGGCAAATTTTATGATATATATATGTTATGGCATTTTTAAAAAGTTAGAATCCAGGTAGAAACCAGAGCATTTTTCATAGAGGCTTCATCATTTGGTGGAGGTGGAAAGCCCCCACCATAAACTAAGATATACAAGATGGATTTAAAATTCAAATAGAAAATAGCCCAGTTAATATTAACAGAAACATTCAATGCATTATCTATATTGCACATTCGTGATGTTCTAAAATCCTGATTCAGGTTCAAAATGGCGCCTTTACCATGGTCCAAGATTCTCCATCATACTGGAAATCCAAAGAGGTGACTGGTACCAAAGACATAAATGAGACGCAGGAAAGGACTGCAGGTGATAACCATCAGCAGATGCACAGAAGCCACTGAGTACCAGCATCTCCTTAGAGTACTTTATGAAGAAAAACAGGAAGCCAAAAGCCAAATCTCAGAGATGTTCAAGAAAATTGGCTGTGAACCGGGAGTGATAGCTGAGGGGAAGAACCACAGACAAAGCGGGCAACGCCCTGGAGCTGACCATGGTAGACCACAGAAGGGCAAAGTCAGGGCCAAGCACTGCCCAGAGATAAACACAGGTAAAGCAGGGTCAGAGTTCAGAAAGGCCGGTGATGCAGCGGGGTCAGGAGTTAGGATTGGTAATAGGAGAGCTGTGGAACATGGGCGTCTCAGCCACCCTAGATTGTCTGTTGCCCACTGCTTCAGAACTCCACCTGCTGCTGCTGCTAAGTCGCTTCAGTTGTGTCCGACTCTGTGCGACCTCATAGACGGCAGCCCACCAGGCTCCTCTGTCCATGGGATTTTTCAGGCAAGAATACTGGAGTGGGCTGCATGTCCTTCTCCAATGCATGAAAGTGAAAAGTGAAAGTGAAGTCACTGCAGAACTCCACCTAGGGAGGTTATAAAAATACAAAGTAACAGACCCAATTCCATATTCATACACTCTGCATCTCCTGCAGGTTGGAACCAGGTATATGCATTTTTAATATGTTCCCAGATGGTTCTGAGGCTTCTTAGAGTATGAGAAATGTAGATAAGGGGACATTCCCACAGCTTCTCAGTTAGACCACCAGTCCCGAGGCTCAACATTAGCCCACAGGATCAAATCTTCATTGGGGGCATGCAGGTGCTGCCAGTAAGTTTTGATAAACACAAACTCTGAGCTTGTAGAGCTGGAGAGAGAGCTGTGACAGCAGCGCCTACTAGCGCCTACTAGTGCATGAAGCACCCACCCTGTGCCATGCTTTCCTGGCATTGCTATATTTAATGCTTACTTATGAGGAGAGCCCCATGATCAGGCCCAATTTATAGATGATGAAGCTGAGACTAACAGAAGCAAAGCAGTGTATCCTGGGCCGCCTCCTGTATGAGCAGCTTCGGGTTCTGGGCCAGTTTGACTCCAAGACTCTTTGCATACACCGAGGTGTTACAAAATGTTTCAGACATCGTTTTTAAAAGCTGGGGGAAGAAAAAGGTAGGAGGTCAAAGAGGAGGTTGCAGTATTAGTTGATGGTGAGTCTTTGGTTAATGGAAAAAATGTTTTTCACAGCAAGCCCAAGGCATTAATGGGGAAGCAAGACTCTGCTGTCTTTTCTTGATCCTCCAGCTAGAGGTATTATCAGGTTACATAATCTGTCTATTTTTTTTTTTTTAATCTCAGTGAAGAAGGGTCTGAGATTAAGTTTGGGAAGAGATTGAAAACCAAAGCTCAGAGGAATAGATTAAAATGATGCCTAGGCATCCTGAATCACGAGGGAAAAAATGACAGGACTTTGTTGATGGTGCTGTTGAAGGAAGATAAGACACTGAAGGCATCTCAGAGGGAAAGGGGGGCTGGGTTGGGAAAGAGAACAGAGCAGAAGGAAGAGATAACCCGGTGGAGAGCAGAGATAAGAGGCAGGGTGAGGCAAGGCCACGGAGGAAGACCAGACTGGATTTTCTAGTCTGGAGTCTGTCCAGGACTCTGTCTTTCTCTTTCTTGTTTGTCTCTCAGAATATATCTTAAAAGGGAGGAAGGAGGCCATATTTGTAGTATATTTGTACTATACCTTAAAGGTTCAATTCTGATACCTGGTTTCTGTCCTGAAAACATAGCCACATTTGCTGGTAAATCTAAACTCTCATCTCTTCAAGACCGTGAGACCCAGGACCTGAGACCCTCTGGCATCATGTCCTTTACATGACCCTCTACTCCCATTTCCAGCAAATTTGGAAAACTCAGCATTGGCCACAGAACTGGAAAAGATCAGTTTTCATACCACTCCTAAAGAAGGGCAATGCCAAAGGATGTTCAAACTACCACACATTTGCAGTAATTTCATATGCTAGCAAGGTAATATTCAAAATCCTCCAAGCTTGGCTGCAACAGTACATGAATGGAGAACTTCCAGATGTTCAGGTTGGATTTAGAAAAGGCAGAGAAACCAGAGATCAAATTGCCAACATCCACTGGATCACGGAAAAGCTAGAGAATTCCAGAAAAACATCTATTTCTCCTTCATTGGTTACACCAAAGCTTTTGACTATGTAGATCACAACAAACTGGAAAATTCTTAAAATGATGGGAATACCAGACCACCTTACCTGCCTCCTGAGAAACCTGTATGTAGGTCAAGAATCAACAGTTAGAACCCGACATGGGACAACAGACTGGTTCAAAACTGGGAAAGGAGTATGTCAAGGCTGTATATTAATACCCTGTTTATTTAACTTATATGCAGAGTACATCCTTCGAAATGCCAGGCTAGATGAAGCATAAGATAGAATCGAGACTGCTGGGAGAAATATCGACAACCTCAGATATGCAGATGACACCACCCTTATGGCAGAAAGTGAAGAGGAACTAAAGAGCCTCTTGATGAAGATGAAAGAGGAGAGTGAAAAAGCTAGTTTAAATCTCAAAATTCAAAAATGAAAGTCATGGCATCCGGTCCCGTCACTTCATGGCAAATAGATGGGGAAACAATGGAAACAGTGGCAGACTTTACTTTCTTGGGCTCCAAAATCACTGCAGATGGTGACAGCAGCCATGAAATTTTAAGGACCAGATGGTTGGATGACATCACCGACTAATGGACATGAGTTTGAGCAAGCTCCGGGAGTTGGTGACAGACAAGGAAGCCTGGTGTGCTGCAGACCAGTGGGGCCTCAAAGAGCTGGACACCACTGAGCAACTGAATAGCAACAACTACAACAACAACCACAACCCATTTCCAGATTGGTTTCCGACAGAAGTAGGCAGAAAGAACACTTGATTTTACTGAGGTTATTAGAGGGAGACCTATGACTCCCAGCTGACTATCCTTCCCACCTCACACACTAGCATAATCCCTTGGAGGTCACCCCAGCACTTTGTGTGCCTGGAGGGGCCAGAGCGCAACACAGAACCTTCGACTTTGGAGCTGCTCCACAGCTTGAGTCCCAGCTCGATTGCAGATGAGTTACTCTCTGTATCTGAGCTCCCATTTCCTCATTTCTCAAACAGGGATAAGACTGGAAGCTCCCTCACACAGAGATTGATATGGTGAAACAAAGTAATGCACTTACCATGCTCAGGGCAGTGCCTGGCACACAGAAGTGCTCAAATCGTGTTCATCTGATTGCTGGCCCTGTTAGCAGGTCCAAGTGCAAACCTGGGTGCACATGGCAGGAACCCCGTGAAGATGATATTAACCCCCTGGATTGAGGATGCTTGATTCTAGTTCTATCTCATTCAACATAGAGGGAACCAGGGGTGTCACTGGAACTCTCTGTGCTTTCCTTTATCTCCTTTATAAAATGGAGCTATGCCCTTCCTCCGGAGAAGACAATGGCATCCCACTCCAGTACTCTTGCCTAGAAAATCTCACAGACAGGGGAGCTTGGTGGGCTGCAGTCCATGGGGTCACGAAGAGTCGGACACGACTGAGCGACTTCAGTTTCACTTTTCACTTTCATGCATTGGAGAAAGAAATGGCAACCCACTCCAGTGTTCTTGTCTGGAGAATCCCAGGGATGGGGGAGTCTGGTGGGCTGCTGTCTATGGGGTCGCACAGAGTCAGACATGACTGATGCGACTTAGCAGCAGCAGCAGCAGCAGCAGCAGCAGCAGCAGCAGCAGCAGCAGCATGCCCTTCTCTGACACAGACTGCTATGTGTTTAAAAATGCTTAGGAAACATGAGACAGCGTAGCAATACAGAAGTGGTCCTTTCCACTACTTTATCACTGCACTATTGCCAAGCTGACCACTGATTACTGAGCTTATCAAACTTTCTATAGCTAAGAATTATTAGTTGCTATAATTTGCCTTCACCTTCTAAGGTGGAATGTTTCCTCCTTCCTGCATTGACCTGGATACTGGCATCAAAGGCAGAGCTGCAAGGAAGTGTGCAGGCAGAATTCCAAACTCTCATTCTTTTTTCTCTCATCATTCTTTTTGCTTCTCAGGTACATTAGAAGTGATTCAAGTCTCTATATTCTGCATTTAGCCTAATAAAGACAGAAATGGCTTTATAGACTATAAGCTGTCTGGAAACGAGGACTAGGTCTGTCTAGTTCATTCTTAGACCCCAGTACACAATAGGGCCCTTGGCACATAGGAGACATCCAGCATACTTTTATCAGATGAATGAATGTGGTTGAAATCAAGATTGTTTACCCAACAGCTATTTCCAGTTTCTTCCATATAGACTGATCCTAAGTTTTGGCTGAATGGCAATGTGCACAGCCTGTAATGATTCTTGTAAAATAGTTCCCAATAGCTCAGTCCCCCATGCTAAAGGGTGGGTCTGTGACCCAACGAAATGAATGGGCAGTGAAATATAGGGGGAAGTCTTCTGGTTGATTCTAGGAAATATTTCTCTTTTGGATAAAAGGTAAGTATCATATTGGGGGAAAAGTCCCATTTCCCGTATTCTTTTCCTTCTTGCTTGGGATGCTTCTGTGGATGGGTATACTAGAGTTGTGGCAGCCATCTTGGGACCAAGGAAAGTCAGAGAGACTCTAACACCTCATTGTCATCTAAAAAGAACGTCATTCCCTATCTGGCTCAAAGAGGATGAGTAACTGCCCCTCCAGCTTTTGTCCTTTAGCATATCCAAAGGAAGTTCAGGGTGGAGATCAGGAATGAGGCACTCTGTGTCTGGGGAAAAGGGCAGAAAAGGCCTTCAGATGGATACTTTCAGGAGAAAAATTTTTTGAACCAGGATTTTTGCATTTTCACATACTTAGAAAAAACACTAAAACCATTAACTAAGGTATCTGTTCCATGTGACTAGCAATGGCCTTCTGCAGAGAGGTGTGCTTGACTGACAAACTCCTTCACCAAATTCACATATACATGGGGACTCCCATTATGTTTAGGGGACCCGGAGGGCACAGAGTTGCCCTTTGACTAAGCTCCTTGTTCTGCACAAAGGTTTCCACTGAACCCTTCCTCCACGTTTGTCTTATCTTAGTGCCATCTCCTCATTGCCCCTCTCATATCTCTGAACAGATTAATGGCATCACCTTGTCCCCCCAGACATTCCTTCTCTGTTGATCTTTACAATTTTCTCATTATCACTTTCCACAGACCAAATATTATATCTTGGTTTTTAATTACTTTGATGGGTCTCATCCACAGCAGCTGGGACATTGAAGTCATTACCTTGTCTCCTCAGATCTTCCTGAGCAATCTTATTGATCATTTCTTGGAGAAAATCACGTGGGGGTACTAGATCCATGTAAACTTGTAACTTAGCCAGGAGTTATCCTGATTAATTAGCAACATTGCTTTCTGGGGCAAAGCTGCCCTGCCTGTAGACTGTGCTGTGCTATGCTTAGTCGCTCAGTTGTGTCCAGCTCTTTGCAACCCCATGGACTGCAGTCTGCCAGGCTCATCTGTCCATGGGGATTCTCCAGGCAAGAAGACAGGAGTGAGTTGCCATGCCCTCCTCCAGGCCTCTAGACTAGTGCTTTGCAAACATGGCTATATAGCAGAATTACCTGAGGTGTTTTCAAAACTCCTGAAGCCCAGGTCTCCTCCATGTCAATAAAACCAAGAGAGCAGAGGGAAATCCAGCTTCAGGATTTTTAAGTTCTCCACAAGATTCCAGTGTACAGTCACATTTGAATATCAGTGCTTTAGACAAGTACTTCTTGATTTTTAATCTGCATGTGAAACAAGTGCACAAATCTGCACTTGTTTAAATGCAGATTCTGAGGGTCTGGGATGCCACTGATATTCTGCATTCTTGGTGAGCTTCAAGGTGATGACAACAGTTGTCTGAGGCCCACATTTTGCAGAGAAAGGGTCTTGAATCTAGATTTAGTAGTCTATTCTAATGCTGGATCTGAAATTAAATTCCCCTTAGGTCCAATTGCAAAGTCACAGGAAAAAAGAAAATATATTGCCTGCAATAAAGCCAAGAGCAGGGGAACTGAATTGAAAAAGTCAGAAGAGTGTTGTTGATCTCCAATTTAGTTAATGGACTTGGGTTGACAAATTAGCCCACTTTATGGGGGACTGAGGGAGGTTTTCAAATGCCAGGATTTTGAGTCTTAAAACTGGAATAAGTTGGTCACCATAGTTAGAGGCAGCATCTCAAACAGTAACAGCCAAGTTTTGCACTTCAGGGTTCTCATTCCTCTTTCTGGGAGCAGGAGGGAGTCCAATAGGGTCAAGTGTTTGCTAGGAAAGGCAAGGAAAAGAAATGAGAGTTGCAGGCCCAACAAGAACTTAAGGAATGCGACTTCAAAAGAGTAAAAATCACTTAGATCCAGATGGAATTAGAAAATTTCAAGGACAATATTATCACATGGCCATAGAGATAAGTCTAGGGTACATGGTTTAGGTTTCTGCTCTAGCATTCCTTTCCTGTGTTTGCTAGGGTAACTTATTCCCCCATCTCTGGGCCTCAACTTCAGGAGCTAAGAAATGGGTGTTGAGTTGAAGGATGTGAAGGGTCTTTCCTGCTCCCATACCCCCTAGCTCTTTATGCAACAAGGATAATACTGCCACTGTAGATGTACATCTTTACAGCGCAATTAGAAAATGAACCTTCTGATTTGGGAGCAACCCAGGGCTCCCCAGGCACCTCCACAACGGTATTAGTATTTATCGTGTTCAGGAACACTTCCCTTTTCTGGCCTCTGATGTTCAGAGAGCCAAGAACTCATAATGCTTTTTTTCCTTAAGACTGTAACAGGTATACAAATCTAAATGAAACTGTATCTCAGATACTACCTTTTGGTTACAAGTGGCTTCTTCTTTCTGCTCTTGCCTCCACAACAGGGGACCCACTTCTCAACATTCTTTCTTTAAATGGACAAAGGGTCTTCCTAGCCCACCCACTGCAGGATTCCTGTTAACCTTCCATTAAGCTTGCTAACAGCTGGCTTCAGCTCTTTATAACTTAGTTCAATACATTCCCATTTCAATGGGTCCCACCTGGCTTCATTAAGATTACTGCCAGCTTCTCCACTAGCAGCTTCCTCCACAAATGCAAATAGACTCTGAGTAAATAATGTGGGAGCTGCTGCTGCTGCTAAGTTGCTTCAGTCGTGTCCGACTCTGTGCAACCCCACAGATGGCAGCCCATTGGGCTCCACCATCTCTGGGATTCTCCAGGCAAGAACACTGGAGTGGGTTGCCATTTCCTTCTCCAATGCATGAAAGTGAAAAGTGAAAGTGAAGTCGCTCAGTCGTGTCTGACTTAGCGACCCCATGGACTGCAGCCCACCAGGCTCCTCCGTCCATGGGAGTTTGGGAAAGACTAAGCTATAAAGGGATTAGCACTGGAAAACCAGGGCTTCCCCTGTGGCTCAGTGGTAAAGAATCTGCCGGCCAGTGCAGGACCTGGGCTCTGTCCCTGGGTCTGGAAAATCTCCTGGAGAAGAATGAAATCCCAGTCGAGTATTCTTGCCTGGGAAAACCCATGGACAATGGTGCCTGGCAGGCTACAGTCCACGGGGCCACAAGAGTCAGACAAGCTTTAGCAACTAAACCACCACCACAGGAAAGTGATTCTGTCTTCTGGGCCCCCAACACAGTGGATACTAGGGAGTTGTTTATGCTGCTGCTGCTGCTGCTAAGTCGCTTCAGTCGTGTCCGACTCTGTACGACCCCATAGACGGCAGCCCACTAGGCTCCTCTG
Source organism: Nanger dama (assembly GCA_917880005.1). Classification (NCBI taxonomy): domain Eukaryota; kingdom Metazoa; phylum Chordata; class Mammalia; order Artiodactyla; family Bovidae; genus Nanger; species Nanger dama. The sequence goes on from CAKJTW010000008.1 coordinate 37,599,726, forward strand.
TTCCTAGAATTCTCCAGGCAAGAACACTGGAGTGGGTTGCCATTTCCTTCTCCAATGGGTGAAAGTGAAATCGCTCAGTCCTGCCCGTCTCTTAACGACCCCATGAACTGCAGCCCACCAGGCTCCTCTGAGGGAGTTGTTTGTAGATGCTACCAATTCATCCTGATGGCACAGAGAGGGAAAGAGGAACCAGCACCCCAACCGCCTGCTCTGATCAAGGAGTCTCAGGGTAAGAATTCTGGATGTATTCATTCTTTATCCTGTGACTCCCACCCTCCACCCCCTTGACCTTTGAATCTCACACTGGCTGCCTTGTTCCAGTCCGTGGCCATCCGGTTCGAGGATGTTATTTACTAAGTGTGGTGTGAGTGCCTGTAAGTGGACACACAACATTCCATGTCAGTTTAGGCCACTTCACTCCCACGTCTTCATTCCTCCCTATCAGCTGCCTGGCCTCTGAGTTCCCCACTGCAGCCTGGGGCAGAGCCTAAAGGTGTTTCCTCTACCTACGTCCCCTTGAGTGGAAAATAGGAGACAGGCATCTCATATCTGCATTTGGAAGATTCCTCTGCCACAGCATGGAGGACAAACTGGGGAGGGAAAGGAGCTAAGTTGGTGAATGTAGTTAGAAGCTACCCTAAGAATCCAGCAGAAAGTAATGCTAGCTTGACTGAGGGCTGATGACTCCACCGGGACCTTGGGCACCAGTTGCTGGAAACTCTGCCCCTACCCCCGACTCCACCTCCATGGCCACGCCAATCATTACTGGGCCCTGGTTACAGAAGAGTCTTTTCTTAAAATCTCCACCCTCCTCTTAGGGATTATATGCAGCCAGAGTTCTCAAACTGTAAGACTCATCTTAATCACTTGTTAAAATACACTGAGCTCCAAGGGGTTTCTGAGTCAGTAGGTATGGATGGGCTTCTCAGGTGACTCAGTGGTAAAGAACCTGCCTACAAATGCAGAAGAGACATAAGAGACACGGGTTCAGTCCCTGGGTAGGGAAGATCCCCTAAAGGAGGGTATGGCAACCCACTCCAGTATTATTGTCTGGAGAATCCCATGGAGAGGAGCCTAGCTGGCTACAGTCATAGGGTCACAAAGAGTTGGACACGACTAAAGTGACTTAGCAAGCAAGCAAGGTGTGAGGTGGGGACAAGAATGTGTGCCTAACAAGTTCCATGTGATGTTCAGGCTGCTGGTCTGAAGTGCCCTGTTTGAGAACCATAGCGACAGCGGTGGTTCTCAGCCCTGGTTGCATGTTAGAACCACTTGGAGCATTAAAAATAAACAAATAAAATAAAATGCCCCGGCTACACTCAGACCAGTTACAAAAGTATCTCCTAAAGGGTGGGCCACAGGAATTGACATTAAAAAAAAATTCTCCAGGTAATTACAGTGTTCAGCTAAGGTTGAGAGCTACTAGGCTGGAGGCTACTAGGAGGTTATTGCTAGTTGTAAAACACTATGACTATGCATTTAAGTGCTTATTAATCTGACCAAGGCATTTCAGAAACATATTTGGTAAAGACTGAAGATGGCCTCTTGCAAAGATACTCATTGAGCTGAGATGTTCCATTTAGGGGGTGTGATATTTGCTGTCACCTCTTCTAGTCAGACCCAAGTCGGTGGTGGTATTGGTGGTGTTTTGGGAAGGTGGGTAGGGAGCATGAGCTAAGTTAGGGTGGGGTGAATCACTAACCCACAAACTATTGAAACCTGACCGTTTGGACAAGGTCATCTAGTGTCGCCCCCTTTCCCGGATGGGGACAGTGAAGCCCTGTACCTGACTCCAGATCCACGACTCCCCCCATCCCCAGGTTCTGAATCTGAATCGAGCCTGCTGGTCACTTCCAGTAGTTTGAGTTCACACAGAGTGGAAAGCCAAGCCAGATAAAGAAGCAGCCCGTGTGCTGCCAGGTATTTCCTTCACTTAGTCCAACCCTGCCACTCATCTTGGCACCAGGTGAGTGAGGCAGGAGGCTGCTGCCCTGGGCAGGTGGTTCTCCAAGTGCTCGGGTGAGAGGGGGTGCTTTTATTAACTGCTCTATTTGTGTGAACTAACAATGGAGGAACCTAGAGGCTGTTGTGGATAGGTCATAAAACTGGTATTTTTTTCCCTCTCTTAAAGTAATGTCAAGAGAGTTAAAATATAAAGCATGGCTACCTTGAAAGGCTGTGCACCTGTTTCATGAGTAGCTACTGCACCAAACATACCAGGAAGTATTTCCAGCAAATTTCTTTCAGCCCCAGCTGACTTTCCACATTTCTTCCCAGCCAGAGGCCTCTCACTGAGGTGCACATTCTTTCTTTCAGTCAATGACTGCTTGTTTTAACCTCTCTCCATAGTTCCTCATGCTACCAGCTCTGAAAATGTTCAATTCCCATGGACTGTACTTAGAGAAACTGATCTGGACTGCTTCACAGTCATAACCATGGCTGGCTCTCTATGAACATCCACATCACTCACCTTAGTGTACTCTGATGAACTCTTAGCTATTTCCAAAATTAAATTTCTCAAGCAAGAATTAAGATGTGACAAAATATGAATGGAAAAATAATAGAAAATCGGGACCTTTTAGAGGTACGTCAAAATGATGGTGTGATTCTGTGTTGTTTCATTCATTATTGAGGACAGTCAATAACCCAGATATGCTCACACCATACCCAGAGTGAGGCACTGAATTCTTAATGCTGGACATAAACAGAGATATAAAAGCAATATAAAGCAGAGTTAACAAGGGTAGGGAAGAGACTATAAATCATGTCCAATAAACAAGGCAGTTTGGAGAAACCTGAGGTTCTCCTCTAGGTACCAGAAGCACTGCTCCCAGGTAGCAGAGAGTTTAGACCTGTTCTATGTAATCCCAGAGTTCAAACAGGACCAGCAGGCAGATGTTATCTGGACCCAGACCTTGTTTTAAATTCTAAGTCTCAGAAGTGCCCCGAGATTGAATAGACTTCCTTAGGTGTGGTAATGAGTCCACCGTCACTAAAGGCATTCGAATATACTGTGGAAGATAACTCAGCAGTGATGCTACACAGATTAAACCAAAAGACAGACAAAGTTTAGTCTCTAAAGTAACTTTCACTTGTGAAAATAAAGCATGACTGGATTACGGACACCAATGTGATAGGTAGGTGTTTGTTTTTTAAACAAAAACTTCTAAGATATATTTTGATGATTCACATGTCATACCCTCATCATTAATCCTAAGAAAAAGAGGTACATTACAGTGTGAAAAGACCATCTTTACCCTCACTTCCACTGAGGACATTTTTACCTTCTCCAACACTGTCCAGCCTGTAAAGAGAGAAGAGAGCCTACTGATGAGAACACCAAGACCAGTAACCAGTGGATGCTGCTAAATTACAAAATGACTAGCCAAAGGCTGTTTGAGTTAAAATGGCTCAGAGTCCATCCAGTCCAAGCCTCTTATTTCACAGATGGCAAAACTGAGGCCGCAGGAGATAAAGGGCATTTGCCAATCTAGTGTAATAAGGGGATTTAAAGTTTCTGTATTAGCAAAACATAAAACCACGATCTTAATGTGTCTCTTTACCAGGAGGATCTCCAAGTATGACTTTGAAAAGTTACCTTGCTAACCCTCAGTTTCCCTACTTATTAATATTTACTCGCTAATAGATACTGTGTTATTGGTCAGTTATTAAGAAAGCAAGGTCTTTATCACAGTTTATACCAAATCCTTTCATTTCTTTTCTAAAAAGCTGTGTAGGAGAACAGGTATGCAAAATCCCTTTCCAGAAAGTCTTCAAATTATTATTTTTTTAATTCAAAACAAAAATTTGTTCCCATTGCCTAATTTGGTAGAGGAATTAAAACCCAGAAATGATACCGTACATGTTTTTTTCATGTTCCATACCGTTAATGCTCCTTCAATGAACCGCAGTTTAACAATGACCTTTTGAAGTGAGTCACCCAGAATTGAGCAAATAACAGGCCAACTGGCATATCACCAACCTTCTTTTGTGTGTCATACTTCTGTCAATAGAACCTGCCAATATATTTGCATTTTGGGCAAATACCGCAGTGTTAAAACAAAGACAGGTTAATGTAAGCTGAATCCCCACATCTTTTTTTTTTTTTTTTAATCTCTAAGGCCACCTCTCCAACTCTGTATTTAATCAGAATGCAAGCCCAAGGCATTAAACCACTGAGTAGTGCTTAATCATTTATACCAGCTTGTACAGTCATCACGGCAATCAGTCATGCAAGATGAATTACCTCATGTGCTTATGGAAACAATGGGTTTTCATGAATTTCCCTGAAAAACAAGGCCATGTTGGAAGCAGAGTAGCTGTGCTTATGTGACAAAATCCTGGGGGATGCACAGAGCAGCCTTATGAAGAGCAGAAGTGGCCCAAAGATGGGAGCTTAGGAACTGGATTTGGCAGAAAAAGCCACTCCTTTTCAAGATCAGATGATTGCTTCTTTTGGCCCATAGTTGCTGCCCACCAATCACAAAGTTGCCCCAATATTACAGGCAGTGGTGTTAAGCTGCTTTGCATGGCTGCAGGGCCTTAGTTCCCTGGCCAGGGATTGAACCTGTGTCACCTGCAACGGGAGTGCAAGTCTTAATCACTGTACCACCAGGGAACATTCTTGATCGATTTGAATTCAAGTACTCACTTGGGTTTTAGAACACTTTGCACATGCACCCAGAATTTCCCAAACTGTAACGTGCATTTGTATTGAGGGTTAATGGCAAATTTCCACTACGCTCCAAATTTCCCTCTACAGTATTCACTAGGGACAAGCGTGGAGACACACAAGTTTCACTATTGTTCAAACAGGCTGAGATGGTTACTAGTAGTCAGAACTGCCTGTTAGTGACTACAGAACAATTTTTTCCCTCATTTTTAAAGCACCATTTCACATGTTCAGAGATGTAGAGTGATTTGCCTAAGATCACACAGCAGTGCAGAGAGAGCTGGAACTCACCCAAAGGTTTCAGGAATATTATTAAACTGTGTCCATGGTATCCTGGGCTTCCTCAGTGGTGTAGTAGAAACAAATCAGCCTGTTAATGCCAGAGTCGAAAGACCCTGGGATTCAACTCCCAGGTCAAAAAGATCCACTGGAGTGGATAATGGCAACCCACTACAGTATTCTTGTTTTGAAAATCCAATGGACAGTGAAGCCTAACTGGCTATTCTTCATGGGGCCAAGATGGAATTTTCAGTGGATAAACTCAGGGGGAATTCAAGAACCACCTGAAATTATATGTGTGTGTATTATACACATATACATACATACACACACACATATACATATATACATACACATACATATACTATGTATGTATATAGTGTGTATGTATCCACACATTTTTCTGTGGAAACAGTCTAGAACTTCTGTTGGATTCAGTAAGATTTCTGCAAAGCCCCAAATAAGGAACCATAATTCAAACACAAACAACAGGAACAACCACAATTAAAATTCTCATAGGTTTCCTAACCCCAGGTAAAGGCAGTCTATTAGGGGAATACGAACTCTTGTCCCTCTAAGTAGTTGGGAATTCAGTTCATTCTGTCGAGCCTGAGGATTAATTTCATTTCTCACTAGGCCACAGGAATGTGTGGAATGGTCCTAAATTGCTCCTTATAGTCCTAACTTCTCTCTGGGGTCCAGACTCTGAAGACAGCACAAGGAGACCCATCTCACTAAGTCATTTCCTAAATAAAATCCAGTGACATGAGATTAAATCCCTTAGGATTATACCTTAGTCTCACTCTTACTGCCTCAATAACATCCCAAATCCTTTTTGTCTAGTCCTTTCCCTTCCCAGTCTTCTGTAGGTGGAGGTTAAAAGACCTCAGCTGGCAAGTGGAAGACCCATGGTTATGCACCAGCTCCACCATTGTATGCTTTCTTTTTCTTTTTTAATTTTAGAATCTCAGGTTCTTGTTCTAGCCTTTTCTAAATCTATTTCCTCAAAATCTACAATGGAGATGATAGTACATGTTTCACAGGGCTGTGATTTAGGAAATGCATGAGGACATGCCTGGTCCATAATTCCTGGTGGTGAATCAGAGGCCTCAGGCGGGATCCCATCCCCCTCTCCTCACTGCATCTCTGTTGATCTTCCTACTCACACACCTTCATTCTCAGGCCAGGCTGGCTGGGAAGCAAGAGGCCACATCTACCAGCTCCCAGCTGAGTTGGTTCCTTCCAAGTTCAGTTCAGTCGCTCAGTCGTGTCCCACTCTTTGCAACCCCATGGACTGCAGCACACTAGGCCTACCTGTTCATCACCAACTCCCTTGGAGCTTACTCAAACTCATGCACATTGAGTCGGTGATGCCATCCAACCATCTCATCCTCTGTCATTCCCTTCTCCTCCCGCTTTCAATCTTTCCCAGCATCAGGCTCATCTCCAATGAGTCACCTCTTCATATCAGGTGGCCAAAGTATTGGAGTTTCAGCTTCAGCCTCAGTCCTTCCAATGACTATTCAACACTGATTTCCTTTAGGATGGACTGGCTGGATCTCCTTGCTGTTCAAGGGACTCTCAAGAGTCTCCTCCAGCACCACAGTTCAAAAGCATCAATTCTTTGGCGCCCAGCTTTCTTTATAGTCCAGCTCTCCCATCCACACACGACTACTGGAAAAGCCATAGCTTTGGCTAGAGCTTCCTTCCAAGTACAGAGACATTTTTTGGTTTTATGGCTTTTTGTTTGTTTGTTTTTACTGCTGATCACACCAGGGGAAAAATCAGTGATGAGTGGCAAACTTACTTTCATTTAGGGAAGTGAAAAAACCTTTTGAAAAACATCAGGGTAGTCATTCTTAACACTATTAGAATAAACTTGAGGTTCTGAAAGGTTTTCACTGACTCCTTTTTCATGGCTCTACAGAACTCTCAGTTACAGGTTTTGTTTCTCTGGGTGGACATCTTTAATCTTCTGATAGCCCTCAGTTTTCTTTGTAATATTCACATCATTTAATCTAGAGGGCCTATACTCTATATAATTTGGGCTTCCCAGGTAGTGCTAGTAGTAAGAATCTGCCTGCAGGAGATAGTAAGAGAGGCAGGTTCAATCCCTGGGTCAGGAATATCCCCTGGAGTAGGCAATGCCAACCCCACTCCATTATTCTTGTGTGGAGAATCTCATGGACGGAGAAGTCCATAGGGTCTCACAGATTTGGACAAGACCGAAGCAAGTTAGCACACAGGCGGATACCACTCTATAATTTAGGCTCAGAAATCAAGTTTTTCTTGGAAAAGAGCTCTGGTCAAGTGTGCCATGCAAGGGCTTCCTGATTTGTATTACTTATTTTATAAGACATCTCCAAGTATGGATCTCCTGCTCCAGTCCCCTCCTCTGCTTTGAAGGTGTTTGGTCTGCAGACATCATCTGAAGAAACCCTACCTAGACTGGCAAATCCTTACCTCCACTCTGTGGCTGCCTAAATGCAGCTCAGAGATGTGGAGTGACTTTCCCAAGATCACACAGCAAAGCAGAGGGAGAGCTGAGACTCATACTCATGTTTCAGAGGCTTTAAGTTTGAGTCTATGGACTCCTAGGGGTGGTGTTGTCAGTGGGAAACTGATGCTAAATTGAAGTTCAGAAAAGGCCACCGAGTTGAAAGAGGGCTTGCAGTGAGTTAGGGAGATTGCTAATCAGAGGCCAGTTCTCTTATTCCACATAGTTAACCTTTGTCCCAGGACTAGCAGCCTGTCTCTCTCAATAGAGCTCCCTGAGGGCAGATTTTCCTATTTGCTCCTCAAATATCAGGCTTCAGTTTTTCTCAGACCCAAGGTGGCTTATATGCTCATCAACAGCAAGAAGTCCAGGAGGTAAATCATTCCAAATCCCACACATTCAAATACGCGTGAGGACTTGGCTGTCCAGCGAGGAAAACTGGAAAAAGTGAAACCTGCTCTGGTAATCATCAAATTTTCCTTTCTTGGTGATTGTTACAGTATTTTTTTTTTTTTTTTTTGGTCCCAGGATTGGGTGGTAGGGGAGTGGAAATGAGAGACTTTTAGGAGCATTTGTTCTCTTACTGTGTCTCTCTGTTTTACAAAACCAGCCCAAGCTTCACAGTCCAGAGCAAGCTGGTTTTTCCAGCAAATCAAAGGATTCTCAGAGGGAAAAGTGGTTGGAGATGAGATTTTTATATCTTTATCTTGGCATTTCATTTGGATACATGGAAATAGGTTGCATGATACTTGGTAAAGGCCTTTCAAATCTATGATTCATTAAACACGGCTTAACTGGGTTGCTTCTCTGTGCAAGGCCCAGATATACCAAAGGGAGGAAGTCTTGATGTCTGTCCTTAAAAGGGTTGGAGAGACAGGCTTGTGCACAGCAAACAACCATCCTGTGGGATTTACTTTGGGGTAGAGCTATGAAAAGGTGCCTTGCTGCTGCTGCTGCTAAGTCGCTTCAGTCGTGTCTTACTCTGTGCGACCCCATAGATGGCAGCCCACCAGGCTCCTCTGTCCCTGGGATTCTCCAGGCAAGAACACTGGAGTGGGGTGCCATTTCCTTCTCCAATGCAGGAAAGTGAAAGTGAAGTCGCTCAGTCATGTCCGACTCTTAGCGACACCATGGACTTCAGCCTTCCAGGCTCATCCGTCCATGGGATTTTCCAGGCAAGAGTACTGGAGTGGGGTGCCATTGCCTTGGGGACCCAAAAAAGGGAGAGAAGGATTCTAAGTGGGAAAGGAGGGCCAGGATGTTTCTCTCAGAGATCCTTGAATTGATTCTTCATGGATGAGAACATTTCATTGAGCAGAGAGAACAAATAGGGAGAACAGCCTGAGCAGAAATAAAGGGATGGATAAGAGTGTAAAATCTTTGGTGATTAAGAGCCTGGTTTAATCTAATGGTGACTAGGGAGCTAGGAGTGGCCTCAGTTCTTAAAGAACTTCATTGATAGGCTGAAGAATTTAAATTTCATTCCAGGGTCTTAAGGAACCATTCATGTGTTTGGATTAGGGAATGGTATTTTCAGCTCTGTTTTAGGAAAAATTGCTCCTGTAAAGTCTATGGAAGCTATGTTGGAGGGGAGAGGATGGTAAACAATCTGCCTGCAATGCCGGAGATCCAGGTTGGAACCCTGGGTCGGGAAGATCCCCTGGAGAAGGGAATGGCTACTCACTCCAGTATTCTAGCTGGCAGAATTCTATGGACAGAGGAGCCTGGTGGGCTTCAGCCTATGCAGTCCCAAGGATTTGGACAAGATTAAGTGACTAATATTTTCACTTTCCTCAAGCCTGTATGCAGAGAGGCTCCCCAGGAGGTTCCTGCTATAATTCAGACAGGAGAGGAGTGTCTCGCCTAGAGTGATAGCAGCGGTAACAGCAGAGAAGGGACAGAGTCAGAGCCATTTAGGACTTGGAATTGTGAGGACTTGGTGGCTGGAATAAGAAGGAAGGATGACTGAGTCTCTGTACTTGGGAGATTAGCTGATGTGATGGGTTCACTGGTAAAGGAACCCCAGGAGAAAAAGTGAAAATCATTTGGATGATCTTGAGTTTGAAATGCTCCTGGATGATGTTTACCAGGCAGTTGGAAATGTGGGGCTGAGTGGACTTAGGGATGCCTAAGTGGGGATTGGTGTCTGATGATTGGCACCTCCCTCTGATCAAATAATCATTAATATGATGATACTGTATAAGTGTTGAATAGGGACTTGACACTATACCAAAGCTTTCATAGTTATTATCTCATAGGGGAGAGTTCTGGGATATTTATGTAATTGTGGGAGTCACTGATAATTAAAAAAAAAAACAATTACTGAGTGCTTTTTATAGGAAAGGGCTGGGCTTGATGCACATTATCTTATTGTGCTGCTACTGCTAAATCGCTTCAGTCGTGTCCGACTCTGTGCGACCCCATAGACGGCAGCCCATCAGGCTCCCCCGTCCCTGGGATTCTCCAGGCAAGAATACTGGACTGGGTTGCCATTTTCTTCTCCAATGCATGAGAGTGAAAAGTGAAAGTGAAGTCGCTCAGTCGTGTCCAACTCTTAGCGACCCCATGGACTGCAGCCTACCAGGCTCCTCCATCCATGGGATTTTTCAAATGTTTGAGGAAGATTCTATTATTACATTCATAATAAAGGAGAAGAAACTGAGGTTTGCAGAAATTAAGACATCTGCCAGAGTTAGAAAGATGACATTTCAAAGTGAACTCTCTTGATTGTAGTGAGACCTGAAATAAGTTTTCCATACTGCCATTCCAGTCCGGGACGCACCATATAGGGTAAAAACTCTCTCCTTCACGTAGGAGGAGTTTATGATGTAAGACTCAAAAAGTGAAGAAGGTGGTCTTCTCCCCTCCTCTCTCTTCCTTTGATTATAAAAATGTCACCCACTAAGTACTTGGTGCAGGACAACATTCATCTGTCAGCTGATGAGTCTCACAAGCGTCCTATTCTTATAAATCGCTTATTTATCCCTTTTCAGCCTCTGGCTGAATTCTTTCTGTGCTATTTAGAGAACTGGAGCTCCTCAGAGTTCCTGGATCGCCACCTAGTGGTTTCAACTGGCAACTACAACTGACGGTAGATGAGAAGGTCGATGACGGGTCCTGTTAGGGCCAAGGTACAACAGAGTCCAAAAGTTCTGGGAAGGACACTCTACCCATGGCAGCCAGTATTAAGCAGGCCGATCACCCCTGAATGACTTGGGACTCTGATTGGGTTCCTAGGTACAGACTATAGAAATGATGATTGGATGTGTAAAGACAGGGAACTAGGGGAACACTGGCAATCAACACGTGTTTCCACAGAAAGGTAGTATGGATATTTGGAGATGTAAAAGGGATCCTATGGTTGGCACATGTGACAAGGGGTGTGATATGTTACAAGGAAGAAATTTTACATTTTGGGCTGCTTCTGACAGGATTTGGCAATCTATACTCATCTTCCTAATTCTGAGAGTTTTCTTCTACATTCTGTGTGTATCCCTGTTAAAACTCAAGTCTGTAAACTTACATTTTTAAATTAATGCAGACATATTTTTAGCATCATCAATCTTAAGTATAATACTTTATTGTACCTGGGTTTTCTAAAAGTAAGTTAATTTTATATTTGTTGTAAAATTTGTCAGCAAGAAAATTAAACCCTTATTGTCAGACTTTTGCCAGTCTGATATCCTTGAAGCATGACTGTTGTCTGCTCCTAAATGAGAAAAATTAAGATAGATTTTTTTTTTTAAAGCTGAAATTAAAGAGTCAGCAATGTGGGAAATCCAAGATGACCACTTGGCTTTTCCCGGCTCCCTGGCAAACCCCATTCTTAATTTAATGGGTTAAAGCCTTTTTGGCTACAAGACTGTTATCCTCACAGTGAAAACAGAATGATTAAAAATGTGTTTTTCACTTGAGGTATACTTTTGACTATTTTTAGTAACTATTTTTAGTAACTATTTTTGACTATTTTAGTAACTTTTAACTATTTTTAGTAACTATTTTTAGTAACTATTTTTAGTAACTATTTTTACCTACCTTATTGGAAAAATAATATAGGCCTATGTGATCAATCTGGCAGTCTTATTTTATGAGCAGATTAATCTTAATTTTGCTATATTTGATAAAAATGAGAGTAATTTTAGAGAAAAAGATTGTTTTAATAGGTATAAAATTTTTGTTTTGCTACTTGAGTTATGTATCTACTGTCTAAAATTTACTTTTCAAATAGTTCTTTGTTACTATGTTATTATAAAGCTTAAATGAGTTACTAAGAAGGTATTCTAAGCTTGTTTCTGAAGCTGGTCACTGATTTTAAGCTTTTTTCTGAAGCTGGTTTTTGGATTGAGACTAGATGCCCATAATCTATTACCAGGGAATTATACATACTATCATTTAGAGGACTATGTCCAACCTAGATGAAAGGCCTCTTATCAGTTTTCTTAAATATATGATGTATAAGGAAGCTGATGGGAATCATCTTCCAAGACTTAAGGCCCTGCCTGCCTGTTAAGTCGCTTCAGTCGTGTCCAACTCTGTGCGATCCTGGGGACTGCAGCCCACCAGGCTCTTCTGTCCATGGGGATTCTCCAGGCAAGAATACTGGCATGGGTTGCCATGACTTCCTCCAGAGTATCTTCCCAACCCAGGGACTGAAACCAGGTCTCCCACCTTGCAGGCAGATTCTTTACCAGCTGAGCCACCAGGGAAGCCCAAGACTTAAGGTTCAGTTCAGTTCAGTTGCTCAGTTGTGTCCGACTCTTTGCGACTCCATGAGTTGCAGCACGGCAGGCCTCCCTGTTCATCACCATCTCCCAGAGTTCACTCAGACTCACGTCCATTGAGTCCATGATGCCATCCAGCCATCTCATCCTCGGTGATCCCCTTCCCCTCCTGCCCCCAATCCCTCTCAGCATCAGAGTCTTTTCCAATGAGTCAACTCCTCACATGAGGTGGCCAAAGTACTGGAGTTTCAGCTTTAGCATTATTCCTTCCAAAGAAATCCCAGGGCTGATCTCCTTCAGAATGGACTGGTTGGATCTCCTTGCAGTCCAAGGGACTCTCGAGAGTCTTATCCAACATCACAGTTCAAAAGCATCAATTCTTCGGCGCTCAGCTTTCTTCACAGTCCAACTCTCACATCCATACATGACCACAGGAAAAACCATAGCCTTGAGTAGATGGACCTTAGTCGGCAAAGTAATGTCTCTGCTTCTGAACATACTATCTAGGTTGGTCATAACTTTTCTTCCAAGGAGTAAGCGTCTTCTAATTTCATGGCTGCAGTCTCCATCTGCAGTGATTTTGGGCCCCCCAAATAAAGTCTGACACTGTTTCCACTGTTTCCCCATCTATTTCTCATGAAGTGATGGGACTGGATGCCATGATCTTTGTTTTCTGAATGTTGAGCTTTAGGTCAACTTTTTCAATCTCCTCTTTCACTTTCATCAAGAGGCTTTTTAGTTCCTCTTCACTTTCTGCCATAAGGGTGGTGTCATCTGCATATCTGAGGTTATTGATATTTCTCCCAGCAATCTTGATTCCAGCTTGTGCTTCTTCCAGCCCAGCGTTTCTCATGATGTACTCTGCATAGAAGTTAAATAAGCAGGGTGACAATATACAGCCTTGACGTACTCCTTTTCCTATTTGGAACCAATCTGTTGTTCCATGTCCAGTTCTAACTGTTGCTTCGTGACCTGCATACAGATTTCTCAAGAGGTAGGTTAGGTGATCTGGTATTCCCATCTCTTTCAGAATTTTTCACAGTTTTTTGTGATCCACAGAGTCAAAGGCTTTGGCATAGTCAATAAAGCAGAAGTAGATGTTTTTCTGAAACTCTCTTGCTTTTTCAATGATCCAGCGGATGTTGGCAATTTGATCTCTGCTTCCTCTGCCTTTTCTAAAACCAGCTTGAACATCAGGGAGTTCACGGTTCATGTATTGCTAAAGCCTGGCTTGAAGAATTTTGAGCGTTACTTTACTAGCATGTTTGATGAGTGCAATTGTGCAGTAGTTTGAGCATTCTTTGGCATTGCCTTTCTTTGGAGTTGGAATGAAAAGTGACCTTTTCCAGTCCTGTGGCCACTGCTGAGTTTTCTAAATTTGCTGGCATACTGAGTGCAGCACTTTCACAGCATCATCTTTCATGATTTCAAACAGCTCAACTGGAATTCCATCACTTCCACTAGCTTTGTTCATAGTGATGCTTTCTAAGGCCCACTTGACTTCACATTCCAAGATGTCTGGCTCTAGATGAGTGATCACATCATCATGATTATCTGGGTTGTGAAGATGTTTTTGTACACTTCTTCCATGTATTCTTGCCACCTCTTCTTAGTATCTTCTGCTTCTGTTAGGTCCATACCATTTCTGTCCTTAAGGTACTTCCTCCTAATTACTTGAAGTGCCCAGCAGAGGATTTCCTGAGCCCTGATGTCAGTCTTCCCCTCCCTCCAACCCTTATAAGTGCTGATCCTTTATTTTCAATTTTCAGCAAGACCAGTGTCTACTCACTGTCAATACCACTGGGACACCTTCTCTACTATTTCTTAGGCAGTAACACCTGCTTGGGAGACTACTTTGGAAGGAACAGCATCTAAACTTGTAAGTATAAATCTTGATTAAATTACACAGGGGATTTTGACATGGGAAGGAAACTTGGATAGCTAACTACTGCTCAAGTGCACCTCACTGCTGCAACAGGAGCTGTGTCACAGGTGGGAGCCCTTGCTCTAGCAGAGGCTATTATCCCAGGGGAAAACACACCCAACCCTGAGGAACGACCTCCGCTATCAGGAGCTCCTAGGTACCCCAAGTCACCCAAGGGGCCCAATCCCAGCCTAGCTGGCTGAGAGCATACCAGAGTATGCTACCAACCAACTGCTCCTATGGTTCTTCCTCTGAGAGAACTTCCTCATAAAAATCAAGAAACAAACATGTTTTCTTTGATGTCTGATCTAAGTCTGGCAGAGGATAAATTGAGAGGTTTTTCTGAGGACTCTGAAATTTTCACTAAGAAGCTTACTTGGGGGAGTCTCCCTGGGAGGATTTACAGATTTTATGCCACCGCTACCCTCCTAAGAAAGAGCAGCATGCGGTACTGGCAGCCAGAGCCCACGCCGACCGAGTGGCGCCCAAGTCCAAGAAGGCCGTCAGGTGGGAAACAGTGCTTTCCCTGAGGCAGATCCACATTGGAGTCACCAGATGAACTGTAATGATAGAAATAAGTAGGATAGGATTAATTATTTATTGGTGGGTATGAAAAAGCTTATAGTGAAATCCATCAATTATGAAAAAGTGAAAGAAGTCCAACAGGGACCAGAGGGAAATCCTGCAGTTTTTCAAGGGAGATTAGTGGAAGCTTTTAAATAGCATCCAAATGTGGATCCCTCCTCTCCCAAGGGACCGGTCCTTTCGGCTATACATTTCATAACCCAGTCTGCCCCAGACTTCAGACGCAAAATTCAAAAAGCAACTGCTGGAAGGAGGAGGTCCTCAGACCTTTTGAGCGGTTTGCTCCAGTTGTCTTATTTGGTTTTCAGTAATAGGGATATGGCCGAAAACGCTGAATGCTTCCAGAGAAATGCGTAAAAGGCCCAAATGATGGCAGCGGCCCTGTCCACTCATAGACCATGAAAGGGAGGCCACCAGGCTTCCTGAGTCATTTGACCATGCAAGGCCCATGGGTATCCAAAATCAGTGTGCCAGGTGTGAACAGAAGGGACACTCGAAGGAAGATTGTGATCAATGAGCTTTTAGAAAACATCCAGGACGTTGAAAGGGAGAATGCCCCAGATGCCAGTGAGTGACAGGGGGCACTTGGGTATTGACAGTTTCATAATCAGAAGACTGAGGTGGCCTGAAGCCAAAGGTGACTTTACCTAGAGAGGCCATCTACATAACTAATGCCAAACTTCAGGTGGTCCTTGATGTGGAAGGCCACTTAGTAGAATTTCTTAGAGATACTGGTGCAACCTTCTCTGTCTTAACCCAGAGGGTTAGAAATCTTAACATAAGAAATATGGAATGAAAGTGTCAGGAGAGAAACAGAGGTACACTTTCCTGAGAGCCCTTTTGTACAACATCAACGGCCAGTTGTTCTTATATTCCTTTCCGTTTGTGCCAGATTGTCCTCTCTTTAATGGAAGGTGGTATTGTGGTTTAGCTGCTAAGTTGTGTTTTACTCTTGCAACCCCATGGCCCTTGCCAGATTCCTCTGTCCATGGGGTTTCCCAGGCAGGAATACTGGAGTGGGATGCCATTTCCTTCTCCAGGGGATCTTCCCAACCCAGGGATGAAACTCAGGTCTGCGCTACAGGTGGATTCCTTAATGAGTGAGCCACCAGGCAAGTCCTATCTCTGTAATGGAAGGGACTTAACTAAATTAGGGGCTACTCTGTTTCCTGAGGGACAAGAAAGCACCCCTATCACCAGCTGATATTCATAGAAAATAAATAACAGATTAACAGAGATAGAAGACTTAATAAGCTATAAGTATAAAATATTAAGATACTGGGCCTAATCAAAACCAAACAGATTAAGGACTTACATGACCCTTTTCCAGATTTGGAAATTGTTTTGGAAAAATGTTTTGGATTGCCAAATCATGGTTATAATCTCTTTTAATGCTTAATTTCTTTTCATTTTTGTCTTTTGTAAATCCATTCTCCAAAGGTTAACATCTAAGAGAGCTAAAAGGATGATACTAATTGGGTTATAATTCTTATAGCAGAAAAGAGACAGCCAGCCAGGTAGTTTACTCCTTCCCCAGGCAGGCCTACATCCCGTCTCAGATGGAAGCAGTTAATAATTCATTGTTACCTTACTCTTACCCACTTTTAAGCATAAAACGGTAAATACCTGGAGTAGGAAATGATAGGGACAAAGTAAAGGGACATGATAGTGATTTAATAGTTAACCCCATTAGATAATTATATGTAAAGAAAAAAATAAGAGAGACCCTGGTAAGTTGATGATCACCCAAGAAAAAAATGGAAAAATCCTGAAACAATGTGGGCTTGCTTGTCTCACACAGCAGAGCAAGTCACTTAGCATCAAAGTTGGATCTGCTTGCCAAACAACAAATCCAAGCTAACTTGCTAAGCCATAAAACCATTTAACAGAAGCATGAGACATGCCCTCAGACTGTAAAACAATAGTGGAAAACAGGGCCTAAACCTGCCCAGTGACATGAACAAGGTAATGACCCCTAGTACATGCTCTCTGCATACACACACACACACAAATAACTTATGGAAAGGTGACGTTTCAAAGTGAATGACCCTCACTGTCCTGAGACCTGAAATAATTTCCATGACATAGTTCCATGACAGTCCCAGATGCACCATATAGGGCCCAAAACTCCCCTACCCAACTTGTAGGAGGAGTTAGTGATGGAAGACTCAAAGAAAGACAGAGAAGATGATTTTCTCCCCTACTTTATCCTCCTTTGATGATAAAAATGTAACTCACTGAGTACTTGGGGTAGCACAACACTCACCTGCTGGATCTGATGCCTCACAGGCACTCTATTTTAATAAATCACTTCTTTATCCCTTTGCCTCTGGCTAATCCTTTCTCGGAGCCCCCAGAACATCACCTAACTGTTTTGATTCTGATACTATCAGGTTGGAGGACACACTAACCAGTTTGCTTTCCCTTTCCTTCAGGACGACAGCGCCATGCATCCTTGGGTAGCCATCCTGGGCTTCCTACTCTTTCTGCCAGGTAAGTAAACAGGTGGGCTGCGCTTTGGAAGCCTGAGGATGGGGGAGTGCAGGGGCTGTGTGAGTGATGAGGCAGGGTAGGTGTGCTAGGGCTTTGTCAGAAGGTAATGGGGTCAACAAATGAGCAAAGAACGAGGCTGAAGCCTTAAGCCAAAGAAACTGCTTAAATGCTAAGAATTACAAATACTGTGAGTGGGTTACAAGGCGTGATGCTGTACAGTGTGGTTTATGCCACTGCTTGTGTTTAAACAACAACAACAACAGCAAAAAAATGGAGGGGTGGGTAGGTAGATGGTGGATATGCGTGAACTGCTCATGTGTAGGTAAGAAACAGTGACAGCTGCTATCAGAGAGCAGAAGGGGATGAGAAGAAATGGGGATGGGGGAAGGAAAGAGTCCTTTACTCTACCATTCTGTGCTTTGTGATGTGTTTCAACTGTGCGCAACTATTTCTGCTAAAAGAAAATATTTTAATTTCCCTACTTTTCCAGTTGTTAAGACTTTGTGTTTCCAATGCGGGGTGCAGGGGTTCCATCCTTGAATGGGTGACTAAGGTCCCACAGACCATGCTATGTGGCCAAAAATTTTTTATAAATAAAATATTTTAATTAAAAATATTCTATGAGACAGGGGGAAGTTTAGGAAGATGCATATCCTACATTTTAAAACAATCTCTAGAGTTGGGAATCTCAGGAAAGGTATTTTTAAAATTAGACGTCTAGAACAAATTTTTATAGATTGCCTGAATTACCTTTGTAATCCAAAAATGATACTAAGCAAAATTAACTGTTACCAGAATTCCAAAGAGAAAGCTAGACTCTTATTTTATGTATCAATGAGTGTTTTATTCCCAGAGCATTTCCCAGACTTACAGCCCAGCCCTATGATTAGTCATTGAGTCTCAGATTCTTTTACGGACCACTTGGACTGCATTTGACAATGTAGGGATTTTTAAGCCACTGACCCAGGAGAGAGGTGTTTTTGTTTGTTTGTTTGTTTGTTAAGAGGCAACATTTAGTATTTGACTGAATATTCGATTTTCTGGTTTCACCTGGGTAAGTGGACTCTGCTCCATTGTACATTGCTTAAGAAGGGATCCTTGCTTGAATTTATCTGGTTGGTCCTTAAGCCCGTGATAAGCCTCAGTTTCTCCTGAAAGTATTATAAACTCATTTTCCTAAGAACTGATTTCTAAACAGCTTACAAGGCTTTGCCTTCTAACCAATGATGCTTTAAGTAAAACTTTAACTCTGCCTTTTTTTTTTTTTAATTTAATGAAGAGCAGGGTTATGAGGTGATTTAATCTGAAAGAGCTGGGAAGGTGGGAGGGGTTCTCATGTACGCCCGTGGCTGATTCATGTCAATGTATGGCAAAACCAATACAGTATTGTAACGCAAAATAAAGTAAAAATAAATTTTTTTAAAAAATAATAATTTGAAAGAGCTATTTAAAAACCTGAAATAAAGACTTAAAATCAAAACTAAAACTGCAAAAGAGCTATTAAAACAGATTTCAACTGAGACAGTGACAATCAGGGGAGAAGAAAAGCTACATGTATGTATTACCTATTTAAAAAGCAGATACATGTCAAAAATAGAAATACACACATATTCATGTATTACTGTAATGGCATTTATT
Source organism: Nanger dama (assembly GCA_917880005.1). Lineage (NCBI taxonomy): Eukaryota > Metazoa > Chordata > Mammalia > Artiodactyla > Bovidae > Nanger > Nanger dama. The sequence continues at coordinate 37,618,535 of CAKJTW010000008.1, forward strand.
TCAAACCTTTTGGAGAGAAATTTGGTCTTATTACCAAGAGATTGAGCATATTTCTGCCCTTTATCATGAAACTTTCCTCTCAGAAATCTATCCTAGTAGGAAGTAATTCTGAATACAGAAAAACATTTATATGATGTTTCATCTAGAAATATATCTAGTAAATGATAATACTGCTGAAGAATATGTGAACGTAGAAAAATGCTTATACTAAGTTTTGAGAACTCAAGATATTAGATGATTTCAAACCAAATAAGCTATATAAAGAAAAAAATGAAAGTAAAGTTAAAATATTGAGAGCTCATGCTCTGGTTTCTCTTTATTTACAGATGGTGTAACATCTTACCGACAAGTGATTGGAGGGGTGGGTCAGTCTGTCACGCTACCCTGCTTCAGTGAAGGAGAAGTCACCTCTATGTGCTGGGGCCGAGGGAAATGTTCTTGGATAGACTGCAGAAATACCGTTATCAGAACTGATGGATACAAAGTCACTGAACAGAAGAGTGAACGCTATAAGCTCAAGGGAGATATTGGTAAAAGGGATGTTTCTTTGACCATAGAGAATGCAGTACTTTCTGACAGTGGCTTGTATTGTTGCCGTATTAAAAAATGGCTTTTCAATGATGAAGAAAACATCATAAAGTTGACTATGAAGTCAGGTGAGCTTGTCTTCCTACTTACTTTGATCACTTGCTGTGAATTTCCCTAGATAAAGAGGTATCTGTTTGATATTAACCTCTTTTTCCTTGAATAGGGAAAGAAGAGGCTCCTATAATCTTGTTTTCTAGTAACTCTTCATAGGATAACTTGTATTTGTGTAGAATGAAGTGTGAACGCTAACCTTGATTTAAGACCAAGGCTAGAGGAACTTCTCAGTCAGCAAAATATCTTCTAAGGCAGTGCTCTAGGAGTGCTAATTGGTTAATGAAAAAGCATTCACTGTTCCACATTGAGATATAGTGAATATTTTTATGGAGCTGAATTTATTCCACTTAAAGAGCTACTCTTTCCTCTGAGATTATTCTTAGTAGAATGTTGAAATGTTCTTTTCTAACATTTTAGGACTTATAGAGAATTTCACACGTATAAAATAGGTAATATAACATCTGGTCAAGTATTTGATTAATTTGGCTTTCAGTTCAGTTCAGTTCAGTTGCTCAGTCGTGTCCGACTCCTTTCAACCCCGTGAATCGCAGCACACCAGGACTCCCTGTCTATCACCAACTCCCAGAGTTCACTCAGACTCAGGTCCTTCGAGTCAGTGATGCCATCCAGCCATCTCTTCCTCAGTTATCCCCTTTTCCTCCTGCCCCCAATCCCTCCCAGCATCAGAGTTTTTCCAGTGCGTCAACTCTTTGCATGAGCTGGCCAAATTACTGGAGTTTCAGCTTTAGTATCATTCCTTCCAAAGAAATCCCAGAGCTGATCTCCTTCAGAATGGACTGTTGGATCTTCTTGCAGTCCAAGGGACTCTCAAGAGTCTTCTCCAACACCATAGTTCAAAAGCATCAGTTCTTCAGCACTCAGCTTTCTTTATGGTCTAACATACACATCCATACATGACTACTGGAAAAATTAAAATGGGCTTATGGCAATGTGAAACATTTACATCTCCATAAATGTTCACTGGTAGCTTTTAAGAATTTTGTGAAATAAAAAAATCAGGGAAGTTTACATTTTTCCATCTTGATATAGACATCCTACTTTTTCTTACTTCTTAATGAAAGGACAAGATTCTTCAGGATTTCCTGGTTTCTGGTCCTCTCCTAATGACTGTTTTCTCACGACACAGAACCTAATACACAGGCCTACATAAGTTATGTCTCATTTTTGCCTTAAATGAACTTGATATTGCTGTCTTCCAACTTTGTACTTTGTTTGTATCCTTCATGAAGTCAAGTGAAATAAGGTCAATTCTGATGCAGAAAATGCTGGCTCTAAGAAACTGCATCTGAGTCAATTAACGGAAGCCAAGAGAGACTGGCCATAGAGACACGTGGAAAAGAGACAGCTTGTGAAGAGATCATTTTGGAGTTTGATATTATATGATGGATCTAGCTGAATATATTTTAAAATGACATAGAAGGAAAGTAGGGAAATTTTGTAGTGCTCAGAAATCTTTAATAGATGAATATTTACAAATTCACTGCCCTGTCCAGAGGGAAACCAGTCCATAACTGAGCCAAAGTGACTCTCTGCCTCCAATCCAATTCTTTGCTTAAGTTTTCTTGCACTTTTGACAGGATGAAGTTACTTTTCAACCTTCTGTTAAGGCTCTTCCTCAGCATCATCTTCTACCCTTAGCTTCCTAGCTTCTTCCTCAGGAAATATTTACCACCAGGGAAGACAATTAGTTAAAAAGCCAAGTAGACTTCTTCCTTGTTATAGTCCTTTGGTCAGAGTTTTTTTGCTTGCTTCCTAGTTTTGTCTAGATTTGATTTCATTTGATTTCAAAAGGAATGGAGGGGACTAGGACTGAACATTTCATCAAAACCTCTGACTATACTCTTAGTCCAGGCTTGGCAAACTGTACCTGCAGAACCATATCAGATTATAAAACAGGCTCAACAGCAGTTTATAAAGTTTTACTGAAACACAGCCTCAGCTATTCCATATATGTGTATATGTGTGTGTGTGTGTATATCTATGTACCTCAGTTTATCTGCTGTCTATGGCTGTTTTCACACTGATAGTGTTGAGTAATTATCACTGAGATCACAGGACTCCCAATAAAATATTTACTAATGTCTTGTACATAAATACTTGTTGAAAAACAGTTTTTCTTCTTAAAGGCAAAATTGGCTAGTTTCCAAATTAAGCTGACTTGAATTCCTCAAATGAGTTTTCATGGCAGTTGTCTCATATTAAAAAGACCTGATGTTCTAGTTTATATTTTGTAGAGTTGAAAATTGAGAATACTGCTTGTGGGCAAAATAGATGTCCCTTGAGGAAAAAAGTCCACATTCTTGAGTCTACCCTATAACTTTTGCTCTTGTGCCAGGCACTGTGTTTTGGCTCACTTTTAATTTCAGTTCTTTCTCTGGGTATCTCTGAGGACTTCAATAAGTGGTTTGGAATCCCACAGGATTTCTGATTCTGGAAAGCGCCAAAGTTATTACCTGTGGTTATTATCTCTCATGTAGAAAGGAGCCTTAAAACATCTAGTCCACCTTCTAACCAAGTGCATAATGCATCTGTGTTATCTAGCATATGCTCTTGGTGTGAATTAATCTGCATCTAGGATGCAGTCTTCTGGAAGGGTACTCATAAGGCTGACTGACTGAATGGCATTTCTTTGGTAAATAGTCTATTTCTTAGTTAGTTAGTTAGTTCAATCACTCAGTCATGTCCAACTGTTTGTGACCCCAAGAACTGCAGCATGCCAGGCCTCCTTGTCCATCACCAACTCCCGGAGTTCACTCCAACTCACATCCATCGAGTTGGTGATGCCATCCAGCCATCTCATCCTCTGTCGTCCCCTTCTCCTCCTGGCCCCAATCCCTCCCAGCATCAGAGTCTTTTCCAATGAGTCAGCTCTTTGCATGAGGTGGCCAAAGTACTGGAGTTTCAGCTTTAGCATCATTCTTTCCAAAGAACACCCAGGACTAATCTCCTTTACAATGGACTGGTTGGATCTCTTTGCATCCAAGGGACGCTCAAGAATCTTCTCCAACACCACAGTTCAAAAGCATCAGTTCTTCAGTGCTCAGTCTGTTTCTTAAAGTGAAGTCGCTCAGTCATGTCCGACTCATTGCGACCGCATGGACTGCAGCCTACCAGGCTCCTCTGTCCATGGGATTCTCCAGGCAAGAATACTGGAGTGGGTTGCCATTTCCTTCCCCAAGGGATCTTCCCAACCCCAGGATTGAACCCAGGTCTCCCACATTGCAGGCAGACACTTTAACCTCTGAGCCACCAGGGAAGCCCAGGGAAGTCTATTTCTTAGGAGCTACTATTTAGGCCCTAGTCATACACCACTGAAAAAGACAAATGAAGCTTCAGGATCTAGACATCTTCCCCTTACTCACAGATATTTATTTAGACACATAAATATAATATACATGACTAGTTTTTACAAAGTGTTCAGCACAAATCCCAGGTATCATTGTTTTTATATCCATACCTCCCCAATATTTATCCTTTCAATGCAGCTGTTTTCTTGTTGTGACCATGTCTTCACTCACTCCTCAGTCAGAAATTTTAGTTGACCAATGATGTGAACTCCAGGTTCATGGGAGATAAGTGTTCATTTCTGCCTGAGGAGAGTCTCCTTGGTTGTACTGATTCACAGGCTCTTCTTTCCTGCAGTATGTTGAATCCTTGCTTTCATGTTGATTTCTAGCTCCACCTACGACAACAGTGAGCCCCACTACCACTTCTGAAAGCACAAGTACTACCAATATTCCAATGACCACCTACACCACTCCTCCAACAAGGAACACCACTATTCCAGAAAGGAAGAGCACCGCCATAGTAGTCACAGATACTCACACGACAACGGGGGCCTTGACCTCTGCTCTTCCAAGGCCAACACCCACAGCGGACCACAAGCCAGGTAAGCAGTTGTGCTTCTGAGCCCAGAAGCCTTTAAAGGGTTGGATATAGACCATCCTGGGCACAGTGTTAAGGCTGAGGTATAGTCTAGGGTAAGGATTCTTAACAGGCTTCCATATCTGACTTTAGAGTTTGTAAACTCTTATCCCTGATAGCTCAGTTGGTAAAGAATCTGTCTGCAATGCAAGAGACCCTGGTTCAATTCCTTGGTTGGGAAGATCTGATGGAGAAGGGCTAGCCTTCCCACTCCAGTTTTCTTGGGCTTCCCTTATGGCTCAGCTGTGAAGAATCTGCCTGCATTTCAGGAGACCTGGGTTAGATCTCTGACTTGGGAAAATGCCCTGGATAAGGGAAATAGAGAATTCCATGAACTGTATAGTCACAAACAGTCAGACACGACTTAGCGACTCTCACTTTCATTCACTTTTTGGAAGTACAAGCATATCAGAATGAAGGGGACTTGTGACTATCTCATGCTCAAAGGAATTCATTAATGCAAAAAAGTCAGACCACTGATCTTGGACATCTAAGGAAAGACAGACTTGGCTGAGTTGACATGCTGTTATGAGGGAAAGGTAGAAATGCCAGAACAAGGGCAGGTAAATGAGAATCTGTCCTTACAATGAGCTGTGAATGGAGATCACTTAATCCATTCTGAGGCCTAATCCAACACTTGAGGGGAAAATTTCAGTGGAGAAAATATTTATTCTGTTTCCTGAGTCAGGAACCAGCCTAATCACTTCTTAAGTGTTAATCCACTTAATTCTTATGATAACCCTATGCACTGTAGGCGTGACTCAGTCCTATTTTATATTTGTGAAGACTGAGACACAATGTCTAAGTCACATGGGAATCACATGAGTAGAAAATGGTTGAGTCTAGATTGTCCCATTGCTTTGAATTTTGGGCCCTCTGCATTCTATCCTGATCATAGAGCAGTATTTGGATAAATTTGCCCTGATCTGACACTTCACGGAAGCCCCTTATACAATTACCCTGTCTTTTCAGGGTGTCAATGACTTACACAGCTTTGCTTCTAGCACCCTTTAATATATTTATGTAGCAGGAAATGTACTCATACTGTAATAAAGTAAGCATCAGACTTAAGGACTGAAGAGATTTACAATGCACATGTTTGTTTTTCAATTCAAGGCCCAGAGTTTATACTTCATATTTCTGTGAGATAAAAGTTTAGGTTTAATACAAATGGAGAATAATTTGACTTATGGGTGGGGAAATAGCCTGGCATTCAGAGGACCCGTTATAATCAAATTTTCTATTTTGGATTAAAAGATAGCTTTTACCCGGAGAGTTCCAACGCCCCTCGACCTTGACACTTTGAAGGACTCTGGAGTCTGAGAAGTAACAGAAATATCACAACCTCTAGCCAAAACGTAGGATGGAACTCATTGACTTCTCTTCACCACAATGAGCCGTGTATGTTCAACTAGGAAGGATCTGAAGGACTGAACTTTGAATTGAGTTTGGAAGAGAGGACTTCAGGTTAAAAATATGAATTTGAGTCATGCAAGTTTATTAAAAAAAGAAAGCCAGGCAGCAAACACATTACAGCATCGGACTCCAGATGATTTACTCTAATAGTTCGGTCTGCTGAGGTGCATGGACTGGTGCTCCTGGTTTGGGGAACACGTGTAAGTTATGCCTTGTTTAAAGCAGAGGTTCAGAAAGAAAGTCTTGGTGAATTGTCCATAGGAGCTCTGCGTGGATAGAACTCACTGAGTATTACATGTATCCTGATAATCCCTCAAAGTCTGAGATTACAGCTGAGCTACAGGGTAAAGGGAGGAGAACACCGAAGAAGATCCGTTGCAGGGGTATTTGTCCTACACCATCCCCTCTATGCTCTGTGACGAGGTCCATGCTGGCCACCTAAAATACTCCTGCACTGGTTGGATGTAAGATAACACGAGCCCACCTGCTCCTCCCCCGCTGTGCCACAAATCTCTCTCTATGTCTGTGTCTCTACTGCTGGCCTACTAATAGGTTCATCAGAGTCATTTTTCTACATTTTCTTCTGATTAAAAGAAATGGATTTTAAATAAATAAACAAAAATTAAGTCATAGAAGCAGTGGAGAAAAGAAAGTGCTCACAAAGACCCAAACTAGAGAAAGAAGTTAAGCAAAAGGTCTTTCTCAGATATAAGTTGAATAAAGACTCTGATCATCTGACTTTCTTGTTGCCCTGTTGTAGTTCCTAAAGTGAGCCACATCCTGTTGTAGATCTGAGCATTGGGGGAAGCAAAAACAAGCAAAGAGAAAAGCAAATGCTACTATCAGAAGCAGGGACTAAACAAAGGAATGAGAAATTCCACAAAAAGACTGCTAAGAACAAGAGGAAATGTGTTGAAATGTGAGGGCACGGTGGGCAGGTGAAAAGAAGACCAATGAGAGGCAATAAGGAAAGTGCACGTTTGGGAGCTCTTGTTCAGGCAGCACCACTAACTTGCCTGGAAATTCTGCGGTGCTCTCAGAGGAAGGGATATAAGAATCTTCTTAAGAGACAAGTGGTCAACTCTGCAGATCCAGAAGCAATGTCTGATAGAAAGTAAAGGAGAGATTTCAAGAAAGGAGAAAGGAAATACAGCCCTGGGAAATCCCAGTGAAATATTTTGGTGCCAAATGAAAGATGAGTTAAATAACACAGGATATCAGTCCTATGAAAGGAGTGACTGGAGCACAACTGCAGAAGGAAGCAGGGAACCAGGAGCATTGCTTTGTGCCTCTTTATCAAGACTCAGCCTTTGGACAGTACTTTACCTTAACGTAACCTCAAGAACTTGGATATTCTTAGTTTATTTTCTGTGTTGGTTAATATGTGCATCTCCCTGGAAGGATGTATAGATGGATAATTAGGAACTTGAATAAGGTCAGGAAACCCAGATTGGGGTTCTTATGAAGGGAGTGTATTAGTGCCAGCTCCAAGGCCCTGCTCCACAACATGAAATAGCACTGAAATGAACCCAAGTTTAACTGGGTGCCCTTCTTAACATGCACAATTGTAGGCTTTAGGGGAATTCTCAGAGTATAAAAGGTGAAATAATCCTGTCTATTGTTAAGCTCTGCACATCATCATTTAGAGCAAATTCATTAATAATAATAAAATATCTATATGGCAGGGTAATACATCATGGCCATCCTTGAGTTTTTTCTAAGAAAGTGTCAAAGAGTAATTCCTGATTTTTGTTTTGTTATTTTTTTGGTAGTGGAAATTTTCCTATGCAAATTATACATTAATCTTCCTTTCTTATCCCTCGTTATGCCCCAAACGTTTCTTGTTCCAAACATTATGAGCTAAAAGGAAATATTTGTGAAATTATTGTTTTTGAGCACAGAGAGTGCAGTTCCTCTTGACAGTGGCTTGCATGGCTGCGGTATTGAGAATAGAAGGTCGTTCAATGACATTAAAAAAATCCTAGAATTGTGTAGTAAGACACGTAAGCTTGTATTTCTACCTACTTTGATCACTTGCTGTGAGCATCCATGGTTTTTTGTTTGATATAACTTCTTCTTTCATTAATAAGGAAAGAAGAGGTTCCTATAACCTTGTTTTCTAATCACTCTTGGGATAAAATAACTTTATCTACACAAATACCTATATTTGTGTAGAATGAAGTGTTAACATGAAACTTGATTCAAGACCACAGGCCAGAGGAACTTCCCAGTCAGAAAACACCGCTATCTCCTAAAGCAGTCCTTCAGTAGTGCTAGTTGGCCTATGAAAAAGCATTCACTGTTCCACACTGAGATATAGTAAACATTTTTATGGAGCTGAATTGATTCCACTTGAAGAACTGTCCTTTTCTCTGAGATTATTTCTTAATAGAAAATTTAAATATCCTTTCCTAACATTTTAGGACTTACAGAGAATTTCACATGTATAAAATAGGCAATATAATGCCTGATCAAGTATTTGTATAATTTGGCTTCAACAGAGGCCATTTCCATCTTGTTGCAAATACATTGTATGGGCCTTTATACTATATAGTTTCACTTCCTCCTTCTGCCTTGTCTTGGATTTTTTGAAGCACATTTCATACCATATCACTAAATTACTTCTTTAAAAATTAAAACGGGCTTATTGCAATATGAAAACACTTGCATCTCAATAAATGTTCACTGGTACTTTTTAAGAATATTGTGAAATAAAAAAATCAGGGAAGCTTACATTTTCTATCTTGGAACAGACATCCTACTTTTTCTTAGGTTTTGATGAAAGGACAAGATTCTTCAGGATTTCCTGGTTTCTGGTAGTCTTTCCTAATGAATGTTCTCCCACAAAAGTCTTCTATCGAAAATAGAACACTAAACTCAGGACGTCTTAAGTTATGTCTTTTTTTTTTGCTTTAAATGATTTTGATATTGAAGTCTTCCAACTTTGTACTCCGGGTCCTTGATGAAGGCAAGTAAAATAAGGTCAGTTCTGATGTAGAAGACACTGACTCTCAGGAAACTGCGTCTAGGAGTCAATTAATGGAAGCCAAAGAGGCTGACCATAGAGACATATGGAAGAGACGTCTTGTGAAGAGATCGTTTTGGAGTTGTGATATTTTATGATTGGTCTAGCTGAATATATTTTAAAATGACATAGAAGGAAAGTAGGGAAATTTTGTAGTGTTCAGATATCTTTAATAGATGAGTATTTACAAATTCACTGCCCTGTCCAGAGGGAAACCAGTCCATAACTGAGCCAAAGTGACTCTCTGCCTCCAATCCAATTCTTTGCTTAAGTTTTCTTGCACTTTTGACAGGATGAACTTACTTTTCAACCTTCTGTTAAGGCTCTTCTTCAGCATCATCTTCTACCCTTAGCTTCCTAGCTTCTTCCTCAGGAAATATTTACCATCAGGGAAGACAATTAGTTAAAAAGCCAAGTAGACTTGGCATTTTTTTTGTTATAGTCCTTTGGTCAGAGTTTTCTTGCTTGCTTCCTCGTTTTGTCTAGATTTTATTTCAAAAGAATGGAGGGGATTAGGGTGCACTTTTCATCAAAACCTCTGACTACACTTTTAGACTAGGGTTGGCAAAATGTAGCTCTAGGACCAGATCAGATTATAAAACAGGCTCACCAAAAGATAGATAAAGTTTTATTGAAACACAGACTCAGCTATTCACTTATACACTATCAATGGATATTTTCACACTGACAGATCAGAGCAATTATCACTGAGATCACAGGACTCCCAAAGGCTAAAATATTTACTAATGTCTTGTACGTAAATAGTTATTGAAAAAAGTTTTTGTTCTTGAGGGCAAAATTGGCTAGTTTCCAAATTAAACTGACTTGAATTCCTCAAATGAGTTTTCATGGCAGTTGTCTCATATAAAAGACACTTGATGTTCTAATTTATATTTTGTAGAGTTGAAAATTGAGAATACTGCTTGTGGGCAAAATAGATGTCCCTTGAGGAAAAAAAGTCCACATTCTTGAGTCTACCCTATAACTTTTGCTCTTGTGCCAGGCACTGTGTTTTGGCTCACTTCTAATTTCAGTTCTTTCTCTGGGTATCTCTGAGGACTTCAATAAGTGGTTTGGAATCCCACGGGATTTCTGATTCTGGAAAGCGCCAAAGATATTACCTGTGGTTATTATCTCTCATGTAGAAAGGAACCTTAAAACATCTAGTCCACCTTCTAACCAAGTGCATAATACATCTGTGTTATCTAGCATATGCTCTTGGTGTGAATTAATCTGCATTTAGGATGCAGGTCTTCTGGAAGGGTACTCATACGGCTGACTGACTGAATGGTATTTCTTTGGTAAATAGTCTGTTTCTTAGGAGCTACTATTTAGGTCCTAGTCATACACCACTGAAAAGACAAATGAAGTTTCAGGATCTAGACATCTTCCCCTTACTCACAGATATCTATTTAGACACATAAATATAATATACATGACTAGTTCTTACAAAGTGTTCGGCACAAATCCCAGGTATCATTGTTTTTTTGTCCATTCCTCCCCAATATTTATCCTTTCAGCGCAGCTGTTTTCTTGTTGTGACCATGTCCTCACTCACTCCTCAGTCAGAGATTCTAGTTGACCAATGATGTGAACTCCGGGATCAGGGGAGAAAAGTGTTCATTTCTGCCTGAGGACAGTCTCCTTGGTTGTATTGATTCACAGGCTCTTCTTTCCTGCAGCATGTTGAATCCTTGCTTTCATGTTGATTTCTAGCTTCACCTATGACAACAGTAAACCCCAATATCACTGCTGAAAGCACAAGGACCAGAATTAGCAATATTCCAAGGACCACCTACACCACTCCTCCAACAAGGAACACCACTATTCCAGAAAGGACCAGCACTACCAGAGTAGTCACGGATACTCACACGACAACGGGGGCCTCGACCTCTGCTCTTCCAAGGCCATCACCCACAGCGGACCACAAGCCAGGTAAGCAGTTGTGCTTCTGAGCCCAGAAGCCTTTAAAGGGTTGGATATAGACCATCCTGGGCACAGTGTTAAGGCTGAGGTATAGTCTAGGGTAAGGATTCTTATCAGGCTTCCAAATCTGGCTTCACAGAATTTGTAAACTCTCATTCTTATTACACTCACCTTTTGGAACTATAAGCATTTTCATAGTGAAGGGGATATATGGCTATTTATCTCAACTTCAAAAGAATTCACTAATGCAAAAAAAGCCAGACCGCTGATCTTCAACATTTAAGAAGGATGGTGGATTGGGCTATGTTGTACTCAAAATTGTAAGGAATAAAATAGACGTGCCAGAAGAAGGGCAGGTAAATGAGAATCTGTCCTTACAATGAGCTGTGAATGGAGATCACTTAATCCATTCTGAGGCCTAATCCAACAGTTGAGGAGAAAATTTCAGTGGAGAAAATATTTATTCTGTTTCCTGAGTCAGGAACCAGCCTAATCACTTCTTAAGTGTTAATCCACTTAATTCTTATGATAACCCTATGCACTGTAGGCGTGACTCAGTCCTATTTTATATTTGTGAAGACTGAGACACAGTATCTAAGTTCATCATTGGGAATCACGTGAGTAGAAAATGGTTGAGTCTAGATTGTCCCATTGCTTTGAATTTTGGGCCTCTCTGCATTCTATCCTGATCATAGAGCATGTATTTGGATAAATTTGCCCTGATCTGACATCTTCACTGGAAGCCCCTTTATACAATCACCCTGTCTTTTCAGGGTGTCAATGACTTACACAGCTTTGCTTCTAGCACCCTTTATGGAACTCATGGATTTCTCTTCACTCACATTGAATTGTGTGTGTATTCAGCTTGGAAGGATCTGAAGGAGTGGACTTTGATCTGAGTTTGGAAGAGAGGACCTCAGGTTAAAACTGAATTTAGAGTCATGCAAGTTTATTATAAAAAAAAAAAGTTTTCTTCCAGGCAGCAAACACATTAGAGCATCTGTTGACTTTCTCAGTATTGATTTACTTCTTAATAGTTTGTGTCTGCTGAGGTGCATGGACTGGTGCTCTTGGTTTGGGGAACACATGTAAGTTATGGCCTTTGCTTAAAGCAGAGGTTCAGAAGGAAAGTCTTGGTGAATTTGTCCATAGGAGCTCTGCGTGGATAGAACTCACTGAGTATTACATGTATCCTGATAATTTCCCTCAAAGTCTGAGATTACAGCTGAGCTTTACAGGGTAAAGGGAGGAGAACACCGAAGAAGATCCGTTGCAGGGGTATTTGTCCTTACATCCATTCCCTCTCTATGCTCTGTGACCCTGTCCATGCTGGTCACCTAAAATACTCCTGCACTGGTTGGATGTAAGATCACACGAGCCCACCTGCTCCTTCCCCCGCTGTGTCCACAAATCTCTTCTCTATGTCTGTGTCTCTACTGCTGGCTTAGTAATAAGGTTCATCAGAGTCATTTTTCTACATTATCTTCTGAGTAAAAAGAAATGGATTTTTAATAAATAAACAGAAATTAAGTCATAGAAGCAGTGGAAAAAGAAAGATGCTCACAAAGACCCAAACTAGAGAAAGAAGTTAAGCAAAAAGGTCTTTCTCAGATTTAAGTTGAATAAAGACTCTGATCATCTGACTTTCTTGTTGCCCTGTTTTAGTTCCTAAAGTGAGCCACATCCTGTTGTAGATCTGAGCATTGGGGGAAGCAAAAACAAGCAAAAGAGAAAAGCAAATGCTACTACCAGAAGCAGGGACTAAACAAAGGAATGAGAAATTCCACAACAAAGACTGCTAAGAACAAGAGGAAAGGTGTTGAAATGTGAAGTCCATTGTGGGCAGGTAAAAGAAGACCAATGAGAGGCAATAAGGAAAGTGCGCGTTTGGGAGCTCTTGTTCAGGCAGCACCACTAACTTGCCTGGAAATTCTGCGGTGCTCTCAGAGGAAGGGATATAAGAATCTTCTTAAGAGACAAGTGGTCAACTCTGCAGATCCAGAAGCGATGTCTGATAGAAAGTAAAGGAGAGATTTCAAGAAAGGAGAAAGGAAATACAGCCCTGGGAAATCCCAGTGAAATATTTTGGTGCCAAATGAAAGATGAGTTAAATAACACAGGATATCAGTCCTATGAAAGGGGTGACCGGAGCACAACTGCGGAAGGAACCAGGGAACCAGGAGCATTGCTTTGTGCCTCTTTATCAAGACTCAGCCTTTGGACAGTACTTTGCCTTAATGTAACCTCAAGAACTTGGATATTCTTAGTTTATTTTCTGTGTTGGTTAATATGTGCATCTCCCTGGAAGGATGTGTAGATGGATAATTAGGAACTTGAATAAGGTCAGGAAACCCAGATTGGGGTTCTTATGAAGGGGAGTGTATTAGTGCCAGCTCCAAGGCCCTGTTCCACAAACATGAAATAGCACTGAAATGAACCCAAGTTTAACTGGGTGCCCTTCTTAACATGCACAATTGTAGGCTTTAGGGAATTCTCAGAGTATAAAAGGTGAAATAATCCTGTCTATTGTTAAGCTCTGCACATCATCATTTAGAGCAAATTCATTAATAATAATAAAATATCTATATGGCAGGGTAATACATCATGGCCATCCTTGAGTTTTTCTAAGAAAGTGTCAAAGAGTAATTCCTGATTTTTGTTTTGTTATTTTTTTGGTAGTGGAAATTTTCCTATGCAAATTATACATTAATCTTCCTTTCTTATCCCTCGTTATGCCCCAAACGTTTCTTGTTCCAAACATTATGAGCTAAAAGGAAATATTTGTGAAATTAATGTTTTTGAGCACAGAGAGTGCAGTTCCTCTTGACAGTGGCTTGCATGGCTGCGGTATTGAGAATAGAAGGTCGTTCAATGACATTAAAAAAATCCTAGAATTGTGTAGTAAGACATGTAAGCTTGTATTTCTACCTACTTTGATCACTTGCTGTGAGCATCCATGGTTTTTTGTTTGATATAACTTCTTCTTTCATTAATAAGGAGAGAAGACGTTCCTATAATCTTGTTTTCTAATCACTCTTGGGATAAAATAACTTTATCTACACAAATACCTATATTTGTGTAGAATGAAGTGTTAACACGAAACTTGATTCAAGACCACAGGCCAGAGGAACTTCCCAGTCAGAAAACACCGCTATCTCCTAAAGCAGTCCTTCAGTAGTGCTAGTTGGCCTATGAAAAAGCATTCACTGTTCCACACTGAGATATAGTAAACATTTTTATGGAGCTGAATTGATTCCATTTGAAGAACTGTCCTTTTCTCTGAGATTATTTCTTAATAGAAAATTTAAATATCCTTTCCTAACATTTTAGGACTTACAGAGAATTTCACATGTATAAAATAGGCAATATAATGTCTGATCAAGTATTTGTATAATTTGGCTTCAACAGAGGCCATTTCCATCTTGTTGCAAATACATTGTATGGGCCTTTATACTATATAGTTTCACTTCCTCCTTCTGCCTTGTCTTGGATTTTTGAAGCACATTTCATACCATATCACTAAATTACTTCTTTAATTAAAACGGGCTTATTGCAATATGAAAACACTTGCATCTCAATAAATGTTCACTGGTACTTTTTAAGAATATTGTGAAATAAAAAAATCAGGGAAGCTTACATTTTCTATCTTGGAACAGACATCCTATTGTTTCTTAGGTTTTGATGAAAGGACAAGATTCTTCAGGATTTCCTGGTTTCTGGTAGTCTTTCCTAATGAATGTTCTCCCACAAAAGTCTTCTATCGAAAATAGAACACTAAACTCAGGACGTCTTAAGTTATGTCTTTTTTTTTGCTTTAAATGGTTTTGATATTGCAGTCTTCCAACATTGTACTCTGCGTCCTTGATGAAGGCAACTAAAATAAGGTCAATTCTGATGTAGAAGACACTGACTCTCAGGAAACTGCGTCTAGGTGTCAATTAATGGAAGCCAAAGAGGCTGACCATAGAGACATATGAAAGAGACAGGTTGTGAAGAGATCGTTTTTGGAGTTGTGATATTATATGATTGGTCTAAGGCAATGGCACCCCACTCCAGTACTCTTGCCTGGAAAGTCCTATGCACGGAGGAGCTTGGTAGGCTGCAGTCCATGGGGGCGCTAAGAGTCGGGCACGACTAGGCCACTTCACTTTCACTTTTCACTTTCATGCATTGGAGAAGGAAATGGCAACCCACTCCAGTGTTCTTGTCTCAAGAATCCTAGGGATTGGGGAACCTGGTGGGCTGCTGTCTCTGGGGTCGCACAGAGTCAGACACGACTGAAGCGACTAAGCAGCAGCAGCAGCTGAATATATTTTAAAATGACATAGAAGGAAAGTAGGGAAATTTTGTAGTGCTCAGAAATCTTTAATAGATGAATATTTACAAATTCACTGCCCTGTCCAGAGGGAAACCAGTCCATAACTGAGCCAAAGTGACTCTCTGCCTCCAATCCAATTCTTTGCTTAAGTTTTCTTGCACTTTTGACAGGATGAACTTACTTTTCATCCTTCTGTTAAGGCTCTTCCTCAGCATCTTCTTCTACCCTTAGCTTCCTAGCTTCTTCCTCAGGAAATATTTACCACCAGGGAAGACAATTAGTTAAAAAAGCCAAGTAGACTTGGCATTTTTTTGTTATAGTCCTTTGGTCAGAGTTTTTTTCCTTGCTTCCTCGTTTTGTCTAGATTTTATTTCAAAAAGAATCTGGAGGGGATTAGGGTGCACTTTTCATCAAAACCTCTGACTACACTTTTAGACTAGGGTTGGCAAACTGTAGCTCTAGGACCAGATCAGATTGTAAAACAGGCTCACCAAAAGATAGATAAATTTTTATTGAAACACAGACTCAGCTATTCACTTATATACTATCAATGGATATTTTCACACTGACAGATCAGAGCAATTATCACTGAGATCACAGGACTCCCAAAGGCTAAAATATTTACTAATGCCTTGTACATAAATACTTGTTGCAAAAACTTTTTTGTTCTTAAAGGCAAAATTGGCTAGTTTCCAATTTAAGCTGACTTGAATTCCTCAAATGAGTTTTCACGGCAGTTGTCTCATATTAAAGAGACTTGATGTTCTAATTTATACTTTGTAGACTTGAAAATTGAGAATACTGCTTGTGGGCAAAACATATGTCCCTTGAGGAAAAAGTCCACATTCTTGAGTCTATCCTATAACTTTTGCTCTTGTGCCAGGCACTGTGTTTTGGCTCACTTCTAATTTCAGTTCTTTCTCTGGGTATCCCTGAGGACTTCAATAAGTGGTTTGGAATCCCACAGGGTTTCTGATTCTGGAAAGCACCAAAGTTATTACCTGTGGTTATTATCTCTCATGTAGAAAGAACCTTAAAACATCTAGTCCACCTTCTAACCAAGTGCGTGATACATCTGTGTTATCTAGCATATGCTCTTGGTATGAATTAATCTGCATTTAGGATGCAGGTCTTCTGGAAGGGTACTCATAAGGCTGACTGACTGAATGGTATTTCTTTGGTAAATAGTCTGTTTCTTAGGAGCTACTATTTAGGTTCAAGTCATACACCACTGAAAAGACAAATGCAGCTTCAGGATCTAGACATCTTCCCCTTACTCACAGATGTTTATTTAGATACATAAATATAATATACATGACTAGTTCTTACAAAGTGTTCGGCACAAATCCCAGGTATCATTGTTTTTATGTCCATTCCTCCCCAATATTTATCCTTTCAGCGCAGCTGTTTTCTTGTTGTGACCATGTCCTCACTCACTCCTCAGTCAGAGATTCTAGTTGACCAATGATGTGAACTCCGGGTTCAGTGGAGAAAAGTGTTCATTTCTGCCTGAGGACAGTCTCCTTGGTTGTATTGATTCACAGGCTCTTCTTTCCTGCAGCGTGTTGAATCCTTGCTCTCATGTTGATTTCTAGCTTCACCTATGACAACAGTGAACCCCAATATCACTGCTGAAAGCACAAGGACCAGAATTAGCAATATTCCAAGGACCACCTACACCACTCCTCCAACAAGGAACACCACTATTCCAGAAAGGACCAGCACTACCAGAGTAGTCACGGATACTCACACGACAACGGGGGGCCTCGACCTCTGCTCTTCCAAGGCCATCACCCACAGCAGACCACAAGCCAGGTAAGCAGTTGTGCTTCCTGAGCCCAGAAGCCTTTAAAGGGTTGGATATAGACCATCCTGGGCACAGTGTTAAGGCTGAGGTATAGTCTAGGGTAAGGATTCTTATCAGGCTTCCAAATCTGGCTTCACAGAATTTGTAAACTCTCATTCTTATTACACTCACCTTTTGGAACTATAAGCATTTTCATAGTGAAGGGGACATATGGCTATTTATCTCAACTTCAAAGGAATTCACTAATGCAAAAAAAGCCAGACCGCTGATCTTCAACATTTAAGAAGGATGGTGGATTGGGCCATGTTGTACTCAAAATTATAAGGAATAAAATAGACGTGCCAGAACAAGGGCAGGTAAATGAGAATCTGTCCCTACAATGAACTGTGAATGGAGATCACTTAATCCATTCTGAGGCCTAATCCAACACTTGAGGAGAAAATTTCAGTGGAGAAAATATTTATTCTGTTTCCTGAGTCAGGAACCAGCCTAATCACTTCTTAAGTGTTAATCCACTTAATTCTTATGATAACCCTATGCACTGTAGGCGTGACTCAGTCCTATTTTATATTTGTGAAGACTGAGACACAGTATCTAAGTTCATCATTGGGAATCATGTGAGTAGATAACGGTTGAGTCTAGATTGTCCCATTGCTTTGAATTTTGGGCCTCTCTGCATTCTATCCTGATCATAGAGCATGTATTTGGATAAATTTGTCCTGATCTGACACCTTCAGTGGAAGCCCCTTTATACAATTGCCCTGTCTTTTCAGGGTGTTAATGACTTACACCGCTTTGCTTCTAGCACCCTTTATGGAACTCATGGATTTCTCTTCACTCACATTGAATTGTGTTTGTATTCAGCTTGGAAGGATCTGAAGGACTGGACTTTGATCTGAGTTTGGAAGAGAGGACTTCAGGTTAAAACTGTGAATTTAGAGTCATGACAGTTTATTAAAAAAAAAAAAAAAAAAAAAGTTTTCTTCCAGGCAGCAAACACATTAGAGCATCTGTTGACTTTCTCAGTATTGATTTACTTCTTAATAGTTCGTGTCTGCTGAGGTGCATGGACTGGTGCTCCTGGTTTGGGAAACACATGTAAGTTATGGCCTTTGCTTAAAGCAGAGGTTCAGAAAGAAAGTCTTGGTGAATTTGTCCATAGGAGCTCTGCATGGATAGAACTCACTGAGTATTACATGTATCCTGATAGTTTCCCTCAAAGTCTGAGATTACAGCTGAGCTTTACAGGGTAAAGGGAGGAGAACACCGAAGAAGATCCGTTGCAGGGGTATTTGTCCTTACATCCATTCCCTCTCTATGCTCTGTGACGCTGTCCATGCTGGCCACCTAAAATACTCCTGCACTGGTTGGATGTAAGATCACACGAGCCCACCTGCTCCTTCCCCCGCTGTGCCCACAAGTCTCTTCTCTATGTCTGTGTCTCTACTGCTGGCCTAGTAATAGATTCTTCAGAGCCATTTTTCTACATTATCTTCTGAATAAAAAGAAATGGATTTTTAATAAATAAACAAAAATTAAGTCATAGAAGCAGTTGAGAAAAGAAAGATGTTCACAAAGACCCAAACTAGAGAAAGAAGTTAAGCAAAAAGGTCTTTCTCAGATTTAAGTTGAATGAAGACTCTGATCATCTGACTTTCTTGTTGCCCTGTTTTAGTTCCTAAAGTGAGCCACATCCTGTTGTAGATCTGAGCATTGGGGGAAGCAAAAACAAGTAAAGAGAAAAGCAAATGCTACTACCAGAAGCAGGGACTAAACAAAGGAATGAGAAATTCCACAACAAACAAAGACTGCTAAGAACAAGAGGAAAGGTGTTGAAATGTGAAGTCCATGGTGAGCAGGTGAAAAGAAGACCAATGAGAGGCAATCAGGAAAGTGCAGGTTTGGGAGCTCTTGTTCAGGCAGCACCACTAACTTGCCTGAAAATTCTGCGGTGCTCTCAGAGGAAGGGATATAAGAATCTTCTTAAGAGACAAGTGGTCAACTCTGCAGATCAGAAGCGATGTCTGATAGAAAGTAAAGGGGAGATTTCAAGAAAAGGAAAAGGAAACATAGCCCTGGGAAATCCCAGTGAAATATTTTGGTGTCAAATGAAAGATGAGTTAAATAACACAGGATATCAGTCCTATGAAAGGAGTGACAGGAGCACAACTGCAGAAGGAACCAGGGAACCAGGAGCATTGCTTTGTGCCTCTTTACCAACACTCAGCTTTTGGACAGTACTTTGCCTTAATGTAACCTCAGTTCAGTTTGTTTCAGTTGCTTAGTCGTGTCCGACTCTTTGCGTCCCCATGAATCGCAGCACACCAGGCCTCCCTGTCCATCACCTTCTCCCGGAGTTCACCCAAACTCATGTGCATCAAGTCGGTGATGCCATCCAGTCATCTCATCCTCGTTTGTCCCCATCTCCTCCTGCCCCCAATACCTCCAGAACTTGGATATTCTTAGTGTATTTTCTGTGCTGATTAATATGTGTATCTCCCTGGAAGGATGATTAGATGGATAATTAGGAACTTGAATAAGGTCAGGAAATCCAGATTGGGGTTCTTGTGAAGGGACTGGCTTAATGCCCGCTCCAAAGCCCTGCTCCACAAACTTTTAATATTACTGGGAACCGGAAATAACTGGGTGTCCTTCTTAACATGCACGATTGTAGGCGTTAGGGGAATTTTAAGTGTATATAAAGTGAAATAATTCTGTCTTTTCTTAAGTTCCCTAGATCATCATCTAGAACAGATTTCTCCATGATAATGAAATATCGATATGGCAGGGCAATTCCTCATAGCCATCCTTGAATTGTTCTCTAAGAAAGTGTAAAAGGGTAATTCCTGGTTTTAGTTCTATTATTTGTGTTGGTGGTGGAAATTTTCCTCTGCAAACTGAATCCCATTTTCCCATTCTTGTCTTTCCTGTAGCTTCTTCTTCTTCTCCCTGGCAGACTACAGGAACCCGGTCTACCTGCCATAAAACAAATGTCACGCACTTGCCATGGCGCTCTTCCACAACAGGTAACTTCAGTTTCTTTTCGGAACAGCTGGGAGCTTTCAAATTTTGATAGATATTAGCACATTTTTAAGAGCACATATTCTGAATTAAGACAAGTCTGAATTGAGTGCCACTACTGATTACTCTGTTTAGCTATGCAACTAAAACAAATATCTTACCAATTTTGAATCTGTGTTTACCCTTTTGGAAAATGGATTGAATGTTACTTATTCTTACAAGGATTAACTGAGATAAAAATCTTAGGGCACAGTTAAAATGTAAGTGACACTGTGGCAATTATGATTATTACTTAGAATGTCTAGAAGTATGTATAATGAGTACATAGGAAACTTGTCTGACCTGAAAATATACACATGCATATCCATATTTTTCTAAACTAAATGAACCAGCCTTGATTTTCAACTTATTTTTGGCTCACTTCCCTGGACAGAGCCTTAAAAAAACTAAGCTGATCAAGACCAAACTAGTCACCTGTTTGTGTTTCCTCCAGAGACTACACAGAGCCATGAGGCTCCCCTGCCGCCTTGTCGAGCTTTCATTCCATATGGGCCCTTTGAGATGGGTTGAGGACAGGCACACCAGCGCCAGAGAGGCATGCCCCACTGAGATTCTGTTATTCCACCCCTAAAGTATTCCGTATCCTCCCTAATTTGGGCAGGTCTATATTCTTTGGATGTAGGATTTGTCTGCCTTTCCTGTGATGGAGAAAGTTAATGCTGAGTCCTGTCGTCTTTCCCAGCTAACTCTGTTACCCATGGTGGTAAATTTTGGGAGTGCCACATGTGAACCCCTTTGTAATGCAGAATTGGCTTATGTGTCCTTGCACCTGGGAAGCATCCAAGCAAGGTCAGGCTTCGCAAGACTCCTCACGCATATGACTCATCGTGCTCAGGAGTTGCTAATCTGTAGCAGACACCCAGTATGGCCTACCATTTGCCAATCATTGAAGGAAACTCTTAATTGAAAATGAATATGCAGTGGGACTCAGAATGCTGCTGCTGCTGCCAAGTCACTTTAGTCGCGTCTGACTCTGTGCGATTCCATAGACGGCAGCCCACCAGGCTCCCCTGTCCCTGGGATTCTCCAGGCAAGAACACTGGAGTGGGTTGCCATTGCCTATTCCAATGCATGAAAGTGAAAAGTGAAAGTGAAGTCGTTCAGTCGTGTCCGACTTTTGCGACCCCATGGACTGCAGCCTACCAGGCTCCTGCATCCGTGGGATTTTCCAGGCAAGAGTACTGGAGTGGGGTGTCATTGCCTTCTCCAGGGACGCAGAATGGGACCAATTCAAATTGGGATTAGGTAATACTTACATTTGATTTTGAAAGTGGAATCCTTGGTGTGAACTCAAAATCAAAAGAAAGCAGGTTAAAATACAGGTAAGAGCAGTTGGAGCAATTGCATCCCACACTTTTAGGCTAAGAGGAAGAACAAAGTAGGAAATGGGAAATCGTTCTCTAAAATATAGCTCTACAACCTGGTCAAGGTAGACTTGCCAGCATGGAACAGACATTGGAGCAGCTGTGTCCCCATGACTTCTGTGACTGCTGCCATCTTGGCAGCATCTCTGAGGCCCTCCAGGCAAATCCTCACAGTGACCGAGTCACACTTCAGTGAATTAAAGCCTCACAAAGCAAACAGTGTTAGCCTGGAAGGAATTCTGGTCACCATATGGCCTGCCACCTACCTTTTCAGACAAATGTGCCAATAAACTGTTGTACGTTATCTCACTTAATTCTTCCGGGGCAGGTTTACTTCTTGCCATTGCCAGACTGGGGAGGACCTTTAGCTCTGCTTTGGAGCCAAGCAGCTTCCAACTCAACCGCCCGCCCATGGCAGTTTCAAGCTGCACGCCATGGGCAAGGTGTTTCATTCCTCACTGCATGCTTGTAAGGAATGAAGGACGTGATATTTGAAAATCCATTGCATGGTGTCCCCCCTCATTGCTCCTATCATTATATAAAACAACATAATAGTATAGATAGTATAGTTGATATTTTTCTAATATGCTGTTAAGCACCTTACATGCATCATCTAATGTGACTACTTTCTGAAACAGGCGCTATCAACAGCTTGCAGTTCAAGCTTACCCAAGTTAGAAAATTATACTTTTACATGCATACATATGTGATGTATATGTAAAGGACCTTAATCAAGGTCACATTGGTAAGGGACGTTGTCAACACTGAAGTCAAATTTTATCTGACTCAAATCCTTGGTGTTTTACAACATCACCCATTCTGTGGAGTACTTAGTATAGAATAGATACTCAGTAAAGAGAGAATTCTGTATTTGACCTATAGTTGCTTAGGAGGGTCAACAGAATATGTTCTGTGTAACAAAAGAGATATTTCAAAGAGATATTTTAAAATCTGAATATTCAAAACTTTAAGACATAATATGTATATGGATAGTACTTAAAACTTTAATATAAAAACACATTATATTACAGGATATTATGTTATGATATATGTTATCTCAGCCCCAAGGCCAACATAGGATAACTATATACATATATATATAGTATACATATAAATATATACACACTATATACTCTATATTTGTCTTGGGGGCTGACATAACATGTTTTTTATAGCTCTTTTGGATCAATATCTGGGCACACTGGTGCATAATGTAGGAGTTGGATGCCACCTGTTTGGGATATCTTAGTGCATTTCACTCATATTTTAAATGTGAAACCAATGTAACATCCACTTTGCACAGGGTAGTTCTGTTCTTTGGTATGCAGTGGCTTCTGAGCAATTGACAGTTTCTTAGCTGTTGTGAAAAATCTGACTACCTAACTTAAATGGTAATTTTTAACCTAGCTCTGAGAATGGGCCACTATGACTCCTTGAAATTGTAGGTAACCTTCAAACTTTCTGTGAATCTGCACCTTTTTCCATAGAGACAAAAAAAGGGTTTCATTTTGGAAGGGACCATGATAAAATGGTTAAGAAGCACAGGTTACAGGTTAAATTAATAAATGTCATTGACTTGGTTTAACTCCTGCAGGGCCTATAGTATCTGGCCATATGATTATTCAACTTTTCTCATTCATTACCAGATGGCAATGCGAATGCACTGGTGTTTGCAGTGAAAACTTTGTATTTCTTTATAATTGTAATTAATTCTCCTTCTTGTTTAGCAGGTGGGAATGACACTGTGATAAACTTTCCAAGTGCTGCTTGTTGTAGCGTTCAAACTGTAAGCACCTTCCTTTCTATATTTTTAGCTGGGTTCACTTGTATGTCTCCCTCAAAGCAAGTTACATTTAGGGATTATTGTTGTAAAGCTAGACTAGTCCACAGATTGATTCTTTGTAATCCATAAACACAGCAGGAAATGAATCTGATTCTTAAATAGGGATACTTTGTGCTCAGTCACTGGGTCATGTCTGACTCTTTGCAACCCTATGGACTATAACTTTCCAGGCTCCTCTGTCAATGGGATTGTTCAGGCAAGAAGACCAGAGTGGGTTGCCATTTCCTCCTCCAGGGGATTTTTCTGACCCGGGGATTTAATCCCCATCTTTTGAGTCTCCTGCATTGGCAGGCAGGTTCTTTAGCACTGACCCACCTGGGAAGCCCAGAGATGCTTTAATTAAGTTTAAAAGTTTATATAGATGCACTAGTTTGTTAGCAACACCTGAAAAGTGGTGTACTCTACACACACACACGACATAAACACATATACACGCCCACTACAGACTTTCTCCTGGCCAGAAAATCGGGGAAAAATGAATGAATTAATTCAAGGATAGTGAGCAACATTACTACCAAGGAAAATTGCGATCCTTGTTAGAGAAATAACATGCCTTGAAGTGATGTCGGTGGAATGGGGGCAATCCCAACCCCAAAATTTTATGCCAGTGAAAGTGTGCTTGCTTAAATATATGCCCCTAATATCTTTTCCCAAGTTAATTGTCCTTCTAGAGAGAAATTTTGAGGCTCCTGCTAAGTCTTTCTATGTATAATCCTCCCCATATGATGACTTATTAAGATCCTAAGGTCTTGAGCAACTTTGTGATTCTGTAGGATGTTCTCGTACATTTTCACAGTTAGCTTGAGTGAAAAATCTAAGGAGTTCTAGTGTTGTGAAGTTCATGAAAGCCTCATCTTTGAAGAATTCTTTGAAGAATTTATTAATAGGACATTTTCTTTTGGCTCCCTTGGGTGAAACAACTTTCCTTTTATTATGTGCAAATAACTCTTAGAAGCAATAAACAAAAGAGTTTAAGTACGAAGTCATCCTGATCCTAAGTGGTGAGTAACTGCAGCATGGCCATTGTGAGAGGAAGGCCAGCTCAAGAGAAAGGGATTATTTAGTCTGAGGTCAAACGGCCTATGCTGCATGCCTTAGTGACAATGCGAGCACCACCCCCAAGATTTTATTCACTTTCATGGTATGGGCACTGATTGACCTGATGGATATGGACAGAATTTGTTTATGCCTGTTAAATAGCAGAACTGCCACCATGTAAGTGACTGCTGTATTGTTACATAGTCAGATTATACTGGATTTAAAAAGAAACAAATAGACTAAATGATGAGATTGTTCTTACCTGCCAGACAGGTATGTGGAGCAGAAAGTAAAAGCTATCTCTGGGCTTCCCTGGTGGCTCAGTGGTAAAGAATCCACCTGCCAATGTGGGAGACATGGGTTTGACATGGGAAGATCTGCTGGAGAAGGAAAAGACAACCCACTCCAGTATTCTTGCCTGGGAAATCCCTTGGACAGAAGAGCCTGGAGGGAATAGTCCCTGAGGTTGTAAAAGAGTTGGACTCGACTTAGTAACTAAACCACAACAACCAACAAGCAGCATAGAAGCAAGTTCACAATAGGCAGTAGCGAAACCACGGGCTTTTCGTGTCTTGACTTGAAGGTGTCACAGTGTCTCCCAGGTGTCCTGAAAACCATGCAGCATGCATTCTGTCCCAGGACTAAATCAGCCTCCTGAACTCTACCTTAAGGAGAGAACTGAGCAAATATGTGAAGATGTATAAGAAGAGATGTTCATTGCTGCTATTTACAATCATGAAATGTTATAAACAACCTAAAGGTTCAATAATGAGATTAATTACTTAGTCAGTTAAGCATGCCTTCTTATGCCCATTAACAATGTTGTCACTGCAGGGTATTTACTGACATGAGAAAACAGTATCAATTGTTAAGTGAAAAAACTAACTTTTAGTGTAGGGACTTCTTTGATGGTCCAGTGGTTAAGACTCCACACTTTTTATGTAGATGTCACAGGTTTGATCTCTGGTTGGGGTACTTAAATCCCACATGCTGTGTGATATGGCCAAACATATATATATATATATATATAAAAAATAAATGAAATACTGTATATGCTGTAGTATATATTGAATATAGTCACTGTTTCTGTTAGTAGAAATATTGGAGAAATAAAATTCTAGAGGAGTATATTTAATGAAAAATGGTGATAGTGGCTTTTCTGGATGTTCGAATTATGATTGATTTTTGTTTTCTCTCTTTATGCTGAGCTGCATATTCTAAAATGAACCTGCAAAGTTTATGTAACATATATTTTTAAAACTGAAGCAAAGCCTGCTTCCTGTCATCCCATATTCCATCCAACCACTTTACTCCCAACAAGTAAGGTGATAACAAAGCTTTTTCCTCCCAAGACACTGGCCATTCCCCCTTTAAGCAAGGATACCTCAGAGGCTAAGTCACCCTCCTCTGTATTCCTCACTTTGTTCATCAGTAACTACATTAATGTACCTTTCCCAAGAACCTTATTTAATCTGCTAATGACAGAGAAACAGAGGTTCAAAGGGGTGGAAGTAGCTTGTCTAGGGTCACACAGCAACTAAGTAAAAGTTAAGCTGGAATTCTGGCTCTAGAGTTTAAACTCTAACGCAGGAAGACACTTCAGACTTAATCTTTTTCTCTGGTCTTCCACTTTTTTTCTGTTAAGATACCTTCCCTGCAGGACATCTTTAGGATTAGGGTTAAGTTATATAAAGGGTCGAACATGATGCCTGGTGTATTTTGGGGTTTACCACAAGAGGTGGTTCCATATAAGCCACACCAGGAGGCTTAAATAAAACTGTATTTTCCCAATTGTGCAGAATTTTAATTGTTAAGCAGCACCATGTATATGAGCAACTACTTCAAGTCTGCTTATAAAGAAATATAGAATCTTGAATTCTAGGTAAAAAAAAAAGTTCTCTAACAAAAGGCCAAATTCAATAACTGAGCACATTCATGTAATAACCACCATACTGATTTATATGCAAACAAAAACTGTCTTCTTTTTCTAATATCATGAGGATATATATGAAAATACCTTATTAATTTTAAAAAATATGTGTAATTTACATATAGTAAAGCAGACTCACTTGAAGCTTATAGTTTGAATTTTGTCAAATGTATACACACTGGTAAATACACACTAAGAAAGATATACAACATTTCTACCATTTCCAAATACTTTTTGAATTTTAAATTGTCTTAGAATTTCCCCATATGGTTATAAATTCAGATCATTTGGTCTCACCCTTCATAATCCAGAACTAACCAAATATTAATAAAGATAAATGTGTCTGGGTACATTATTTTCAGAAATGTTTTCTATCCATAATTCTAACAAGATTTTTTTTTTTAATGTGCTGATGTTTCATTAACCTGTGGTGCTGGCACATGATCTGTGGATGATCGCCAATAAGGGAATCTACATTGGAATCGCTGTTATTGTCTTGGTATTACTGCTCGTGGTTTTGGTATTCATGATTAGCAAAAGTAAGTCACTTCAGGACTGTGCCTCCGGGGTATTCTTGAGATAAGCTGCCTGTAGTCCTTCACCTCACATGATTTCAATTTCACAAAGCTTCCTTGATTATTTCCTTGCTCTTTTTCAATCTTAAAACTATTTTCCCATAAAGAGAAACATTATATTTAAATTCTCCATAGAAGAAATTAAATATGGAGAGTTAGCATTGGTTGGGTAGAGGTGGGATTTGGAAGTCAATAAACCAGTATAATATGTAAGATCTGTTCACTCCTCTTTTTCTCATTCTCTCCAGAACCAGTTTCTGTCCTTATAGGAGGTAAAATTGTTGAGGGCTTTACAGCACCCACTCAACAGAAGAAACTCATCAGACCTTGGGAGCGTACATGATTTCAGAGCTAGGAGGAGAACAAAGGATTTCGTAAGAGTCATCCGGCTCCTCCTGGTCTCCTTCCACTAGCTGCGTGTGTATAAAACCTGTCATCAATGGGAGAAAACAATCTCCCATTTAAATTACATGGAAATGTGATTATATCAAAGTAAGCTAAGGCATATGGATGAATATACTAATCATAATAAACACAAGATACTTTATACCAAGGGGCTTATTTGACTCCTAGAGATTCAAGAAAAGTTAAACAGGAGTTATCAGAGAATGGCCCAGATTGATTTGTTTCCCCTTCTTTTTTTAAAACATGCTTTCTGTTAACTTTTTTAGGCTCTGATGTCCATATAGATTTTGTTCATATTAAAGTAATAACAGAAATAATATGCTTGTTTGATTAAAAAAAAAAAATCTCATGAACTCTTTGGCTTACAAGCTTAATTTTCTCTTCATTTCCCCACAATTTAGGATCTGTTTGCCTGGGTAACAAAATGAGGCTACTATGGTAAGTTTGAAAGATTTTTGTCAATGATTTTTGATGTTCTTACTCTGATAAAAATGCAAAAATTTCTTTGTTCCTTTCCTCTTTTTGTTTTGAGCTCTCCATTTTGTACTCTGGGATTCTGAAAACTCTAGTTTATTGAGCACCTCCATAGCTGTTCAACCTTCCAGTAATGATTTTAGCTCTCTATTTTCCTGAAATTGTGCCAGAATTGCTATAGAAAACCACGTCTCACCTTACCTGTTAAAACAAGAGACTAAATTGCATTTTGTTTGATGGACCATTTGAATGAGTTGTTCAGTTTGTTATTTGACTTCATTCAGTGCTTTGTTTATTGAATTCTTATATTCTCTGAAGAGATGAGCAGAACAGACAGAAACATATAAGTGAATAAGCAGGGAACTTCCAGAACTTCCAGACATACCATGGGGAATACAGAGACAGACAATAGGCCATGTGAGTGAGCCCCAAGGGAGCAGAAGGCGGCGCTGCAAAGATCCAGAGGAGGGCAGCTCCAGGCCGAAGATGCATAAAGGCAGCCATCTCCAACCCTCCTTAGTTCGTAGCCTTGCCCTTTGTTCCACACCCAGACTGCTCTACTCAGTTACATTAACTGTGTGGCTTCACAGGCATTTGAATTTACAGTTGTGCAAATCTATGCCTCTGGCCAATGAAAAGTTAAATCCTCTTTGTATACATCCCTGTAGTCATTTTCCCAAACACCTGTAAAGGTGGGAACCCACTACCTACTTCCAAATCCAAATAGCCTGCTTCATGTGGTCCAGTTTAGGCTTTAAGCAAGGTCTTTCTTCGATAAAATCCATCCCTCTTAGGCTGCCATCCATTACTCCTAGTTTGCCTTCTTTGGATGTTTGTACACAGCCTTCCTTATGTACTGAGTTAATCACATGAGCCCGTCCACAGAACATGCCTTGAACAGTCCCCAGCATACTGCAAGTGTTCCATAAATGCTGGCTCTGTATTGCAGGCATGTCCTTCACAGCACTAAACCTATGAGACACTTGTATTATTCTCAGGTTACAAATTGGAAAACAAGCTTAGAGATGCTAAGTGGCATCCAAGGTCACATCACACAGCAGGTAAAAGTTTCCATCGAAGGTCTTTTAGAGTCCAAAACCCAGACTTTTAGGAGTTTTTAACTATCTGCTTCAAGAATGGAAGAAAAGAAATACTCCCTATGAACCGAAAAGTATGAAAAATAGAATCCTGTTAGTTCATTTTGTCATTTCACTGTTAAAGTTTTTTTAAGATTCACTTTTTATCTCATAATTAGAAAAGCAATTATTTATTGCAGAAAATAATGTATAATATAGACAAGCAACACAAAACAAAACGGAAAATTTCCTCATATTTTTATTTTTGGAGGAGCTATATCACATTGACTTATTTTGAGCTACCAACACTTAAACTGTTTCCATAAGTGTATAAGTAATTCATTTAAAGATCAGAGTTTAATGAAAATTCAGTGCATTGCATATTATTTCTGGGAAGGCGTAGGTAATAAAAATTGTGACTATCAGTTCAGTCGCTCAGTTGTGTCCGACTCTTTGCGACCCCATGAACTGCAGCACACCAGGCCTCCCTGTCCATCACCAACTCCCGGAGTTCACTCAGCCTGACATCCTTCAAGTCAGTGATGCCATCCAGCCATCTCATCCTCTGTCATCCCCTTCTCCTCCTGCCCCCAATGCCTCCGAGCATCAGAGTCTTTTCAATGAGTCCACTCTTCACATGAGGTGGCCAAAGTACTGGAGTTTCAGCTTTAGCATCATTCCTTCCAAAGAAATCCCAGGGCTGATCTCCTTCAGAATGGATTGGTTGGATCTCCTTGCAGTCAAGGGACTCTCAAGAGTCTTCTCCAACACCACAGTTCAAAAGCATCAATTCTTTGGCGCTCAGCTTTCTTCACAGTGCAACTCTCACATCCATACATGACCACAGGAAAAACCATAGCCTTGACTAGACGGACCTTAGTCGGCAAAATAATATCTCTGCTTTTGAATATACTATCTAGGTTGGTCATAACTTTTCTTCCAAGGAGTAAGCGCCTTCTAATTTCATACTGCAGTCACCATCTGCAGTGATTTTGGAACCCCCAAAATAAAGTCTGACACTGTTTCCACTGTTTCCCCATCTATTTCCATTGAAGTGATGGGACTGGATGCCACGATCTTCGTTTTCTGAATGTTGAGCTTTAAGCCCACTTTTTCACTCTCCACTTTCACTTTCATCAAGAGGCTTTTTAGTTTCTCTTCACTTTCTGCCATAAGGGTGGTGTCATCTGCGTATCTGAGGTTATTGATATTTCTCCTGGCAATCTTGATTCCAGCTTGTGTTTCTTCTAGCCCAGCGTTTCTCATGATGTAATCTGCATATAAGTTAAGTAAGCAGGGTGACAATATACAGCCTTGACGTACTCCTTTTCCTATTTGGAACCAGTCTGTTGTTCCATGTCCAGTTCTAACTGTTGCTTCCTGGCCTGCATACAGATTTCTCAAGAGGCAGGTTAGGTGGTCTGGTATTCCCATCTCTTGAAGAATTTTCCACAGTTTATTGTGATCCACGCAGTCAAAGGCTTTGGCATAGTCAATAAAGCAAAAATAGATGTTTTTCTGGAACTCTCTTGCTTTTTCCATTATCCAGCAGATGTTAACAATTGGATCTCTGGTTCCTCTGCCTTTTCTAAAACCAAGCTTGAACATCTGGAAGTTCACGGTTCACATATTGCTGAAGCCTGGCTTGGAGAATTTTGAGCATTACTTTACTAGCATGTGAGATGAGTGCAATTGTGCGGTAGTTTGAGCATCTTTGGTATTGTCTTTCTTTGGGACTGGATTGAAAACTGACCTTTTCCAGTCCTGTGGCCACTGCTGAGTTTTCTAAATTTGCTGGCATATTGAGTGCAGCACTTTCACAGCATCATCTTTCAGGATTTGAAAAGCTCTACTGGAATTCCATCACTTCCACTAGCTTTGTTCATAGTGATGCTTTCTAAGGCCCAATTGACTTCACATTCCAGGATGTCTGACTCTAGATGTGACTATATACATCCTAAAAATGCAGAGATAACAAAACTCTACAAATGACCTTTTCATATACTTGATATGTAGTGTACATGTTACAAAATCAAGTAACCCATGATTTTCTAATTTTCCCTGTAAGATATGGTAAGATTTTTAACTCCATGATCCAGTGCAGATTTATGTGGAACAATACTGTTTTATTATATCCAGTAGCTCTAATATTTTGTGTACTTTGATATATATTCACCTTAAGTACAAGATATAGACGACTAAATAGATTTAATTTAACCCTCACTAAATAGTCTCAGTCTGCAGTTGGAAAAACATCAGCCAAACCAGTTCTTGATCTTCTTTAAGAATGTGTATCTTAGTTTAATACTTTAATTTGAGGCCTGATACTAGTCTTCTTAGATATGAGTCTCTTGACAGATAGCAATTTTAGGGTTTTTTTTTTTTAATGACTGCTGAGGTTTTCCACCTCAACAGTCATTATTAAGACTTTCTGCAACTTCATATTCACAAATCTGAAAGCTTCTTTCATTCCATAGGCTGTGGAATTGGCATCTGGGAAATGCAAATAGCTAGTCTTGCCTGAACATAAACAACTGTGCAGCTCATACTTGAGAAGTGATGCTTTTCTCTTACTTGTGTTATTGTTTCTGCAGTATGATTCCATTGAAAGATTCTCACATTGGAGCTTTGAAAAACGCAGCCATGAAGCCTGTCCGAGCAGAAGACAACATCTACGTTATGGATGATGGTCTCTAAGTCGCAGGTTGAGATCTGGTGGCCTTCTAAGATGTTATGTCCTTCGCTGTAGAAGACAGTGACCAGATATCACCATGTCAGAGTCCTTTCAAGCAGCAGGGCATTTTTTTGATCAGTTTCCCATGGCATTCCAAGGAGTCAGGGATGTTGGGTAGAGTGAGCTAACTCCTCGGTGCACAGTCAACCTCTGTCACACAGTCCTAATTTTCTACATTCAAACTGGCTCAATCTTTCTGGTCATTGGAGAGCCCTCTCCAAAACACGAAATGTACTCTTTAGAATTGTACATTCTCTTTAGACCCTATGAATCCTGTTTATCCCATCATTGAGAAGACAGATTACACACTTCTACCTTGGATATCAAACTGTCAAGAAATGAAAACAACTTAAAATCAGCAAACCTAACTTGGGACTAAAGGACTTAACATGAAAACATCTCATGATTCTTTTTTCTATTTAAGTGACTCCAAATGTTAGATTCCTAAGGCTCTCAAGGGTTTCAAATCATGGGTTTGAAATCACTGGGTTTTTACCCATTGGGAAAATAAAAGTGAGTATGATTTTGCCATTATAGGTAAATCTGGTTTCTCAGGGCTCTGGAATTAGAAGGCATTAAGTGCTTTCCCTGGGACCAGAATGGTATTTTAGCAGTTAGAAGAAGGTAGGGAAGTGAGTGGTCCTGCAGACACCGGGGGAAGAAAATCCATTGCCATGTGATTTACGCTGTTTTTGCTGCATTAGTGCTACAGTTCTAAGTGTTTATGTAGACAACTGGTGGGCTCTAATGGAATCTTAAGAATGTGGCAGGGTGGAAATAAATATAAGGGAAAAAGAGAGGGGCAGGGTAGCAATAGAGGCTTTCTGCCTTAGAAAAGCGAGTTTGCAAATTTGAGAGTGTTAACCAGTTTCCACCAAAGGCTAGATTGTCCTCAGACCACTTTTATTCTTAAAATTCTTATGGAAGGATAAGGGGCCTTTCTGTATTGAATCAATTCCCATGTATCTTTTTCACATCTCAATTAAATTTTTGTTTTCTTCCAGAAAAGTTAGCTGAAGACTAAAAGTAAGGATATTTTAGTCACTATGAAGCATTTCTACATGAACAGTTAAGAAGGCTGGAAAAGAACTTCACTTTGAATAAACCCTGACATAACTCATGCTTGAGTTATTTAGGGAGTGTTCAAGTTACTGACACCAAAGTGGTCCATGAGGGCTGGATGGTTGTTTTTGAAGGCAATGGCTTTCACACTTCTTTGGAATTCTCAGAAATTAATATGACTCTGAATAAACATTGTATGGGCAAAGAAGATTGATAAACATTGTATACTAGTTTTCACAAATGGGACAGGACTGATATAGTTTTAAAAAATTATGTTCCAACTATGATATTTGTTTCTTTAATTCAAGAGAATATGCATAACCAGAGAGATTTGAAATTAATGCCCCAAATTGAAACTTGTCAGGAAAGCCCTAGCAACACTTGGGTGACATCCCTATGCAGCCAGGGCCCCATTGGATGCTCAGCATCCCTCAGCCCTTGCCTTACCTACAAGCCTCATGTTGGTACCTGCTTTGTGTCTTGTGGACCTTTGAATTTATGATTCATGCTCTATTCTCCCTTTCCTTCCTGGAGTTTTATGATGGCACTTTATAGGTTTGGAAATCTTCTTACTGCTATTTAATCCAGCATTTCCAAAATTTGTTTGAAACTCCTGAGCACAGTGACTACTGGCATGCCCAGTAGCACTCTGTGAAAAAGACCTGGGGCATGGGAGAAAGCAGGTGGTGCTCAGAATTAGAGACAGAACTTGAGGTTCTAATCCTAACTCCTACCAGTAATATTTGGATGACATTATGGTAAATCCTTCCTTATGCCTAAAATTTTAATATATTTTTTAAATGAAGTGTAGTTAATTTACAATGTTGTGCTGATTTTTTTACACATATTAGAATTATTTCCACACACACATTGGTGTTCAGTGGTAATTCCAGTGACATTTCTTTTTGGGAGAAAGATAAAGTGAAAAACACTACAAAAATGCAAGGTTTTGTGAAGTCTGTAGTGAAAAGAAGGAGAGCTACCATCAGTGTTCAGTAAATAATTTCAATAGTGTTGCAAATCTCTTGGTATATGGTCCCTTTTTTATTATTTTTTGAATTACATTTCTGTTTTAGAAAAGTCTATACTGGGTAATTTGGCTATTATCTTATACTGTAGAAAAATTTGTTTATAACTAAGGGGAAGAATGATTTATAAGGAGGGAAGGGGAGGTATTTAGTTAATACTAAATTATTTTCTATATATATACCAATCATATTAAAAATATTGACTTGCTTTTGATTTTTGGATGATGAGCTTATATTATATACAGTAGATCTTGGGACATTACGAGACTGGTGTATTAATAATTAAAATCATATATTTGAACTTATAAAAGTTTGTGCATCTTTAAAAAGTTAGATGAGCCAAGCTTTCACTAATGGCTATGAAGATAATTTTATGAGTACATGAAAGCGTGAGAGACTCCTCATCACAACTTTCATTCATATGTACGCTCATTAATTAAACACACTTTTGTTTTCATTTTTGAAACTGACTTGTTTTCTTATTTGCATCATTTACTTGAGGCCAGACATCTTCAACTCCTTGTGAAGCTCTGGGCTTCACAGGACAAGGGCAAGTGGGACCACAGTTGAGAGTCAAGGTGCCTGAAACTCCCCTAGGTGCTGGGGATGGAGCAGGCAGGGAACAACGTGGAACTCCAGTTCCTGAGAAACTCCATTCAATAGGAAGGAAACCGTGGCACCATCAGTTCCGGTACTGATGGTGCTAAGGGAAAAAACAGGCACACTGACCCAGCGGAACTCTTCAAACATGGCGTTTGGGGCCAGCTAACCATTTGTGGGGGATTGCCAAGTGGTGCTAGTGGTGAAAAATCTGCCTGCCGATGCAGGAGATTCCGGAGACATGGATTCAGTCCCTGGGTTGGGAAGATCCCCTGTAATGGCAACCCATTACAGTATTCTTGCCCTGGAAAATTCTGTGGACAGAGGAGCCTGGTGAGCTACAGTCCATCGGGCCAGAGACTCAGACACAACTGAGCAACTAAGCACACACACACACACACACACACACACACACACACACACCCCTCATCGTAGGAGGGCTGCGCTGCGCATATAGGACCATTATGAGCATCCTGACCTCCACCCACTAGGGGGCACTTGTGTCACCCCAGACTTACCAGCGTCCCCTGTGAGGCAGTTACCCTTGGTTAGAAAACTACTAGAGCTAATCAATGAATATAGTAAAGTTGCAGGATATAAAATTAACACTCAGAAATCCCTTGCATTCCTATACACTAACAATAAGAAAGTAGAAAAAGAAGTTAAGGAAACAATTCCATTCACCATTGCAACGAAAAGAATAAAATACTTAGGAATATTCCTACCTAAAGAAACTAAAGACCTATATATCGAAAACTATAAAACACTGATGAAAGAAATCAAAGAGGACACTAATAGATGGAGAAATATACCATGCTCATGGGTTGGAAGAATCAATATAGTGAAAATGAGTATACTACCCAAAGCAATCTACAGATTCAATGCAATTCCCATCAAGCTACCAGCAGTATTTTTCTCAGAACTAGATCAAATAATCTCAAGATTTGTATGGAAATACAAAAAGCCTCGAATAGCCAAAGCAATCTTGAGAAAGAAAAATGGAACTGAGGAATCAACTTGCCTGACTTCAGGCTCTACTACAAAGCCACAGTCATTAAGACAGTATGGTACTGGCACAAAGACAGAAATATAGATCAATGGAACAAAATAGAAAGCCCTGAGATTAACCCACACACCTATGGACACCTTATCTTCGACAAAGGAGGCAAGAATATACAATGGAGTAAAGACAGTCTCTTTAACAGGTGGTGCTGGGAAAACTGGACGACCACTTGTAAAAGAATGAAACTAGACCCCTTTCTAACACCATACACAAAAATAAACTCAAAATGGATTAAAGATCTAAATGTAAGACCAGAAACTATAAAACTCCTAGAGGAGAACATAGGCAAAACACTCTCCGACATAAATCACAGCAGGATCCTCTATGATCCAACTCCCAGTATACTGGAAATAAAAGCAAAGATAAATAAATGGGATCTAATTAAAATTAAAAGCTTCTGCACAACAAAGGAAACTACAAGCAAGGTGAAAAGACAGCCTTCTGAATGGGAGAAAACAATAGCAAATGAAACAACTGACAAACAACTAATCTCAAAGATATATAAGCAACTTATGCAGCTCAACTCCAGAAAAATAAATGATCCAATAAAAAAATGGGCCAAAGAACTAAATAGGCATTTCTCCAAAGAAGACATACGGATGGCTAACAAACACATGAAAAGATGTTCAGCATCACTCATTATCAGAGAAATGCAAATCAAGATCACAATGAGATACCATTTCACACCAGTCAGAATAGCTGCGATCCAAAAGTCTACAAGCAATAAATGCTGGAGAGGATGTGGAGAAAGGGAACCCTCTTACACTGCTGGTGGGAATGCAAACTAGTACAGCCACTATGGAAAACAGTGTGGAGATTCCTTAAAAAATTGCAAATAGAACTGCCTTATGACCCAGCAATCCCACTGCTGGGCATACACACCGAGGAAACCAGAATTGAAAGAGACACATGTACCCCAATGTTCATTGCAGCACTGTTTATAATAGCCAGAACATGGAAGCAACCTAGATGTCCATCAGCAGATGAATGGATAAGAAAGCTGTGGTACATATATACTATGGAATACTACTCAGCCCTTAAAAAGAATAAATTCGACTAAGTTCTAATGAGATGGATGAAATTGGAACCGATTATACAGAGTGAAGTAAGCCAGAAAGAAAAACACCAATACAGTATACTGACACATATATATGGAATTTAGAAGACAGTGGTGATGACCCTATATGTGAGACAACAAAGAGACACAGAGGTATAGAGTGGACTTTTGTACTCTGAGGGAGAGGGAAAGGGTGGGATGGTTTGGGAGAATGGCAATGAAACATGTATATTTTCCTGTAAGAAACGAAGCGCCAATCTATGTTCAGTGTAGGATGCAGGATGCATGGGGCTGATGCACGGGATGATTCAAGTAGAGGATGTGGGGTGGGAGGTGGGAGGGGGCTTCGGCATTGGGAGATTGTGTTCACCTATGGCTGATTCGTGTCAATGTATGGCAAAACAAATACAGTATTGTAATTAAAAAAAAAAAATTAATTAAAAAAATGCTGGATAGAGGATGCCTGGAGGGTGTGGGGCTGTGGGGAACTGGTGTAGCTTTAGCTGGGTTGGTCAGGAGCTGCCTCTCAGAAAGTAGGGACTTTGAGTGAAACCCAAGGAATGTGTAGGTGGCCGCTGAGGGAAGAAACCCAGCAAGTGCAAAGGTGCTGAGGTAGGAAGAGCGTGTGTATTCAGAGGGGGAAAGTAAGGTGTGTTCTAGTGTGGCTGGGGCAGAGTGAGTGAGGAAGACTGAAAAGAAATGAAGCTGGAGAATCGTGTGCCGTTTCAGGCACTGATGCAAAGGGCTGTATGAATATATCTGAGGAGAATCCCATTCTTGGAAATCAAAGCTTTTGCTATCAAGCGTTAAACCTGCAGATTACATTTTAACATGCATTAACCTGCTTGGTAATACTGTTCTAAGTTCAGATATAAAAATCCAGTTTGCCTAGGGTGACAGGAGAGGGTACCTAGGGTAAGGAAGGGGGTGGATCCTGGCAGTGAGGGGCTTTTCAAAGCGCTGCGTGAAGGTGCCCATGCCTAGGAAGGAGGCTCCTGAAAGAAGAGAGCCAAAGTGTGAACCACATGGGCCTGAAAGCAGCTGAACTCATTCCTTCTGGACTTACAGCTTGGAATCTGTGGAATGGAGCCGCTGCTGCCTTCAGCTCTTCCGCAGTGGATTTTTAAAATAGTTCTGAGTTCTAATGTACATTTTTAGAAAATAATGCATCAAAACTATAATTTAGTGGACATTTTTTAGGATAACTAAAAATTTAAAGCTGACCTAAAAGTACTTGAGTGAACAATGGCGAAAGGACAATGTGAGTATGGCAAAGGTTATGCAAATGTCTGAAGCCAGAGAGGCAATGAGTTAGACAGGTGTCCCTGCCTCCTGGGCCATGAACCAGCTGGGTCCGAGGCCTCTTACGAACAGGGCC
Organism: Nanger dama; assembly: GCA_917880005.1. Taxonomy (NCBI): domain Eukaryota; kingdom Metazoa; phylum Chordata; class Mammalia; order Artiodactyla; family Bovidae; genus Nanger; species Nanger dama. The sequence goes on from CAKJTW010000008.1 coordinate 37,656,322, forward strand.
ACAGCGCAGGAGATGAGAGAGAAACACTTCATCTGCCACTCCTCATTACACCCCGTAGATCACATTACAGCATGAACCATCCTTCCCACCCCATCCTTGGAAAATTTGTCTTCCAGGAAACAGGACCCTGGTGCCAAAAGGATTGGGGGTTGCTAAGTTAGATCAACTGGGAACTCATTAGAATAAAGATTCCCAGGCTCTGCTCCTGGAGATTCTGATTCAGTAAGAAAGGAATTTATTTCATGTTTGTTTAAATTACAGAAGGTGACTTAAGAATTAAAAATTTGACGGCAAAGGGTCTGAAAGAAAAAGCTTTCTTTAGCAATGCATCTCCAGGAGATTCATTTCCCCTTTTCCTCTTCTTTTCCCAAACTAGAAAATTCTTAACATGCATGGGCCCTGTTGAAAAGAGCTTTAGTAGTAGAGCGGGTGTAGAGCCGAAGACAGGGAAGGAGCCAGTTCAGTAACCAACCACAATGACAGCAATAAAAGTAATTACCTTCCTCTTCCAAAGAGTCTTCTCAAATTGTCTTTGTGCAGTTGTATGTGCTAAACTTTTTCCTCTTGAGTTCCCACAAAGAATAACTCTTCTCAAAGCCTCTCTGCTAGAAAAGCCAGTAGAACTGGAAAGTCAGTGGAGGAGATTAATTTACACTTAAAATTATTTTTTCATTTCCACTCTTTTATTTTCTAAAAGGAATATTTTCAGAGTCCTTAGATAGAAGGAAATTTAGTTATCATTTAATACAGTCTCATCATTTTATGGATGAGAAAGTAGGTGGAGAATATATTGTGTAGGTTTCATTCTAATCTTCGTTTTCTTTTTTTGCTCTAGAGTTTAGATTGTTCCTTCTTGTATTATATAACTCTTCTTAAAAGGGTTGTTGCTTTAGTAACTTTGACTCACAATGACGCTCCTGGGGTTTTTCTAACAGAAATGTATCTTCTTTCTTAAAGAGATGAGGTTCAAACCCATCAGGATTACTTCTATTTGAGAAATGAACTGTTCAGTTCCCCTCACTTAATCAATGCATTTTCCTGTAATTTTCATCTTTTTGTGTCACTCTTCCTATTATAGAGGAAGAAATAGCCCTATTCCTACAGAATCAAATTTTTCACTTGTGTTCCTTTCTCCATTTTGCTTCATAAATTTTAAAACATTAATCTATGTTAATTGAGTACAAAATAGAAAGTACCAAGGACTCCTGGCAATCAAGTGGTTAGAATTCAGTGCCTTCATCATGCTGGCCAGGATTCAATCCATGGTTAGGAAAAGATGACCCTACAAGACAATCAACAAGTCCAAAAAAAAAAAAAGCTAAGATGTGAACAGTAATTGTTAGCAATAATTATCTAGAAAATATAAAGTATAAGTTACAATAGCTATGGGAAGGTAGTGCTAGAGGTAAAGAATCCACCTGCCAGTGCAGGAGACTCCAGAAACACGGGTTCAATCCCTGAGTCAGAAAATGGCAACACACTCCAGTATCACTGCCTGGAGAACTCCATGGAGAGAGGAGCCTGGTAGGCTACAGTCTGTGCAGCTGCAAGAGTCAGACACAAATAAGAGTATGAGCACAGAGGAAGTATAAGGTAGTAATTAACCTAATTAAGATTAAAATTACTCTCAGCAACTTTCAGATATATGATATAATATTGTGAACCTTGGTCACCGTGTTGTACATTATATCCTCGGAACTGATTTATCTTACACCTGAAGTTTGGATCATCTGACCGCCTCTACCCATTTTGCACCCCCATCTTAATAGGATCTTTTAAAGTACTCAACAATTAAATCTACAATTTTCATGAAAGCTTAAAGTACGCTAAGTCGCTTCATTTGTGTCCGGCTCTGTTCGACCCCATAGACGGCAGCCCACCAGGCTCCCCCATCCCTGGGATTCTCCAGGCAAGAACACTGGAGCGGGTTGCCATTTCCTTCTCCAATGCATGAAAGTGAAAAGTGAAAGTGAAGTCGCTGAGTCATGTCCCACTCTTTGCGACCCCAGGGACCGCAGCCCACCAGGCTCCTCTGTCCATGGGATTTTCCAGGCAAGAGTACTGGAGAGAGGTGCCATTGCCTTCTCCGACTTACCTGTCTAGTAACCTATATAATATATGATAAATTTTCATCACCAATCACTGAAGAAAGAGTAGACTTATATCAGAAATTAGTGATAAACATTGCTTATTATATTAAAAAAATGTTGAATCTCTACATCATACCATATATATGGTAAACTGGACTGAAAGAACAATTTCAAAAACAAAACTATAAACTTAATAGAAAAAGTATAGGGAAATACTACAGTAAATTTGGAGTAGGAAAAAATACTCTTAAATAAGACCTTCAAGGCAGAAGGCATGAGGATAAAATGGATTTTAACGTCATTATTGAGGATTTCGGTTCACTGGGCAAAGCTGGCAGAGGGATGACAGAGCAGAAGGAATTAGTTGTAATGTTCAGAGTTGACATTGCTGATGTTGCTTAGTTGCTTCAGTCATGTCCAACTCTGTTGTGACCCTATTGACTGCAGCTTGCCAGGTTCCTCTGTCCACGTGGTTCTCCAGGCAAGTGTACTAGACTGGGTCGCCATGACCTCCTCCTCCAGGGAATCTTCCCATGGGATTGAACCTGGGTCTCCTGCATTGCAGGCAGATTCTTTGCCTCTGAGCCACCAGAGAAGCCCAGATTTGACATTATACATACACGTATTAGAAAAATGGGCATAGAGGAGAGAAGTCAATTCACTGAAAGGGAAATGCAAGCAGTTACCAGTAAGTGCTGCTGCTGCTAAGTCGCTTCAGTCGTGTCTGACTCTGTGCGACCCCATAGATGACAGCCCACCAGGCTCTGCTGTTCCTGGGATTCTCCAGGCAATAACACTGGAGTGGGTTGCCATTTCCTCTCCAATGCATGAAAGTGAAAAGTGAAAGTGAAGTCGCTCAGTCATGTCTGACTGTTGGTGACCCCATGGACTGCAGCCTACCAGGCTCCCCCATCCATGGGATTTTCCAGGCAAGAGTACTTGAGTGGGGGTGCCATTGAGGAGATTATTAACATCACCAGTAGTCAGAGAATTCCAAAGGGAACACTAGCACATTTCATCTGTTGGCATGGCAAAAATTCTAGAGGGATCATGTTATTAGCAAGGCTGTGGGGAGACAGAATTCTCGTGCTCAACTGGTAGGAGTAAAACTGTGCAGTTGTTCTGCAGGGAAATGTGTCAATATGTGCTGAAATTAAGTGCTTGACTAGCCTATAATTTAATAATCCCTTTTCTGGGTATCAGTCCCTATGAAACTATTTCTCAAGCCGGGACATGTATGATGTTTTCCATTCAAACAATTTTTGGGTTAGCAGAGAGTTGGAGGCAAACTAAATGTTCATTCTTAAGAGAACAGATGACTATGTAGGGGGTATGCCTATAATTGTATATCATGCAGCAGTTAGAAACTCTAAGATAACTGTATATATGGTAATCTAGCTGTAGCTCCAGAGAAGGCAATGGCACCCCACTCCAGTACTCTTGCTTGGAAAATCCCATGGATGGAGGAGCGTGGTAGGCTGCAGTCCAGGGGGTCGCAAAGAGTTGGACATGATTGAAGCGACTGAGCAGCAGCAGCAGCTATAGCTCAAGAACATCTGGTTGAGTAACAAGGAAGCAGAGTGAGATCAATATATATCAAAATATTTCATGAATCTGAAAAATTGTATACAAAGCAATCCTATGCATTTTTCAAGGAAAGTTACATATTCAATGACATTTCAGTTCAGTTCAGTCGCTCAGTCGTGTCCGACTCTGCGACCCCATGAATCACAGCAAGTCAGGCCCCCCTATCCATCACCAACTCCTGGGATTCACTCAAACTCAAGTCCATCGAGTTGGTGATGCCATCCAGCCATCTCATCCTCTGTCATTCCCTTCTCCTCCTGCCTCCAATCCCTCTCAGCATCAGAGTTTTTCCAATGAGTCAACTCTTTGCATGAGGTGGCCAAAGTACTGGAGTTTCAGCTTGAGCATCATTCCTTCCAAAGGACACCCAGGACTGACCTCCTTTAGGATGGACTGGTTGGATCTCCTTGCAGTCCAAGGGACTCTCAAGATTTTTCTCCAACACCACAGTTCAAAAGCATCAATTCTTTGGTGCTCAGCTTTCTTCACAGTCCAACTCTCATGTATGGATATACATGACCACTGGAAAAACCATAGCCTTGACCAGACTGACCTTGGTGGCAAAGTAATGTCTCTGCTTTTGAATATGCTATCTAGGTTGGTCATAACTTTCCTTCCAAGGAGTAACCGTCTTTTAATTTCACGGCTGCAATCACCATGTACAGTGATTTTGGAGCCCCCAAAATAAAGTCTGACACTGTTTCCACTATTTTCTCATCTGTTTGCCATGAAGTGATGGGACCAGATGTCATGATCTTCGTTTTCTGAATGTTGAGCTTTAAGCCAACTTTTTCACTCTCCTCTTTCACTTTTATCAAGATGCTTTTTAATTCCTCTTCACTTTCTAACATAAAGGTGGTGTCATCTGCATATCGGAGTTTATTGATATTTCTCCCAGCAATCTTGATTCCAGCTTGTGCTTCTTCCAGCCCAGCGTTTCTCATGATGTACTCTGCATAGAAGTTAAATAAGCAGGGTGACAATATACAGCCTTGACGTACTCCTTTTCCTATTTGGAACCAGTCTGTTGTTCCATGTCCAGTTCTAACTGTTGCCTCCTGACTTGCATATAGGTTTCTCAAGAGGCAGGTCGAGTGGTCTGGTATTCCCATCTCTTTCAGAATTTTCCACAGTTTATTGTGATCCACACAGTCAAAGGCTTTGGCATAGTCAATAAAGCAGAAATAGATGTTCTTCTGGAACTCTCTTGCTTTTTCCATGATCCAGCAGATGTTGGTAATTTGATCTCTGGTTCCTCTGCCTTTTCTAAAACCAACTTGAACATTTGAAATTTCACAGTTCACGTACTGATGAAGCCTGGCTTGGAGAATTTTGAGCATTACTTTACTAGCATGTGAGATGAGTGCAATTGTGTGGTAGTTTGAGCATTCTTTGGCATTGGAATGAAAACTGACCTTTTCCAGTCCTGTGGCCACTGCTGAGTTTTCTAAATTTGCTGGCATATTGAGTGCAGCACTTTCACAACATCATCTTTCAGGATTTGAACGAGAGCTCTACTGGAATTCCTTGAGCTCCACTAGCTTTGTTTGTAGTGATGCTTTCTAAGGCCCACTTGACTTGACATTCCAGGATGTCTGGCTCTAGGTGAGTGATCACACCATCACAATTATCTGGGTCATTAACATGATACATTAAAGAAACATTGGGGTAAGTGTGGAGATATAAAGGAAAATCTGAGAAGGCTTAAGGTAATATTGTGCCTTAAACTGCAAAATGAACTTGACTCTGCACCTGTGAAAAAATACATACATTCACATACAGAAAGAACATTTATTCATTTAACGAATACTCATTGAGCACTTGCATGAAGACAAAAAAAAAAAAAAATCACCAAAACCTCACCACATAGAAAGAACCATTTTGTATACGTGTGCTGTTTTTCTACCTCCTTCTCATATTTCTGAATCTTTGACTAACAAAATTTTACTTTTCTGCCAAAACACATTTTCCCTTTTGAATAATACCATTCCTAGTGCTATAAAACTGGCTTTTTCCCCATCCTAAAAATGACCCATTCTCTTCATCATCATCATTTGCCTTGTATTTCTTGTGTCAAGTCACCATCTTCAAATAATTTACTTTTACAGTCACCTCTAAACTCAGAATGGTCATAATTTCTTCCAAGCTTCCATTTATTTTCTCAGAGGTCACCATCAATTACTTAATTTTAATCAACTGTTGTTCTCTCTGTTTAAAAAATCAGCATTTATTGTGTGTATACCTTGATATGTAGCATGATGCCAAGATCTAAGTGCTGAGAATACAATATTTTAGTACAGTCCTTGTGTTCTGGGAGATCACACTCTGGTTGGAAAGTAGATGTGGAAATGGAAAATCTTATGTGATGTTCTAATTACAGAGATCAGATACGACCAGATTGCTACTGGAGCTCATGTGGGAACTTTGGGTGCAGAACATTTTGGAGGAGATTCAATCTGAGTGTTGAAGGGTGAACCAGCTAAATAACATTAAGGAATTATAGACAAGTAGCTCTTAAACACAGCTGCACATTTGGCTTTAAAAGTGTTAATGCCCAGGCTCCACCCCAGACCAATGAAATCACAATGTCTGGGGTAGAAGCTGGGCATGTATTTGAGGTTCCTCTTGTGTTATGAAGGTGCAGCCAGATCTGAGAACCACAGATCTAGGCTGATAGAGGAACACGAGCAAGGCTAAAGGGCACAGAGTGGTAGGACATGTGGACAGTAAGTGTCAGAGCCTCTACTCCTGGACTGTCTTACTTCAAAGAATGTTTCAGCCCCTCCTATTGCTGCTTCCGCATGACCGCAGTGATGTTAGGACGTGTGACATTATGCTGCAGTGAAACAGCTCAGTGGTTTAGAATAATACAGTTGTGTTTGTGTTTCTGTTTGCTTCCATGGAGGGTCATAGTGGAGGGGTTCCTGCTTGGCCTCATTCTTGTCCTGGGACCCAAGCTTGTGAAGCTTTCACAGTCTCTAACCAGTTTCTCTGTCAGGGGAGGGAGAATAGAGAGTTGTACACCAGTTTTTACAGACTTCTATTATCTATTGGGAGTACTGGGGTAGCTACAAGGGGTGCACACGCATGGTCTCTTGTCTTGGAGGAGTACTCTACTAAACAAAGTGTTATTTGTTGCTCAACTAAGATCCTTTTTTTTCTCCTATTAGAACTCTAATACTTATTCAGGAAGCTAGCATATTCCATTCCTTGATCTGAGACCCTAAGTTCCTACCCCAGTTTCAGGGGATGTCCCTGCTTGGTCTAAACCTGTCACAGACATCTCATAGGTTAGATCAGAGAATGGACTGGTAAACTTGTTCTGAATAAGAAGTGACAGAGGAAATCTGTTTAGAAGGTCTTCCCTTCCCCAATGAAAGTCACAAAACAATGATATGAAACTGCTCTGACTCTCCTTTCCCCCTTCCAAATGATGACCTTGATGTCCAGAAGTACCTCAGCCCTGTTGTAACAATATGGTAGCAAATCAATAGGGTGGAACATAAGAAGAGCCTGGGTCCTTGGTATTTTTTAATCTATAGGTTGCCTGTATCCAGATCTCTTGTTGTGAGAGGAAAACCCTCTGTGTGTTTAGGCTTCTGGGAATTGGATTCTCTGTTGCTCACATTTGGATGGATCCTTAGGTGACTTGACTATTTTGGTGACAAACATAAATAAATTCATATTTGTGTCGAGTTCTTGGTCATTGCTGGTTCACCTCAACCACTTCTGAAGAACTATATCCCATTCATAGCCCTCATTGCTCAAACTACAGATGGAACGATTGTATTCTACTCAGTAGGGTCTCTCTTCTCATGGTCATGAGTGACCCTGAGCTTCTAATCATAGACCTGCCAGTGAACTACAACCTGAGGGTCTGCCATGGGAAACAAGTACTGGAGAGACTGAGGTCCTTGTTCAGGGCTACGGCATTTGTAATTGAGAGAATGGGCCACTGAGCTCAGATTGCTGAGGTGAGGGTCTCAGAGAGAACTTGGGGGCTGGGATGTGTGATGTGGACCAGGAGCAAGCTGAGGCTATGAGAAACCTGATGATGAGGAGTGGTTCAGAGAGGAGAAGGAAGAGCAGAGCAGAGCAAATGATGCCTTGAAGATTCCTGATGGGGTAGTGATTCCTGACCGTGAGGGCCCTCATCAGGGGTCACCTTTTCGTGGGACAGTATGAGTGACCCACTGGCCTTGTCCTCAAGTAAGCTCTAACTAATACACTAGAGAGCAAAAGCTATTTGTGAGTTAAACTTTTAACTTATCCAATCCCTCTTTCTTTGCATATATAGCATAAAAGGTAATAATACTTCTTTATAGGTTTGTAGTTGGGATTATATGTGAACAGCACAGTACTTGGCACATGGTGGCAGATGAGCAAATATTCCTTTCCATTTCCCTAGCAATTATGGCTGTATGGAGCTAGAAAGGACCGCTTGGAAGAAAGACACAAGCAGAGGCTTCACCACATGTATCAGGTTTTGGATGGATGATAAATTAGTGATCTTTCCCTTGACTTTCATTTCCAAGATTCATGATTCTCCATGCCTCTGAACTAGCCTCTCCCAGTCAACCAGTGTATTTTTTTAATACTAGTCTCGACAAAAGAGTGGATTAAATTATTGATTGTACTCATCAACTCAGAGGCTGGACTGGAGCATTCCACAAAGGAAAGGCTGTTGAGCAGGCAGTGACAAGATACACACTGCAACAGGTCACTCTGTCTTCTGTGCTCTTCCAGCACTATTAGAATAGCAGCTACTTGGATAATCAGTACCACTTGTGATGTGTTCACTGTTTGCCTGGTAATCTGTCAAATGCTTTTCAAGGATCTAGTCATTTAGTACTCACAGCAATCCAAAATGTAGCTACTATTATCCGCATTTTATAGAGGGATTATTATGCACAGAGAGGTTAAGTAAGTTGCTCATATCCACACAGCCCATGTGTGGTCAAGATGGAGTCCAGGCAAACTGATTTTTCATCCTATAGAAAATCAAAGAAAGTACAGAAGCGATGCAAGGGTCACAGATGAGGGGAAGCTTGCCTAGGGGATCCTCATGGTTGATGATGAGCAGGAGAGGATACCCTTCTCCTCCTATTAAAAGAGCCCATAAAAACAGGCCCCTTCTCAGGTTAAAGTCATTTCCTGATCTCAAGAGTCATAGACTGTATAAGTTGGAAGATATTTAGAGATCTTACAACTAGTCAGTTATTGAAAATTCTCCTAAATGTGAGATTCTCTCTTTTTTAATAAGATATACTCTCAGATTCAATTATAATATTCAAAATATAGAAATCAACAATACTTCAATTAAAGGAAAAAATGAGGAGTCCTCTATGCTCTCCTGACACTGTCCATACCACTTCATAGGGCTTTTCAGGCCCTTGGTGTCCTGACCCTAGCCTGTGTTCCAGTCTCCCTCACTTGGCACTTCCACTTCTTATTTCTGATTTCAAGTCCAACCATAGTGACAAACACACACCCATCAGCTGTAATACTTGGACTGCTACATGATCTCATTATTGGTCTACCTATAGCTCTGTTTTATATTTTTAGCTCTTTTTTTTTTGGGGTAGAAAACATTTAAGTTCTGCTTTTATTTTTAAATAGTATAATACAAGTATTGAATGGTTTAAATAATATTATAAACACCTGAAAACCTGAAATTCTTTGGTTAGTCTGAGGTGCCTTGCAGCTATCACCACTGATAAGCTCCTTCTACCTGAAATTCTTTCTACCCCACCCAAGTCCTCTCCAATGTCGTTTGGTCTAGACTTAGGAAGTGTTCTTGACTCTCCTTCCACCTTTGAGACTGGGCTAGGATTCTTTCCTACTACCCCCAGCATTCTGTCCTTCCCCTGTCCCACCTTATCACAGTCTGCTCTGTGGTCTGTTAACTTGCTTGTCTCCCACTAGGAAGCACTAGCCTGCAAGCTTATTGAAGGCAAGAATGGCTAGGGTAACTCTGCAGCCTGGCACAAAGCAGGAACTCAGCATATAGCTCAGAGGTTGAGAATTCTTTACTGTTGAGACAGGATAGTAAACATTTTTGGCTGTGCAGGCCGTGTTTTATCTGTTGAATTTACTCAACCATGTGCACAGGCTTAGATACATCATGAAATGTGGGATCTTCCTGGCCTAGGGATCAAACCTCTGTCTCCTGCATTGACAGGTGGATTCTTTACCACTCAGTCACCAAGGGAAACCCTGGACCATCTTCATTTGTGATGACCTTGAAAGTTTTCAGAAACATTTGTCAGATTCTTTGTAGAACACCCCTCAATTTGGTTGTATCTCATGGTGCATTCTAGGGGGAGACTGCAGAAATAAAGCTCCATTTACCTCATATTTCTCAAATGTCTTACCTTTTTTGACATTGATCTTGACTGTCTGCCTCCAGCAGTGTTTGCCAGGTTTCTCCACTGTAAAGTTAGTATGTTTTTCTCCCTCTTCTTGCAGCACTTTTGGGGAAGAAAATCACTGTACCCGTACCCAGCCCACGTTTGAGGAGGAGGGGAATTTTGCTTCACCTCTTTGAGGAGGGACTATTTACATCAATTATTTGGTACTTTTCTGTGTAGTAGATTTATCTCTTCTCCCCCACATATGCATTGATTCAATTATTTATCAATATGGACTCAGAGTACACATTGTCTACTTTGGGTTATAATGCAGTACTACTTTATTTTGTTGTTCAGATTGTTCCAGTTCTGGTCACTGGGAACTCTTCCTGTTGTCTCCTCTGTTCCTTTAATAATCCTATTGTTAAATTATGGATTTTTAAAAACACTTCCTGCTTCCTAGTACTGCAAGATGCTCTGGGGACTTTTAAAATTTTTTTTCCTTATGTCTGAAATTCTTACATTTCATGATAACATACTATTCTTGTGCAGGTCTTTTTATTCATGCGGGCTTCCCCCATAGCTCAGTTGGTAAAGAATCCGCCTGCAATGCAGGAGATCTGGGTTGGGAAGACCCGCTGGAGAAGGGATAGACTACCCACTCCAGTATTCTGGCCTGGAGAATTCCATGGACTATACAGTCCATGGGGTCGCAAAGAGTTGGACGTGACTGAGTGACTTTCATTTTCACTTTTTATTCATGAAATGTAGCATTAGGTTGGCCATCCCAGTCTGTAGACTCATGTCTTTTGGGTATTAGAATTAAGAAAAATATTTCTTTAACAATTACCTCTTTTGTATTTTCTATTTTAATATTTGGAACACCCTTAGCCATTTGGCTTTATAGATGGGTTATATTTTCTAGAAAATTTCCTTTATTTTTCAAACATTCTAAAAAATTTGGGGCTAGGTATAGACTTTTTAATTTCTAAGAGTTCTTTCTTTTTCTAAGTTAACTTTTTTATTTTTAAAATTTATTTTTAATTGGGCAATAACAGCTTTATAATGTTGTGTTGGCTTCTGCCATATACCAATGTTAATCAGTCATATATACACATTTGCTCCTCCCTCTGGAACCCCTTCCCCACTTGCCATCCCACCCTTCTAGGCTGTCACCGAGCACAGGTTTGATTTCCCTGTGTTATACATCAGTTTCCCACTAGCTATCTATTTTACATATGGTGTGGAACATGTTTCAATGCTGCTTTCTCAACTTATCCCACTCTCTCTTTCTCTTGAAGTGTTCACAAGACTGTTCTTTATGTCTGGATCTCTATTCCTGCCCCTCAGATAGATTCATCAGTACCATTTTTCTAGGTTCTGTGCATTTGCATTAATATATGCTATTTGTTTTTCTTTTGCTGACTTTTTCACCCTCTATAACTGGCTCTAGGTTATAGTTTCTCTGTTCCTTCTCTTTTTTTCTTGGATGAGACTAGTTTGGGGTTTTTCTTTGTCTGCTTGGTTTCTTCTACTCCCTCTGTTGTTTTTCTCTTTTTCACACTGAGTATTTTCCTGAAAAGTCTGGAGATCCTTGGTTATCTGTTCATATCTTAAAGTGATGGCCTAAAAACTAATTAGGACGGATGCATGCATGACTGAGATTCATCTCTGATGACTTTAGTGAAGTGAGATTGGATGATATTGTTGGGGGCACAGAAATCTCAGTATCTTTGAGTGTTTTATTCAGACCATTCAGTTTATTCAAAGAATACATTCCCTAGGTTCCTGGAAATGGGGTGGGAAAGGATCCCACAGTTTAGTGAGCATTCAGCAGAAAGATTTTCTTGTAATCACTCTATTACCATCTTTTCCTCCCTGTTCTGGCTTCTCTGAGTCCACTTCACCCAAGATTTCTATTTTCACTAATCTTTCAGTGTGAGATATTGGAAGGGTTAAGGTTCATTTGGTTGGTTACAATTAAAAGAGATTTTTTTAAAACGCTGAAACTTTTGTGCATTCTTATCCAATAGCAAAGAACAGCAATGTGAAAGAATGCTCAAACTACCATACAATTGCAGTCATTACACGTGCTAGCAAAGTAATACTGAAAATCCTTCAAGTTATGCTTCATCAGTACGTTACCAAGAACTTCCAGATGTCCTAGCTAGATTTCAAAAGGCAGAGGAACTAGAAATCAAATTGACAACATCCGTTGGATCATAGAAAAAGCAAGGAAATTGAGAAAACCATATACTTCTGCTTTATTGACTACACTAAAGCCTATGACTGTCTGGATCGCAACAAACTTGGGAAAATTCTTAAAGAGATGGGAATGCCAGACCACCTTACCTGATTTCTGAGAAACCTGTATGCAGGTCAAGAAGCAACAGTTAGAACCGTACATGGAACAACAGACTGGATCAAAATTGGGAAACGAATACATCAAGGCTGTATATTGTCACCCTGCTTATTTAACTTACATGCAGAGTACATTGTGTGAAATGTTGGGCTGGATTAAGCACAAGCTGCAATCAAGATTGCCAGGAGAAATATCAACAACCACAGATATGCAGATGTTACCACTCTAATGGCAGAAAGTGAAGAGGAAAAAAAGAGCCTCAGTTCAGTTCAGTTCAGTCACTCAGTCATGTCTAACTCTTTGCAACCCCATGAAAGGCAGCAGGCCAGGCCTCCCTGTCCATCACCAACTCCTGGAGTTCACCCAAACTCATGTGCATCAAGTTGGTGATGCCATCCAGCCATCTCATCCTTAGTTGTCCCCTTCTCCTCCTGCCCCCAATCCCTCCCAGCATCAGGGTCTTTTCAAGTGAGTCAGCTCTTTGCATCAGGTGGCCAAAGTATTGGAGTTTCAGCTTCAATATCAGTCCTTCCAATGAACCCAGGGCAGATCTCCTTTAGGATGGACTGGTTGGATCTCCTTGCAGTCCAAGGGACTCTCAAGAGTCTTCTCCAACACCATCGTTCCAAAGCATCGATTCTTCGGTGCTCAGCTTTCTTCCCAGTCCAACTCTCACATCCATACATGACCACTGGAAAAACCATAGCCTTAACTAGATGGACCTTTGTTGGCAAAGTAATATCTCTGCTTTTAATATGCTGTCTAGGTTGGCAATAACTTTCCTTCCAAGGAAAGAGCCTCTTGATGAGTGTGAAAGAGAAGAGTGAAAAAGTTGGCTTAAAACTCAACATTCAAAACATGAATGAAGATCATGGCATCCCCGTCCCATCACTTCATGGCAAATAAATGCAGAAAAAGTGGTATATTTTCTTTTGGGGGCTCCAAAACCACTGCAGATGGTGGCTGCAGCCATGAATATAAAGACACTAGCTCCTTGGAAGAAGCTATGACAAAATTAGCTAGCGTATTAAAAAGCAGAGACATAACTTTGCTAACAAAGATTCATATAGTCAAAGCTATGGTTTTCTAGTAGTTATGTACAGGTGTAAGAGTTGGACCATAAAGAAGCCTGAGCACCAATGAATGGATGCTTTCAAATTCTGGTGCTAGAGAAGACTGGTTTGTCATCACCAGACAGAAAAGATATCAAACCTGGCAATCCTAAAGGAAATCAACCTTGAATTAGAAGGACTAATGCTGAAGCTGGATCTTCAATACTTTGGCTACCTGATGTAAGAGCTGACTTACTGGATAAGACCCTGATGCTGGGAAAGACTGAGGGCAGGAGAAGTGGATGACAAAGGTGAGATAGTTGAATGGCGTTACCAATTCAATGGACATGACTTTGAGCAAACTCTGGGTGATAGTGAAGGACAGGGAAGCCTGGCATGCTACAGTCCATGGGATCACAAAGAGTCTGACATGACTTAGCAACTGAACAAATTCCATCTCCATAGCTAAATAGGAGCTGCCACTGATATACTTGGTCTTGTGGTGCATTGCCCTAAGGGTCACAGGTCAAAGGAATGTATAGTGATTAAAATAAGGAGATTTGGGGTCAGAAAGTCTTGGCTTGAGTTCTGTTTCTGAAAATTTTGCTATGAATGCTAACTACTTGGCTCGCTTAAGCATTAGCTTCTGCATCTGTTAAATGAGGAAACAGTATTATCTTTTTCTTAGGGTTGTGAGAATTAAATAATACTTCTATATCATGTACTAGAGTTCCAGGCATATAATTAAGCATTCAATAACTAATGATGATGGGATACTTATGCTTTAAAAACACATCTGGTGGGTGAGCATTGATGTGATTCCTCATCTAACTGATTGTGTGGCCCTGGATATATCGTTGAACCCATAGAATCCAGAGGGTTAGAAATATCATGAGATTTAAGGCCTGAAATCTGGTTCATGAATTGTATTGTATGCTCTTCCCCATCAAGCTGTTTCACTAAGAAATGGTGGAAATGGGCCCAGACCTTGGGCTTGTTCATTACCTGAAGCTGTCTGGTAGCTATCACCACACGCTTCCTCTATTGAACCTCTTCTTTCTTTGCTCAAAAAAACTCTAATGGTGTTTTTAGCTTATGGGATGGTTGATGGCAGCTGTGCTTTTATTTCTCTATTAGCAGGTCAAAGGGCCCAAGGGCCTGGGTGAGGGAGAACTCAGGATGATAGCAGACCCAAATTCCCATCTAACTTCATTTTGGCTGTCATGGGGTCTGTGTGTGAACTCCTGCCAGTGGGGAGAGTTAATTGCATCCGATTATGAGCTGCACAGTAGCCAGGAAGAGCATGGCTGATGCAGTTTATGAATGTGCACACACACAGCGCAGATTCTCATGTACATGTGGAAACCCACTACATGAGTGGACAAGTGCACGTCCACACCAACACTCCACATGTCTGTTACACATAATAATAACCAGGAGAAAATTGCTTAGCATATTTCATCATATATCCCAGATTGAGGAAGGCCATTCAGAATGGGGAAAGGGGAAGATAATGAGGCAAAAAGAGAAATGAAACTTCAAAGTCCTGCCCTGTCAGCATTAACAGGAGTGTAAGAAATGGAATTGGGACAGACAAACAGACTCCTGGGGCCTGCCAACAGCTAAAATGTTCAAAGGCCTCAGATTCTCTGCTGGTAACTGAACTCAGGCACCTTTGTCTGAGTAAGAGTTCTCAGTCCTCCCATCAGGAGTCCCTGGAGGCTTGGCTCCCGTAATGAATTTCCATGGATGATCTGTAAAGCAGAAGCTCACTGCACTCCTGCACCCACTCACTTTCTTTACTTTGGAGCCACTCCCTCTCTTTGTTACACAGGGTTTTTCCTGAGACTTGTTTGGGATTTTCAGTTCAGTTCAGTTAAGTCACTCAGTCATGTCTGACTCTTTGCTGACCCAATGGACTACAGCATTCCAGGCCTCCTTGTCCATCACCAACTACAGGAGTTTACTCAAACTCATGTCCATTAAGTCAGTGATGCCACCCAACCATCTCATCCTTTGTCGTCCCCTTCTCCTCACACCTTCAATCTTTCCCAGCATCAAGGTATTTTCCAACGAGTCAGCTCTTCACATCAGGTGGCCAAAGTATTGGAGTTTCAACTTCAGCATCAGTCCTTCCAATGAATATTCAGGACTGACTTCCTTAAGGATGAACTGGTTGGATCCCCTTGCAGTCCAAGGGACTCTCAAGAGTCTTCTCCAACACCACAGTTCAAAAGCATCAGTTCTTCAGTGCTCAGCTTTCTTATAGTCCAACTCTCACATTTATACATGACTACTGGAAAAACCATAGCTTTCACTAGATGGACTTTTGTTGGCAAATAATGTCTCTGCCTTTTAATATGCTGTCTTGGTTGGTCATAAATTTTCTTCCACGGAGCAAGTATCTTTTAATTTCATGGTTGCAGTCACCATCTGTAGTGATTTTGGAGCCCCCAAAATAAAGTCTGTCACTGCTTCCACTTTTTCCCATCTATTTACCATAAAGTGATGGGACCAGATGCCATATCTTAGTTTTCTGACTGTTGAGTTTTAAGCCAACTTTTTCACTCTCCTCTTTCACTTTTATCAAGAAGCTCTTTAGTTCTTCTTGGCTTTCTGCCATAAAGTTGGTGTTATCTGCATATCTGAGGTTATTGATATTTCCCCCAGCAATCTTGATTCCAGCTTGCGCTTCAACCAGCCCAGCGTTTCTCATGATGTACTCCGCATATAAGTTAAATAAGCAGGGTGACAATATACAGCCTTGACGTACTCCTTTTCCTGTTTGGAACCAGTCTGTTGTTCCCTGTCCAGTTCTAACTGTTGCTTCCTGACCTGCATACAGATTTCTCAGGAGGCAGGTCAGATGGTCTGGAATTCCCATCTCATTAAGAATTTTCTACAATTTGTTGTGATCCACACAGTCAAAGGCTTTGGCATAGTCAATAAAGCAGAAGTAGATGTTTTTCTGAAACTCTCTTGCTTTTTAATGATCCAGTGGCTGATGCAGTTTACAGGTGTGCACATACACAGCACAGATTGACGGCAAGTTGGCAAGTTGATCTCTGGTTCCTCTGCCTTTTCTAAAACCAGCTTGAACATCTGGAAGTTCATGCTTCATGTATTGTTGAAACCTGGCTTGAAGAATTTTGAGAATTACTTTGCTAGTGTGTGAGATCAGTGCAACTGTGTGGCAGTTTGAGCATTCTTTGGCATTGCCTTTCTTTGGGATTGGAATGAAAACTGACGTTTTCCAGTCCTGTGGCCACTGTTGAGTTTTTCAAATTTGCTGGCATATTGAGTGCAGCACTTTCACAGCTTCATCTTTTAGGATCTCAATGAGCTCTACTGGAATTCCATCACCTCCCTAGCTTTGTTTGTAGTGATGCTTCCTAAGGCCCACTTGACTTCACATTCCAGGATGTCTGGCTCTAGGTGACTGATCACACCATCACAATTATCTGGGTCATGCCCAGATAAATTTATCTGGGAATTTTAGGGTGGTGATATATATGTTCATACCAGAAATGATAATTTAAGACACAGGGATAAGGGGTCAAATATCATGGAGAAAAGACATGTCTTTTGCAGGTGTTACTAGCAGAGTGTTCTAACAGAGGAATTTGTTCTGTTAAGAGCTCTTACTATAATCTTTATTTTCTCTTTACTTATAGGAATTTTTAGTTTGCTTCTTGGTTTGTTTTATTTTCCCAGAAGTCAGGATTCAAGGTGAGCTTTACGTTTTCTTTTGGACAACACAAATTTACACACTCAGTGTGGACCGGTACAGACCCTCACATCCTGATGCTCTAGGGTGGGATACTGTGAGCTGAGCTGAAGTCACATCTTGGTTATTATCCTTTGACGACGATGGCCCTACCAGGTAAGAAAGGAGGGACCTGGATAGGACCGGTTTTAACAAATCATGACCCTAGGACTAGACAGTATCTAGTGTCTCATGCAGTTTAAACAGTTCATAGTTTGTGCATATGAATCTTTCAGATGTGCTGTATGAGAAAACACCTGTATTCCAAGAAAAATTAGTCCTACTGTTCTCTCTGCCTTTCTTTCCTCTATAACTCTATGCATCCTGAGGTTTCCACCTAAGTCAGGCTTTTCCTGACCACCCATAGTCTCCAGACTGGCTTATATGTTTCTGCTGTGAGTTCCTGACCTCCCTGGAATACCCTGCTTTAAAGAACTTGTGGCCCCATAGTAATTACTCCTTTAACTACCTCTCTTCCAAGACACGTTATGGGCATTAATAGAATGAAAGCAATTCTTGTCACTTTCTTTACCATTGTTTTTCCTGGTCTATATATTGTTCTTGAGCTGGAGGCATGAAGGGTTTGGTGATGCAGATAGTTGCTATGGCCGCCTTTACCGCTATTGGCTGGATACTGATTAAATGGGCGTCTCCAACCCTACCTGAAGAAGGCAGCACCTAGTTGATGACTGTCTTTATTTGGTGCCTTTTCTAAAAGATGGGTTTTGAAGTCAGTGACTAGTCAGACTCATCAAGCATCAGAGGTGAGAGTGCTCTTGAATGATGTCAAATTAGCCTGCACCAGGGACTGAAGATCCTTGGTCTCTCTCCCTAATGGGACTGGCATCTCAGGAGGCAAGGTCTTGCTAGCCATATGTGTAATAAGCTTCTCAGGTGAGTCTCATACACTCTAAAATTTAAGAAGAACTGATGTGAATGCTTCCAGTAAGAGAACTTTCGTAAGCATTAGTGTACTTTTCTCTCAAAGCAACTTTGTGAGATAGAAGATATTATTTGGATTTGATAAAGATAAATGATGCCAATCCAAGTCTTTGCTTTTCATGCCTGATATAAACAGCTAGTAATATTATTTTATAAAATATTGGTTGACTTCAATACTCTATGACATCTTCAATACTCTATGAATTCTAAGCTCAGTTGAAACTAATGATAAGTTTCTGGTCCATTAGTGTTGATGGAGATTTGCCATATTTAAGAAAGGGTAATATATGTAGTGATGCTAATTCAGATGTTTAGGGGGTGAGTGGTTTTAACATGAATCAATCTTTAATATCTGAAAGAGACTACATTTTCACCCTGTATTATAGTCTATGAGCTTGCTTTTTTAGATTTTTATTTTTATTGTTGGAAGAACACCAAGAATAAGTTCTACTGTCTTCACACATTATCAGCTATACAATAAACTATTGATAACTATGGGTACAATGTGTACAGAAAATTACTAGAGCTTATTCATCTTGCCTAACTAAAACATTATGTTTAGACTCACTTTTAATGGGCTTGTTCATGTATTCATTAATGTTGTATTTGGGAATGCTTACTATCTACAGGACACTGTGGTAGGTATTAGATTAGTAGCAGAGAACAACATAAAGTCCAGCTTCTTGCTCATGGAGCTTACAGTGTACTAGGAGAAACAGACTTTACATAATAATTGGCTGCTTTCAAAGATTACTCTAGCCACTCTGTGAAGAATAAGTTGGATAGGCCAAGACTAGAATTAAGAAACCCAATTTTCACGAACATTTAAAGGTCCAAGTTGTGGGCCAGATGAAGCAGCTATAACACAGAGAAATGGATGGTTGCCAGCTACTCTGTGGTGTTTCCCTCTTCCTCCATTTCCACTTGGTAGCAGACATACCTTCTATTGGTTACAGCCAATCACTCACACGACAACCACCCACTGCCCAAACACCACCACCGCCACTGCCGTGATGATGCCCACAGCTGTGTTTCCAACAACAGTCATGACTACACCTGACCTCACAACCACAAGACCACTTCAGATGAGAACTACAGCTGTGCTCACAGCCATGGCCTCCACACGCTTTCTGACAAGCTCCCTTCCTGAGGAAGACATGACACTGCTGACCCTTGACCCTCCCACCAAGGGGCCCATTCTCCCCACAGGTACCGGGCTCACCCGGCCATTCTTTCCTTCTGCTGTTCAGATGTACCTTGAATCCCTTGGAAGAAGTTTCTGCTACTGAATGGGACAGCTCAGCAACTTGCTCTAGGGTCTGTGTGTGTATATGTGTGTGTGTGTGTGTGTGTGTGTGTGTGTGTGTGTGTGTGTGTGTATGTGTATGAGTTTGCCAGGGCTGTCATAATAAACACCACAGACTGGGCAGCTTAAACAGCCAAAGTTTACTTCTCACAATTCTGGAGGCAAGAAATCTGAAACCAAGGGGTCAGCAGGGTTGGTTTCTTCGGAGGCCTTTCTCCTTGATGGCAGCCTTCTCCCTGTGTCTTCACGTGATCTTTCTCCTTTGTGTGTCTTTGTTCTAATTTCCTCTTTTGGTGAGAACATCAGTCATAGTCAAGTAGAGCCCATCCATATAACATCATTTTTACCTTAATTATCGCTTTTAATGTGCAGTCCCCAAATATAGTCACATTCAAGGTCCTAGGTGTCAGGACTTGAACACATGAATTTGTGAGTGGAGGCCACACAGTTCATTACGCAACTCTGTGTGTCTGTATATGTGTAGTTTAAATTAAATTGTTGTCATTAAATTGTTATTTTCTTTAAAAAAATTGTAGTTTTACATTACTCAATGGTTTCCTTTTTTGTTTGCTGCTACTTTTTTTTTAACCTTTGTACGTTTGAAAAGTCAGCATTTTGGGTTCTCCAGTTGACCTCCCTCCAGGAGGCTGGGAGCCACTTAGTAAAGGACCAGGAAATGTTACCCTGGGTCAGAAGAGTTCCATCCTGCCAGTGCTCAACTCTTTACTTAGGCATTAGAGGAAAGACCTCTAGATGCCTTAAAATATCCCTTGATGAACTGATTCTACTTGTCTTTTTCTTCCTTCTTTTCTTTTCTCTCCCTCCTCTCTCTCCCCTCTGTCTCTCTCTATTCTTCCTCTCTTCCTCCCTTCCTCCTAAAACCTTCTTAATACTGTATCTTGGAGCTCTCGCTGAGTCACTAGCTCCATTAATTATTGGGACCTACCAGAGCTCTCACCATCTTTCAACCTCTGATTCTGAGGTAAGATTTTCAGAAAAGAATCATGAGATAGCTTGAAGACTTAGGCATTTTGGCTGACTCAATAGGGCCTGGATTAATTTAAACAACTTTATAGTATTTAGTTGGCTAATTCCATTATGTAGTGACTTAAGGTCCATGAACCCTAAGCCAGTTTTTATATGTAAATTTTATTCCTTTGGTCTTTAAAATCATCATCTTAGAATACAACATTTGCAGTTTTTCACCTAGATTCTAAAAATTACTTAAAATCATAGGAAAAAAAGTAAAGATAGAAGAGTAAAAAGACGATAAAAATAGTTCCAAATCCCACCACTCAGCACAAATACTTCTTTTTAACTGCCTTTATCAAACTTTTCTCTCATCCAGAATCAGAAAGTGTCCTCCCCAGGACCTCTCAGAGAGGCACAGAAGTGATTTCAGGAGACACTGCCTTGCTCACATCCAAGGGTACGTGGATGTGGTTCTCTTTCTTTCCTCCCCCTTAGACTGAGGGGGAAACATTGAAAAGAGTGTCACCGAATCAGATGACTGGAGATGACTGTTGGGTCCTGTGTGGTGAAGCCCACCTGGGACATGCTGGTGTCAAGACTGTGTTTCTGGCTTATTCCTCCCTATGGATTTTAGAGGATAAGGGAGACCATTGACCTTGATTCGTTGGTGCAGTTCTCCACGGTCGGTCATCTCTAGACTATTTGCCTGTCTATAGGCTGAGTGGAGCTCGGTTATCTCATCCCATTTCCAAATACAGTGATCTTCTTCCTTGAAGCCCCAGAGGGTGAACTTACCAGACCCCTTGACTCTCTATAGTGGAAGGAGCATTCTTTCATTCATTTGTCCTTTCCTCCCTCTACCAGACTTCTTTAGGTGTTTACTAGGGCCCAGGGGCAGAGAATATCCAAATAATTTACATCCTTGGAGGTGCTAGAGGGGCTGCCTGGGTTTGATTATCAGCTGCTACTGCTGTTCCCTCGGGGTCTCTGGCCTCTGTTGTGTAACCTCACACATGTAAAATTCAGATGAGTGCCGGCTAACTAGTAGACATACAGAAGGTAGCTGTTACCTTAGTGAAGTTTATAACCACGAAGGGGAAAACAGACTTCTATGACGTAAATAAACCAATGCTTGTGAGAGTAGAATGTAGGGGGCAGTGAAGTAGAATGGTTCATGTGTGTGTTCACGTGTCCACTGCATGCTGCCTCTTCTCTGCTGTGTGATTTTGGCAAAGTTCCTTAATCTCTCTGGGCCTTGGCTTCCTCACTGGTCAAACGGGAATAATGAAACCCCAATCCTTATCTCTTTCTGGGGATTAAATGAGACAGTGCGTGTAGATCACATAGAACAGTGTTTGTTGCTGCTGCTGCTGCTGCTGCTGCTGCTAAGTCACTTCAGTCATATCCAACTCTGTGCCCCCACCAGGCTCCCCTGTCCCTGGGATTCTCCAGGCAAGAACACTGGAGTAGGTTGCCATTTCCTTCTCCAATGCACAAAAGTGAAAACTGAAAGTGAACTCGCTGAGTCATGTCCGACTCCCTAGCGATCCCATGGACTGCAGCCTACCAGGCTCCTCCATCCATGGGATTTTCCAGGCAAGAGTACTGGAGTGGGGTGCCATTGCCTTCTCCATAGAACAGTGTCTGCTATGTACTAAATAAAAGGTTTACTCAATAAACCTTTGCTCTTTTTTTTTTTTTTTTTTTTAATGACAGAAATCAGTTTAGGGCAATTGTGGGGCCCCCAGATAGGAATACAGGCCTTTTCCTGTTTGTTTTCTCCTTTTCTTTTTTTTTCCCTCCAGTGTCTAAAGTTTGGCTCCTTCAGTTGAAATCCCAGACTTTGATTCAGGAAGTGTATGACGTGGTGACTTCTGAGTCAGGAGACAGGGGGCTGTGCTGCTGTGAGGGATTCGCCTTTGGCCATGGGAACAGTCTGTCATCTGCCTGCTTGTCTAGGATTCTGCTCTTTGGGCAGCACTGTGGTCACGGCCTACAAGGCCGTGTAAGCTGGGATGAGAGTGAAACAGGCTAAAAGCATCAGCGCTGGCTCCTTCCTTCTCTGCCTCATTTCTGAAACCAGTCTTGGGATCTAAAGCTAGGACTGCTAGTAGGAAAAACCCACATTCATCTTTCAAAATGTAATTCATTTAATTTATTTATTTATTGCTCTTTATTTTATTTTTTTTTACTTACAATACTGTATTGGTTTTGCCATACATTGACATGAATCCACACACGGGTGTTACCGACAGTTCAAAAATGCATTTTTGTTAGAGATAAAGTTTTTTTTTAATGTAGAAATAGCATGCTCTTTGACTCCCTGTCTTTAATCTCAGTTCCTCCCCAGATTAATGATTAATATTAGTTGAAGGTGATCACTGTTCAGATGTTTTCCTAGTCCCTTATGTATTGAGTTATAGAAATATACAGCATTATGTATAAAGTTTTGAAATATACTTTCAGCCTTCTGCCTGTTTATCCACTTAACATTATACACTGGGCCACTTTCTTTACTGGTCCATGTAGATCTTCATCACTATGGTAAATTGCTGTGTAGTCTTTTGTACTTCCGTGGTGGCTCAGCAATAAGGAATCCACCTGCAATGGAGGAAAACAGGAGACACATTTTCGATCCCTGGGTCAGGAAGATCCCCTGGAGGAGAAAATGGGTTGCCATTTCCAGTATTCTTTCTGGGAAAAACCCCATGGTTAGAGGAGCCTGGCGGGGGTACAGTCCAAGGGGTCACAAAGAGTCAGACAGGATTGAGCAACTGGGCAAGCATGCTGCCTCACCCCGGCCATTTTCTTTCTTTCTTTCTTTCTTTTTTTTACTATGAATACTTATTGTATCCATTGCCCATTGAGGGGCGCTTAGTTGTTCCAAAGCTTCACTCTTAAATAATCTGCACTGAGCATCCTTGTAGGTATCTCTTTAAGTGATTAAGCAAGTGTCTCTCTAGCTAGGGCAATGACCGAGAAGGAGAAATGCTAGGTTCAAAGAAATGTGTGCTTTTAAATTTATCTTTTATAAAATTTTTCTCCTGATAATTTCATTTCACTTGATAAACCTTGGGAGAGAGAACACTTGTGGCCATACCCATAGGTGACACTGTTGAAAAGGAGGTCTCTTGGTCCCTTTGTGACATCTACTCAACCAGGGTTTACTGAGCACAGATCATATACTGGTGTGGGGTCAACTGTTCTCAGGGGCCATGTCATTCAGTCCCTCTTAGCAATGCTTCTATCTCTCTTTGACATCTTTCTCAAGGTTGCATAGCTCTTGGTTGCCAGACCCAGGAAGTTGTGCTCTGATTCCATACTTTTAGATATTATTTCATTTTGCCTTATCTTCCAGTCTGAAATAAACATCATGTTTTTGTCATTGACCTTCCTTTTCCCCTATGGTATTTGTAATGAAACATTTATAATCCATACTGAGGATTTAGGTAGGTGTTAGCTGTTGTAGAAGGGTTTTAATACATATTCTCTTATTTACATTTCACAAAGACCTTCTAGCCAGGAGCAAATATTATTCTTACTTTATAAGTAAAGATATGGAGGATCAAAGAGTTTATCAGAGAAGTTAACACATACTGAAGTCTGTCTTTGTTTCAACATTATACATTTTACATGTATTAGCTCATTTGGTTTTTCACAATATTATGAGATAGATATCATTATCACTTACATTTTAGAAACCATGAGGTTATACAACTTGTATGGTAGATGATAGACCTTGATTTAACTCATGTCTGCTCAATTCTGGTGCCATTCTGACATCATGCCAGGGTGCCCCTACCCCATCCACCCGCTGGAACCACTTATTGAATAAAACTTCATTTGCATAAAAATGCTTTCAACCTATTCAGAGAACCTGCATGCCTCTGTGGGATTTTTCTTACCTTGACTAAATATTCCCAATTCCTTCCTAGTTTCTTCATTTAGTTTTTGGGTGGCAAGTGGATGGTTAAAGGCCACTTTAAACATAAAGACACACCACACACATATAGTTGTGTATGTATAAAAGTCTAGAACTCTTAGTAGATTCTCCAAGAATTCTGCAAAGCCCCAAATGATTAGGAACCTAATTCAAACACAAACAAACAGCAATACCAACAACACAATTAACATTCTCATAGGTTTCCTAGACCCAGGTAAATGCAGTCTGTTAGGGCAATATGAACTGTTACACCTCAGTTAGATGGGAACTCAGATCATTCCATTGAGCCTGAGGATTAATTTCATTTCTCATTTGGATGCAGGAATGTGCGAAATGGTCCCAAATTGTTTCCTACAGAGCCAACATCTCTACTGAGTCAGGAGCCTGAAGCCAGCATGAGGAGACCCACATGCCTAAGTCATTTCCGAAACAAAATCCAGTGGCCTGAGATTAAATTCCCTGTGTTTATGCCTCAGCCTCACTTTTACTACCTCAATAATATCCCAAATTATTTTTTTCTAGTCCTTTTCCCTCCCAGTCTTCTGGTAGCACTGCTGCTGCTGCTGCTAAGGCGCTTCAGTCGTGTCTGACTCCGTGTGACCCCATAGACGGCAGCCCACCAGGCTCCCCCGTCCCTGGGATTCTCCAGGCAAGAACACTGGAGTGGGTTGCCATTTCCTTCTCCAATGCATGAAAGTGAAAAGTGAAAGTGAAGTCGGTCAGTCGTGTCCGACCCTCAGCGACCCCATGGACTGCAGCCCACCAGGCTCCTCCGTCCATGGGATTTTCCAGGCAAGAGTACTGGAGTGGAGTGCCATTGCCTTCTCCGTCTGGTAGTAGTAGGTGGAGGTTAAATACCTCTGTTGGGAAGTGAAAGTCTCAGCTCCACCATTGTATGCCTTATTTTTTCTTTTAAAATCTCAAGTTCGTGTGCTAAGCTTTTCTAAATCTCTTTCCTCAGAATGTACCATGGAGATGATAGTACATATTTCACAGGGCTGTAACTTAGGAAACGCATGAGGAAAGTGCCTGGTCCATAATTCCTGGTGGTGAATGAGAGTCCTCAGGCGGGACACCATCCCCTCTCCTCACTGCATCTCTGCTGCTCTTCCTACTCACACACCTTCATTCTCAGGCCAGGCTGGCTGGGCAGCAAGAGGCCACATCTACCAGCTCCCAGCTGACTTGGTTCCTTCCGAGTACAGAGACCATTTTTTTTTTTTTTCACTGTTCATCACACCAGGGGAACAGCTGATGAGTGGCAAAATTACAAACTTGGAGAAGTGACAAAAGTTAAAAAAAAAAAATACAACTCATGGTAGTCTTACTTGACTCACTATTAGAATAAATCTGAGATTCTGACAACGCCACTGACTCCTTTTTACATGGCTCTACAGAACTCTCAGTTTTGTTTCTCTCTAGGTTATGTTCCTCCGGATGGACATCCTTAATCTTCGGATGCCTCTCAGTTGTTTTTTCCTGCTCACATCACTCAATAGAGAGGCTCCATTGTATGATTTAGGCTCCAGAAGTGGGGGGGGGGGGGGTGTGTGTGTGTGTGTGTGTGTGTGTGTGTGTGTGTTTTAAAGGGCTGTGGTCAAGTATGCCATGCAAGGGCTTCCTGGCTTGTATTGTTTGTTTTATAAGACATCTCCAAGTATGGATCTCCTGCTGCAGGGCCTTCCTCTACTCTGAATGTGTTTGGTCTGCAGACACCATCTGAAGAAACCCTACCTAGGTAGGCAAATCCTTACCTCCACTCTGTGGCTGCCTAGAAACGGAGCTCAGAGACATGGTGTGACTTTCCCAAGATCACACAGCAAAGCAGAGGGAGAGCTGAGACTCGCTCCTCGGTTTCAGATGCTTTGAATTTGGGCCCATAGACCCCTGAGGGTGATGTTTTCAGTAAAATTGAGGCCCAGAAAAGGCCAGTGAGGTGAGAGAGGGCTTGCAGTGAGCTAGGAGATTGCTGAGCCCAGAGGCCAGTCCTTCTGATCCCATGGGCAGTTACTGTTTGTCCCCTGTCTGGTGGCAACTATCTCTCAGGAGAGCTCCCTGAGGGCAGGTTTTCCAATTTGCTCCTCAAGTATCAGGGTTCACTTCTTCTCAGCCCTGAATTGGATCATAATGCTCACCAACAATATGAAGTCCAAGCAGTTTTTAATGACCTGCCTGAGGACCTGGCTGTCAACCCAGGAAAACTGGAAATAAAGTGAACACGGAAATAAAGTGAACACTGCTCTGATAATAGTCACATTTTTCTTTCCTTGAGGTTCTTCATTTCAGTTTAGTTAAGTCGCTCAGTCGTGTCCAACTCTTTGCGACCCCATGAACTCCAGCACGCCAAGCCTCCCCGTCCATCACCAACTCCCAGAGTTCACCCGAACCCATGTCCATTGAATCACTGATGCTATCCAACTATATCATCCTCTGTCATCCCCTTCTCCTCCTGCCCTCAATCCCTCCCAGCATCAGGGTCTTTACAAATGAGTCAGCTGTTCGCATCAGGTGGCCAAAGTATTGGGGTTTAAGCTACAACATCAGTCCTACCAATGAGAACCCAGAATTGATCTCCTTTAGGATGGACTGGTTGGATTTTCTTACAGTCCAAGTGACTCTCAAGAGTCTTCTCCAACACCAAAGTTCAAAAGCATCAATTCTTCAGTTAGTCCAACTCTCATATCCATACATGACCCACTGGGAAAACCACAGCCTTGACTAGATGGACCTTTGTCGACAAAGTAACGTCTCTGCTTTTTAATATGCTGGCTAGGTTGATCATAACTTTCCTTCCAAGGAGTAAGCATCTTTTAATTTCATGACTGCAATCACCATCTGCAGTGATTTTGGAGCTCAAAAAAATATAGTCAGCCACTGTTCCCCATATTTGCCATGAAGTGATGGGACCAAATGCCATGATTTTCATTTTTTGACCATTGAGATTTAAACTAGCTTTTTTACTCTCCTCTTTCATCGTCATCAAGAGGCTTCTTTGTTCTTCTTCACTCTCTGCCATAAGGGTAGTGTCATCTGCATATCAGAGGTTATTGAGATTTCTCCCAGCAATCTTGATTCCAACTTATGCTTCCTCCAGCTCAGCATTTCTCATGATGTACTCTCCATATAAGTTAAATAAGGAGGGTGACAATATACAGCCTTGACGTACTCCTTTTCCTATTTAGAACCAGTCTGTTGTTCCATGTCTAGTTCTAACTGTTGCCTCCTGACTTGCATACAGGTTTCTCAAGAGGCAGGTTGGGTGGTCTGGTATTTCCATCTCTTTCAGAATTTTCCACAGTTTGTTGTGATCCACACAGTCAAAGGCTTTGGCATAGTCAATAAAGCAGAAATAGATGTTTTTCTGGAACTCTCTTGCTTTTTCCATGATCCAACAGATGTTGGCATTTTGATCTCTGGTTCTTCTACGTTTTCTAAAACCAGCTTGGACATCTGGAATTTTGCAGTTCACGCATTGCTGAAGCCTGGCTTGGAGAGTTTGAAGCATTACTTTATTAGCATGTAAGATGAATGCAATTGTGCAGTAGTTTGAGCATTCTTTGGCATTGTCTTTCTTTGGGATTGGAATGAAAACTGACCTTTTCCAGTCCCGTGGCCATTGCTGAGTTTTCCAAATTTGCTGGCATATTGAGTACAGCACTTTCACAGCATTGTTTTTTAGGATTTGAAATAGCTCCACTGGAATTCCATCACCTCCACTAGCTTTGTTTGTAGTGATGCTTCCTAAGGCCCTCTTGACTTCATATTCCAGGATGTCTGGCTCTACGTGAGTGATCACACCATCGTGATTATCTTGGTCATGAATATATTTTTTGTACAGTCCTTCTGTGTATTCTTGCCACCTCTTAGTATCTTCTGCTTCTGCTAGGTCCATACCATTTCTGTCCTTTATTGAGTCCATTTTTGCATGAAATGTTCCCTTGGTATCTCTAATTTTCTTGAAGAGATCTCAAGTCTTTCCATTCTATTGTTTTCCTCTATTTCTTTGCATTGATCACTGAGGAAGGCTGTCTTATCTCTCCTTGCTATTCTTCGGAACGCTGCATTAAAATGGGTATATCTTTCCTTTTCTCCTTTGCTTTTCATGTCCCTTCTTTTCACAGCTATTTGTAAAGCCTCCTCAGACAGCCATTTTTTTTTTTTTTTGCATTTCTTTTTCTTGGGGATGGTCTTGATTCCTGTCTCCGGTACAATGTCACGAACCTCCATCCATAGTTCATCAGGTACTCTGTTACAATAGGTTTTTCTTGGTCTCAGGGTTGGGTGATGGAAAAGTGGGCATGGGGAACTTATAGGATCATTTGTTCTCTTACCGTATCTCTTTGTTTTTACAAAACCAGACAAAGCTCCATGGTCTGAACAAGCTTTCCTTTCCAGCAAATCAAGAGATTCTTAGAGGGAAAAGTGGTTGGAGATGAGATTGTATATCTTTTTCATCGGACTTCATTTGGATACATAGAAACATGTAGCATGATACTTGGTAAAGGCCTTTCGAAAATATGATTCATTAAGCATGGCTTACCTGGTTGCTTCTCTATGCAGGGACCACAACATATCGAAATGAGGAAATCTTGACCTCTGTCCATAAAGGTGTGGGATACATAGGCTTGGGTGGAGCTAATAACCACTCAGTGGGCTTTGTTTGGGGGTAGACGTGTGAAGAAGTGCCCTGGGGACCCAAAGGAAGGAGAGAAGGAGTCTAACTGGGAAAGGAGGGCCAGGATGATTTCTCTCAAAGATCCTTGAACTGGCTCTTCATGGATGAGAGCATTTCATTGAGCAGAGTGAACAGGCAGGGAGAACAGTCTGAACAGAGATAGGGGGACTTACAGGAGCATGGAATCTCTGTGATTGTTTAAGAGTCTAGTTTAATCTAATGGAGACAGGAAGCTAGGAGTAGCCTAGGTTCTTAGAGGCTTTGATTGATGGACTGAGGAATTTAGATTTGACCCCAGGGTCCTAAGAAACTGTTCATGTGTTTGGAGAAGGGAATGGCACTTTCAGCTCTGTTTTTGGAAATATTGTGCTGGCAAGACTGTGGAAGCTGTATTGGAGAGGAGTAAACCTGGAGGCAGACAGGCTCCCAGGAGGCTCCTGCTGTCATCCAGACAGGAGAGGAGTGTGTCAGCTAGGATGATGGCAGCAGTAACAGCAGAGAAGGGACAGAGTCAGAGCCATTTAGGACCTGGAACTGAGAGGAGCTGGTGACTGGAGCAAGAAAGAAAGATGACTGAGTCTCTGTGCTTGGGATTGTAGGTGATGTGATGGTTCACTGGTAAAGGAACCCCAGAAGGAAAAATGAAAATTATTTGGGTGATCTTGAGTTTGAAGTAAATGCCCCTGGTTGGTGTCCAATAGGAATTTGGAAATGTGGGGCTGAGTGGACCTACAGATCCCTAGTGTGGATTGGTGTCTGATGATTGGCACCTCCCTCTTATCAAATAATCATTACTGTGATGATACAGTGTAAGTGCTGAATAAGGACTTGCCACTATACCAAAGCTTTCATATGTATCATCTCATAGGGGAGCATACTGGACTATCAATATTATTCTTCGAGTCATTGATAATAAACAATAGTTACTGAGTGCTTATTATAGGAAAGGGCTGGGTTTGATGCTATCAGAGCATTATCTTATTGTGAACCCTTGTCCAAATGTTTTGGGTGATTCTATTATTACATTCATTTTAAAGGAGAAGAAACTGATATTTGTAGAGATTAAAATATTTGCCAGAGTTGGATATGTGACATTTCAAACTGAACAACCCTCATTGTCCTGAGACCTGGACTAATTTTTCCACAGTTGCCATGAGAGTGCTGGATGCACCATGCAGGATCAAACATCCTCCCATCCAAGAAGACTAGCAGTGAGAAAGAAGGTGGTCTTCTCCCCTCTCCTTCTTCCTTTGATTATACAAATGTAACCCACTAAGTACTTGAGGCCGCACAATGCTCACCTGTCTAATTTTTTCTGTGCTGAGGCATAAGGAACCAGAGCTATTTGGAACCCCTGAAAAGCCACCTAGTGGTGTCCAATCTGATACTATCTGCCTGGGAGCGTACAAACCAGTCAACCTTCACTTTCCTTCAGGCCAAGAGCATCATGCACCCTTGGGAAGCCATCCTGGGCCTCCTACTCCTTCTGACAGGTAGGTGAACAGGTGGGTTGTACTTTGGAAGCCCTGAGGATGGGGGAATATAGCAGTTATGTAGGTATGGTAGAGCAGGGTAGATTTCTAGGGCATCGTTTAAAAATAATGGGGTCAACTAGTGAGCAAATAACAAGGCTGAAAACTTAAGCCAAAGAAATTGCTTAAACACCAAGAATTATAAAATCTATAGCTAGATGAACAAGGCATGATATAGTGCATATGCATATGCTGCCATGTGTGTTGTTCATGTGTATGCATGAACTTCTCATGTGTATGTAGTAAACAGCAACCATTGTTATCATGGCATGGAAAGGAGCCGGAAGAAGAAATGGGGATGGACGGGAAGGAGACGAGTCCTTTATTGTACCATTCTGTGCTTTTTAATTTTTTTAACCATATTCAACCATTTCTTTAAAAAGAAAATATTTTACCTTCCCTCTTTTCCAGTGGCTTAAGACTCCATGCTTCCAATGTAGTGGGTGTGGGTTCCATCCCTCTTTGGGGAACTAAGATTCCCCTCTGTGCCGTATGGGAAACATTTTTTTAATAGACAAAATATTTTAATTCAAAACATTCTATGAGAGAGGGGATAAAATTAGTGATAGATATATCCTTAAATTTAAAAACAATCTTTACAGGTGGAATATGAATAAAAGTACAATTTAAAATTATACTTCTATAACAATTTTTTTAAATTAATATGTATTAGCTTTGTGATCCCAAAATGATATTAAGCAAAATTAAATATTATCAGAATTCCAGTAAAGAAAATACTCTTATACTCTGTAACAACGAGTGTCTTGTTCCCAAAACACTTCTCAGACTCATAGCCCAGACCTAACTATGAAAAGTGAAAGTGAAAGTGAAGTTGCTCAGTCGTGTCTGACTCTTTGCAACCCCATGGACTGTAGCCTACCAGGCTCTTCCATGCGTCCATGGGATTTTCTAGGCAAGAGTACTGGAGTGGGTTGCCATTTCCTTCTCCAGGGGATCGTCCTGACCCAGGGATCAAACCCAGGTCTCTCGCATTGTAGGCAGACGCTTTTTACCATCTGAGCCACCAGGGAAATCCTGACTATGATTAGTTGTTAAATCTAATATATCTTTTAGGAACTTTTTGCCACTGCACGGTTTTTAAGCCACTGCCATAGGTGAGAGTTTTCCTGCCTGTTTGTTTCTAAAAGGCACAATTTAGTATTTTACTGAATATTCTCCAATTTTTGGTTTTGCCTGGGTTAGTGGACTGTGATTCATTGCCCATAGCTCAAGAAAGGATCCTTGCTAGAGTTTTTGGAATGACCCTAAAGCCCATTAGACTCAGTTTCTCCTGAAAGTATTATAAACCCATTTTCCTGAAAACTGACTTCTAAAGAATTTACAAAACTTCTGCCTTCTAGTAAATAATGTTTAATAAAATATTAGACCTGTTTTTTAAATTTTAAATAAGAGAGGGTATTATGAAGTGACTATGTTCGATGGCCATTGGAAAATTCAAATAAAAACTGAAAATCAAAACTTCGAATGCCAAAGAGTTTTAAAACCAGATTTTAGTTAAGACAGTGATTGAATCTAGGAGAAAGGAAAAGCCACCAGTATGTTTTACATATTTAATAAACAGTTATCTGTCAAATATAGGATGAATATCCACATACTCATGCATTACTAGATGTCATTTGTTTCAATCAAATCTTTTGGAGAAAAGTTTGATCATATTCACCAAAAAGGCTGAACATATATCTGGCCTTTGTCCTGATATTTTCCCTAGAAAACCTGTCCTATTGGGAAGCATAGGACATTTTCATCAATCGAGAAAAATGTTTATCTGATCTTTCATCTTCAGTCATATCTAGTAAATAGTGATGCTGCTGAAGAACATGTTAACATGGAAATTTGCTCATCCTAAATTCTAAAAACTCAAGATACAGTCACATAAATTAAAACCAAATAAGCTATATGAAAAATTAAAATTATTAAAATTAGAATATTAAGACCTCATATTCTCATGCTCTGGTTTCTCTTTATTTACAGATGATGTAACCTTTTGAGTGACTGGAGTAGCGGGTCAGTCTGTTAGGCTACCCTGCTCATATACTGGAGAAATCACAACTGCATGCTGGGGCCGAGGAAAATGTTCTTTGCTGCGCTGCGGAAGTAACATTATCTGGACTGATGGATACAAAGTCATTGTTCAGACGGACAGGCGTTATCAGCTAAAAGGAAATATTGGGGAAAGGGATTTGTCTTTGACCATAGAGAATACTGTCCCATCTGATAGTGGCTTGTATTGCTGCCGTATTGAGAAAAGAGGGTGGTTCAATGATATAAAAATCATTCAAGAGTTAAATATAAAGCCAGGTGAGTTTGTCTTCCTACTTTTTTGATCACTTACTATAGGTTCCCAGAGATAAGAATTTCTATTTGGTATGAACTTCCTCTTCCTTTAATAGGGAAACAGAAGGTTCTTATAGTTTTGTTTCCTAATAACTCTTCAGTAGAATAACTTGTATTTGTGTGGAGTGAAATGTTAAAGCTAATCTTGATTCAGGATCATCGGCTAGAGGATCTTTCCAGTCAGCATCTCCTAAAGCAGTGCTTCAGGAGTTCTAGTTGCTTAATGAAAACGCACTCTGAGGTATAGTGAATATTTCTATGGAGCTAAATTTATTCCACTTGAAGAACTGCTCTTTTATCTAGATCATATGTTAAAAGAATTTTAAAATGTTCTTTCTTAACCTTTTAAGACTTATAGAGAATTTCACATATATAAAATAGATACTTTGACAACAGTCAACACAGTCTTGTTGCGTATACATTGTCCAACTTTTGCCACCCCATGGACTGCAGCACACCAGGCCTCCCTGTCTATCACCAACTCTAGGAGTTTATGCAAACTCATGTTCATTGAGTCAGTGATGCCATCCAACCATCTCATCCTCTGTCATCCCCTTTTCATCCCACCTTCAATAGTTCCCAGCATCAGGGTCTTTTCAAATGAGTTAGCTTTTCACATCAGGTGGCCAGAGTATTGGAGTTTCAGCTTCAGCATCAGTCCTTCTAGTGAATATTCAGGATTGATTTCCTTTAGGATGGACTGGTTGGTTCCCCTTGAAGTCCAAGGGATTCTCAAGAATCTTTGCCAACACCACAGTTCAAAAGCATCAGTTCTTCAGCATTCAGCTTTCTTAGAGTCCAACTCTCACATCCATACATGACTACAGGAAAAACCATAGCTTTGACTAGATGGACCTTTGTTGGCAAAGTAATGTCTCTGCTTTTAAATTTGCTGTCTCGGTTGGTCATAAATTTTCTTCCAAAGAGCAAGTGTTTTAATTTCATGCATGACTGCAGTCACCATCTGCAGTGATTTTGGAGCCTTCAAAAATAAAATCTGTCACTGTTTCCACTATTTCCCCATCTATTTGCCATGAAGTGATGGGACCACATGCCTTGATCTTAGTTTTCTGAATGTTGAGTTTTAAGACAACTTTGTCACTCTCCTCTTTCACTTTCATCAAGAGGCCCTTTAGTTCTTCTTCGCTTTCTGCCATAAGGGTGGTGTCATCTGCATATCTGAGGTTATTAATATTTCTCCTGGCAATCTTGATTCCAGCTTGTACTTCCTCCAGCTCAGAATTTCTGATGATGTATTCTGCATATAAATTAAACAAGCAGAGTGACAATATACAGCCTTGATGTACTCCTTTTCCTATTTGGAACCAGTCTGTTGTTCCATGTCCAGTTCTAACTGTTGCTTCCTCATCTACATACAAATTTCTCAGGAGGCAGGTCATGTGGTCTGGTATTCCCATCTCTTTCAGAATTTTCCACAGTTTTGTAATCCACACAGTCAAATGTTTGGCATAGTAGATGTTCTATTAAAGCAGAAATAGTTGTTTTTCTGGAACTCTTCTGCTCTTTTTGATGATGTAAATGATGTTGGCAATTTGATTTCTGGTTCCTCTGCCTTTTCTAAATCCAGCTTGATCATCTGGAAGTTCACAGTTCATGTACTGTTGAAGCCTGGCTTGGAGAATTTGGAGCATTACTTTACTAGCATGTAAGATGAGTGCAATTGTGCATTGAGTTTGAGCATTCTTTGGCATTGCCTTGCTTTGGGATTGAAATGAAAACTGACCTTTGCCAGTCCTGTGGCCACTGCTGAGTTTTCCAAATTTGCTGGCATATTGAGAACAGCACTCTCACAGCATCATCTTTTAGGATTCGAAATAGCTCAGCTGGAATTCTGTCACCTCCACTAGCTTTGTTTGCAGTGATGCTTCCTAAGGCCCATTTGATTTTGCATTCCAGGATGTCTAGCTCTAGGTGAGTGATGATACCACCCTGATTATCTGGGTCATGAATATCTTTTTCGTATAGTTCTGTGTATTCTTGCTACCTCTTCTTAATATCTTCTGCTTCTGTTAGGTTCATACCATTTCTGTCCTTTATTGAGTCCATCTTTGCATGAAATGTTCCCTTGGTATCTCTAATTTTCTTAAAGAGATCTCTGCTGCTACTGCTAAGTCGCTTCAGTCATGTCCGACTCTGTGTGACCCCAGAGACGGCAGCCCACCAGGCTTCCCCATCCCTGGGATTCTCCAGACAAGAACACTGGAGTGGGTTAAAGAGATCTCTAGTCTTTCCCATTCTGTTGTTTTCCTCTATTTCTTTACATTGATCACTGAGAAAGGCTTTCTTATCTCTCCTTGATATTCTTTGAAACTCTGCATTCAAGTGGGTATATCTTTCTGTTACTCCTTTGCTTTTTGCTTCTCTTCTTTTCTCAGCTATTTGTAAGGTCTCCTCAGACAATCATTTTGCCCTTTTGAATTTTTTTTTCCCTTGGGGATGGTCTTGATCCCTGCCTCCTGTATGTCACAAACTTCCATCCATTGTTCTTCAGGCACTCTGTCTATCAGATCTAATCCCTTGAATCTATTTCTCATTGCCACTGTATAATCATAAGGGATTTGATTTAGGTCATACCTGAATGGTCTAGTGGTTTCCTTACTTTCTTCAATTTAAGTCTGAATTTGGCATTAAGGAGTTTATGATCTGAACCACAGTCATCTCCCGGTCTTGTTTTTGCTGATTGTATAGAGCTTCTCCACCTTTGGCTGCAATGAATCGGATTTCAGTGTTGACCATCTGGTGATGTCCATGTGTAGAGTCTTCTCTTGTGTTGTTGGAAGAGGGTTTTGCTATGATCAGTGCGTTCTCTTGGCAAAACTCAATTAGCCTTTGCCCTGCTTATTCTGTACTCCAAGGCCAAATTTGCCTGTTACTCCAGGTATTTCTTGACTTCCCACTTTTGCATTCCAGTCCCCTATAATGAAAAGGACATCTTTTTGGGGTGTTAGTTCTAGAAGGTCTTGTTGGTGTTCATAGAACCGTTCAGCTTCAGCTTCTTGAGCATTACTGGTCAGGGCATAGACTTGGATTACTGTGGTATTGAATGGTTTGCCTTGGAAATGAACAGAGATCATTCTGTTGTTTTTGATATTGCATCCAAGTATTGCATTTCGGACTCTTTTGTTGACCATGATGGCTACTCCATTTCTTCTAAGGGATTCCTGCCCACAGTGGTAGATGTAATGGTCATCTGAGTTAAATTCACCCATTCCAGTCCATTTTAGTTTCTTGATTCCTAAAGTGTTGATGTTCACTTGTGCCATCTCCTGTTTGACCACTTCCAGTTTGCCTTGATTCATGGACCTGACATTCCAGGTTCCTATGCAATATTGCTCTTTACAGAATCATACTTTACTTCTATCACCAGTCACATCCACAGCCGGGTGTTGTTTTTGCTTTGGCTCCATCTCTTCATTCTTTCTGGAGTTATTTCTCCACTTTCTCCAGTAGCATATTGGGTACCTACTGACCTG
Organism: Nanger dama; assembly: GCA_917880005.1. Classification (NCBI taxonomy): domain Eukaryota; kingdom Metazoa; phylum Chordata; class Mammalia; order Artiodactyla; family Bovidae; genus Nanger; species Nanger dama. The sequence continues at coordinate 37,692,748 of CAKJTW010000008.1, forward strand.
AGGAGTTCTTCTTTCAGTGTCCTATCTTTTTGCCTCTTCATTTTGTTCATGGGATTCTCATGGAAAGAATACTGAAGTGGTTTGCCATTCCCTTCTCCAGTGGATCACGATTTGTCAGAACTCTCCATGACCCGTCCATCTTGGGTGGCCCTACATGGCATGGATCATAGTTTCACTGAGTTAGACAAGGTTGTGGTCCATGTGATCAGATTGGTTAGTTTACCATGACTGTGGTTTTCAGTCTGTCTGCCCTCTGATGGAGAAGGATAAGAGGCTTATGGAAGCTTCCTGATGGGAGAGACTGACTGAGGGGAAAATGGTCTTGTTCTGATGGGCAGGGCCATGCTCAGTAAATCTTTAATCCAGTATTCTGTTGATGTTGGTGGCTGTGTTCCATCCCTGTTAATTACCTGGGGCAAACTACGGTGGAGGTAATGAAGATAATGGTGACCTCCTTCAGAAGGTCCCTTGCACGCACTGCTATACTCAGTGCCCCCAAACCTGCAGAAGGCCACTGCCGACCCACGCCTCCCCTGGAGACTCCTGGATACTCACTGGCAAGTCTGGGTCCGTCTCTTGTGGGGTCACTGCTCTTTTCTCCTGGTCCTGGTGTGCACAAGGTTCTGTTTGGGCCCTCCAAACAAGAGTCCATTTCCCAGTCCTGTGTAAGTCTGGCGGCTCTATGGGGTTAATGGCGACCTCCTCCAAGAGGGCTCATGCCATACCCAAGTCTGCTGCCCCCAGAGTCCCTGCCCCTGCAGCAGCCCACTGCTGACCTATACCTCTACAGAAGATACTCAAACACAGTTTTGTCTCTATCTCTGTGGGGTCTCTGGGTCCTGGTGCACACAAGGTTTGTTTGAGCCCTCTGAGTGTCCCTGGCGGGTATGGGGTTTGATTCTAAATGAGATTTCACTCCTCCTACCATCTTGCTCAGGCTTCTCCTTTGCCCTTGGACATGGGGTATCTCCTCAAAGTCAATCCAGTGCCACGCAGCCGCTGCTCCAGCATCTACCATCTTGATGGGACTTCTTTGCCCTTGGAAGTGAGGTGTCTCCTCAAAGTCGCTCCAGCGCCATACAGCCGCCACTCTACTTGAGTGGGTGGCCTTTCCCTTCTCCAGGGGATCTTCCCAACCCAGGGATCAAACCCAGGTCTCCCCCATTGCAAGCGGATTCTTTACCAGGTGAACCACAATGTATGAGCCTATATAGTTTCACCCCTTCCCTCTGCTCTGTCTTGGATTTTTGAAACATGTTTCACTCCTTATCATTAAATTGCTAGTTTTAAATTTAAAATAGCCTTATTGCTCTATGAGAACATTTGCATCTCAATAGCTGTTGACCTGTGGCTTTTAAAAATTTTGTGAAATTCAAAAAACTGGGAAGTTTACATTTTTCCATCTTGAGGTAGATATTCTAATTTTCCTTACTGTTTGATGAAAGGATCAAATTCTTCAAGATTTCCTAGTTTCTGGTGCTCTTTCCTAATAAATGTTCTCCCACTAAGGTCTTCCACTGACAACAGAACCCAATGCCCCTGGCCTTCTTGAGCTATGTCTCTTGTTTAATTTAAATGAGCTTGATATTACATTGCAGTCTTCCATCTTTTGTATACTTGACATGTCCTTGAAGGAGTAAAATAAGGTCAAGTTTGATACAGCAAATAGCTGACTCTGAGGAAAGTACATCTAGGAGGTAATTTAAGGAAAATAGGCTGGTGCTAGAGACATAGGTAAGGAGGTTGCATGTGGGGAAGAGATATTTTTAGAGTTGTAAAACTGTATGATTGGTCTGGCTGAATATTTTTTCAATGATACAGAAAAAAATTAGTAGGGGACTTTTATACTGTTTAATAGATGAATATTTAAAGTCACTGCCCTGTACAGCAGGAAACTGGCCCATAACTGAGCCAAAGTGACTCCACCTCCAATTCAATTCTTTGCTTAAGTTTTCTTGCACTTTTCACAGAATGAGCTTACTTTCCAACCTTCTGTTAGGGCTGTTCCTCAACATCTTTTTGTACCCTTAGCTTCCTAGCTTCTTCCTCAGGAAATATTTACAACCAAGGAAGACACATAGTTAAACAAGCCAATTCAGTTTCCTCCTTGTTGCAGTCCTTTATCAGATTTTTTTTGCTTACTTTCTTTTTTTTTTTTTTTTTGTCTAGATTTGATTTCAGACTGAATGGAGGGGATTGAGATTGCTCTGTTCATCAAAACCTCTGACTACACTGTTAGACAAGAGTCAGCAAACTGTAGCTCCAGGGCCAGGTCAGATTATAAAACAGGCTCACCAACAGCTTTATAAATAAAGTTTTATTGGAACATAGCCACATTCATTTGTTTATATTGTGTCTACAGTTGTTTTCACACTGACAGATTAGTGCAATTACCACCAAAATCTCAGGACCCCTCAAAGCCTAAAATGCCTTATACATGATAGGACTCACAAATACCTGTTGAAAAACAGTCTTTCTTTTTTAAGGCAAAAATGAACTAGTGTCCAAATTAAGTTGACTTGAATCCCTCAAAATAGTTTTCACACCAATTTTCCCTTGTTTAAGTGACTTCAGGTTCCAATTCATAGTTAGTAGAGTTGAAATTTAAGAATACTTCTGTGCAAAAAGATGCCTGGTGAGAAAAAAAGTACTTATTTTTTATTCAACCCTACAATTTCTGTTTTTGTGTCAAGCACTGTGTTTTGGTTTCAATTTCTTTCTAGTTCAATTTCTTTCTAGGACATCAGTAAGTGGTTTGGAATCCTATACCACTTCAGACTCTGGAAAGAGTCAAAGTTATTACCAGTTGTTATTATCTCTTAGGTAGAAAGGAACTTTAAAACATCTAGTCTCTCCTCTACCCAGATTCAAAATGCATTTGTGTTATTGAGTATATGTTAATGGTTTAAATTAATCTGCATTTAAGATGTAGTTCTGTTGGGAGAGTACCCCTAGGACTGATCAAACTGAATGCTGTTTGTCTGGTAAATATTTCGGTTCTCGGGAACTACTCTTTAGGTCCTAGTTGTACACCACTGAGAGGGTAAAGATGGTTTCAAATTCTAGACATTTTCTCTTTCTCACAGATGTTTTTGAAGATACATAGATTTGGTATCCACGACTAGTCTTTACAAAGTGCTTCAATACAAATCCCGTGTGTCAGGTTTTTTTTTCTTTCGACACTTCCTGAAATTTCATCCTTTCAATGGAGCTGTTTCCTTGCTGTGACCATGTCTTCACTCCCTGCTTGTCACAGATTCTAGCTGACCAATGATGAGAATTTGGAGTTCAAGGGAAATAAATACTGAGTTCTATGTGCGGACAGTCTCCTTGGTCATGTTGTTGCACAGGCCCAGCACATGGCTCTTATTACCTGCAGCTTATTGAATCCTGGCTATCATGTTAATTTCTAGCTCCAACAACAATAACAACAATCACTACTCCAACAACTACCACCACTACCACTACTCAAGGAAAAATGACTATGCCTACTACACCTCAAAGAGAAATAACCAAGGCTATTACTCCAACAATGACCGAAACTAATCAGACAAAAACTACTGCTTCAACAACCACCATCACCACTACTCCAATGTCAACCACCACTATTCCAAAAACGACCACCACTACTTCTCCAGTAACAACTGCCCCCACTACTTCAACAATCACGATGATCACCACTGTTCCAATGACAATGAAGGCTTCTACCTCTGCTCTTCCAATGGCAACATGCACAGAGGACTTCCAGCCAGGTAAACAGACGTGCTTCTGATCCTAGAAGGCTTTAAAGGAGAGGCTATTGACTATGCAGAGCACTGTGTTAAGTCAGATGTATAATCTAGGGTAAGGATTCTTAACAGGCTTCCAAACCTGGCTCTACAGAGTCTGTGAATCCCCTGTCCCCTGTTATATTCACCTTTTATATCTATAAGCATTTACAGAGTGAAGGAGACCTAAGTCTTTTTATCAGACTCAAGAAATTCATTAATACAAAAAAAAAAAAAAAAAAAACAACCACCCAGATCACTGATCTTGGACATCTAAGGAGAATGTCTCATTTGAACACAGAATTATGAGGAAAAAATAAGGATGCCAGAACAGGGCCTGGTGAATGAGATTCTGCCCTTTCAAGGAGCTATGAATAGAGATCATTTAATCTATTCTAAAACCTAACCCAACACATGAGGATAAGATTTCAGTGAAGTTAATGCTTACTCTGTTTCCTGTGTTAGGAAACATGCTAACTGCTTTACAACTATTAAGCCACTTAATTTTTATGACAACCCTACCCATTGTCAGTGTGATTCAATCCTACCTTATATTTCTGAAGACTGAGGCATAGAGTCTGAGTTCATTGTTGTTTCTCTTCATTCATATGAATAGAAAATGGTTGGGTCTAGATTGTGCCCATTAATTTGAATGCTGGCCTTTGCGTCATTCTATACTGAACATAGAGTTTATATCTGGATGAGTTTGTTCTGATCTGAGATCCTCACTGGAAAAGCTTTCATACAATTACCCTGCTTTTTCAGGGTGTCAGCAACTTACACATTTTGCTTCTAACCTCCTTTGTTCATGTATCAGAGGAATGCCATTTATACTGATGACAAAGTAAATATCAGATTTAAGTATTATGCAATTTAGAATACATACACTTGTTGTTTTCAATTCAGGCTACAGTGTTCATACTTTGAATTTCTGTTAGATAATAGTTTAGGTTTAATATAAATGGAGAATATTTTTGAATTATAGATGGGGAAATAACTTCTCATTTTGAGGACATGTTTGGGTTCAAACTTTCTCCTTTTAGGATTAAAAGATAACTTTTATGTGGAGATTCTCAAAGCCTCCACAACCCTTTGCACTTTGAAGTGGCTCTAGAACTGAAAAGTAACAGAAATTTCACAAACTCTTAGCCAAAATGTCTGAGGGAACACATTGATTGATTTCCCATCACCCCTGTTGATCCCTGTGCATATTCAGTGAGGAGGGATCTGAAGGATTTTCTTCAAGTTGAATTTTGAAGGAAGTCTTTAGGTTGAAAGTGGGATTTTTATAGCCATAAAAGTTTGCAAGAAAAATACACTAGAGCATCTGCTGACTTTTTCAATATTGATTTAGCTTACTAGTTTGTGCCTGCTGAGGTGGATGGACATGTGTAAGTTATGGCCTTGGTTTAAAGCAGAAGTTCACAAGGCAAGTGTTGGTGCATATATTCGTGTGACCTCCTAGAGGTAGTATTAGTTGGGTCTTATACATGTCCTGATAGTTTCCTAGTGAGTTTGAGTTTAGAGTTGAACTTTACAGTATAGAAAGGATGTTAGCACTGGAACAGATCTACAGCAGGGACATTCGTATTTACATTCATTCCCTCTCTCTGCCCCTGTCCATGCTAGTCGCCTAGAACACTCCTGAACTGGTTGGAAGTAAAGTCCTAGAAGAACAGGAGAACAGAAAAATGCCCACAAAGACCAAAACTACAGAAAGAAGTTAAGATCAGCAGGTCTTCTATGCAGATTTAAGTTGAATGAAGACTGTGATTGTTTGATTTTCTTTTATTGTCCTGTTCTTAATTCCTAAAGAGAGCCATATCCTGCTACAAATTTGAGCATTAGATAAAAGCAAAACCAAAAAAAGAAAAGAAAAGAAATACACCACCAACAAAAATGACCAAAAACTCCCATAAAAACAAAAATTTTCACAGAAAACAAAAGATAGCTCAGAACAAGAGAATAGGTAATGTTGAAGTGTGAAGTCCGTGGTGAGAAAGTGGAAATAAGATCAATGAGAGGCAATAGGGAAAGCCTAGGTTTGAGAACTCTTGTTCAGCCAGCACCACTGCCTTGCTCTAAAATTCTGTGATGCTCTCATAGGAAGGGATATAAAAATCTTATTAAGAGGCAATTGGTCAACTCTGCAGGTCATGTGAGATGTTTGATAGAAAATAAAGGAGAGATTTCAAGAAAGGAAAAAGGAAGCATAGCCCCGAGAATTCTCAGTTAAGCTTTCTGGTGAGAAATAGAAGATGAGTCAGATAACATATGAAATCAGTCTTATGAAAGGAGTGATCAGAACACAACTGCAGAAGGAGCCAGGGTACCAGGAACGTTGCTTTGAGGTTTATTACCAAGACTCAGACAGTGGACTGTACTGTCTCTTAAAGCGACTTCAAGAAATTGAATAATCTCAGTATGTTTTCTGTGCTGGTCAATGTGTACATCTCCCTGGAAAGATGTAGATGGATAATTAGGAACTTGAATATGGTCAAGAAATCAAGATCAGGGTTCTTGTGAACAAGGTGGGTTAGCGCCAGCCCCAAGGTCATGCTCCGCAGAATTGAAATGTCATTGATATGATAAAAGCTTGATATGAATATAAACACTTAACTGAGTGTCCTATATAAGATGCTCTGTTGATAGGTTTTAAGAGGATCAGTTCAGTTCAGTCGCTCAGTCGTGTCCGACTCTTTGCGACCCCAAGAATCACAGCACGCCAGGCCTCCCTGTTCATCACCATCTCTCGGAGTTGACTCAGACTCACTTCCATCGAGTCCGTGATGCCATCCAGCCATCTCATCCTCGGTTGTCCCCTTCTCCGCCTGCCCACAATCCTTCCCAGCATCAGAGTCTTTTCAATGAGTCAACTCTTCACATGAGGTGGCCAAAGAACTGGAGTTTCAGCTTTAGCATCATTCCCTCCAAGGAAATCCCAGGGCTGATCTTCAGAATGGACTGGTTGGATCTCCTTGCAGTCCAAGGGACTCTCAAGAGTCTTCTCCAACACCACAGTTCAAAAGCATCAATTCTTCAGTGCTCAGCCTTCTTCACAGTCCAACTCTCACATCCATACATGACCACTGGAAAAACGATAGCCTTGACTAGATGGACTTTAGTCGCAAAGTAATGTCTCGGCTTTTGAATATATTATCTAGGTTGGTCATAACTTTTCTTCCAAGGAGTAAGCGTCTTTTAATTTCATGGCTGCAATCACCATCCGCAGTGATTTTGGAGCCCCCCAAAATAAAATCTGACACTGTTTCCACAGTTTCCCCATCTATTTCCCATGAAGTGATGGGACCAGATGCCATGATCTTCATTTTCTGAATGTTGAGCTTTAAGCCAACTTTTTCACTCTCCTCTTTCACTTTCATCAAGAGGTTTTTTAGCTCCTCTTCACTCTCTGCCATAAGGGTAGTGTCATCTGCATATCTGAGGTTACTGATACTTCTCCTGGCAATCTTGATTCCACTTGTGCTTCTTCCAGCAAAGCATTTCTCATGATGTACTCTGCATATAAGTTAAATAAGCAAGGTGACAATATACAGCCTTGACGTATTCCTTTTCCTATTTGGAACCAGTCTGTTGTTCCATGTCCAGTTCTAACTGTTGCTTCTTGACCTGCATACAGATTTCTCAAGAGGCAGGTTAGGTGGTCTGGTATTCCCATCTCTTGAAGAATTTTCCACAGTTTATTGTGATCCACACAGTCAAAGGCTTTGACATAGTCAATAAGACAGAAATAGATGTTTTTGTGGAACTCTCTTGCTTTTTCCATCATCCAGCGGATGTTGGCAGTTTGATCTCTGGTTCCTCTGCCTTTTCTAAAACCAGCTTGAACATCAGGGAGTTCACGGTTCATGTACTGCTAAAGCCTGGCTTGGAGAATTTGAAGCATTTCTTTACTAGCATGTGAGATGAGTGCAATTGTGTGGTAATTTGAGCATTCTTTGGCATTGTCTTTCTTTGAAATTGGAATGAAAACTGACCTTTTCCAGTCCTGTGGCCACTGCTGAGTTTTCCAAATTTGTTGGCATATTGAATGCAGTACTTTCACAGCATCATCTTTCAGGATTTGAAACAGCTCAACTGGAATTCCATCTCTTCCACTAGCTTTGTTCGTAGAGATGCTTTCTAAGGCCCACTTGACTTTACTTGTTTTCTATTTTTTTGCGGGAGTTCAAAATTTTCCTCCATGAATTGAACAACATTATCATTTCAGTACCTTCTTTATCTTCTCCAGCACAGGCTGCAGAAACCAAGCCTACCACCCCATATGAAACAAATAAAACGTGCTCACTGTCGTACTCTTGCTGAACAAGTAACTTCGTTTTCTTCCCTGAAAGCCTGGGAGCTTTCAAATTTTGATAAGTAGCACACTGTTAAGAGCACATATTCTGTAAAGCACAGGACTGACTTGAGTACCTACAAAGGCTACTCCAATTAGCTATACGACTTGAACAAATGTCTTACCTTTTTGAATCTGTGTTTCTCCTTTGTAAAATGGATGGAATTTTACTGATGCAGAATTCTTTCAAGGATTAAATTAGATAAAGATTAGAACATAGTTAAATGTAGTGATATATAGAGCGGCAACTATGACTATCACTTAGCCTGTCCAGAAATATGCACACCTGAGCAACATAGCTAGCTTGTAAGATTTGGGAATATCCACGTGTGTATCTGCATTTCTCTAAATTAAATGAACCAGCCTTTTCTTTAAACTTATTAGTAGGTTTAATCCCCTGGACAGAGCCTTTAAAAGCTTAAATCCAAATTAACCTGGTCCAGACCAGACTAGTCACTTGTTTATGTTTGCCTAAGCTCCAGAAATTACATAGAGCCACAAGGCCCTCCTGCTGCCTTGTTAAGCTTTCATTTCACATGGACACTTTGAGATGGGTTGAGAACATGGACAGGAGAACCAAAGAGGCATACCCTACTAGGACTGGGCTTTTCCACCAGAAAAGTCTCCCTGCTCTCCCCAATTTTGGAAAATCTGTATTCTTTTCAGATGTAAGATTTGTCTTGTCTTTCCTATGATGGCGAAAAGTAATGCTGAATCCTGTCATCTTTCCCAGCTAACTTCCTACCTGTGGTGGTAAATTTGGGGATGTGGCACATGCTGAACTCATTTGCAATGCAGAGCTGGCTTATGTGTTCTTGTGCCTGTGAAGCATTCAAACAAGGTCAGGCTTTTCAAGACTCCTCGTGCATATGACTCATCATGCTCAGGAGCTGCCATTCAGTAGCAGACCCGCAGTATGACCTACCTTTTGCCAGTCATCCCTGGAAGCTGGTTAATAGAAAATGGACCAGCAGTAGGATGCACAGAGGGACCAATTTAACTGGGAATCAATCTCTAAAATATGTCATTAAAACCTGGTCAAAGTAGATTTTCAGAATGGAAGAGACATTGGAACAGCTGTGTTCCCACAACTTCTGTGACTGCTGCCATCTTAGGAGTGTCTCTGAGGTTCTCCAGCCAAATCCTCACAATGCCCAAGTCAGACTTCAGTGGGTTAAAGTCTCGCAAAACAAAGAATTTTAGTATCGAAGGAATTTTGGTCATCATATGGCCTGCCACCTACCTTTTGATAGATAAATGTACCAGCAAACTGTCACTTGTTGTGGTTGTTCATTAGCCACGTCATGTCTGATTCTTTGTGGTCCCATAGTCTGCAACATACCAGGCTTCCCTGTCCTTCACTATCTCCTGGAGTTTGTTCAAATTCATGTTCATTGAGTTAGTGATGCAATCCAAACATCTCATCCTTTCTTATCCCCTTTTCCTTTTGCCTTCAGTCTTTACCAGGATCAGGGTCTTTGCCAGTGAGCTAGCTCTTCACATCAGGTGGCCAAAGTATTTGAGCTTCAGTCCTTCCAATGAATAGTCAAGATTGATTTCCTTTAGGATTGTCTGGTTTGACCTCCTTGTAATCCAAGGGACTCTCAAGAGTCTTCTCCAGCACCACAGTCCAAAAGCATCAATTCTTCATGCTAGTCTTTATGGTCCAATTGTCACATGCATACATGACTACTGAAAAAAAGCAGAGCTTTGACTCTACTCGCCTTTGTTAGCAAAGAGATGTTCTGCTTTTTAATATGCTGTCTCGGTTGGTCATAGCTTTTCTTCCAATGAGCAAATATCTTTTAATTTCATGGCTGCAGTCACCATCCACAGTGATTTTGGAGCCCAAGAAAATAAAATCTGTCATTGCTTCCCCTTTTTCCCCTTCTATTTGCCATGAGGTAATGGAACTGTATGCCATGAGCTTAGTTTTCAAGTGTTGAATTTCAAGCCACCTTTTCAATCTCCTCCTTCACCATTATCAAGAGGCTCTTTAGTTCCTTTCCACTTTCTGCCATTAGAGTGGCATCATCTACATATCCAAGGTTGCTGCATTTCCCCTGGCAATCTTGATTCCAACTTATGACTCATCCAGTCTGGCAGTTTACATGATTTACTCTGCACACAAGTTAAATAAGCAGATGACAATATGTAGCCTTGTCATACCCCCTTCCCCAATTTTGAACCAGTCAGTTGTTCAATGTCCAGTACTAACTGTTGCTTCTTGACCAGCATACACATTTCTCAGGAGACAGATAAAGTAGTCTAGTACTCCTGTTTCTTTAAGAATTTTCCACAATTTGTTGTGATCCACACAATAAAAGAAGTCAAGACGATCAAACCAATCAATCCTAGAAGAGATCAACCCTGAATATTCATTGGGAGGACTGATGCTAAAGCTGAAGCTTCAATATGTTGGCCACCTGATGTGAAAAGCTGACTCACTGGAAAAGACCCTGATGCTGGGAAAGATTGAGGGCAAGATGAGAAGGAGGCAACAGAGGGTGAGATGGTTGGATGACATCACTGACTTAATGGACATGAGTTTGAGCAAACTCTGGGAGATAGTGAAGGACAGGGAAGCCTGACATGCTGCAGTCCATGGGGTCACAAAGAGTCAGATGTGACTTAGTGACTGAACAATAACAACATAATCAAAGGCTTAGCATAGTCCATGATGCAGAAATAGATGTTTTCCTGGAATTCTTTTGTTTTCTCCATGATCTACCTAATGTTGACAATTTGATCTCTGGTTCCTCTGCCTTTTCTAAACCTAGCTTGGATGTCAGGAAGTTCTCAGTTCATGTACTGCTGAATCCTAGCTTAAGGATTTTGAGCATAACCTGTTAGCATGTGAAAGGGTTATCCAAGTCATTAAGACCTTTTGTATCATTCTCCTTTTGTATCATTCATCATTCTTGCCAGCTCTTTTTAATCTCTTCTGCTTCTGTCAGGTCCTCAGCATTTCTGTCCTTTATCATGCCCATTCTTGAGTGAAATGGAGAAAGGGAAGATATACCCAACTAAAAGGGAAAGATATATCCAACTGAATGTAGAGTTCCAGAGAATAGCAAGGAGAGATAAGAAGGCCTTCTTAAATGAACCATGCAAAGAAAACTGTCATACATTATCTCATTTGTTTCTTTCAGAGAAAGTTTATTTCTTTCCATTCCCAGACTAAGGAGCCTGTTTAGTTCTGTTTTGGAGACAGACAGTCTTAAGTTCAACTGCCAGTTTCTAGCTGTGCACCCATGGGCAAGATGTTGCATTCCTCACTGCAAGTTTGTGAGGAATGAAAAATAAGATGTATGAAAAGTCCATTGCATGGTGTCTCTCCCCACATTGTTCCTATTTTTATATAATAACATAATAGTAATGGCTGATATTTGTTTAACATGGTGTTAAGCACCTTATATGCATCATCTAATATGACTGCTTTATGAGATGGGTGCTATCAACAGCTTGTAGTTCTAACTCTTACCTTAGCTAGAAACATAAATATATACATTTATGTGCATGCATACATAAATGTGTATGCAAAGGACCTCGATCAAGGTCACATTGTTGAGGGGCATTGTCAACACTGAAGTCAAGTTTTATCTTACTCAAGTCCATGCTGCTTTTACAAAATCACCCATTCTATACCTGAAACACTTACCTAAGGTTATAATGCAAGTCATACACAAAGCCTAGACTGCAGATATTGTCTTTGGCTCTCCAGGAAGTACTGTCAGAGTAATTAAAATGTAAACAGAGTAATGTAAAGTGTAAAACTTTAGAGGGGATATGGTGGATGAATTTTCACTGCCATTGCAAAATGACATGACAAAAGTTTTGTCAGTAGTTGAGGATTTTCTAAGACCTTCAGTATTTTCACTGGATGAGAATGTAACTTGTGTAGAGGTTATGAACTGAAGCTCTTGTCCTGTTCTATAGCTGGAAACTTCAACCATTTCAGAACTACTTCCTCGGGTGTAAAATAGGATTAAGAAAATTGGTAGAAGAATATAAAGGTCTTGGTATATAATAGATACTCAGTAAAGAAAGAATCCTGTGTCTGACCTATATGTCAGATAGGTTGCTTAGGAAGGTCAACAGTATGTGTCCTGTGTAACAAAAGGCATATTTCAAAACACTATTAAAATTTGAAAGTTCAAAACTTTAAAGCATAATATTCTTTTATATCAAGATTTTAGGTATATAGCATCCCTGTGTGTGTGTGTGTACATGTGTGTCTGTATGTTCTAGTTGCTCAGTTGTGTCCAGCTGTTTGTGACCCCATGGTCTGTCCCACCAGGCTCCTGTGGCTGTCTTCTCCAGGCAAGAATACTGGAGTGGGTTGCCATTCCCTTCTCCAGGGCATTATCCTGACCTGGGAGTTGAATCTGGGTCTCCTTCATTATAGGCAGATTCTTTATTATCTGAGCCATCAGGGAAGCCCATATCTAAGTAGCCTTAGAAATTCTGCATATATCCTCATGTTACATTAGCTTTGGAGCTGATGTAACATATTTTCTAAAGCTCTCTTGGATCAATATCTGGGCACACTGGCACATAATGTAGGAGTTGGATGCCACCTGTTTGGGATATCTTAATGCATTTCACTCACATTTTAAATGTAAAGCCAGTGTAACATCTGTTTTGAAAACGGTGGTTCTGCTGTTTGGTGTGCAGTAGCCTCACTGCAGTTTCATAGCTGTCATAAAAAAAAACTGGTTACCTACCTTAAGTGGTAATCTTTAACCTAGTTCTGAGAATGGGCCACTATAACTTCTCAAAAATTGTAGGTAAGCATTCTGTGAACATATACTTGTTTCCATAGATAGAAAAAAAGGGGGTCCCTTTTGGAAGTTTTGGTGATGAAAATGGTTAAGAAGCATGGGTTACAGGTTAAATTAAATAACATTAGTTATTTGATTTAACTCCTGCAGTGCCTACAGCATTTGGCCATATGATTATTCAAGTTTTTATTCATTACCAGAAAGCAATGTAAATATATTTGGTGTTTGCAATGAAAACTCAGTATTTTTATAATTCTAATAAATTTTCCTTCTTGTTAAGCAGATGGGGATGACATTGTGACAGAGTCTCCAGATCCCCTTTGGCGTAACTATCACGCTGTAAGCATACTCCTTCCTACTTTATTAGCCTGATTCACTTGTATGTTTCCTTGGAAGCAAGTTACATTAGAGAGTATTATTAGAAGTCTTGTTCACAGTTGATTATTTCTAATTCATAAAATAAAGGAAGAAAAGTATTTGACTCTTAAATAGGGATGTTTTAATTAATTTAAAAAATTTGTATAGATGCACTATTTTGTTAGAAATATCCAAAAAGTGATATTATGTTCCACGAAACAACTCTACAAAATGTCTCCTGGCCATAAAATTAGAAAAAGAGTGAATTAATTCCAGGATAGTGAATTAACATTACATATCAAGGAAGATTTCGATCATCATTAGAGAAACAGCATGTCTTGAATTGACGTGGTGGAACAGGGGCCATCCCAACCAGAAATATTATGCAAATCAAAGTGTGCTTGCTTAAACTTAGGCCCCCTAATATCTTTTTCCAACCCAATTGTCCTCCTATTGGGAAATTTTGAGGCCACTGCTGAGTCTTTTTATATGTAATCCTCCCCATTTGTTGCTGGTGTTTAGTCACTAAGTCTTGTCCGATTCTTTGCAACCCCATGGATGATAACCCGCAGGCTCCTCTGTCCATGAAATTTTCCAAGCAAGAATATTGGAGTGGGTTGCCATTTCCTTCTCTGGGGAATCTTCCACACCCAGAGATCAAACCCATGTTTTCTGCTTGGCAGACGGATTCTTTACTAATGAGCCACTTATGAAGCCCTGATCCTCCCCATATGATGACTTTTAAGGTCCTAAGGTCTTGAACATCTTTGTGATTCTGTAGGATGTTCTCATACATAGTTTGAGAAAAAATGTAAGGAGCTGTAGACTCATGATGTTCATTAAAGTCTGATCTTTGTAAGTTAGAGGAATTTATCAATAGAATCTTTTTTTTTTACTCACTTGGTTAAAAAATTTTTCTTTTTACTATGTGCAAGTAACTCGTAGGAGCAACAAACAAAAAGAGTTTAGGTATGAGAGTAATCCTGATTGCAAGTGGTGAGAGGTTGCAACATGGCCATTGTAAGAGAAAGTCAAGCTCAGGAAAAGTGGAGTTATTTAGTGTGAGATCAAATGGCTTTATGTTGCATACCTTAGTGACAATGAGAACACTACCATACAGGAATGATATGAAAGATTTTAGCCACTCTCACCAATCAGCTATGGGCACTGATTGATCTGATGAATATGGATAGACTTTGTTTATATCTATTAAATAGCAGAACTGCCACTGTGTAAATGACTGTAATATTGTTATACAGTTAGATTTAATATTCTGAATGGTGGGTTTTTTTTTCTTTTTTTTTACCTTTAGGACAGGTATGTTTAGCAACAAGTAGAATCATTACAGAAGCAAGTCCACAATAGGCAGTAGCAAAACTGTGAGCTTTTTAATGTCTTAACTCTGAAGATGTCACAGTGTCTCCCATGTATCCTGAAAACCAAGGAGCATATATTTTGTCCTAGTAGTAATTCAATTTCCTGAACTCCACTTTAAAGAGAGAATTGAACAAATACATGAAGATGTATAAGAAAAGATGTTCTTTGCTGCTATATAATAATAAAAATGTTTCAAATAACCTTAATACTCAACAATAGGGATTAATTACTTAGTCAATTAAACATGCCCACTTATTGTCATTAAAATGTTGGCACCACAGTGTACTTACTGACATGAAAAGACAATGTCAATTGACAGGTGAAAAACTAACTTTTAAAATAATTTAAGGACTTCCCTGGAAGCCCAGTGGGTAAGACTCCACACTTCCAATGCAGGGGTTCACAGGTTCCATCCAGGCTGAGGAACTAAGATCCCACAGATTGTGCAGTACAGCCAAACAAATGTGTGTGTGTATATATATATATATCAGAACTTAAAAAATGTGTAAAACTTACATGAGAAAAAACATTTTTTGTTTTAGTATCATAAGAATAGTATATACAGGAATACCTTATTCATTTTTAAAAGTATTTGTAATTTACATATTATCAAACAGGATCATTTGAAATGTACAGTTTGAGTTTTGACAAATGTATACACCTTTGTAAATACCATCACAAGCAAGATATACATTTCCACCATCCCCAAATGTATTGTCTTAGAATCTCACCATATGATTGTAATTTCAGATCATTTGGTCTCACCCCTCATAACAAACTAGACAAATGTTAATAAACGTAATCTGAATTCCAGAGAACAGCAAGAAGAGATAAGAAAGACTTCTTCAGTAATCAGTGCAAAGAAATAGAGGAAAACAACAGAATGGGAAAGACTAGAGATCTCTTAAAGAAAATTAGAGATACCAAGGGAACATTTCATGCAGAGATGGGCTCAATAAAGGACAAAAATGGTCTGGACATAACAGGAGCAGAAGATATTAAGAAGAGGTGGCAAGAATACACAGAAGAACTGTACAAAAAGATTTTCACAACCCAGATAATCACAATGGTGTGATCACTCACCTAGAGCCAGACATCCTGGAATGTGAAGTCAAGTGGGCCCTGGAAAGCATCGCTATAAACAAAGCTAGTGGAGGTAATGGAATTCCACTTGAGCTGTTTCAAATCCTGAAAGATGATGCTGTGAGAGTGCTGCACTCAATATGCCAGCAAATTTAGAAAGCTCAGCAGTAGCCACAGGACTGGAAAAGGTCAGTTTTCATTCCAATCCCAAGAAAGGCAATGCCAAAGAATGCTCAAACTACTGCACAATTCCACTCATCTCACATGCTAATAAAGTAATGCTCCAAATTCTCCAAGCCAGGCTTCAGCAGTACGTGAACTGTGAACTTCTTGATGTTCAAGCTGGTTTTAGAAAAGGCAGAGGAACCAGAGATCAAATTGCCAACATCTGCTGGATCATGGAAAAAGCAAGAGAGTTATAGAAAAACATCTATTTCTGCTTTGTTGACTATGCCAAAGCCTTTGACTGTGTGGATCACAATAAACTGTGGAAAATTCTGAAAGAGATGGGAACACCAGACCACCTGACCTGCCTCTTAAGAAACCTGTATGCAGGTCAGGAAGCAACAGTTAGAACTGGACATGGAACAACAGACTGGTTCCAAGTAGGAAAAGGAGTACGTCAAGGCTGTATATTGTCACCCTGCTTATTTAACTTATATGCAGAGTGTATCATGAGAAACGCTGGGCTGGAAGAAACACAAGCTGGAATCAAGATTGCTGGGAGAAATATCAATAACCTCAGATATGCAGATGATACCACCCTTATGGCAGAAAGTGAAGAGGAATTAAAAGTCTCTTGATGAAAGTGAAAGTGGAGAGTGAAAAAGTTGGCCTAAAGCTCAACATTCAGAAAACGAAATCATGGCATCTGGTCCCATCACTGTATGGGAAATAGATGGGGAAACAGTGGAAACAGTATCAGACTTTATTTTGGGGGCTCCAAAATCACTGCAGATGGTGACTGCAGCCATGAAATTAAAAGACGCTTACTCCTTGGAAGAAAAGTTATGACCAACATAGATAGTATATTCAAAAGCAGAGACATTACTTTGCCGATGAAGGTCCATCTAGTCAAGGCTATGGTTTTTCCTGTGGTCATGTATGGATGTGAGAGTTGGACTGTGAAGAAGGCTGAGCGCCGAAGAATTGATGCTTTTGAACTGTGGTGTTGGAGAAGACTCTTGAGAGTCCCTTCGACTGCAAGGAGATCCAACCAGTCCATTCTGAAGGAGATCAGCCCTGGGATTCCTCTGGAAGGAATGATGCTAAAGCTGAAACTCCAGTACTTTGGCCACCTCTTGCGAAGAGTTGACTCATTGGAAAAGACTCTGATGCTGGGAGGGATTGGGGGCAGGAAGAGAAGGGGACAACCGAGGATGAGATGGCTGGATGGCATCACGGACTCGATGGACGTGAGTCTGAGTGAACTCTGGGAGATGGTGATGGACAGGGAGGCCTGGCGTGCTGCGATTCATGGGGTCGCAAAGAGTTGGATACGACTGAGTGGCTGAACTGAACTGAACTGATAGGCAGAAAAGAATGGAAAATAGCATCTTCTTAGTCCTTTCACTGTTTTGATTTTTAAAATTTTCACTTTTTATCCCCTAATTAGAAAAGAAAATATTTATTGTAGAAAACACCTTACAAAACAAAACAAAGCTGAGCGTTTCCTCATTGTGTTATTTTGGGGGCAGCTATTAATTTATCACATTAACTATTCTGAACCACAGACACCTAACCTGTTTCTACACATGCATGACTAATCTGTTTAAAGATCAGAGCTGGGTGAAGACTCAGTGCATTTCATATCATTTCTGGGCAGGCTTAGGTAATGAAAATAGTGACTGCATATAAGTTCTAAGAAAGTAGCTCTATCAAAGCCCCACAAATTACCTTTCTGTACCCTTGATGTGTACAAGCTATAAAAATCATCCAACTCATAGCTTCCCAATTTTGACCATTAAGACACAGTAAGATTTTTGGCTGCGTGATCTAGTACACACTTAGATGGAGCAATGCTGTTTTAATATATCCAGTATGCTCTGATATTTTCTATGCTAATATATATTTATCTTAAATATAGGATATAGACCACTAAATAGATTTAATTTAGCCTTCTCTAAAGGGTCACAGTGTCCATTCAGAAAAACACCAACCAAACCATTCCCTGGCCATCTTTGTGAACGTGCATCCTGGCTTAGTGCTTCTTCTTGATGTCTGATATTTGTCTTCTTACATTTTCAATTTTTGTTTTCTGTTACATAAGTCTCTTAAAGGAGACAAGTCTGAGATTTTGAAATGACTGCTGAGGATTTCCATCACTTCATTAAACAGACTTTCCTAAAACTTCATATTTATAAAATCTGGAAGCTTCTATTGACTTCATAGGCTGTCTGAATGATGCCCTGGCAATACCAAGTATTGCCTGAACATAAAGAACTGTGCTGCTCATCCTTGAGAAGTGTTTTTCTCTTAATCGTGTTATTCTTCCTACAATGTGATTCCCTTGAAGGAGTCTCATATTGGAGCTTTGAAACATGCAGCTCTGAAGCCTATCCAAGCAGAAGATAATGCCTATATTATTGACAGCTCTCATTAAGTCATGGGCCCAGATTCTAAGGCATTATGTAGAAGACAGTGCCAAGATATCACTTTGTCAGAATCCTTCAAGCAGCAGGACAAATTTTTGGTCAGTTTCTGATGACATGCCACGGAGTCAAGAACATTGGGTAGAGTGAGTCTAGATCATTTGTGCACAATCAACCTCTGTCACACAGTCCTAACTTTTTATATTAAAACTGAGTCAGTCATTCTGGCCATTGCAGAAATCTATCCAAAACATGAAAGGTACACTTTAGAATTGTACATTCTCTTTAGACTCTATGAATCCTGCTATCCATCAAGAATTCTTATTGGGGAGACAGAAAACACACTTCAACCTTGGTTAATAAAGCTGTGGAGAGGAGCTGACAACAACTTAAAATCAGCAAATTTAATTTGTTACTTCAAGGACTTAACATGGAAGCATTTCATGTTTTTTAAAAATTGACTCCAAATGTTGTATTCCTTAGGACATCAAGGGTTTCAAATAATGGGAGTGTACAGGTTTCTATGTACCCATTGGGAAAATAGAAGTGAATGTGATTTTGCCCTTATAGGTAGATCTGGTTTCTCAGGGCTCTGGAAATAGAAGGCATTAAGTGCTTTCCCTGGGACCAGAATGGTATTTTAGCAGTTAGAAGAAGGTAGGGTAGTGAGTGGTCCATGGAGACACCAGGGGAAGAAAATCCATTGCCATGTGATTTACGCTGTTTCTGCTGCATTGGTGCTACAGTTCTAGGTGTCTATGTAGACAATTGGTAGGCTCAGGTGAAATTTTTAGAATGAGGCAAGGCAGAAATAAATACAAGGAAAGAAAAGAGGGAGGGAGTAACAAAAGAGGCTTTCTGTTTTGGAAAAGCCAGTTTGCAAATATAATAGTCTTCTTTGATTATGTTACCAGTTTCCACCAAAAGGCTAAATCATCCTCAGAGCACTTCAATTCTTAAATTATATTGGAAAGATAAAGGGTCTTTTCCATATATAATCAATTCCTGTTTTATATCTTTTTACAACTCAATTAAATTTTTGTTTTTTTCCAGAAGATTTAGTCAAAGACAAAAAGTAAAGCTGGTTTTAGTCACTTTGAAGTACTTTTGCATGAACAGCTAAGAAGGCTGGAAACTAATTCAACTTTGTTTAAACCCTGAAATAACTCATTCTTGAGGTTTTTGTTTTTGTTTTTGGTTGGGAGAAGGGTACTGGTGTTCAGAGCTGCTTACACCAAAGTGGTCCATGAGGGCTGGATGGTTGTTTTTGAAGGTAATGTTTTTTTAATTTCTGCAGAGTTGTAGAAAATTAATAGGACCTCTGAATAAAAGTTACGTGGGCACTGAAGAGGTGGTGCTGGTGGTAAAGAACTTATCTGCCAACGCAGAAGACATAAGAGATGTGGGTTCAATCCCTGGGTTGGGAACATACTCTGGAGGAAGGCATAGCAATCAACTCTAGTATTCTTGCCTGGAGAATCCCATGGACAGAGGAGCCTGGCGGGCTAGAGTCCATAGGGTTGAGAAGAGTTAGACATGACTGAAGTAACTTAACAACATGTGTGCATGGGCAATGAAGGTGGCTAAACATTGCATACTAGTTTTCGTAAATGGAACCACATTGATCTGGTTTAAAAAATTATGTTCCAACTAAAATGTTTTTTTTTTTCTTAATTCAAGACAACATGCACAAAGATGGAGATATTGAATTAAAGCCCAGATTTGTAACCTGTCAGGAAAGCCCTAACAACACTGGGCAACATCCCTATGCAGCCAGGGCCCCATTCGATGGCATCACATCCCTGAGCCCTTGCCTTGCCTGCAGCCTCATGTTTATCATCTACCTTGTTACTTGTGGGGCTTTTAATTTATGATTTGTGCTCTCTTCTCCACGTCCTTCCTAAAGTTTGTGATGGCACATTACAAGTTCTGGAAATCTGCCTAACTTTGTCTAATCCAGCATTTCCATAATTTGTTGGAATCCCCTGAGCACAGTGACTACTGGCATACCCAGTAGCATTCTGAGAAACAAGACACGGAGCATGGGAGAAAGCAGGCGGTACTCAGAATTAGAGACAGGCCCTGAGCTCTAATCCCAAATTGCACCAGGAACATTGGATGACATTAGAGCAAATCATTCTTTATGCCTTATTTTTAATATATTTTTAAATTAAGTGTAGTTGATTTACTATGTTGTGTTGATTTTTTTCTTTTGTGCCTATAAGAGTTATTCTCACTCTTACATTGGTGTATAGTGGTAATTTCAATGACATGATATATATGAAAAATGAAACTGAAAATTACTTCTGAAATATAACAGGTTTTCTTCTGTTTATAGAGTTTCTCGTGATAGGAAATCTAGCATCAGTGCTCAATAAAGAATTTCAGTGGTATTGCATTCACAAGTTTCTCATTATATGGTCCCTTTTATTATTTGTCTGAATAACAGTTCTGTTCTAGAACAATTTATATGGGTAATTTGGCTATCATTTTATGCTATAGAAAAATTTGTCAATAACTGAGGGGGACAATGGATTAGAGGGAAGAAAGGGAGGTATTTAACATTAAGTTAACATTAAAGTCTTTCCTTTAAAAGTGCCAATCAAATAGAATGTATTGAATTTTTTTTTTTTTTTTTTTAGGTCATTGAGATTCCATTTTCTCCTGTTGGTCTAGGGACATTAAGATACTGGTATAATTAAAACCATATATTTGAACTTAGGAAATTTTGTTCTTTAAAAGCAGAAGAACCAGTCTTTCACTGATGGCTGTGAAGATAATTTTGTCAGTCCTTTAAATCATGAGGGACTCCTCATCACAAATTTCATTTGTATGCACACTCATTAATTGAGCACATTTTTGTTTTCATTTTCTAAAGTGACATATTTTCTTATCCTCACCTTTTACTTGAGGCCAGGCATCTTCAACTTGCTGTGGGCTCTCAGGATGAAGGCAAATGAGGCCAAATTTGAGAGTCAAGGTGCCTGATACCCCTCTAGGTGCTGAGGTGGAGCAAGGACCAACCCTGAACTCCAGTTCCCAAGGAGCTCCATTCAATAAGAAGGAAACCCCCACACCATCTGCTCTGGTGCTGATGACGAGAAGGAAAAGGCATAACACACTGACAGAGCTGAATTTCTCAAACATGGCATTTGGGTCCAAATAATGCATTGTGGGAGAGCACTGTGCAAGCATTATAGGATTGCTTATCAACATACCTGGCCTCTATCTGCTAGAGGATATCCCCACTAACCACCCGCCACCCCCCCCGCACACACACACACCACATAGTGACAACTGCAAACGTCTGTAGACATTACCAATGTCTCCTTACAGAAAACAACGCCCTTGGTTAAAAACTACTGTGACAGAGGATCCCTGGAGGGCATGGGGATGTGGAAAATTGGTGTAACTTTAACTGGGTTGGTCAGGAGCTGCCTCTCGGAAAGTAGGAATTTTGAGTTGAAACCCAAGTAATGTGTAGGTGGCAGACATGTAGAAGAAATCCAGCAAATGCAAAGGCCCTGAGGTAGGAAGAGCTTGTATATTAAGAAGGAGAAAGTAAGGTATGCTCCAGTGTGGCTGAGGCAGAGTGAGTGAGGAAGACTGAAAAGAAATGAAGCTGCAGAAATGTGCGCTGTTTCAGGGGCTGATGCAAAGAGCTGTGTGAATATATATGAGGAGAATCCCATTCTTGAAAATCAAAGCATTTTTGCTGTCAAGGGTTAAACCTACAGATTATATTTTAACATTTATTAACGTGCTTCAGTGACGCTGTCCTAAGTTCAGATATAAAGGTCCAGTTTGGTTGGGGTGACGGGAGAGAGTACGTGTGGAAAGAGAAGGTAAGGTCCTGGCAGTGAGGCGCTGTCCGCAGGGCTGTGTGAGGGCGCCCAGGCCTAGGAAGGTAGGTCCTGAAATAAGAAGGCCAGAGTTTGGATCACAGGAACCCAGAAGCAGCTAAACCCACTCTTCCCAAACTTACAGCTTTGAATCAGTGGAGTGGACCATGTACTACCTTCAGTTAGTCCACAATGGATTTTTTAAATAGTTATATGTTTTTTTTTTAACATGCATTTTTAGAAAACAATGCTTCAAAGCTATGATTAAGTGGACATCACTTAGGATGACTACAATTTTAAAGTTAACCTAAAACAACTTGAGTGAACAAAGGCAAACAGACAATGTGAGTATGGCGAAAGTTATGTAGACGTCTGAAGCCAGAGAGGCAAAGAGTTAGATCAACTGGGAGCTCATTAACATGCAGATTCATGGTCTCTGCTCTCAGAGATTCTGATTCAATAAGAGAGATGAGACCTAGGCATTTGCTTTCTGTTTGTTTAAATTACAGAATATAAGTGTCTGCAAATTATTTTACATTTTTACAAAAACATTCAGATGTCATGAAAGAATATATAGAAGAAGAGCATGCGATAATCCTTTATTTTTACTTTATTTGAACAGTAAATTTCAGGAAATGGATATGAACTCTTTATTTTTAGACTGAGTGGGTTTTCTGATGGATTTTATAAGGTAAAATAAATTGCTCCGAGTCCCTAAAACTTAGGAACACCCTAACAATGTAGGGGAAGCATATTTTCTCTCTGGTTTTCATAGCCTAGCTTTGCAGAATCATTTCTTCTAGGTTCCTAGTACTCTCTAGAAGGAATAACAGTTTATCATTTGTTCTCTGTTTGATCAAAGTCTTTTTATTTTTATTTTTACTTTATTTTGCTTTACAATACTGTATTGGTTTTGCCATACATTGAGATGACTCAGCCACGGGTGTACATGAGTTCCCAATCCTGAACCCCCTTCCACCTCCCACTCCATATCATCTCTCTGGATCATCCCCATGCACCAGCCCCAAGCATCCTTTATCCTGTATCAAACATAGACTGGCAATTCCTTTCTTACATGATAGTATACATGTTTCAATGCCATTCTCCCAAGTCATCTCACCCTCTCCCTCTCCCACAGAGTCCAAAAGTCTGTTCTATACATCTGAGTCTCTTTTGCTGTCTCGCATACAGGGTTATCATTACCATCTTTCTAAATTCCATATATATGTGTTAGTATACTGTATTGGTGTTTTTCTTTCTGGCTTACTTCACTCTGTATAATAGGCTCCAGTTTCATCCATCTCATTAGAACAGATTCAAATGTATTCTTTTTAATGGCTGAGTAATACTCCATTGTGTATATGTACCACAGCTTTCTTATCCATTCATCTGCTGATGGACATCTAGGTTGTTTCTATGTCCTGGCTATTATAAACAGTGCTGTGATGAACATTGGGGTACACGTGTCTCTTTCAATTCTGGTTTCCTCGGTGTGTATGCCCAGCAGTGGGATTGCTGGGTCATAAGGCAGTTCTATTTGCGATTTTTTAAGGAATCTCCACACTGTTCTCCATAGTGGCTGTACTAGTTTGCATTCCCACCAACAGTGTAAGAGGGTTCCCTTTTAGTCTTTTTGCAGTTAGTTGTGGACAGCTTTGAGGGAGGAAGTCTTAGGATACAAAGCTTCTCTAGACTTTGTTTCTTCTTTGATTCTTGATTACATCAGATGATCTGAAAAAGTAAGACAAAGTCATTGCTGCACCTACTGCAAAGGCAGTGACAGCTGAGAAAAATTCAGAGAGTGCCTTTAGCAGCACTGGTGTAGAATGTGAGCAGGGTGGATACGGGGCTGCAAGAGGAATAATCTAACACTAGAATTCCCAAGGATACAACTGTAAACTTCCCTTGGCAATTCTTGAAGAACCTAAGAAGCTTTGCAACTCTGTTGGTGTTTTTGGTGATCCCAATAGTCCCTAAATTTTTTTCCACACAGCCACCAGTGTAATCAAAGCAACCAGGATCTGATTGTGCTATGGGAGCTGAAAATCCTCCCACTGCTCCCCAGTGGGTACAAGTCCCTACTCCATCCTAAGCCCCTCCCAGTTTCTCCCTTGTCCACTCCATGCAGCCCCTCCATGCAGTGCTCTGGTAGGTAGAAATGCCTCACATACCCACTCTCCACTCTGTAGGTCAGCATGTCTTGGGGGAGATGCTTGTCTCCTGTCTCTCCACCAGGCATGCCATCCCTCAAGGTTCATCTCAACCTTAGCCTCTTCACACTTTCTCACCTCATCCCTATAGACAGAATGATCCCCTCCTCTGAACACTTTGGTGCAGCCCATTTTAGTCTCTCTGTGAATAATATGGAGCACCTCTCATGTGCCAGGCATGGTGCCAGTGCCTAGCTCAGGTCTTTCTGCAGGAGACCAGCACCCCACCTAGCTTGTGTGGCACATAGGGGTGAATTGCTGAGAGGCCTCTTCCTCCTCCTGCCTGATAGAGCTCTGGAGCCAAGGCAGAGAGACCTGTCAAATAGAGTCTCTACAAATTGTAACCATAAATAGTGACCCTGTAATCTAGTCCTGTGTATGAGAGGTGTTCCAGATTGATGATGCTTTTTTTTTTAAATTACAATACTGTATTTGTTTTGCCATACATTGACATGAATCAGCCACAGGTGTCCACGATCTCCCGATGCCAAAGCCCCCTCCCACCTCCCACCCCACATCGATGATGCTTTTTATACTGAGCTTTTGAAAGAAGTGTATGTAGTTTCCCAGAATCCAGTTTACACAATACTTATTCATGACAATTAGTGAATAGAATAGAATAGACTGAAATAATGTTCCCTAGAACCTTCTTGTGTGTGCTGGGGCTGGGATAAGAGTGGAAGAGTGTCTCAAAATTAGAAACTACCCCTCTTTATGACTGACTGGAGAGTAGAAGTTTGTGTGAATTCCACTGTGCTCAGACTAGTAATCTGCAACCTTGATTGCACATCAGAATCACCTGGGAAGCCATGCCCTGACCAAACAAATTAGGATCTCAGCAGGTGGGGCCCAGGTAGTATTGGTCTTTTCAGTCTCCCCAGATGATTTCAATGTGTAGCTGAGGTTGACTGGAAAAGGGAGATGACAGCATATTTTCTTACTGTCCGTGTCAAGCACTCCAGAAAAGCCTGAAAGATACAAACCAAACAGGAGTGCATCAACACTGGTCTGGTCCGGGGACAGGCGAGCCATCAGGTGGGGAAAGGGCAGGACACCTTGTAAGAGCAGATGTGTCCTCCACGTGGCTTCATGGCAACGGCGATGCTGGTGCAGCGATGGAATCAAGTCTAGATGCCACCATGCTTTTGTAAGGCTTCTCAGGAAGCTGGCTCACAGCTGTCTCCTTTGACCATTCCTGGGCCTCCAAAGAACTGAATGTTTTCTTCCACTAGTTGTAAAAACAAGCAAAGAAGAAAGTCCCCTTTGGCCTGTGAGGAAGTGCTCTAAGGTAACCTTCTGTGTTTTGTGCTGTCGACTGCTGAGATGGGGTGTGCTCTGTCTGGCAGTTTCTGCACCTGCTGGAGCCTAAAATACTTGGGTAGTAAATTATTCACATATTTCTCAATAGACTTTACTTTTGGAGCAGTTTCAAGGTCACAGCAAAACTGAGTGGGAAGTACAGGGAGTTCCCATATGTCTGCCTCCCTCTCCCAAAATACACAGCCTCCCCACTATCTGCAACTCTCCCAAGCCTTGCACGTTTGGTACAACTGATGAACCAATATTGACACATCATTATCAACTGAAGTCCATAGTTTACATTGGGGTTCACTTTGTGAGATGCATTCTACAGGTTTCGACAAGTGTATCATTACATGTATCCACTGTTACAATATCATGCAGGATAGTTTTACTGCCCTAAAAATCCTCTAGGCTCCACCCATTTATTTGTTCCTACTACAAACCTGTGATAATTACTGACCTTTTAATTGTCTCTATTGTTTTACCTTTCTGGGATTTTGTGTAGTTGGAATTATAAAGCTTTTTCAGATTGACTTATTTCACTTAGCAATATGCATTTCAGTTTCCTTTGTTTCTTTTTGTGGCTTCATAGCACATTTCTTCTCATTGTGAATAATATTTTATAGTTTAAATATACCGCAGTTTGTTCTTTGACCTATTGAAGGATATTTTGGTGGCTTCCGATTTTGGTCACTATGAATAAAGCAGCTATAAACATTCATGTTCAGGTTAATGAGCATGTTTGATGGACAGTATGGCAAGTGTTTAGTTTTGTAAGAAATTACAAAAGTGTCTTCCAAAATCGCTAAATAGCAAAATAGCATTTTTTATTCCCATGAACAATGAATGACAGCTCCTGTCGCTTCACATCCTTGACAGCAATTGGTGGTGGATTATAATGATTCTAATAGGTTTGGCCACCTGATATGAAGAGCCTACTCACAGGAAAAGACGCTGATGCTGGGATAGACTGAAGGCAGGAAGAGAAGGGAGCAACAGAGGATGAGATGGTTGGATGGCATCACCAACTCACTGGACTTGAGTTTGAGCAAACTCTGGGAGATAGTGAAGGACAGGGAAATGGGGCATGCTGCAGTCCATGTGGTCACAAAAGTCGGACATGACTTGGCGACTGAATAATAATTGGTGTGTGGTGGTGTCTTGTTTTTGTTGTTTGTTGTTTGTTTGTTGGCTGTCCTGGGTCTTCGTTGCTGTGTGCAGGCTTCCCCTAGTTGCAGCGAGAGCGGCCTATGCTCTAGCTGCAGTCCGTGACCTTCTCATCGTGGTGGCTTCTTGTTGCAGGGCATGGCCTCTACAGCACGCAGACTTCACTAGCTGTGGACATGAGTTTAGTTGCCCCATGGCTTGTGGAATCTTTCTGGACCAAACCTATGTCAGGGATCAAACCTGTATCTCTACACTGGCAGGTGGATTCTTAACCACTGGACTCCCAGGGATGTCTTCTTATTGTTTTAATTAGCATTCCCAATAAAACATGATATTAAGCATGTTTTTCTGTGTTTATTTGCCTTCTTTTTATCTTCTTTGATGACATGTCTGTTTTGATCTTTTGACCATTTTTTAATGAGGTTTTTCATTTCCTTAAGCATTCTTATATATTTTGCATTAGAGAGATAGAGATGTGTGTACTCAGTTATGTCTGATTCTTTGCAACACCATGGACTATATAGCCTGCTAGGCTTCTCTGTCTATGGAATTTTCCAGGCAATAATAATTGAGTGGGGTGCCATGGCATACTCCAAGGGGTCATCTTGACTCAGAGATTGAAATCAAAGCCTCTTGTATCTTGGAAATTGACAGGTGGATTCTTTGCCACTGGCACTGCCTGGGAAGCCAATAGTTTACATTATAGCCCTTTATCAGATATGTTTTTTGCAAGTGTTTTCTCCTAATCTCTGGCTTGTCTTCTCATTCTCTTGACAGTCTTTCACAGAGTAGAAGTCTTTAATTTTAATGAAGTCCAGCTTACCATTTTTTCTTTCATAGGTCATGTCTTTGGTGTTGTACCTAAAAAGCCATTGTCATATACAAGGACATCTAGATTTTCTCCTGTGTTATAATATAGGCTTTACATTTGGGAGTATGATCCATGTCAGGTGTAGGGTCTGTATCTAGATTCTTCTTCTTTTTTTTTTAATGTAGAGATCCAGTTATTCCAGCACCATTTATTGAAAAAAACAGTCATTTGTCCATTGAATTTCCTTTGCTCCTTTGTCAAAGGTAATTTGACTTTATCTGTGTTGTTCTCTTTCTTGACTCTCTATTCTGTCCCAGTGATGTATTTTTCTATTCTCTGGCCAGCAGCATACTGTCTTGATTCCTGTAGCTTTATAATAAATCTTGAAGTTGGGTAAGTTCAATCTTCTGACTTTGTTCTTCAATACTGTGATGTCATAATAAAGAACAGAAATGGTATAGACCTAACAATATCAGAGATATTAAGAAGAAATGACAACAGTATACAGAACTATATGAAAAAGATCTTCATGACCCAGATAATCACGATGTTGTGATCACTCACCTAGAGACAGACATCCTGGAATGTGAAGTCAAGGGGACCTTAAGAAGCATCACTACGAACAAAGCTAGTGGAGGTGATGGAATTCCAGTTGAGCTATTTCATATCTTAAAAGATGATACTGTGAAAGTGCTACACTCAATATGCCAGCAAATTTGGAAAGCTCAACAGTGGCCACAGGACTGGAAAAGGTCAGTTTTCATTTTTATCCCAAAGAAAGGCAATGCCAAAGATTCCTCAAACTACCACGCAATTATACTCATCTCACACGCTAACAAAGTAATGCTCAAAATTCTCCAAGCTAGGCTTCAACAGTTAGATGAACCATGAACTTCCAGATGTTCAGGCTGGATTTAGAAAAGCCAGAAGAACCAGAGATCAAATTGCCAACACCCATTGGATCATCAAAAAGTAAGAGAGTTTCAGAAAAGCATCTATTTCTGTTTTACTGACTCTGTCAAAGCCTTTGACTGTGTAGATCACAACAAACTGTGGAAAATTCTTCAAGAGATGGGCATACCAGACCACCTTTCCTGCATCTTCAGAAACCTATATGCAGGTCAGGAGGCAACAGTTAGAACTGGGCATGGAACAACAGACTGGTTCCAAATCGGGAAAGGAGTACATCAAGGCTGTATATTGTCACTCTGCTTATTTAACTTATGCAGAATACAACATGAGAAATGCTGGACTGGATGAAGCACAAGGTGGAATCAAGATTGCTGGGAGAAATATCAGAGACCTCAGATATGCAGATGACACCACTCTTATGGCAGAAAGCGAAGAACTAAAGAGCCTCTTGATGAAAGTGAAAGAGGAGAGTGAAAAAGTCTTAAAACTCAACATTCAAAAAAACTAAGATCATGGCATCCAGTCCCATCACTTCATCGCAAATAGATGGGGAAACCGTGGAAATAGTGTCAGACTTTAGTTTTGGGGGCTCCAAAATCACTGCAGATGGTGACCGCAACCGTGAAGTTAAAAGACACTTACTCCTTGGAAGAAAAGTTATGATCAAACTAGATAGCATACTAAAAAGCAGAGACATTACTTTGCCAACAATGGTCTGTCTATTCAAGGCTATGGTTTTTCCAGTAGTCATGTATGGATGTGAGAGTTGGACTATAAAGAAAGCTGAGCACTGAAGAATTGATGCTTTTGAACTGTGGTGTTGGAGAAAACTCTTGAGAGTCCCTTGGATTGAAAGGAGATCCAATCAGTCCATCCTAAAGAAAATCAGTACTGAATATTCATTGGAAGGACTGATGCTGAAGCTGAAACTCCAATACTCTGGCCACCTGATGTGATGAACTCACTCATTTGAAAAGACCCTGATGCTGGGAAAGATTGAAGGCAGGAGGAGAAGGGGATGACAGAGGATGAGATGATTGGATGGCATCACTGACTCAATGGACATGCATTTGAGTGAGCTCCAGGAGTTGGTGATGGACAGGGAAGCCTGGCCTGCTGCAGTCCACGGGATCACAAAGAGTCAGACACGACTGAGCAACTGAACTGAACTGATTCTGAGTCTTCTACAGTTCCATATACACTTTGGATTCAGTTTGTTATTATCAATAAAATAACTTTCTGGGGTTTTTATTGAAATTGCATTGAATCTAAAGCAAGATGAGAGGAACTGACATCTTAATAGTATTGGGCTTCCTGATCCATGAACATGGAACAGATCTCTGTTTATATAATTCTTTGATTTCTTTTCAGAGTATTGTAGCCTTCCTCATGTTGATCTTATACATATTTTTTTAGGTTTATGCCTAAGTATTTTTGTGTTTGTTAATATAAGTGATGGTATATTTTTTATTTCAATTCTTAATTTTTCATTGCAGTTATATAGGACAGCAAAGACTTTGGACATTACTGTTGTATCCTATAACCTTGATTTAATTGCTTATTAGTTTCAGGAATTATTTGATCACTTCTTTGTGATTTTCTATATGGGCTATCATATTATATGTGAACGAAGAGAGATTTGCTTTTCTTCTGAATCTGTATACCCTTTATTTTCTCTTTTTGTCTTTCTGCATTAGCGTGAATATCCAGTATGATGTTGAAAAGAAGAGTGGATAACTTTACCTTGTTTCTTATCTTATTGGAAAATCACCTTGGTATGATCAATCAAGTCACTGAGACTCTGTTATTTTTCGATCTAGTTTCTGTGTTACTTGGACTGGGTAAATTAATCTGTTTGCAATTCTGTGCTTCTCTCCTCTATTATCTCCACTCTAATATTGAGTTCATCCACATGGCTTTTATTTCAGCTATTTTATTTGTCATGTTTTTCAATCCCATGGTTGTCATTTGGTTCAATTATGTAATTTCCATTTATTTGTTCTTAATTCTAGACATTTTTAGGAACAGAGATACTTCTTTAAATGATGGCATTTACTTATTTTAAGTATTTCAGTACACATCTCTAAAATATTAAATAAAATTTGTGTGCAGTTACCACTATTGCACCTAAAATATTAGTGGTAACACTAATATCAGCCCGTATTTCTTTAATTATTTCTCCTAAGTATCTGTTTATGATCGAGTGATTCAAATCAGTATTCAAATAAGACCCTCAGATTGCATTTTGTTTAATCTTTTGAGTTTCTTATTATCGAGAGCAATGACTCTTCCTTTTTTTATGCCTCTGACCTGTTGAAAAACTAGATGAGTTGTTCTGTAAAATGTCCTACCTTGTGGGCTCTTCAGATTGTTTCATTCCCTTTAGATTGTAAGTTAGAGCTAAATGCTTGATTAGATCCAATTTCAATACTTTTGTTAAAAGTATTTCAAAAGTGGTGTTATTAAAATGTTATATCTAATAACTAAAAATTTGAAGGCATTGACTATCCAGTAAATAAGGTTTATTTGTTATTTAAATAACTTATAACATATCCTTACAGTGTGCAACTAATCCTGAAGATATTAAAAATATGAAGTAAAAGATGACTTAAAAGTAAAATTTGAGCCTATGAAACATGTTCATAGTGCAGTAAATTTAGAAAGCTGGTCACTAGAGCATAGGTGGGGATTATGACGGGCAGGATCTGCATCACAGCACTGTCAGTGTGTTGGGATAATTAGCTATTTGTCCTGTATTACTTTGTAGGGAATAAAGCAGAGACACATGATGATCATACATTACTTTATAATAATCCTAATATTAAACAGCATCCCCAGAAACAGAATGCTACAAAGAGAGTGTAAGCCTTGGCTTCCTGCCGGTTCGTCAGCTCCTGCAGAACAACTTCTTCAAATGCAGAATGTCTGGCTGGCTTTAGAGTGTTCTAACATTAGGAGCCCAAAAACCTGGGAAAGAAGACAAAAGATGAATGAGAAATGACATGTAAACCAACACGTAACTGCTCCTTTTAACCCAGAGATTTAGGGAGCCTTCAGCACAGTAATGCCCACCTCTCCGCACCATGATTGAGACACGCTGGGCGGCCACTGCACCCTGGGCACAGTTCAGACTGTGCCACATGGGCACCCCCCTCATGCCTGCGGTAAAGGGCACGCACGGCCAGCCAGGACACAGCTGTGAAAGGAGGACCTGACTTCTGGAGCCTTGCCATTTGCCCTCTGGGCTTTTCCTTGTGTGGCAATCCCACCTTTCCAACTTCTGATTTCCAAAGAACTTCCTCCCTCACCATCCCCTCATTGGTTCTTTGTCATTGTTGTGGTTCAGTCACTAAGCTGTGTCCGACTCTTTGCGACTCTATGAACTGCTGCCTGCCAGCCTCCTCTGTCCTCCACTATTTCCCAGAGTTTGCTCACATTCATATCCATTGAGTTGGTGATGACATCCAGCCATCTCATCTGCTGTCACCCTCTTCTCCTCCTGCCCTCAATCTTTCCCCACATCAGGGTCTTTTCCAACAAGTCAGCTCTTTGCATCAGGTGGTCAAACTATTGGAGCTGTGGTTTCAGCATGAGTTCTTCCAATGAATACTCAGGGCTGATTTCCTTTGGGATTGACTAATTTGATTTCCTTGCAGTCCAAGAGATTCCCAAGAGTCTTCTCCAGACCACACTTTGAATAGTATCAGTTCTTTGATGCTCAGCCTTCTTTATGGTCCAACTCTCACATCTATACATGACCAAAGCAAAAACCATGGCTTTGATGGCAGAGTGATATCTGCTTTCTCATATGGTCTCTAGGTTTGTCATAGTTTTCCTTCCAAGCAGCAAGGGTTTTTAATTTCATGGCTGCAGTCACTGTTCACAGTGATTTTGGAGCCCAGGAAAATAAAATCTGCCACTGTTTCCACTTTATCCGTATCTAATTACCATAAAGTAGTGGGACCAGATGACATGATCTTAGTTTTTTGAATGTTGGTTTTTAAACTAGCTTTTTCACTCTCCTTTTTCACCCTCAACAAGGCTGTCTTTAATTACTCTTCACTTTCTGCCATTAGAGTGGTATCATTTGCATATCTGAGGTTGTTGATATTTCTCCTGGCAATCTTGATTCCACCTGTTTCATCCAGCCCAACATTTCACATAAAGTACTCTGCACTGAGGTTAAATAAGCAAGGTGACAATATACAAACTTGAGGTACTCCTTTCCCAATTTTGAACTAGTCATTTGTTCCATGTCTGGTTCTGTTGCTTCTTGATCTGTTGTTTTTCAGGAGACAGGTAAGATGGTGTGATACTCTCATCTCTTTAAGGATTTTCTGCAATCTGTTGTGAACCACACAGTCAGAGGCTTTAGTGGAGTCAGTGAAGCAGAAGTAGATGTTTTTCTCAAATTCCCTTGATTTCTCCATGATCCAAGAAAGTTGGCAGTTTGATCTCTGGTTTCTCTGCCTCTTCTGCCACTTTGAAACCCAGCTTGTACATCTGAAAGTTCTCAGTTCATGCACTGCTAAAGCCTAGCTTGAAGGATTTTGAACATGACCTTAATAGCATGTGAAATGACTGCAACTGTATGGTAGTTTGACCATTCTTTGGCATTGCCTTTCTTTGAGATTGGAATGAAAACTGACATTTTCTAGTCCTGTGGCCATTACTAAGCTTTCCAAATTTGCTGGCATATTGAGTGCAGCACTTTAACAGCATAATTTTTAGTATTTAGCTAAATCCTCAAATAGCTCAGATGGAGTTCCATCATCTCCACTAGCTTTGCTCATAGTGATGCTTCCGAAGGTTCAGTTGACTTCAGTCTCCAGGATGTCTGGCTCTAGGTAAGTGATCACATCATTGTGGTTATCTGGGTCATTAAGACCTTTCTTGTATAGTTTTTCTTTATATTATTGCCACTTCTTTTTAATATCTTCTGCTTCTATTAGGTCCTTACCACTTCTTTCCTCTATTGTGCCCATCTGTGGCTCAGCTGGTAAAGAATCCACCTGGAATGCAGGAGACCTGGGTTCGATCCTTGGGTTGGGAAGACCCCCTGGAGAAGGGAAAGGCTACCCACTCCAGTATTCTGGCCTGGAGAATTCCATAGACTGTATAGTCCATGGGGTTACAACAAGTTGGACATGACTGAGTGACCTTCACTTCATTTCACTTAGCTTGAAATATTCCCTTGATAGCTCCAGTTTACTTGGAGAGATCACCAGTCTTTCTAAAAATATTGTTGTTTCCCTCTAGTTCTTTGCATTGTTCATTTTTTAAAGACTGTGCCATGTGGCTACCCTCCCCCATGCCCATGGTAAAGGGCACCCAAGGCCAGTCATGACACAGCTGTGAAAGGAGGACCTGGCTTCTGGCACCTTGCCTTTTGCCATTTGAGTCCTTCTCCTTGTGTGGCCCTCCCACCTTTCCCATTCCTTATTTCTGAAGGACTTCCTCCTCAAGATCCCCTCATTGGTTCTAACTGTATATTTATTTGGAGCATTGGTTTGAGGTGGAATGCAGTAGTGACCTAGTGTCCAGGCTATAACCAGACAGTAAAGTCTAGCTCTATCACTTGTTGGCATGTGTCTTAAGGCAAGTAATTAATGCTCAGACTCAGTTTCTCCAAAGTATCATTAGAAATGGAAAATGCGGACTTAAAAGCTTTCTAAATATTTAATATGCTAGTTTCCAATGGTAGGATTTGGGGCTGAAACTGATGAAATTTTTTTTCTCTTCTCCTTTCTCCTATCTACTCTCTAAGAATTTAACAGAGAACTATATTAGAGTAATTTAGAAGGTATATAGTTTCCTTAAACTGCTAAGTAAAGTTTAACACAGCTAAAAGAAATCAAAGAATAAATAGCAATTTTTTTCTTTGCTTACACCCAATCCCCAATTTATCCAATGGATAAATTGCTGAATAAATAAATAAACTGTCATTAGCTGAAAGCTTTTCAAAGCTGTTTCTTTGTACTTTGTTTCATTTTAAAAGAAATGTCTTTAAGAAATATTTCTTACATTTCTATTGAGTTTTACATTTTAAAATATATTTTCACGTACTTTATTAGATAGTGATTTTTTTTTTAAAGTTTGCCGTTTGCTTTACATACAATAAGATTCACCGATTTTAAGCACTGGTCATATTGGCAAAATGCATACTATTATGTAAACACCACAAAATGCAGACATGCCCAGCACTCCAACAAGTTCCCTTGTCCCTCTATGTAGACAGTCCCCACCCCCTCCCCTCAACTAAGCCACTACTGATCTAATAATCTTCTGTCTCTGCTGTCACACGATTTTGCAATCTGGTTTTTCACCCAACATAATATTTTTGAGACTCAAGTTGCACATATTGGTAATTTGTTCTCTTTCATTTTACCGCTGATTAGAATTTTAGAATATGTGACCAGTCCAGATTTGGCTGCTGAGAATAATGGTGCAGACATCGATGTATTCCTGGACATGTTTGTGGGCATGTTTTCATTTCTGTTGGGTAAATACCTAAGAGTGAAATTGCTGAACCTCACAGCAGGTGTATGTTTAACTTATTACTAACTGTTCATGGGAGAATGTTTTGATATCATGAAAACTCTGAACCAGAGGAAGGCAGCTCTTCCAATTTTACAGAAAAGGAAACTGAGGCATGAAAAAAAAACTGGTGATTTACTCAGACTTTTCCACTCACAATTGTGACATGCTAAGACTGGGCAGAGTTCTAAAGAATAGCAAGGAGAGATAAGAAAGCCTTCCTCAGTGATCAATCTAAAGAAATAGAGGAAAGAAATAGAATGGATAAGACCAGAGATCTCTTCAAGAAAATTAGAGATACGAAGGGAACATTTCATGCAAAGATGGGCACAATAAAGGACAGAAATGGTATGGACCTAACAGAAGCAGAAGATATTAAGCAGAGGTGGCAAGAATATACAAAAGAACTATACAAAAAAGATCTTCATGACCCAGATAATTACGATGGTGTGATTACCCACCTAGAGCCAGACATCTTGGAATGTGAAGTCAAGTGGGCCTTAGGAAGCATCACTATGAACAAAGTTAGTGGAGGTGATGGAATTCCAGTTGAGCTATTTCAAATCCTAAAAACAATGCTGTTAAAGTGCTGCACTCAGTATGCCAGCAAATTTGGAAAACTCAGCAGTGGCCACAGGACTGGAAAAGGTCAGTTTTCATTCCAATCCCAAAGAAAGGCAATGCCAAAGAATGTTTAAACTACGGTACAATTGCACTCATCACACATGCTAGCAAAGTAATGCTCAACATTTCCAAACCAGGCTTCAGGAGTACATGAACCATGAACTTCCAGATGTTCAAGCTGGATTTAGAAAAGCCAGAGGAACCAGAGATCAAATTGCCAACATCCGCTGGATCATTGAAAAAGCAAGAGAGTTCCAGAAAAACATTTACTTCTGCTTTATTGACTATGCCACAGCCTTTGACTGTGTGGATTACAATAGACTATGGAAAATTCTGAAAGAGATGGGAATACCAGACCACCTTACCTGCCTTTTCTGAGAAATCTGTATGTAGGTCAAGAAGCAACAGTTAGAACTGAACATGGAACAACAGACTGGTTCCAAATCAGGAAAGTACATCAAGGCTGTATATTGTCACCCTGCTTATTTAACTTATATGCAGAGTACATCATGAGAAATGCCAGGCTGGACGAAGCACAAGGTGGAATCAACATTGCCAGGAGGAAATAGCAATAACCTCAGATATGCAGATGATACCACTCTTATGGCAGAAAGTAAAGAAGAACTAAGGAGTCTTTTGATGAAAGTGAAAGAGGAGAGTGAAAAAGTTTTCTTAGAACTCAATACTCAGAAAACTAAGATCATAGCATCTGGTCCCATCACTTCATTGCAAACAGATGGGGAAACAGTGACAGACTTTATTTTCTTGGGCTCCAAAATCACTGTAGATGGTGACTGCAGCCATGAAATTAAAAGACACTTGCACCTTGGAAGAAAAGCTATGGTCAACCGAGACAGCATATTAAGAAGCAGAGACATTACTTTGCCAACAAAGCTCCATCTAGTCAAAGCTATGGTTTTTCCAGTAGTCATGTATGGATGTGAGAGTTGGACTATAAAGAAAGCTGAGCACTGAAGAATTGATGTTTTTGAGCTGTGGTATTGGAGAAGACTCTTGAGAGTGCCTTGGACTGCAAAGAGATCCAAGCAGTCCATCCTAAAGAAAATCAGTTCTGAATATTCATTAGAAGGATCCATGCTGAAGTTGAAGTTCCAATACTTTGACTATCTGATGTGAAGAACTGACTCATTGGAAGAGACCTTGATGCTGGGAAAGATTGAAGGCGAGAGAAGAACAGGGTGACAGAGGATGAGATGGTTGGATGGCATCACTGACTTGAAGGACATGAGTTTGAATAAGCGCCGGGAGTTGGTGATGGACAGGTAAGCCTAGCCTGCTGCAGTCCATGACGTCGCAGAGTTGTACATGACTGAGCAACTGAACCAAACTGAAGACTGGGCCATGCATTTCTAGTATTCATTTGTCTTCAGCTTATTTTCTGTTTTCTTTAAAATCTTTTGCTAATGTAAGAATATAAGGTAAATGTTATAGAAAATTTTTAAATATATATTTATAAAGGAATAAGGAACCACAAATCACCTGTTTCCTCTGTTCACAGAAGGGCAGTGTTAAGATCTTTTATATGACATTGCCTGGGAAAGCTCATGGACAGAGGAGCCTGGCAAAATAAAGTCTATGGGGTTGCAAAGAGCTGGATATGACTGAGCAACTAATACTTTATATGACTTTAGGCTTGTGTCTGGGTGTGTGTTTTTCTTCTTACAAAATGATTGTGCACAATCATTTATATCTTTAATGTCATACTCAATCACAAATTATTTTTCTCAGTTCTTTCAAGGAAATCTTTTGACCTCAATAAGGGTACACCTGTAACATCCTTTTAAATTGTTGCTGAATCTCTACATAGATGATTCAGTCTAACTCTTCATATCTATGGCACATGAAACTCACCTTATTTTCAGTTTTGTGATATTTTAGCCATAGTCTTGTATTTGTTTTTAATAATTTATTTGTATCACCACCTTTTTCTAAACCATACTTCTGTGTTTTAAAATGATCATTTGATGAAGAGTTGGTGTTCTTCAAAAGTGTAACTTTGGTTTCTTTCCAAGTTACCCTGGGGATGTTGTTAAGGAGTTTAGATCTGCTATTTTAAATGGAGGAATGGAAAGATGGAGCTTATTTAATTGAAAATATATTTATCTGTTATTCAAGACACTCTAGTGATGGGTTTTGTACTTGTCACAAATATTTTTTTGTTTGAATATGAATAAAAAGTTTTGCCTCTCAAAAGAGGAACTTTGAGTAAAAGCTCGGCAGCCAAGTTCTGAAAGAACAAGCTTTCTTTAGCAGTGCAACTCCAGAAGTTTCACTTCTTCCTCTTCCTCTTCTCTTCCCAAACTAGAAAACTCTTAGCATATAAGGACCCTGTTGGAAAGACCTTCAGTATTAGAGTGAGGGTAGAGCTGATGACAGGGAAGGAGCCAGTTCAGTAACTAGTCACAGTGACAGTGATGAAAATAATCCAGTTCCTCTCCCAAAGCATCCATTCTCAATTGTCTCTGTGAGGTCAGATGCACTAAACTTACTCTTCTTGAGTTCCCACAAAGGCTAACTCCTCTCAAAGCCTCTTTGCTAAAAATTCAATACAACTGGAAAGTCAATGGAAGAGATTAATTTGCACTTAGAATTTTTTTTTCACTCCCACTTTTTCATTTTCTAAAAGAATATCTTCAGAGACTTGAGGTCGAAGGAAGTTTAGATAACATTTAGTACAGTCTCCTCATTTTATAGATGAGGAAGTAGGTGGAGAATATGTTTTTAGGTTCCACTATGATCTTTGTTATCTTTTTTGCTCTTAAGTTTTAGCTGTTCAGTTCTTGTAGTATATCTCTCTTCTTGAAAGTTGTTGCCCTAGTAACTCTGACTCACAATGACTGACTTGAGTTTTTCTAATAGAAAAGCATTTTCATTCTCAAGAGATGATGTTCAAACCCATCATACATTTTCATAAAAATGTAATCCATTTTAATTGTATGCAAAATATAAGGTAGCTAAGATGCCAACAGCAATCGCTCTCTCAGCAATAATTGTCAAGAAAATATAAGACAGAAATCATGTTAGCTATATGAAACATAAAATATGTAGTAAGTAACCTAAGCAAGGAGACACAAAACCTTTATGAAGAAAAAGTTTAAAGTATGTTATAGAACAGAGGAAAACCTGATGTACTAAGTTCATAGACTGACTGACAACATTTGTAAAGATATCATTTCTTTCTTAATCCATCAGACTTAACATTTGTAAAAATATCAGCTTCCTTAATCAGATCACGAAAAAAGCTAATTTAATAATAGGATCTTTTTTTCCTCCAATATTATTGAGAGATAATTAACATATAATACTATATCTAGATATTTATATATATTGTAAAATGACTACCACACTAAGTTTAGCTAACATTCATCATCTTACATGGTTGCAATTTATCCTTGTGATGAGAACTTTTTAAGATTTACTCTCTTATAGAAACTTCCACATATACGATATGGTATTGTTAACTTTTGTCACCATGTTGTATATTATATCCTCAGAACTTATGTATCTTATAACTGAAAGTTTTGACCTTCTGACCACCTTTACAGATTTTGCCTATCTTCTGTCCTAGCAGGATCTTTTAAAGCACTCAACAATTGAATCTAGAATTTTCATAAAATTATAAAATATAAAATAGCTTTACATTTTTTAAAAAAAGAGAACCAAAGGAAGTGGAAGAGTTTAGAGTCACCCTTCTTAATATTAAGTCCTGATGCAAAGCTGTTGTAATAAATAATGTACAAGAACAAGAGTCCCCAGTGCACCAGAGTAAACAGCATAGAATACACACACAGTCACAAGCTTTATCTGTCTAATATTTTACATAGCATATGTTAGAGATGGCATCACCAATGAGTGAAGAAAGAACAGACTTTTAGCAAAAAGTAGTAAGAAATCTAGCTTCTTACTAACTTAAGTTCAGTTACTGAACTTAAGTTCAGTTGCTCAGTCATGTCCAACTCTTTGCAACCCCACGGACTGCAGCATACCAGGCTTCCTTGCCCATCACCAACTCCTGAAACTTGCTCAAATTCATGTCCATTGAGTTGGTGATGCCATCCAGTCGTCTCATCCTCTGTCATCCCCTTCTTCTCCTGCCTTCAATCTTTCCCAACATCAGGATCTTCTCCAATAAGTCAGTTCTTTTCATCGGGTCACCAAAGTATTGGAGCTTCAGCTTCAGCATTAGTACTTCCAATGAATATACAGGGCTGATTTCTTTTAGGATTGACTAAATCTAGCTTACTATATATAAAAAATAAACTTTAATCCCTACCTCATACCATATATATGATGAAATCCAGAGGAAGTAAAGACAAATTTCAAAGTAAAACTATAAATTTAATAGAAAAAAACAGGCAAATATCGTAGTAACTTTGGAAAAGGAACTCTCAAATAAGACCTTCAAAGCAGAAGTCTTGAGGATAAAGTTTGGTGGATTTTAATACATTGTTATTAAGTATTTCAGTTCATTGAAGTAGGCAATGGACAGTGCTGGCAGAGGAAGATGATACAGTAGAAGAAATTACTTGTAAATCTCAGATATGACATTACAAACACACACACTCAGATTGAGAGACAGAAAGGAAACAATCTGAAAAATGGGCAAAGAGAACAGAAGTTAGTTCACTGGAAGGGAAACACAAGCAGATGCCAATGGGTGGGGAGACTATTAAAGTCAATAGTAGGCAGAGAAATCCAAATGGAACAAATACATTTGTCAGCTTGGCAAAAAATTATAGAGGGATCATATTGTTAACAAGGTAACAGAGAAACAACTTTCATACACAGCTGGTATAAGTGAAACTATAAGTCATTATGGAGAAAGCTTCATCAGTACATGTTGAAAGTGTGACTGCTGCTGCTGCTAAGTTGCTTCAGTCGTGTCTGACTCTGTGTGACCCCATAGACGGCAGCCCACAAGTCTATAATTTAACAATTCTTTGTCTGGATACTTACCTCTAAGAAGCTATTTCTCAAGTCCATGTCATGCCATATATGAGTTTATTTATTGAAATTTTTTCTGTGTTGCAGGGAGTTGGAGGTAAACTATGTGTTATGTCATTAAGAAAATTGATGGCTGTAATATGGAATATACTATAATGATATACAGCAGTTAGAAACAATGAGAAGAATATACATATGATAACATAGTTACAGCTCAAGAACATCAGACTGAGTAAACAAAGAAGCTGAATGAGGTCTATGGCAAAATATTTTGTGGGTTTAAAACATAATATACAAAGAAATACTATATATCTTTCAAGGATACTTATATATCCAATGGCATTTACACAATGCATTAAAGAAATATTAGGATCCATGTGGAGATAAAAGGGAAGAGCTGACTCATTGGCTAAGACCCTGATGCTGGGAAAGATTGAAGGCAGGAGGAGGAGTGAGCAACGAGGGATGAATGATTGGATGGCATCACTGCCTCAATGGAGATGAGTTTGAGCAAACTCTGGGAGACGCCTGGTGTGCTGCAATCCATGGGATCACAAGAGTCATACACAACTTAGCAAGTGAACAGTAACAACAGACCTGAGATGATATTATGCCTTAAACTGTACTATGAAATCAGCTCTGTGCTGTGGGAAACACACACACATTTACTCACACAGAGAACATGTATTCATTCAACAACACTTATTGAGCATCTATTTGAAGACAAAAAAATCACCAAATCTCACCACATAAAATTTACCATGTTTAACATTTTGTATACCTGTGCTTTTTTCTCCACCTCCTTCTCCTATTTCTGAATTCTTGACTAACAAAAATTATACTATTCTGCTGAAACACATTTTTTCCTATTGAATGATATCATTCCCAATGCTACAAAACTAGCTTTATTCCAATCCTGAAAAATGACCCATTCTCTTGACCACCATCATCTGCCTTTCTACTTCTGGTATCAAGGCAACATTTTCAAATAATTTACTTTCACATTCACTTCTCAAGTTAAAACAGTTGCCACTTCTTCCAAACTTTCATGAAAGCTGTTTTTTCAGAAGTTGCCTTTTGTTTAAATTTTAATAAAGTGGCATTTTCCCTGTTTAAATAAATAAACATAGTTTATATATACCCTGATATGTAGTATGATGTCAGGATCTAGGTACTAGGGCTACTGGAAGATTTTAGTACAGTCCTTTTGTTCTCAGAGATCACACTCTGGTTGAAAAGTAGACATGGAAATGGATACTTCTATGTGATGTTCTAATTAGAGAAATCAAATGTGACCAGGTGCTACTGGAACTCACCTGATAACTTTGGATTCAGGAGGACATTTTGGAGCGTCTCTCAGTCTGAGTGTTGAAGGTGAACCCCTTAAATAACATTAAAAATTTCTAGACAAGTAGCTTTCAAACTTAGCTGCACATCTGGCTTAAAAATATTAATACCTAGGCTGTACCCAACACCAGTGTCTGAGATAGAACCTGAGCATGTATTGGAAGTTCCCCTTGAGATTCAAAGGTACAGCCAGATCTGAGAACCACAGATCTAGGCTGATAGACAAACATGAGTGAGGTTAAAGGGTGCAGAATGGTAAGCCAGGTGGATAGTAGGTGTCAGAGCCTCCAATCCTGGACTTTCTTATTTCAAAGAATGTTTCCACCCCTCCTGTTGCTGCTTCCACACGACTGCAGTGTTTTTAGGACACGGGGCATCATGTTGCAGTGAAGCAGTTTAGTGGTTTAGAACAATACAGTGCTGTTTGTGTTTCTCTTCCCTTCCATGCAGGGTCATAGTGGAGGGGTTCGTGCTTGATGTCATCCTCACCCTGGGACCCAGGCTTGCGGAGCTTTCACTGTTTGGGGCCAGTTCCTCTGTCAGGGGAGGGAGAATAGTGAATTGCACACTGGTTCTTTCTTCTACCTGCATGTGACTCATGACGCTTCGCCCACAGGCACAGGCCAAATCAAGCTTGGTGGCCATATCTGACATCATGGGGGTGGGGAAGCTCTTTCACCATGAGCCTAAAGTTAGCTGAAACATTTGTAAAGGCAACTATCACTAAGTTCTCTGATATCAAATTGCACTCAGTTGCCACAGGCAACCAGTTACACTCATCTACCATTCCACAATTTAATATATCCTGGAAGTAGTGATCTTACTACATTTGGGCCAACTAGGATAACCCCAGGGGAACTGAATGCTGTACTTTTTCTTTCTTACATCTAATACTTGCACTTTCAATTTTTTAATCCAAGTTATGAACTTGCCAGAGTTGTGTTTCCAAGATTTCAGCACTTCCTGTATTATTCAGATGGAAACCATCTTAACTCTACAGAGGGTAAGTTTAGAGTAACAATGACTCTTTGAAATAACCAGAATATGTATCCACACAGGCTCCATTTCTCCTTTTCTATTTATGGATTGTCCCCACCCCCAACCCACCCCAGCCAAGGACAATATCCATGGCCTATTGACTCATGCCTATTTCCTCCCATCTTTATTTCCTTTGCTTGTAAATTGAAATAGTATTTCCTAATTCTTAATGGTTTCAAATAATTTACCCATTAGTAGATTCATTTAATCCCCAAGTCAAATTTATAGTGAATGGATTATTCTTTATTTTTTTTTAACAGATGGAAAAATGAGGTTTAGAGAGGTGAGATAAGATCTCAGGAGATTAGTTTCTCTTTTTCATGAGCCAAAACATTCTTTCATTTATTCACTCAGCAGGAAATCATTATCTGTTAGAAGCATCTGGCCAGCTGCAGAGGGTGCGTATGCAGGGTCTCTTGTCTTAGGGGTGCTCTAGTAAAGACGGTGTCGTGTATATTCTGCATAGTGGGGTCTGTTTTCTCATGGTCATGACTGATCCTGAGGTTCGAACCACAGACCTGCTAGTGAACTACAACCTGAGGTCTGCCATGGGAAATAAGAACTGGAGGGGGCTGGAGTCCTCTTTCAGGGCTATGGAATTTATAATTGAGAGAATGGGCCACTGAGCTTGGAGAGCTGAGGTGAGGTCCACAGAGAGGGGCTGGATGTGTGATGTGGACCAGGAGCAAGCTGAGGTTATAAGGAAGATGACGACGAGGAGTGGTTCTGAGAGGAGCAGGAAGAGCAGAGCAGAGCAAGTGATGCCTTGGAGGTTCCTGATGGGGCATTGATTCCTGACCACGAGAGCGCTCATCAGGAATCACCTTTTTCCTGGGTCAGTATGAGTGAACCACTGTCCTTGGCCTTAAGTAAGCTCTAACTAGTACACTAGAGAGCAAGGGCTATATCGTGAGTTATATTTTTACCATCTCCAACCACCCTTTCTTTGCATACATAGTGTAAAAAGTGATACTTCTGTACAGGTTTGTAGTTGGGATTATATGTGAACAACACAGTCCTTGCCACATAGTGGCAACTGAGTGTTACTTCCTTCCCATTTCTCTAACAAGCAGGGCTCTATGGAGCTAGAAAAGACTACTTGGAAGAAAGATGTAACAGAGGCTTGACCATATGTATCAGGCTTTGGATGGATGGTAAATTGGTGATCTTTCTCTTGACTTTTATCTCCAAGATTCATGATTCCCCGTGTCTCTGAACAGCCTCTCCCAATTAACCAATTTTCTTTACCAGTCTCTACAAAAGAATGGTTTAAATGACTGGTTGTACCCATCAACTCAGATGCGGGACTGGATCCACACAGGAAGGGATGGTTCCACAAAGGAAAGGCTGTTGAGTAGGCAGTGATAAGACACACAGTGCGACAGGTCACTGTGTCTTCTGTTCTCCACACTACCTGAATAGCAGCTACTCGAATAATAATTAACATTTGTTAGGTGTTCGCTGTTTACCTGGTATTCTGCTAAATGGTTTCCATGGATCATGTTGTTTAATATTGACAGCAATCCAAGATGTAGGTACGATTATCTCCATTTTACAGAGATGTAGTCATGCTAAGGACGTCCCTGTAGCTCAAATAGTTAGGAATCTGCCTGTAAGGAAGGAGATCAGGGTTCGATCTCTGGGTCAGGAAGATCCTCTGGAGAAGGAAATGGCAGCCCGCTCCAGTATTCTTGCCTGGAGAATCCCAGGGACAGAGCAGCTGGGTGGGCTACAGTC
Source organism: Nanger dama (assembly GCA_917880005.1). NCBI lineage: Eukaryota > Metazoa > Chordata > Mammalia > Artiodactyla > Bovidae > Nanger > Nanger dama. The sequence continues at coordinate 37,737,556 of CAKJTW010000008.1, forward strand.
CATGGGATCGCAAAGAGTTGGACACAACTGAGCAGCTAGCGCATCCACATTCATCATTCACAGTTGTGCACAGAGAGGTTAAGAAGATTGCTCATAGCCACACAGCTGGTTGTGGTTGAGAAGGAATCCAGGCAGTCTGATTTCCCATCCCACAGGAAATCACACAAAGTATGCGGGCTAATGCAAGGGTGATAAATGAGAGGAAGCTTGCTGAGGGGGATCCTCATTGTTGACAATAAGCAGAAGCTACCCTTCTCCTCCCACGAAGACAGTCCATAAAAATAGCTCCCTTTTCGGGCTAAAATCATTTCCTGATTTCAAGAGTCATAGACTGTATAAGTTAGAGGAAATGTAGAGATCTTACAACTAGTTAGTTCTTGAAAATATTTCCCAGTTATGAATTTTTTTATAAGTTTTACTTTCAGGTTCCATGATCATACACAAAAGATAGAAATCAACCATATTTCAGTGAAAAAAAGAAAGACAGTGAGTTCCTCTTCGCTTTCACGACTCCTTCATGTGGCTTTTCAGGTCCTTGGTGATCTGACCCCAGCCTGTGTTTCAGCATCCTAACTGGTTCTTCCACTTCTTTCCTCTGATTCAAGTCCAGCCATAGTGAAATACACTACCTTGCCCAGCCCCTCCCAAAACAAATTAATAATACTTGGATCACTCCATGATCTCATTGTTAGTCTACAAAGCCCTGTGGGGTTTTTTTTTTTTTTTAATCTTTTTTGGAAAGAATGTTTAAGTTCTACCTTTTCTTTAAAATATTATAATACGCATATTTAAGTGTTAGTAGCTCAGTCATGTCAACTATTTGAGACTCCATGGACTTCAGCCTGCCAAGCCCCTCTGTACTTGGGATTCTCCAGGTAAGAATAAACTGGAGTGGATTGTCATTCCCTTCTCCAAATATACATCTTTAGATAGCTTAAATAATATAATAAACACTTGAATACCTGAAATTCTTTAGTTAGGCTGAAGTGCCTTGCAGCTATCACCACTGATAGGCTCCTCCCTCTGCCTGAAATCCTTAGACCCTACCCCAGTCCTCTCCCATGTCCTTTAGGTCTAGGCTTAGAAAGTGCCCTTGACTGTCTTCTTCCACCTAAAACTTGGGCTAGGAATCTTTCCTAACACCCCCTAGCGCTGTCCTCCTACACCGCCGCGCCCCCCCAGCCGCCCCGATCAAGATTGAAACAGAACAAGAAGGGGGAATGGAACTTGATGGGAGAGGTGTTGCAAAACAAGGCGGGATAATGAATTTCTCTTTGTTGTAATCATTGTATCGTCTTTCTGTAAATGTAACTCATTTAGTGCTTCTGAAAGGGCACTGGAAACCCGTAAGAGTTAAACCTGGAAGGCAGAATGCACCGCATAGCTTTCCCCCTTATCTTGATGACTCAGAGCCTCCTGACTGCTCCCTATTCTTAACTGATAACTTGTGACTTAGTTTCCACTGTGTAACTGTCCTTTCCTCAAAAATGCATTCCCGCACCAAATGCCGCAGGGGGGCCAGCCCACCCCTTTCAACAAAACCCCTAAAAACAACCCACCAAAAAAAAAACCCCCCCACCACACCAAACCACCCCTTATCACAGTGCTCTCTGTTTGCTTTAACTTGCTGTGTAAAACTCCCATTAGGCGCCCCCCCCCACCCCAAACCGAAATTCCCCCGGCGTGAGGTCTACAGCATGAGCCTCTGAGCTTGTTGAGGACACTTTTGGCTGGGCTAACATTACAACCTGACACATAGTGAGAACTCAGTATATAATTTAGAGGTTGACAGTTCTTTACTGTGAAGACCAGATAGTAAACATCCTTGGGTGTGTGGACCATACTGTATCTGTCCCATTTACTCAGTTCTGCCACTGCAGTGAGAAAGCAGCCAGAGATAATAAGTAAACACATGAGCATGGTTGTGTTGCAATAAGACTTTTTTTTTTTTTTGCATGGGTTGGATGTGGTCCATGGGCTGGATGTGGTCCATGGGCCATAGTTTGCTGACTCCCACTATAACTGATGAAGAAATGAACACATTAAAATGAATGAGTGGGATTACATTTAACCAGAGAGGAATTATTAGCTACCACAAGGAGCTCTTTATCAGAAAACTTAGACTCTATTTTCTTTCTGTTACTTGAAAGAATTATATCCTCTGTGGCTTCCAAGGCCTTGTCTTAAAATGGCACCTGAAGATACCACTTCTCCTTTAAGATTTGAAACTATCAGGTCCTTAAGAGTAATCTATGTCTTATTTGTCCTTCCCACACGCCTAGAGTAAAATAGGTGACGATCACTACTTGGAGCAAAGCAGATGACTGCTGAAGCAGATAGTTGGACTAGATAATAGTATAAACTCCTAAAACTGGGAAAACTTTAGTCCTCCAGACAAATAACTGCTATGCCGAGGTCCTTCTAGGTTTAGACTTGGGGTCTTTTGGTTCCAAATGATGGAAGACTCAACACAAACTGGCTGAAGCCCAAAGGGAATTTACTGGCACATTGATGTGTTTTGTTTCAGAGGGTCAAACCATGTCAGAAATTCACTCTAGGGCTCCACTTGCCTTCTGCTTGATTGGTTCTCTTATCAGACAGGCTTCATCCATTGGTGGCATGATGACTAATATTGGCTTCATTCTCTTGTCCACACAGTTCAAAGACAGGTGGAAAGCAGGGAAGTCCCTCTTCTCAAAAGCTCCAGTAAATGTGACAAGACTGTGCATCCTTGGCTTTGTTTGGGTTGTCTCCCCATTCTTGAGCCAATCACCACAAATGAAATCAATGCCAGCTGAACTTTGCTGACCGAGAAAGAGGGAGAGCTTATTCTCCAGAGGCAAACTGCATGTACATGAAGTGCATACACTGCGTACGCAGAGAAGGTGGCAAACTCATGGAGCATATAGAACTGTTATGGCACCCCTCCCCCAAAAAATAGTATGCTTTCATATGATGGTACAAGCTGCTTCCACTGCTGCTGCTGCTGCTAAGTCGCTTCAGTCGTGTCCAACTCTGTGCGACCCCATACATGGCGGCCCACCAGGCTCCCCCATCCCTGGGATTCTCCAGGCAAGAACACTGGAGTGGGTTGCCATTTCCTTCTCCAATGCATGAAAGTGAAAAATGAAAGTGAAGTCGCTCAATCACATCTGACTCTTAGTGACCCCATGGACTGTAGCCCACCAGGCTCCTCCATCCATGGTACTTTCAGGCAAGAGTACTGGAGTGGGGGTGCCATTGCCCTCTCCAATGATACAAGTTAACTATCCAGAATTAGGATGTTTATAAATTCCCTGAAGTCTGTCCCCTGAAGCTATCTTAGGAAGAGAAAACAGTCAAGCTTATTCACAGTTTCTAATGTGGGCACTTCTAAATACCTAATTACTATTAACATTTTCACTTGTAAAATAAAGGTACATGTACTTCTTTAAAAATAAACTTAATATGTTTTAGAACAGCTTTAGAGTTATAGAAAAATTCTGAATAGTGTGCAGGGAGTTCCCATATACCCAATATTTAGTTTCCCCTATTGTTAACATCTTACGTAAGAGTGGTATATTCATGACAGTTACTGAGTGAACATTGATAATTGTTATTACCCAAAGTCCGAAGATTTCCTTAGTTTTTATGTAATGACCTTTCTCTCTTCCAGGATTCCATTCAGGATATCACATTACTTTCAGTTGCCATGTCTCCATTGGCTCCTTTTAGCTATAAGTTTTTTAGACTCTCCTTATTTTTGGTGACCTTGACAGTTTTCAGAAACGCTTGTCAGATCCTTTGTAGAATGCCCATCAGTTTAATTGTGTCTGATGGTTTCCTTGTGTCTAGACTTAGGTTGTGAGTTCTAGGGAGGAGACCACAGAGGTAAATTGTGTCCCATTTACCTCACATCTCTCAAACTGTCAGCATAATGATCTCTCTTGACATGACCTTGACCTCCTGCCTCAGGCAGTGTTTGCCAGGTTTCTTCACTGCAAAGTTGTTCTTTTCCTCTCCCTCTGCATTCCGTATTTTCAGGGAAGAAAATCACTGTGTCCTGCCCACACTCAAGTAGCAGAGTTTTGCTTCACCTCCTTGAGGGGTGAGTATCTACATCAATTATTTGGAATTCTTCTGTGAAGAGTTGTCTCTTCTCCCCCACAAATGTATTGATTCATTATTTACTATATCAGTATAGACTCACAGGTTTTTATCGTTTACTACTTTGGGTTATAATACAGTACTACTTTCGTTGTTCAGATTGTTCCAGCTCTGGTCATTGTGAACTCTTTCAGTTGTCTCCTCTGTCCTTTTTTAATAATCCTACTTTAAATTAATGGTTTTTTTCCTCCTGAGCATTCTCTACTTCCTAGCACTGCAAGAAGCTCTAAACTGATCTTCAATATTTCCTGCCTCACTCCCAGAATCAGCCATTTTCCCAAGATGCTCTAGTTCGTTTTGTCAGAGAGCAACGTTGAAAGCTAAGTTCTGGGTGCTAATTGTGCTCAATATGTACATTTAAGAAAATATATTCTAAATGCCACAGAGTATGCTAACTTATTTAGAAGAATCTAGTTATTTTAAAAGACTTATTACTAAAAATATAGTCAATTCCATAACTTCCTTTGCACAAAATTTTAACTTCTTGAGATCTTTTTTCTTCTTGAAATATTATTTTTATATCTGTATTACTATTACTATGCTTATGCTGATATTGTTTGGTTAATTTGGACATTAACTATTGACCTCATATAAGGGCAGATAGTGTTTGCCTCTCTTCCACCACCACTCTACTTTCTGTCTGCTCACCTTCCCATGATGCCATATGACAATTTTCTGTCAAATCAGTAGCAAGATTTTCTGTTATTGTGACTAACATTTACCCCTCTGACTTTTGAAAGCATTCCTGCATAATTTTCTAGATTATCTATTTAGAAAACCAATGCCTTTCTGACACTAAAGACTTTCAATACAATATGTATTTCTTTGTTTTCACTCTGGGGCCTTTTAATATCTTCTCCTTATGTCTAATATTCTCATATTTCATGATAACATATTATTTTTGTGGGGATCTTTTTTTAATGAAATTTAAGATTTGGTTGGCCCTCCCAATGGAGACTCATGTCTGTTCATTACAAAAATTACGAAAGCTATTTATTTAATAATTTCCTCCTCTCTGTTTTCTATTTTAATATTCAGAAACATCCCTAACCATTAGACTTTATAAGTAAGGTTATGTTTTCTAGAAGACTTAAGTTTACTTTTTAAACCTTCCACAAAATTTTGGTGTGAGTACAGTCTTTTTAATTTCTAAGATATCTTTCTCTTCTCTGTTTTCTTTTTATAGTTTCTCTGTCTCTTCTCCTTTTTCCTTGAAAGATACTTGTGATTTTTGTTTGTTTGTTTGCTTGCTTGCTTGTTTTCTTTTGCTTTCTTTGATGTCTCTGTATCCTTTTCATATGGAGAACTTTCCTGAAATGTCTGGAGAAGGCAATGGCACCCCACTCCAGTACTCTTGCCTGGAAAATCCCATGGACAGAGGAACCTGGTAGGCTGCAGTCCATGGGGTCGCTAAGAGTCAGATGTGACTGAGTGACTTCACTTTCACTTTTCACTTTCATGCATTGGACAGGGAAATGGCAACCCACTCCAGTGTTCTTGCCTGGAGAATCCCAGGAACGGGGGAGCCTGGTGGGCTGCTGTCTATGGGGTTGCAGAGAGTCAGACAGACATGACTGAAGCAACTTAGCAGCAGCAGCAGCAGCAGCAGCTGGAGAGCCCCAGTTGTCTATTCATACCTAAAAGTAGTTGTCTATTCATACCTAAAAGTGACGGCCTAAACACTAATTAGGAGAGGTGCATATAGGACTTAAACTCATGCTCTGATGGATGGCTTTATTGAAAGGAGATTGGGTGATATTGTTGGGACAATGAAAATCTCAGTATCTTTGAGTGTTTTATTTGGACCATTCAATTTATTTAGATTTTATATCCCCCAGCTACCTGGGAATGAGGTGAGAAAGGATTCCACAGTTTAGTGAGCATTCATCAGATAGACTTTCTCTGAATCCCTCTATGTTCATCCCTTCCTCCCTGTTCTGCCTTTTCTGAGTCCAATGCCTCACCCAATATTTGTATATTCACTAGTCCTTCAGTGTGAGAAATGTGAAGGTTTAAGGTTCATTTGGTTGGTTACAGTTAAATGAGATATTTTTAAAAATTCCAGAACATGTGTGCATCCTTAAATTCCCTCTCTGAGGCTAGATAGGAGCTAGACACTGATATGCTTGGTGTTATGGTGTATTGCCCTAAGGGTCACAGATCAAAGGAGTGTGCAGTGATTAACATCAGGGGCTTTGGAGTCAGAAAGTCTTGCCTTGAGTTCTGTTTCTACCATATTTTTGCTGTGAATGTCATTTCTTTAGCTCCCTTTAGCCTCAGTTTCCTCATGTGTTAAATAGGAAAAATAATATCTATTTCTCAGGGTTGTGAGGATTAAATATAATACATCTACATCATTAGCATTAGCAGAGTGCCTATCATTTAATTAAGCATCCAATAAATAATGATGATGAAATAAATCTATTTTAGAAAACACATCTGATAGGTAAGCATTGATTTGATTCCTCATCTAACTGATTCTGTGGTCCTGGGTATATTGTTGAATCCATAGAGTCCAGAAGCACCATAAGTATCACGAAATTGAAGCCCTGAAATCTGGTTCGTGAATTGTCTTGTGTGCTCTTCCCCATCAAGTGGTTTCACTCCAAGTGGTGGAAGTGGGCCCAAATGGGGACATTTTTGTTCTCTGAGCCTGTCTGGCATCTATCACCATATGCTTTCTCTATTGAATCTCTTCTTTCCTTGCCCAATAAACCTTAATGGTATTTTGGCTCATGTGATGGTTGATGGCAGCCCTGCTTTTATTTATTTTTTTAATTTAATATTTTTCTTTAAACTTTTAAATTTATTTTTGGCTGCACTGGGTCTTTACTGCTGCACATGGGCTTTCTTTAGTTGGGGTGGGTAGGGACCACTCTCTATTGTAGTGTGAAGGTGTCTCATCATGATTTCTTGCATTACAGAGATCAGGCTCTAGGGTGAGCGGGCTTTGGTAGTTGTGGCACGTGGGCTTAGGTGCTCCGTGGCATATGGAATTTTCTTGGACCAGGGATCAAGCCTGTGTCCCCAGTACTGGCAGGCAGAAGCTCAACAACTGGGCCACTAGGGGAGTTCAACCCTGCTTTTACTTCTCCATTATTAGGGCAAGGGGGCTAAGGTTCTGGGAGAGGAGAAGCCAGAATGGCAGCAGAGCCAAATTCCCAAGTTCCCCCAGTTTATGAGTCTGCATGTACATAAAATAGGTGCTCATGTACACATAGGAAACCCCCTATATAAGTGGACAACGGAGTACACGCATGTCCACACCATCGCTCCACGTGTCTGCACACACACTAATGGCCAGGAGAAATGTACTCAGCACATTTCATCATACATCACAGATTGAGGGAGGCCATTCAGGAGAAAGAAAGGGAAGATTATGAGGCAAAAGAGAAATGAAACCTAAAGGTCCCACCCTGTCAGCATTAACTAGAGTATAAGAAATGGAATTCGGACAGACAGACAGACTCCTGACATCTGCAAACAGCCAAAATGTCCAAAGGGCCTCTGATTCTCTGGCTGGTGATTGAACTTGGGCGGCTTTGTCTGAGTAAGTGTTCTCATTCCTTCCATCCAGAGTCCCTGTGATGGATTCCCATGGCTGATCTATAAAACAGAAATTCATTGCATTCCTGCATCCACTCAGCTTCTCTTCTTGGCAGGTCTCTCTCCCTATCTGTGACACAGGGTTTATCCTGAGATTGCTTTGAATGTTTTAGGGTGGGAGTATTTATGTTAATACCAGAAATGGCAATTTAAGAAGAAATATAGATAAGGGATGGGATAACATTATCCTCCATGGGATAACATGGGGAAAAGAAACATTCTTTACAGGCGTTACTAGCACAGTAAGCTCCAGGGGAATTTGTTCTGCTAAGAGCTATTATTATAAATCTTATTTTATCTTTATTTTTAGGATTTTTTAATTTGCTTCTTGGCTTATTTTATTTTGCGGGGGGTAAGATGTCCTGATAAGATTTACATTTTCCACACATCGTCCCCAGCTTTTTGGACAATGCAAATATACACACTCAGTGTGGATTGGTACAGACACTCACATCCTGAGTTATAGGACAGGATGCTGTGGGCTGAGTTGAAGTCACATCTTGGTTATTATCCTTTGACACTAAATACTATGGCCCTTTCATGTAAGAAAGGAGGGACCTGGATAAGACCAGTTTTCACAATCTATGACTCTAGGACTAGACAACATCTAATGTCCCTTGCAGTTTAAACAGTTCCTAGTTTCCGCACATGAATCTTTCAGATGTGCTGCATAAGAAAACACCTGTATTTCAAGAAAAAAAAAAGCATTTGTCCTACTGTTCTTTGCTTATTATTTTCCTCTATAACTTCATGCATTCTCAGGTCTCCACCTAAATCAGGCTTTTTCTGACCACCGGTAGCCTCCAAACTGATTTCAGTGAGTCTGCCATGAGTTCCTGTCCTCTCTGAAGTCTCTCCATTAGAGAATTTATTACCCTGACCCTACAGTGGTTGTTCATTTAACCACCTCTCTCTCCAGATATATTGTGGGAGTTAATGGAATGAAAGCAGCTCCCGTCACCTTATCACTGTTTTTGCCTGGTCTTATCTTGTCCTGAGGACTTGTCCAGTGTGGAGGGTTTGGTGCTGGTTGCTATGGCCACCTTTCCAGCTACTGGCTGGACCTGAGTGTGAGCTTCTCCAACCCTACTTGAAGAAGATATTGCCTGGTGGATGATTTCTTTTGTTTTTTCTATTTGTGCCTTTTCTAAACTGACCCTTTAGAAGACACTGACTACTTGGACTCATTAATGATCAGAGCTGAATCGCTCTTCAGAGATGCCAGATCAAACCCTTCACTCTGTCAATGATGCAACTGAGATCCAGGTTGGGGATACACCTTGGATAAGGCCACCAGCTAGAGAAGGAACCCAGCTGGTGCCAGAACCTAGGTTGTACCCACCATTCTGGGTAATTGCTGAAAAAAGAAATTGATTTAATTTCTTTGCTCCAGGATAATTTTGCAGCTGGAAAGAACAGTCTCTTTCCTATTTCTACATTCTGATATGCTTGGTGATTTGTCTTAACAGCTTATTTGTTTCATGTGGCCTTTAATGCTCCACCTCATGTGGACCTGAGAACTATTTTTGAGGCGAGCATGATCTCTCCCCTTTGCTGCATGAAGATAATGAGGTCAGGATTATTGTGGTTTTCCTCCAGAGAGCACAAAAGCAGTAACTGGCAGAATGAGGTTTTCATTGTAAGCATAATGGGTGTTTTTCTGCCATGCCTGCTTCCTGTTTTTAATATTAATTTTTAACAAATAAGTAATACAGAAATACCCTTGGTGAAACAATTAAATTGCTATAAAGCTAATATCCCCTTTGACACTACTACCCTCAACCCCAGTCCCTGATCGAGGCAATGCTGACTCAGTGAGTTGGATGTGTCCCGTCAGCCACTTTTCTATACATTTACTTTCATGTCTCTGTGCCTGCAAATCCTGCAAACGGTTTGTTTTTTTTTTTTTAATGGTTTTGTATTTTAAATGTCATTTTGAAATTTCCACTTTTTGTGAATTAAGCAGCCTTGGAGTTTTCACACCATTAGTTATAAACCTGTCTCATTCTCATTCTATTAATCTTGTACGTGTGGCTCAACAGAAGGACTGCACCATAGGTTAGCCGCTACCCACATACACATGTTCATTCCATCACACACATATGACGTGGCAGTAAACATTTTCAAATTGGCTTCCTTGTGCGTGTGTGTTTTTCTGCAGCAGAAAACACACCATGAAATTTTTAAGGCTTAGTTCCATTTGAGTGTTAACCAAAACTGAAAAATTGCCCCAGAGTGTGGCTATACCAATCACATCCCATTTCACTCCAGGTTACTCCAGTCATTTGCTTGATCCCTGACTGGGCAACGCTTGATATTATCAGCATTCTAAATTTTTGCCAGTCTGATAGAGGAAATTTACTGGCCACTCATATTTCCTTATCTGTCTATGAATTGCCTGTTTTGTCCTTTTCCAATTTGTTTCTATCTGGAAAAGGCTTTCCTTAGTGAATATGGGGTGCCTCCTTCTGTACTGTGATAATTGGGAAAATAAACTGTTGAATCTCCAGTGGAAATAATTCTATCACATATTTTTAAAATTAATTTACCAACTAGTTCTGAGAAGCTCATATTTTAGAAATTATTGGGTTTGGGTGCACATGTTCTGCACTGCTGTGACAGTTGAGGAGGATGACAATTATTCCCTGCCCCCGCCCCCACCTCCCACCCCCCTGGCTTCATGGGGTGGGGCAAAAGGGGTTCTACAGCATTTAAAACGTGTGGAACATCTCCACTGTGGCAAGGTGAAGAGACGACAGGTTCAGAGAAGGTCCCAGGCAGGTCTGAATTTACAACGGCCTTTCATCCTGAGAGCAAACTTTGGAAAACCCAGCATGCACATCCTTTGGCTTTCTGCCTGGGCCATTCTTAGGACTCATGGTCATCTCCTCTCAGAAGAGGGTAGCTGGAAGTTGCTGACTGCTTTGCCAGGGAGGAACACAGAGTTGTTGGCCATGTCTTACACAATTTAGCCATCGGGGTTAGCAGAGTTAGGGAATGGAGAGTCTTAAAGGAGGGCACCTTGAAGAAAACAAGGAGCAGAGATCAAGGTCCCAAGAAGGAGCAGGCTGCCATCCTAGAGATCTGGAGCTCTGGCCTCCCTGGCTCTCCCTTCCATAGCTTGGTTTGATTGAGAACAATCACTGACGCTCAGTTAAACCAGAGGGCTTCGTATTTGCAGCAGTGGAAAAGTTTCATAGATTCTTACAGATGGAAGTTATTTTAGAAAAGGCACAGAGTGAGTGTGCAGTGACCTTGGTTGTCAATTGACCTTGACCTTTGTTGTATATTACCATGGGCCTCAGTCTTGAGATTCTGACTCAGGGTTGGGCAAGATAACAGGTATTTTTAACAAGCTCCACAGGCCATGCTGATGATCAGTTGAAATTGGGAAGCACAGATATTGCATTTTTAAATGGTGATATATTCCATTGCATATAGTTAACACAATCAACCTAATCTCCCAGCATGTTTAAGTCACAGCTGCCATTCTAAAGAATGCCTATGATTCCTCTCCAGTTCTAACTTAAAAATCTACAAACTTCCACCTAATTTCATATTCTCTAACGACAAACAAATGGTCTAGAGCAATTAATTTCTGAGCACTCCAGGAGATAGTGAAGGACAAGAAAGCCTGGCGTGCTGCAGTCCATGGGGTCACAGAGAGTTGAACACAACTTAGTTACCAGACAACAACAGCCTGTCTCCCTGTCATAGTACACTCTGGGGTAGACACAGAGGGAGACCCACTGGAGGCATTCATGTCAGTGCTACATGATCACTGCCTATTGACAGACACTGGGGAGAATGTTACTTACACCTGTTTATATGAGAGTGCAGTTAGATTAAAGGGTCAGGATTTTCCACTGGAGAATTTGTTTTATTGACTGGTACTCAAGGTCAGAAAATCTGAAAATTAGCAAATTAATCAGCAAATCTGCAGCAGAGATGGGTTCAGACTCAGGTAGTCAGCTGTTAGCACTTGAGGGATAGCAGAGTGTGAAGTTAGGAGCTTAGTGGCAGCAAAGGACAGGCCAGAATTTGGGCTAAAGAAACATATACAGTACAACCCGCTTCATCTTCCTGGAAGCATCTGCATGCATGATGTCTGTGGAGCATATCTGAGAGATTTCAATACCTCACAACTTAATTTCCTCATCTTTCCTTACAGCTCCAGCAGCATCACAGGCTGTCGTGAGAGCATTTTTGGGTCAGCCCGTGACTTTGCCCTGTACATACTCATCCTGGTCTCCGCATAGTAATAGCATGTGTTGGGGCAAAGGCCAGTGTCCCAACTCCAAGTGCAATGACGAGCTTCTCTACACCGATGGGACAAGGGTGGTCTCGAGCAAGTCACCAAAATACCAACTTCGGGGGAATATCCAGAAAGGGGATGTCTCCTTGACCATCATCAACACCAACGAAAATGACCAGAGCGTGTACTGCTGCCGCATAGAGGTGCCTGGCTGGTTCAATGATGTGAAGAGAAACATCCGCCTGGATCTGAGGAGAGGTGAGCACGCACAAGCTATGTCTGTGGGTGGAGGAGTTCGTGTTGGGTCATGGAGTCAGATGGTGGTGGCAGAGAGACTGAAGCTGCTTAAGGAATGAGTGGACAGATTAAACCTGAGACGTGTCTGTGTCTAGAGCAGCCATAGTCTGGAACAATTGCCTGTGGGAGCTGAGGAACCCACAGAAATGGATGAAAGGGTGGAGGGTGAGGAGTAGGGGGTGGGGAAAGGAACCAGTGAAATTCAAGGTCAATATGAAGAAGGCAGCTGCTTCTTGCCTAGGGAACTGAAGAAATCTGGGCTCAGGGCTTTCAGATCTGCCAGGTTTTATGTGAACTGTATTGATTTTTGCATCTTGGCAAAGATTACAAAATTTTTGCAAACACTGGGTGAACAAAATAAAATGTTTTGTTCATGTATGAGCTTCAACCATAAACTAACAGTGGGCTACTTCCAGTGAGGGGAAAGGGCAGGAGATTTGGAGACAATCATAAATAACAGTTTTCAGGTGGTCTTTCCTTTTGCTACTATCAGCTGCTTTTGGTGAAATTTGCAATATGGCAGAACTCCTAAAGATTTGAGCTGCATGCATGCATGCAGGGTCTATGGTTGAATTATGTAAATAATAATCACCATTCCTGCTAGTCTGGAATGGAGCCACTTAAAGTCAGCTCTGTGCTCAGCCTGCACCAAGGTCCAAGGATTCTTGGGCTCTGTTCTTAACTGGACTGGCATCTCAGAAGGCAAGGTCTCACTGCTGCTGCTGCTGCTGCTGCTGCTGCTAAATCGCTTCTGTCATGTCCGACTCTGTGCAACCCCATAGACAGCAGCCCACCAGGCTCCCCCGTCCCTGGGATTCTCCAGGCAAGAACACTGGAGTGGGTTGCCATTTCCTTCTCCAATGCATGAAAGTGGAAAGTGAAAGTGAAGTCGCTCAGTCGTGTCCGACTCTTAGCGACCCCATGGACTGCAGCCTACCAGGTTCCTCCGTCCATGGGATTTTCCAGGCAAGAGTACTGGAGTGGGGTGCCATTGCCGTCTCCAAGGTCTCACTAGCCGTATGCATAAGAAGCTTCTCAGGTGACTCTCATGGGCTCTAAAATTTGAGAAGAACTGATGTGGATGCTTCTAGTTAGAGAACTTTGATAAGCATTAGTGTATTTTTCTCCCAAAGCAACTTTGTGAGATAGAAGGTACTATTTGGATTTGTTGAAGAGAAATGATGCCAATCCAAGTCTTTGCTTTTCAAACCTGATATAACCAGCTATTAATATTATTTTATAAAATACTGGTTGACCTCAATACTCTATGACATCATTTCTCAGCTCACTTGAAACTAATGATGTCTTTCTGATCCATTAGAGTTAATGGAAATTTGGCATATTTAAGAAAGGGTGGTATGTGTAAAATATCTGTTGCTAATGAACCCAAATTCAGATGTTTAGGGGTGAGCAGTTTTGGCATGAATCAGTCTTTACACTCCTTGAAATTGTTTGTTTTAGATCTTGATTTTTATTGTGGAAAGAACACCTAGAATAAGGTCTATTTCCTTCACAGATTTTCAAGTGTACAATAAACAATTGTTAACTTGGGTACAATGTGTGCAGCAAATTTCTAGAGCTTATCCATCTTGCTTGACTGAAATGTTATGCTTGGGTTTCCTTTTGATACAACCATTTATGCCACATTTTTGCAACATCTACTAGGTAGATCTACTGTGGATCTACTAGGGACATCTACTAATACCATGATAAGTATTAGATTTGTAGAAGAGAACAACATAAATTCCAGCTTTTCACTTGTGGAGATTACAGTGTACTAGGAGAAGCAGACATTATATAACAATCAACAAATAAATGTGTCTTTAGGAAATGCTACAAAATCTGTGGTCAAGTATGAGTGTGCAGAAAACACTGTTATTGTAGACTGCGGATGACCTCTTTGCAGAAGCAACCTTTTAGCTGAGACATGAGGTTTAAAGAGGAGTCAGTCTAAGGAAGAGAGGGACTAGGAAGCAGTCAGTACAAAGTTCCTCCAGAAGGAAGGTCAGTAATATAGTTTAAGAACTGAAGAAAGGCCCGTGGGCAAGGGAATGTGAGAATAGAGTGGAGGCATGGGGTTGAAAAGAAAGATCCAGATCAAGTGGGACCCTGTGCGTGGGCTTAGGGATTGGATCTTCACCAGAAGGGCAAGGAGAACCCAGCTAAAACAAAGTTTTATGTTGGGGACTGACATAATTTGGTTTGTCACTGTCAAAGATTACTCTAGCTGGGGTGTAAAAACAGGTTGGAAAGGCCACACGTAGAGTTTAGAATCCCAGTTTTCCTAGGCATTTTGATGGTCCAGGCTCCTGGACCAGGTGAGGCTGTAGAAACACAGACAAGGGGATGGATGCCAGCAATACCTGTGGGCGTTTCCCTCTTTCTCTGTCTCCACTTGGTACCAGACATATCGTGTATTGGTTACAGCCCCCACAACTACACGCTTGACAACCACCCGCCGCCCAACCACCACCACCTCCACCACCGCGGCCATAACAACCTCCACCACCACCACCACCGCGGCCATAACAACAGCCACCCGCCGCCCAACCTCCACCGCCACCGCCACCGCCACCGCCGCCACGACCACAGCCTCAGCCGCGCTTCCGACGGCAGCCGCGAGCCCCTCCGACCGCACGCCCGCACCCCCCGCTGCAGATGGGAACCACGGCTGCGCTCCCAGCCGCGGCCTCCGGCTGCCCTCTGGCAACGCTGAGCCTGCATCCTGAGGTGCTCCCCGAGCCTTCCACCGAGGGCCCCGTCCTCACGGCAGGTAGCTGGCTCGCCTGGCCCTCTTCCCCTTCTGCTGCTCAGCTGTGCCTTGGATCCCTTGGCAGAGGTTCTCCCCACTGGATGGGCCAGCCCAGCAACTTGCTCTAGAGTCTGTGAGTGTGTGTGTGTGCGTGTGTGTCAGGGCTGGGCACCACAGACTGGGCAGTTTAAACAACCAAGTTTACCTCTCACAATTCTAGAGGCTAGAAGTCTGAGACTAAGGGGTCAGCAGGGCTGGTTTCTTCCGAGCCTTTCTTCTTGATGGCTGTCTTCTCGCTTTGCACTCACATCCTCTTTCTCCTTTGTGTATCTGTGCCCTGATCTCCTCTTTAGGTGAGAACATCAGTCATATTTGAGTAGGGCTGTCCATATAGGATCACTTTTACTTGTTTAATGGCTCTGTCTCCAAATACAGTCATGTTCTGAGTTACTGGAGATTAGGGCTTTAAATATTAATTTACAAGCAGGGGTGGGAGTGAGGTGGAGGTCAGAATTCATCCCATAATTCTGAGTGTGCGTGTAGGGGGAGGGGTGTGGTTTCATTAAATTGTTCCTTTTCATTGTTTTATGGTTTCCTTTTTTGTTCCTATTTTTTTTTCTTTGTGTTTTTGAAAAATCATCATTTTTAGTTCTCAACTTGACCTCCTAGGAGTACAGATACTTAGTAAAGAACCAGGAAATGTCACCCTGGGTCAGACACCAGTTCCATCCTGCCAGGGCTCAACTGTCTACTTAGGCATTAGAGGAAAGACCTCCATATGCCTTAAAATATCCCTTGATGGTGAACTTCCTTCCTTCCTTTCTTTCTCTCTTCCGTCCCGTCCTCCTCTCTTTCTCCCTTTCTCTTCCTCCCTCCCACCCCCTCTTGAATCCTTCTTGATCCTACACCTTGGAACTCTATTAATTATGGGCCCTTGTCAAAGCTCTCACAATGTTTCAAACTCCAATACTGGGGTAAAAATATTAGAAAACAATCATGAGATATATCGAAGGCTTAGGCATTTCAACTGCCTCAATAAAGCCTGGATTAATTTAAACAACTTTACAGTAATGAATTGGCTAATTCCATTACACTGTGAGTACTGACCTAAGGTCCATGAACCCTAAGCAAATTTGTATGTTTTATTCCTTTAGTCCTTAAAATAATCATCTTCAAATACAACATTTACAGTTCCTTTAGATTCTAAAAATTACTTATAATCCTTGAAAAAAAAAAAAAAACAACTTAAAATATATATGTGTTAGTCGCCCAGTCACGTTTGACTCTTTGCAATCCCATAGACTGTAGTCCACCAGGCTTCTCTGTCTATGTAATTGTCCAGGCAAGAATACTGGAGTGGGTAGCCGATATGTCCCTTCTCTAGGGGATATTTCTGACCCAGGTCTCCTGCATCGTAGGCAGATTCCTTGCCATCTGAGCCAGCAGGAAGGCCTCAAAATATACATAGGGATTGGGGGCCATTTTTATAGTTGTCTTTGTACTTGCCTAAAATAAACATAGAAAACTACAAAGACAGCTGTAAAAATTGCTTGGCACAAGCACCAACTTTTAGCTGCCTTTTATCAAACTTTTTTTCTCTTCCAGAACCAGAGCCTACCCTGCTCCCCAGGACCTCTCAGAGAAGCACTGAGGCAACTTCTCACCGCAGCACTGCCTTCTTCACATCCAAGGGTATGTGTGTGTGGTTCTCTTCTTCTTCCCTTGCCCCTTCGGTTGAGGGGAAACACTGAACAGAGTGTCACGGAGTCCAGTGACTAGAGATGACTTTTGGGTCCTGTGAGCCATGAAGCCCTCCTGGGACACACTGGTGTCAAGACTGCATTTGTGGCTTGTTCCTTGCTATGGATTTTAGAGAGTAAGGGATACCATTGACCTTGATTCTTTGGTTCAGTACTCTAGATCATCTCTAGAATACTTGCCTGTCCACTCTAGGCTGGGTGGAGCTCTGCTATCTCATCCTATTTCCAAACACACTGATCTTCTTCCTTGAAGCCCCAGAGGGTTTACTCGACCCCTGGCTCTGTATAGTGAAAGAAGTGTTCTTTTGTCCATTTGTCCTTTCTTCCTCCTGCTTGACTTCTTTAGATATTTATTAATATTAGGGCCCAGGGACAGAAAAAGGGCTCCTCGGATGTCTCAGTGGTAAAGAATCCACCTGCCAAGCAAGAGATGTGGGTTTGATTCCTGGGTCAAGAAGATTCCCCTGGAGAAGGAAATGGCAACCCACTTCAATATTCTTGTCTGGAAATCCCACAGACAGAGAAGCCTGGTGGGCTATAGTCCATGAGGTCGCCAAGAGTCAGACACAGTTTAGAGACTAACAGCCACAGCAACAGCAGCAAGGGCAGAGAATACCCTAAAATTAATTCACAGCCTTGGAGGTGCTAGAAGGGATTGCTTGGGCTTGATTATCAGCTGCACTACTTTTTCCTGGGGGTCTCTGGCCTTTGTTGTATAACCTCATGCATATAAAAATGTAGAAAAGTGTCTGGCTAGCTGGTAAGCATGCAAAAGGTGGCTGTTATCTTAGTAGGTAACAGGGAGGATTCTTTACCACTGATTCACTTTTTCTTAGCCCTAAGGTGAATCATTATGTTCATGAACAGCATGAAGTCTAAGCAGTAAAATCATTTCAAATTTCAAGCACCTAAATATGGATGAGGACTTCTCTGTGAACCCAGGAAAACTGGGGGAAAAGTATACCCTTCTCTGGTAATCATCACATTTTCCTTTCTTTGAGATTTTTACAGTAGCTATTTCTTGGTCCCAGGGTTGGATGGTGGGGGAGTGAGAATGAGGGACTTTTAGGAGCATTTGTTCTCTTACTGTATCTCTCTGTTTAATAAACCAGCTCAAGCTTCACAGTCCAGAGCAAGCTGGCCTTTCCAGCAAATCAAAGGCTTCTCAGAGGGAAAAGTGGTTGGAGATGAGATTTTATATCTTTATCTTGGTACTCCATTTGGATACATAGAAATATGTAGCATGGTTCTTGGTAAAGGCCTTTCAAATCTGTCATTCATTAAACATGGCTTACCAGGTTACTTTTCTGCCTAGAACATATCAAAATGATGAAGTCTTGACCTCTGTCCTTAAAGGAGTGGGAGAGACGAGCTTATGTGGACAAGCTTATCCAGTGGGCTTTGTTTTGGGGTAAAGAAGTATGAAGAGGTGCCCTGGGGACCCCAATAAGGGAGAGAAGGATTCTAACTGGGGAAGGAGAGCCAGGATGATTTCTCTCAAAGATCCTTGAATTGGTTCTTCATGGATGAGAACATTTCATTGAGCAGAGTGAACAGGCAGGGATAACAGTCTGAGCAGAGATAGGGGGACTTATAGGAGCATGGAATCTCTGATTAAGAGTCTAGTTTAATCTGATGGAGACTGGAAGCTAGGAGTAGCCTAGGTTGTGAAAGGACTGATGAATGGGCTGAAGAATTCAGATTTTACTCCAGGGTCCCAAGGAACCATTCATGTGTTTGGAGTAGAGAATGGCATTTTCAGCTCTGTTTTGGGAAACCTTGCTCGTAAAAAGTTTTAGATGTACAAGAGGGGAGTAAATCTGAAGGCAGAGAATTTCCCCAGGAGGCTCCTGCTGTTATTCAGACAGGAAGGAGTGTCTCAACTAGAATAACAGCAGCAGTAACAGTAGAGAAGGGACAGTCAGAGCCACTGGGACTTGGAATTGAGAGGACTTGGTGGCTGGAGTAAAGAGGAAGGATGACTGAGTCTCTGTACTTAGGAGACTAGCTGATGTGACGGGTTCACTGGTAAAGAAACCTCAGGAGGAAGAGTGAAAATTATTTTGGTGATCTTGAGTTTGAAGTGTCCCTGGGAGATATCTAACAGGAAGTTGGAAATGTGGGTTTGGGCAACCTATAGATGCCTTGGTGGGGATTGGTGTCTGATGGCTGGTACCTTCCTCTGGTTAAATATCATTACTGTGATGATACAGTGTAAGTGCTGAATAGGGACTTGCCACTATACCAAAGCTTTCAGACATACTATCTCATAGGGGAGAGTTCAGGATTGTCGATATAATTTTTGAAGTCATTAATAACAAATGACAGTTACTGAGTGCTTTTAGGAAAAGGCTGGGCTTGATGCCGTCAGTGCATTATCTCATAGTCAGACATTGTCCAGAAATGTGAGGAAGATTGTACTGTTACATTTGTTATAAAGGAGAAGAAATTGAGGTGTGGATAGCTTAAGACATTTGTCAGAGTTTGAATTCCAGGTCTCCTGGCTGTTGAAACTAAGCTCTTAAACCCTTCATCTATTGTCTCATCAGCAGAGGGGATAACTGAAGATCCTTTGGCATTGTCTGAATGCCCTACAGGAATGGAAGGATGAAGGCAGACGCCCCACCTCCTTACAGGAGCAAGTACCTTGAGAGAGGATGTAGTGAAGGCAGAAAAGCCAGCTGAGGACGCAGAGAGAGCCAGCAAAGGTAGAAAGGGGTCCAGGAGACAAGGGCTATGGAGTGTGTAAGTAAATGTGAGGGGATTCTAAATGCTGGTTAGTAGCAAGAGGTGTTTAGACGGTGACCTTGAACTATGGCTGGAAGACCATTAAGGAAACAGGGGAAGCGGTGGGTGGACACCCTAAAGTCCAATGCTGAGCAACTGTCAGAGAAGAAATGTCAGATGTTCTTTCAAGGAGTTGGAGGGTGACTGTTTAGAGAGGAGGCAGGGTGAGGGAGAAGGCTTGTCCTGGTAGAGGAGAAAGGAGGCAGTCAAAAATGGGAGAGGCTCGGTTTGCGTCTTGATGTAGAGATAGGAGACAAGGGAGTAAGGCTGGTATAAATGAAAGGGGAAGCACAATCAGATCTCACGTCGACCTCCCAAGGAGGTAGGAGAAGACTGGGGGAATCTTGAACTTTGGGCTCATCCAGCCCATCTATACCAGGCCAGGCCATGGGCTGGAACCACAGGGAACTTATTCAAAATATAGATGGCCCTACTCTGTCCAAGACTTGCAGAGCAAAGTAAGTCAGAAAGAGAAAAACAAATATTGTCTACTAACCCATACACATGGAATCTAGAAAAATAGTACTGATGAACCTATTTGCAGGGCAGGAATAGAGACACAGACATAGAGATTGGGCTTGCAGACACAATGGGGTCCGAGAGGGTGGGATGAATTGAGGAGGTAGCATTGACATATATATACTACCATGTGTAAAATATGTAACTAGTGGGAAGCTGCTGCATAGCACGGGGAGCCCAGCCTGGCGCTCTGTGATGACCTAGAAGAGGAGGATGGAAAGCGGGGGAGGCTCAGAAGGGAGGAGATACAGGGGGGATGAGAAGAGGGGGGAGGCTCAGAAGAGAGGAAATACATATATATATATATAATGTGACTGGCTCACATTGTTGTAATGCAGAAACCAACACAACTCTGTAAAGCTATTATGCTCCCATTAAAGACAAAGCAAGCCAGAAAAACAAAAGACTTGCAGAGTGAGGACCTCTAAGGGTCCAGGGGTAGGTCCAAGGACCTGAAGCCCAGCCCTGGCCCAGAGAGCAGATAGGAACTGCTGGTGTGGTAGACTCTTTGTCCTGCACAGAAGGAAACAGGCACAGAGGCACAAAAGGATCAAATAGAAGACGAAGTAGGTCATATGTAGGACTCTCTTCTGGCTCCTGAATCAGAGCTGTCCCGCCTTCGCTGCACTATTTCCCTGAAGCCAAAATTGAGCCCTGTCAGAACTTGACACTGTCTGGGCCCTCAGTTTATCAAGGACAGAAAGGACTTGTGGGAGGAATTGGCTGCACGTTCAGCAGAAGGAAGAAAAGAAGACAGGGGGTGAAGCGAAGCTCATTTCAACTCACAAATACCAGTGTCGAGAGGGAGGCAATGGGATGCAGCTGATTTCAAAGGCAACATGTTTTGTGAGGCATTAGCCGATTTGTTTTCTCTCTCAGGCCCAGTGCTGTTCCTGCGCTGGAATCAGTTGGGAGGCCGGCAGTCTGGGGATAAAGGAAAAAGGACAAAAAGTGGATTCTCAGGATGCTTCTCTCAATAGGGTTACATTCTACCAACCATACAAATGGTTTTTTCTTTCATTAATAAACTTGGAACTGAATCGCAAGTTGTAGCATGTAACAGTTTGCCTTTAGAAAGGTCAACCAAATAAGAGGAAAGAAAGTTGCCAAGCTTTAGGAGAGGCGTGTCTGTGGTAAGGCAATCAGAGAGTGAACATGAAATTACATACCAGCCACTGGAACTAGAACTTGAAGCTGGCTCTAAGAGGGTCCTCACCCATGGTTAGCCAGGTGAGCTGGGTGATCACTGCAGACCACAGTGTCCCTCGGACCCCAAGTCAGGCACTGGAGACATCTGTGGTTTCACAGGAGGGTGGGATCAGTGGATAAGCCACAGCGAGCTCTGTGAAGAGGTGAGGAATCCTTTCTCCCACTGTGAACAAGTCAATGAACAAAGGTGCCAAGGCCCCTTGGCGAGAACCTCCCCACACTTGTGGAATCTTAACTCCTGTGATACCCAGAAGCAGAAAAGGAGAATGGGAGTGGAATTTGTAATCAGACTCCATTGTTCTACCTTTAGTAGCACTGGGCACTAGCTTTGCAGCTTTGGGCAAACTACAAGACCTCTCTGGGCTTCAGTTTCCTTCTCTTTCAATAATTCTGCCCGTTTACTTACCTCACAGATTCATTTTGAAGTCCAAAGATGAAAATAAATGCGAAAGTGCTTTGTGCATTTTCAACTACTTCCCTTACTGTATCAGCAGCAGCAGCAATATCCATAATAATAATTTTTAGAATCTCTTTCCAGAAACTGCACCCATCTAGACAGCAGAGGGCTAGGGTTCCATTCCAACTGGACCACTTCCCACTGTGTCATGAAACAGCACGGTCGGTCACCCTCCAGCACTGATCTTTTCAGAGCAAGTGTGTGTGAGCTCTTGCTATATATTCCAAAGGCCACAGAACCCGGAGCACAAGAGCTTGGGCTCTGCAGGTGGAAAATCTCGGCTCTGAAGTTTGCTTTCTGCCTTCCTAGCTCCGTCAGTTGAGCCAGTCGTCTGACATCTCGAGGCCACAGGCCTCCCGCTGTGAGATGAGGACAGTCATGGTGCCTAGCACAGAACACTCTGAGATCAACTGTGGGAAACATACTGTGCTGGGCATGAAGTGAGCACTTGGTACCTGGCATCCACTTATTACTGTTGTTGCTAATAATCCAGAGGGCTCTCTGTGAAATGTGCACCTTGCCGCACCCGCAGTGAAGATTTATTGATCAGCTGGTGGGGGCAGAGCAGGGACAGGCAGTGCCCTACAGAGCGGGAAGAGTAGGGACGACGTCTTGTCTGTTTCACCGAGACGTGCAGATACCAGCGCGTGAGGGCAGTAGCCTGAGGTGGTGACTCTGCGCTCTCCCAAGGATGAGGGTGTTTGTGTTGCTGGGGCATCCTTGGAGGCAGTGGAAGTCTGAGGCACAGTTTGGAACTGAGTGACTCTTAAACAATGATGTTCTAGAATCTCTGGTGTCCTGTTACCTCACTTGTGTGAAATGCGAAGTCATCGTTTCTCCCCTTCATGAGCCACTTTGGGCACTGATGCTTAATTTGCTCTCTGTTTCCTTTCAAAATTAAGTGGATCCTACCGAATTTTGCCCTTGGAGGTAAGGGAACGCCAGATTCACGTAGGTGATGCTCTGTTGATTGATTGAAGTTCATAGTACTCTTGTTGATCATTCAGAGGTCTCCCAGATTTAAAGAGAGTGTGTGCATTCAGTAAATGACTCTTTCTATTTTCAAACGTGTTTTGAAATTTCAGATCTGTCTTAGTGCTGCCAAGTGAGGTCAGAAAATATGGGTTCTGATCACTCACTTTCATTATTACTCATCACTGTGAAACCTTAAGCGAATGAATCTGTCTCTCTAGATTTAATTTTTTCTCTTGATTAAAACAAGGGAACCAGAGGAGATAATTTTGAATTTCTTTCAAATCTAAAATATTCAGACTTTGGGATCCTTTTGCTGTCCTTTGGATTTTTAAGGCCATACCACAACTAATCCACAAGGGGGCAGCATAAGCCAGCTGCTACCTATGAAAGGTAAGAAACTTCTCTGAAGCCTTGAAGTTGTCACTTTTAAAATTCGGCGGCTGCTGCTGCTGCTAACTCGCTTCAGTCCTGTCCGACTCTGTGTGACTCCATAGACGGTAGCCCACCAGGCTCCCCTGTCCCTGGGATTCTCCAGGCAAGAACACTGGAGTGGGTTGCCATTTCCTTCTCCAATGCTCGAAAGTGAAGTTGCTCAGTCGTGTCGGACTCTTAGCGACCCCACGGACTGCAGCCTACTAGGCTCCTCTGTCCGTGGGATTTTTCAGGCAAGAGTACTGGAGTGGGTTACCATTGCCTTCTCTTTTAAAATTCTAGGGTGTGTTAAGATTGTATCATGGAATTGAATTATTTCAGAGTTAAATTTGTTTTAAAAGTAGAGACAGATGAGTCCCAGTGTCTATGAATTCAGCAATGAGTCTGCACACGTAATATATGCACTGAGAAGATAGTGCCAGGTAATTTCTGGTGTGAAATTCAATGGTTAGAGTGTTCATGTTTTCAAATACGATTTTAATATGCCCTTATTCTTTTCTGTCAGAGTGGTTACCTTCATGATTTTTGAGTCATTCAGAGTTGAGTTCAGATTTCCTTTTATTGTCTGTGTTACCTCAGGTGGAGTGGGTTAAATGTTCAGCCTCAGTTTATACATCTGTGAAATGGGTTTTATAAGCATCAAAATGAAATAAGTTACATGAAGTGCTCATCCCTATGCTAGGCCTGCTAAGGTGTTCAGTAACTGATTCTGAGAGGAAGGTTTTAGGAATTTTGAATCACATTTCTACTAAAAGACTAGAAATAGGGGCAATTTTCAGAATGGATTCTTAAAAATTTTTCTAGCCTAAAAATTTAGTGTCATTCCAGAACTGCACAAAGAGTGCAGTTTTTGAGTAAAAGAGTGGGGTCTAGTCTACCCCCTCAGACATGAAACCACCTTGAAAGGAACTCTCTCAATCATCTTAGGGTCTGAAGGCTTTCAAAATTGTACTCAAAACCTCCTGGCATTCCCTGCTTCCACAGACATTGTTTCTGCGCTGGTAGATTCACTTACCAGTAGTCAGCAAACTTTTCTGTGAGTAGCCAGCTAGTATGTCTTCAGGCCTTACAAGCCGCCCTGCTGTTCTCTGCCGCAGCTACTTACCCCTCCCTGCCTTAGCAGCGCAGGAGCAGGTGGAGACAACACATTCGCAAATGATGCCTCTGGGCTTCCACGGCATCTTATCAGTGGACAATGAAATATAAATTGCCTGCAGTTTTCATGTGTTATGAGTTCTTCTTTTGATTTCTTCCCCCAACCATTAAAAATTTAAAAAGGATCCTTGACTCTGAGGCTGTGCAGAAACAGGTGGCAGGAGGATCTGGCTCTTAGGGCCACCCCTTGCAGGGCTCAGTCTAGACCGTCCAGGCAGTAGATGCATTTCTTAGAAAGGGCAGCTGCGAGTTTATGGAGGTTCATTTTCCAGCGTGTGCACTGAACATCACCCGCTACCCTACTAGATGAAAAGTCCTCTGAAGGGAAAGGCTGTTTTCATGCCATACTGGTAAAGTTTAAACTTTATTTTTCATGTTACAAAATAAATACATGCTCTCGTAAAAAGAAAAAGTTAAAACTATAAAATGGAAGTTTCTTGTTTTTCAAATACTTCCCCAATCCTCGCCCTAATGATTGAGATCAAGGGATAGTTACTGTCACAGTTTCTGCTATGTCTTCTCAGATAATTTTTTCCCCTTAACAACATAGTATAACAGCAATTAAAAAATTTTTTTTTCAAATTGTTTTCATAGTCATTCTCTCTCTATTCTTTTAAATTGTGCTTTAAAGTTCATTCAACATTTTTTTTCAATAAGTCTTTACTACCAGGCTACTACATATCATACATAGATTAGATTGGCTATATAAAATGGCTGTATTTAAGCCATTAAAAAAAAAAAAACTTTTTATTTTGAAATAATTTTGGACTCCCACAGACTTGTGGAAAACAGTACAGCGAGATCTATACATTCCTCCAGCTTCCCCTAGTGGTAAGATCTTACATTACAGTGAATTATCAAAAAGAAGAAATTTACATTGTTGCAGTATGATTAACTTGACTACAAATTCTACTTGGATTTAACCAGTTTTTATGTGCACCCATTATTATAAAAAACATTTTGACCTGTAAAAGCAACTGATATGTATATCCTATTTCATCTTTATATTCCTCAGTACTCAGATCTTGAGAGGTACCTTTTTTTACTAGTACCACAAACCCCTTCTTTGGCTGCAGGTGAATGGTTTCTAACAGCTATCTTCAAAGTTTCACTTAGACTGTCACTGTGGTCTGGCTTCAAATAAATGACACACACCCCAACAGTTTTCCCTTAACTAAGGCATTTTGCAGAGTTTCTAGTAATTAACACAAGATACACAAACTATTTTGAGCTTCCCTAGTAGCTTAGTAGTAAAGAATCCATCTGCCAATGCAGGACACAAGAGTTTGATCCCTGGGTTGGGAAGATCCCCTGGAGAAGGAAATGGTAACCCACTCCAATGTTCTTGCCTGGGAAATCCCATGGACAGAGGAGCCTGGCAGGCCACAGTCCATGGGGTCACAAAGAAGTCAGACACGACTGAGCGACTAAACAACACGGAACATTTTATAAAGATTTCACATTTGAGAAAATTTAGAAATCATTTAAAGTATTAATTTTAAAAATTGAATTGCCCACGATATTTCCACTCACAGTCAGATGTAGTTAGCCTTTTGGATTTCTTTTTAGGTTTCTTTAGGAAACAGGTATATATGTGTTTGTATATATATTTTGAAATATTTATGTATTCATTCCCTATACTAAGTATAGCTTTATATCCGTGAAAGAATTAGTATGTAATGATAATTTTCTCAGGTCATTCAGATACTTTGTAAAAAGTTATCCAGATATATAAAGGTTAAAGGGGACATAACAAAATCAGTTGGCGAAATAGCAGCATTTTCAGATGAATAAACTGTGGCTCGGAGAGAGAAAATATCTTGCCCAAGGTCACAGAGCCAGGAAGTCTAGGGGAAATATTTAGTGGTGGTAAAGTGTTAGGGAGGCTGATTGGCAGTCTCACTGTGCTCTGAGGTCTAGGGTTGATTTTTTAACAGAAATTCCATTTTATCAGAGTACCCATGCATACCCAGAACTCAAGAGCCTAAAATTAAACCAGCGAACCATACTAACTTACAGTGAGAATCTAGCTGCCAAGGGGACCCAATTTTGGTATTTTTTTGTGTAAATACATTCTCACCTTGTAGGAAAATCAGATATTAATCAGAAACATCGGTGAGTACCTTTGCCTTGGAAAAGCATGGTTAATTTTTAAGAATCTTTTGTTGTTGTTGTTACAATTTTACTAATTTAAGATAGACACTACACTTATGTGGCCACAAAGCATACAAAGAACTTGCAAATAAAAAGTAACTTTACTCTCACCCTTGCGCAGACCCACTGTTGTCTAGGAAGATCTTAGAGGCCAGTGTCTCTGTCTTAGTTTTCTATTGCTGTTATAAAAATTTACCAGAGGAGCCTGGTGGGCCACAGTCCATGGGGTGGCAAAGAGCTGGACACGACTGAGTGACTGAGCATGAGTGGCTTAAAACAGCACAGATTTTTTTTTTTTTACAGCTCTGGAGGTCAGAACCTAAAATCAAAATGTCAATTGGCTTCTGAATTCTCTAGGGGAGAATTTAATTCCTTGTCTTTTCCAGCTTTTAGATGACACTTTCTTTCTTTGGCTTTGGACCCATTCTTCCATCTATGTCAACAAAATAACACCTCCAAATCTTTCTCGCTGACCTTTTTTTCCCATCATCACGTAACCCACCTTTGGCATTTTGACCTTCCTCTTATAAGGATACTTGTGATTGTACTGGGGCCACCGGCTAACTCAGGATAATCTTCCTGCTCAAGGTCCTACACTTACTTGTATTGCAGAGTCTCTTTTGCCGTGTACATATCACAAATTTCAAAGATTAGAACATGATAACTTTGAGTGTCATTACTCTGCCTACCATAGTCTCCAAGCAACGCATTCTTTCCCTCTTGACCAGAATAACAGTGTATTACGAGCGGTAAAACATTTATTGACAGTTTGTTCAACCACACCTCCACCTAGCATGTACATGCTGAAATATATCCGTCCCGGATAAATGTTGCAAGGATTCAATTTAATTAAATATAAAGAGGAGCTCTCATTTTCCCCACTCCCAGTGGATGGCTTTGCACAGCCCAGGTGAGCACTGAGCCTTCTCTGGAGACCACTGTTCTGGACCATCCCTTTTCTATTTTGAATGCAAATCATTATACTGAGCATTCCTTCTTGACTCAGTGCAACATGCAGTTTACATGGTACAGTTGCGCTTGAACTCCACTGTAAAAGGTTGTTAAGAGCATAGATGTTGGTGTCCATCTGACAGGTTCAAATTCCAGCCCCACCACCTTCGACCTGTCTGACCTTGGTCACATTACTCAACCCTTGGAAGCTCAGTTTTTTCACTGGCAATGTGTGACAACGTCTTCCCTGCAGGGTTGTTCCTGATGATCAAATTTTCAGTGGAATGCTAGTAATAATATGATATTAGATTAATGCTCTTTTGAGCTTAAATGCCAGGCCTTTCAATTTCATTTAGTCTTCTCACATGTGCTCAACACTCACTTCCTGATTCCTTCTTAGGCTCTCTCATCCTTTGCATGTCAGTTCCCTTTCATTCTGCATCAGGTTCCCAGGGCTATGGTAATAGTATCACAAACCAAGTGGCTTAAAACAACGGAAATGTATTCACTCATAGTCTTGGAGGCCAGCAGTCTGAAATCCAGGCGTCAGCAGAGGCCTGTCCTCTCTGAATTCAGGCTCTAGAGGAGCATATGTCCTTGCCTCTTCCAGCTTCGGGTGCTGTAGGATTCCTTGATTTACGGCAGCATCACTCCCATCTCTGCTTCCATAGTCACATGACCTTCTCTGCCTCTGTCTCACTGTGTCCTCTTCTCTTCCTAGAAAGATACCAGCCATTGGTATCTTTGAGGGCCGCTCCTCAGTCTAGGATGGCTTCATCTGAAAATCCTTAACTACTTACATCTGAAAAGACCCTATTTCTAGATAAGGTTGCAAGGTGGTTGTTGAGGCAGTCAGGAGGTCTGCCCACTGTGTTCACAGTGCCATGTTATCTCTGCTCTTTCTTCCTAATGAACTCACTCTCTTCTGAAATGCCCCAGATCTGAAAATCTGGGCACTGCAAGCACAGTGGGCCAACCTGACCGTTTTCGTGGGTTGATAGCTGATTTTTACAGTCTCAAGACAAAGAAAGTTCCTGCTGGAAGGTTGGAGTTAGGTGATCGGTTGGGGCACTAAAGGGTGTTTACTGGAGTGTGCGTCTTTGCCTAACTGCAAGTCAGGAAGCTTGTTAGTGATGATCGGGGGGTGCTTTTGGCAACGGTTACAAAGGGGCTCAGTCAGTTTCAGAGGTCACCTGGGTTCTGGGCTCTGCTTCTATGGCCTTGCTGCAGTGCCTTGCACCTGTGGCCTGGGGCAGGACTCAACAAGATTTTGGGAGGTGTGGGGACAATATTCCACCTACTACAGGTGCCTCCTGACAGAACTGCTTTTCTGGCAAGTTCTGGGAGGCCCCTGCCTTCGCCTGAATGTGCTTGTGGAAGAATTCAGGGCCTTGACAGTGTAAAGCCAGCATAACACAGAAGACAAGAAACAGTTGCCTGCACCTGACTCCCACCCTTGCCGTTAGCATTGCTGCTGCTCACGAGGAAGAAAAGCCAACCATCGATGTGCATTTCTTGCTTTTTGGTGTGTAACGTTGCAGTCCTCTGAGGGCTTCCATTCGGGTTTCTGGCATTTTCAGAAGAAAGAGGGGGAAGAAAAGGAGAAAGAGAAGAAGAGAAAGTACTGTTTGATATCACTCAGCAGTGTTTGTCTCCATTTAGAAGACTCTAATTTAAAATGCAGATTAGCCCCAACAAAACTGACCCAGGCTGGCTTTTCTCTTTGATAGTTTGTTTTGGGCTTACCCATCACAAATGATTGTAATACAACAGGATTTTGTCAGACCAGGATAGGAATTTTGAATATTTACCTGAAATTTCCAGCTCTAGGGAATAATAGCTAGGAGAAAAACAACATTAATTAAGTTGTAGGATATGAAATCATGCTGAATTTCCCCCTCTGTTTTCTGTGCTTAGGCATTCTATAAGTTACTTTCCCTTGAAACATGCTCTCTTGTATCAAATTATAAACCTTACAAAATCTGTCCCATTTCTCCTATTGCCTTGAGTGTGAGGAAGCTTGGGGGAAACAGTGATCAATTTCAAGAATGCTTAGCCTGGATATTTGTTACATTCGGGCCTCCTCTATGTGTGGGTCTGTGTTCTGCTTCTATGGGACGTTTTTCTTGCACAGATGACTTTGCAGCCCTGCCTGACATTCTCCCCTGCCCTGGGACACTGCTCTCACTCCCTGCTCTCTGCCTGCTTCCTATTCCTTCTCCTCCACCTCC
The DNA here is from genome assembly GCA_917880005.1 of Nanger dama. Lineage (NCBI taxonomy): Eukaryota > Metazoa > Chordata > Mammalia > Artiodactyla > Bovidae > Nanger > Nanger dama. The sequence goes on from CAKJTW010000008.1 coordinate 37,767,242, forward strand.
TCTGACTTCCTCTTTCTGAACACGCAGCCTTTGGGTTTCTTGTACACTCTGAGGTTTTTATCTGCTCCCTGGATCCTGATGAGTCTCAAAGCAGTACCTCCAGCTCCAGCCTCTTCCCCAGTTTGATTCAGATTCAAATCCCTCAGCTGCTTATTATGCAAACAGTGTTTGCACTGCTCCTGGGGTACCTTCCATCAGTGACTCTAAATTTGAGCTCCTCACCTTTCTCCCCCTGCCTTGCACATCTGCTCTTCCCAGTCTGCTGACACTGGGTCAGGCAATGGCTCAGTGTCACGAGGAGGAATAAGCTTCAAGTTATCTGAGACTCATTTCAGTTCTGAGACTAACTCAGCTTTGAGTTATCTGAGACTTATCTCTTTCAGGAGATAGTGCAGGACAGGGAAGCCTGGGGTGCTGCAGTCCATGGGGTCACCAAGAGTTGGACACGACTTAGCTACTGAACAACAACAACCCTTCTCTAATGTGCTGTAAATTTCCTGAGGGTGGGGTCATGCCATATTCATCTCTGCATTCTTATAATACCCAGAACCATGCTTAGCACTTGATAGATTCTGTTTTCCTGGTTGAACTCAACTATGTGATAAATAAATGATTCCATGTCTCAGCTTAAATTTCACATTCTCAAGAATGTGACCCTCGAGAACAGGTCAGCCATCCTTATGGATATATCCCTCTGACATCTTATACTATTTCTGCCCAGTTTTGCACAATTACTTTTCTAGCTATTCACAGTATTTGTTTAAATTTGGTTGTTTGTACTAAGTTATAAGGGACTTACTAAAGAGCCTTTGCTGGTGGCTCAAAGGTAAAGAATCCACCTGCCAATGCAGGACACAAGGGTTCAATCCCTGGGTCAGGAATATCCCTTGGGGAAAGAAATGGCAACCCACTCCAGTATTCTTGACTGGAATTCCCATGAACAGAGGAGCCTGGTGGGCTGCAGTCCATAGGATCGCAAAAGAGTCAGACAAGACTTAGCAACTAAACAACAACTAAGCTGTAAATTCCATCGAGAAGGTCGATAGTGCGGCTAGAATAGTGCATGGCCCATTATAAGCGCTTAATAAAAATCTGTTAACCGACAGACTGAAATATTTTCTTTCAGGATAAAAGTCCTGAATTTACTACTGGTGATTAAAGAAAAATTAGATTCAATTGCCTGGTGACTAATTGCCTAATGGCTCACTCTACCCATCTATAAAATGGAGATGCTCCCGGGGGATAATATTAGACAGCAGATGAGCTTCAGATAGAAACATACCAAAACAAAAATGGATGAATAAATTATGCAAAAAGGAAAACCAGGATTAAAAGATTAAGCACATCAACTAAAATGTTTCAGGATGTAGCATTTTATTTTCCCATAGGAAATATAAGTGTTATTTTCTCTTTCTCCTCAGCACCTGAGACATCATTTCTTGTGCAAAATGAAGTCAAACCAGAACAGGTAAAAATTTGTGTGAAATATTTTGAAGCATATGACTTAGAGTTTTAAAATCCACAATGAGCGTTTGCAGAAATGGATTAGGGGAGCATATCTATCCAAGGGCAAAATGCATGACAACTGTTACGAAACAGTGGAGAATTTGTAGACACTCTTGGCAGAAATAACACTGATACCATCACTTCTATATGTATAGATGCTTTGAAAAGAAAAAAAAGAAATATATATATATGTATGTATGTATGTATAAACATTGAAACTATTATGTGGTCCCTCTGGTGGCCCAGGATTAGGGATATCCTACAGTATCAACACCTGTCACCAGCATTCCTCTTATTTTCTGAGCTTATCCGTCATTCATTTTTATTATTACAAAAGTGATTCAAACTGCTTCATGGGGAATCCTTCAGGCAGTATAAACAGCCTATAAAGGAAAAGTGAAAGTCTCATCCCTTTTTCCTTCTTCCCTTTCTCTCTCCTCAAAGAGAGGTGATCATGCTGCGTTTACTGCCTTGTAAGAGAAGGGACTGGAAGTTGAAGGGGTGCAGCCTGGCCTGGCCAATGGCACCTGGTGTAGCCCCCAGGGAACTGGATGCTGCCCATAGAGTGATGCTTCTCAGACTATTTGGTGTCAGGACCCCTTTATATTCCTAAAAATTAGAACTGAGAAATTAAAAACAATATGAATTCATCAAAAGGGATAACAAATATGTTAACGCAAATAATATTTTATGAAAAATAAGGACATTTTCCCAGGACTTCCCTGGTGGTAGAGACATTAAGACACTGTGCTTCCAATGCAGAGGGTGTAAGTTTGATCCTTGGTTGGGGAACTAAGATCCCACATGCTATGTGGTGTGGCCAAGAAAACAAAAACAAATAACCTAGTTTTTCCTAAATGAAAAAAAATATTAGTGAGGAAAGTGGCATTGTTTTACATTTTACAAGTCTTATTAATGTCTGGCCCAGTAAGGGATCTCATGTCCGCTTTCATATTACATCATCAGAGCCTCGACACCGTCACATCACAGACCATACAGTTGTAACCTCCGGGAAACTGCAATGCAGCTCTCATGAAAGAATGACAGTACAAATAGCAAATAACGTGTCCTGAAAATCATTTTGATCTCACGGAGGGATCCCCTGGCTATACTCTGAAAATCACTGCTGCAGAAAATTTGAAATCGAGTCCCACTTTCTCTTTTACCTGGTTACTTTTAGAAGTCTAAGTCAGCCAGAAGAACTGAACAGGGTAGGGTGAACTGGAAGGATTTAGGCGATGGCCGGCCAAGTGATTTGACAGTGGAGAGCAATCTGCCTGCTACTTAAGAGTTAGGAAAATTTGGGAGCTCTGGGTAAAATATTTCAGATTCTCCAAGATTTTTTTTTTTTTTTTTTTTAGTTTAACTTGTAAGGCTGGCTTTGTTCTTGAGATGCATTGGGCAAAATGTGGTGGGCTGCAGGGAGAGGGTGATACCGCGGGCAGGTTGCTGGTGATGGCAAAGAGGGAGGGTGATGTTGGGGAGAGAGTGGTCAAGGGGCTTCCCTGTGTCTCACCAGATGAGAATGACCAGCAACTACGAGCTGCTCATGATCATTGCTCCCTCCCTGGGATTTGTGCTGTTGGCATTGCTTCTGGCGTTTTTTTTCCGAGGTAAGGAGGGCAGGACCAGGTGGGGGAAAGCCTTTCAGAGTTTTGGAAACTCCAGGAGGATCTGAGAGTGGATGGATTTTGCTTCCTGCCCCTGTCTGCTCTCCCTGGCCCCATTCCTTAGAGTCGCACTTCTATCATTGCCCTCATCTATCAAGGAGGATAACAGGTAAACTCATTCTCCCTGAGATGCCAAAGGCTTTGAGCATCATCTCCTGGTAGTGTTTATGTTCTGATAAAGAAAAACAACATAAAATAAGAGCACCTTTGTTTATTGGACACTTACTCTGTGTGTTTTCTGATGCTGTATTTTTGACATCTCCTAATTCATTTCATCCTCCTGACTCCCTTAAGTGGGAAGTACTGTCTTATCATTGTCTTTGGGTGGAGGACTCTTCTGGTTGGGAATGCCTCCAGGAAGAGAGCCATGAGTCATCCTAGTCTTCTTATTTGTTTGCTTAAAGTAAAACTTCCTAGCCTAAGATACAGAGAGAGAACTCCAGGGAGCAGTAAACTCCTTGAAAGGTTCATATCTGTATTTTTCAGGGGGTAGGGTCCATGATTGTCATTAGATTCTCCAGCTGGTCCACAACCTTGTATCTGCCCTCCCCCATCTTCAAAAAAAAAAAAAAGTTTTAATGCAATGCATAAGGAAGTCATGAACCAGGGTTTATTGTTGTCATGCAAAGCACAGGCACATAAAATGATTCTGTAAAAATGGGGGAAATTTTTCTCTATAGTCGTTAATAGAAGCTGGTAGTAAGTGAGGATCTCTGACTAGCAATAATCATCTCAGCCTGTTTGAGCAACAATAGTGAAACTTATGTGTCTCTACACCTATCCCCAGTGAACACTGCAAAAGGAAATTGGAGCTTAGTGGACATTTGCCATTAACCGTCATACAAAGTCATATTACAGTTTGGGAAATTCTGGGTATATGTCCTAAGGAAGTGTTTTAAAACCCAAGTGAGTAACTGAATTTAAATAACTTAAGAATAAATCAGCTTAGGGAACTCCCTAATGATCCAGTGGTTAAGACTCTGCACTTCCAATTCAGAGTGCATAGGTTCAGACCCTGGTCAGGGAACTAAGATCTCATAAGCCATGCTGCATGGCCAAAAATAAGGAACTTAAAACCGCTATCTATAATGTTGGAACAATCTTGTAATTGGTGGGCAGTAATGAGGGGCCAAAAGAAGCAATCATCTGATCTTGGAAAGGAGTGGCTTTCTCTGCCAAGTCCAGTTCCTAAGTTTCCACCTTTGGGCCACCTCTGCTCTTCATAAGGCTGCTCTGTCCTCCCCCAGCATTTTGTTCACATAAGCACAGCTACTCTGCTTCTAACATGGCCTTGTCTTTTCAGGGAAATTCGTGAAAGCCAATTGTTTCCAGAAACACACCAGGTAATTCATCTTGCATGACTGATTGCTGTAATGATTGTACAAGCTGTTGCAAGTGATCAGATACTATTCAGCGGTTTAATGCCTTGGGTTTGCATTCTGATTAAATATAGAGTTGGAGAGATGTGGCCTTAGAGGTAAAAAGTTGTGGGGCTTCAGCTTGCATTAACCTCTGTCCTGGATAACACTGTGGTATTTGTCCAATATGCAAATATATTAGCAACTTGCATTAACAGAAGTATGACACAAAAGGAGGAAAGTGATATGCCATTTTACCCATTATTTGCTCAACTCTGGGTGACTCTCTTCAAAAGGTCATTGTTAAACTGGAGTTCATTGAAGGAGCATTGGCAGCATGGAAAATGAAAAAAAAAAACATACACAGTTTCATTCCTGGGATTTAATTCCTCTACCAAATTAGGCCACAGGACCAGTTTTTGTTTTGTCTTTTAAAAAAACAGTTTGAAGAGTCTCTGGAAAGTGATTTTTGCATATCTGTCTGTTACATAGCTTTTTGGGAAAAGAAATGAAAGGATTGTGTGTAAACTGTGAATAAGAACTTGTTTTCACTTGATAATTGCATCATGACTACAATATCTATAAATAAGGAAGTATTAATAAGTAGAGAAATTGAGGGTCAGCAAGGTAATTTTTCAAAGTCATACTTGGAGATCCTCCTGGTAAACAAATACTTTCAGATAATGTTTTTGTGTCTTGCTAACAGAGTCAGACACTACTGAAGTGACTTGCAGCAGCAGCAGCAGCAACACAACTTTAAATCTCCTTATAGTAGATAGGCAAAAGCCTTCTATCTCCTGTGGCCTCAGTTTTCCCATCTGTGAAATAAGAGACTTGGACTGGATGGACTCTGAGCCATTTTAACTCCTTGGTTAGTCAGTTTGTAATTTAGCAGCATCCATCGGTTGCTGGTCTTGGTGTTCTCATCAGCAGGCTGCCTTCTCTCTTTACAGGCTAGACAGTGTTGGAGAAGGTAAAGATGTCCTCAGTGGAACAGAAGATGAAGATGGTCTTTTCACACTGTAATGTGCCCCCTTTTTCTTAGGACTGGCGACGTGGGTATGACACGTGAATCATCAAAATAAGTCTTAGAATCTTTCCTGAGTCCATCTATTGCAGTGGTGTCGCTGATGCGTCTTGCTTCAGTTTCACAAGTGAAAGTTATTTTCGAGACCACGCTTTCTCTGTCTCGTGGTTTCATCTCTGTAGTGTCACTGTAGTAGTGACACTGTAGACTTGAAGCGTCACAAGTCCACAGTACACTTGAATGCCTTCAGTGACAGTGAACTCTCTATCGTACCTAAGGAAGTCCATTCAATCTCAGGGCACTTCTGAGACTTAAAAACATTTAAAACAAAGTCTGTGGAATCACACCATCATTTTGACTTACCTCTAAAAGGCCCAGATTTTCTATTATTTTCCATTCACAATTATGTATCTTTAAAGCCCAGAGATTAAAGCATCTGCCTGCGTCTGCCTGCAGTGCGGGAGACCTGGGTTTGATTCCTGGGTCAGGAAGATCCCCTGGAGAAGGAAATGGCAGCCCTCTCCAGTATTCTTGCCTGGAGAATCCCATGGACAGCGGAGCCTGATGGGCTGCAGTCCACGGGGTCGCGAAGAGTCGGACACGACTGAGTGACTTCACTCACTCAAGATGACCATAGAGTCACTGCTTTATTCTTGCTTGGGGAATTTAATTTTGGAAATAGGCAAGAGTTCATCACAGTAAGGTAAGGTGAATAACGTGGAGGTTCAAATAGGGCCAGTCCCTGGATGATGTGACTGAGGCAGTCCAGATCAGTTTCTCTATGTATATAGTCCATGGGAACTGGCTTCTTAGTAAGAACAGGTTTATTTGAACACTTTCAGAGCCAGTAGCATGAGGAATCATGGAGAGAGGTTAAAACAAGCAGTCATTGACTGAAAGAAAGAATGTGCACCTCAGTGAGAGGCCTCTGGCTGGGAAGAAATGTGGAAAGTCAGCTGGGGCTAAAAGAAATTTGCTGGAAATACCTCCTGGTATGTTTGGCGCAGCAGCTACTCATGAAACAGGTGCACAGACTTTCAAGGTAGCCATGCTTTATATTTTAACTCTCTTGACATTACTTTAAGAGAGGAAAAAATACCAGTTTTATGACCTATCCACAACAGCCTCTAGGTTCCTCCATTGTTAGTTCACACAAATAGAGCAGTTAATCAAAGCACCCCCTCTCACCCGAGCACTTGGAGAACCACCTGCCCAGGGCAGCAGCCTCCTGCCTCACTCACCTGGTGCCAAGATGCGTGGCCGGTTGGACTAAGTGAAGGAAATACCTGGCAGCACACGGGCTGCTTCTTTATCTGGCTTGGCTTTCCACTCTGTGTGAACTCAAACTACTGGAAGTGACCAGCAGGCTCGATTCAGATTCAGAACCTGGGGAAGGGGGGGAGCAGCTGTGGATCTGGAGTCAGGCACAGGGCTTCAGTGTCCCCATCCGGGAAATGGGGCGACACTAGATGACCTTGTCCAAACGGTCAGGTTTCAATAGTTTGTGGGTTAGTGATTCACCCCACCCTAACTTAGCTCATGCTCCCTACCCACCTTCCCAAAACACCACCAATACCACCACCGACTTGGGTCTGACTGGAAAAGATGACAGCAAATACCATGCTCCCTAAACCTAATATCTCAGTGCAGTGAGTATATCTGTGTTTTGCCAGGAGCCATCTACTATCTTTTCCCAAGTATGTTTCTGACCCTTGGTCAGATTCAGAAACACTTAAATGAATAATCACAGTATTTTACAAGTGATAATGTCTTCCAGGAGCCTCCAGATAGTAGCTTTCAACCCTAGCTGAACACTGCAATTATCTGGGGGATTTTTATGTTGATTCCTGAGTTCCACCCTTTAGGAGGTCTCTTGGTAATTGATCTGGGGTGTGTGACCTGGGCATCTGATTTTGTTATTTATTTATTTATTTTTAATGCTCTGAGTGGTTGGTGAGAACCACTGCTCTCACGCTGTGGTTCTGAAACTGGGCACTTCAGACCAGCAACCTGAGCATCTCCTGGAACCTGTTAATCATATGCATTCTCCTCCCCACCTCACACCTACTGACTCAGAAACCTCAGAGAGGGGCCCAGAGATCTGTGTTTTAATTTGTTCTATGTTAAGATGTGCCCTAGAATTTGAGAACTATGGCAGCATATAATTTCTAACAGGAAGGTGGAGATTTTAAGAAAAGACTCTTCTGTAACCAGGGTCCAGTGATGATTGGCATGGCAACAGGGTGGGGTGGGGGTGGGGTGTTAGTTTCCAGCAGCCAGTGCCCAAGGTCCCGGTGGAGTCATCAGCCCTCAGTCAAGCTAGCATTACTTTCTGCTGGATTCTTAGGGTAGCTTCTAACTACACTCACCAACTTAGCTCCTTTCCCTCCCCAGTTTGTCCTCCATGCTGTGGCAGAGGAATCTTCCAAATGCAGATATGAGATTCCTGTCTCCTATTTTTCCACTCAAGGGGACGTAGAGGAAACACCTTTAGGCTCTGCCCCAGGCTGCAGTGGGGAACTGAGGCCAGGCAGCTAATACGGAGGAATGAAAATGTGGGAGTGAAGTGGCCTAAACTGACATGGAATGTTGTGTGTCCACTTACAGGCACTCACACCACACTTAGTAAATAACATCCTTGAAAGGGATGGCCATGAACTGGAACAAGGCAGCCAGTGTGAGATTCGAAGATCAAGGGGGTGGAGGGTGGGAGTCACAGGATAAAGAATGAATACATCCAGAATTCTTACCCTGAGACTCCTTGATCAGAGCAGGCGGTTGGGGTACTGGTTCCTCTTTCCCTCTCTGTGCCATCAGGATGAATTGGTAGCATCTGCAAACAACCCCCTGGTATCTACCATGTGGTTGGGCCAGAGGAGAGAATCGCGTCCCTCAAGAAGCTTAAAAATTTAAATGAGACAAAACCCACATAGGAACCATGTGTCATGTTTGCGTTTCCACAAAGAAAGACTTTAGTGGAGGCAGAGCTCTGACAGCTGTTTTTACACGGTAGGCCCACAGTCAGGCCTTGAGGATTTAGAGCAGCCTAATTCTGCAGCCTGGACCTTTCTAGGCTAAGTGAAAGAGATAACATCTCATCCTTAGAAGCATTTGCTGTGTTCCAGCATCTCTACCACATTGAAACATATACATTACCGTGTGTAAAAAAGATAACTAGCGGGAAGTTGCTGTATAACACAGGGAGATAAACCCTTACTCTGTGTCAGCCTTGACAATCAAGAGGGGACGTATGTATTCTTACAGCTGATTCGCCTTGTTCTATGGCAGAAACCAACACAACATTGTAAAGCAATTATCCTCCAGTTAAAGAAATGAAGGCAAGATCACTGGATCCTCACAGCCACCCAGTGAAACAGGTATATTATTCTCGAGAAAACAGTAAAACAGAAAGAGCTGAAAGAATTTGCTCATAGTCCTGCCGCTGGGACAGAGCTGGTCTGGAACCAGGCCTGAAGGACTCCGTGCTCTAACCACTACCCTGTCCTTCACCATGACAGCCCTTGGAAGATTTCACACATTTAAAACTGAGGCACTGACCGGAGTTGGTCTGAATTAGATTTTAGTTGGCTCAGATCCAGGGCAACCTGAGAATTATGATGGTTCTCCAGTGCCAACCCCTTTATAGCTCAGTCTTCCCCAGTCTCCATATTATTTACTCAGAGTCTATTTGCATTGGTGGAGGAAGCCGCTAGTGGAGAAGCTGGCAGGAACCTTAATAAAGCCAGGTGGGACCCATTGAAACGGGAATGTGTTGAACTAAGTTATGAAGAAATGAAGCCAGCTGTCAGCAGGCTTAATGAAAGGTTAACAGGAATCCTGCAATGGGTGGCTGGGGAGACTCTGTCTCTCTGAAGAAAACAGAAAGTTGAGAAGTGGGTTCCCTGCCTGGAGGCAAGAGCAGAAGGAGCAAGCCACTTGTAACCGAAAGGCTGCGTCTGAGACAGAGTTTCATTTAGATTTGTAAACATGTTACAGTCTCAAGAAAAAGAAATAAAGAACTGTGAGTTCTCGGCTCTCTGAGCATCAAAGGCCAGCAAAGGGAAGTGTTGCTGAATATGAGGAAGCTAACGCTGCCGTGCAGTATCCTGGGGAGCCTTGAAGATGGCTGCTCCCCAAACACAAGGTGGGCTCACTAACTATGCTGTTAAAGTGTACTTCCGCAGTGATAGCTTTATTCATGTTGCATAAATCATCGGGGGGTGGGGAGGCGGGAAAAACCCTTCACATCCTTTGATTGAACTCCCATTTCTTAAGTTGCCGAGGCCCAGAGAGGAGGAACGGGTTACCAGCTGGGCTATACAGAAAGCCAGTGCTACAACAGAGAGCTAAACCACAAACCTTAGATTTTTATCTGTACATACTGCGTGCTGTGCTCACTCATGTCTGACTCTTGCAACCCCATGAACTGTAGCTCATCAGGCTCCCCTCTCTACATGGGATTCTCCAGACAAGAATACTGGAGTGGGTTGCCATTTCATTCTCCAAGAGATCGTCTTGACCCAGAGATCAAGCTGTGTCTCCTGAGTCTCCTGCATTAGCAGGCAGATTCTTTACCACTGGGGAGCCCCAGGTGATAGGATAAGAGTATCTATGGCCATATGATAATCTTCGCAGAATTTTCTAATTCCACTTGGATCTGCTTGATTCTTTACTCTTTTGAAGTCACATTCTTTAAGCTCTTATTGGGCCTGCAACTCACATTTCTTTCCCTTATGCTTGTCTTTCCCAGCACACACTTGACCCTGTTGGACTCCCTCCCATTCCCAGAAAGGAGGAATCGGACACTGCAGTGCAAACCTTGACTGCTGCTTTCTTAGAGCTGCTAAGTCACTTCAGTCGTGTCCGACTCTGTGCGACCCCATAGACGGCAGCCCACCAGCCTCCCCCGTCCGGGGACTCTCCAGGCAAGAACACTGGAGTGGGTTGCCATTTCCTTCTCCAATGCATGAAAGTGAAAAATGAAAGTGAAGTTGCTCAGTCGTGTCCGACTCTTCGTGACCCCATGGACTGCAGCCTACCAGGCTCCTCCATCCATGGGATTTTCCAGGCAAGAGTACTGGAGTGGGGTGCCATTGTCTTCTCCATTTCTTAGAGCTGCTGCCATTAACTCGAGTGACCAATTTGTCCTAGTTTTAAGACTGAAAATTCTGGCACGCAAGAACCTTACTACCTCAGTGTCTGACAAACTGGGATGGTTGGTCAGCCCAAGTACATAACTAAATTGGAGATCAAAAGCAACACTCCTTTGAGTTCTTTAATATAGTGTCCCTGCACTTGGCTTTACTTCAGGCATTATTTTTTTTTCTGTGACTTTGCAGTTGGACCCAAGGGTAGTTTAATTTCAGAATGGTGGCTCAGACTGTAAAGAATATGCCTTACAAGGGAGGAGATCCTGTGTCGGGAAGATCCCCTGGAGGAGGGAATGGCTCCCCACTCCAGTGTTCTTGCCTGGAGAATTCCATGGACAGAGGAGCCTGGCAGGCTATAATCCATGGAGTCTCAAAGAGTTGGACATGACTGAGTGACTAACACTTTCACTTCCAGCATTAGAATAGATGACTAAATCTATATTCTAGACCCTTGTTCTGCAAAATGTGGGCCTCAGACAGCTGTTGCCATCACGTGGGAGCTTGTTAGGAATGCAGAATATCAGTGGCATCCCGGACCTTCAGAATCTGCATTTAAACAAGACCTCTGTGTGATTCATATGCACATTAAAGATCAAGAAGTGCTTGTCTAAAGCACTGATCTTCAAACGTGTCTATACAGTGGAACCTTGTGGGGAACTTAAAAAATCCTGAAGCTGGATTCCCCTCTGCTCTCCTGGTTTAATTGCCATGGGGGAGACCTGGGCTTCAGGAGTTTTGAAAGCACCTCAGGTAATTCTACTATACAGCCATGTTTGCAAAGCACTGGTCTACAGGGAGGGCAGCTTTGCACCAGGAAGCAATGTTGCTAATTAATCAGGATAACTCTTGGCATAAGTTACAAGTTTATGTGGGTCTAGTACCCCCCATGTGAGTTTGCTCCAAGAAATGATCAATAAAATTTCTCAAGAAGATCTGCAGTGAGAAGATAATGACCTCAATGTCCCAATTACTGTGGACAAGGCCCATTAAAGTAATTAAAAACCAAGATATAATATTTGGCCTGTGGAAAGTGATAATGAGAAAACAGCAAAGATAAACAGAGAAGGAATGTCTAGAGGGCAAGGTGATGCTATTAGTCTGCTAAGAGGTATCAGAGGGATAATGAGATGGCAGTAAGATGACAAGGGAAATGTGGAGAACGGGTTCAGTAGAAGCCTTTGTGTAGAAGAAGCGACTTGGTTAAAGGCAACCCTGTGCCCTTTGGCACCTAATTGTAATAGGAGTCCCTGTGTACATGTGAATATGGTGACAGGAGTACAACCGCCAAGCACACACCTTTGTAGAAGGCTAGTTACAGGGAATGGATATCTTAGCAGTGACATCAGGTCACTGTTGGTCACAAGAAACAGTTAATGGTTTTAGTGCCTTTCTAAGTATATGAAGTTGCAAGAATCCAAGTTCATAAAATTTTCCCCTGAAACTATCTAATTATCCGAAGGCCTGTTCTGCCCTTTCCCTCAGAAAACAGAATGCCTCATTCCTGATCTCTACCCTGAACTTCCTTTGGATATGTTAAAGATCAGCAGCTGGAGGGGCAGTTACTCAATCCATTTTGAGCCAGATGGAGAGTGACATTCTTTAGCTGACAATGAGATGTCAGAGTCTTCGTGACTTGCCTTGATTCTTCCCTCTTGATCCCAAGATGGCTGCCACAGCTCTAAAATATCCTCTCACAAAAGCATCCCAAGCAGGAAGGAAGAGGTAGATGGGAAATGGGACTTTTCCCCTGATATACTTACCTTTTATCAAAATGGGAATTATTTCCTAGAATCAACCAAAGAACTTCCCCATATATTTCACTGCCCATACATTTCACTGGGTCACAGACCCATCTTTTAGCAAGGGGGACTGAAAGTTGTCTGGGACCAACTTATACCAATTATTACAGGCTGTGCACACTGCCATTCAGGCAAAACTTAGGATCAGTCTGCATGGAAAAACTGGGAATAGTTGTTCAGTAACACTGAAGAAGCTGAAGTTGAACGGTTCTATGAAGACCTACACAAACTTTTAGAACACCCCCAAAGATGTCCTTTTCTTTATAGGAGACTGGAATGCAAAAGTAGGAAGTCAAGAAACACCTGGTTTCACAGGCAAATTTGGCCTTGGAGGACAGAATGCAGCAAGGCAAAGGTTAATAGAGTTTTGCTGAGAGAACACATTGGTCATAGCAAACACCTTCTTCCAGCAACACAAGAGAAGACTCTTCACCGGGACATCATCAGATGGTCAGCACCAAAATCAGATTGATTATATTCTTTGCAGCCAGAGATGGAGAAGCTGTATACAGTCAGCAAAAAATAAGACCAGGAGCTGACTGTGGCTAAAATCATGAACTCCTTAATGCCAAATTCAGACTTAAATTGAAGAAAGTAGGGAAAACCACTAGACCTTTCAGGTATGACCTAAATCAAATCCCTTATGATTATACAGTGGAAGTGAGAAGTAGATTTAAGAGACTAGATCTGATAGATAGAGTGCCTGATGAACTATGGATGGAGGTTCGTGACATTGTACAGGAGACAGGGATCAAGACCTTCCCCATGGAAAAGAAATGCAGAAAAGCAAAATGGCTGTCTAAGGAGGGCTTACAAATAGCTCTGAAAAGAAGAGAAGTGAAAAGCAAAAAGAAAAGGAAAGATATTCCCATTTGAATGCAGAGTTCCAAAGAATAGCAAGGAGAGTTAAGAAAGCCTTCCTCAGTGAACAATGCAAAGAAATAGAGAAAAACAACAAAATGGGAAAGACTAGAGATCTCTTCAAGAAAATTAGAGATACCAAGGGCACATTGCATGCAATGATGGGCACAATAAAGGACAGAAATGGTATGGACCTAACAGAAGCAGAAGATATTAAGAAGAGGTAACAAGAATACACAGAAGAACTGTACAAAAAGGTTCTTCACAACCCAGATAATCACGATGGTGTGATCACTCACCTAGAGCCAGACATCCCAGAATGTGAAGTCAAGTGGGCCTTATAAAGCATCACTATAAACAATGCTAGTGGAAGTGATGGAGTTCCAGTTGAGCTGTTTCAAATCCTGATAGATGATGCTGTGAAAATGCTGCACTCAATATGCCAGCAAATTTGGAAAACTCAGCAGTGGCCACAGGACTGGAAAAGGTCAGTTTTAATTCTAATCCCAAAGAAAGGCAATGCCAAAGAATGCTCAAACTACTGCACAATTGCATTTATCTCACATGCTAGTAATGCTTAAAATTCTCCAAACCAGGCTTCAACAATACATGAACCATGAACTTCCAGATGTTCAAGCTGGTTTTAGAAAAGGCAGAGGAACCAGAGATCAAATTGCCAACATCTGCTGGATCATGGAAAAAGCAAGAGAGTTCCAGAAGAACATCTATTTCTGCTTTATTGACTATGCCAAAGCCTTTGACTGTGTGGATCACAATAAACTGTGGAAAGTTATGAAAGAGATGGGACTCCCAGACCACCTGACCTGCCTCTTGAGAAACCTATATGCAGGTCAGGAAGCAACATTTAGAAATGGACGTGGAACAACAGACTGGTTCCAAATAGGAAAAGGAGTACATCAAGGCTGTATATTGTCACCCTGCTTATTTAACTTATATGCAGAGTACATCATGAGAAATGCTGGACTGGAAGAAACACAAGCTGGAATCAAGATTGCTGGGAGAAATATCAGTAACCTCAGATATGCAGATGACACCACCCTTATGGCAGAAAGTGAAGAGGAACTGAAAACTCTCTTGATGAAAATGAAAGAGGAGAGTGAAAAAGCTGGCTTAAAGCTCAGCATTCAGAAAACGAAGATCATGGCATCTGGTCCCATCACTTCATGGGAAATAGATGGGGAAACAGTGGAAACAGTCAGACTTTATTTTGGGGGGCTCCAAAATCACTGCAGATGGTGACTGCTGCCATGAAATTAAAAGACGCTTACTCCTTGGAAGGAAAGTTATGACCAACATAGATAGTATATTGAAAAGCAGAGACATTACTTTGCCAACAAAGATCCATCTAGTCAAGGCTATGGTTTTTCCAGTAGTCATGTATGGATGTGAGAGTTGGACTGTGAGGAAAGCTGAGTACTGAAGAACTGATGCTTTTGAACTGTGGTGTTAGAGAAGACTCTTGAGAGTCCCTTGAACTGCAAGGAGATCCAACCAGTCCATCCTAAAGGAGATCAGTCTGGGTGTTCATTGAAAGGACTGATGCTGAAGCTGAAACTCCAGTACTTTGGCCACCTCATGTGAAGAGTTGACTCACTGGAAAAGACCTTGATGCTGGGAGGGATATGGAAAGAAGGGGATGACAGAGGATGAGATGGCTGAATGGCATCACCGACTCGATGAATATGAGTTTGGGTAAACTCTGAGAGTTGGTGACGGACAGGGAGGCCTGACGGGTTGCGATTCATGGGATCGCAAAGAGTCGGACAAACCTGAGTGACTGAACTGAACTGAACTGAACTAATCTTGATTTCAAGCACATTCATTCATCTAACAAAAGTGTGCTGGATGTCTCCTATGTGCCAGTGGTCCTGTTGGGTGCTAGGGTCTAAGAATGAACTAGAGAGACCTCTTCCTCATTCCCAGACACTTATAGTCTCTAAAGCCATTTATTAGGCTAAGCGCAAAATATAGAAACTTGAATCACTTCTAATGTACTTGAGAGGTAAAAAGAAGGAAGAGAGAAAAAAGAAAGAAAGTTTGGAATTCTGCCTGCACATTTCCTTGCAGCTGTGACTTTGATGCCAGTGTCTGAAGTCAATAGAGAGGTCTATTCTTTATGGCCACCCGTCTATCTGTCTGGCATGGATGGGCAGAAAGAAGCAACTGCTATTGAGACATGTGTCCTCTGCTTTAGGTCAGGTCCCCTCCACCCACTACTGCCCTGTGGCATCTGCCGCAGCAGGAGCACAACAAGAGATGCTGGAGGTGACCAACCAGCCAAGAGGGAGGGGTACAGGGTAAGGGGCTCATGGCCTGGTAACCGCCTAACTCAGAAAGGGACCACATGACAGTCGCATTCAACAGGCCAGATAGCACCAGGAACAGCTGGATAAGAACTTTCACGCTTCTCTAAAAGGAGGAACAATCCTGCGGAAAGAGTGAGAACAATGCTTGGAACTTGCTGCATGACTTGTGTTAACAAGGGAAAATGTTTCAGGGGATGAGGCCCCAACTTTTTGCATATACAGACATGCCCCTGAAAGTAGGCTTGTTTCTAAGAATATCACCTAAAAATTACTGCATCGTTTAGTAAATACTGACTGAGCACTCTTCTACATCGGGCACAGGCTTAGTGCCTAAAGACACAACACTCAACAGGACAGAGAAGTCTGTATGGAGCTTTTGTTCCAACAGGATAGGCCAGCAATGAAGAAGTCACCCAAATGACAGACACGGTCTTTGAAGGCTGTGCTTGGTTCCACAGAGGAGATGCATTGAAAGAAGGTGGGGAGCCCTTTTTGAGGGCAGGTGTGCAGGAAGGTGTGGCAGAGAGAAATGGGGCACCTCCCGCCCCTGGCTTCCCCTTGCATGGTGCTCAGGATGCTTGCTCCCTCAGGATGCTTGCTCCCCACCAGTGGTCCTCAGAATACCCCGGTGTCATCGTGGTACGTGTGTGAGCCGGGAACTGAAGGATGACAAGGAACGGCCTGTGAAGATCTGGGAGAGGCTCTCTCAGTTGAGGCAACAGTTAGTGAAAAGGCCCTGAGGCGGGGAAAATGGGCGACACTCAAGCATCAGAATCGAGGCCAGCACGGTGGCACCACAGGAGCAGACTATGCAGACAATGGTGGGGGAGGTGGAGGGGGAGGAGAGTTGGCATCCGCTGCACTGATGCAGGCGGCAGATGCAGGACCCATCCACTGGACAGGCCCTGTGGAAGCCGTGCTAGGAGATCCGAGAGGCAGGAGGAACAGTTTCGACTTTATCTCCTGGCTTGAAGACATTCACAAACGGCGAATATACCGTGACTTATGACTAATGCCACAAAATTAAGCCTGTTCTCCAATATCCTTGTCCCTAATATGACTCTGAGCTTCCCAGGTGTTCAAGTGGCAAAGAATACACCTGTCAATGCAGGAGATGCAGGCAGGAGATGCAGATTCAATCCCTGGGCCAGGAAGGTTTCCTGGAAGAGGAAATGGTTGCCCACTCCAGTATCCTTGCCTGGGAAATCCCATGGATAGAGGAGCCTGGCAGGCTACAGTCCACAGGGTCACAAAGAGTGGGACAGGACTGACCACGTGCACACACATACAATATGACTACGGGCTTTCCTTGTGGCGCAGCTGGCAAAGAATCCGCCTGCAATGCGGGAGACCTGGGTTCTATCCCTATATTGGGCAGATCTCCTGGAGAAGGGAAAGGCTACCCACCCACTCCAGTATGCTGGCCTGGAGAATTCCATGGACAGTCGATGGGGTCGCAAAGAGTTAGACACAACTGAGCAACTTTCACACGCACACACTAAGGACACAGAAATGAATACACCAGAAATGTTTGGTCCTTACATGAAAACATCTACAAGTAGAAGCAGACAGCTACTTCTGCTTTATTGATTATGCCAAAACCTTTGACTGTGTAGATCATGACAAACTATGGAAAATTCTTCAAGAGATGGGAATACCAGACCACCTTACCTGCCTCCTAAGAAATCTGTATGCAGGTCAAGAAGCAGCAGTTAGAACTGGACATGGAACTACAGACTGGTTCCAAATTGGGCAAGGAATATGTCAAGGCTGTATATTGTTATCCTGCTTATTTAACTCATATGCAAAGTACATCATGCAAAATGCTGGGCTGGATGAAGCACAAGCTGCAATCAAGATTACTGGGAGAAATATCAATAACCTCAGATACGCAGATGACACCACTCTAATGACAAAAATTGAAGAGGAACTAAAGAGCGTCCTGATGAGAGTGAAAGAGGAGATTGAAAAAGCCGATTATAACTGAACAATCAAAAAACTAAGATCAGGGCATCTGGTCCCATCACTTCAAGGCAAGTAGATGGGGAAAAAGTGGAAACAGTGACAAGTTTTATTTTCTTGGGCTCCAGAATCATGGCAGATGGTGACTGCAGCCTTGAAATTAAAAGATGCTTGCTCCTTGGAACAACAGCTATGACAAACCTAGACAGCATATAAAAAAGCAGAGACAACACTTTGCTGACATAGGTTCATGTGATCAAAGCTATGGTTTTTTCCAGTAGTCATGTATGGATGTGAGAGTTGGACCATAAAGAAAGCTGAGCTCTGAAGAATTGTTGCTTTAATAAGTGGTGCTGGAGATCAAACCAGTCAATCCTAAAGGAAATCAACCCTGAATATTCACTGAAAGGTCTGGTACTGACCCTGAAGATCCAATACTTTGGCCACATGATGCAAAGAACTGTGTCACTGGCAGAGACTCTGACTCTTCTAAAGATTGAGGGCAGTAGGAAGTGGCAACGGAGGATGAGATGGTTGGGTGGGATCATCAACTCAATGCACAAGAGATGGAAGATAGTGAAGGACAGGGAAGCCTGGCGTGCTGCAGTCCATGGGGAGGCAGAGTCGGATGTGACTTGGCGACTCAACAATAATACAATGTAGTGCATATTACATTAGTATATTTTATATGTAGGGCCTTTTCTGGTGGCTCAGAGGTTAAAGTATCTGCCTGCAATGCAGGAGACCTGGGATCGATCCCTGGGTCGGGAAGATCCCCTGGAAAAGGAAATGGCAACCCACTCCAGTATTCTCGCCTGGAGAATCCCATGGACTGAGGAGCCTGGTGGGCTACAGTCCACCGGCTCACAAAGAGTCGGACATGACTGAGTGACCTCACTATTTTATATGTTACAAAATTGCCACTGCTGTTTACATAAGACTGGTTACCATTTGTCAACATACAAAGTTTTGACAATATTACTGACTATACTTCCTATGCTATACTTTACCCCTCCCCAGACTTATTTTGTAACATAAAGTCTGTACTTTTTATGCACCCTTACCAATTTCATTCATCCTCCCCCAAAGTGAAGTTGCTCTTTTAAGACCCTCCATGTGTTTTCCATAGTGGTTATGCCGATTTACATACCTACCGACGGTGCACAAGTGAACCTTCTCTCCACATCCTTGCCATCACCTGCTATTTTTTGTCTTTTTCATAATAGCCATCTGACTGGTATGAGGTGATATTTCATTGTGGTTTTAATTTGCATTTCCCTGATGGTTAGTGACTAGTGGATCCAGGACTAGAAAAGGTAAGTTTTTATTCCAATCCCAAAGAAGGGCAATGCCAATGATTTTTCAAACTACCCCAAAATTGCACTCATCTCACATGCTAGTAAAGTAATGCTCAAAATTCTCCAAGCCAGGCTTCAATAGTACGTGAACCGTGAACTTCCAGGTGTTCAAGCTGCATTTAGAAAAGGCAGAGGAACCAGAGATCAACTTCTCAACATCTGTTGGATCATAGAAAAAGCAAAAGAACTCCAGAAAATCATCTACTTTGGCTTTATTAATTATGCCAAAGCCTTTGACTGTGTAGATCACAACGATCTGTGAAAAATTCTTCAAGACATGGGAATACCAGATGACCTGACCTGCCTCCTGAGAAATCTGTGTGCAGGTCAAGAAGCAACAGTTAGAACTTGACATGGAACAACAGACTGGTTCCAAATTGGGAAAGGAATGTGTCAAGGCTGTATATTGTCACCCTGTTTCTTTAACTTATATGCAGAGTAAATGATGTGAAATGCTGGGCTGGTTGAAGCACAAGCTGGAATCAACATTGCTGGGAGAAATATCAAAAACCTCAGATATGTAGATAACATCACCATTAGGGCAAAAGTGAGGAGGAACTAAAGAGCCTCTTGATGAAAGTGGGAGAAGAGTGAAAAAGTTGGCTTAAAACTCAATATTCAAAAACTAAGAGCATGGCAACCAGTGCCATCACTTCATGACAAATAGATGGTGAAACAATGGAAACAGTGACAGACTTTATTTTCTTGGCCTCCAAAATCATGACTGCAGCCATGAAATTAAAAGATACTTGCTCCTTGGAAGAAAAGCTATGATCCACCTAGCTGCTGCTGCTGTCGCTTCAGTCGTGTCTGAATCTGTGTGACCCCATAGATGGCAGCCCATCAGGCTCCTCCGTCCCTGGGATTCTCCAGGCAAGAGTACTGGAGTGGGTGCCATTGCCTTCTCCAGACCCACCTAGACAGCATATGAAAAAGCTGAGACATCACTCTGCCAACAAAGGTCCATCTAGTCAAAGCTATGGTTTTTCCAATAGTCATGTATGGATGTGAGAATTGAACTATAAAGAAAGCGGAGTGCCAAAGAACTGATGCTTTTGCACTGTGGTGTTGGAGAAGACGGAGAGTTCGTTGGACTGCAAGGAGACCAAACAGTCAGTCTTCAGAGAAATCAGTCCTGAATATTCATTGGAAGGACTGATGCTGAAGCTGAACAATACTCTGGCCACCTAATGCGAAGAACTGACTCATTGGAAAAGACCCTGATGCTGGGAAAGATTGAAAGCAGGAGGAGAAGGAGATGACAGAGTATGAGATGATTGGATGGCATCACCGACACAATGGACATGAGTTTGAGTAAACTCTGGGAGTCGATGAGGGACAGGGAAGTCTGGCATACTGTAGTCCATGGCATCACCCAGAGTCAGACACGACTGATCTACTGAACAACAACAACAACAAAAATGAAGCAATTTTCCTGGGTATTCCTTTTAGAGTCTATCCCTTTCTAGATATAAGTACTCTATCTAGATAAAAATAGGCTCTTTCTTTCAAAGCCTGTTTCTTCCTTCATATGACTCTCTCTTTTACATCATGAAGAATTTACGCAGCCAACTGTGCTGTCCAGTGGCTGGGCTATGTGCTCATCCTCACCACCTCCCAGTGAGAACGCCAGATCAGGAGTTAAGTGAGCTGGAATTGGGAGTCCTCTGCTACCAGCTCGAGGTCTGGAGTAGGTTCTGGCCAACCTGGACTCCCGCTTCCTGCTGTGTCCAGTGAAGCTGTCTAGAATCCACTGTCTCTAAGCCTGTGCCATCTCTCTAAGCCTGGGAGCAGCTTTCTCATCCTCTCTGCTCTCGGTCTATGAAAGCGGCACATCCTCGTGGTTGGAGAGACCCCTGCCTACTTTCCCTCCTTTGTGTCTTGCTCCAGAACATTCAAAACAGAAAATTATGCAACACTGAGAAATTGGTACTCATAGAACTTTCCAAACCTCTCCCAGATCAAGTGAAGTTCAATGTGGATATTTAATCTTTCTGGCCTATACCAAATCCCTTGAGCTATGCTGAACAACTTCTCCGTGAAATAAAAAGGGATAGTCACAAAACATAAGTCACAAAAGATAATCCTAAGCATCTCCCGAAGGACCTTCCCTCATCCTGATAGAGCCAAACAATTAGCCCAGGTTGGCAAATGATCAGCAAAAATCTCCAAGTAAGAAGAGAAAGCATTCAAGTGTTAGCTCAGACATTTTAGCCTATTGTTCTGCAAGTTCCATATCTTAGCCCACAATTTTGTTTTTCTTTAAGTTTGAGCCCACTGATATATACATGAGAACATTTTACATAAAAATTCAGATATAATATTTCTCTCAAAAAATCTGAAGATCTACCTGTGCTCAGACTCCATCACCTTGCTGAAATATAATACCACTGCCTCTTTACCCTTTTCCCACTGTTTCCCCAATATGTCACCAAGGGACAACGTACTTCATCATGCTTATACAGCCTTTCTGTTGTTGTTTTAAAGCAGAAGAAAATCTGTATCAACACTGGTAAAGACAGATACACATCAAATGGACAGATCAAGAAAAATGGAAAATGGTGTTTTTCTAAGAGGAAGAAGAGAGCATTGCTTCTTTCTTGTGTAAGCGAATGTGAACCCACATGATCTTTTACCTGCCTTCCCCTGTGGACATTTAAGTTTGAGAGAATTTGGGAAGCCTCGGGTGTGGGCTTCCCTGGTGGCTCAGAATCCACCTGAAATGCAGGACACCCAGGTTCAATCCCTGCATTGGGAAGAGTCCCTGGAGAAGGGAATGGCTACTCACTCCTAGAGAACTCTATGGACAGAGGAGCCTGGAGGGCTACAGTCCATGGCGTCACAAAGAAGAGGACATGACTGAAGTGACTTTGCATATAGAGTATGAAAAGACAATACTGACACCCAGTGGCCCATTAACCAGCTCCCTTTCAGGGTCCTAAATCCCTGAGGAGGGCTGGCTACTCAGACTCAGACAGAACTGCCTTCAGGTTCTAGAAACACAGGAAAGAAAAGACCACCAATAGCTAATGACAATAGAGCAAACAAAAATAGCATGTACTGTTTTGTTTTCTAGACCTTTCTGATGGGGATTGGCTAAATCTTGGTTTGCCTCAACTGTCTCCATTATACCAAAAGCATTTGTATTCAACAATGTATTTCTCTTACAAAACGGAGACAATTATGCTTTTGAAAATGTAAGACTTAGTCCCCAAGAGGTAAAAGCTCAAAAACCCTGAAATCTTCCATAATTATTTATTTTATTCATTAATCAGTCTTCTAGGCACTGAAAAGTAAATAATAAATACCTAAGATTATGCATGCATTCAACTGTTGTGTTGGAGAAGATTCTTGAGAGTCCCTTGGACTGTGAGGAGATCCAACCAGTCCATTCTGAAGATCAGCCCTGGGATTTCTTTGGAAGGAATGATGCTAAGGCTGAAACTCCAGTACTTTGGCCACCTCATGCAAAGAGTTGACTCACTGGAAAAGACTCTGATGATGGGAGGGACTGGGGGCAGGAAGAGAAGGGGACGGCAGAGGATGAGATGGCTGGATGGCATCACTGACTCGATGGACGTGAGTCCGAGTGAACTCTGGGAGATGGTGATGGATAGGGAGGCCTGGCGTGCTGTGATTCATGAGGTCACAGAGTCAGACACGACTGAGTGACTGAACTGAACTGAACTGAAGATTATGCATGTGTGCCTGTTGCTCAGTTGTGTCAGATTCTATGTGACCCTATGGATTAGCCTGACAGGCTCCTCTGCCCAAGGGATTTTCCATGCCAAGAATACTGGAGTAGTTAACCATTTCCTCCTCCAGGGGGTCTTCCTGATCCGGGGATCAAATCCATGTCTCCTGGATCTCTGCATCTCCTGCCTTGCAGGCAGATTCTTTACCACTGACCCATCAGGTAAGCCCTAAGGTTATAGGACAGAGAATCTGTTACAGTTGTTTGTGAACCTCCCACCACAGCCCCAAATCCTTCAATCTGGAATAATAATGAGGTTACCACAGGAAAGAGAGCTGAGGCAGAACTGGCAGAAGAATACATTTTGAGAGCTGCTTTCATTTCCAATGGGCTAATAGTCACCAGAGTTTTAAAATCAGCAAGATCTAAAATATAATCTTTGGTGACATTTAGTCTGACTACTGAATGAAAGAAAAATAAGTTTAAAGTGTATTTTAATAATTATTGTTTCACATCTAAAGCCTTTGAGAAAAAAAAAAAAAAAGCAACCTGGTCTTCCAATCATAAGCTGACATCTCAATGTAATACTCTAAATTGGACTTCAGAATAATAGCACTGGTGAGAAATATAGGAAGACATGATGCAAATTTTTAAAAAAATCTAAAGTTCCTGCCATTTTATTAGAGGAAAAATCACCAGCTCATATCATGGCATAACTGAAAAGCTCAAGACACATGTTCAGGTCAAATAGAGGGAACACATTCAGAGAGTCTCTCTTCTCTCAGAAACAACAAAATCAAGAAAAACAACAGTGCTGAAAAGAAATCAGCCACAACCAAACAAGGAAATCAAACATCAAGCTCTCTACAAGGCGGAAGGAAGAAGACTGGCTCCTGTCCTATTCCCAGAGGGTAGTGAAAGTCCGAAGAATGTCCCTTAATATCCCCAAATTGGACAAGAAACGCAAGAAGGATGGTATCCTTTTTATCTCTTTGACCTCAAGGGAGTAATTAGAGCTTCCCTCATAGCTCGGTTGGTAAAGAATTTGCCTGCAATGCAAGAGACCGAGGTTCGATTCCTGGGTCAGGAGGATCCCCTGGAGAAAGAAATGGCAACCCACCCCAGTATTCTTGCCTGGAGAATCCCATGGACAGAGGAGCCTAGCAGGCTATAGTCCATGGGGTCTCAAAGAGTAGGACACGACTGAGCGACTACACGCCACCACCAAGTACTCAGAAATAACACTGGTTAGCAGAAATGAAAAGGGAGTGAACGGCAGCATGGCCCACTGGTGCAGAGCCATAGGCTACTGAACTCCACGCCAATTGAGGCAATCATCTAAAGGCATCACCCTATGCTTCATTAACTGGAGCAATTCCAGACATAGGACAGAAAACGAAATGTAAGGAAAAGGAACAGAAACCAGCACCTCCAAGAAAGACTGCACCCGACCCCAGCTGAATCCTTCCCCCATCACACCCACAGAATAGAGACAGGGAGAGGAAACACAGGGCTTGAGCCTTTCAGCTGTAGCTGGAAGATAAGTCAAGTCTCAGGTAATGGTGGAAAGAGGGTGGGGAGAATTCTCTCAGGCTGTAGGCAGTCTACAGAGCAGCTCTTTTAAGCAACAGTCATGCAACAGGGATGGAGCTTTTAATGTGAAAATATCTAAGAAAATACAGCATGAGAAAAAAGTTTAAAAGATTAATATCTCAATCTCACAGAAAACATGCCCCAAGGATCATTCCCAAGTGCTTTGTCCAGTGGAAAAGATGAATGAGAATAAGATTATTTGAAAGCAATAAACAGAAAATAAAACGTCTCAAAGTCCCACCAATAAATCTACAGAATTAAATATAAAGGGATATGGCCAATGGAAGGAAAGAAATTAATAACCTAACTAAAATAATATTATTTTAAAACTAATGAGTAAATTAGAAACAGCAAGAAAGAGAACGGGTAAAAATTGAAAGAGAAATTCAGGACATAGAAGAAAGACACGGTAGTCATAAGTAGATATGGAAGGGGAAATGAGGTTTATGAAGAGCAGATATTATATAAGAGAAAGCTCTCTTTATATTCTTTTTAAACTTTTATTTTTTATTAGAGTATAGTTGATTTAAAATGTATTAGTTTTCTGTTGAACAGCAAAGAGAATATATACATACATATATCCACTCATTTTTAGATTCTTTTCCAATATAGGTCATTAGAGTATTGAGTAGAATTCTCTGTGCTATACAGTAGGTTCTTATTAGTTATCAGTTTTATACATAGTATGTGTATATATGTCAATCCCAGTCTCTCAATTTATCATCCCCTGTCCAAGATTCTCCATTGATTCAGAGGTAAAGAATCCCCTTGCAATTCAGGAGACGAGGCAACAGCCTCAGGTTGATCCCTGGGTCAGGAAGATCCCCTGGAGAAGGAAATGGTAACCCACTCCAGTATTCTTGCCTGGGAAATCCCATGGACAGAGGAGCCTGGCAGGCTATTGTCCATGGGGTCACAAAAGAGTCAGACACAATTTAGTGACTAAATAACAGCAACCTGTTCTTATGTCCTAAAGACAGAAAATCTCTGGAGTAGTGCTACGGTTTAAACTGTGTTCCCCAAAGAGATATATTAAAGTCCTAACTGTTTAGTACCTGTGAATGTGAATTTATTTGTAAATAGTCTTGGTGGATATAATCAAGTTAAAATAAGATCACACAGTAGGTGGAAGCTAATCTGCTTTTATACAGGAAGACAGGGACACTAGGAAGAGAAGCTGTGTGAAGACAGAGAGACACCTATGGAAGGACAGCCTAGGGAACATGGAGGCAGGGATTTGAGCACTGCACCTGCAAACCAGGGAACACCAGGGACTGCCAACCTTCACAGGAAGCTAGGAGAGGAGAAAGGAAACGAGATTGCCCTCAGGGAGGAGCAACACCACCAAGATCCCTCTTTTCAGCTAGTAGCCTCTAGGACTGGGGGAGAATAAATTTTCATTGTTGTAAACCACTCAGTTTGTGTTAGATGTACCAGAAAACTAACACAAGTAATAATGCCTACAAATGGAACAGAAGAATAAATCATTTAACTATGTACTAATAAGAATTGTTTCATGAAATAAACTGGAAAAGTACAGATGAACAGGATATACCATATTCCAGAAAGCCTGAAAGAGCTGATGGGAACCAATGACTGCCATGGTTAAACAATTAAACTTCAAGAAGCAAAACAAAACAAAACAAAACATTTTTTTCAAACTTGGAGGCAGAAAAAACTCAGAGGCTCTGAAAATTTCTGACCCCTTTTCTTGAAAATAAAATGAAAAATTGTTTCTGATGAAATAATGAAATCCAGCCAATCAAGGCAGAAATCAAAATAGACCTCAGCTATAAAGAAGAAGCTCAGGTAAAACAATGTGGGGTGAGTACTGAACCAATTTAAATATAGTACTAATAAAATTAACACTGGGAATTAGGGTTGTGAAATATAAATCTTCATAGAAATTTTATAAATCTTAGTGAAATATTTTGAATATTATAAAATGTACTGAAAAGCAACTAATTATGTTTTGAGAGAAGGACTCGAGTCAATGAATACTGGATATAATTCAAATATGAGATTAAAAAATAATGAATCTAAACTGTTTAATGTTTCACCTCATTTTCTTTTTTTTTTTTTTTAACATTCAACAATTTTTAACAAATAGTGATCAAGTTTTAGACATTGTGTTTGACACCAGGAAGCCTTTATGACTAAGAAACAGTCCCTGACTTTCAAGGTTTATACTTTGACAAAAATAATAAATCTGATGTTTGAACTTTATTAGATTTTTACATTGGCATCCTCATGGTTATCAGGGCTTGCCAGGTGGCTCAGTGGTAAAGAATATACCTGCTGATGTAGGAGACTTGGGAGATGCAGGTTCAGTTTCTGGGTCAGAAAAATCCCTTGGAGTAAGAAATGGCAAGCCACTCCAGTATTCTTGCCTGGAAAACTCCATGGGCAAGAGGAGCCTGCTGGGCTACAGTCCATAGGGTCACAAAGAGTCAGACACGACTGAGCATGCATGCACATTACAGGTAACTCACACCCTAGTATTAAACAGACATTGGTCAAGGTGCTTTATACATGTCTTATGGATTCTGTGCAACAGAGCTACAAGAAAGGTACATTATTATCCTTATTATACACTCTTAAGAAATATTTACCTAAAGGTCATTAACTTCAAGCTCACCTCCATTTCTTTCTGTCAAGTTCTCCTAAAATTCATTTAATAGTTTTTTTTGTGTGCAAGAATGAAACAGGAGGAGGAAAAGAAGAAGGAAGGGAACAGAAAAACTGGAATCCAACCTCAGCCCAACCGTTCATAAGCTGTGTGAGATGCTTTATTTTATGAATCAACTTGAATGAGGATGCCCAGATAGATGGTAAAATATTATTTCCATACATATCTGTGAGGATATCTCTGGAAGTGATTAAAATTTGAATCCGTAGAGTGAAGAAGACCTCTCTCACCAATTCAAGCGAGCATCATCCAACCCATGATCCCAACCAGTGCAAGTGAGCGTTATCCAATCCACCGAGTAGAACAAAAAGTAGAGTCAGGATACATTTTAACTCTTTTTGCTTGAAATGAGACATCCATTTTTCCCTTCTATTAGATATCTGACTCCTGACTCTCAGGTTTTTGGACTCAAATTACAATGTATTGCCTTCCCCACCCCTAATTTTCAGAAGTTTAGATTTGGAATAAATTATATCACTGGGCGTTCTGGTTCTCCTGCTTGAAGGGCAGATTATGGGACTTCAGCTTCCAATTCCTAAGAAAGGCAATGCCAAAGAATGTTCAAATAACTGTACAATTGCACTCATTTCACATGATAACAAGATTTTACTGAAATCCTTCAAGCTAGGCTTTAGCAGTACATGAACAGAGAACTTCCAGATGTACAGGCTAGATTCAGAAATGGCAGAGGAACCAGAGATCAAATTGCCAACATATGCTAGATCATAGAAAAAGCAAGAGAATTAAAAAAACATGTACTTCTACTTCATCGACCATGTGAAAGCCTTTAACTGTGGATCACAACAAAATGTGGAATATTCTTGAAGAGATGAGAATAGCAGACTACATTACTCTTCTCCTGAGAAACCTGTATGCAGGACAAGAAGCAACAGTTAGAACTGGACATGAACCAATAGACTGGTTCAAAATTCAATTAAGTTCAGTTCAGTCACTCAGTCGTGACTGACTCTTTGCAACCCCATGGACTGCTGCATACCAGGCCTCCCTATCCATCACCAACTCCAGCAGTTTACTCAAACTCATGTCCATTGTGTCTGTGATGCCACCCAACCATTTCATCCTGTCATCCCCTTCTCCTCCTGTCCCCAATCCATCCCAGTGTCAGAGTCTTTTCCAATGAGTCAACTCTTCACATGAGGTGGCCAAAGTATTGGAGTTTCAGCTTCAACATCAGTCCTTCCAAGAACGTTCAGGACTGATTTCCTTTAGGATGGACTGGTTGGATCTCCTGGCACTCCAAGGGGCTCTCAAGAGTCTTCTCCAACACCGCAATTCAAAAGCATCAATTCTTTGGCACTCAGCTTTCTTTATAGTCCAACTCTCACATCCATACATGACTACTGGAAAAACCATAGCCTTGACTAGACAGACCTTTGTTGGCAAAGTAATGTCTCTGCTTTTTTAACATGCTGTCTAAGTTGGTCATAACTTTCCTTCCAAGGAGTAAGTATATTTTAATTTCGGGGCTGCAGTCACCATCTGCAGTGATTTTGGAGCTCAAGAAAATAAAGTCTGTCACTGTTTCCATTGTTTCTCCATCCATTTGCCATGAAGTGATGGGACCAGATGCCATGATCTTAGTTTTCTGAATGTTGAGCTTTAAGCCAACTTTTTCACTCTCCTCTTTCACTTTCATCAAGAGACTCTTTAGTTCTTCACTTTCTGCCTTAAGGGTGGTGTCATCTGAATATTTAATGTTATTGATATTTCTCCCAGCAATCTTGATTCCAGCTTTGCTTCATTCAGCCCAGTGTTTCTCATGATACCTTTGCATGTAAGTTAAATAAGCGGGTGACAATATACAGCCGTGTTGTACTCCTTCTCCTATTTGGAACCAGTTGGTTGTTCCATGCTCAGTTCAAACTCTTGCTTCTTGACCTGCATACAGATTTCTTAATAGGCAGGTCTGGTGGTCTGATATTTCCATCTCTTGAAGAATTTTCCACAGTTTATTGTGATCCACACAGTCAAAGGCTTTGGCATAGTCAATAAAGTAGAAATAGATGTTTTTCTGGAACTCTCTTGCTTTTAGGATGATCCAACAAATGTTGACAATTTGATGTCTAGTTCCTCTCCCCTTTGTAAAACCACCTTGAACATCTGGAGGTGGTTCATGTGTTGCTGAAGCCTGGCTTGGAGAATTTTGAGCATTACTTGACTAGCATGTGAGATGAGTGCAACTGTGTGGTAGTCTGAGCATTCTTTGGCATTGCCTTTCTTAGGGACTGGAATGAAAACTGACCTGTTCAAAACTGGGAAAGGAGTAGGTCAAGGCTGTGTATTGTCATCCTGCTTCATCAGCTTACATGCAAAGTACATCATACGAGATGCTGGGCTGGATGACTCACAAGCTGGAATCAAGATTGCCTGGAGAAATATCAGCAACCACAGATATGCAGATACCAGTTTAATGGCAGAAAGTGAAGAGGAACTAAAGATCCTCTTGATGAAAGTGAAAGAGGACAGTGAAAAAGCTGGCTTAAAACTCAGCATTCAGAAAACTAAGATTACTGCACAGTGAATAGATGGGGGAAAACTGGAAATGGTGTCAGATTTCATATTTGGGGGCTCCAAATTCAATGAGAATGGTGACTTCAACCATGAAATTAAGACACTTGCTCCTTGGAAGAAAAGCTATGACCAACCTAGACAGCATATTAAAAGCAGAGACCCCAACTGGCCAAAAAGGTCCATATAGTTAAGCTATGCTTTTTCCACTAGTCTTGTATGGATGATAGAGGTGGACCATAAAGAAAACTGAGCGCTGAAAAATTGATACTTTTGAACTGTGGTGTTGGTGAAGACTCTTGAGAGTCCCTTGGAGTGCCAGGAGATCCAACCAGTCCACCCTAAAGGAAATCAATCCTAAATATTCATTGGAAGGACTAATGCTGGAGCTGAAACTCCAATACTTTGGCCACCTGATGCGAAAAACTAATTCATCTGAAAAGACCCTTATGCTGGGAAAGATTGAGGGCAGGAGGAGAAGGAGACGACAGAGGATGAGATGGTTTGATGGCATCACCGACTCAATGGATATGATTGTGAGTAAACTCCTGGAGTTGGTGATGGACAGGGAGGCCTAGCGTGCTGCAGTCCAGGGTGTTGCAAAGAGTCAGACATGACTGAGCAACTGAACTGAACTGAACAATGTATACACAAAAAGACTGTGTTGACTGTTGTCAAAGTATCTATTTTATATATGTGAAATTCTCTGTAAGTCTTCAAATGTTAAGAAAGGACATTTAAAAATTCTTTTAAGATATGATCTTGAGAAAAGGGTAGTTCTCAAGTGAAATAAATTTAGCTCCGTAGAAATGTTCAATATACCTCAGTGTGGAACAGTGAATGCATTTTCATTAAGTGTCTAGAACTCCTGAAACACTGCTTTAGGAGATGCTGACTGGAAAGGCCCTCTAGCCTATGATCCTGAATCAAAGTTAGTCTCAATATTTCACTCCACACAAATACAAGTTATTCTACTGAAGAGTTATTAGAAAACAAAACTTATAAGAACCTCCTATTTCCTATTAAAGGAAGAGGAAGTTAATACCAAACAGAAAACTCTTATCTCTGGGAACCTACAGGAATTGATCAAAGGAAGTAGGAATACAAACTCACCTGTGCTTATATTCAACTCTTGAATGATTTTTATATCATTGAACCACCCACTTTTCTCAATACGGCAGCAATACAAGCCACTGTCAGATGGGCCAGCATTCTCTATGGTCAAGGACAAATCCCTTTCACCAATGTATCCTCTTAGTTGATAACGTCTGTCCTTCTGAAAAGTGACTTTGTATCCATCCGTCTGGATAATGTCTTTTCCGCAGCTCAGCCAAGAACATTTTCCTCGGCCCCAGCATGCGGATGTGATTTCTCCAGTATATGAGCAGGGTAGCTTGACAGACTGACCCGCTACTCCAGTCACTTGGCTGTAAGAGGTTACATCATCTGTAAATAAAGAGACACCAAAGCATGAGAACATGAGGTCTCAAGATTCTAATTTTAATAATTTTAATTTTTTTCATATAGCTTATTTGGTTTGAAATTATGTGACTGTATCTTGAGTTCTTAGAATTTAGGATGAGCAAATTTCCATGTTAACATGTTCTTCAGCAGCATCACTATTTACTAGATATGATTGAAGATGAAAGATCATATAAGCATTTTTCTCGTCTGATGAAAATGTCCTATGCTTCCCAATAGGACAGACTTCCTACAGAAAATATCAGGATAAAGGTGAGATATATGTTTAGCCTTTTTGGTGAATATGATCAAACTTTTCTCCAAAAGATTTGATTGAAATAAATGACATCTAGTAATGCATGAGTATGTGGATATTCATCCTGTATTTGACAGGTAACTGTTTATTAAATATGTAAAACATACTGGTGGCTTTTCCTTTCTCCTAGATTCAATCACTGTCTTAACTGGTCTAAATCTGGTTGGCTGGAAGCAGAGTTGTAAACCTGGTCAGTTCTGGGAACCAGGAGAAATTAGTTTAATGGGCTTTAGGATCATTCCAAAAAATTTAAGCAGGAATCCTTTCTTGAGCTCTGTGCAATGAATCACAGTCCACTTAACCAGGTGAAACCAAAAAATTGTGGAATATTCAGTAAAATACTAGATTTTGTCTCTTAGAAACAACAGGCAGGAAGACTCACCTGTGGCAGTGGCTTTTTGCACATTGGCAAAAAGTTCCTAAAAGAAATATGAGACTTAACAGCTAATCACAGTCAGGACTTCCCTGGTGGCTCAGACAGTAAAAACCGTCTGCCTACAATGTGGGAGACCTGGGTTCGATCCCTGGGTCAGGAAGATCTCCTGGAGAAGGAAATGGCAACCCACTCCAGTACTCTTGCCTGGAAAATCCCATGGACGCGTGGAGGAGCCTGGTAGACTACAGTCCATGGGGTCACAAAGAGTCGGACACGGCTGAGCAACTTCACTTTCGCTTTCACTTTTCATAGTTAGGACTGGGCTGTGAGTCTGGGAAATGCTTTGGGAATAAGACACTCATTGTTACATAGTATAAGAGTATTTTCTTCACTGGAATTCTGATAATATTTAATTTTGCTTAATATCATTTTATATCACAAAGCTAATACATATTAATTTTAAAAATTTGTTATAGAAGTACAATTTAAAATTATACTTTTACTCATATTCTACCTGTAAAGATTGTTTTTAAATTTTAGGATATATCTATCACTAATTTTTTCTCCTCTCTCATAGAATGTTTTGGATTAAAATATTTTATCAATTAAAAAACTTTCCCATACAGCACAGATGGGGACTCTTAGTTTCCCAATGAGGGATGGAACCCACATCCACTACATTGGAAGTATGGAGTCTTAAGCCACTAGAAAAGAGGGAAGGTAACTCTCCTTCCCATTCATCCCCATTTCTTCTTCCTCTTCCTTTCTATGCCATGATAACAATGGTTGCTGTTTACTACATACACATGAGAAGTTCATGCGTACACATGAACAACACAGATGGCAGCATATGCACATGCACTGTATCACGCCTTGTTCATCTAGCTATAGATTTTATAATTCTCAGTGTTTAAGCAATTTATTTGGCTTAAGGTTTCAGCTTTGTTCTTCGTTCACTAGTTGACCCTGCTATTTTTAAACAATGTCCTAGAAATCTACCTTGCTTGACCATACCTACATAACCGCTGTATTCCCCCATCCTCAGGGCTTCCAAAGCATAGCCCACCTGTTTACCTACCTGTCAGAAGAAGTAGAAGGCCCAGGATGGCTACCCAAGGGTGCATGATGCTCTTGGCCTGAAAGAAAGTGAAGGTTGACTGGTTTGTACGCTCCCAGGCAGATGGTATCAGATTGGACACCACTAGGTGACTTTTCAGGGGTTCCAAATAGCTCAGGTTCCTTATGCCTCAGCACATAAAAAATTGAGCCAGAGCCTGAGAAGTGATGGATGAGAAGTGATCCATTAAAACAGGATGCTTGTAAGACTTACAAGGAGACAGGTGAGCATTGTGTAGCCTCAAGTACTTAGTGGGTTACATTTATATAATCAAAGGAAGAAGGAGAGGGGAGAAGACCACCTTCTTTCTCACTGTTAGTCTTCTTGGATGGGAGGATGTTTGATCCTGCATGGTGCATCCGGCACTGTCATGGCACTGTGGAAAAATTAGTCCAGGTTTCAGGACAACGAGGGTTGTTCAGTTTGAAATGTCACATATCCAACTCTGGCAAATGTTTTAACCTCACAAATACCAGTTTCTTCTCCTTTATAATGAATGTAATAATAGGACCTACCCCCAAACATCTGGACAAGGCCTCACAATAAGATAATGCTCTGAAAGCATCAAACCCAGCCCTTTCCTATATAAGCACTCAGTAACTATTGTTTATTATCAATGACTCCAAGAATAATATTGATAGTCTGGAATGCTCCCCTATAAGATGATACATATGAAAGCTTTAGAAGTCCCTATTCAGCACTTATACTGTATCATCACAGTAATAATTATTTGATCAGAGAGAGGTGCCAGTCATCAGACACTGTTGAGACCAGCTCAACAAAGCAGGGTTTCCAAAGCGCAATACAGCGAGAGAATGAGAAACAAGACACAAGAATTCAGAGAAAAGCGAGGATCAGGGGACCAACACCGCTCAAAGGTGAAGGTGCAGAAACTGAATCCAAGCCAGCTTTATTATACTTTCAGCCATGAATGAAAGAATATGTTGGGAGTTAAACAATAACTCAGGTGTGGCCGTCGGGGCCAAAGAACAAAATGATCATTAACCACTGAGTAATTAGGAAACAGTAATCAATAACAAATCAGTAACTAAGACTAACATTCTTATCTATAAATTTTCCAACAGATCCGTAAAACATGTGATTCTGAGACCCCAGTTGAGAAACAGGCCGGGGTCAGTTTTCTGACCCCAGGATCGTATCTTGTTTTCAAGATTATGAACTGTTCCCTCTGGACTTGTTCCAAGAGTCTCATGCCTTATAGCATCCAGTTTATCAAGGATTATAAATTTCGTTTGTGGCCCTTGCTGGGGCCTGCTTTTCTTTCCTTCTCCCTGTCTCCTGCATCTCCCCCTTTTGATTTTGCACATGATGAGAAATGGTGAGAAATGTTAGTTGCTGTTGTTGGCCTCGTTGTCTCTTGATCATTCTTCTCCAGACTATAAAGAAACATAAACACATAATTAATAGCACTCCCATAACCAGAGCAATTCCATATCCAAATGTCTTGATCTGTTTTAAGGGATTAAAAGAAAAAGATTATTAGCAACAGTATCAAGAAACTCTGATCCAGAAATTACATCAAGATGTTTATTAAAAGCTTTTAATATATCTTATTGTAGATATTGAATATCTACAGAAATATTATCTTGGTTCAATAGGTGTTGTTTAACTTTATCCCATTTGAATTGAGTCTTATTATATTTGAAAGCCATTACATAAAAGGAAGTATAGTTCTAATCACATCTTAGTCTCACCTGTTTTTATAAACCGACTAGTTGATCTCTTAATAAAATAACAGATTTTTGAAGGTCAGCCACTTGGGAGGCCAACTTTCCATCAATTTTTTGTTGAGTGGTCCAAAGGAAATCAGCATCTTTATGCCATTCTTATACAAAATGAACTGTTTGTACAGATTTATGAAGAGCCATTCTGGCTATGGCTGCCGTAGTGGTAATAGCTATAATGCCTAAGATGGCAGCAATTAACAATCCCAGAAAACGTTGAATACATTTAAGATTTTTCAATATTTCTTCAATAACATATAATGTAGGGCTTTCTTGCCAAGGTCATTGTAAATCAACTGGAACCCATATGCCAGTTCTGGTTTTAAGAATGTAAATACTCTTCCAACTTTCATTAAAAGGAATAGTATTATTTATACATGTATAAAATGAACAGTTAGGACATGTTACTAATCCCAAATTGGGATCATATTTTGCTGGTCTGATCATAAAAACAAAAGGAATTCTTACACAAGTCTGAATAGTGTAAAATTAAAGGTAGCTTTTTGGTCATTTAAAATATATTCAGTATATTTTTCCTTCCAAGCAATTAGTTCTTTAATGCCATGGGTATTTTCCATTTCATCATGAATAGGATAGTGATCTAAAGAAGGCACAGGGGGAGCTAATCCTATCCCATGCCATATGAGGGGTTGACTACCATAAGTACTGATTGTCTTATCTTTATATACCCATGGAGAAGACACTTTAGATTCTATAAGTTTAGGGGTTCCTCAAGGTCCCCAATCGATAATGGAGCATTCTGCAACATTTAATAATAAGTGACTTTCTGATCCTTTTAACCGGTTTTCAATACCACCGCTAATTTCAGTAACACAATCAGGAAGGTCAGGTGGATTCATCATGCTGGAAATTTCTTCTTTTTCTAAAAAAGTAAGAGCAGTTAACAGAAAGAGGGAAGTCTTTTCATCATTTGATTCTTTGATGACTGACAGCCACTTTTGATATCCTGTTTTAAGTCATATACTTCCAAAACCAACACAAATAGGAGTGGCATCAGAGCCAATAGTATAATTTATCAACTGACCATCTTCTTTACAGTCTTTTTAATGTGTCCCAATTTTTCATGTTGGTGACACCTCATATCTGTCTTTTTATTAGCTTTAGATAATACTTGAGCCAGAAGTTGCATTTTATATGGTTCTGACCCAATATCTTGGCAAACTTTAAGATGTTCTTCTAGAGGGGCAACCTGTGCTTTGAGAGGCTGAATCACCTTTTACATTCTGAGTTGGCATTCTCAAATGCAAGAACTTGCATCAGCAAATCTCTCAAACCAGGCTGTGCAACAGTGTTATTTAAATTTTGACATAACCTGGCAATAAAATCTACATAAGGTTCCCCATGTGATTGTTTAATTTGAGTAAATGAAATCGAGGCTTGTCCAGGTGGATTTATTTTCTCCCAGGCTTTTAGACATATCATTCTCACTTGAGTGAGTATCTAATCATCAAATTGTAACTGAGCTTGAATGCCAAAATGTGCCTCGCTACCCATTAATTGATCAAGTGTTATATCAAGTGGTGGGTTGGCTGTTGCATTTCTGCAAGCTTGTGATTTGCTTCGTCTTGCCACCAGATCCTAAATTGTAAAAATTCTGAGGTGGATAGGCAAGTTCTAGCTATCATTTCCCAATCATAAGGAATTAACTGTTCAGCTTGTGAAAGTCCCTGAATTAGTCCCATGGGATAAGGAGAATTAGTTCCATATTAGGTACATGCCTGTTTTATCTCCTTTATAGTTTTAAATGGTATGGCATTATAATCATAATGCATTCCTCGTGGGAACTGAGGATCTGGTGGGATTTGGGTTACAGCCACAGGGAGAATTAAAGCGTCTTCACCCCCTGCAGTGGTGCCATACAAACTCCCTTTTGTAAAGGCGTCATTTTATTAGGCACAGTTATCTGCAGTTTAAAAGCAAATCCATCATCCCAAGGGGTTTCAGGATTGAAAGGAGGGGGCTCGACAAAAGGTGCATTTAGTCGAGCAAGAAAGATCTGTTCTTGACTTCTATCATTCTTTTGGCTCTTATTTTTCATTTTTATTGATTGTTTCTCTTCCTCATCACCTAGGTTGTCATATAAATTCATTTCCTCCATTGTTCTACAGAATCCCCTGAATCTGAGGTTTCAGATTGCAGCAGTCCTAAAGCTGTGCTAATAAGATTCCCTACTGACCACACAGACAAAAGAATCTTTTGGTCGCGTTGGTAGGCACTGCGCAGGCAACGCATAACTTCGTCCCGTTCCTCATGCCTCAAAGTCCCTTTAATCTGTATCTCCTGCCGCCGCCAAGTTGCTTCAGTCGTGTCCGACTCTGTGCGACCCCATAGATGGCAGTAGCAATATTTTTCAATGGCAGAAAACAATTCTTTTAAAAGAGGGGTGAGATATCTCGACCCCTGAACTTTTAAACGAAGTTTTTAACACTTGCATATAATCACAATGCTTAGGATTTCGCCCCATCATTACCCTGATTGACAAATCCGCAGGGGTGTACTTACCAAGTACTTTCCTCTTCCGCCTAGCTGGCCAGATTTCCCTGTGTCCTCCGCCGCTAGGAGCTAGCGTAGCAGGCTGGATTGACTTTCGGGTCCCTGTTTCGGCGACACTTGCTTGACAAGGAGGGTTTCCGAAAGCGTGATATGGCGAGAGAAAGAGAAATAGGACACAAGAATTCAGAGAAAAGCGAGGATTAGGGGCCCAACGCTGCTCCAAGGTGAAGGTGCAGAAACTGAACCCAAGCCCTCTTTATTATACTTTCAGCCCTGAATGAAAGAATATGAGGGGAATTAAACAATGACTCATGTGGCCATCAGGGCCAAAGAACAAAATGATCATTAACCACTGAGTAATTAGGAAACAGTAATCAATAACAAATCCGTTACTAACATTCTTATCTATAGATTTTCCACCAGATCCATAAAACATGATTCTGAGACCCCAGTTGAGAAACAGGCTGGGGTCAGTTTTCTGACCCCAGGATCGTATCTTGTTTTCAAGATTATGAACTGTTCCCTCTGGACTTGTTCCAAGAGTCTCATGCCTTATAGCATCCAGTTTATCAATTTTTATAAATTTCTTTTGTGGCCCTAGTGGGGGCCTGCTTTTCTTTTATTTTCCTGTCTCCTGCAAGACACCAATCCCCACCAAGGCATCTGTAGGTCTACCCAGCCCCACACTTCCAACTTCCTGTTAGACATTATCCAGGGGCACTTCAAACGCAAATCACCCAAATAATTTTCATTCTTCCTTCTGGGGTTCCTTTACCAGTGAACCATCACATCACCTACAATCCCAAGCACAGAGACTCAGTCATCCTTCTTTCTTGCTCCAGTCACCAGCTCCTCTCAGTTCCAGGTCCTAAATGGCTCTGACTCTGTCCCTTCTCAGCTGTTACTGCTGCCATCATCCTAGCTGACACACTCCTCTCCTGTCTGGATGACAGCAGGAGCCTCCTGGGGAGCCTCTCCACCTCCAGGTTTACTCCTCTCCAATACAGCTTCCACAGTCTTGCCAGCACAATATTTCCAAAAACAGAGCTGAAAGTGCCATTCCCTTCTCCAAACACATGAACAGTTTCTTAGGACCCTGGGGTCAAATCTAAATTCCTCAGTCCATCAATCAAAGCCTCTAAGAACCTAGGCTACTCCTAGCTTCCTGTCTCCATTAGATTAAACTAGACTCTTAAACAATCACAGAGATTCCATGCTCCTGTAAGTCCCCCTATCTCTGTTCAGACTGTTCTCCCTGCCTGTTCACTCTGCTCAATGAAATGCTCTCATCCATGAAGAGCCAGTTCAAGGATCATTGAGAAAAATCATCCTGGCCCTCCTTTCCCAGTTAGACTCCTTCTCTCCTTCCTTTGGGTCCCCAGGGCACTTCTTCACATGTCTACCCCCAAACAAAGCCCACTGAGTGGTTATTTGCTCCACCCAAGCCTGTGTATCCCACACTTTTATGGACAGAGGTCAAGATTTCCTCATTTCGATATTTTGTGGTCCCTGCGTAGAGAAGCAACCAGGTAAGCCATGCTTAATGAATCATAGTTTCAAAAGGCCTTTACCAAGTATCATGCTACATATTTCTATGTATCCAAATGAAGTCCCAAGAAAAAGATAGAAATCTCATCTCCAACCACTTTTCCCTCTAAGAATCCCTTGATTTGCTGGAAAGGCCAGCTTGCTCAGACCGTGGAACTTTGGCTGGTTTTGTAAAACAGAGAGATACGGTAAGAGAACAAATGCTCCTAAAAGTTCCTCATGCCCACTTTTCCACCATCCAACCCTGAGACCAAAAAAACCTATTGTAAGAACCTCAAGGAAAGAAAAATGTGAGTATTATCAGGGCAGTGTTCACTTTATTTCCAGTTTTCCTGGGTTGACAGCCAAGTCCTCATGTATGTTTGGGTGCATTAAAAACTGCTTGGACTTCACACTGTTGATGAGCATTATGATCCAACTCAGGGCTGAGAAGAAGTGAATCCTGATACTTGAGGAGCAAGTAGGAAAACCTGCTCTCCGGGAGCTCTCCTGAGAGATAGTTGCTGCCAGTCATGGGACAAACAGTAACTGCCCATGGGATCAGAAGGACTGGCCTCTGGGCTCAGCAATCTCCCTAACTCACTGCAAGCCCTCTCTCACCTCACTGGCCTTTTCTGGGCCTCAATTTAATCACCCTCAGGGGTCTATGGGCCCAAATTCAAAGCATCTGAAACCGAGGAGCGAGTCTCAGCTCTCCCTCTGCTTTGCTGTGTGATCTTGGGAAAGTCACACCGTGTCTCTGAGCTCCGTTTCTAGGCAGCCACAGAGTGGAGGTAAGGATTTGCCTACCTAGGTAGGGTTTCTTCAGATGGTGTCTGCAGACCAAACACATTCAGAGTAGAGGAAGGCCCTGCAGCAGGAGATCCATACTTGGAGATGTCTTATAAAATAAACAATACAAGCCAGGAAGCCCTTGCATGGCATACTTGACCAGAGCTCTTAAAACACACACACACACACACACACACACACACACACACACACACACACACACACACACACTTTCTGAGCCTAAATCATAGAATGGAGCCTCTCTATTGAGTGATGTGAGCAGGAATAAACAACTGAGAGGCATCCGAAGATTAAAGATGTCCAACCTAGAGAGAAACAAAACAGAGAGTTCTGTAGAGCCATGTAAAAAGGAGTCAGTGGCACTTTCGGAATCTCAGATTTATTCTAATAGTGAGATTTTTTTAAATTTTTTGTCTCTTCTCCAAGTTTGTTATTTTGCCACTCATCAGCTGTTCCCCTGGTGTGATGAACAGTGAAAAAAATCATAAAACCAAAAAAGTGTCTATACTTGGAAGGAACCGAGTCAGCTGGGAGCTGGTAGATGTGGCCTCTTGCTTCCCAGCCAGCCTGGCCTGAGAATGAAGGTGTGTGAGTAGGAAGAGCAGCAGAGATGCAGTGAGGAGAGGGGATGGTGTCCCGCCTGAGGACTCTCATTCACCACCAGGAATTATGGACCAGGCATGTCCTCATGCATTTCCTAAGTCACAGCCCTGTGAAACATGTACTATCATCTCCATGGTACATTTTGAGGAAAGAGATTTAGAAAAGCTTAGCCACACGAACTTGAGATTTTAAAAGAAAAAATCAGGCATACAATGGTGGAGCTGAGACTTACTCTTCCCAGCAGAGGTATTTAACCTCCACCTAGTGCTACCAGAAGACTGGGAGGGAAAAGGAGTAGAAAAAAAGAATTTGGGGTGTTGTTGAGG
This sequence comes from Nanger dama, assembly GCA_917880005.1. Classification (NCBI taxonomy): domain Eukaryota; kingdom Metazoa; phylum Chordata; class Mammalia; order Artiodactyla; family Bovidae; genus Nanger; species Nanger dama. The sequence continues at coordinate 37,807,563 of CAKJTW010000008.1, forward strand.
TAGTAAAAGTGAGGCTGAGGCATAAACACAGGGAATTTAACCTCAGCCACCTGGATTTTGCTTAGGAAATGACAGTCGTGTGAGTCTCCTCATGCTGACTTCAGGCTCCTGAGTCAGTAGAGATGTTGAGTCTGAAGGAAATAATTTGGGACCATTTCGCACATCCTGTGGCCAAATGAGAAAAGAAATTAATCCCCAGACTCAATGGAATGATCTGAGTTCCCATCTAACTGAGGTGTAACAGTTCATATTCCCTAACAGACTGCCTTTACCTGGGTCTAGGAAACCTATGAGAATGTTAATGGTGTTGTTGGTATTGCTGTTTGTTTGTGTTTGAACTAGGTTCCTAATCATTCGGGGCTTTGCAGAATTCTTGGAGAATCTAATGAGAGTTCTAGACTTTTATACTTACACAATTATATGTGTGTGCGTGTGCGTGTGTGTGTTTATGTTTAAAGTGGCCTTTAACCATCCACTTGCCACCCAAAAACTAAATGAAGAAACTAGGGAAGGAATTGGGAATATTTAGCCAAGGTAAGAAAAATTCCACAGAGGCATGCAGGTTCTCTGAAGAGGTTGAAAGCATTTTTTATGCAAATGAAGTTTTATTCAATACGTGGTTCCAGCAGATAGATGGGGCAGGTGCACTGTGGCATGATGTCAGAATGGCACCAGAATTGAGCAGACATGAGTTAAATCAAGGCCTATCATCTACCAGACAAATTGTATAACCCTCATGGATTCTAAAATGTAAGTGATAATGATATCTATTTCATAATATTTTGTGAAAAATCAAATGAGCTAATAAACATAAAATGTATAATGTTGAAACAAAGATAGACTTCAGTATGTGTTAGCTTCTCTAATGAATTCTTTGATCCTCCATATCTTTACTTGTAAAGTGGGAATAATATTTGCACCTGGCTAGAAGGTGAGATATATATAAGAGAATATTGTTAAAACCCTTATACAACAGCTAACACCTACCTGAATCCTGGATTATAAGTGTTTCATTGCAAATAACATAGGGGAAAATGAAGGTCAATGACAAAAATATGATGTTCTATTTCAGACTGGAAAATAAGGCAAAATAAAATATCTAAAAGTATGTAAGTTCATGGTTCACATATTGCTGAAGCCTGGGTTGGAGAATTTTGAGCATTACTTTACTAGCATGTGAGATGAGTGCAATTGTGTGATAGTTTGAGCATTCTTTGGCATTGCCTTTCTTTGGGATTGGAATGAAAACTGATCTTTTCCAGTCCTGTGGCCACTGCTGAGTTTTCCAAATTTGCTGGCATGTTGAGTACAGAACTTTCACAGCATCATCTTTCAGGATTTGAAACAGCTCAACTAGAATTCCATCACCTCCACTAGCTTTGTTAGTAGTGATGCTTTCTAAGGCCCACTTGACTTCCCATTCCAGCATGTCTGGACCTAGATGAGTGATCACACCATCGTGATTATCTTGGTCATGAAGATCTTTTTGTACAATTCTTCTGTGTATTCTTGCCACCTCTTAATATCTTCTGCTTCTGTTAGGTCCATACCATTTCTGTCCTTTATCAAGCCCATCTTTGCATGAAATGTCCCCTTGTTATCTCTAATTTTCTTGGAGAGATCTCTAGTCTTTCCCATTCTGTTGTTTTCCTCTATTTCTTTGCATTGATCACTGAGGAAGGCTTTCTTAACTCTCCTTGCTTTTCTTCAGAACTCTGCATTCAGATGCTTATATCTTTTGTTTTCTCCTTTGCTTTTCACTTCTCTTCTTTTCACAGCTATTTGTAAGGCCTCCTCAGACAGCCATTTTGCTTTTTGTCATTTCTTTTCCACAGGGATGGTCTTGATCCCTGTCTCCTGTACAGTGTCACGAACCTTCATCCATAGTTCATCAGGCACTCTATCTATCAGATCTAGTCCCTTAAATCTACTTCTCACTTCCACTGTTTAATCATAAGGGATTTGATTTAGGTGATACCTGAAAGGTCTAGTGGTTTTCCCTACTTTCTTCAATTTAAGTCTGAGGTGTTCATGATCTGAGCCACAGTCAGCTCCCGGTCTTGTCTTTTTTCTGACTGTATACAGCTTCTTCATCTTTGGTTGCAAAGAATATAATCAATCTGATTTCGGTGTTGACCATCTGGTGAGGTTCATGTGGAGAGTCTTCTCTTGTGTTGGTGAAAGAGGGTGTTTGCTATGACCAGTGCATTTTCTTGGCAAAACTCTATTAGCCTTTGCCCTGCTTCATTCCAGATTCCAAGGTCAAATGTGCCTGTTACTCTAGGTGTTTCTTGACTTCCTACTTTTGTATTCCAGATGTTCAAGCTGGTTTTAGAAAAGGCAGAAGAACAGAGATCAACTTGCCAACATCCACTGGATCATGGAAAAAGCAAGAGAGTTCCAGAAAAACATCTATTTCTGCTTTATTGACTATGCCAAAGCCTTTGACTGAGTGGCTCACAATAAACTGTGGAAAATTCTAAAAGAGATAGGAATACCAGACCACCTGACCTGCCTTTTGAGAAACCAATATGCAGGTCAGGAAGCAACAGTTAGAACTGGACAGGGAACAACAGACTGGTTCCAAATAGGAAAAGGAGTACATCAAGGCTATATATTGTCACCCTGCTTATTTAACTTATATGCAGAGTACATCATGAGAAACGCTGGGCTGGACGAAGTACAAGCTGGAATCAAGATTGCTGGGAGAAATCTCAATAACTTCAGATACGCAGATAACACCACCCTTATGGCAGAAAGTGAAGAGGAACTAAAAAGCCTTTTGATGAAAGTGAAAGAGGAGAGTGAAAAAGTTGGCTTAAAGCTCAACATTCAGAAAACGAAGATCCTGGCATCTGGTCCCATAACTTCATGGGAAATAGATGAGGGAACAGTGAAAACAGTGTCTGACTTTATTTTTTGGGCTTCAAAATCACTGCAGATGGTGATTGCAGCCATGAAATTTAAAGATGCTTAATCCTTGGAAGGAAAGTTATGACCAATCTAGATAGCATATTAAAAAGCAGAGACATTGCTTTACCAACAAAAGTCCATTTAGTCAAGGCTATGGTTTTAGAAAAGGCAGAGGAACCAGAGATCAAATTGCCAACATCCGCTGGATCATGGAAAAAGCAAGAGAATTCCAGAAAAACATCTATTTCTGCTTTATTGACTATGTCAAAGCCTTTGACTGTGTGGATCACAATAAACTATGGAAAATTCTGAAAGAGATGGGAATACCACACCACCTGACCTGCCTCTTGAGAAATCTGTATGCAGGTCAAGAAGCAACAGTTATAACTGGACATGGAACAACAGACTGGTTCCAAATAGGAAAAGGAGCACGTCAAGGCTGTATATTGTCACCCTGCTTATTTAACTTCTATGCAGAGTACATCATGAGAAATGCTGGACTGGAAGAAACACAAGCTGGAATCCAGATTGCCGGGAGAAATATCAGTAACCTCAGATATGCAGATGACACCACCCTTATGGCAGAAAGTGAAGAGGAACTAAAAAGCCTCTTGATGAAAGTGAAAGAGGAGAGTGAAAAAGCTGGCTTAAAGCTCAGCATTCAGAAAACGAAGATCATGGCATCTGGTCCCATCACTGTATGGGAAATAGATGGGGAAACAGTGGAAACAGTGACAGACTTTATTTTGGGGGCTCCAAAATCACTGCAGATGGTGACTACAGCCATGAAATTAAAAGACGCTTAATCCTTGGAAGAAAAGTTATGACCAACCTAGATAGTATATTCAAAAGCAGAGACATTACTTTGCCGACTAAGGTCCATCTAGTCAAGGCTATGGTTTTTCTAGTAGTCATGTATGGATGTGAGAGTTGGACTGTGAAGAAGGCTGAGCGCCGAAGAATTGATGCTTTTGAACTGTGGTGTTGGAGAAGACTCTTGAGAGTCCCTTGGACTTCAAGGAGATCCAACTAGTCCATTCTGAAGGAGATCAACCCTGGGATTTCTTTGGAAGGGATGATGCTGAAGCTGAAGCTCCAGTACTTTGGCCACCTCATGCGAAGAGTTGACTCACTGGAGAAGACTCTGATGCTGGGAGGGATTAGGGGAGGAGGAGAATGGGACAACCGAGGATGAGATGGCTGGATGGCATCCATGGACTCGATGGATGTGAGTCTGAGTGAACTCCGAGAGATGGTGATGAACACGGAGGCCTGGCGTGCTGCGATTCATGGGATCGCAAAGAGTCGGACATGACTGAGTGACTGTACTGAACTGAACTGATGGTTTTTCCAGTGGTCCTGTATGGATGTGAGACTTGGACTATGAAGAAAGCTGAGTGCTGAAGAACTGATGCTTTTGAACTGTGATGTTAGAAAAGACTCGAAATCCAATCAGTTAATTCCAAAGGAGATCAGTCCTGGGTGTTCATTAGAAAGAATGATGCTAAAGGTGAAACTCCAGTACTTTGGCCACCTCATATGAAGAGTTGACTCACTGGAAAAGACCCTGATGCTGGGAGGAATTGGGGGCAGGAGGAAAAGGGGACGACAGAAGATGAGATAGCTGGATGGCATCACCGACTTGATGTACATGAGTTTGGGTAAACTCTGGGAGTTGGTGATGGACAGGGAGGCCTGGTGGGCTGCGATTCATGGGGTCGCAAAGAGTCTGACATGACTGAGTGACTGGAATGAACTGAACTGAACTGAAGTGAAACAGTCTTGATTTCAAGCACATTCATGCATCTAACAAAACTGTGCTGGATGACTCCTATGTGCCAAGGGTCCTATTGGGTGCTGGGGTCTAAGAATGAACTAGAGAGACCTGTTCCTCATTCCCAGACACTTATAGTCTCTAAAGCCATTTATTAGGCTAAGCGCAAAGTATAGAGACTTGAATCACTTCTAATGTACCTGAGAGGCAAAAAGAAGGAAGAGAGATGAAAGAATGAAAGTTTGGAATTCTGCCTGCACACTTCCTTGCAGCTGTGACTTTGATGCTAGTGTCTGGAGTCAGTGGAGGAAAGAGGAAACATTGCATCGTAGGAGTTGAAGGGAAATTGTAGCAACAGTTCTTAGCTACAGTGAAAGTTGATAAGCTCAGTAGTGAGTCATCAGCTTAGTAAAAGTGCAGTGTTAGAGAAATGGCAGGGACCATTTCTGTATTTCTATGCTGTCTCACACTTTCCTAAGTATTTTTAAACACATAGCAGTCTGTGTCAGAGGAAGGGCAGAGCTCCATCTTATAGAGGAGATAAATGGAAGCACAGAGAGGTCCAGTGACACCCCTGTTTCCCTGGATGGTGAATGAGATAGAACTAGAATCAAGCATCCTGACTCCTCAACCCAGGCGGTCAATATCATCCTCATGGGGTGCCTGCCATATGCACCTAGCTTTGCACTTGGCCATACTAACAGGGCCAGCAGTCAGGCGAACATGATTTGAGCACTTCTGTGTGCCAGGCACTGCCCTGAGCACTGTACATGCATTACTTTATTTCATCAAAACAATCACTCTTTGGGAGAGCTGCTGGTCTTATCCCTGTTTGAGAGAGGAGGAAATGGAAGCTCAGAGACAGAGTAACTCCTCTGCAGTCGAGCTGGGACTCAAGCTGTGGAACAGCTCCAAAGCCAAAGGCTCCACCCTGTACTCTGGCCCCTCCTGGCACACAACTCCCAGGGATTATGCTAGTGTGTGAGGTGGGAAGGACTAGTCAGCTGGGAGTTGTCGGTCTCCCGCTAATAACCTCAGTAAAATCAGGTGTTCTCCCTGCATATGTTTGTCTGAATATGACCAACCTAGAAATGGGGGAGGGGGATGATGCCATGATGTACAGGACATGATGCCAGAGGGTCTTGGGCCTGGGTCTCAAAGTCTTGAAGAGGCTGGTTTAGATTTACAGCAAATGTGACTATGTTTTCAGGCAGAGGCTGAGTGATCAGAATTGAACCTTTAAGGTATACCACCAATATACTACAAATATGGCCTTCTTTCTCCCTTTTAAGATACATTCTGAGAGACAAACAAGAAAAAGAAAGACAGAGTCCTGGAGAGCCTGCAGAGACTCCAGTCTTCCTCCCTGGCCTTGCCTCACCCTGCCTCTTATCTCTGCTCTCCACCGGGTTATCTCTTCCTTCTGCTCTGTTCTCTTTCCCAACCCAGCCCCCTTTTCCCTCTGAGATGCCTTCAGTGTCTTATCTTCCTTCAGCAGCTCCATCAACAAAGTTCTATCATTTTATCCCCCGTGATTCAGGATGCCTCGGCATCATTTTAATCTATTCCTCTAAGCTTTGGTTTTCGATCTCTTCCCAAACTTAATCTCAGACCCTTCTTCACTGAAATGGAAAAAAAAAAAAAAAGCCGAATGAGATTACATATCCTGACAATCCCTTCTGGCTGGGGAATCAAGATGATTAGAGAAGACAGTCCAGTCTTGCTTACTGGTAATGCCCTGGGCTTGCCATGGTGAAAAAGGTTTTTTCCATTACCCAACGACTCAGCATCAACTAATGCTAAAACCTCCTCTTCTATCCCCTACATTTTTAAAACAACTGTTGAAACATTTTGTAAACTGTGGTATACAGAAAGAGCATAGGTCTTGGAGTCAAACTGGCCCAGAACCTGAAGCTGCTCTAGCCTGGCCAGGAGGCCCAGGATATGCTGCTTTGCTTCTGTTAGTCTCAGCTTCATCATCTATAAATTGGGCCTGATCATGGGACTCTCCTCATAAGTAAGCATTAAATGTGGCAATGCCAGGAAAGCATGGCACAGGGTGGCTGCTCCATGCACTAGTAGGCGCTGCTGTCAGAGCTCTCTCTCCAGCCCTACAAGCTCAGAGTCTGTGTTTATTAAAACTTGCTGGCAGGACGTGCAAGCTCCCAGTGTGGATCAATCCTGTGGGCTTGTGTTGAACCTGGGGACTGGTGGTCTATCTCAGAAGCTGAGTGAATGATCTGTAGTTATCACAATTTAGAGAGCCTAATTGCAAATTAGGAGCCTAATTTTACTTTACATCTGAAGCAAAGTGAAGTAAAAGTCGCTCAGTTGTGTCCGACTCTTTGCGACCCCGTGGACTATACAGTCCATGGAATTCTCCAGGCCGGAATACTGGACTGGGTAGCCTTTCCCTTCTCCAGGAGGTCTTCCCAACCCAGGGATTGAACCCAGGTCTCCCACATTGCAGGCGGATTCTTTACCAGCTGAGCTACAAAGGAAGCCCAAGAATACTGGAGTGAGTAGCCTATCCCTTCTCCAGCGGATCTTTCTGACCCTGGAATCAAACCAAGGTCTCCTGCATTGTGGGTGGAATTTTTACCGACTAAGCTATCAGGGAGGAGAAGGAAATGGCAACCCACTCTGGTACTCTTGCCTTGAGACTCCCATGGACTGAGGAGTCTGGTAGGCTGCAGTCCAGGGGGTCGCTAGGGGTCGGACACGACTGAGCGACTTCACTTTCATTTTTCACTTTCATGCATTGAAAAGTGAAATGGTAACCCACTCCAGTGTTCTTGCCTGGAGAATCCCAGGGACGGAGGAGCCTGGTGGGCTGCCGTCTATGGGGTCGCACAAAGTTGGACACGACTGAAGCGACTTAGCAGCAGCAGCAAGCTATCAGGGAGGCCCATAAGAAACACCTGGGAACAATGCTAAAATGTATATTGTTTGTGTCAGTCACTAAGTGGTGTCCAACTGGTTGTGTCTGATCCCACAGACTGCAGCACACCAGGCTTGCTGAATTTTCTCAAACTCATCTTCATTGAGTTGATGACATTATCCAACCATCTCATCCTGTGTCGCCCCCTTCTCCTGCCTCAATCCTTCCCAGCATCAGGGTCTTTTCCAATGAGTCGGCTCTTCACATCAAATGGCCAAAGTGTTGGAATTTTAGCATCAATCCTTCCAATGAATATTCAGGGTTGATTTCCTTGAGGATTGACTGGTTTGATGTCCTTGCAGTCTAAGGGACTCCCAAGAGTCTTTCTAGCCCCACAATTTGAAAGCATCAATTATTCAGCACTAAACTTTCTTTATGGTCCAGCTCTCACATTCATACATGACTACTGGAAAAATCACAGCTTTGACTAGATGAACCTTTGTCAGCCGTTATCTCTCTGCTTTTTAATAAGTTATCTGGAGATGCTGATTCAGCGAGTCTAGAACTGTGTCCTATTACTTGTGTTTTTTATAACTTTTCTTGGTAGAGCGCTGAAGCAGGATGCAAGAGACCCTCAAGGAAGGCTCAGAGGCCCACACTCACATAATGCTACTATTACCCTTCCTAGCTCCTGACCTCTCTGCCTGGACAGCCTTTTCTGAACTCTGACCTTGCTTTGTCTTTATCTTTGCGCCTGGTACTGGGCTCTGATTTTGCTCTTCTGTGGTCTATCATGGTCGACCCCAGGGCGTTGTCCTCTTGTCTGTGGTTCTTTTCTCAGCGATTACTCCTGGTTCACAGCTAATTTTCTTGAGAACCTCTGAGGTTTGGCTTTTGACTTAATTCTGTTTTCCATCCTAAATTCCCCGAAGGTAATGCTGGCCCTCCTGTGACTTCAGTACATCTGTTGATGGTTGTCATTTGCTGTCCTTTCCTGCCTCTCATTTGTGTCTTTAGTACCTACCAGCCACCTCTTTGGATTTCCAGTATGATAGAAAATTTTGGACTATGGTAAGAGCACCATTTTGAACTTGAATCATAATTTTAAAAGACCAAGAATGTGGAATGTAGACAATGCATTGAATGTTTATGTTACTGTATGCTGAGTTATTTTCTATTTGAATTTTAAATCCACTTATATATCTTGGTTCATTATGGGGGCTTTCCTCCTCTACCAAGTGGTGAAAATTATAAGAAAATTGCTTTGGTTTCTATCTGGACTTTTTCTTTAAAAAAAAATTTGTCATTTTATATATATATATATATACACATATATATATAACATAAAATTTGCTATTTTATCCATTTTAATGTATAATTCAGCAGTATAATTACATTCACAGTATTGTGAAATAATATGTAAATTATATATTTCCAAAACTTTTTAATCATCCCAAGCAGAAACATGGTAACTGTTAGGCAATAACTCCCCATTTCCCTTCCCTCAGCCTCTGGCAACCACCATTCTACCTTCTGTCTCTCTGAATTTGCCTATTCTAGATATTGCTTATAAGTGAAATCATATATTTGTCTTTTTATGTATGGCTTATTTCATATAGTGTAATGTTTGTAAGTTTCATCTATGTTGTAGCATGTATCAGAATATCATTCATTTTTATGGATAACGCATATTCCATTGTATGTATACACCATTTTTGTTTATCCATTCATCTGCTGATGGACATGGGTTGTTTTTACTGTTTGGATATCGTGAATAATGCTGCAATGAACACTGGTGTACAGGTATCTGTTAAAGTCCCCGCTTAATATTTTTGGGGGTGTATGTCTAAGATGAATTGCTGAGAAATATGGTAATTCTACATTTAGCTTTTTGAGGAACGACCATGCCATTTCCCTCAGTGGGTGCACTGTTTTCTATTCCCACCATCAACGTACAAGGGTTCTAGTTGTCCTACTTTCTCACAAACACTCTTTATTTCCTTAAGAACAAACAAGCTTAGCCATTCTAAAAGTGGTATCTCCTGGTCCTGATTTGCATTTCACTGATGGCTAACGATGTTGAGCCCATTTTCATATGTTTATTGGTCGTCTGTGTATTTTCTTTGGGGAAGCATATGTTTAAGCTCTTTTCCTATTTTAAAATTGGATTTGTCTTTTTGTTATTGAGTTGTAGGCATTCTTTATATATTCTGGATATTCATTTCTTATCAGATACATGATTTGAAAGTGTTATCTCCCATTCCATTAAGCTGTCTTTTCACTTTCTTGATAATGTCCTTTGCACAGAAGTTTTTAATGCTGATGAAGTTCACTTTGTCTATTTGTTTATTTTGTTAGTGGTTATCTTAGTGTCCTCTTTAAGAATCCATATCCAAACCCAAGGTAATGAAAATATATCCCTGTGTTTTCCTGTGAGAGTGTTTTGGCTTAGTCTTTTGTTGTTGTTGAAATAGAATTGATGTACAATATTGTGTCAATTTCAGATGTACAGTAAAGTGGCTTAGTTACATGTATACATATTCCACTACTTGAAGTCTTTTCAGCTCTTTTCTTGTTGCCCTTTGTCTCTGTAGGTTCTTACTCTTGTTGTCTTAATTTCTTGTATGCCTGGCTATCTTGAGTGTATGAGCCCCAGTACAATGTGATTTTCTCCAGAAAGAACTTTTGAATTTACTTTTTCTAGGCTTTTTGTCACCAGGGTTACCATAATTCATCTTCAAAGCTTGAAAGTGAAAGTTGCTCAGTTGTGTCTGACTCTTTGCGACCCCATGGACTATACAATCCATAGAATTCTCTAGGCCAGAATACTGGAGTGGGTAGACTTTCCCTTCTCCAGGGGATCTTCCCAACCCAGGGATCGAACCCAGGGCTCCCACATTGCAGGCAGATTCCTTACCAGCCGAGCCACAAGGGAAGCTTGAAGTTTCATGAATTACTTAGATGACTAGGTGACAGTTGCAAGCCTGTTTGACCACAGGTTCATCCTTATCCTGAGGTTCATCCTTATCCTGAGAGTATAGCCCATTTTGTCCTAATTTATGCTGGATAGTGGTTTATCAAAATCCCTAACTTTGGTGAATTCTAGACCTTGACACTTTCTCTCTGACTTAATCAGGCAGTCCAAACAAAATTGCAGATATCCCTTCCAGATCAGAAGATGCTTCTATGGCAAAAGAAGATTCAAGTTGTACTATTATGTCTCTGGTTTGGCATATTCTTTGGTTTTTCATTCTTTTGTTAGCTCTTTGATATTTTAAAGAATATTTTTAAATGTTTTGTTCAGGTTTTTTTGTGTCCTCAATTGGATGGTTGGTGTAAATTACCTAATTGACATTACTTAATCAACTGTCCTTGAAAATGTTTATTTTCCCCAGTCGTCCTGCCAGTGTTATTAATAAAACCAGTTTCTTTGAAACAAAGGTAAACAGAACAAAATGTTGTGTTTAGTTTCACAATAAGATTATAAAATCTGCTTAATAACATACCTTGATTTATTCTCAATCTAAAAAGTCTATTTCCTGGTATGTTATACATTTAATGTGGAGGACAGCAAACCAAAGGGGATTTAATGTCTATCTACAAAAGAGTTGAAGAACTGCCAGTGAGAAGAGAAAATTGTCTTGTTCTATGTGATTCCAGAAGGCAAAGGACTGGGAATGGAAATTCCAAAACTCAATTTACGTCTAATTAAAGGATTGCTTTCCTAGGACACGTTAGAGTAATGGTCAGTGGTGAATATTGTGTAGAATAGGATTTTGGTCACTAAGTATTCATTTGTTCTCCTTTTCTATTTGGACTGATTCCTTCAATACCTCCCTTCTTCCCTTTCATTATTGTTCCATTGCAGCTGACTCATCCCCCTGCCAACTGTGGCATATATACTGAGCCTGGGATATCAGAGCACTGCACAGACCTACCCCACTTCTCACCATAATGAATGAATCAGGGACGGGCACCAGCCCAAGTTAGGCCAGTCAGAGCCTTTGAATTATCGAGGTGTGGATCTTAACCTACTGGCTCTGAAGGACAAAAACAGAGGGCTACAGCTGCCATTGTGTCACCACAAGGGGAGTCCACTTGAGAAGAAGAGGAGAGCTCAGAGTAAATGTGGGAAGAAAGAGCAAACCCTGGTGACAGCGATGGAGTCTTGATTATGCCAAGACTGAAAGTATGAAGTCAGATTATTCATGTTCTGAGATATGATGCAATAAATCCCCATTTTGCTTAAGCTAGCTTGAGTTGAGTTTTCTGCCACTTGAAATAGAAAGAGCTTTATCACAAACGGGTAGTAAACCCCCCACTCACAGCATTTACACAGATGAGGATGACCAGCCTTCAGAGTAAGTTGGAAGGGGCGCCCAGGTTGAGTGAAAGGCTGGCTTTGAGGACGTTTGGATCTCAGTCCTTGGCTTCTCCAAAACTCTCCATTATTTCTTTTGTTCTACTCAGTAGGCTGGTAGTTTCATAGAGACTCCCAGAGGACTGTATTAGCTATCTCTCTGGGCTGAGTAATATAGAAGTTAATATGTACCCAGGCCTGGGATACATATTTAATGGAGAAATCCATAATGTTTAATCCTGAAATGATTTATAGAGAGTTGGGTTATTCACTTTGTCCTTAATTTACTTGTCTTGTTTAGCCAAAGTAAGGCTTCCTAACAGGATTTTCGTCATAGCCTTGGTTGAGTAATGAGTTTCTTTGCCAAGATGAATTATTGATTAAACCTTTGTATCATCTGCCTGGCAAATTAAGGAAACTGTTTCATTTTAAAGATGTCCATATTCAGACATATATGCACAAAAGAAGTTTTGAGTATTGTCATTTACTTCTCCATCATTTAATCATCAAAAGAGTATTTATGGAAACTGGATCTGGTATATCACGGTGTTATTTTTAGACTCCAACAAGTAATAGTCCCCATCTGTGGATATAAATATTTCCTCTCCTTTTGTTGTTATAATTATATACATTTTAGGTCCAGATGTTTAAAAATAAGAAATTTTCTTTTCAAATCAATAGAATACCAGGTACTTAATAATGAGGACACTTTTATGATGTATTTAATTTTTTTAAATGTTTTATCTCAATTTCCTCAATGTTTAATAGTTAATTAACACTTAGCATGTACCAAGCATGTTGCTGGGAACATTACATGGGTTATGTTATTTAATTTCATGCCTTCCTACAAACTAGCTACTATTATTATCCCCCATCTTAAAGTTAAAGAAATGGAAGAACTGAGAGCTGGGAGGGTAGCTAGCTTACCCAAAACCATGCAGGCTCACATAGAGCTAGGGTGTAAACCCAGATGTTCTGACCCTGGAACCCAAGCTTTTAACCAATACCCTAAACAAATTCCACAAATCCCATGGTTATTAAAATTTTATGGCCATCTGCATGGGAATCTTACATACTATCATTAATCTTTGTGAAGTTTTGTCCTTCTTATCTCTGTTTGTCAGAGGAGGAAAGTAAGACACACAGAGACAAAATGACAAGTAGTCACACTGCTTTCCATTTGACTATAATTCCTTTTATTATCAAGCGAAATCAAAATGTTAGCTCTAGATTAGATAGGACTTTCACTTAGACAAGAAATCATTATTTTGAGTCCCTTCACAATACTTCGTACAGTTATAATAGAAACAAAATTTAAACAGTAAGTGCAGATTTAAAACAAAATCAAAGCTTTTCATTTTCTCTAAATCAAACTAAACCTATAACCTGGGAGGCTGTAGGGAAAGTACATTTCAGTCATTTCTGGAGGCTCCGTTCTCTTTCCCTCAGTCACATCCAAGTTTTGGAGACATGAGTTATTGCTGGAATGTGAGATATTTCTTTATTTTCAATCCATCCTAGACTGCACTGAAATCCCCATTACCAAGTCTGAGTGGGGAAAGTGGAATCTCTTGAAGACAAATGTCTCAGTTCCCTTTATGCCAAGTTTATTCCAAGAATATTTGTTTACCTAGGTGAGATCTTCAAGGACTGGAGTCCAACTCCCCGGTCCTCTCAGGCAGGCTCTCCACTTTCCCAAAATAAACCATGTCTATTGAATCTAACACAGCAAAGGTCTCCACAACTTTGTGGATTATCTCCATCTCCTGCCCATACTTGGGGCATCTCGTCTTTTTTTTTTTCCTCTTGCTTTAACCCTTCTATTGCATTGGCACGGCTCTATCTCTGCTTTTTTTGCATGTGTGCATGGTAAGTCACTTCAGTAGTGTCCAACTCTTTGTGACCCATGGGCTGTAGTCTGCCAGGCTCCTCTCTCCATGAGATTCTCCAGGCAAGAATACTGAAGCAGGTTGCCCTCTTCCAGGGGATCTTCCTGGCCCAAGGATCGAACCTTCACCTCTTATGTCTCCTGCAGTGGCAGGCAGTTTCTTTACTACTAGTGCCACCTGAGAAGCTCTCTGCTCTTCTTGCCACCCTACAAGTTTGCCAAGTGCAAGATGAAAAGAGAAGTTCAGAACATTCAACTTCTCTTAACTTTGCAATGCAAACTTCCCCAGAAGCATGGGAGCACAGAAGTCCCATTACCTGGTCTGGGTGTCATGGTGAGACAAACAGAAAGAACAAAACATGAACTATATCTCAGTAAACATCCTGCCATATGATGTGATCTTTTCACTTCCTTCTCAAAGAAGGGAACCAGCAAAAGAGCCCTAATTAAGTCCTGCCCTATTCCACTTCCAGAATATTGATTTCAATCCAGGTGCTATGCTTTGAAAAGGTTGTGAGCCTACTAAACAAATGCTAAACAACATCTTAAGAGGTACTGGGAATGCTTAATTAGGGAGCACAAGCTGAAAGGCTCCACGAGAGAAAAGGGGTGCTGAGGGGCTTTACAAGGAAGAGACAGTCCTGGTAGGTAGAAGACCAGAAAGTTGCTCTGTGGTCCATAACCTTAGGGAAACTTCTAGAGAGCAAGTGGAATGGTGTGGCTGCTATTGGTTTTACTAATAACGGTGATATTCAGAGCCTGAAGGACAATATGTCAGAATATCATAAAGCGATATTTAAATATAATATTTTTGACTTCTCTGGTGGCTCAGTGGTAAAGAATTCATCTGTCAGTACCCAAGACTCAGGTTCAATCCCTGGGTCAGGAAGATCCCCAGAAGGAAATGGCAACCCACTCCAATATGTCTTGCCTGGAAAAATCCCATGAACAGAGAAGCCTGGTGGGCTACAGTCCCTGGAGTTGCATAAGAGTAGAACATGACTTAGCAACTAAACAATAAAAATATAATTTAGGGTACTTGATCTTTAAGGATCAAGTTTAAGGAGACATTTTACCCCGGGATTCTGTGCTAACAATAATCAGCTGTGTTGATAGCCACTGTGGCTTGTGTTTATCCCTACGTGGCAAATAGCGAAACAGCTAAACTATTTCATCTTCACAGATTCTATATGTGTACGTTTGTATGTGTGTGTTATCCTTCTTTTTGGGAAGGGACCAGGTATATTGAGGAAAGCTCAGACTATAAAAAAAAATCTGTGTCTTTAAAGTTACTAAGAGAACTCTCTGAAATTGAGTCCGAGAAATGCAGACCAGCAGGCCCCAAGTAAATGTAGAGTCTTGTGGCAGAGTGATGAGTGGGTGGCTTAACACAGCCAGGGAATTCAGAAAGGGCTAAAGAGGCTTTTCCCACAGGGGCCCTGTGCAATCCAGGGATTAGTAAAGGGGAGATGGGAGGGCATTTTTATCTGTGATCTAGAGACCTCTTAGTGGAGATTCTTTTTCTCAGTGAGAGAACTATAGACCATCACTGCCTAGGTGAAGGCTGAGAAGACTGTCTAGTTCTGAAGTCTTCATGTTACTGATGAGGAATGTGTGATCAGAAAGGACAGAGGGCTTGCTGACAGCAGGCCAAGCTCGAGATTCAGCTTTCATGGCAGGTTTCCCCACCTTTCTTCCCTGGATGCACGGTGAGCTGGGGATGCTATGCTTCTTTGCAGGAGTATCTTCCGAAAGTCAAGATTTGAGAAAATAGTAAGTTTTGAACATTTGGTAAGGTGAGGCTAAAAAAGGGAGGGCCTCCCCCTCTTTTCTGCTTCTTCGAATTCAATGCAGCCAGCATCTCCCATTTGTGCCGCTCACCCTCAATGCTCCCCACATTGTGCATGCCTATGCATCGCCTGAGCCCAGACTCAGCCCTCTGTCCCTCCAAGCCTCCTAATGACCTGCATCTGGTGGACTCACCTGAGGGGAGGGGTCGAGAGGGCATGGATCTCATGTGAGCTCGTTAGGGGAGGGTGAGGTGGGGCAGCCATTTTCAGTCAGTCTGCTTCTCTTTCTGCAGAGAGAGCTGCCCAGGTCAGAGTTTGGTAACAAATCTCCTGTTGGATGTTCAGAAGAGGCTCCAGGTAAGTTAATTTGGCAGCAGCTACTGTCACCATTGGTTCCTACTACATTTAATTCTCCAGTCTCTCAGATGCTATGACTTAACAATGTTTGTTGCATGGAATTAACACAGATTCACAGATCGAGGCTTTGGGGAGCATCCTTACTATGCTGTACAATCAAATTGAGTGTGTCAGACCTTCAGACTATCAATGCTTGCCTTTCCACTCTCTGCCCACCCTTCACCCCGCCAAGAAAACCTATTTGAAGCCCGCAGAAGTTCGTTCTGAGAATTTCATTATCATTGTGCCATTCATAATTCACTGCTTAACCTCTGTGGATGGCAACAAGTGCGGTTTTGAACAGTCCCACTGGAATAAAATCACAGGGTTAATAATCTCTGCTCTTTGTGAGTAATTGGAAAAATGGTATCCTGGAAACAAGCCATTAGCAGAAAAAAAAATTTTTAACCAATTTCCATAGAATATAAGGAGTCAAACAGTGACTAGAATAATTTCATCGTAGGTTTTGTTTCCCCTGACGCGTTCACACCTGGAGGCCAATCTACAGGTACTGCATTTCTGAGACTGACCACTTAAAATTTAAAAACAGCATTCAACCAGAGCTGTTTGATGAAAGTACAACCACCTACAGCCCCTTTCCTAGCTGGAAGAGTGCAATACACACCACTGCGTATTTTCCTTCTTTGTCGCGCCGAGTGTAGTGGTGCTTCCATTCCAGCAGGCATAGATGAGCTTCACTGATCTTTCTGTTAAGCGTTGAATGGTCCTGAACTGCGTGGAGAGTCCGTAATAGAATAACCATCACAAATTGGGGGCTTTTTGGACGTTCCCCAGTATTTTGAGGAATCCTTAGGAATATAAGTGCTCAGTTGTGTCCGATTCTTTGTGGCCCCATGGACTGTAGCCTGCCAGGCTCCTCTGTCCATGGAATTTTCCAGGCAAGAATACTGGAGCGTGTTGCCATTTCCTACCCCCGGGGATCTCCCTGACCCAGGGTTGGAACCCAAAACTCTTGTGTCTCCCACATTAGCAGGCAGGTTCTTTTACCACTGGACCACCTGAATGGTGGGGAACTATATGGAGTCCATAATTGAATAACCATCACAAATTGGTGGACTTTGTGGATGTTTCCCAGTATCTTGCACTTGCAGTTTCAGGGAACAGAGTGGGAGACATGGAAGGAAGCTCATGGTTCCCTGAAGCTAGATGAAATGACAGTCTGGGTGAAAGCTGGTCAGACACAAACTTTCTGGAGTCATCTAGAAGTTCTCACTGAGAGAAGACGTTTCTCCCAAGGTGGGAGCCGTGAAGACAGAGGGGAACTAAGAAGGCTGTTGTGGAGGCAGAGGGTGAACCACCAGGGCTGAGGTTCTGGAAGATGGGCTGAGCGGAGTACAGTGCCCTCTCGGGGCTGGGGAAGAGCTGCTGTGGCATCAGGGGCAGCATTCATGAGCTCTTAAAGCCTTCACCTAGGCAGAGGGGCCCCAGGATATCAGGTTAGCCTGGCAACTGGTGGGCACTGTCGCTGAGCAACCCAGGTAGAAGGGGAAAGCGTTTGCAAGGGAGGGAGGCTGAGAATACGTAGAACCATTTCCAATCCTGCCTTACTGAGCAGGGCTGCTCCTAAGAGCCAGCTGTGGTTTTTGCTCTGTTTTTGCAGCAGGTTGCACACAGTTTAGTTGTGTGGATGAATCTGCTGTTTCCATACCTCATGTAGAGTTAAAGTGGTCTGAAGTCTGGTGGGAACCTGGTGAATTTTAGCTGTTACTTGGGTCCTGAATTTCCAATAGCCTGTGACCTATGTTAGCTCTCATGTTCTGCTGTTGCGAGAAGCTGTGTCCAAATGTCATTCCTGTGCATGTTCCAAGCAGAGCATCTTATGCCTGACCTCTCCTTCTAGGGCTTCCTCATATCCATCATCTCACACCCCTGCTGGCTCATCTGCTTCAGGCCCTCAATACACTGTCTATCACAGTAGCCTCCTGACTGGCTTCTCTGCCTATGGTGTTTCCCCCTCCATTGGTTCATCAAAGACCAAGGCTTACAGAAAACTGTTCAAACTACCACTTCAATCAAGGTCCTTACTTTCTTCAAAACCTTTGATGGCTCACTTTGCCCAGAGATACCATCACCATGCTTGAGCTGGACATTTAATGGGTTCTGTGGGCTATCTGTCCACCCCCACCTCCCTAAGCAGATATCTTAAAAAAAAAAAAAAAAACACCAACTTTTTGTATTGGGCTATAGCTGATTAACACAGTTGTGATAGTTTCAGGTGAACTACCTCTTATCTTTTCCCCCAGTGCCTGTTACTTTACTTAACCCTAATGGTGAGAATAAAGTCTAAAATCCAGGTCCCTGTCCCTGCCTTTCGGGTTTATCTCATTGCTTTTCATCCTACAGGACAGATAATTTCAAAACAAACTACACATCTTTAATAAATCAGAATATATGAGTACTGGCATTTTCTGGGTTAATTACCTTTCCTATGTCATTAAAATTTTCTTCTTCCCTCAGCCCACACTCAAATCACAAATACCTCATCTGTATTTTATTCATAAAAAATCCTTCCAAATATTCCCTTCTGCTCTCTTAGCACTTGCCAAGATGACTAAGAGAAAATGTTACTAGAACAACATTCTGAACCTCACTGATCACTGAATAAGACTCCAGGTGGAGGAAACTTGAGATGATTAAGCTTAAAGGGACCTGACCACCTTCAAAGTTCCTTTTCAGATCAGATATGTAAGCTGAAGAATTGATGCTTTTGAACTGTGGTGTTGGAGAAAACTCTTGAGAGTCCCTTGGACTGCAAGGAGAGCCAACCAGTCCATCCTAAAGGAGATCAGTCCTGAGTGTTCACTGGAAGGACTGATACAAAAGCTGAAACTCCAATATTTTGGCCACCTGATGCAGAGAGCTTAAAAGAGCCCAATGCTGGGAAAGATTGAAGGTGGGAGGAGAAGGGGACCACAGAAGATGAGATGGTTGGATGGCATCACCGACTCAATGGAGATGAGTTTGGGTAAATTCTGGGATCGGTGATGGAGAGGGAGGCCTGGCATGCTGCAGTCCATGGGTTTGCAAACAGGCACCACTGAGCGACTGAACTAAACTGATGTAAGATGTTTATATTTTATTGCAATGTAGCTCCCTCTGGGGGCTTTCCTGGTGGCTCAATGGTAAAGAATCTACCTGCCAATGCAGAAGACACATGTTCGATCCCTGGATTGGGAAGGTCACTTGAAGGCGGGCATGGCAACTCACTCCAGTATTCTTGCCTGGGAAATCTCATAGAGGTGCCTGGTGGGCTACATACAGTCCATGGGGTCTCAAAAAGTTGGACATGAGTCAGTGACTAAACAATAAGCTCCTTTTCTAAATAAAGAAAAGTCATCCTTAAGGCACAGTGCGTGGGAGCCATAGGAAATCCTGAATCCCTGTAGCTATCACATACTTCTATGGAAAAGAGAAAGAAGAGAAAGAATATTTGAGCTAACAGGTTAAGACAAGAACATAAAACAGGCTTGCATTCCTGACTCTTTTCCACATTAAAACTAAACTGATGAAAAGAAAAACCCACAAAAAACAAGCAAGTGCTCACATACATGACATCCATCCATGAAATGCCCTTTTTTTCATGGACTTTAAAAAAATTCGTTGCACTTCTGTCAAAGCAAACCAGAGCAGACAGCAGTTAAAATGCTAAAACCGTATTTACTGAGGAAATATTGCAGCAGGTAAACAGAGACATCAGTGTAGTTGTGTTCAATTCTAAATTGGGTTAGGTTTTAGAATTAAAGGGCTGAACGGGAGTCAGTGGGGGGACGTTACTAACAGCCAACATCAGGGGCCAAGAGGGATTTCTGGCTAACCCCATTTAATAGGATTTTTGCTGAAGGCAGGCCAGAGTGATGCATTATCACGTGGTAGATGGAAGGGGATGAGGAGTTTGATCAGAAAACAGTTATCCTCAGAGGATGGGAGGTGGTTCTAGGAGAGTTAGCTAGAGTCTCGCTCTTGAGAACCAGGTGCATGGATGAGGCTGAGCTGAGAAGGGCTTAGAGGAGCTTGAGTTCACTTTGGTTAAGAAGAGAGTCTGTGTCAGTTTCTTGCCTTTTTGTCCACAGTGTTTGTGATGACTGTTTTTCCAAAATGGCTTCCTACTGTGCCCTGGATAAGAATGTGAACAACGGCCCTACTTGTGTATGTATATCTGTATGTGCGTGCTAAGTCCCTTCAGTTGTGTCTGACTCCGTGTGATGCTATGGACTGTAGCCCACCAGGCTCCTCTGTTCATGGGATTCTCCAGGCAAGAATACTAGTGGGGGTTGCCATGCCATCCTCCAGGGGATCTTCCTGACCCAGGGATCGAAGCTGTATCTCCTTTGACTCCAGCAGTGCAGGCGGATTCTTGAACTCCTGAGCCACTAGGGAAACCCCATATATGTGTACACACACACATATTTTGGTGTTCTAAGACCTTGTCCAGGCCTCGTAACACACTAATGTTGGTCTCAAGAAAATACAAAAAGGATTTTCTTTCTTGCTTGAAGATTTTGGTTATTTTCAATTGGAGGAATTTGAGATCTTCCTTTATTAGTCAAAGAATATTGAAGCCAAACTGAATTTGATTCACGTAAGCCTTGAAAACTCTTCTCTCCACCTTCTGGCAAACTTCAAAATATCATTTACTCCT
Source organism: Nanger dama (assembly GCA_917880005.1). Taxonomy (NCBI): domain Eukaryota; kingdom Metazoa; phylum Chordata; class Mammalia; order Artiodactyla; family Bovidae; genus Nanger; species Nanger dama. Next base: position 37,828,225 of record CAKJTW010000008.1, read on the forward strand.
TTACCAACTGCAGTTTGCAGCAAGACAACACCCCTCTCCCTATTTTCTGATGACTACCTCTTGAGGATGGAGGCCAGACCTTGGGGAGGAGAAGAGTGAAATGGCACGGTGGATTGAGAGGTGACTATGTTTAAGCAAACCAAATAGATGCCAATAGCATATTTACAAATATCTGATCATGAGCGCACTTTATCCCCAGAGGGGAAATAATTGAGTTGAATCCACCTTTGATTTTTGTCTGATGCAGTTATTTTGATTTGCCTCCAAGTTGTTGTTATTGTTTTTCACCACCAGAAAGTTTTACTTTGCCAATATACTTCACAAGAAAGTACTGAAATCGAGTTGGTGTGGAAAAAGGAGTAATGCATTTTTTTATGGTATAACTTTACTGTAGAACAGTAGATGTATGACTCAATCACTTCCAGGCATTTCTCTTGGGGGGGGTGGCGCGGATGTCTTCCCATGGGGATAACTGGTATTTATATGCAAAGTAATTTAAAATAGTTATGACTAGCTTTAAGGCATGCCAGATAATTGCATTTTTTCTAGGGTCTCTCTATTTTTTCCTCTCTATCCTGAATTTATTTTTTTAACTCTAACAGTAAACTTTTCTATGCCTTTTCCTTGTTTGCCTCAAATATTTGCTGAAGAATAGATTTGGATAAATACATGGGCAGCTCTCAGCTTTACAAAAGGAGAGGAGATGGAAAGGATATCCTTGTGCTTGGCAGCCTTTTTCCAGGACTGAAGCTAGTTTCTCTGGTTCTTCTGGAAGATGACTGTCAAAAATAGAAAAGGAGGGACTCCCCTGGTGGTCCTATGATTAGGACGCTGTGCTTCCACTGCAGAGGGCATGGGTTCAATCCTAGGTCGGGGAACTAAGATCCCACAAGCTGAGTGGCATGGCCCAAAAAAGGAAAAAAAAATAGCAAAGGGATTTTTCATAGCTCAGAATTGACCCTCCTTTGGTTTTGGAGGGGGAGAAGGACAAAATCTTAGTTTTAAGTGTCATATGGTATTAAGAAACATTTTAAAAAATTGTACGCCTGGGCAGCAAAGCCATAATTGATATTTTAGAGACATTAAATGATTGTTTTCTAATGAACCCCTAATAATACTACTAAAAAAAAAAAGAGGGACTCCTTGGCAGTCTAGTGGTTTGGACTCAGCACTTTTCATTGCTGAGGGCATGGGTTCAATCCCTGGTCAGGTAACTAAGATCCCACAAGCTATGCGGTCCACAAAAGAAAAAGAAAGAGGGGTGTGTGTATATATACTTTTCATTTTCCCTTGAGGGTTATTAGCTCTAAATTGGCATTCCCCTTGCAGTCATACATACTACTGTAAGTGCTTTCAGCTAGAAAGTATCCGGGACCTTAGCTTTGTTCTTTTCACATTGTGTTAAAATTTTGAGTCAAGTTGGTTTGTGTGTGTGTGTGTGTGTGTGTGTAAAATTCTTGCAGAAGAATAAAATACTCTGGATGGTAAGAGAGTATTGCTATTAAAATGCAACTCCAGACCTGTTGTTCTACCAAAACTCTGAAAAAGTGACTGGGCATCGCTCCATCATTGATCATGGGGGCTTGTTCACAGCACATCTCAGAGAGACCAAATGAATTAAAAGAGGCCAATGAATTGCTTTGAAAATACCACAAGAACACAGAGTCTTGAAGGCTCTGTCCTTTTTCACCTTAGTACAATATTGATGGATCAGGTGAGCGTGAGGGTGAGGAGGAGTCCAAGACACATGACATGAGGCAGGTTTTTCCTTCCTGTTGCCAGTGACTCTGTTGTAGTAGAAAAGTGAGATGCAAATACCCACTCTTTAATAAAGCATACTTCTTTTCCTTTCTATGTCCTCTTCTCGAATCTAGTAATGGGGTGGGATTTGGGGAGCTATAAACAGGCAAGGGATGAGAAGATTTCACTGTAATATATTATTATTGCTAGGGCCTCCCAGGTGGTGCTAAGAATCTGCCTGCACTGCAGGAGACCTAGGTTTGATCCCTGGGTCATGAAGATCCCTTGGAGAAGGGAATGGTAACTCACTTTTGTACCCTTGCCTGGAGAACTCTATGGACAGAGGAGCCTGGTGGGCTACAGTCCGTGGGATTGTGAAGAGTTGAACATGACTGAGCAATTAACACACACACACCCACCCCTCTAGGTATTGGGGACCACTCGCTGGTTATACAGTAAGAGCAACTCATGGGAAGACAGAAACGTTAACCAAACAGTGCTCCTAATGTCAGAAATGCTAGGATTTCATGGACAAAGTAGCTCTTCCTGAATTGCTGAATATCTTTAGTCTCTGCCTTCTGGATGTGCTCCCACCAGCTCATCTCTCTGCTCTCTTGAGAGCACAGAGCAAGAACTAGAATCCTGCTTTCAGATTCTGATAGGTTACTCCTTGTCCACTAACCAGTACAAGTATGATGAGCTTATGGTAATGGAAACCTGATGAGGATGAAAAAATTTGCTGGACTACGTTGTAAGAATGTATCAAGTGCAATCAAAGTATAATTGAGGGTTAATGGTTGGTATTGGCATTAATAGTTATAACTTGGTTCTAAGTTGTCTAACAGCTTCGGCAAATTGAAACCCACTGCTGTTAGAGATGGGTTAAGTAGTATAACAATAACTAGGATTGGATGGTCAAAACATGTGGCTTCAAAATCATTCCTTAGTCTTGTGTGACCTTGGAAATCCTGTCACTTTCCCATGTCTGGGCCTCAGTGAGCCCATTTGTTAAATGGACTTGAAAAGTGCTTGTTCCAGGGCCCCTCAGGTTGTTGGAAATGCACAGAGGTATTTTCGTGACTGTCACAATGGTAGGGGACTATATGGCTGGCATTTAGCTAAGTAGGCAGGCAAACATCTTGGGATGCAGGGGACTTGAGTGCACAGAAAGAGCCTTATTTAAAATGCTAACAGCACCCCAGCTGAGAAACACTGTAATGGTCTAATCTGTGTTGTATTCAGAATAGTCCATGAATAGCAGCTCATGAGAAATGGGGCTAAGGGTTGGAAACAAGAAACCATTGCCAGAGAACTTCTTGATCTGATTTGATTTTTTAAAATAAGGTACTTTTATAGGAAATAAGAAAACAACACTTTCAGCCAGCTTTAAAATTCCTCATGGGTTATACTGGCCTCTAAGTCATTTGTAAATCCCCTTTTGTACTTCCTTGTTTTGTTTCTCAAGAAGCACTTGGAATATTTCATGAGACACACATAACCACGATAAAAACAAAGTACTCTCATTTCCCCTAGCCTGTCCCCGGGTGTGTGGAGACTGCCCCAGCCACAGCAGAGTGAGGAGTGCAATGTAAATAGCAGACCTGCCTCTGCATGTGGCTAGGAGATTAAATTTTTCAGAACAAAATCAAATAATGTTCTATGAAAACAGTCACCTTGGTTCCATAATGATGGGCTAAAAATGCTCATTTTCCCAGGAATTGGACAAACCTAGGGTCAGGAATCAGAGAATGGGGAGCAATGTTCCAAAAGGCCCATTTCCTCATTTAAGGTAGGGGATTTTAGGGTATGAAGGACTTACTTGAAATCATATGGCAAGTTACTGTGCCAAGCCAGCCCCAGAATGAGCAGAAGATAGAGCGTCTTTCGTACTATACCTTCTCTAGGTTTCTTCTTAGCAAAGTCTGATCACAGGTGAAGCCTTAACAGCCAAGATCAAGGCATAAGGGGCCTACGTGCCCACCAACCAGCCAGCTTCTAGTGTCCCAGCAATCTGAAGTTCCCTGGCACAAGACTAGGGCTTGCAGAGACACCAGACAGACCTGCCTTGGTTATCTTTTGGCAGAAGTCCTTGCCTATCTCATGAAGATTGTGTTTCTGCCATTTACCACAGCAATCAACTTAAATAATTTGGATTCGTTGACTTGGGTAGGTGGTTAGTAAGGATGAGAGGCATTGTGAGATGCAGGGCTCGGGGAGCCCATCGAGACCCACCTCTCTGCTTCTCCACTGTCTCCCGCCTCACTGAAGGTGGGCTGTGTGTGTCTGCAGTGAGCACACTGGTCAGGAATGCTGGCTGTCCTGGACTTAGAGCTTTCTAGTACTGTGGCAGCCAAGTCAAGAGGCAACGATTCTTATGAATTTCAGCCGATAGGCTTGAGAGAGAGATTCTGTTAGGGCTGTATTCTGACCCTGAGCCAGCTGCCGTAGCCATGGACCTAGAGCTCTCTCGTTGGGCAAGAGGCTTAATTGGCACCTCAGAGCTTAGAGGACAGGCGGGGCTATTTCATGGTTTCATCACCATGGAGAAAAAAGTGTTGGTTATCCAAATCTGTGAATATTCACAGACTGATCAAAGCTAAAGGACTGAACAGAGGATATACTTAGGACTAGAGTTTAAAAAGAGAGTAAGGCATGAATAAATGAAGGAAAGCTAGGTGGAGGGGTAGGACTTGAGCTGAAGTTGAAGGTTTGGGAGGGAATAGCTAAGGCTTTGCAAGAGCAGATTTTGTCATTCAGAGAGGGGATGGATCTGACACTACTGACTATTATCAAAGAAGACACTTCATCTTATATAGCATGTATATTTCTAGGCTCCTATGTTTCTCCTAAGCACACAGTAGATGCTCAGCCATTCTTGTGGTTGAATGCTGATTAGCTATATATTATTGTGGCTACTGCCACAGACTTCTATGCAGGCAGTGATTAATTTTTCCTATAAATGGCCAGATAGCAAACATTTTCAAATGAGTATCTGGGTATTTCTCAAATGAGTAAATGAGCATTTCTGTGAACCCCTGGACTCTGCCATTATAGTGTGACATCAGCCATAGACAGCAGTAAACAAATGATCACGTGGCATCGTAATAAAGCTTCATTCACTAAATCAGGTGGTGGACTGGACTTTGTCTGCCATTAGTTGATTCTGCTTCTTACTCATCTCTCTGGTTCCCCTCTTACCAACTCCAAGCCACTCAGCTGCCAGCGAGCTCTTTTCCAGGCAAGAATACTGGAGTGGGTTGCCATTTCCTTCTCCAGGGGATCTTCCCAACCCAGGGATGGAACCCAGGTCTCGTGCATTGCAGGCAGACACTTTATCCTCTGAGCCACCAGGGAAGCCGAGAACATGTTACTCCCTTGCAACTAAGGTGTGTAGTGACTGCCATATCTGTTTTAGATAAAGGTCAACTCTTTCCCATGTGTCTAAAGCCTGGCCTGGTCCCTGACTGTTTGTTGAGCCTCATCTCAGGTCCTTTTCCTCTCCAGTGATGTGTATCAGCCAATCTTGCCTTGCTCTGCCTTTAGGACTCACACATCCCTGTCCTGCATCAGGTCGTCTATGTGTCCAGTTACCTCACCTGGATCGTTCCTTTTGCTTCAGCTAGATAGGACTTCCCCGTAGAGGCCATTTGTGATCACCCTGTCTAAACTGGGTGACGCCCCCTGCCGTTATCTTCTATCTGAATGCTATTGGCTTTTTTTTTCCAGAACACTTATCCCATGTGTAATTATTTACTCCTTAGTTTGTTTACTTCTTGTCCCTTCCTTCCATTAGATTGTGAGCCAAAGGAAGGTAGAGACAGTATCTCTTTCATTCACCTTTACGTCCTTAAGGCCTGGAAATGTACTAGGTATACAGTGGAACTCTCTAAAAGTCTTTGAATGATTGATTGATGAAAAGACAGGAGTTTTGTTCCTTATCTCAGTCTCATTCAACTTCTGATTAAAAATAGAGCAGCTTATATCACAAAAATCAGGCTGCCTAGAGCTTGTAGTTCTCATGCCAGCTGGTCTTCTCTCTCAGCAATTTGGGTTTATTTTCAAAATTATGATATCGCAAATGCAAAGAAAAAGCTAGAGCTGTGTGCCTACCATCCAGCTGCTACTATATCCATGTTTGTTTTAGATTTTTCTGTCTTATAAACATTTTAAGTTAATTTTTCAAACTTAGACATTTATAACTCAAGTATAAAATTTTTAGAGCAATTATTTTTTTTCCCTTGGACTTTGTGTCCTGGAGTAGAAATTGTTTTTGAGCAAATGCTAGTAAAGACCAGGTCTTTTTTAGCACACAATTCTTAGGCCAGTACATATTCTCTTCATTCTAAGCATAACAGTTTACTATCTTCTGCCTGCTTTTCCATGAGAATATGAAGCCTGATCATAGCAAGGCACAGTTACTTCATTTGGGGGAGTGTTCATTTTTGTAAGGAAGAAGCTGGTTGCCAAAAACCTAAGGTAAGGAAACAGACTGAAATTGGGCATAAAATTTAACTGAATCTTCTTACAGGCAAGGAAAAAAAAAAACAGGGCTGTCTTTCATGGTCTCATAAAAAGAAACAGCAGTTCTCCAGAAGTCAAACTGTTTTCCTTCTTTAGCATAAAAGAACAACCTTCATTTGTCCAGTTCTTGTGTTTATTCAGCATTTTTGCCATATCCACTGACAGCCCCCTTGCTCCTTATTTCCCCTTCCCCCGTTTGCTTGTTTTGAGGCTGCCCTTCATGATGGTTGTCTGGATAAAGCCCTCAGAACGGCCCCCTGCTCCTTTATTAGTCCTGGGGTGAGAAATAGAAAGAAGGTGATGTCTGCAAGAGGGTTACTGTGAAATGGCCCCAGTACCCGCAGGAGGTGATTTTCAGACATTAAATCCTGAAACTCACAAAGCCTGGCTGAGTCACAAGAGGTCAATATTTAATATTTTCCTCATTTTAGCAGATGGCAGGGTGAACCGCAGAGCAGCTATGACTCTGACACTCAGGAGCTGCCATCAGAGATTTTGATAAGCTTCAACCTGTCAGTCTTAAGGTTGCTGCCTGTGGAGGCACCTTAGATAAACCCTCTCTTGTGTGCATGGAGAAAACTCTTTTCACCACAGGAAAATCTGACAGAGAGCCCCAGTATAACCCAGTGGAGAAGACTTGAGCTTAACTCCCACTGCAGCAAAGTACTAGCTATGTGACCCTGAGCAAGTTACTTAACCTCTGTGTGCTTCATTCAATTTCCTCACCTGTATGTTAATACTATAATAGGAATGTTAATAGCATCACCTCTTTTGAGTTGCTATGAGAACTGCTTGTGAAATGCTTAGCACAGTGGCTAGCATATTGTGGTCCTGGTGGAGTTTTAGTCGCTAAGTTGTATCTGACTCTTGCGAACCCATGGACTGTAGTCTGCCAGGCTCCTCTGTCCATGAGGATTCTCCAGGCAAGAATACTGGAGTGGGGTGCCATTTCCTTCTCCAGAGCATATTGTACAGAGAAGGCAATGGCACTCCACTCTAGTACTTTTGCCTGGAAAACCCCATGGACAGAGGAGCCTGGTAGGCTGTAGTCCATGGAGTCGCTAGAGTCGGATACGACTGAGTGACTTCACTTTCACTTTTCACTTTCATGCATTGGAGAAGGAAATGGCAGCCCACTCCAGAGTTCTTGCCTGGAGAATCTCAGGGATGGGGGAGCCTGGTGGGCTGCCGTCTACGGAGTCGCACAGAGTCGGACAAGACTGAAGCGACTTAGCAGCAGCAGCATATTGTATTCTTGATAGTTAGCCGTAACTTGACACCTCTGGCTGCTCTGTTTGGGGCCCCGCTTGCTGTTCTCGCCTGCTGCTCACTAGTTCTTTGCCTGGGATATTTGCACAGGATGCCTAGGACTTTTCAGAGCACCTGTGAACACACTGGTTTTCCCCTGGCAGTTTTGGATTTCTTGGTTGGTTGAGGACCCACAGGCTTGTCCTTCCAGCATGAAGTTACCATTCACACACTCCTTCTGTCATGCACAGCCTGGAGTGCATCCTTTCCTGCCAGAGTAGGATGGGGGCAGACCAGCCGACTTTTCTGGCTTGTCCACTGTTGTTTAGTTTCTAAAAAGGAAGCTGCAGAATCTTCTTGTCTTCCAGAGGACACACCCTTTGCATCTCTGAGGTTTGCTAGAAGATAGGGATCCTCACCTTCGCCCCTCGGCTTGCAGACCTAGTGCCAGCAGAGAACTTCACTTGTTGAAATGTGATGCCAGCACATCACTTATAGCATCAGATGCCAGAGATTTTCTCACAAGTGTCCTTGGAGGCTGTTAAAAAAAAAAGCTTGTTCACCACCTCACCTTCTTTTTTTTCTCTTCAGCTCTTTATGCAGGTCCCATACTCTTTGCTGAGTATCCCCTGGCAAGCTGACAGCACCATCTAACTTCTTGCTTCTCTCTCCTGGCTTACTGTCTGTCTGTGACAATCTGGCTTCAATCTCAGGCCACCCTGCAGGGGCCCATCCATCACGCCTGCACCACAGGCTGGTGATTCTCCCCAGAACTGGGCTGTTCAGTTTCCATCTGACCAGCCAGGTTCATCTTTTTCTCCTCAAAGATTTCTCCTGTCACACGGCTGCTCTTCTCTTAATCATCTAACCCTAAGTCACCGGGGTTGTTGATGCCCCTGATGGGCTCATCATTTAAGGAAGCCAGGGTGTCCCAATAACTTATGAAAGTTGTTTTGCATAGATGGGCACGATGGAGATGCCAGACTGAGATAATAAAATATATATATATATATATATTGACCTTTGACTTGGTTCCTGATACAGAGTGCCTATATTCCTTGGAATTTCTTGTGTACAGTCGGGGAGAGGTAGCTTTTGTTTTAATGAGGTGAGTCTTGGTGGGCTCCTGGGTGGAGCTGGTCACCAGAAAGACCAAGCCGTTTTTAGCCCCACCCCTGATTCTCCAGAGAGGGAAGATGGGTTGGAAATGGAGTAAATACTTGACCATGCTTGTGTGAGGAAGCCTCCACATGAATCCCAGTAGATGGGATTTGGGGAGCCTCTGTTTTGGTGAACACATCTACGTGCCAGGAGGCCTGGTGGTGTACCCCAGCTTCACAGGGACAGAAGCTCCTGTTCTTGGGAGCCTTCTGGACCTTGCCCAGTGTATCTCTTCTGGCTGTTCATCTGTATCTTGATCCTATCTTTTATTATGTAATAACCTGGTGAAGTTCAGTATTTCCATGAGTTTTTAGCTTTTCTAGCAAATAATGCAAACCAAGGCAGGGAATCATGGGAACCTCTGATTTTTAGCCAAGGTGGACAGAAGTTGTGAGTAACCTAGGGACCTACTGCTTGAGACTGAGGTCTAAAGTGGGGAGCAGTCTCCTGGGATTGAGCCCTGGCCTTGTGGACTCTGTGTTAACTCCAGTTAGCTTCAGAATGGAATCCAGTTGTAGGACACCCAACTGGAGTCACAGAGAATTGCTTGATGTGTGGAAAACACACACATCTGGTGTCAGAAGTGTGGTGGTAGTGTAGGCATAAATGAGAAACTCAGAAATATCTTCTTTACACAGAGGCTGTCTATATTTCTTGGGAAATTTGATGGATTGAGTTGAATATGTAAAAAGTATTTTTTATTATTTAATCCTATATATCAGGTTTATGCCTTATTGTTTGTATTTAATTTTTTATTTTTTGAACTTTGTTTTTTATGAAGTATAGTTGATTATCAGTGTTGTGCCAGTCTCTGCTGTAAAATGACTCAATCACACACATAAATACATTGCTTTTTATTTTTATACTTTCCATTTTTATCTTGTTTTCCATCTCTTCACAGGATATTGAATATAGTTTCCTGTGCTGTACATTAGGACCCTGTTGTTTATCCATTCTAAATGTAGTAGTTTGTACCTGCCAACCCCAAACTCCTGCTCCATCCTCTTCCAACACGCCTACGCCCCTACCTTGGCAACCACAAGTCTGTTACTTATGTCTGAGCCTGTTTCTGTTTTGTAGATGTTTATCTGTGCCTTATTTCATATTCCACATATAAGTGATATCAAATGGTATTTGACATTCTCTGATTTATTTCACTTAGTATAGTAATCTCTAGTTGCATACAAGTTTCTGTAAATGGCATTCTTTCTTTCTTTTTATGGCTGAGTAGTATTCTATTGTATATATGTACTACATCTTTGTTCATTTATTTCTTGATGGGCATTTAGGTAATTTCTATGTCTTGGTTTTTGTGAATAACGCTATTATAAATATAGGGATGGATGTGGACAGATGTTTTCCAGTTTTTGAAGCAGTCTACCACCCTGCTTCAACATATTGTCTGGTAATTGAATCTTAAGAATTCTGAAATCTATCATAATTTTCTTACATAGTTTTTGAGGAAAATACCTTACTGTAGGGAGATATTTGCCAACTGTCCTTAGCCTGTGAATCTGTATCTCCGGTGATAATTGTTTCTTTCCATCCCTGTGTCCAGCAAGGGCAGGGCTGATTGAAGAAAAAGGTATTTGTTCAAAGATCAGGGTATGGCCCCAGTTCTACTACTTACTCAACATGTGCTTCCAGATGAGTCACTTTCCTTCTCTAAACTTAGTTTTTATCATTCATAGGATGAAAATTACTGAGACTTAAAGGTGGCTAATGAGGTTTAAACGTGATGATATACTTAGCATAATATCTGACATTTAGTTAGGAACTCAACAAATTTGAGTTTTTGAACTGGTCCCCTGTCTATTCAAAGAGAGGACTGAATATGATGACCTTTAAGTAAGATATCTGCATTTCATTGGGTGATGGATTGATTTATCTTTTGATTTTGAGATAAAAAGGAAAATATATTTAAAGAATAACATTAAAGTTTTTTCTCACCAATCAGAATTAACTTTATTGCCTAACATCATTTCTACCTAGAATGAATTGTCTAAAACAATCATGCTGACCTCAATTCCCTTGCCAATATTTTATTTAGGAATGAGTATATTTGGTTTCAGAATTGAGTGAGTAATGCAATACTAGCCTTGAAGACATAAGGGAAAATTTGTTTATGGACTTTTATTTTAAAATTTAATTTTTTTAGACACCATAAATATTTTGTATTGGGGTACAGCTGATAAACAATGTTGTGATAGTTTCAGATGAACAAGTGAAGGGACTCAGCCACACATGTACATATATCCATTCTCCCCCAAACACCCCCTCTCATCCAGGCTGTCACATAACATTGAGCAGAGTTCCATGTGCTGTACAAAAGGTTTTCTTTTTGGTTATCCAATTTAAATATAGCAGTATGTACATGACTTTCCCAAAGTCTTTAACTCTCCCTTCTCTTGTTTGGGGACTTTTAGAAAGGCTTTGTAATTTATGGGAAAGAAACATAAGAAATTTACCCTTTCTGTCTGTATTATTACTGTTTTTGATGTGATGCCTGGAATGCTGGCAGCCATACTGTGGCTATGAAGAGTGTCAGCCCCAGGGGAAAAGCTACCACACTTAGGATGGCAGAACAGAGGGATAGAACAAACTTGGTTTCTTGATCTTGCTGTCAACCACAAAGTTAATCAAACCTGAAAACAACCCTAGTTTTGAATTTCTACTGAAATTCAAATAAACCAAAGACTTCATTCAGATTCATCAATTTTTCCACTGGGGTCTTTTCTCTATTCCCATGTCCAATCCATGATACCACATTGCATTTACGCCCTTCTCCTTTCTCTCCTCTCCCTTCTCTCCACATTTTTAAGAGAATGTCTCTCAGTGTGCATTTGCCTAATGCTTCCCTGTAACTGCATTTGAGTTAAACATGCTTGGCCAGGACACCCAATGAGTGATCATGAGTGAGAGCACCTCATCTGGTAACACCTGATGTCCATCCGTGTTTCCTTTGTAGTGGTCATTTTGATCTCTCAGTGAAGGTGCTATCTGATTTATCCGCTGTACTATTCGATGTTTCCCCTTATAGTTAATAATAAAGGCTGTGCAAATATCCTGCTCCTCATGGAAATTTCCCTATAGATTTAATATTTATGGATCTAATCTTTATTAACATGGTTGCAAACTTAATTTTCTAGCTGCAGCATGCCCTGCATTTTCACTCTTCAGCCCTTAGCATTGTAGTATAATTATTCTACTTTATTTCCCTATCTATATTTTATAGACATGAACTCATAAATTCTTATATTTTCTCTCAGTGCTTTATAATTCATCACTGTCCTTAATTATGCTGGTGCCAAAAGCTGACTTCTGTGCCCCTGTGACATTCTCTCGTCACTTTTTGCATACTTCCTTACTTTCTGATCTATTCCTGGTTTATCTCGTCCCAAACTGGCATAAATCTTGGAATCAGAATCAACTGTGGTTTCTTTCAGTGGAAAAGAATGTTAGAGACCAATCTCTAAGTGTTAGGTGTGCCTGTGGGCAGTCCTTTCTTCTTTCAGTTAGCAGAATGAACTTTAAGTTTTTTGTCTTGCTCCTCCAACTAGAATTTATGATTTACTATAGAAAATATTTAGCCTTGGAGGACAAAATGAAGTAGGGCAAAGACTAACAGAGTTTTGCTGAGAGAACGCACTGGTCATAGCAAACACCCTCTTCCAACAACACAAGAGAAGACTCGACACCTGGACATCACCAGACGGTCAATACCAAAATCAGACTGATTATATTCTTTGCAGCCAAAGATGGAGAAGATCTATACAGTCAGCAAAAAAAAAAAAAAAAAAAAATACCAGGAGCTGACTGTGGCTCAGATCAAGAACTCCTTACTGCCAAATTCAGACTTAAATTGAAGAAAGTAGGGAAAGCCACTAGACCATTCAGGTATGACCTAAATCAAATCTCTTACAATTATACAGGGGAAGTGACAAATAGATTCAAGGGATTAGATCTGATAGGATGCCTAAAGAACTATGGATGGAGGTTTGTGACATTGTACATGAGGCGGTGATCAAAACCATCCCCAAGAAAAATAAATGCAAAAAGGCAAAGTGTTTGTCTGATGAGGCCTTACAAATAACTGAGAAGAGAAGTGAAAGGCAAAGGAGAAAAGGAAATATATACCCATTTGAATGCACAGTTCCAAAGAATAGCAAGGAGAGATAAGAAAGCCTTCCTCAGTGATTAATGCAAAGAAATAGAGGCAAACAATAGAATGGGAAAGACTAGAGATCTTGTCAAGAAAATTAGAGATACCAAGGGAACATTTCGTGCAAAGATGTGCACAATAAAGGACAGAAATGGTATGGACCTAACAAAAGCAGAAGATATTAAGAAGAGGTGGCAAGAATACACAGAAGAACTGTACAAAAAGTATCTTCATGACCCAGATAACCGCAATGGTGTGATCACTCACCTAGAGCCAGACATCCTGGAATGTGAAGTCAAGTGGGCCTTAGGAAGCATCACTATGAACAAAGCTAGTGGAGGTGATGGAATTCCAGTTGAGCTATTTCGAATCCTAAAAGATGATGCTGTGAGAGTGCTGCACTCAATATGCCAGCAAATTTGGAAAGCTCAGCAGTGGCCACAGGACTGGAAGAGGTCAGTTTTCATTCCAACCCCAAAGGCAATGTCAAAGAATGCTCAAACTACCACGCAATTGCACTCATCTCACAGTAGCAAAATAATGCTTAAAATTCTCCAAACCAGGCTTCATCAGTACATGAACCATAAATTCCAGATGTTCAAGCTGGATTTAGAAAAGGCAGAGGAACCAGAGATTAAACTGCCAATATCCATTGGATCATCAAAAAGGAAGAGAGTTTCAGAAAAACATCTATTTCTGCTTTATTGACTATGCTAAAGCCTTTAACTGTGTGGATCACAACAAACTGTGAAAAATTCTTCAAGAGATTGGAATACCAAACCACCTCACCTGCCTCCCAAGAAATCTGTATGCAGGTAAATAAGCAATAGTTAGAGCTGGACATGGGACAACAGACTCATTCCAAATTGAGAAAGAAGTACGTCAAGGCTGTATGTTGTCACCCTGCTTATTTAACTTATATGCAGAGTACTTCATACAAAATGCCAAACTGGATGAAGCACAAGCTGGAATCAAGACTGCCAGGAGAAATATCAATAACCTCAGGTATGCAGATCTGCCACCCTTATGGCAGAAAGCAAAGAAGAACTAAAGAGCCTCTTGATGAAAGAGAAAGAGGAGAGTGAAAAAGTTGTTTTAAAACTCAACATTCAGAAGAGTAAGATCATGGCATCTGGTTCCCTCACTTCATGGCAAATAGATGGGGAAACAGTGAGAGACTTTATTTTGGGGGCCCCAAAATCACTGCAGATGGTGACTGCAGTCATGAAATTAAAAGACACTTGCTCCTTCCAAGAAAAGCTATGACCAACCTAGACTGCATATTAAAAAGCAGGGACATTACTTAGCCAACAAAGGTCCGTCTAGTCAAAGCTATGGTTTTTCCAGTCATCACGTATGGGTGTGAGTTGGATTATAAGGAAAGCTGAGCACTGAAGAATTGATGCTTTTGAACTGTGGTGTTTGAGAAGACTCATGAGACTCTCAAATCAATCAATTCTAAAGGAAATCAATTCTGAGTATTCATTGGAAGGGCTGATGCTGAAGCTGAAACTCCAATACTTTGGCCACCTGCTGCGAAGGACTGATTCCTTGGAAAAGATCCTGATGCTGGGAAGGACTGAAGACAGGAGGAGAAGGGGACGACAGAGGATGAGATGGCTAGATGGCATCACTGACACAGTGGACATGAGTTTGAGTGAGCTCCAGGAGTTGGTGGGACAGGGAGCCTGTCGTGCTGCAGTCCATGGGGTTGCAAAGAGTCTGACACATCTGATGACTAACCGAACTAAATAGAACAGAAACAGTGATGGACAATACTACACTTAGTACTGAAAAGACTCAGACAGTTGCTGACTTTTAAAGCAATTGTCTCAGTCTTTTCAGTGCTAAGTGTAGTATTTGTTAGATGGTTCAGATGTATTTCCTTAATCAGATTAAGGAATTCCTATACCTATTTTTAGAGAAGGCCATGGCACCCCACTCCAGTACTCTTGCCTGGGGAATCCCATGGACGGAGGAACCTGGTAGGCTGCAGTCCATGGAGTCGCTAAGAGTCAGACACGACTGAGCAACTTCACTTTCACTTTTCACTTTCATGCCCTGGAGAAGGAAATGGCAACCCACTCCAGTGTTCTTGCCTGGAGAATCCCAGGGACGGGGGGAGCCTGGTGGGCTGCCGTCTATGGGCTCGCACAGAGTTGGACACGACTGGAGTGACATGACTGACGCATACCTATTTTACTGATTGAGTTTATCAAAATTGTTTATTTTTATCAGAATTTTTATTGTATATAATAAGATTATTTTTTCTTCTATTACTGTCAAAAAATTATCTTATTTATATAGTTAATTAGTTGCTAAATCCCCTTGCTAATGTTTTATTTAGGATTTTTGAATCTTTTTTTCCCCCATTTTACCCTAAATTCCCATTTTAGGAATTTTCATGTCTGTTTTTCTGTGCTTCATTCTGAGTAATTTCTTCATATACATCTTCCAAACTACATATTTTCTAATTAGCAATGTTTAGTCTCTATTTGTTATACCTATTGAAACTAATGCACAGTAAGTATGTACCATTATGTATATAATACATTTCATATATAATAAAATATTTTTATTTCTAAGTTATTTGGTCCATTTTTTAAACCGCCAGTTCACTTCTGATAGTCTCTTATTTTTAAAACCATGAAGTGTCATTTTGAATTCTCAACCTGATTCCATTATTTCAAGTCCTTGAGAAAAGAGTTCAGATCTGTCACTGTTTCTGTCTACCAATTCTCCTTCACGGTGCTTTCTTTCCTCATGTGTGTGGTAATTTTTGCTTGTGAGAATTGATGAGGTTGACTCTAGGTTGAAGATGGTTTCTTCCAGAGAGAACTTGTGATTATTTGCTTATGATGAGAAACCAGTAGTGCTACCAACGCTGGGGACACTTTAGCTCATTCCAGAGTCTCTGGTTTACTTTGTGAATTTTGGTTTGGGCCTCCACCCTCAACTTGCTATTGACTGAAGAATCGCAACCCTGGCTGTGTAACGCCCCTCACTCTCTGCGTAGCTATACCATTCCTGTGTGCTTACTGCTCATGGTTCTAATTAAGTTCAGTTTTGGCAGAGGGAAGCGGTGGAGTGGGAACACACATGTGTTACTTCCTCCTTTTGCTTCCTCTGAGTCCAACAGTGAAATGGAAAGTGCTGTGTGTGGGATCTAGTTGCTTTGAGGGGATAAGAATCTATCCATAATACTGCACAAAACAGATTGTTATTCTTGATTATGTTTTGGTGACTTAAAAAAAAAAACTACTTTTTCATCTAAGACGACAATATGCAGTGATGAAAGAGGCAGGGCTAGAGTAATTTTAATTATTTCCATCTGGAATGGGGAAGAATGAGAGGTACACAGTAGTCCCTGGTGTGGAGCAATTTCGAAAGGCTCACATTTTGGGGACTTCCTGGCTTGTTATTGGAGGATGTTTCTTCAGAGGGTTCCATTCTGCTCCCTTGGGAGTATTTCCATTGTAAATTGATCTTCCCAGAGCCTGTCTCTGCTTCTGGGGAGAGTGTTCTGTGTGCAGTATTGTGGCTATAGGGATACTTACACTTTTCTTGGGAGCTAACTCAGCTCCTTTCTTGATAAGTGATGGTTGGCAGCCCAACTGTTATTTTCAAGTCTTAAACAGTCACTTACTTGTGGTTCAGGCTCTTTACAATACAATACTCTTAAGATTTTAGTAGTCATGCTAGCCATTGGATTCTGCTTGGTCCATGTGCAGTAGCCACTCTCATATTTTAGTAAGTTCTCTATTTTATTTATTTTTTTAATACTTTATTCTACATTACAGTACTGTATTTGTTTTGCCATACATTGACATGAATCAGCCACAGGTGTACACGATCTCCCAATGCCAAAGCCCCCTCCCACCTCCCACCCCATATCATCTCCCTGGATCATCCCGTGCACCAGCCCCAAGTATCCTGATTAGGACATGATCATGCGTCTGGACAGAGAGATTAAGAGGCTGAGCTGTGGAGCCAGAGTGATTCATGCCAGGATCTGTCTCTGCCATTTATGACCTCTGTCATCCTGGAGAAATGATTTAACTTCTTGATCCTTTAATTTCTGCATCTGTAAGATGGGAATAATAACAATAGTACCTTATTTGGGGGGCTCGTTGTAAGGATTTACTGAGAAAATGCATGCGAAAGAGCTGGTGCGGAGTAAGTATTGAGTTCAATGACAGCTGTCATTGTCAGTGTTTATATGATCACAGCAGAAAAGGAGTTCTTCAACCACCATTTTCTAACAGAGCTGCAAGCCTTGGTTCATGCCCTGTGTCTGGCCTGTAGGCACTTTGCCTATCAAAATTCTGTTTATTTCTCAAACTCAGATGAGTTACCACTGCTGCTATTCAATTTTCCCTCTCCTGTCAGTCAGATTTCATAGTTTCCTCTGTGTTTCCACAGCAGCTGTTTGTACCTCTGTTCATCACTTTTTAACTCTACTTTTTATTAGGATGGGTTATGCGTCTGCATATTTTAACCACAAGAGGGCAGACCTGTCCTTATGTCATTATTTCCTGACTGACTGACAACTTGTACAAGTAAGCTGCTGCTAAGTCACTTCAGTTGTGCAACCCCATAGATGGCAGCCCCCCAGGCTCCCCCGTGCCTGGGATTCTCCAGGCAAGAACACTTCTCCTAATACATGAGAGACAGGCTTTGAACCTGGGACCCTTTGCTGCACTACTCCAGTACTTGCACCTGGACACACTTGAGCAACAAAATACAAAGAAACTGTATAGGACTGAAAGTAACCAAGTGCATACACAGTTAGGACAAATTCTGGCAAAAGATACAGAGACTGAAAAACCAACTGTCACTTTTGAAGAGCCAGGAGCAAAAGCAGGGTATTCTGCATGCCCCCTGCACACAACACCACCTGGGAGGTGGGCCAACCACCTAAGCCACCCCTCAGATTCAACCTGTGGACACACCCTTACCCTCACCCCATATAAGGAACAAACTGTCCCCCAGCCTCAGGGAGTGAGCAAGCAAGCAAGGAAACCTAATGTTTATTCTTCCTCCCCTCTGCTGTAGCAGAGTCCCCAGTAAAGTCTTGCCTGAATTTATCTGACCTCTAGTCAATTTCTATTGATTGGAAAAGGCAAAGGGCCCTGGTGGGAAACACTTGCATTGAATTGAATTTATAGGAGAGATGTCACAAAAGGACCAGCGATGTGTCCCTTGGGACCATGTTCAGCGATTTGTTTCAGAAACCTGTCCTAACAGCTGAACAAATGCAGGGTTTATTTTTCTCATACAGAAAATCTTGACATGGAGCTAGTGCAGCTGTTGAAGGATGCTTTCAGGAACACAGGCTCCTCCTTTATTCCTGGCCCACTCTCCTTAGTATGTGGCTCCCAGTCTCATGGTTACAAAAGTGCAGAGTCATCTCCAGGCATCATATCACCAGCCAAGGAACAGTAAGAGCAAAGGACAAAAAATTAAAGGCCCCAGCATCCAGTCACTTTGAAGGAGGCCTTCGGGCAGCTCCACCAGTGACTTACACATCAGTGGGGACTAGGTCATGTGACGGCCTTTAGCTGCAAGGGAGGATGGAGGATTGAGTATTTAACTAGGTATTACTTTAAGCAAACAACATCAGCGTTCTGGTAACAAGGGATACAGGAAATGAGTATTAGCTAGGCAACAAGTGGAAGTATTGTTCACATTGTTTTGCTGTTGATGAAAACAATAGAAGCTGTCTTGGACAGCCTGGGGAGAAAGGACTCTGAGCAGGCTTGCAGAAATGGAAGAAGGATTATCAAAGTCTGGGGAGGGTAGATGCCTGGGTAGATCCGGTAACTCCAGTGGCAGGAATTTGTGGACTTTGTCTCCAGAGTATTGCCATTCAGCTGACTCAGGCTCCCAGCTGACTTTGCTCCAAACTTCAGATTCCTGGGATAGAGGATTTGGCCCCTAGTTTAAACTTGTTCTCTGTGCTTTGTCTGTATGGCAGGATCACAGGGCACAGAGATGGCCTTTGAGCCCTGCCTAACCCACAGTGTTAGAACTTGCTCCCAAAGAAAAGTGAATTCTTGAGGGCTGGGCAATTACAATGTTTGGTTTGGTGTAGGAAAACAACCCAAGGGCTAGAACGCAATTTTCCCAGGTTATAAGGGCTGCAAATTTTAGAATTCATCCAAGGATTTTCATTCTTTCCCAGTGAGTTGGCAATGTGTTAGAACTATGCTTATATTTCTGGCAATAGATGAATAGGTTTATTTGACATAAAGTGTCAAGCTGGGGATTTATTTAATTATTAAACTGGCTAGAATTTAGTTGAAACTGGTAGAGAAAACACCAGGTCCGTAGGTGGCCAGAAGGTAAGAATTCCAGCCTGATGGGCTTTGTACGTAAAACTCAGTTAGTGACAAAAGACTCTTATGTTGAAAAATTCTGGTATTTTTCCAGATTATCCCTGGGAAAGGGAGACAGGGATAAGCATTCTTTTATCACCATGCTAGCTTTTTCCCTTCAAGGACTTAAACATGAAAATGCCTTTCTATTGTAAAAGTTCTATTACTTCCTTCATTATGGATCTGTTCATTTTTACACTGGGTAGTTTGGGAAGTAGAAGATAGGAAAGGTTGTGCCATTTGTATTCTTGCTGCTTTGGTTATTTTTCTTCATCAGATGACATTTGTTTTTGTTCAGTCGCTTTGCCACCCCACGGACTGCAGCATGGCAGGCTTCATTGTCCTTCACTGTCTTGCAGAGTTTGCTCAAAACTGATGTCCATTGAATCAATGATGCCATCCAACCAACTCTGTCATCCCCTTCTCCTCCTGCCTTCAAACTTTCCTAGCAGCAGAGTCTTTTCTAATGAGTTGGGTCTTCGCATCAGGTACCCAAACTATTGGAGCCTCAGCATCAGTCTGTTTTCCTTTAGATTGACTGGTTTGATCGTCTTGCTGGCCAAGGGACTTTTGATCCAGCACTAAGCATTAAGCACTCAGCCTTCTTTATAGTCCAACTCTCACATCCACACATGACTACTGGAAAAACCATAGCTTTGGCTAGATGGACATTTGTCAGGAAATCGATGTCTCTGCTTTTTTAATACACTGTCTCGGTTTGTCATCGCTTTACTTCCAAGGAGCAAGCAATTTTCGTTTCATGGCTGTATGCACCATCCACAGTGATTTTGATGCCCAAGAAGATAAAACCTGTCACTGTTTGCATTTTCCCCCATCTATTTGCTATGAAATGATAGGACCTGATACCATGATTTTAGTTTTTCGAATATTGAGTTTTAAGCCAGATTTGTCACTCTCCTTTCTCACCTTCATCAAGAGGCTCTTTAGTTTCTCTTCACTTCCTGCCATAAGGGTGGTGTCATCAGCATATCTGAAGTTATTGGTATTTCTCCTGGCAATTTTGATTCCAGGTTGTGTTTCATCCAGCCCGTAATTTCTCATGATGTACTCTGTATATAAGTTAAATAAGCAGGGTAGCAATATACAGCCTTTATATACTCCTTTCCCTATTTGGAACCAGCCTGTTGTTCCATGACCAGAGTTAACTGCTGCTTCTTGACCTGCATAGAGGTTTCTCAGAGGGCGGGTAAGGTGCTCTGGTATTCCCATCTCTTGAAAAATTTTCTACAGTTTGTTGTGATCCACACAGTCAATGAAGCAGAAGTATATGCTTGGGTTATTTTTTGGAATTCCCTTGCATTTTCTATAATCCAACATATGTTGGCAATTTGATCTCTGGTTCCTCTGCCTTTTCTAAATCCAGCATGTAAATCTGGAAGTTCTTAGTTCATGTACTAGTGAAGCTCAGCTTGAAGGATTTTCAGCATAATCTTGCTAGTATGTGAAATGAGTACAAATGTATGGTACTTTGAACATTCTTTGGCCTTGCCCTTTGGGATTGGAATGAAAACTGACCTTTTCCAGTCCTGTGGTAACTGCTGAGTTTTCCAAATTTGCTGGCATATCGAGTACAGTACTTTCACAGCATCATCTTTTAAGATTTAAATTAGCTCAACTGGAATTCCATCACCTCCACTAGCTTTGCTGATAGTAATGCTTCCTAAGGCCCATGTGACTATACACTGTAGGATGTCTGGCTTGAGGTGAGTGATCGCACGATCATGGTTGTCTGAGTCATTAAGACCTTTTTTGTATTGTTCTTCTGTGTATTACTGCCATCTCTTCTTACCTTCTGCTCCTGTTAGGTCCATACCACTTCTGCCCTTTATTGTGCCCACAGTTGCATGAGATCCTCCCTTCATATCTCTAATTTTCTTGAAAAGATCTCTAGTCTTTCCTATTCTATTGTTTTCCTCTTTTTCTTTGTACTGTTTACTTAAGAAGGCTTTCTTGTCTCTCCTTGCTATTTCTCTGGAACTTTATTTCAGATAGGAATATTTTTCCTTTTCTCCTTTGCCTTTCACTTCTCTTCTTTTCTCAGCTGTAAGGCCTCCTCAGACAACCATTTTCCCTTCTTCCATTTCTTTTTCTTGTGGATGATTTTGATCACCACCTCCTGTACAATGTTATGAACTGTCAATTCTTCTGGCACTCTATCAGATCTAATCTCTTGAATCTATTTGTCACTGCCACTGTATAATCATAAGGGATTTGATTTAGGTCATACCTGAATGGCCTAGTGGTTTTCCCCTACTTTCTTCAACTGACGTCTGAATTTTGCAATAAGGAGTTCGTGATCTGAGCCACAGTCAGCTCCTGGTCTTGTTTTTGTTGACTGAACAAGAGCTTCTCCATTTTCAGCTACAAAGAATATAATCACTGTGATTGCAGTATTGACCATTTGGTGATGTCCATGTGTAGAGTCATCTCTTATGTGGTTAGAAGAAGATGTTTGCTATGACCAGTGTGTTCGCTTGGCAAAATTCTGTTAGTCTTTTCCCTGCTTCATTCTTCTGTACTCCAAGGCCAAATTTGCCTGTTACTCCGGTTATCTCTTGACATCTTACTTTTGCATTCAGTTCAGTTCAGTTCAGTCGCTCAGTTGTGTCTGACTCTTCGCGACCCCATGAATTGCAGCATGCCAGGCCTCTCCTTTCCATCACCATCTCCCGGAGTTCACTCAGACTCACGTTCATCGAGTCAGTGATGCCATCCAGCCATCTCATCCTCTGTCGTCCCCTTCTCCTCCTGCCCCCAATCCTTCCCAGCATCAGAGTCTTTTCCAGTGAGGTGGCCAAAGTACTGGAGTTTCAGCTTTAGCATCATTCCTTCCAAAGAAATCCCAGGGCTGATCTCCTTAAGAATGGATTGATTGGATCTCCTTGCAGTCCAAGGGACTCTCAAGAGTCTTCTCCAACACCACAGTTCAAAAGCATCAATTTCTCAGCGCTCAGCCTTCTTCACAGTCCAACCCTCACATCCATACATGACCACAGGAAAAACCATAGTCTTGAATAGATGGACCTTAGTTGGCAAAGTAACGTCTCTGCTTTTGAATATACTGTCTAGGTTGGTCATAACTTTTCTTTCAAGGAGTAAGCCTCTTTTAATTTCATGGCTGCAGTCACCATCTGCAGTGATTTTTGAAGCCCCCAAAATAAAGTCTGACACTGTTTCCACTGTTTCTCCATCTATTTCCCATGAAGTGATGGGACCGGATGCCATGATCTTTGTTTTCTGAATGTTGAGCTTTAAACCAACTTTTTTGCTTTCCTCTTTCACTTTCACCAAGAGGCTCTTTAGTTCTTCTTCACTTTCTGCCATAAGAGTGTTATCATCTGCATATCTGAGGTTATTGATATAACTTTTGCATTCAGTCCTCTATAATGAAAAGAACATCTTTTTTTGGTGTTAGTTCTAGGAGGTCTTGTACGTCTTCATAGAACCATTCAACTTCAGCTTCTTTGGCATTACTGGTTGGGGCATAGACTTGGATTATGTAATACTGAATGGTTTACTCTGGAAACGAATGGAATTCATTCTCTCATTTTTGAGGTTGCACCCAAGAACTGCATTTCAGACTCTTTTGTTGACTATGAGAGCTACTCCATTTCTTCTAAGGAATTCTTGCCCACAGGAGTAAATATAATGGTTATCTGAATTAAACTCACCCATTCCTGTCCATTTTGGTTCACTGATTGCTAAAATGTTGATGTCCACTCTTGCCATCTCCTGTTTGACCACCTCCAATTTACCTTGATTCATGGACCTAACATTCCAGGTTCCTGTGCAATATTGTTCTTTACAGCATCGGACTTTACTTTTCACTGCCAGACACATCTGCCACTGGGCTTTGTTTCCACTTTGGCTCAACCTCTTTCTTCCTTCTGGAGCTATTTCTTTGCTCTTCTCCAGTTGCATATTGGGCACCTATTTAACTGAGGGTTCATTCTCAGTGTCATATCTTTTTACCTTTTTGTACTGTTCATGGGGTTCTCAATTCAAGAATGCTGACATGGTTTTCTATTTCCTTCTTCAGTGGATCACATTTGTCAGAACTCTCCATCATGACCCTTCAGTCTGGGTGCTGACAGGGCATGGCTCATAGTTTCAAGGAGTTAGACAAGGCTGTGATATATGTGATCATTTTGGTTAGTTTTCTTTGACTATGGGTTTCATTCTGTCTGCCGTCTAATGGATGAGGATAAGAGGCTGTGCAAGCTTCCTGATGGGATGAGCTGGCTGTGAGGACAACTGGATCTTGCTCTAATGGGCAAGGCTATGCTCAATTCAGTTCAGTCGCTCAGTCGTGTCCGACTCTTTGCGACCCCATGAATTGCAGCATGCCAGGCCTCCCTGTCCATCACCAACTCCTGGAGTTCACTCAGACTCACATCCATCGAGTTCGTGATGCCATCCAGCCATCTCCTCCTCTGTCGTCCCCATCTCCTTCTGCCCCCAATCCCTCCCAGCATCAGAGTGTTTTTCCAGTGAGTCAACTCTTCCCATGAGGTAGCCAAAGTACTGGAGTTTCAGCTTTAGCATCATTCCTTCCAAAGAAATCCCAGGGTTGATCTCCAGAATGGACTGGTTGGATCTCCTTGCAGTCCAAGGAACTCTCAAGAGTCTTCTCCAACACTACAGTTCAAAAGCATCAATTCTTCGGCGCTCAGCCTTCTTCACAGTGCTCAGTAAATCTTTAATCCAATTTCTTCTGAGGGGGTGGGGCTGTGTTCCCTCCCTGTATTTTGGTATGAGGCCAAACTATGGTAGGGTAATAGCAACCTCCTCCCAAAGAACTTATGCCAGCTGTGTCTCCGAGGATTGCTGCAGTCAATGTCCCCGACCCACAGCAGGCCACTGTCAACCCACGCCTCCACTGGAGACTCCCAAACACTCACAGGCAAGTCTTGGCTCAGTCTCTTTTGGGATCACTGCTTCTCTCTCCTATGTCCTGGTGTGCACAAGGCTTTGTTTGTGCCTTCCAAGAATCTCTGCCCAGTCCCATGGCAGTTCTGTAGTCAAATTGCACTGACCTTCAAAGTCAGATTCTCTGGGGATTCTCAGTCCCTTTGCCAGATCCCCAGGTTGGGAAGTCTGTTGTGGGGCCTAGGATTTTCACAACAGTGGGAGGTCTTCTTTGACCTCCAGTTTGTGTATCACCCACCCAGTGGCTCTAAGATGGGGCTCGTGTCTACCTCCTCTGAGAAGACTTAAGCCACACGCTGCACCCCCAGGACTGCTGCTGCCAGAGCCCCTGTCCCTGTGGCAGGCCCCCTGCTGACCCATGCCCCCTCAGGAGACCCTCAAACACTCAGAGGCAGGTCTGGCTGAGTCTCCTGGGGTCACTGTGCCGTTCCCAGGGTCCTAGTGCACACAAGGTCTTGTTTGTGCCCTCCAAGTGTCTCTGGTGGGGATGAGGTTTGACTTTAAATGTGATTGTGCCCCTCCTCCCATCTTGTTGTGGCTTTTCCTTTGCCCTTGGATGTGGGGTATCTTTTTTGGTGGATTCCAACATTTTCCTGTCCATGGTTGCTCGACAGCTAGTTGCAGTTTTGGTATTCTCACAGGAGAAGATGAGTGCACATCCTTCTACTCTGCCATCTTTGCTGTGCCCCCTAGAATCATGATAAGCAGCAGGAGCTTTGAAGTTGGACAAATCTGGATTTGAGTCCTTGCCTCTCTACTCACTGGCCATATGATCATGGGCTAATAAAGCCAATCAACTTCGGCCGTACTGAATATGATAGGTATTTTCCAGCATTAGTACTTGCTAGTATATTTTTCTTGTGTGTGGTCTGTACATATAATATCTGATGCCTTTGTCCTGCTTTTATGACTTACCACTATGTCTTGGAAGTCTTCTCTTACCTATTCGTATAAATTGATTTCATCTTTTTAATTGTTGCACAGTATTATAATATATGATGATACTGTCCTTTATTGAATGCATTACTTATCAATGAATGTTTAAGTGCTTCCAAATTTTATAATAAATATTATAGATCATACCGTGGCTTTAGCTGTTCCTCTTAATGCATGTATGAGAATTTATCTATTGGGATAAATTGTTTGAAGTATAATTGCTAAGTCAAAGGACATGTGGATTTTAGATTGTTATGGATGTAGTCAAATTGTCCTCCAAGAAGACTGTACCAGTTTACACTTGCACCAATAATAGCAAAGGAAAGCCTGCTTCTTATAACCTTAATGACACTACATTTTCAAATTTGTCCATATTTGTTAATGTGATAAGTGATATTTCATAATTTTAAACAAAATTTCTTTGATTTTGAATGTGCATTTGTGCATATGCTTTTCCATTTGCAATTTTTTTCTGCCAAGTGCCTAACCATAGTATTTTCTCTTTTGGGCAGATGAAAGAGAGTTTATTCTTCTGACATTGATTTGTCAGAATGTTTTTGTGATGGGAGAAGTTTGACTTTTCTCTCATGTTGCATTTTCCTAGCATTTTTGTTTTTACTGTTTATGATTTTGAATTTTAATGTAATCATAACTCTTAGTCTTTGGGGTTACATATCTTGCTTTAGCTTTCCCTACTCCAATATAACTTTTTAAAATTGCAATGTTTTCTTTAGCTTCCACAATTTTACTTTTTATTTTAAACCTTTTGATCCACTGGAACCCATTTTGGCATAAATAGTGATGATATATCTCTATTTTTTCCCTATGTCTGGCCAGTTGCCCCACCACCATTTATTCAACAATCCACATTTTCTCACTGCTTTTAAATTATATTTACATGTAAGAAAGTCTGTGTGTATGCGTGTGTACATGTGTATGTGTGTGTGTAGAATGATAGGGCTCCATGAGTGGTTTTTTTTTGTTCCATCGATCTCTCTCTTTGGCTACAAAAAGCAGTTTGAAAGTTACAAGTACTGATTAATCTTAAGTTTATACCTTAAATTTTATTGACAGCCTGAGTGTAATAAAAGACATTAAGACTGCTTTATTTTATTATATTTTTGTGAGCCTATGTATCAAATCTGTAAGCAATGAAGTTATGTGATGGTTTCACTGTTTCACCTGGCAGATGAAAGAGTTGGGTAAAAATGGGGGAGGGAGTGCATTTTATGTTCAAAGAGCCATTGTTTTCTATAATGAATTACCTTGGAGCTTTGAAAAATGATGGGGCACATAGATAGCAAAGGAATTTATGAAAATTGGTGAGTGTTAAGGAGTCAGGACCGTTGTTCATCATTCAGTATATGTTTTGTTTACACAGATCAAGGCCTGTTTTCACTCTGTAACATCACCTGCTTTCCTTGGAGACTACTCTGTTGGCACCGTCGTTCCTTGGGGCCTTTACACATATAGTTTCCCTCTGCCTGTACTACCCTTTTCTCAGGTAGCTGCCTTCTAGTGTTCTGGCTTCTGCCTAATGTCCCCATGTCATTTGGCCAAGCCACTAAAATGTACCCTTACCTTGTATTATTGTCCTTCAAAGAACACAAGATTCCTTATATATACTTATTCCACCTTCCCCATGAGCTTGGCACATAGGTAGCCCAGCAGAGGTACACTTAAATATTTGTGAAACGAACAAATACACATTGACATTGCCTATCTTGGCAGCTATTGCTAGTGTGCAACTAAGAAGTAACTGAAATGGAAGTGGTACTAACCAGGCCGTTAGCACCAAGGTTAGTGATACTAACCTTGGCCATTCCCCATTAACAGAAATTTACTAGATGCCAGACAAGAAATGCAGGCAAAGCTTTATTTTGGCCCCTGAGGCAGCAGAGGGGAGGAGCAAAAGGACATAATGGTTCCTTTGCTTGTTCCCCAAGGTGTGAAGTGGGCTAGTTCCTTGTGTGGGGTGAGGGTAAGAGTGTGTGCAGGGGTTGGGCCAGAGGGGTGCCTTAGGTGGTTTGCCCACCTCTCTGGTGGTGTGTGTATGTATACAGCAAGGCAAGCACAGTACTCTGCTTTTGCTCCTGACACCCTGCGGCAGTTGGTTTTTTTCAGTCTTTCTATGTCTTTTTGTCCATATTTTGCCCCAACTGTTCATGCAGGCTGTTATTTTTAGTCCCTTGTGGAGAAGGCAATGGCAACCCACTCCAGCGTTCTTGCCTGGAGAATCCCAGGGACGGGGGAGCCTGGGGGGCTGCCGTCTATGGGGTCGCACAGAGTCGGACGCGACTGAAGCGACTCAGCAGCAGCAGTGCTTTCTTTGTATTTTGTTGCTCAAGGAGACATTTGTCCAGGTGCAAGCACTGAAGCAAAGGATCCCCAGTCTCAGCCTGTGTCAAAGAGAGATGTGAAATTCCTTTATTTTAAACCAAAATACATTGGGCAATGTGTAACACATACACTGGGCTTCCCTAAATGGCTCAGTGATAAAGAATCTGCTTGCCAATGCAGGAGATGTGGGTTTGACCCCTAGGTTGGGAAGATCTCCTGGAGAAGGAAATGGCAGCCCACTCCAGTATTCTTGCCTGGAAAATCCCATGGACAGAGGAGCCTGGCAGGCTACAGTCCATGGGGTTACAAAGCATAGGACATGACTTAGCAACTAAACAACAACTACTCATATGTTAAGTCCAGAGGAAGTTAACTTTTCTCTGATGGGCATTTGTGTCTGTCAAAGAAATGTTATTCCATGTGAGAGGGAGTGCTGAACTAGACAGCACAGGGACCATGACTCCACCAGGCACTGAAAAGCCGGTAGCCAGCTCTCATTTTTCTGTATGCTTGTCCAAAACAGCACATGCAGAACCTGGCTTTTTGTGTGTGTGTGTGTAGTGCACGAGAATCTCACGTCACAAAACCCTGACTCTTTACTTGTCTGAACCTATAGCCGTTCATAGTTTATCCATTGGTATAATATGGAAGATGAGACAGAGCAAGTTTCACAAATAATACATTTTGTTGTTATTTAATGACTCAGAATCTTTGGTTTCATAGGGAATTTTTTTTTTTTTTGGAGACTTTTAAATACAAAGAATTTAGGGTGAAATTTACTTGTGGTTAGAAGGGTTTTTTTTCTTCTTTTTCAGTTAAGAGATTATTTTAAGGCCATATTTACAAAGCAGGGTTGAAAATTAATTTAGGAGAGATAATTGATACAGACTTTCGCAACTCTAGACCATGTTCTGCCTCCAGACCCTTAGCTGGGAGAGACGGATGAAGGGAGTCACAGAACAGGCAGTCCCAAGATTTAGAGCCTTGAGGGCCACCCAGCCTGGTCCCAGATGACTTCATATGTAGTATTAATGTGAAATTTCTTGAATTCTGGGTCTCAGATGGGATCTCCTCTGACCTCTTGAGATGCATTTGGCACATTCTTCCATGATAATTGCCTTAGTTACGGCTTTTCAAGCTGAAAGAGAAATTCTTCTCCTTGGTTTAAGAAAATAAGTTTTTGGAAAGCTTCAGAGTTCTCACAGAACCTAGGGAAGTGACCCCCAAGTGCATTGTATGAGGTGCCGGGAACAGAAGTGCAGGGATGTGAAATCCAATAGCTGTTCTTTTTGACTCCCTGGGGGCTTCATTGCCTTGTCTTCACTTCTCTCTGCACAACCCCCATGCTCTTTCTTTTGGCCCACTACCTTTCTATGTTTCCGTGTACACGGTACACAGAAGTTCCCAAGCTTACATGCCCAACAGCAGAAAAACATTAATGAATAGATTTTAATTTAATTCTGAACTCAAGAGAGCGAGATCTGATTAGACCATCTTGGGTCCACGTTTTCATCCTAGCCCGGTCAGCCAAGGTCAGAGATTTGAGGTCAGCTGGAAGAAGTATGCCCCTGAGATTACACCCCTTGAGAAGCCTTCCCTGGGGAGGGAGCCACTGCCTGGGCAGACATCCCAAATCTGTAAATACTGTAAATCACATCCCAACATATTTAGGTATCTGAATATTCACTATCTCAGAAGTATAATGAAAAAAGAGACTAAATTGATTTCATTATTACATCCCAACACCTAGTAGAATATTGACTTTAATTTAAAATATTAGGCAGAGTATTCTCAGTATCATAAAAGTTGACTACACAGAGCATCAGCAGAATCGAGGGAAGCTTCTCATGCTTCTGTATGAGGTCTAAATGCCAGAGCAGGCAGGCATGCAAGTTTTGTGTTCCAACACGTGGATCATTATGTACAATACTAAGCTCAGTTTTGGCTGCTTTGGGTCATTACTTCCTCTGCTTGTGCAATTTTATTTTTGACAGTTCTGCATTTCTTAACTTTCACTTTTCTCCCTTTCAGAAAGTCTCCTTATCGCTACTACCAACACCTTCTCCTATTCCTCAGACATAACAGCAAGGGAAGTTTCCTGTCCATCTGGCCAGAAATCTCACATATGTCTGTGGGTGTATCTATAACTTATTTTTCTACAGATAATGATATTGCTTGCTGATCTTTCCATGTCAACACACACATCTACCTCACTTTTCCTGACAGTTCAATATGAAAAAATATTTAAATGTACAGAAAGGTTAATGTAAAGAAATTTTACCCATTTCATAAGTTCCACCATTAACATTTGACTATATTTGCATTTTCACATATCCATTCGTCTGTATCTTAATTCATTTTTTTATGCATTTAAAGTAAATGGCTGACACTGATAAAATTCCCTAAACATTTCCTATGCATATAACTAACTAGAGATCAGTGTTTGGTTACATTTTACCTGTTGGGAGATAAATTTTACATAAAATTAAGTTGACACATCTTAAGTGTAACATTTGATGAGTTTTGATACTCTGTAACCCAAATCCCCATCAAAAAACAGAATTTTATCACAACCCCAGAAAGTATGTACTTTTTGGTGTTAAGACTTGTTTCAACTTAGTATTGTGTCCTTGAGGTTCATCCATGTTGTTGAGGATAGCAGTGAAAGTAAGTGAAGTCGCTTAGTCCTGTCCAACTCTTTGCGACCCTGTGGACTGTAGCCTATCAGGCTCCTCCCTCAATGGGATTCTCCAGGCAAGAGTGCTGGAGTGGATTGCCATTTCCTTCTCCAGGGGATCCTTCCGACCCAGGAATCTCGACCCTGGGTCTCCTGCACTGCAGGCAGACGCTTTACCATGGGAGCCATCAGGAAAGCCCAGCCCAGGATAGCAGTAGTTATGTTTTGGTTTGGTTTTTTAAATTGGTGAGTAGTAGTACATTTAATGACTATATTAGTTTGTTCCTCTGTTTTCCTCTTCATAGACTCCTGGGCTGTTAACAATTTTGGAAATTATGAGTGGAACTGCTGTGCGTTTACTTGCATAGATCTTTTGTGGACCTATTTCATTTCTGTTGTGAAAATACCTAGAACTGGAATTGCTGGGTCACAGGGTAGACAGTTTTTAAAAGAGATAGCATTGCCTTATATAGAGAAACCATAATTTAGCCATTCTCCTGTTGATAGACATTAAGAGTATTTCCTTTTTTTTTTTTTGCAATAGTAAGTTTGTTATAGAAAATCTTTTTCTATATATATATTTTGCTTTCTTGAGAAAGTGAATCCACAGGTAAGTTACTAGCACTGGAATGACTGAAAGTTGAACTTCACATTAAATTACAGCCTGCTGGAAAGGTGATTTGAGGCCATGCAACTTGAAATGTGCTTGTATCAGCAATAGCAGCATCCCCTGGGAGCTTCTCAGAAGTGCCACCTTTTCAGCCACACCCCCAGACCTACTGAATCAGAATCTACATTTTAACCAGAATCTTAGGTGTTTCCTATTGCTGGGAAAGATTGAGAGCAGGAGGAGAAGGGGACAAAAGAGGATGAGATGGTTGGATGGCATCACTCACTCAATGGACATGAGTTTGGGTAAACTCCAAGAGCTGGTGATGGACAGGAAAGCCTGGTGTGCTGCAGTTCATTGGGTTGCAAAGAGTCAGACACAACTGAGCAATTGAATTGAACTAATGCATTCTCCAAATGAAATAAAATTGGTGGTAGGGGTGTTTTATTTTAGTTCAGAACCCTTAATTAGCTTTCTAATAACTTCTTATGGAAGGTATGGGATTTCAAATGGTTGAAGCTCCTTGTTATACAAAGGCAAAACAGTTGACTCATGATCAGATTTGATGATGAATCAAGAAGCATAAAGTTGTAAATGCTCAGGATAGGATAAAACCTCCAAGCTGATTTATTTTGGTGGCCTTCTAATCAAGCGTATTCCTCATGAAGTCTTATTCCAGGAGTGTCTTCTGGTTACTCTCAAGGCTGAGGGCTCAGTTGACAGGGCTCTGGAATTAATCACCACACCTTGCTCGTGCACTATGGAGTCATTTTTAAGAATTCTATTTATATACTAAAATTCCAGCAATATCCATCCTAGACATGTAGACTTTTAGTTTGAAGAATTAAAAACCTACAGAAGAATTGACAATTTTAATTTATAAGACAGTTTAAAATTATATAATAATTTATACAGATTGATATTAATACACTGACCATCTATATAACTTTTATGTACATTTGCAAATAATTAGCATGTTGCCACCTCTCTTTCTTTCCATATACACACATTCAGCCATACACTTGTTCATGGGTATTTTACTGTGTTTTTTTTTTTTTTTTAAATACTTGTCAACAACTACAAGACATTGAAAGAGGACCTTGAATTTCAGAAAGGAACTCAGGCTGGCTGATTCCTTGAGGACAGTCTTCTGAGACCCTAAGTAGAACTAAGCCACTCCAGGACTCCAGACACACAGAAACTGTGATGCTGCAAATGTGTGCTTTTTAAAGTCACTAAGTTTCTGGTAATTTTTATTCAGTGGTAGAAAACTGTTTTCCTATCTAATGTTATTTGCCATGTGGGGCTGGTGATTCCTCCCTTCTGGGCAGCCTATGAATACAGCAGCCTGCTTCCTCAGAGCAGTGAATGAGAAGAGCTAAAGAGTGCAGCTGGAAAGATGTCCTGGTTTCTTACAGCCTAATCTTAGGAGTGTCAGCCCATTACTTGTGCTGTGCTCTGTTATCAGGAACAAACTTGCCTTACACACATGAATGCATGCACACATAGGACCTGAGCACATGCACACACTAAATGGAGTGTGTAAAGGGGAGAGAATCATCTGGGATGATCCCTGCGAGTCATCGGGAGTCTTCTACAGCAATTGCCATTTCTTGGTCTCTTTTGGTTTAGAATGTTTCTCCATCGTTTTCCTTCCTGAATCTTTTATAACTCAGTTGTCTTATGTGTTTCATCATCTGAGTTTATTCCACTTTCCTCTGGTAATATTCAAATGAAGCATTAATGGTAAGACCATTAGTTATCAATGCTGCATACTTTTACATATTTATCATATTCTCAAGTATGAATGTTATATATTCAAAAACCACTTGTACACATTTTTTTCCCTCTGAAATGCCTATTTATTTCATCTGCCCATTTATCTAGTAAATCAGGTTTCTCTTTCTATCCCTCAAGAGTTCCTTACTTAACTGTGAGATTAGGCAAACATTGTTTCTTAACACATCACTTACATTTTTACTTTTATTATTATTCAGAAATTTTAATTTTTATGGGGTTAAGTTTAACAGCTTTTTCTTTATATCTGAATTTTCCCCACAACCAGATATAAAGGGATTCACCCAGGTTTTCTTCTAAAGTGTGTGTGTGTGTGTGTGTGTGTGTGTGTGTGTGTGTGTGGTTCCATTGTTTTGGTTATATCTCTGATACATCTGAAGTGCTA
The DNA here is from genome assembly GCA_917880005.1 of Nanger dama. Taxonomy (NCBI): domain Eukaryota; kingdom Metazoa; phylum Chordata; class Mammalia; order Artiodactyla; family Bovidae; genus Nanger; species Nanger dama. The sequence goes on from CAKJTW010000008.1 coordinate 37,861,129, forward strand.
TATTCCAGTATATTTGTGAGAAATGGACCCAGACTTTTTCCTCCCAAATATCTATCTTTCTCCTAGTGAATGGCTATCTCATACAATTTATTAAAAACACATATTTCTGTTTCTTACTGATCTGAGATGCTGCTGCTGCTGCTAAGTCGCTTAAGTTGTGTCTGACTCTGTGCGACCCCATAGACGGCAGCCCACCAGGCTCCCCCGTCCCTGGGATTCGCCAGGCAAGAACACTGGAGTGGGTCGCCATTTCCTTCTCCAATGCATGAAAGTGAAAAGCGAAAGTGAAGTTGCTCAGTCGTGTATGAAACTCCGTATCTACTTGGATCTGCTCTGGACTTCCTGTGCCATTGTCTTACCATCTGTTCATTCACTCCTCCTGCATCCTTTTCATTATGGAAATTTAATGCTTTCATATTTGGGAAGACTAGCTCACATTTCTTTTCCCCTCAAATTTTTAAAAGCTAATTGTGCATGATTCTTTCCCTATGAAGTTTAAAACTATTAGTAAAACCACCCATGTAGTTCCAGAAAACAAACATGTTAGTTTTTTTTTTAATTTATTTATTTTTTAAATTACAATACTGTATTTGTTTTGCCATACATTGACATGAATCGGCCACAGGTGAACACAATCTCCCAATGTCGAAGCCCCCTCCCACCTCCCACCCCACATCCTCTACTTGAATCATCCCGTGCATCAGCCCCATGCATCCTGCATCCTGCATTGAACATAGATTGGTGCTTCGTTTCTTACAAGAAAGTATACATGTTTCAATGCCATTCTCCTAAACCATCCCACCCTTTCCCTCTCCCTCAGAGTCCAAAAGTCCATTCTATACCTCTGTGTCTCTTTGTTGTCTCACATATAGGGTCATCATTACTATTCTAAATTCCATATATATGTGTCAGTATACTGTATTGGTGTTTTTCTTTCTGGCTTACTTCACTCTGTATAATCGGTTCCAATTTCATCCATCTCATTAGAACTGAGTCAAATTTATTCTTTTTAAGGGCTGAGTAGTACTCCATTGTGTATATGTACCACAGCTTTCTTATCCATTCATCTGCTGATGGACATCTAGGTTGCTTCCATGTCCTGGCTATTATAAACAGCGCTGCAATGATCATTGGGGTACATGTGTCTCTTTCAATTCTGGTTTCCTCAGTGTGTATGCCCAGCAGTGGGATTGCTGGGTCATAAGGCAGTTCTATTTGCAATTTTTTAAGGAATCTCCACACTGTTTTCCATAGTGGCTGTAAAATACTTAGGAATATTCCTACCTAAAGAAACTAAAGACCTATATATCAAAAACTATAAAACACTGATGAAAGAAATCAAAGAGGACACTAATAGATGGAGAAATATACCATGCTCATGGGTCGGAAGAGTCAATATAGTGAAAATGAGTATACTACCTAAAGCAATCTACAGATTCAATGCAATTCCCATCAAGCTACCAGCAGTATTTTTCACAGAACTAGATCAAATAATCTCAAGATTTGTATGGAAATACAAAAAACCTCGAATAGCCAAAGCAATCTTGAGAAAGAAGAATGGAACTGGAGGAATCAACTTGCCTGACTTCAGGCTCTACTACAAAGCCACAGTCATTAAGACAGTATGGTACTGGCACAAAGACAGAAATACAGATCAATGGAACAAAATAGAAACCCCTGAGATAAACCCACACACCTATGGACACCTTATCTTCGACAAAGGAGGCAAGAATATACAATGGAGTAAAGACAGTCTCTTTAATAGGTGGTGCTGGGAAAACTGGTCAACCACTTGTAAAAGAATGAAACTAGAACTGTTTCTAACACCGTACACAAAAATAAACTCAAAATGGATTAAAGATCTAAATGTAAGACCAGAAACTATAAAACTCCTAGAGGAGAACATAGGCAAAACACTCTCCGACATAAATCACAGCAGGATCCTCTATGATCCAACTCCCAGTATACTGGAAATAAAAGCAAAAATAAACAAATGGGATCTAATTAAAATTAAAAGCTTCTGCACAACAAAGGAAACTGTAAGCAAGGTGAAAAGACAGCCTTCTGAATGGGAGAAAACATGTTAGTTTTAAATTTAGGAAAATATATGCATTTATATGAACATCATCACTACAAACAAACATTAGCATTACTACAAACAAAGCTAATGGAGGTGATGGAATTCCAGTTGAGCCATTTCAAATCCTAGAAGATAATGCTGTTAAAGTGCTTCACTCAATATGCCAGCAAATTTGGAAAACTCAGCAGTGGCCACAGGACTGGAAAAGGTCAGTTTTCATTCAACCCCAAAGAAAGGCAATGCCAAAGAATGCACAAACAACCGCACAATTGCACTCATCTAACACGCTGGTAAAGTAATGCTCAAAATTCTCCAAGCGAGCCTTCAACAGTGCGTGAACCATGAGCTTCTAGATGTTTAATCTGAATTTAGAAAAGCCAAAGGAACCAGAGATTGAATTGCCAACATTTGTTAGATCATCGAAAAAGCAAGACTTTCAGAAAAATATCAACTTCTGCTTTATTGACTACGCCAAAGCCTTTGTGTGGATCACAACAAATGGGAAAATTCTTCAAGAGATGCAAATACCAGACCACCTTACCTGTCTCCTGAGAAATCTTTAAGCAGGTCAAGAGGCAACAGTTAGAACTGGACATGGAACAACAGACTGGTTCCAAATAGGAGGAGTGTGTCAAGTCTGTATATTGTCACCCTGCTTATTTAATTTCTGTGTAGAGTACATCATGTGAAATGCCAGGCTGGAGAAGCACAGATTGGAATCCAGATTGCCGGAAGAAATATCAATAACCTCAGATATGCAGATGACACCACCCTTATGGCAGAAAGTGAAAAGGAACTAAAGAGCTTCTTGATAAAAATGAAAGAGAAGAGTGAAAAAGTTGGCTTAAAGCTCAACATTCGGAAAACTAAGATCATGGCATCCAGTCTCATCACTTCATAGCGAATAGATGGGGAAACAATGGAAACACTGAGAGACTTTATTTTCTTGGAACGTAGGCAACATATTAAAAATCAGAGACATTACTTAGCCAACAAAGTTCCATCTAGTCAAAGCTATGGTTTTTCCAGTAGTCATGTATGGGTGTGAGAATTGGACTATAAAGAAAGCTGAGTGCTGAAGAATTGATGCGTTTATGCTGTGGTGTTGGAGAAGACTCTAGAGACTCCCTTGGACTGCAAGGAGATCCAACCAGTCAATTCTAAAGGAATCAGTCCTGAATATTCATTGGAAGGACTGATGCTGAAGCTGAAACTCCAATACTTTGGCCACCTGCTGCGAAGGACTGACTCATCTGAAAAGACCCTGATGCTGGGAAAGATTAAGGGCAGGAGGAGAAGGGGACAACAGGGAACCGGATGGTTGGATAGCATCACCAATTTGAATGACATGAGTTTGAGTAAGCTATGGGAGTCGGTGATGGACAGGGAAGCCTGGTATGCTACAGTCCGTGGAGACGCAGAGAGTCGGATACAACTGAGTGACTAAACTGAACTGATGTATTTATGAAAATAAGAGAACTATCATCCAAAGTTTAGGGATTTGATTAATCTTGCCCTATAATAAGGACATTTGTTTAAGTCTTTTCACTTGTTTAATGAAAGGACACTTTTGTGTTTTTAAGAATGTGTGAATGTTTTCCTCATACAAGTGTCTTGAATTTATTTTAAGGTGGTTTCTAGGTATTTTACCTGCTTGGTGCTGTTGTGAAAGGGAGTTTTCTTTATTTTGTTTTCTCAATTTTTTTATTGTGGTAATATATGCATAAAATTTGGGTTTCCCTGGTTGCTCAGTCAGTAAAGAATCCATCTCCAATGCAGGAAACCTGGGTTTGATCCCTGGGTTGGGAAGATCCCTTGGAGGAGGGCATGGCAACCCATTCCAGTATTCTTGCCTGGAGAATCCCAATGGACAGAGGAGTCTGGTGGGCTACAGTCCATGGTGTTGCAAAGAGTTGAACACAACTGAGCAACTAAGCACAGCACATACATAAAATTTAACATCCTAATCATTTTTATGTATACAGTTCAGATGTATTAAATATATTCATAATGTTATCCAACTATTACAATCATTTATCCCTACAGCTCTTTTCATCTGGTAAAATTAAAGTCTTGTTAAATAATAACTCTCCATTTTCTCCTCTCTCCAACTCCTGGCAATCACTATTCTGCATTCTGTCTCTCTGGATTTGACTATTCTAGGTATCTCATATAAGTGGAATCAATCTTTTTGCTCCTGGCTTATTTCATTTGGTGTAATATCCTCAAGGTCTATCCATATTGTCACAAATGGCAAGGTTTCCTTTTTATGACTGAATAATATTCCATCATATATATATACCACATCTTTAGCAATTCATCTCTCCAGTTGATGCTTAGGTTTTTCCCGTTTCTTGGCCTTCTAAAATAATGCTGCAATGAACACAGGATTGCATATACCTTTGAGTTAGTGTTTTTGTTTTCTTTGGATAAATATCCAGAAGTGGAATTGCCAGGTCAGACAGTAGTTCTATTTTTAGATTTTTAAGGACACTCCATCGTGTTTTCTATAGTGACTGCACCAATTTACATTCCCACTAACAGTGTATGAATGTTCCCTTTTCTCTACACCCTCACCAACATTTGTCATCTCTTGTCTTCGTGGTGATAGCTCACTGAAGTTTTGATTTGCATTTTCCTCAGGATTAGTGACGTTGAGCTTTTTCATGTATCTTTTGGCCATCTGTTTGATTTCTTTGGAAAATGTTTGTTCAGATCCTCTGCCTATGTTTAAAATGGATTTTTGTTTGTTTTCTGCTGTTGTGCTTTATGAGTTTTTATATGTTTTAGATATTAATCCCTTAGCCAAATAGATGATTTGCAAATACTTTCTCACATTCAGTTGGAGAAGGAAATGACAACCCACTCCAGTATTCTTGCCAGGAAAATCCTATGGACAGAGAAGCCTGGCAGGCTCCAGTCCATGGTGTCACAAAGAGTCGGACGTGACAGTATTCAGCATATTCTCCCATTTAGTTGACAGTTTGCTTTGCTGTGCAGAAGCTTCTGAATTTTATGTAGTCCCACTTTATTTTATGTTGTTTTGCCTTTACTTTTGGTGTAGGATCCAAAAATAATCTTCACCTAGACCGATGGCAAGGAACTTAACATCTGTGTTTTCTTGTAGAAGTTTTATGGTTTCAGATTTTAAATCTAATCCTTTAAACACTTTTGAGTTAATTTTTGTGTATGAGGTAAGATAGGGGTCCTTGTTTTGCATATGGCTGTTCAGTATTCCCATCACCATTTATTGAAGAGACTGTCATTTTCCCATTGTATCACTGGCTCTTGAATAACAGGGCATTTTGAGCTGGGTGGCTCCACATCTATGTGAATCTCTTTCAATAAATATATAGCTGGCTGTCTGTATTCACAGGTTCTGCATCTGTAGATTCACCCAACCAGCAGACTTAACACATGTTCTGTGGTTGGTTCTGTGACTGTGAAATTTGTGGATGTGGACAGCCAACTATGATACTTGAGCATCCATGAATTTTTGGTATCCGTGGCAGGTCCTAGAAGCAATACCCAGTGGATATACAGGGAGGGCTGTATATTCTTGGCCCCTTTGTTATAAATAATTTGACCACATTTGCATGGGTTTATTTCTGGACTCTACATTCTCATGAGATTTTCTTTGTAAGTCAATATAAAAAAAATTTTTTTTGATAGATGAATCAAGTCTTTTACATTTACTGCTATGCTATGCTATGGCTGCTATGCTTGGTTGCAAATATCTCATATATATTTTTAAGCTTTTTATTTGGTGTTGGGGTTTAGCCAATTAACAATGTTGTGATAGTTTCAGGTGAACAGTGAAGGGACTCAGCCATGGATATACATGTATCCATTCACCTCCAAAAGCCATTGCCATCCCGGCTGCACATGACCTTGAGCAGAGTTCTGTGTGCTATACAGTAGGACCATGTTGGTTATAAATTTTAAATATAGCAGCATGTACATGAAATATCTCATATTCTCTAGTTTTCTGTGTTTATTTTTCTATGTGGTCTTTTCTCTCACATATATTTTTGTTTTTGAAGGTATATATTTTCTGCTAATGGTAATCTTGATATTAATGCCTTTCAGCATCTATCTGTTTCCTCTGAGGCAATCATTATTTTACCTCTCTCTCTCTCCTCCCATTTAAAAAATTGTAATATGCCTACTTTGACAGAACATTTAACATTTGCCTACCTTTCTTCTATATTTATCTGCTTTGTTTTTGTCTCAGGTATATGATTAAATGTATTTTTCATATGTAAATTAAAGCACCACTAGTCCTTTGCCAAATCTTCCTTAATCGTTTTTTGTTTGGATGATTAGTAGTTCTATTTCATCTTTAAAATTGTTTTTTTTTGTCTTCAACGACTACAGTTATAGGTTTTTGGGTCTTTGCTTCTCTTCTATGCCTAATATTTTTCTCTCTGATTCATTTTACCCTGTTTCATTTTCATTCTTTTGGTCTCCTTACACACCAAGTCACCTCCACCCCTCTCCATTCATACACGCACATAAGCATTGGCTTCCAGTTCTGCCACCTGTGTTCTTGAACAACATCAGACCTTTTCCTTCCTATTCCCTGCTAGTCAGTTGGAAGAAAAGCTATGACAAACCTAGACAGCGTATCAAAAAGCAGAGGCTTTGCTGACAGGGATCCGTATAGTCAAAGCTATGGTTTTTCCAGTGGTCATGTACAAAAATGAGAGCTGGACTGTAAAGGTTGAGCACCAAAGAATTGATGCCTTAAAAATGTGGTGCTGGAGAAGACTTTTGAGAGTCACTTGGACAGCAAGTAAATCAAACCAGTCAGTTCTAAAGGAAATTAACCCTGAATATTCATTGGAAGGGCTGACACTGAAACTTCAATACTTGGCCACCTGATCCGAAGAGCCAACTCTTTGGAAAAGACTCTGATGCTGGGAAAGATTGAGGGCAAGCAGAGAAGGGGGCAACAGAGGATAAGATGGTTGGATGGCATCACTGACTCAATGGACACGAGTTTGAGCAAACTCCAGGAGATAGTGAAGGACAGGGAAGCCTGGTGTATTGCAACTCATGGGGTCACAAAGAGTCAGACATGACTTAGCAACCGCACAACAGCAGTTGTGTGCAGTTGAACTGCAGTTGTGTGCAGTTGAACTGAATGAGGTCTCAGTTCATTTCAAGAATATGACTACTCAGCTTTAGGTTCTCTTTGTGCATAAGCAGTTTTGTCTGTGTTCCCCCATGTTCAGTTAAGTTCAGTCGCTCAGTCATGTCCAACTCTTTGCGACCCCATGAATCACAGCATGCCAGGCCTCCCTGTCCATCACCAACTCCTGGAGTTCACTCAAACTCATGTCCATTGAGTCAGTGATGCCATTCAGCCATCTGATCCTCTGTTGTCCCCCTTCTCCTCCTGCCCCCAATCCCTCCCAACATTAGGGTCTTCCAATAAGTCAACTCTTCGCATGAGGTGGCCAGAGTATTGGAGTTTCAGTTTCAGTATCAGTCCTTCCAGTGAACACCCAGGACTGATCTCCTTTAGGATGGACTGGTTGGATCTCCTTGCAGTCCAAGGGACTCTCAAGAGTCTTCTCCAACACCACAGTTCAAAAGCATCAATTCTTCAGCACTCAGCTTTCTTCACAGTCCAACTCTCACATCCATACATGACTACTGGAAAAACCATAGCCTTGACTAGACAGACCTTTGTTGGCAAAATGATATCTCTGCTTTTGAATATGTTATCTAGGTTGGTCATAGCTTTCCTCCCAAGGAGTAATTGTCTTTTAATTTCATGATTGCAGTCACCATCTGCAGTGATTTTGGAGCCCCAAAATAAAGTCTGACACTGTTTCCCCCTCTATTTCCCATGAAATGATGGGACCAGATGCCATGATCTTCGTTTTCTGAATGTTGAGCTTTAAGCCAACTTTTTTCACTCTCCTCCTTCATCAAGAGGCTTTTAGTTCTTCTTCACTTCCTACCATAAGGGTGGTGTCATCTGCATGTCTGAGGTTATTGAGATTTCTTCCTGCAATCTTGATTCCAGGTTGTGCTTCTACCAGCACAGCGTTTCTCATGATGCATTCTGCATATAATTTAAATAAGCAGGGTGACAATATACAGCCTTGATGTACTCCTTTTCCTATTTGGAACCAGTCTGTTGTTCCATGTCCAGTCCTAACTGTTGCCTCCTGACGTGCATATTGGTTTCTCAAGAGGCAGGTCAGGTGGTCTGATATTCCGATCTCTCTCAGAATTTTCCACAGTTTATTGTGATCCACACAGACAAAGGCTTTGGTATAGTCAATAAAGCAGAAATAGATATTTTTCTGGAACTCTCTTGCTTCTTCAATGATCCAGCAGATGTTGGCAATTTGATCTCTGCTTCCTCTGCCTTTTCTAAAACCAGCTTGAGCATCTGGAAGTTCACGGTCACATACTGCTGAAGCCTGGCTTCAAGAATTTTGAGCATTACTTTATTAGCGTGTGAGATGAGAGCAATTTGAGCATTTGAGCATTCTTTGGCATTGCCTTTCTTTGAGATTGGAATGAAAACTGACCTTTTCCAGTCCTGTGGCCACTGCTGAGTTCTCCAAATTTGCTGGCCTATTGACTGCAGCACTTTCACAGCATCATCATTCAGGATTTGAAATAGCTCAACTGGAATTCCATCACCTCCACTAGCTTTGTTCGTAGTGATGCTTTCTAAGGCCCACTTGACTTGACATTCCAGGATGTCTGGCTGTAGGTGAGTGATCATACCATCATGATTATCTGGGCTGTGAAAGCTCTTTTTGTACAGTTCTTCTGTGTATTCTTGCCACCGCTTCTTAATATCTTCTGCTTCTGTTAGGTCTGTACCATTTCTGTCCTTTATTGAGCCCATCTTTAGTATCCCACTGTACACTTGTTTTCCACATTGTCATATATGGCTCTGCTCTGATATGGACTCCACCTTGACACTGCTGTCAAATGTTTCTTTCTTTACTGTAGGTACACGTAACTTGTAGTTGAAGGCATTACCTGTTTCCTAGTACGAAATGATGGATTTTCATTCATGCTATGTTTTTTGGAATGGTTTTCAGAAGATGAGCAGAAAGATTCTGATTTCTGTAGTTGTCATAATTTCTTTAGGAAACCCAGAAACTAGTATTTTATTGTCAATTAGAACTTAACTGCTAAAATATACAAAATTAGCTTGAAATTGATGATCTATTTAAGGAGCTCCTGAGGGAGGGCCCATTGAAGTATATTAGTGTCTTATGTTGGAATACAGCCAGGGAATATTAATTCCTAAGTTGGCTACTATTTTTTAATTAGAAATAATATTCTTACTTATTCTTAACAGATTTTTCCCTGTAGCTTTTTCTAATAGTACCTAAATTCAGACCTTTGGGGTTATACACTATAGTGAAAACTGTTTTCCAGCAAATGAATTTTATAGTGTTTCATAATTAAAAATCATGATCACAAGGGTTCTCTTTTTCAGAATAAGTGGTTTTTAATTTCTTCAACCTTCTTATGGCCTTTAGGTATAGAAATGAAGTTTAATACATGAACATGCTATAGATGGGCGCCTTTGTGCTTATTTCATTAGTTGTACATAGCCAGACGGTTTTTTTCACAAAAGAGAATTCTATATAACCTGTCTGTCTTAGTTTGGAGCTGCCTATATTCTTTATTGAATAAAATTTAAGTGCATATTTTATGAAACCAAAATCTAGTTTTTAGGACTCTCATTGTTTTTGTGTATAGTATAATTCCAGATGAGCCCTGGAAAACTCACAACTTTATGAGTTTGGAATCTGAATGGATGTGCCTCTTTATCTTTAAAAATGCCCATTTTGAGTGTTTTACTAGAAGGTCTCAGCTAAGAAAGTACTAGTAGATGTGAGAACAGTGCAATAATAATGACTTACAATCAAAAGAAGGCCAAGAAGCACGTTAGTTTTTAATATTTACTGTGGAGATCAACGGAGACTTAGAGGTGAAATTTGTTTTAACTTCATCTGGCTTGCTTTCTTTGGCTTTTTATGGGTTTCTCAATCACTTTGCTTGTCTGCTGCAGGAGGCTTTTATTTGCTGATAAGGGCTGTTATAACTAATTTCAAAGTTGGAGCAGTAAAGTTACCATTGCACACAAGGTTTGCGTTACCTTCTGGGCTGAATGCATCCTGTCTTCAGTAAAACCAGCAGAGGAAGGACAAAGGCAAGGCATTACAGGAAGTCTCCTAAAGGGCAAGTGCTGAGCAGCTCTGCAGCAAGGGGAAAGGTTTTGTTATAGATCAACTGAGCCTGCTTTCTTGCATCATTTACTGACTTCAAAGTACAGGCTCTAAAACCCTAATGAAAAGACAATTTGTAAGAAACATGAACACTAAACCTTAGCCAAAGCTAGTCTTTTAACCTGCTGACCCTAGAGCTACTGAGAAAGTAAAGAGCTCTTAAGAGATATGGTCTCCTTACTGCTTCCCTGCTGAAAGTTAATTCTCCTTGAAGAGCCGCTAGGTGTTTTTGTTTTTCTTTTCTTGTATTTGCTCAGGAATTTTGAGTCTTGAGGTTTTGCCACACTGGCTTCCTCCACCAACAGTCATATTATTGGCTCTACTGCAGGTGACCCTCGAGGCATCACTAATCCATGGGTCTCCTTTCCTTCCCTGGGACTTCTGGTGTAGCCACTGTGCAGGCTTACCAGGGTGACTAACTGCCCTTCTGCCTTAACTGTTGGCTTGTTTTTGTTTAGTCACTAAGTCATGTCTGACTCTTGTAACCCCATGGACTATAGCCTGCCAGGCTCCTCTGTCCATGGGATTTCCCAGGCAAAAATACTGGAATGGGATGCCATTTCCTTCTCCAGGGGATCTTTCCAACCCAGGAATTGAACCCATGTCTCCGGTCTCCTGCACTGGCAAGTGGATTCTTTATAACTGAGTCACCAGGGAAGACTAACCGTTGGCTTAGACCCTCCTAACGTGCATCCCACCCAGCTGAGGCAACTTTTAGCCAGTGATGAATAACATCTGAAGGAGTTTGGGAAATACTCAGAGAAGAACAATTGTATCTGCCTAGACTGGCAGGATGCAAGGAGCATGGCTCCTTGAGTGGTTCTGGCTCAAGTCCTTGTGACCAGAACTAGTTTGCTTCTCATGATTTAAAAACCCTGAAACTTTGTGCTTCAGAGTTAAACTCATATTGCGTCCCACTGTTCCATTCTTTTTCCTCCCCTTATCCCCCAAAGAGAAAAAGAGGAACATTTTTCCAACTTCCTGCCCTATTATTGGTATTGTTGCAAGATAACTGAAAGAGTGAATATTCACTCCTTCCAAAGTTATAGGTACTTTTCCCACAGTCTGGGTTATTTGGTCTTACAGAGCACCCTGTGAGCCCTGCTGCTAAGTCGCTTCAGTCGTGCCCAACTCTGTGCAACCCCAGAGATGGCAGCCCACCAGGCTCCCCTGTCCCTGGGATTCTCCAGGCAAGAACACTGGAGTGGGTTGCCATTTCCTTCTCCAATGCATGAAAGTGAAAAGTGAAAGTGAAATTGCTCAGTCGTTTCCAACTGTTTGCAACCCCATGGACTGCAGCCTACCAGGCTCCTCCGTCCATGGGATTTTCCAGGCAAGAGTACTGGAGCGGGGTGCCATTGCCTTCTCCATATGAGCTCTAGGAGAGTCAAATACCAACTCAGTCAAGATTCTTATAGCCTCCTCTCACTAAAGATTAAAATCTCATCTTTAATATCCTTATAGTATGTCTAGTGCCTGAAGAAGGCGGTGAGAGGTTTCATTAAGCTGTAATGATAGCATTTGTTGAAAGATGGTCTATTCAGCCTTCTATATGTCTATCAATAATTTCTCAGCATTTCTTCACTTTTAATCCTCATTTTCAATTTATCTCTTTTATCCTCTCATATTACCTACCTTTTTCCTTTTGTTTTTAAAGTGTCCTTTCCCCTTTTCTCATATCAAATGATATGTCAGCCATGAAGGCAATATAAGTGATCTATTTGTCTATTCCTCCCTTTGGGCAATAATATCTGTAGTTTAAAATAAAAAATGTCTCTTTTCCCCTTAGTAATTTCATTTTGGCATCACCTCAAGCCAAGTTTATCTCTTCATTTATAACTCCCTCAAGTCATGCTCTGTATATATGATCATATTCTGCCTTAAAATGTGTAAATGAGTAACCTATACACTATTTAATATGTCTCCATGGATTTAATTTAGAGGTACCATGGAAACAGCTAATTATATTAACAAAACAAAAGCATTCATTAACAAATGAAAAGGACAAAACCAAGGCATGACATTTCTTCTGTTTAAATGTTTGTCAAGACTTACCATGGTCCTGAGGAATTTACAATCTTGAAAGCATTTGGAAATGCTACCTCCTTCAATGTATAAAAAGTAATAGTAAATTTTATATATTCAGTACCAGGAAATGAAGATGTATTTTAAGACAGGAATTAATACTTTACATAAATCTGCTTGGTAATGAAAACCTTTTTGGTTTTTTTTTTTTGGACCCCTAAGAGACCTATCAGTATTTTCCTAGTAATAATAGGATTTTGTGTGTGTGTGTTTGTCATTTGTACTAATGGTGCAAAGGAATGGTATAAGACTGCTTATACCTTGTGCTAAGTAACTTCAGTCATGTCTGACTCTTTGCAGTCCTATGAACTGTAGCTCACCAGGCTCCTCTGTCCATGGGATTCTCCAGGCAAGAAATCTGGATTGTCATGCCCTCCTCCACAGGATCTTTCCAACCCAGGGATTAAACCCAGGTCTCTTGCACTGCAGGCATATTCTTTACTATCTGAGCTACCAGAGAAACCCACTTAGACCTTAGAGAAAATCAAAACAACAGAACCAAGTCTTATTAGTAATCATTGAATTCTTTACAGCCATACATGGACTATATATGCATATATAAGGTTGATTCTCATTACTCACCATAGTAAGCTATTCCAAGCACAAAGTGAATGAATTACTCTTAGGTAAGTTGGAATCAAGATTGCCGGGAGAAATATCAATAACCTCAGATATGCAGATGACACTACCCTTATGGCAGAAAGTGAAGAGGAACTAAAAGCCTCTTGATGAAAGTGAAAGAGGAGAGTGAAAAAAGTTGGCTTCAAGCTCAATATTCAGAAAACAAAGATCATGGCATCCAGTCCCATCATTCCATGGGAAATAGATGGAGAAACAGAGGAAACAGTGTCAGACTTTATTTTGAGGGGCTCCAAAATCACTGCAGATGGTGATTGCAGCCATGAAATTAAAAGACGTTTACTCCTTGGAAGGAAATTTATGACCAACCTAGATAGCATATTGAAAAGCAGAGACATTACTTTGCTGACTAAGGTCCATCTAGTCAAGGCTATGGTTTTTCCAGTGGTCATGTATGGATGTGAGAGTTGGACTGTGAAGAAGGCTGAGTGCCGAAGAATTGATGCTTTTGAACTGTGGTGTTGGAGAAGACTCTTGAGAGTCCCTTGGACTGCAAGGAGATCCAACCAGTCCATTCTGAAGGAGATCAGCCCTGGGATTTCTTTGGAAGGAATGATGCTAAAGCTGAAACTACAGTATTTTGGCTACCTCATGAGACAAGTTGACTCATTGGAAAAGACTCTGATGCTGGGAGGGATTGGGGGCAGGAAGAGAAGGGGACGACCGATGATGAGGTGGCTGGATGGCATCACTGACTCGATGGGCACGAGTCTGGGTGAACTCTGGGAGTTGGTAATGGACAGAGAGGCCTGGCGTGCTGTGATTTGTGGGGTCACAAAGAGTCGGACACGACTGAGCGACTGAACTGAACCATTACCAAGGTGAACCTTTACTCTTAGGTGAAATATAGGGGTATGTTCCTATGAGCCTCTGATCATGACATTTTCATCAACCAATCATCATGTAATCTTAGTATATATGCGTTTCAGTTTTTATGTGCTAAATCACTTCCAGTTGGTCTGACTCTCTGAGACCCTATGGATTGTAGCCCACTGGGCTCCTCTGTCTGTAGGATTCTCCAGGCAACAGTACTGGTGTGGGTTGCTGTGCCCTCCTCCAGGGGATATTCTCAACCCACAGATTGAACCTGTGTCTCTTACATTTCCAACACTGGCAGAAAGGTTCTTCACCACTAGGGCTGCCTGGGAAGCCCCATGTTTCAGTTTAAAGGCACTTTATTTAATATATTTTGCTGATTCATTAACATTGAACTCTTGGATAACAGCATTAAACTCATGCCTGAAAGAAGTTTGCCTGACTCATGTTTTCTACATTAGGCATGTGACAGCCTCCTTGCACTTCGGAAAACTAGACAGCACTTCAGGACTATGTTTGAAGGCTATTTTAAACAGCAAAATCACCAACAGAAAGCTTAAAATGCGACAGTACATAAACTGTATAAAGGGCACTTATTTACATGATGAGAGCTGAAACACAAAGGCAGCCTGTTGCCTTGTTCCGTCTCATCTCAGACTATGTACATTGATTGACTCAATTTTTTCAACACACTGCCCAAGTCACTGAAACGCCTTGAAAGCACCACAATATTGATTTTGGAGTTACAGATGAGATTTAAGAAATTTAGGCAAGTTCACAGATAAGAGTCTGTGAAGAATGAGGATTGACCATATATTTGAGTATATGCATTTATGTGTACCAATTGCATCTAAGAATGTTTTTGATAGATTATTAAAACATATTAAATAAGTTTTGATCCATGAAAATATTTTTTTAATATTCTGGGTGACAAAATGGAAACTACACATAAAGTAATTCTGCTACATACCAAAACACACGTGTGATTGGGTTGTAAGCTGAATTGAATGCTAGTATTCATTCCCTCATAGCTCAGTTGGCAAGAATCTGCCTGCAATGCAGGAGACCCTGGTTCAGTTCCTGAATCAGGAAGATCTGCTAGAGAAGGGAGGCTACCCACTCCAGTATTCTTGGGCTTCCCTTGTGGCTCAGCTGGTAAAGAATCTGCCTGCAATGCGGGAGACCTGGGTTTGATCCCTGGGTTGGGAATATCCCCTGGAGAAGGGAAACACTACCTACTCAGTATTCTGGCCTAGAGACTTCCATGGACTATATAGTCCATGGGGTCACAAAGAGTCAGACATGACTGAGCAACTTTCACTTTCACTTTTCATGGAATACCACTTTTAATTGAAGGAGTATGTTACAGGCTTTGTTTTTCAGTTTTAATTATTGGTAAATAATGTCTTGACAATGAAAAAAGTGAGCTGATTACTTAAGAAAAATATTGATATTTGCCACCAATGATAAAATGCAAATTTTGGCAAATGCATTTCTATGAGTTTGGTATCTTTTCAGTGCATAACGGAGAAGGCAATGGCATCCCACTCCAGTACTCTTGCCTGGAAAATCCCATGGACGGAGGAGCCTGGTAGGCTGCAGTCCATGGGATTGCTAACGGTCGGACACGACTGAGCAACTTCACTTTCACTTTTCTCTTTCATGCATTGGAGAAGGAAATGGCAACCCACTCCAGTGTTCTTGCCTGGAGAATCCCAGGGACAGGGGAGCCTGGTGGGCTGTCATCTCTGGAGTCGCACATAGTTGGACATGACTGATGCGACTTAGCAGCAGCAGCAGCAGCAGCAGCAGTCCATAAACTTCTTGGATGAGATGGTGATGATATTAACATTTTTAATTAACATTATGTGATGAAATGTTTCAATGTTGCAAATATCTATGTGTGCTAAGCCTCTTCGGTCGTGCCCAACTCTTTGTGATCCTGTGGACCATAGCCCACCAGGCTTCTCTGTCCATTACCAACTCCCAGTTCAGCTCAGTCTCTCAGTCGTGTCTGATTCTTTGCAACCCCATGAATTGCAGCACACCAGGCCTCCCTATCCATCACCAACTCCCGTCTAAGGCACTAAGAAAAATGGAAAATGGAATATGATCTCAGAAAGGAACCTAGAAATACAGGAAAAGATTGAGAGAGAAAAAAATGGTAAATACTTGGGTACACATGTCAATATTAGTAAAGAATGTGGGACAGACACATGGATTATGTTTTCAGATTCTTGTATTGTCTGGGAAGTGGTATAGTATAATGAATTAATTTCCATGAAATTTACCATGTCAGTGACACATCCCGTAATCTCTAGGATAAAAGAATAGTGAAGGCTAGCAAATAGATAAGAAAAAATGAAACAATAATACATTTGACTCAAAAGGAGAAAAATGGTGAGAGAAGTAAAAAAAAAAAAAAAAAGGAAAATTGTATATTTAAATCAAATTATTGGTAATTAATGGACTAAATATTTCAATCAGAAGGCAAAGCTGCTCTGCTCTGACTGGATAAGAAACAAAATCCAGCTATATGTTACTTCCAGAAAATAGATATTTGATGAAGGGTACAGAAAGATTGAACACAAAGTTGGATAAAGGTAAAATGTTTTATATTTGCATGTTTCAGTTCAGCTCGGTCGCTCAGTCGTATCTGACTCTTTGCGACCCCACGAATCACAGCACGCCAGGCCTCCCTGTCCATCACCAACTCCCAGAGTTCACTCAGACTCACGTCCATAGAGTCAGTGATGCCATCCAGCCATCTCATCCTCTGTCGTCCCCGTCTCTTCTTGCCCCCAATCCCTCCCAGCATCAAAGTCTTTTGCAATGAGTCAACTTGTCTCATGAGGTAGCCAAAGTACTGGAGTTTCAGCTTTAGCATCATTCCTTCCAAAGAAATCCCAGGGCTGATCTCCTTCAGAATGGACTGGTTGGATCTCCTTGCAGTCCAAGGAACTCTCAAGAGTCTTCTCCAACACCACAGGTCAAAAGCATCAATTCTTCAGTGCTCAGCCTTCTTCACCGTCCAACTCTCACATCCATACATGACTACTGGAAAAACCATAGCTTTGACTACATGAACCTTAGTCAGCAAAGTAATGTCTCTGCTTTTGAATATGCTATCTAGGTTGGTCATAACTTTCCTTCCAAGCAGTAAGTGTCTTTTGATTTCATGGCTACATTCACCATCTGCAGTGATTTTGGAGCCCCCAAAAATAAAGTCTGACACTGTTTCTCCATCTATTTCCCATGGAGTGATGGAACCGGATGCCATGTTTAGGAATGTAAAATTTTCATTTCATCTTTTGTAGTTACCTAGGGTTCGCTTTTTAATTGTTTTTAGGGTTAAATGCTTATATTAGATTGGTCTGTCTTAGATAGATTTGATTTAAATGTTTCTCTGAAGTTCAATATGTCACATTTGTTTAGTTAAGCTTTTTTCATTTTGGAGGATTTCAAACGAATATGAAACAAAAATTAAAACAAACAACTATTTGTCTTTGGCTGTGCTGGGTGAGCTGCATGGGCTTTTTCTTTATTTGCGGTAATCGGGGACTACTCTTAGTTCCCGTGCACAGGCTTCTCATGTGGTGGCTTCTCTTATTGCTGTGGACCGTGTGCTCCAGGGCATGTGGGTTTCAGTAGTTAGGCTCCCAGGCTCTAGAGCACAGGCTCAATAGTTGTGGTGCAGGGGCTTAGTTGCTCACAGCATGTGGGATCTCCCCCGATCAAGGATGTAACTCATGTCTCCTGCACTGGCAGGCAGATTCTTTACCACTGAGCCACCAGGGAAGCCCCAGAGGCAGATTCTTATCCCCTGGATCCCTGGGGAAGTCTCCCCAAATAATATCTTAATTTAATATTATTGATTCATGGCTAATCTTTTTTTTTTTAAACTATATTCCCATCCTTGGCTTATTTTGCACAATTCCCGGATGTCATTTCATCATTCTTTTAGGATATATTACAAAACATAAGAACTCTTTAAAAATTACCATACTATTATCATGCCTTAGAAAAACTAAAAACACCGGGGGGCTGGTGGTGGGGCATGGGGAGTGATTGCTAATTGGTATTGGGTTTCTTTATGAAATGACAAAAATGTTCTGGAATTACACAGAGGTAGATGGTAGCACCACTTTGTGAATCTGCTAAAAAATCGAACAAACATAATTGTATAAGAGTACATGTAATTGTATAAGAGTAAATTTTATGATGTGTTAATTGTATCTTAAGTAAAACTAACAAAAGTATTTCCTTGGTATTCAGATAATGGTTTTTTATTGTTTTTTTTTTAAAGATTTATTTATTTATGGCTGTGCTGGATCTTCACTGCTGCATGGGCTTTCTCTAGTTGCTGCAGGTGAGAATTACTCTCTAGTTGCTGTGCTCAGGCTTCTCACTGTGCTGGCCTCTCTTGTTGAGGAGTGTGGGCTCTGGGGCCTGAGGGCTGCAGTAGCTCCAGCTGGCAGGCTCTAAACTGATAGCTCAGTAGCTGTGGTGCATGGGCTTAACTGCTCTACAACATGTGGTATCTTCCTGGACCAGGGATCGAACCCGTGTTGCCTGCACTGACTGGCAGATTCTTAACCATTGGACCACCAGGGAAGTTCCAGAGATATGATTTTTTTAATTAGATCTTTCAGTTATTATTTTACAAATTATACTCCTAAGATGTTCTCCTATGTGGAGTTTGTTTGGAAAATGTCTAGGGTCCATTGGTGTGGTTACATCTAAGAAAGCCAGATTTGTAATTAAAATTTTCATGTAGTATTTGGAGAAGGCTAGTATTTTTCATTAGAAAGAGATAAAACTCTTATGAACTTCAATATAAAACACCTGAACTTTGATGTGAAATCCATATTTGAGGAAGGCCAAGACTTGTTGGATGATACTTAGAAATTTTCCAGTCTGTCAAATAATACTACTGTGAATTTTAGAATCCTCAGCCATTGTAGAAATAAAGTCATCCACAACTGAATGAGGCCTCCAAGAATCTATAAGTCTGTAATCACAGTTTTTATGATACAGTGGTGGTTACAACTACCATTACTAGCTAACATTTGAGAACTACGTATGCATTGTGCACTGAGCTAAGTGCTTTAAACACATCATCTCTTTGAGCTTACACAGCTAATCTCCAGAGTAGGGTATAAATAGTGAAATAATTGTACTGTCTTTCTAGGCTACCAAGTGGGCAAGTTCAGGATTCAAGCCTGAATTGCTGAGTTGAGCAAAGCTGGTAACTGGATATGTTGTTGTTATTCAGTCACTAAGTCACGTCCAACTCTTTGCCACCCCATGGACTGCAGCATGCCAGGCCTCACTGTCCCTCTTCATCTCCTGGAGTTAACCCAAGTTCATGTCCATTGAATCAGTGATGCCATCCAGCCATCCCATCCTCTGCCACCATCTTCTCCTCCTGTCCTCAGTCTTTCTCAGCACCAGGGTCTTTTCCAATGTGTCGCTGTTTGCATTGGGTAGCCAAAGTATTGGAGCTTCAGCATTAGTCTTTTCAATGAATATTCAGGATTGATCCCTTTAGGATTGACTGGTTTGATCACCTTCCTGTCCAAGGGACTCTCAAAAGCATATTTCTAGCATCACAATTTGAAAGCATCAGTTCTGCTTTCAACCTTCTTCCTGATCCAACTCTCACATCCATACATGACTACTTGAAAAACCCTTGCTTTCACTATATGGACCTTTGTTGGCAAAGTGATGTCTTTGCTTTTTAATATGCTGTCTATAGCTATAGTTTGTCATAGCTTTCCTTCCAAGAAGCAAGTGTCTTCTAATTTCATGACTGCTGTCACTATGTGCCATGATTTTGGAACCGAAGAAGATAAAATCTGTTACTGCTTCCACTATTTTCCTTCTGTTTGCATGAAGTGATGATACTAGATGCCATGATCTTAGTTTTTTAATGTTGAGTTTTAAGTCATCTTTTTAACTCTTCACTTTTACCCTCATCAAGAGGCTGTTTAGTCATCTTCAGTTTCTGCCATTATAGTGGTATTATCTGCATACCTGAGGTTGCTGATACTTTTCCCAGCAATCTTGATCCCTGGTTGTAACTCATGCAGTCCAGCATTTCGCATGATGTACTCTGTATATAAGTTAAATAAGCAGAGTGACAATATACAGCCTTGTCATACTCCTTTCCCAATTTTGAATCAGTCAACTGTTCCATAAAGTTCTAACTGTTGCTTCTTGACCCGCATGCAGGTTTCTCAGGAGACAGGTAAAATGGTCTGGTATTACCATCTCTTTAGGAATTGAGTAGTCAATGAAACAGAAGTAGATTTTTGAGGGAAATTCCCTTGCTTTCTCTATGATCCCATGAATGTTGGCAATTTGATCTCTGATTCCTCTGCCTTTTCTAAACCCAGCTTGTACATCTGGAAGTTCTAGATTCAAGTACTGTTGAAGCCTAGCTTGAAAGATTTTGAGCATAATCTTACTGGCATAGAAGTGGGTGCAATTGCCTAGTAGTTTGAACGTTCTTTAGCACTGCCCTTCTTTGGAATTGGGTTGAAAGCTGACATTTCCCAGTTCTGTGAGCACTGCTGGTTTTCCAAATTTGCGGACATATTGAGTGCAGCAGTTTAACACCATCATCTTTTAGTATTTTAAATAGCTCAGCTGGAATCACATCACCTCCACTAGCTTTGTCCCTGGTAATGCTTCCTAAGACCCACTTGACCTCACAATCCAGGATTTCTGGCTCTAGGTAAGTGGCCAGTCTGTAGGGGCTGAGATAACCAATCTGAGATAACGTACAGTTCTTCTGTGTATTCTTGCCACCTCGACTTAATCTCTTCTACCTCTGTTGTCTTTACCATTTCTGTCCTTTATCATGCCCATCCTTACATGAAATGTTTCTTTTGCATCTCCAGTTTTCAAGAAGAGATGGCTAGTCTTTCCCACTCTATTATTTTACTCTATTTCTTTGCAGTGCTCATTGAAGAAGACCTTCTTATCTCTCCTTGCTATTCTCTGGAACTCAGCATTCAGTTGAGTATGTCTTTCCCTTTATCCCTTGCTTCTCTTTTTTGCTCATTTCAGTCACTCATTCATGTCAGACTCTTTGTGACTCATGGACTGCAGCACACCAGGCTTCCCTGTCCATTACCAGCTCCTAGAGCTTCTCAAACTCATGTCCATTGAGTCAGTGATACTACCCAGCCATCTCATTCTCTATTGTCCCCTTCTTCTCCTGCCTTCAATATTTCCCAGCATCACGGTCTTCTCCAGGGAGTCAGATCTTCACATCACGTGGCCAAAGTTTTGGGGCTTCAGCATCAGTCCTTCCAATGAATATTCAGGACTAATTTTCTTTAGGATGGACTGGTTGGATCTCTTTGCAGTCCAAGGGACTCTCAAGAGTCTTTTCCAACACCACAGTTCAAAAGCATCAATTCTTCAGTGCTCAGCTTTCTTTAGTCCAACTCTCACATCCATACATGACTATTAGAAAAACCATAGCTTTGACTAGATGGACTTTTGCTGTCAAAGTAATGTCTCTGCTTCTTAATATGCTGTCTAGGTTGGTCATAGCTTTTCTTGCAAAGAGCAAGCATTTTTAAGTTCATGGCTCAGTCACCACCTGCACTGATTTTGGAGCCCAAGAAAATAAATTCTCTCACTGTTTCCACTGTTTCCCCATCTATTTGCCATGAAGTGATGGGACCAGATGCCATGATCTTAGTTTTCTAAATGTTCAGCTTTAAGCCAACTTTTTACTCTCCTCTTTCACTTTCATCAAGAGGCCCTTGAGTTCTTCTTCACTTTTGGCCATAAGGATGGTGTCATCTATGTATCTGAGGCTATTGATATTTCTCCCAGCAATCTTGATTCCAGCTTGTGCTTCATCCAGCCTGGCATTTTATATGTAGATGTGATCTACATATAAGTTATATAAGTAGGGTAACAATGTACAGCCTTGACGTACTCCTTTCTCGATTTGGAGCCAGTCTGTTATTCCATGTCCAGTTCTAAATGTTGTTTCTTGACCTGCATACAGATTTCTCAGGAGGCAGGTAAGGTGGTCTAGTATTCTCATCTCTTGAAGAATTTTCCAGTTTGTTGTGATCTACACAGTCAAAGGCTTTGCCGTAGTGAATAAAGCAGAAATGGATGTTTTTCTGGAACTCTCTTGCTCTCTTGATGGTTCAGTGGATGTTGGCAATTTGATCCCTGGTTGCTCTGCCTTTTCTAAATCCATCTTGAACATCTGGTAGCTCATGGTTCATGTACTGTGGAAGCCTGGCTTGAGAATTTTGAGTATCACTTTGCTAGCATGTGCTGCTAAGCTGCTGCTAAGTCACTTCAGTCGTGTCCAACTCTGTGCGACCCCATAGATGGCTAGCATGTGAGATGAGTGCAATTGTGCAGTAGTCTGAACATTCTTTGGCATTGTCTTTCTTTGGGATTGGGATGAATATTGACATTTTCCGGTCCTGCAGCTACTGCTGAGGTTTCCAAATTTACTGGCATATTGAGTGAAGCTTTACCACCATCATCTTTTAGGATCTGAAATAGTTCAGCTGGAATTCTATCACCTCCACTAGCTTTGTTCATAGTGATGCTTCCTAAGGCCCACTTGACTTTGCATTCCAGGACATCTGGCTCTAAGTGAGTGATCTCACCATCATGATTATCTGGGTTATGAAGATCTTTTTGTACAGTTCTTCTGTGTATTCCTGCCACTTCTTAATATCTTCTGCTTCTGTTAGGTCCATACCATTCCTGTCCTTCATTGTGCCCATCTTTGCATGAAGTTCCCTTGGTATCTCTAATTTTCTTGAAGAGATCTCTAGTCTTTCTCATTCTATTATTTTCCTCTATTTCTTTATATTGATCACTGAGGAAGCCTTTCTTATCTTTCATTGCTTTTGTTTGGAACTGTGCATTCAGATGGGTATATCTTTCCTTTTCTCCTTTGCCTTTCACATCTCTTCTTTTCTTAGCTGTTTGTAAGGCCTCCTTAGACAACCATTTTGCCTTTTGCATTTCTTTTTCTTGGGGATGGTCTTGATAACTGCCTCTTATACAGTATCAGGAACCTCCATTTATAGTTCTTCAGGCACTGTATCTATCAGATCTAATCCTTTGAATGTATTTGTCACTTCTACTATATAATCATAAGGGATTTGATTTAGGTCATACCTGAATGGTCTAGTGGTTTTCCCTATTTTCTTCAATTTAAGTCTGAATTTGGCAATAAGGAGTTCATGATCTGTGCCAGAGTCAGCTTCCAGTCTTCTTTTGCTGTGTAGAGCATCTCCATCTTTGGCTGCAAAGAATATAATTAATCTGATTTTGGTATTGACCATCTGGTGATGTCTATGTATAGAATTTTCTCCTGTGTTGTTGGAAGAGGGTGTTTGCTATGACCAGTGCATTCTCTTGGCAAAACTCTGGTAGCCTTTGTCTTGTGTCATTTTGTACTCCAAGGCCAAATTGCCTTGTTACTTGAGGTATATCTTGACTTCCAACTTTTGCATTCCAGTCCCCTCTAATGAAAAGAACATCTCTTTTGAGTGCTAGTTCTAGAAGGTTTTGTAGGTCTTCATTGAACTGTTCAACTTCAGCTTCTTCAACATTACCAGTTGGGGCATAGGCTTGGATTTCTGTGATATTTGAATGGTTTGCCTTGAAAATGAACAGAGACAATCCTGTTGGTTTTGAGATTGCATTGAACAACTGTACTTCAGACTCTTGTTGACTATGATGGCTATTCCATTTCTTCTAAGGGATTCTTGTCCACAGTAGTAGATATAATGGTCATCTGAATTTTAATTCACCCATTCCAGTCTGTTTTAGTTCACTGATTCCTAAAATGTCGATGTTCATTCTTGCCATCTCCTGTTTGACCACTTCTAACTTGCCTTGATTTATGGACCTAACATTCCAGGTTGCCACGTAATATTGTTCCTTACAGCATCAGACTTTACTTCCATCACCAGTCACATCCACAACTGAGTGTTGTTTTGCTTTGGCTCTGTCTCTTTGTTCTTTCTGGAGTTATTCCTCCACTCCTCTCCAGTAGCATATTGTGCACCCTCCAACTTGGGGAGTTCATCTTTCAGTGACATATCTTTTTTCCTTTTCATACTGTTCATGGGGTTCTCATGGCAAGAATACTGAAGTGGTTTGCCATTCCCTAATCCAGTGGACCACATTTTGTCAGAACTCGCCACCCTGACCCATCCATCTTAAGTGGCCCAACATGGCATGACTCATAGTTTCTTTGAGTTAGACAAGGCTGTGGTCATGTGATCATTTGATTACATTTTTGTGATTCTGGTTTTCTTTCTGTCTGCCCTCTGATAAGGATAAGAGTCTTATGGAAGCTTCTTGATTTGTAGAGACTGACTGTGGGGGAAAACTTGGTCTTGTTCTGATGGGCAGGTCCATGCTCAATAAATCAATTCACTTTTCTGTTGATGGGTGGGGCTGTGTTCCCTCCATGTTTTTTGACCTGAGACCAAACTATGGTGGAGGTAAGGAAAAAATGGCAACCTCCTGCCTCATTCAGTGCCCCTGACCTTGCAGCCGGCCATTCCTGGACACTCATGGGCAGGTCTGTGTCAGTCTTCTGTGGGGTCACTGCTCCTTTCTCCTGGGTTCTGGCGCATAGAGGATTTTGTTTGTGCCTTCCAAGAGTCTGTTTCCCCAGTCCTGTATAAGTTCTGTGGCTCGGCAGTGGGGTTAATGGTGACCGCCTCCAAGAGGGCTTATGCCACACCCACACCTTTCTTTGCTCAGCTATTTGTGAAGCCTCCTCAGACAACCACTTTGCCTTCTTGAATTTCTTTTTCTTTGGGATGGTTTTGTTCACTGCCTCCAATGTTATGAACGTCTGTCCATAGTTCTTTATGCACTCTGTCTACCAGATCTAATACACTGAATCTATTCATCACCTCCACTGTATAATCATAAGGAATTTGATTTACGTCATACCTGAATGGCCTAGTGGTTTTCCCCTCTTTCTGTAGTTTAAGCCTGATTTTTGTTTAAGGAGCTGATGGTCTGAGCCACAGTCAACTCCCAGTCTTGTTTTAGCTGACTGTAAAGGGCTTCTCAATCTTCAGCTACAAAGAACGTAATCAATCTGATTTCAGTATTGACTATTTGGTGATGTCTGCACAAGGACATGCGACAATCATCCCCTCTCAACTCCATCACTGAACTTTCTCTGATAGGTCATTCCTATTATCGATGGACAGGTTATTTCTCTAAACATCTAAAGTTTTATTGAACTTCCTTCCCCTATGGCCTTGTCAGTGGCACTCCATTTTTGTTCCCTTTACAGGAGAATTCCCTGGAAGAATCATCTATGCTGTTGTCTCTAGTTTTTTGTTTTTTTTTTTCCCTTTCCTCTTAGCCTATACCAGTCAGTTTTTTGTTTTTAACATCCTGCTTAATCAGTAATCAATGACAGTTGACTTCCCCTTGCTAAAGCCAGTATTGACTTCTGATCCCTTATTTTCTGCCTAATTGGCAGCATTTGACACCACTTTCTTGAGACCCTTTCTTTGCGATAACATTTCTTGCCACCTCTCTCAAGGGCCATTTCTCAGTCTCACTCACTGGTTTATCCTTATCTCGACCCTAAATGTTAACATACTCCCTGACCCAGTTCTTGAGCCTCTCTTTCTTTTCTTTTTTAAAGATAATGTCATTTATTTATTTGGCTGTGCTGGGTCTTCCTTGCTGCATGGGCTTCTCTTACTTGTGGTGGGTGAAGGCTACTTTCTCATGGTGGGCAGGCTGCTCACTGAGGGGGGCTTCTCTTGTTGCAGAGCACAGGCTTTAGGTGTGCAGGCTTCAGCAGCTGTGGCTCAGTGGTTCAGCTGCACAGGCTTAGTTGCTCCACAAAATGCGGGACCTTCCTGAACCAGGGATCAAACCTGTGTCTCCTGCATTGGTAGGTGGATTCTTTACCACTGATTCAGCAGGGAAGCCCTTGAACCTCTTTTTCTGCTACCTCCATTTCCCCTACTTTCTCATCCAAATCTCTAGCTATTATTTGCATGGTAAGCACCCCAAATTTATATTCCCAGCCCAGTCTTTGCCCCTAAAGTCTATATAATTGTCAATTTGACCAAACAAACATTCAAGTTAAGGATGTTCAAAACTGAGTTGCTCCCTTGTGCTCAGCTGCTTTTATTACTTAGAATTGTTCCTTTCCCTGTTGGTTTCCATCTTAAAGTAAATGAGTGTTATACTGCTACTTGCACAGATTTTATACATCACTGGGTGCCATGTAGGGTGTGAGGATACTTCCCTTATGGTCTCTGCCCTCAGAGTTTAAACTTTGATAGTGAAGATGTGGTATAAACCAATAGCTGTCTCCCAGTCACCTTTCTTTCATTCTGTCCTTAGGAATCCTGAGCTTTATCTGGGCTCCTGATGCCTAAAGGCAGGTTGAGGTTGGCAAGACAAGGTGGGAAGGATATTGTACCCAAACACCATGGAGCTGCCACAGCCCTGGGCTGCTTACACTGCTGTGGGAGAGAGACGTGATCTCTCTTGTTTAAGCTGCTGGTAGATTTCATAGCAGCCACACTGGCATCCTAAACTTGGAAATAAGAATTTGAGCAAGGATTTCCCCCAGTATGAGATGAAAGGGAGGTAGGGTCAATTTTGTACCTAGGCAGGTACTTTGGGTTGGTATAAGACAAAAGGAAGGTGTGGGGACCAGATGAATTTTAGAGCTTTGAACTGCCTGAAGTCGTTAACATTTAGACCATATTCTAGCCCTGCAGAAGCCTGCAGTCACCATTCAGCCCAGCTAGTTTGTCAACTTTCATAAACAAAGAAGTGATTTAAAATATTTAGCTGTTGTTAGCAGCATGAAGGAGAAGGCAATGGCAACCCACTCCAGTACTCTTGCCTGGAAAATCCCATGGATGGAGGAGTCTGGTGGGCTGCAGTCCATGGGGTCACTAGGAGTTGGACACAACTGAGTGATTTCATTTTCACTTTCATGCATTGGAGAAGGAAATGGCAACCCACTCCAGTGTTCTTGCCTGGAGGATCCCAGGGATGGGGGAGCCTGGTGAGCTGCTATCTATGGGGTTGCATAGAGTCAGATATGACTTAGGTGACTTAGCAGCAGCAGCAGTAGCAGCATGAAACCCTTTTTAAAACTTTTTAAACTAATCTTATGCAAACTGAAGATGACGACAGAGTATGAGATGGTTGGTTGGCATCACTGACTCGGTGGACATGAATGAGTAAACTCCGGGAGTTGGTGAAGGACAGGGAGGCCTGGCATGCTGCGGTCCATGGAGGTGCAAAGAGTCAGACACTAGTGAGCGATTGAACTGAACTAAACTGATGCAGAACTGAAATATACAGTGCGCGATTGGCAGGCTGCTCTGGCTGGAGGGAGACCACATTCTCTGTGGGTGGGCTCTGCTGTGAAACACAGTTTAATGTATGTATGCGTGTATTTTATTGGAGTATAATTGCTTTACAGTGTTGTTAGCTTCTGATGTGAATCAGCTATCAGCTCAGTTCAGTCGCTCAGTCGTGTCCGACTCTTTGCGAGACAATGAATTGCAGCACGCCAGGCCTCCCTGTCCATCACCGACTCCCGGAGTTCACTCAGACTCAATCCATAGAGTCTGTGATGCCATCCAGCCATCTCATCCTCTGTCATCCCCTTCTCCTCCTGCCCCCAATCCATCCTAGCATCAGAGTCTTCTCCAATGAGTCAGCTCTTCTCATAAGGTGGCCAAAGTACTGGAGTTTCAGCTTTAGCATCATTCCTTCCAAAGAAATCCCAGGGTTGATCTCCTTCAGAATGGACTGGTTGGATCTCCTTGCAGTCCAAGGGACTCTCAAGAGTCTTCTCCAACACCACAGTTCAAAAGCATCAGTTCTTCGGCGCTCAGCCTTCTTCACAGTCCAACTCTCACATCCATACATGACCACAGGAAAAACCATAGCCTTGACTAGACGGACCTTAGTTGGCAAAGTAATGTCTCTGCTTTTGAATATGCTATCTATGTTGGTCATAACTTTTCTTCCAAGGAGTAAGTGACTTTTAATTTCATGGCTGCAATCACCATCTGCTGTGATTTTGGAGCCCCCCAAAATAAAGTCTGACACTGTTTCCACTGTTTCTCCATCTATTTCCCGTGGAGTGATGGGACCGGATCTTCGTTTTCTGAATATTGAGCTTTAAGCCAACTTTTTCACTCTCCTCTTTCACTTTCATCAAGAGGCTTTTTAGTTCCTCTTCACTTTCTGCCATAAGGGTGGTGTTATCTGCATATCTGAGGTTACTGATATTTCTCCCGGCAATCTTAATTCCAGCTTATGTTTCTTCCAGCCCAGCGTTTCTCATGATGTACTCTGCATAGAAGTTAAGTAAGCAGGGTGACAAGATATAGCCTTGACATACTCCTTTCCCAATTTGGAACCAGTCTGTTGTTCCATGTCCAGTTCTAACTGTTGCTTCCTGGCCTGCATACAGATTTCTCAAGAGGCAGGTCAGGTGGTCTGGTATTCCCATCTCTTTCAGAAGCTATAGGTATACATATATCCCCTCTCTGTTGGACCCCCCCTCGCATGCATCACCATCCCATTCTAGGTCACCAGAGAGCACCAAGCTGATTTTCCCTTGCTTTATAGCAGATTCACACAGGTTTAAAATTACTTATCTAGTTTAATTCCCTTATTTAACAGATGGGGAAACTCAGGTTGAGAGAGATTTACTGTGAAACCAGAAGTTTCACCTGTCCCTTCACCTGTTTGGGTTCTGCTTTCCTCAAATTTAAAAACAAGCTTGAACTAATTTTCTCTGACCTCTCTTTGTTGAGGAATGAAGGAAACATGGATTGCACAAAACTAATATCAACTGATCAACTGCTATGTGCTAGTGTGAAAAATACAGACTTGGTGTTGTGTTTGTATCAAGTAGTCCAGACACATCTGATTTCTGATATTCTAGCAATTACAAGGTAAGAAATTTCAGGACTGAGTTTATAATGGGCCTGGGCTCACTTTTCCTAGCAATAGACATGGCAGGTAAGTTTACACAGCCTCGTTTCTTTTAATTAGCTCATCTCTGTGTGAGGTAGCCAGAGAAGTCCTTCCTATTTACAACTAAACAGACTGTTGGCAACTGCTTTGCACAAAGTAACAACAAGCAAATGACATAGTCAAGACTGAAATCTAGGTCAAGTGCTCATTAGGACAACTCTTCTTAAATGATATGAAAATGTGTATGAACTCACCCAAGACCTTATAAATATTTATGGATCTGGCCAAAATTATTGCAGAGTGTTTTGTTTTCATTATTAATAGCATATGCACATAGTACCTATCTGTACCCAAGGGAGAAGGGTGTTAAAAGGTGATAGGGTTGTTCTCTCTGAGTGTGAGATACTTGGCTTCTGAAAGTAGCTTCAAGAGGCAAATTGTCAGATGCTATGATGTGCAAACAATTAGAGAAAATAATTCTTTAAGTAGAGTTTGGGAGAAGACAGTTAAATCCTGTATTTTGTTCAGGATTCATACTTGTACTATCTACTCTTCTGTTGTCTTCGTAACTCTGATATATTGAGGATGGCCGGAAGCATTAATCTGTGGCCATTTCATCTGTCTCCTTTTAAAAAGAAAGGCCATTGAACCTTAAACTATATTAAACATTCTCTTTTTATGGTCAAATGGAGATTCTGCACAAAATAGCTAATGAACTTTGTAGATGATCTGCTGTCTGGATTTATATGAGAGGCTTTGATTGAAAATGAGCTGTAAAGCACATGTTGAGTGAGCACCACACAGCTTCCACCTGCCAGGCAGCTATTTCTGGAACAGTCTTCATGTCCTATTTCATTGCATAAGTGCGTGTTGGTGACTGAATGAGTCAAATGTGGAATTTGCTGACTTTTTCCTCTGATCTCTGATTCTTGCCACCCTCCAGCCAATTTCCGTCCCCTTCTCTCATCTCCTCTTTCCAAACTCTCCCCTTACGTGATTGCCCACGTGATGTCTAATGGACAGTTCAGTCAGCATGTTAGAGACAAAACTTTTGATCTTTAGCATCACAAAGTTCTTTCCAGTCTTCCACATCTCAGTAAGTGGAGCAACCCGTTATGGTATTCCAGCCAAAAATGTAGGAGTTGCCCTTAATTCTTTCTTCACTCACCACAAATTAAATCTATTATTAGCAAGTTGTATTCAGGTCACCCTCTATGGTATTTCCAAACTGAGGCTCTTCTCCCCATCAAACTTGTTCAAGGGGCTCCCAAGCAGAAAAGTCAATTTCACATGTGAGAAAGAAATTCCTTCTGGGTGGACACATTGTCTGCTGCTGCTGCTGCTAGGGTCGTTTCAGTCGTGTCCAACTCTGTGCAATCCCAGAGACGGCAGCCCACCAGGCTCCCCCCGTCCCTGGGACTCTCCAGGCAAGAACACTGGAGTGGGTTGCCATTTCCTTCTCCAATGCATGAAAGTGAAAAGTGAAAGTAGTCGCTCAGTCGTATCTGACTCTTAGCGACCACATGGACTGCAGCCCACCAGGCTCCTCCGTCCATGGGATTTTCCAGGCAAGAGTATTGGAGTGGGGGTGCCATTGTCTACAGGCTGCTATTTTCAGCTTGTATCAGCTCCTTTCCAAGCTGGGCCGTGGCTGGGTTTTGACCCTAGTATGTCCCCTGGGTTGGGCATATTTGTTATGCTGTGAGGTCTAGGTAGGACACTGCCACCAGCTGGTCCAAGCAGCCACTCCCTCTCACCCGGTTCTCTTCCAATTCCCTGTGCATCTCCCTTTCCAGTCTTGTTCCTTTACAGTCTTTGGCACACATCATGGTAAAATCAGTCTTTGAAAATCATCTCTCATGTTATCTTGCTTTTTAAATTAAAATCCTTTGTTGCTTCCCTATTATGCAGGATGAAACCCAGAATGACTGAAGGCCCTCCACGACCTGGCCCTTGACCACCACTCTTTCCACTCTTCTTGGACACACGTGTCCTTCCTAGTCTTGAATATGGAAGGCTCTTGCTGCCTGGGGGCCTCTATACATCTTTCTGTATTTTTAGTGTAATGCGTTTCTTTTGCTAGTGTGTGTGTTTTTTTTTAATTGAAATGTAGTTTATTTACAATGTTGTGTTAATTTCTGCCATACAACAAAGTGACTCTGTTATACATACACACACACATATATATATATATACCATGCACTTTTTCATATTCTTTTCCATTATGGGTTATTATAGCATACTGAATATAGTTCCCTGTGCTATACAGTAGGACCTTGTTGTTTATCCATTCTATATAGAATAGTCTGCATCTGCTAATCCCAAATTCTGAGCCTTTACATCATTAGATGACTGATGCTTCCTCTTCATTTTGTTCTCAGTTTAAATCTCACATCTTTACGGGGAGTTTTTCATGACCCAGTTATCTAAACTCAGTACACCAAATGCCCTGCCACCATTTCTCTCTCCTTGTCACATCATCACCCAGTTTTATTTTTCTTCACAGTCTTGAACACCATCTGAAATTAGTTTGTTTACTAATTAGTTTGTCTACGCCTTACAGATTATAAAATTCCTTGGGGGCAAAGAAGTTGTCTGAATTCTTCTTGTTATTTCCTTAGTACTCAAATGGGTGTGTGGCACACACTTGGCACTCAAATACTGCTTGAATCACAGGGAGGGGGTGGAGTCAGAATGCACAGTTAAGGACCAGTGGAGAGGATAATGACATGCAGCAAGCATATTTGGAAAAGCTGATTAAAAATACATATTCATAGAGCAAACTTGAAAATAAGTCCATCTTCCCTTTCTCCCTTCATCCTTTTCCTGTGGTCTTTCACTTTGAGTGGAGCTTGTTTGTGTGTGTGCTGGATCATTTACTTTCAGGGGACCCTTGACTGTGAATAATTCCCCTCCCAAGTGGAGAGTAAGACCTTCGGACTGGGAGAACTTTCTGCATAAGGACTCCTCCTGGCTCCAAGGCTGTACCTCTAGCTGTCATTTGCTTTCCGGGCACAGTAGAGCTAAGTAGCATTGTTTAACCTTTTGGAAGCTGTGTATGAAATTTACATTAGTGGGGTGTTGCTGTTCGGTTACAAACCGTTTATCCCATGAATATCAATGTGGCTGTTTGCTCTGAGAAATTATCTTCTATCTTTTGAGAAGAGCTGATGAATCCATAAAAATGTACAGAGGAGAGGAGAGAGAGCCCCACTTCCTCTAGCAATTGCTGGGGGAGAATGAGGAGCAAGGTAACCTCTGCACCTAGGAAGAGGGCTGTGAAAATACTAATTTTTCCCTTCCCTGGGGCAATTTTGAATAAATATTTTGGTTTAGTTATTTTAAAATATATGAGTGTCTATCAGAGCCTTGTAAAAGTAGACATTTAATAAATATCTTCCCCATCAGCTGTTTGATATTTAAGAATACTTATTAAACAGGAAACTCATTCAGTAATTAAGAAGAAATATGAACATGTAATTAAGGTAATGTCATCCCAAATCTATAATTCATCACTAAGGACTTTTAAAAGTTTTCTATTTGAGTAGATGCAAATGACCAGAAAGGGGACTTAAAAAACTGATGCTTTATCTTCCAGAGCAGTTTTAGGTTTATAGAAAATTGAACTGAAAGTCCAGAGAGTTCTCATTTGCCCCTTTCCCTTGCCTCCCCTCAGGTTCCTCTGTTAGGACATCTCACATTACTAGCATTTATTCTACACTTGATGACCCAATTTTGAGACATTGTTGTTAACTAAAGTCCATAGTCTTTGTATAAGGATGAACTCTCTGTGGTATATATTCTATGGGTTTTGAAAAATACATATGACATGTATCCATCACTGCAGCATCATACAGAATAGTCTCACTGCCCTGACCATCCTCCATGCCTCCTCTCTCATCATTTCCCACCTCTCCCACTGAAACTCCAGCAATTGCTGATTTTTTTGCCTTTAAAAAATGATGGTAAAATAACATACAACTTACCATTTTAACTAATTTGGGGCTTACAATTTAGTTTTATTAACTACATTCAACCACTAATCTTTTACTGCCTCTATGCTGCTGCTGCTACTGCTAAGTCACTTCAGTTGTGTCTGACTCCGTGCAACCCCAGAGACAGCAGCCCACCAGGCTCTTCCGTCCCTGGGATTCTCCAGGCAAGAACACTGGAGTGGTCTGCCATTTCCTTCTCCAAAGCATGAGAACGAAAAGTGAAAGTGAAGTCGCTCAGTTCTGTCTGACTCTTCAAGATCCCATGGACTGCAGCCCACCAGGCTCCTCTGTCCATGGGATTTTCCAGGCAAGAGTACTGGAGTGGGGTGCCATTGCCTTCTCCCTACTTGGTGAAAGAAGCCAACCTGGAGAGAATTGGCTGTGGGATTCCAACTACAAGACATTCTAGTACTGTATTCTAGTTTGAATGTCTTGTAGTCGGAATCCCACAGCCAGTTCTTTCCAGGTTGGCTTCTTTCACCAAGCAATGTGCATTAAAGGGGGCTATGGTTTTAATCATTTTATCTGAAATGGTGTAGATGCTGAAGACTTTAATCATCAGGACTTCCATCATGGACATAGCTCCAGCAGACATGCTGTCTGGAGTGAGGCTGGCATTGGCAAGGGATAGTGGGGAAACTTGGAACCTTAGATTTCAGTGTCAGTCATTTAGCTAAATAATTTAGAGCAGAAATAGAGTAGCTAACTTTTATTTACATGCACAGACTCTTGGTAACTAGTGATTCTGTCCTAAATTTCATGCCGTCATTGTTTCTGTTTATTTGGATATTAAACTTTGTCATCTTTTGTATTTTAAAATGTCTGTCTCCACTCTTTGTAAAAGGGATTCAAAGTGGCTTTGCTTTTTCTAATGAAATAGAGAAAGAAAACTGAAATGATAAAAGTATTAGCATCAAAATCGTGTCGTAGTAATCTTTTTGGTGAGGGCAAATTTGTTAGTAAGATGAGAGTACATACAGAGTAAGTAAGATCTTTGTCAGTAAGATCAGAGTTCCCTGACAGACTTAAAACCAGAAACTGAGCTGTTCCTTCACCATACCATTATTTGGATGATCTGAACTTGTAATAGTGGCAGGGAGTAGGTGGTAAGATAAAAGGAGGGAGAAGGCTGAGTTGAAGAAAATACTGAAGATGCCTTGGCGTTACCAGTCCCCACCTAGTGGTGATAATGAAACAGGTACACAGCTGGTACACAAACAGGATGAGTTAAAGGATCCAAACCTCCTGTGTACCTGGCGCTGCGGTGTATGCTGGAGACTCAGGGATGAACAGAATACAGCTCCTGCCCTAATGAGCTGACATTCCAGTGGGGAGCTCTATAATAAACAAACAAATTGAAAATGAATTTAAACTTGGGAGGGCTGGGGAGAAATGTAATGAAGAGAAACAGAGTGAACCTTCCAGAGGGTCCTGTGGGGTCTACTTTAGATAAAGTGGTCAGGGCGGGACTCTTGAGGGTGATATTTGCATAGAGAGTTCTTAGTAATGAGGATACCAGCCATGTGTAGATTTGGCAGGAGATTATTCCAGGCAGAGGGGACAACAGGTGCAAATGTCTTAAGGCTAGAATTAGGTTGGCATTTTCAAGGAACAGAAGAAGACCAATCTAGTTAAAACACACACACACACACACACACACACACACACGCGCGCGCACGCACGTGGAAAGGGATAAAGATTGACTTTGGAGAGGCAGACAGAAACCAAATGATGAATAGGTTTTGTAGGCCAAGCAGGGAAAGGAGCTTGGAATTTATCCTAATGTGTTCGGAAGCTACCTGGAGGATTTGTGAAGGGCAATGATATGACTGTGTGTATGTGGTGGTGGCAGGGGTGGGGGTGGGGGTGAGGGTGATTCCCCTGGTGGCCCAGTGATTATGAATCTGCCTGCCAGTGCAGGAGATGCAAGAGACACAGTTTGATCTCTGGATCAGGAAGATCCTTGGAGGAGGGCATGCAACCCACTCCAGTATTCTTGCCTGGAGAATCCCACGGACAGAGGAGCCTGGTAGGCTACAGTCCACGGGGTCACACAGAGTCAGACGTGACTGAGTGTGCACATGTGTGTGTGTATGTGTGTATAGTATATCTTTTGGCTGTGCCCCATGACATGTAGAATCTTAGTTGCCTAAGCAGGGATTGAACCTGCACCCTCTGAATTGGCAGCACAGAGTCTTAACCATTGGACCACCACGGAAGTCCTCAGACTTTTTATTTTTAATAAAACAGTTTTGTAGTAGAAGTTGACTGGAAGGAAAGAGGCAAAAATAGAATAAGGAGGCCAACTGGAGGCTGTTTTGACTGTCTAGGTGCGAGCTAAGCAAGGCCTGCAGTAAGGGGATGACCAGTGATCATGGTTGTAAGTAGTTTCCTACAGGATGTGAAAGTAGAATAGACTCGCTGATGGATAAGAGACTGGCGATGCATGGGATACAAAGGCATTGAAGGTTCAGAAGGTGAATCTTTATATCTTGCTAGAGTGAGGGGAAGTCTTGCTGGGTTTGAAAGATGGCTAAGAGGAGACGATAGGAAAGGACATTGCAATTGGGAACTGCCATGAGCAGAAGCACAGATGCAGAGAGGTGAGCATTATGTTTAGAAAATGCAAAGTGAGAGTCTGGAGACTACTTGAGAAAAAGAGGGTGTGGAGCGTCTACAAAGGGCTAGACTGGGAAGGGTCTTCAATGCCATGTGCAGATATTTGATTACGTAGAGTAGGCAGCTGGGGAGCTGTATTTGTGAGGAGTGTGCTTAGTGGCAAGTAACTGAAACTTGTTAAGTATCTTAAAGAGGAATTTAATTTTCTCTTATCCTTAAAAATCTGGGGAGAGTCAGTTTGAGATGGTCAGGCTGCTCGTGCCTCAAGGACCCTGCTGCTCTTTCATCTTTAATATGTTGACTTTCATCCTCATGCTTGTCACCTCCTGCTGTCTGCTTGTCTTCTATACCAATGTGGGCATTATCTGTACTCTGAGCAGAAAGAAGGGGCCAACACAGAAAAAAACAGCAAAGGCTGTGCCAGTCCCACCTCCTTTGAATGTGGTAAAATATATGTAACATAAAATTTGCCATTTAACTCTTTTAAATGTATTATCTAGGGGCATTAGTAATACATTATGCTGTGCAACCATCATCAGTATCTACTTCCAAAATATTTCCATTACCCTAAGTAGAAATGGTGTAACTGTTTATCAGTAACTCTCATTCTTCCCCCTGCTCCCAGCCTTTGGAAACCTCTAACCTAGTCTTTGTGTCTGTGAATTTTGTGACAGTCTCTTTTGATAAGAAAAATAAATACTGCCAAGAATCTCTGTTCCATAGCTTTATGACTGATATTTTTATATTGCCTTTTAGGAATTTCCCTTTTCCTCCACACCTTCCCTTCCCCTCCCTCCTATCTCCTCTTGACCTTCCTTGGTTTGTCAGTTAAGGGCATTGTTGAAGACCAGGATGGCCCCTGGAGGTGGATAATTTGGAAAGAATGTAACAGATTCTCAGAGTGATAAAACCATAGGAGCAGGGGCCAGTGTACAAAGAGAAGTGGAGGAAAGACAGCATACAAGGGTTCTGGCCACCAGTTCTGATTCATGAAAGGGTGGGCATTCCCAGGCCACCAAGCAGTTCTCTGACATCAGCTGGTTGTCCTGCGGTTCAGCTGTTTTCACACTATTTTCCTGGAGATGGCACCACATTCCACAGATTGAGGGCTCGGTTCTGTAAGCTTGCACCTCCTCGCCACACTGCAGATGCCAGTTGCAAGTCTAAGTTGTCACTTGAGCTTCTGAACAACGGACTATAGATTAAAGGTTCTAACAACCCTCTTCTTGGTCTGCTTATTTGCTCGAATGGCTCACAGAACGCAGAGAAACATTTTATTTACTAAATCATTGTTTGCTGTTCAGTTGCTGAGTTGTGTCTGATGCTTTGGAACCCTATGGACTGTAGCCCATCAGGCTCCTCTGTCCACGAGGATTCTCCAGGCAAGAATACTGGAGTGGGTAGCCATTCCCTTCTCCAGGGGATCTTCGTGATCTAGGGATCAAACCTGGGTCTCCTGCATTGCAGGCAGAGTCTTTATTGTACGAGATTCTTTACCATCTACGCCACCAGGGAAGACCTTATCAAGCCAGGAGTAGGAGTGTCTAATGCTCAAAAGACCCGAACTCTTGGCTGGCTTGGGGAAGAGATTTTAAAGCTGAGCTGAGGGGGGAGGGTGATGGGGAATAGGGTCAGCTAGTGCACATTTGTTTCTGATTGGTGGGTGACAAAATAACCAGGTGAGGCCACAGGGCTTAACATTATCAATCTTCAGGCTCCAGCTGGTCTGGGGACCACGTGCTCAGAGTCACACTCCTTCTAGTTGGGGTCTAGTTTCTATAAACTAAACAACTGTGGGATATGCATTAGACTTTATCTTGACCTTTGAGACATAATTAGGAGTCCCCGAGACTAATTTATTTGAGTTTATGGATGTATATCTGCCTGATTGTTTCAGCATTCTTTAATTTTCCCCATCAGCTGCTTGGGCTTAC
This sequence comes from Nanger dama, assembly GCA_917880005.1. Lineage (NCBI taxonomy): Eukaryota > Metazoa > Chordata > Mammalia > Artiodactyla > Bovidae > Nanger > Nanger dama. The sequence continues at coordinate 37,898,582 of CAKJTW010000008.1, forward strand.
TTGTCTCTCTCTGCTCACAGATGCCCTAGGATACCACAGTTTATTCCCATATCACTGGTAAGTAGGGCATGCTCTGGGGTCGCATCACCAGGAAGTCCTCTTCACGTGTCTTCAGTTCAGTTCAGTTGCTAAGTTGTGTCCGACTCTTTGCGACCCCATGAGTCACAGCACACCATGCCTCCTTTAATTCAACCTCTAGTCCCTCTTCCTTCCCTAGATATCAGGAAGTGTGTGGAGTGGGCAACTGAACGTTCCAACATCTAAGTACATGTTTGTGTTGACTGAAACAAAAATGTACAGCCTAGTAGCTGAAAATTATGTTTTCTTTAGTGGACAAAACTGAGAACTTAAGCCTGGGACACAGCCCCTCAGATATCTCTGAGGAACTGCTCTGAAGAGGTAAGGGAGATACCTGGTTGATGTGAAAAATACCAAGTAACGGAATATCAAAAGATTACTGGTAATGAAAGAAAACCAAACATCTCAACTTAAGGCATTCAGGGCTTTTCTGTGTTATGTGAAGATGCAGCTCTCTGGGCTCACTGAAATGATCCCTTTCATTTGCATCTCAGCTATCTAGAGGCAGCATGCTGCTCTTATCCATCCTGAGTGCCTTCAGGGTACATCCTTGGGGGTGGGGGGTGGCTGCAGTGACTAAGGGCTTGGCAGCCGGCATCGAACTAGTCTCTGTCCTCAGGGCTCCTGGTCCGTGCTGCAACTCTTGATGGCTACAACATCCTTTATTTACTTACTTGGCAGGCAACATTTTTTTCACTGATAATTGGTTCTCCTGGCAATAAGCCTTCATCCCTAAGTGTGATCTAAGTCACTCATTAATATAACAAAATAGCTTTGTTCTCTCATCATTTGGGATATTCACTCAAGTATTCTGTGCTAGACTAGAGAGGAAGACCAAATTTATATTTCTTATTATAAATCATAATATCACAGCACAAGTCAGGGAGATTTTAGTAGATAGTTGGGTGTGAGCTATGGAGGGAAGTGAAGGGTTCTGGGGTAGCATCAGGCTGAGAGATAAACCAGAAAGAGAGCAAAAAGAGGTAAGGAGTATGTTTGACCTGATGCATTGGATCTCCTTTGACTCACATGAGAACTTATTTCTACTTTCAGAACTGTTTCTTTGATTTCATCCTTTCTTTTTTCTTTAATTATGATACTGTGGCAAGATTTCACTATGGAATTTACTTGGGCCTCTGATAGGTAGATATTTACAAAAGTGAAACCATATTTCTAAGAAAGGGAATATTTCCTGCCTTATCAATAAACAAAGGATGTCAGGGTCATCAGACATTGCAGCCTCTACCAATGGTGAGCCAGTGAGCCCTTAGGGAACTCAGGAAGGAAACTCAATAGCTGCCATCTAGCAACCAGCAGACTGCCAACACTCGTTATGGTGGCTTGGGATGTAAAACACAGGATACTTGCCCCAGAAAGCTGAGGTATATGAAAGGAATGATTTCAGTGAGCTCAGACTCTTGCATCTTCCCAGACATAGAAAAGCATGGAATTCCTTACACTGGGATTTCTGATTTTCTTTAAGACTAATCTTTTGATGTTTCCACTACCTACCCTTTGTTGCAAAACTCCTAAATATCCTAGTTCCCCACTCTCCCTTGCCTCCTTGACATAGTCCTTTCAGGGTCACATGAGATGCTGCCTCTTGGGCTTGAAGTTCTAAAAATCCCGCTGAATGAAACAGAACTCTCAGCTTTGAGGTTGTGAATATTTTTAAAGTAGACATCACAAATGATTTTTTTTCATTGCTAGGTTTTTCCCCCCTATATATGTGGCTTTGCTTGTGGCTTTTCTTAGGGGCTAAGAGGCCAGCAAACAAAGGTTTCATTTTCATTCATATCTTCATCCATCTCATCCCTCCCATCCCAGTCTCCAGACATGGGCTTAGGACTTTGCCAGAGGAGGCAAGTTCTCATCTGTTTGCAAGTTTGCTGTCTCAAGACAAGAAGACTTTCCCTACTCTGGACCAATCACCATTTGGGGCTCTGCTTTGATGTGTCCTTTCATTAAGAAGCATTCCATGTGTATCATTTCTTTCTAGATTCTGCAGTTATGCAGTACCATTCAATATTTCTCAATATGATCTTCACTCAGTATGATCACCTCTAGGTCATTCCATGTTGAATGCTGCCCAACCCTCTTCCTCACATGTCCTTCTGGGGCTGCCAACATAGGTCCTCTGTTCATCTGATCATATCACACAGGATTTCATATGAGGTTCAGTTTGGAGTTGTTTCCCTGGGCTAATGTTTCTCATCCATGTGAGACTTTGAGTCAGCTGCTTTCTCTCTCTCAATCTTTTTATGTTTCATCGATTAATATTCTGTCAGCTAATACTCCCAACACATGTCTGCGTGTGACCATTTCCCCACCTCCTTGCCAATGATGAAACATGATACTTAATGGTATTACACAAGTACCAAGGACTAGGAACTGTTGCAAGTCTTAAATGAAACAACATATACATCTTGCTTTGTAACCTCAGGTGAATTATGTAACTGCCATGTGCCTTACCTCCTCATCTTTAAAATGAAGGTAATATACATTTCCTTCAGATCTGTTGCCTGGAACCCATAATAGGCACTGAATACTGCATATTTCATACTAGCAAGTGAGCTGCCCAGATTTTGCTCATGTAAAACATCTAATAAAATGCAGTTATTATTTTGGCCAGAAGATTGTAAGCTTGGAAGGCAAAGGCTATGTCTTATTCATCTTGGATATCCTGGTGTTTAGTACATTGGCGTGCCTGTAGATCTTTACAGTTATTGGTTAAATGGATCCTCTTGAATTTCCAGCATCCCTGTGGAGCTGGAGACAGAGACGAGCCTGGGACAAATATCTGGGAGGCAATCAGAGGTCCTTGTCAAGGTGGAGAGGTTGGTGTGGTGGGTATCCTCAGAACTGTCAGTAGCTATTCTCTGATTTCTCTCCATTGCCCCTTGTCTCTCTTGGTTGAAAACTGTATGCCAGCTTCTGAAAGAGGTGTCCGTTGTCTTTTGGCCTTTTCATTTTTGCATGATTAAAATATCTTGGAAGTTTTCCACACTTGGTGAGGTATCAAATTGCTTCTATTCTTCTCACTCTGAGGAGGCTTCAGCGGAGGAGAGTACATGGGATCAAAAGCAAAAATGCCCCAGATGACAGTTTTATTGCACGAGCCAGTCTCTGCAGATGCTAGAATGATCCAGGTCCAAACCTGAGTTTTGGTCTTAGTGAGTAAGTTGCTTCTCTCTGAGTTTTACTTTATTCATTGCAAGATGTGACTTTGTCCCCTATTACCTGGTAATCCTTTCGGTATGGGTAAGGTGCTGCAACTTCTAAATGTAAAAGGAAATCTATTTGCATTAATGAAGATTAGATTAATTGTATCTGAAACAGAAATAATGGCATAAAAAGCACTCGTGCTGTTTTCTTTTGAAGTCCAGATGCAAGCATTTCAATTCTAGGATGGGGGGTGTGGGGTGCTCAGTCACTCAGTTCTGTTCGACTCTTTGTGACTCCATGGACTATAGACTGCCAGACTTCTCTGTCCTTGGGATTTTCCTGGCAAGAATACTGGAATGGGTTGCCATTTCCTTCTCCAGGGGACCTTTGTGGCCCAGGGATCCAACCCATGTCTCCTATACTGGCAGATAGATTCTTTACCAATGTGTCTCCTGGGGCAGGGGAGCTCCATAATCGTCTGAGATCCAGGCTGCTTCCAGCTCTCTGTTCCTGCCTCCTTAGAACTGAGCCCCAACCCCATGATGCAAAAAACTCCAGTCATCACTCGATATTCTAAGCAGCAGGAGGGATGGGGGCAAGGAGGGCGAACATACTCATTTCCTTTATAAGTCTCTTCCCTCAATTGCACAACGTCTGTTTATAAACCATTGAGTTATGGCATAGTCACATGGTCAGTCAGCTGCCAAAGAGGTTGGGAATGATAGTTCTTATTCTGTTATCTACTGACCTGAAATCGAGTTCTATAATTAAAGGACCAAGAGGCAAACTGATGTGTGGACAAATAGTACCCTCCCTCTGCTGTGAGATGCAGAATAGTCCTGTGTCTAAGGTCACACTGTATCACTGTGTATTAGTTAGGGTTCTCTAGAGAAACAGAACCGATAAGATATATGTATATATATTGTATATGTGTATGTATATGTACACACACAGATACACAGAGAGACAGAGAAAGATACAGAGACAAAGATTGATTTATTATAAGAAATGGCTCATATGGATATGGAAGCAGCTATTCAGTTGACTCTGTGACCCCATAAACTGTAGCATGCCAGGCTTTCCTATCCTTCACTACTTCACCATCTCCCTGAGTTTGCTCAAACTCACGTCCGTTGAGTCAATGATACCATCCAACCATCTCATCCATCATACCCTTCTCCTGCTTTCAACTTTTCCCAGCATCAGGGCCTTTTTCCAATAAGTCGACTCTTGCATCAAATGGCCAAAGTGTTAGAGTTTCAACTTCAGCATCAGTCATTCCAATGAATATTCAGGACTGATTTTGTTAAGGATTGACTGGTTTGATCTTGTAGTACAAAGGACTCTTAAAAGTCTTCTCCAACATCACAGTCCAAAAGCATTAATTCTTCAGCACTCAGCCATCTTTATGGTCCACCTCTCACATCCATACAATAATATTGGAAAAACCGTAGCTTTGGATATATGGACCTTTGTTGGCAAAGTGATGTCTCTGCTTTTTAATATGCTATCTAGATTTGTCATAGCTTTTCTTCCAAGGAGCAAATGTCTTAATTTCATGGCTGAAGTCACCATTTACATTGATTTTGGAGACCCAAGATATGAAATCTAACACCATTTCCACTTTTCCTCCATCTATTCGCTATGAAGTGATCTTAGTTTTCTGAATGTTGAGTTTAAAGCCAGCTTTTTCACTTTCCTCTTTCACTTTCACCAAGGGGCTCTTTAGTTCCTCTTCACTTTCTGCCATTAAAGTGGTATCATCTGCATATCTGTGGTTGCTGATATTTCTCTAGGCAATCTTGATTCCAGCTTGTGAGTCATCCAGCCCAGCATTTCGTATGACGGATTTTGCACGTAAGTTGACGAAGCAGGATGAAAATATACAGCCTTGAGATACTTCTTTTCCAATTATGAACAAGTCCATTGTTTCATGTCCAGTTCTAAATGCTACTTCTTGTCCTGCTTACAGGTTTCTCAGGAGGCAGGTAGTGTGGTCTGGTATTCCCATCTCTTCAAGAATATTCCACAGTTTGTTGTGATCCACACAGTTAAAGGCTTTTGCATAGTCGATGAAGCAGATTTTTTTTTAAATTTCCTTGTTTTTTCTATAATCTAGCATATGTTGGCAATTTGATCTCTGGTTCCTCTGCCTTTTCTGAATCCAGCTTGTACATCTGGAAGTTCTTTGTTTATGTACTGCTAAGGCCTAGCTTGAAGGATTTTGAGCATAATCTTGCTATCATGTGAAATGTGTGGAATTGTATGGTAATTTGAACATTCTTTGGCATTGCCTTTCTTTGAGGTTGGAAGCTGAGAAAGCCCATATTCTGCCCTGCAAGCAAGAGAGCCAGGTTACCCAGTAGTATAATTTAGTCCAAGTTCTTAAAATTAGGGGTGGTGAGGGCCATGCATCCTAATTTGAGTCCAAAACCTGAGAGCCAGGAGTACAGATATCTAAGAGAAGAGAAAAAAATGGATGTCTCAGTTCAAGCAAAGAGAGCAAAATGTGACCTGACTCTGCTTTTTTGTTCTATTGGGTGGATTGGATAATGGTCACCTGCACTGGTTGGGATCATGGGTTGGATGATGCTCGCTTGAATTGGTGAGGGAGGTCTTCTCACTCTACAGATTCAAATTTTAATCTCTTCCAGAGATAGCCTCACAGATATGCACAGAAATAATATTTTACCATCTATCTGGGCATCCCCATTCAAGTTGATTCATAAAATTGAGCATCTCACACAGCTAATGAATATTTGGGCTGAAGTTGGATTCCAGTTTTTCTGTTCCCTTCCTTCTTCTTTTCCTCCTCCTGTTTCTTTCTTGCACACAAAAAAACTATTAAATGAATTTTAGGAGAACTTGACAGAAGTAGAGGTGAGCTTGAAGTTAATGACCTTTAGGTAAATCTTTCTTAGAGTGTATAATGAGGATAATAATGTACCTTTCTTGTAGCTCTGTTGCACAGAATCCATAAGACATGTATAAAGCACCTTGACCAATGTCTGTTTAATACTAGGGTGTGAGTTACCTATGATGTACATGTATGCTCAGTCATGTTTGACTCTTTGTGACCCCATGGACTATAGCCCAGCAGGCTCCTCTTGCCCATGGAGTTTTCCAGGCAAGAATACTGGAGTGGCTTGCCATTTCTGACTCCAAGGGATTTTTCTGACCCAGGAACTGAATCTGCATCTCCCAAGTCTCCTACATTAACAGGTATATTCTTTACCACTGAGCCACCTGGAAAGCCCTGATAACCATGAGGATGCCAATATAAAAATCTAATAAAGTTCAAACATCAGATTTATTATTTTTGTCAAAATATAAACCTTGAAAATCAGGGACTGTGTCTTACTCATAAAGGCTTCCCGGTGTCAAACACAATGTCTAAAACTTGATCACTATTTGTTAAAAATTGTTGAATGTTAAAAGAAAATGAGGTGAAACGTTAAACAGTTTAGATTCATTATTTTTTAATCTCATATTCAAATTATATCCAGTATTCATTGACTCGTGTCCTTCTTTCAAAACATAATTAGTTGCTTTTTAATACAGTTTATAATATTCAAAATATTTCACTAAGATTTATAAAATTTCTATGAAGATTTATATTTCCCAACCGTAATTCCCAGTATTATTTTTATTAGTACTATATTTAAATTGGTTCAGTACTCACCCCACGTTGTTTTATCTGGAGTTTCTTCTTCATAGCTGAGGTCTATTTTGATTTCTGCCTTGATTGGCTGGATTTCATTATTTCATCAGAAACAATTTTTCATTTTATTCTTCAAGAAAAGGGGTCAGAAATTTTCAGAGCCTCTGAGATTTTTCTGCCTCCAAATTTAAAAAAATTTTTTTTTTGGCCTTCTTGAAGTTTAATTGCTTAACCATGGCAGTCGTTGGTGTCCATCAGCTCTTTCAGGCTTTCTGGAATATGGCATATCCTGTTCATCTGTACTTTTCCAGCTTATTTTATTTCATTAAACAATTCTTATTAGTACATATTTAAATGATTTATTCTTCAGTTCCATTTGTAGGCATTGTTACTTGTGTTAGTTTTCTGGTACATCTAACAGTAAGAAAGTACCACAAACTGAGTGGTTAGAAACAATGAAAACTTATTCTCCCCTGGTTCTAGAGGCTACTAGCTGAAAAGAGGGATCTTGGTGGTGTTGCTCCTCCCTGAGGGCATCTCCTTTCCTTTCGCCTCTCCTAGCTTCCTGTGAAGGTTGGCAGTCCCTGGTGTTCCCTGGTTTGCAGGTGCAGTGCTCAAATCCCTGCCTCCATGTTCCCTAGGCTGTCCTTCCATAGGTGTCTCTCTGTCTTCACACAGCTTCTCTTCCTAGTGTCCCTGTCTTCCTGTATAAAAGCAGATTAGCTTCCACCTACTGTGTGATCTTATTTTAACTTGATTACATCCGCCAAGACTATTTACAAATAAATTCACATTCACAGGTACTAAACAGTTAGGACTTTAATATATCTCTTTGGGGAACACAGTTTAAACCATAGCACTACTCCAGAGATTTTCTGTCTTTAGGACATAAGAACAGGTTGCTGTTATTTAGTCACTAAATTGTGTTTGACTCTTTTGTGACCCCATGTTCAATAGCCTGCCAGGCTCCTCTGTCCATGGGATTTCCCAGGCAAGAATACCGGAGTGGGTTGCCATTTCCTTCTCCAGGGGATCTTCCTGACCCAGGGATCAACCTGAGGCTGTTGCCTCATCTTCTGAGTTGCAAGGGGATTCTTTACCTCTGAATCGATGGAGAATCTTGGACAGGGGATGATAAATTGAGAGACTGGGATTGACATATACACACTACTATGTATAAAACTGATAACTAATAAGAACCTACTGTATAGCACAGAGAATTCTACTCAATATTCTAATGACCTATATTGGAAAAGAATCTAAAAATGAGTGGATATATGTATGTATATATTCTCTTTGCTGTTCAACAGAAAACTAATACAACGTTTTAAATCAACTATACTCTAATAAAAAATAAAAGTTTAAAAGAATATAAAGAGCTTTCTCTTATATAATATCTGCTCTTCATAAACTTCATTTCCCCCTCCACATCTACTTATGACTACCATGTCTTTCTTCTATGTCCCGAATATCTCTTTCAATTTTTACCCGTTCTCTTTCTTGCTAATTTACTCATTAGTTCTAAAATAGTATTTTAGTTAGGTTATTAATTTCTTTCCTTCCATTAGCCATATCCTTTTATATTCTGTAGATTTATTGGTGGGACTTTGAGACGTTTTATTTTCTGTTTATTGCTTTCAAATAATCTTATTCTCATTCATCTTTTCCACTGGACAAAGCATTGGGAATGATCCTTGGGGCATGTTTTCTGTGAGATCGAGATATTAATCTTTTTAACTTCTTTCTTATGCTGTATTTTCTTAGATATTTTCACATTAAAAGCTCCATCCCTGTTGCATGACTGTTGCTTAAAAGAGCTGCTCTGTAGACTGCCTACAGCCTGAGAGAATTCTCCCCACACTCTTTCCACCATTACCTGAGACTTGACTTATCTTCCAGCTACAGCTGAAAGGCTCAAGCCCTGTGTTTCCTCTCCCTGTCTCTATTCTGTGGGTGTGACGGGGAAGGATTCAGCTGGGTCAGGTGCAGTCTTTCTTGGAGGTGCTGGTTTCTGTTCCTTTTCCTTACATTTCATTTTCTGTCCAATGCCTGGAATTGCTCCAGTTAATGAAGCATAGGGTGATGCCTTTAGATGATTCTCTCACTTGCGCGTGGAGTTCAGTAGCCTATGGTTCTGCACCAGTGGGCCATGCTGCCGTTCACTCCCTTTTCATTTCTGCTAACCAGTGTTATTTCTAAGTACTTGGTGGTGGTGGTGTAGTCGCTCAGTCGTGTGCTACTCTTTGCAACCCCATGGACTATAGCCTGCCAAGCTCCTCTGTCCATGGGATTCTCCAGGCAAGAATACTGGAGTGGGTTGCCATTTCTTTCTCCAGGGATCCTCCTGACCCAGGAATCGAACCCAGGTCTCCTGCATTGCAGGCAAATTGTTTACCAACTGAGCTATGAGGGAAGCTCTAATTACTCCCTTGAGGTGGAAAGAGACAAAAAGGATACCATCCTTCTTGCATTTCTTGTCCAATTTGGGAATATTAAGGGACATTCTTAGAACTTTCACTGCCCTCTGGGGATAGGACAGGAGCCAGTCTTCTTCCTTTGGCCTTGTAGAGAGCTTGATGTTTGATTTCCTTGTTTGGTTGTGGCTGATTTCTTTTCAGCACTGGTTTTTCTTGATTTTGTTGCTTCTGAGAGAAGAGAGACTCTCTGAATCTGTTCCATTTGACCTGAACATGTGTCTTGAGTTTTTCAGTTATGCCATGAGATGACCTGGTGATTTTTCCTCTAATAAAATGGCAGGAACTTTAGATATTTTTGAAATTTGCATCATGTCTTCCTACATTTCTCACCAGTGCTATTATTCTGAAGTCCAATTTAGAGTATTACGTTGAGATGTCAGCGTATGATTGGAAGACCAGGTGGCTTCTTTTCTCAAAGGCTTCAAATGTGAAACAATAATTATTAAAATACATTTTTAACTTATTTTTCTTTCATTCAGCAGTCAGACTAAATGTCACCAAAGATTACATTTTAGATCTTGCTGATTTTAAAACTCTGGTGACTACTAGCCCATAGGAAATGAAAGCAGCTCTCAAAATGTATTTTTGTGCCAGTTCTGCCTCAGCTCTCCTTCCTGTGGTAACTTCATTATTATTCCAGACTGAAGGATTTGGGGCTGTGGGTGGGAGATTCACAAATAATTCTAACAGATTCTCTGTCCTGATAATCTTAGGGGCTTCCCTGATAGGTCAGTGGTAAAGCATCTCTGTGGGCAGAGGAGTCTGTCAGGCTACAATTCAAAGGGTCACATAGAATCTGACAAAACCTAGTGACCAGCACACATGCATAATCTTAGGTATTTATTATTTACTTTTCAGTGCCTAGAAGACTGATTAATAAATAAAAAGAAATCATTGTGGAAGATTTCAGGGTTTTTGAGCTTTTACCTCTTGGAGAATAAGTCTTGCATTTTCAAAAGCATAATTGTCTCCGTTTTGTAAAAGAAATACATTGTTGAATACAAATACCTTTGGTATAATAGAGATAGTTGAGCCAAACCAAGATTTAGCCAGATCCCCATCAGAAAGGTCTAGAAAACAAAACAGTACATGCTATTTTTGTTTGCTCTATTGTCATTAGCTACTGGTGGTCTTTTCTTTCCTGTGTTTCTAGAACCTGAAGACAGTTCTGTCTGAGTCTGAGTAGCCAGCCCTCCTCAGGGATTTAGGACCCTGAAAGGGAGCTGGTTAATGGGCCACTGGGTGTCAGTATTGTCTTTTCATACTCTATACGCGAAGCCACCTCAGTAATGCCTGATTCTTTCTGGACGCCATGGAGTGTAGCCCGCCAGGCTCCTCTGTCCATAGAGTTCTCTAGGCAAGAGTATAGGAGTGAGTAGCCATTCCCTTCTCCAGGGACTCTTCCCAATGCAGGGATTGAACCTGGGTGTCCTGCATTTCAGGTGGATTCTGAGCCACCAGGGAAGCCCACATCCGAGGCTTCCCAAATTGTCTCAAACTTAAATGTCCACAGGGAAGGCAGGTAAAATATCATGTGGGTTCACATTCGCTTACACAAGAAGCAATGCTCTCTTCTTCCTCTTAGAAAAACACCATTTTTTATTTTTCTTGATCAGTCCATTTGATGTGTATCTGGCTTTACCAGTGTTGATACAGATTTTCTTCTGCTTTAAAACAACAACAGAAAGGCTGTACAAGCATGATGAAACACGTTCTCCCTTGGTGACATGTTGGGGAAACTTGTAGCCACACGTTCTGGGAAACAAACTCACTCAGAAGGACGATGCAGATAGTGGAGTGCAGTTCATTACACCGGCGGGCTCAAGGCAGAGTCTCCTCTAGCCAAGGACCCCAACCAGTTTTTGTGAAAACCTTATATACCCTAAGTGTATATAAGGTGCCCAAACCCACCTCCCCAAATACCCTGAAACTAGTCTGAACAAAGGAAGAGAAAGATACAATCAAAGTTAACCTGTGATTCATATGCCTTAAGCCTAGATAGTTAACAGTGGACAATTATCAATAGGCCTGTGGTCATACCCCAATAGGCATAATAGAATTTATGATTCTATTTGGTTACACAGATAATTAGGGTATTCTTTTAAGCAATGGAGAGTCTAGGTGTGAGCCCTGGGGTCTTCCATCCGGGAGGTCTGGTTTTCCAGTTGGTATGTCATTTCCATAGATACTGGGCATATAGCTCAAAGTCCACAGTCCAGCCCAAGATGGAGTCCTGCTTTCAACTTGGAGCCTGTTCTGCTTCCTCCTTCAAAACAGTGGGAAAAGGGTAAAGAGGCAATGGTATTATATGTCAGCAAGGTGATGGAGTCTGAGCACAGGTAGATCTTCAGATTTTTGAGAGAAATATCATATCTGAATTTTTATGTAAAATTTTTCTCATTTATATATTAGTTGGCTCAAACTTAAAGAAAAAACCAAATTGTGGGCTAAGATATGGAACTTGCAGAACAATGGGCTAAAATCTCTGAGCTAACACTTGAATGCTCTCTCTTCTTACTTGGAGATTTTTGCTGATCATTTACCAACCTGGGCTAATTGTTTGGCTCTATCAGGATGAGGGAAGGTCCTTCGGGAGATGCTTAGGATTAACTTATCGTTTGTGACTGTATCCCTTTTTTATTTCAAGGAGAAGTTGTTCGACATAGCTGGAGGGATTTGGTATAGGCCAGAAAGTTTAAATATCCAGGTTGAACTTCACTTGATCTGGGAGAGGTTTGGAAAGTTCTATGAATGCCAATTTCTCAGTGTTGCATAATTTTCTGTTGTGAATGTTCTGGAGCACGACACACAGGAGGGAATGTAGGCAGGGTCTCTCCAACCACAAGGATGTGCTGCTTTCATAGACCGAGAGCAGAGAGGATGAGAAAGCTGCTCCCAGGCTTAGAGAGATGGCACAGGCTTAGAGACAGTGGATTCTAGACAGCTTCATTGGACACAGCAGGAAGAGGGGTCCAGGTTGGGCAGAACCTACTCCAGACCTCGCAGCTGGTAGCAGAGGACTCCCAATTCCAGCTCACTTAACTCCTGATCTGGCGTTCTCACTGGGAGGTGGTGAGGATGAGCACACAGCCCAGCCACTGGACAGCACAGTTGGCTGTGTGCAAACTCTTCATGATGTAAAAGAGAGAGTCATATGAAGGAAGAAACAGGCTTTGAAAGAAAGAGCCTATTTTTATCTAGATAGAGTACTTATATCTAGAAAGGGATAGACTCTAAAAGGAATACCCAGGAAAATTGATTCTTTCATTTTGTTGTTGTTGTTGTTCAATAGATCTGTCATGTCTGACTCTTTGCGACCCCATGGACTACAGCACACCAGGCTTCCCTGTCCTTCACCAACTCCCAGAGTTTACTCAAACTCATGTCCATCGAGTCAGTGATGCCATCCAACCATCTCATCCTCTGTTGTCCCCTTCTCCTCCTGCCCTCAATCTTTCTGAGCATCAGGGTCTTTTCCAATGAGTCAATTCTTCACATCAGATGGCCAAAGTTTTGGAGTTTCAGCTTCAGCATCAGTCCTTCCAATGAACATTCAGAACTGATTTCCTTGAAGATTGACTGGTTTGATCTCCTTGTAGTCCAAGGAACTCTCAAGAGTCTTTTCCAACACCACAGTGTATAAGCATCAATTCTTCAGCACTCAGCTTTCTTTATAGTCCAATTCTCACATCCATAGTACAGGAAAAACCATCGCTTTGACTAGATGGACCTTTGTTGGCAGAATGATGTCTCAGCTTTTTAGTATGCTGTCTAGGTGGGTCATAGCTTTTCTTCCAAGAAGCAAGCATCTTTTAATTTCATGACTGCAGTCATGATTTTGGAGCCCAAGAAAAAAAAGTCTGTCACTGTTTCCATTATTTCCCCATCTGTTTGCCATGAAGTAATGGGACTGAATGCCATGATCTTACTTTTTTGAATGTTGAGGTTTCTTTTTAAAATATAAATTTATTTATTTTAATTGGAGGCTAATTACTTTACAATATTGTGTTGGTTTTGCCATACATCAACATGGAATGTTGAGCTTTAAGCCAACTTTTTCATTCTTCTCTTTCACTTTCATCAACGGCATCTTTAGTTCCTCTTCACTTTCTGCCCTAATGGTGGTGTCATCTGCATATCTGAGGTTTTTAATTTCTCCCAGCAATTTTGATTCCAGATTGTGCTTCAACCAGCCCAGCATTTCGCATCATGTACTCTGCATATAAGTTAAACAAATAGGATGACAGTATACAGCCTTGACATATTCCTTTCCCAATTTGAAACCAGTCTGTTGTTCCCTGTCAAGTTCTAACTGTTGCTTCTTGACCTGCATACAGATTTCTCAGGAGGCAGGTCAGGTAGTCTGGTACTCCCATCTCTTGAAGAATTTTTCACAGATTATTGTGATCCACACAGTCAAAGGCTTTGGCATAATCAATAAAGCAGAAGTAGATTATTTTCTGGAATTCTCTTGCTTTTTCTATGATCCAACAGATGTTAAGAAGTTGATCCCTGGTTCCCCCTGCCTTTTCTAAATGCAGCTTGGACATCTGGAAGTTCACAGTTCACATACTGTTGAAGCCTGGCTTGGAGAATTTTGAGCATTACTTTACTAGTGTGTGAGATGAGTGCAATTTTGGGGTAGTTTGAACAATCATTGGCATTGCCCTTCTTTGAGACTGGAATAAAAACTTATCTTTTCTAGTCCTGGGGCCACTAGGACTGATTGTCACTTATCATCAGGGAAAAGCAAATTAAAACCACAATGAAATATCACCTCATACCAGTCAGATGGCTATTATGAAAAAGACAAAAAATAGCAGGTGATGGCAAGGATGTGGAGAGAAGGTTCACTTGTGCACTGTTGGTAGGTATGTAAATCGGCATAACCACTATGGAAAACACATGGAGGATCTTAGAAAAACAGAAGTACCAAATAATCTAACAATTCTACTTCTGGGCGTTTTTCGGAAGAAACAAAATACGAAATCAAAAAGATATATGCACCCCTACATTGCCTGCAGAATTATTTATAGTAGTCAGGATATGGAAGTAACTTAAGATCCATCTATAGATGAATAGATAAAGAATACATAGTATACATACAATGGAATAATATTCAGCTATAAAAAGAATGAAATCTTATTTGTGATAATATTTATGGACCTAGAGGGTACTCTGCCAAGTGAAATAAGTCAGACATAAAAGACAAATATCATATGATTTAACATATATAGGCTCAAACAAAACAAATGATCAAACAGAACAGACCCATAGACACAGAGAGAAAAAACTGGTGGTTGTTAGAGGGGAAGTTGGGGGAGGATGAGTGAAATTGGTGAGGGTCAATTAAAAGTACAGACTTTATGTTACAAATTAAGTCTGGGGAGGGGTAAAGTATAGCATAGGAAGTATAGTCAATAATATTGTCAAAACTTTGTATGTTGACAAATGGTAACTAGTCTTATGTAAATAAAAGTGGCAATTTTGTAACATATAAAATATGCTAATGCAATATACACTACGTTGTAGTATTGTTGAGTCACCAAGTCATGTCTGACTCTTTGCAACCCCATGGACTGCAGCACTCCAGGCTTCCCTGTCCTTCACTATCTTCCATCCCCTGTGTATTGAGCTGATGATCCCATCCAACCATCTCATCCTCCGTTGCCACTTCTCCTACTGCCCTCAATCTTTAGAAGAGTCAGAGTCTCTTCCAGTGAGACAGTTCTTCATATCAGGCGGCCAAAATATTTGAGCTTCAGTGTCAGCGCTAGACCTTTCAGTGAACATTGAGGGTTGATTTCCTTTAGGATTGACTGGTTTGATCTCCAGCACCACTTATTAAAGCAACAATTCTTCAGAGCTCAGCTTTCTTTATGGTCCAACTCTCACATCCATACATGACTACTGGAAAAAACCATAGCTTTGATCACATGAACCTATGTCAGCAAAGTGTTGTCTCTGCTTTTTATATGCTGTCTAGGTTTGTCATAGCTGTTGTTCCAAGGAGCAAGCATCTTTTAATTTCAAGGCTGCAGTCACCATCTGCCATGATTCTGGAGCCCAAGAAAATAAAACCTGCCACTGTTTCCACTTTTTCCCCATCTACTTGCCTTGAAGTGATGGGACCAGATGCCCTGATCTCAGTTTTTGATTGTTGAGTTATAAGCCGGCTTTTTCACTCTCCTCTTTCAGCCTCCACAGAGGCTCTTTAGTTCCTCTTTAATTTTTGTCATTAGAGTAGTGTCATCTGCATATCTGAGGTTATTGATATTTCTCCCAGCAATCTTGATTGTAGCTTGTGCTTCATCCATCCCAGCATTTTGCATGATGTACTCTGCAAATGAGTTAAATAAGCAGGGTAACAATATACAGCCTTGACATATTCCTTTCCCAATTTGGAACCAGCCTATAGTTCATGTCCATTCTAACTGCTGCTTCTTGACCTGCATACAGATTTCTTAGGAGGCAGGTAAGGTGGTCTGGTATTCTTTCCACAGTTTGTTGTGATCAGTCAAAGGCTTTGGCATAATCAATAAAGCAGAAGTAGCTGTCTGCTTTTACTTGTAGATGTTTTCATGTAAGGACCAAACATTTCTGGTGTATTCATTTCTGTGTCCTTAGTGTATAAGTGTGAAAGTCGCTCAGTCGTGTCTGACTCTTTGCAACCCCATCAACTGTCCATGGAATTCTCCAGGCCAGCATACTGGAGTGGGTAGCCTTTCCCTTCTCCAGGGGATCTTCCAAACCTAGGGATCAAACCCAGGTCTCCCGTGTTGCAGGCAGATTCTTTGCCAGCTAAGCCACAAGGAAAGCCCGTAGTCATATTGTATGTGTGTGCACGTGGTCAGTCCTGTCCCACTCTCTGTGACCCTGTGGACTGTAGCCTGCCAGGCTCCTCTATCCATGGGATTTCCCAGGCAAGAATACTGGAGTGGGCAACCATTCCCTCTTCCAGGAAACCTTCCTGACCCAGGGATTGAATCTGCATCTCCTGCCTGCATCTCCTGCACTGACAGGTGTATTCTTTGCCACTTGAACACCTGGGAAGCTCAGAGTCATATTAGGGACAAGTATATTGGAGAACAGGCTTGATTTTATGGCATTAGTCAAAAGTCACAGTATATTCACCGTTTGTGAATGTCTTCAAGCCAGGAGATAAAGTCGAAACTGTTCCTCCTGCCTCTTGGATCTCCTAGCACGGCTTCTGCAGGGCCCGTTCAGTGGATGGGTCCTGCATCTGCCGCCTGCATCAGTGCAGCGGATGCCAACTCTCCTCCCCCTCCACCTCCCCCACCATTGTCCGCATAGTCTGCTCCTGTGGTGCCACCGTGCTGGCCTCGATTCTGATGCTTGAGTGTCGCCCATTTTCCCCGCCTCAGGGCCTTTTCACTAACTGTTGCCTCAACTGAGAGAGCCTCTCCCAGATCTTCACAGGCCGTTCCTTGTCACCCTTCAGTTCCCAGCTCACACACGTACCACGATGCCACCGGGGTATTCTGAGGACCACTGGTGGGGAGCAAGCATCCTGAGCACCATGCAAGGGGAAGCCAGGGGCAGGAGGTGCCCCATTTCTCTCTGCCACACCTTCCTGCACACCTGCCCTCAGAGAGGGCTCCCCACCTTCTTTCAATGCATCTCCTTTGCAGCACCAAGCACAGCCTTCAAAGACCGTGTTTGTCATTTGGGTGACTTCTTCATTTCCGGCCTATCCTGTTGGAAGAAAAGCTCCATACAGACTTCTCTGTCCTGTTGAGTGTTGTGTCTTCAGGCACTAAGCCTGTGCCCGATGTAGAAGAGTATTCAGTCAGTATTTACTAAACGATGCTGTAATTTTTCAGGTGATAGTCTTAGAAACAAGCCTACTTCCAGGGGCATATCTGTATATGTGAAAAGTTCAGGCCTTATCCGCTGAAACATTTTCCCTGGTTAACACAAGTCATGCAGCAAGTTCCAAGCATTGTTCTCACTCTTTCCACAGGATTGTTCCTCCTTTTAGAGAAGCGTGAAAGTTCTTATCCAGCTGTTCCTGGTGCTATCTGGCCTGTTGAATGCGACTGTCATGTGGTCCCTTTCTGAGTTAGGCGGTTACCAGGCCATGAGCCCCCTTACCCTGTACCCCTCCCTCTTGGCTGGTTGGTCACCTCCAGCATCTCTTGTTGTGCTCCTGCTGCGGCAGATGCCACAGGGCAGTAGTGGGTGGAGGGGACCTGACCTAAAGCAGAGGACACATGTCTCAATAGCAGTTGCTTCTTTCTGCCCATCCATGCCAGACAGATAGACGGGTGGCCATAAAGAATAGACCTCCTCTGCTCATCTCTTCCTCACCTCGGTGCTAGCAGAACTGGGATTCCCAGCAAAGCACTCAACCTTCCATCACTCCTTCACTCACTCCCTCTCTCGTTTCCTTCCCTAGTATTTATTTACCGAGAGCCTACCATGTCAGGTACTTTAATGTGTGCTGGGCTGCAGCTGTGCACAAGGCAGTCGAGAATCCCTGTCCTAGTGGAGCATGCTCTCTGGTGGAGGGGTCAGGTAATCATCAAGATTTGGTGGTAGTAGCTGGTGTTTTGGAGAAGGCAATGGCACCCCCACTCCAGTACTCTTGCCTGAAAATCCCATGGACGGAGGAGCCTGGTAGGCTGCAGTCCATGGGGTCGCTGAGGGTCGGACACGACTGAGCGGCTTCACTTTCACTTTCATGCATTGGAGAAGGAAATGGCAACCCACTCCAGTGTTCTGGCCTGGAGAATCCCAGGGACAGGGGGCCCTAGTGGGCTGCTGTCTATGGGGTCGCACAGAGTTGGACACGACTGAAGTGACTTAGCAGCAGCAGCTGGTGTTTACAGATCAGTGTACCAGATACTGATAAATGTTACAGGGAAAAATCAAGCCAGGAAAGAAGGGCATGAGGAGGTTCGTGACTTATGCAGGGAGCCATGGGAAATGAGAGGTTAGGGGCTGGGGGCTAGTTAGGGAGGGCCTGGGTGACATACAAGTGAACAGGGACAAAGGACACAGTAAGAGGAGGTCTCACAGTCTCAAGGCAGAGAGTGGAAAAAGTGCATGCTGGGTGAGGTTGAATGTTCTGGGCTGGGGAGAGGAGGGAACCACATAGAGTTTCTCTTAACTCTTGCTGATGGAGATAGAGTACTTCTTTTAAAATAAAATTTTGTGTGTATGCTTTTAATAGGCAAAATAGTTAAATGAGTCAATATTTAAAAGGGACTCAAGGATATGTAATTGTAAAATTAAAAGCTTCCAACCCTTTCCCCCTAGGAACTCATTTCTCCTCCTTGGAAGCACTTTTATAAAGTTTCTTCTGTATTTGTTCAAGGGCATTTCATTTGCATACATGCAAACATATCCATCCATTTGTATGTACATACATGTATCTGTAGGCATAATTATATAGATCTTGACAAATGTGTACGGTATAGATATACACACACATGTGCACACACACAGGCATGTATATATGTATACATTTCACATGTCTGTATGCTTACATATATTTTAAAGAAAGGTGAGTGATTCACAGAGCTCTCACTTGATGAAGATTCTGATAATTGCTAAGTATGCCTGTAATTCTTACACAAATCAAAAAGTAGTTTGCTGCCTATTTCAAAGACACCATGATCAATGATCAATTAGATAGCACCAAAGATCTCTGTAGGGCAAACCATTCTGATAAATGCTTTGCTTTCCTGTTACAGTAGTTCTACTAAGGTATGTTCCCTTATGATTAAAGGCACAGGCTGTGCAGACAGAGAAACCTGGAAGCAAATCTTAATTGGTTATATGCTACTGAAACAAATTACCACAAACGTAGTCACACAAAATTTTATTACCTTACAATTCTGGAAGTCAGAAGTCTTCTGGTCTTCAGCAGGCTGAAATCAAGATATCATCAGGGCTTTGTTACCTCCAGGAATTCTTAGGAAAAGTCCATTTCTTTGCCTTTTCCAAGATCTAGAGGTCATGTACATCCCTGGGCTTGAGGCCCCTTCCACCATCTTCAAAGCCAACAAGTCCATCTTCAACTCACTCTTTCTGACTTACTCTTTTAAGGTTATATCTCTTCTCTGATTCTGACCCCTCTGCCTCCCTTGTGACCACATTTGGCCCATCCAGATAATCCAGCATGATCTCCCCCGTCTTAAGATCCATACACATCTGCAAAGTCTCTTTAGCCATGTAAAGTAACATATTCACATGTTCTGGTGGATTAGGACATGGGCATCTTTTCAGAGATGGGTTCTTTCCCTCTGCCTATCACAGGTTGTTGGAAGAAAGTTACTTAACTTCTAGTTTATTTTCTTATGTACAGGCTTTTGACAAAACAAGGCTATTTGGAGGAGTCAAATGAGACAATGTATGTAAAACTCTTGGCCTATAACTGGGACTGACTGCCTTTTGGGTAGCTCTGGTTTATCAGCTGTTTGGTCTTAGTTAACAGCATTCTCCTCTTCAGTGCCATCATCTTCCTCTATAAAATGGGGAAAAGAATGGCAACCATGAGATTTTATTAGCATGGACATCCGTTTAATCTAGCATAGTGTATTAAAAGACTATCTTTTCTTTACTGCATTGCAAAGATACTTTTCTCCTTTGTTATAAGTCTAGTAACCAAGACAATGTGTGGATCTACTTAGGAATTCTCTTTACCTTCTGTGCTTTGTGTGTATATTCTTGTGCAAGTTCCACACTTCAATTACTAGCACTTAAATATTGTTACCTGGTAATATATTCTCCAACTTTGTTCTTCTTATCTTGGCATTTTGCATTTTCACGTGTATTAGAAAAAGTTTGTCAGTTTCTTTAAAAAAGAAACTTGCTGGTATTTTGATAGGGATTCCATTGAATCTGTAGATAAGTTTGAGAAGGAGACGTCTTTACTACATTGAAGCTTCTAATGCACAAACATGGATTATTTCCTTTTATTTATTTGTATCTTTTAAAATTTATCTTTGCAATATCTATAGTTCTTTGTAAAACTTTATCTGTTGCTAGTTATCCCATACATATGATTGTTTTATATGTTGTTATAAATAATAATATAATTACATTATATTTCCTTTTTATCATTCTTGGGTCTTGCTTGCATGAGAAATGCAATAGAAATTTGTATATTGACCTTGTATTCAGCAATTTTTCTAAGTTCACTTAATAATTCTATTAATTTATAGATTCTTTTGTATTTTTACATAGTTTTAGTTCCTTCTAAATTCCATGTTGTTTGCTTCTTTTATATGCCTTATTTCATTAGTCAGGACTCCTTTACAAAGTCAAATAGGAGCAGTGATAACTGCCATATTTGTACAGTTCTACACAACAAGAGGAATTTTTCAGAACTGTATCATTAAGATAATACCAAATCAAGAAAGTTTCCTACTATTTTTAGTTTGCAAAAGTGTTTAAAAAAATTAAGAATGAGACTTTTTTCACAGAATTAGAAAAAACAATTCTAAAATTTGTATGGAAATACAAAAGGCCCCAAATAGCCAAAGCACTCTTGAGGAAGAACAAAGCTGCGGGTATGTTGCTTTTTAAATTTGAACTATCCTACAAAGCTATAGTAATCAAAGCAGTATGGTAATGGCATAAAAACAGACATACCTAGATCAATGAAACAAGCTAGGGAGCCCATAAATAAGTCCATACTTAATGGTAAATTAATCTATGATAAAGGAAGCAAGAATATAAAATGAGAAAAAGTCAATGAAGCAGAAGTAGATGTTTTTGGGAATTCCCTTGCTTTTTCTCTGCTCCACTGGATGTTGGCAATTTAATCTCTGGTTCCTTTGCGTCTTCTAAATCCAGCTTGTACATCTGGAAGTTTTCAGTTCACCTATTGTTGATGCCTAGCTTGAAGGATTTCAAGCATTATTTTGCTAGCATGTTAAATGAGTGCAGTTGTATTGCAATTTGAACATTCTTTGGCATTACCTTTCTTTGAGATTGGAAGGAAAACTGACATTTTCCTGTCCTGTGGCTACAGCTAAGTTTTCCAAATTTGCTGGCATATTGAGTGTGGCATAGTTGCTGGCATATTCATCATTTAGAATTTTAAATAGTTCAGCAAGAATTCCATCAGGCTTCCCAGGTGACACCAGTGGTTAAAAAAAAAAAAAGGCAAAAAAACCATTTGCTAATTCAGGAGACATAAGAGACATGGATTCAATCCCAAGGTCAGAAAGAAACCCTGGAGGAGGGACTGGCAACCCACTCCAATATTCTTGCCTGGGTCATGCCATGGACAGAGCACCCTCACGGGCCATGGTCCATAATGCTGCAGAGTTAGACACCCTGAAGCAAGTTAGTGTGCATGCACACAGAATTCCATCAGCTCCACTCACTTTGTTCATCGTAATGCTTCCTAAGTCCCATTTGACTTTACACTCCAGGATGTCTGGCTCTAGGTGAGTGATCACACCATCATGGTTATCCAGGTCATTAAGACCTTTTTGTATAGTTCTCCTATATGCTTTTGCCAGCTCTTCTTAATCTCTTCTGCTTTGGTTAGATCCTTGCCTTTTCTGTCCTTAATTGTACCCATCTTTAATGAAATATTCCCTTGGTATCTCCAGTTTTCTTGGAGAGATTTTTAGTCTTTCCCATTCTGTTGTTTTCCTCTATTTTTCTGCATTGTTCACTTAAGAAGGCTTCCTTGTCTCTCCTTTCTGCATTCAGTTTGGGTATATCTTTCCCTTTCATCTTTGCCTTTTGCTTCTCTTCTCTTCTTCTTTTTTTTTTCAAGTTAAATAAAATGCTGTTAGGTTTAATATTGTTTAGCTTTTAAAATTTTGATTGGCTGGAATCTTCAGATCCAAATGCATTTTCATTAACTATAGAAGCAAGTTTAAAAGGAAGTAGTTGAATAGAACCATGGTACCCTGAAACAGTTCATTCATTTTTTTCATATATATTATTTATAAGTACAGATGACATGCTGCTGCTGCAGCTGCTGCTAAGTCGCTTCAGTCATGTCCGACTCTGTGCGATCCCATAGATGGCTCTTCTTTTCTTAGCTATTTGTAAGTCCTCCTCAGACAACCATTTTGCCTTCTTGCATTTCTTTTTCTTGGGGATGGTTTTGGTCACCGCCTCCTGTACAGTGTTATGAGCCTCTGTCCATAGTTTTTCAGGCACTCCATCTGCTGCTGCTGCTGCTGCTAAGTCACATCAGTCGTGTCTGACTCTGTGCGACCCCATAGACAGCCTCCTACCAGGCTCCCCCATCCCTGGGATTCTCCAGGCAAGAACATTGGAGTGGGTTGCCATTTCCTTCTGGCACTCTATCTACCAGATCTAATACCTTGAATCTATTTGTCACTTTCACTGTATAATCATAATGGATTTCATTTAGGTCATACTTGAATGGTCTAGTGGTTTTCCCTATTATGCCCACAGTCCGAGACCCCAAAGCTGAGAAAACAAGACATCCATGGCAATGCAAAAGCAAAAAGGGTTTTATTACTAGCTCGAGCTAGGACTCTTGCCACCTCCAGCGCAGTGGAGTGGTGCAAGGGCCCCGAGCCCTGAATTACAGCAGTATTTATAGACTTAGAACAAAAACAGGGAGTTGGCAAGAGCGGATTGGTTGCAAGGGGTTCTTGGCATCTATTAATTGGCTAAATTTTGTGCATGTGGGCTCACTTAAGGGACTTTTCATGTTATCTGGGCTAGCTCTAACCAGGCTATGGGGAATATGCTAACTGGCTGAGTCTCAAGGATGGGGGTGATGATCTCAGCTCCTTCTGGGCAGTGACCCAGCTTTTTCTGTGATTGTAGCTCTGGCTACTTTAGTCCTTGAAGCTTGTCATGGCTTCTGTCAGGTCTCAACATTCCCCCCTGTCCTTTGATCACTGAGAGGAATCTTCCTCTCCATTCTGAGATACTGCCTGGTACTGTTGTCTCAGTACCAGCACCTGAACTGCACTGATACGTTCTCTCATAAAGGTTATTAGCCTGTTTAAAATACATGGGCCAAGGGTAAGGATAAGCAAAAGTATAATAAGAGGGCTGAGCAAGGTAGAAATTAATGTTGTCAACCAGGGAGATCGATGGAACCAAGATTCAAACCATCCCTGTTGGGCTTCCTGTTCTTTCTTCCACGGCGCCAATCCTTCTCTCACTTTTGTCATGGATTCTCTCACCACTCTAGCATGGTCTGCGTAAAAACAGCATTCTTCTCCTAAGGCCGCACATAGTTCCCCTGGTGTAGGAAAATCAAGTCTAAACCTCTCCGGTTTTGCAGAACTACCTCTGACAGGGAAGTTAGAGATTTCTCAAGGTGGCTAATAGACTCTTCTATGCGGGTAATGTCTTCATCTATGGCAGCCCTCAGGGAAGTTAATCCTTGATCTTGCATAGTCAAAGATGCTATTCCCGTCCCTGCACCAGCAACCCCAAGATCAAACAAGGTTGCTATAGTGATAGCAGTAATTCGCTCTCTCCTATTTCTAGATATCTCCCTTGGCTGTATTTCCGGGTCCCAGTGAGTGTACATAACTTCTTCAGAGTGGTATAGTATTCTTGGCATTACAGCAACTAAAACACAGAATTCTTTACTGTGGTTAAAAACCATTACGTGTAGGCAAGGGGTCAGCCCAGTATGTGAACAGACCCATTAACCCCCTGCCTTGGGCACAATCCATTTTACTTGATCCAGTTCAGTAAGATTGGCTGTTTGGGTGCACAAGGGAACCTTTTCAGGCGGAACTTTACCAATGCAAAGTCCCTTTCCCCAGACTTTTCTCATAGTGAGACCGACCTTATGTTTTCCCCAGTGACAGTGAGGCAGATCTGAGCTGGTGGACAGGCTATAAGAAACATTTAGGCCTATTGCTTCTTAAAAAGGGAGGGTGAAGAGTATAACAGAGCCAACAGGATTGAGTTGCCCTCAGGTTGGAATGGTTTAGGGCTTCAAAGGCTGCTTTAGCTAGATCCCATAACGGGTCTGACATTTCCAGGTTGGAGGTGGAGGACAAGGGGCTGTGGGTCTCTGCTTCATTAGGCTGGTCCCCCAGCTGAGCAACGGAGGGTGCAGAGCTCAGGGTTGTATCCTCCTGAGTCGGATCTGCCTTTAACATCCTTTGTGGGCCTGGATTCTTGATCTGATTGGGGCCCACACTTTGGGTCCAGATGGATTCTGTTGTTTGCTAATGACTAGAATCCCTCCAGGGTATGGACCGGGCCATCTGACATTGAGCTGGAAGCCCCAAATTAGCCCAGAAACCCAAGAACTTTCTTGCTTAGCCGACTCCTGATTGAACATTGTTTTCATCTGATCAGTCTTATGCTAGGGTGTGTTCCGGGCTCTGCCTTCGATTATGTCTAGGGGATAATAAATATTGGGCAGGGGATAGACAAATGAAAAGTTGACCAAGTCCTGGTTCCCTATCTCCCATTTTGCTGGCCCATCAGTGGAGGTCACATAGCTCCAAGACCTACAGAAATAAGAGTGCAAAGGGAAGGAGGGTCACCCAGTCCCCACCAGTCTCTCTTGCCAGTTTTGTTAAAGTATCTTTTAGGGTCCGATTCATTCTTTCTTCCTGTCCTGAGCTCTGGGGACTGTACTCACAATGTAACTTCCATTTGGTCCCCAGGGCTGAGGCCAGTCCCTGAACAATTTGACTCACAAATGGAGGTCCATTATCAGAGCCGATAGATGCTGGCAGCCCAAACCTAGGTATAATCTCTTCTAGGAACTTCTTAGCCATTATTATCGCTGTCTCTTTTTAGTAGGGTAAGCTTCCACCCACCCAGAAAACTTATCAACCAAAACTAGCAGGTAACAGTACCCATACTTGCCTGGCCTTACCTCTGTAAAAATCTATGTCCCAATGATGTCCTGGCCTTTCCCCCCGATATCTTACACCTGTGTGCTGTCCTTTTCCCCGTTTTATCATCTGACAGGCCTTGCACGTACGGGCTATATTCTGTATGGTCTTCTTTCATTGGGGAAACCACAGCTGTGCTGTTTGTAGGAGTGTCAAAGTCTTTTTCTCTCCCAAATGGATGGTTTGATGTAAATGGGTACAGAGATGTCTGCCCAGGTCGGCAGGAAGCAACAGGTTGTCCTCTTGGTCCCGATACCATCCGTTTTCGTTGAGAGGACGGGTGGTATTATCTTGCATCCAGTGCGAATCAGAGGGGGAGTGTATGGGGTTTGGGGGAAGAGTTCCCATCCCGGCGGTGGCAATCCTACACTTAGTATATGGGTTTTGTAGTCTCCAGCAGCTGCCTCATGGGCTGCTGCATCGGCAGCTCGGTTGCCTCGGGCCTGGCGTCCTCTCCTTTCTGGTGTCCAGGGACATGTACTATGGATACCACCCGGGGCGAGTGGACCGCTGCCAAGAGTCTGCAAATCTCAGGTAAGTTTTTAATCTCTTTTCCCTCCGCCGTCAAGAGCCCCCATTCTTTATATATGGGGCCTTGAGTGTGCACAGTGCCGAGCGCATATTGGCTGTCAGTGTAAATAGTGACTCTTTTCCCTTTTGCCTTCTCTCTATCATAGCTATCAGTTCTGCTTTTGGGGTGGATGTTCCAGGGGGCAAGGCCTCAGCCCAGATGACCCTCCCAGTGTCATCTACTATGGCTGGCCCCGCTTTTCTCTGTCCATCCTTTATATAATTGCTCCCATCTATGACCCATACCAGCTCACTGTTTTTTTAATGGCAAGTCACTGAGGTCTTTTCGTATGGTGGTTACCTCAGCTAACATTTCAACACAGTCATGGAGGGGCCCATCCTCTTCCAGGATGGGCAGCAAAGTGGCGGAGTTCAGAAAACAAGGTGTCTGAAAGTGTATCCGGGGAGCATCCAGCAGCAGGGCCTGGTAGTGGGTTAAGCGAATGTTAGAAATCTATTTATCTGGTGGCTGTTTGAGGATCCCCTCTGTGGTATGAGGAATGTAGACCAGGAGACGCTGTCCATAAGTCAGCTTGTCAGCATCATGGACAAGGAGAGCAGTGGCCGCGATGATACGGAGACAGGGCAGCCATCCCGCAGCTATTGGGTCCAGCCGTTTAGAGAGATGTGCCATAGGCCGCCTCCAAGGTCCCCATTGCTGCGTCAGGACTCCCTTTCTCACTCCCTGCTTTTCATCCATAAACAGTTGAAATGGCTTAGCCGGGTCAGGGACAGCAAGGGCTGGGGCTTTTAGTAATGCCTGTCGAAGTTCCTGAAATACCCTCCTCATAGGCTTAGTCCAAGTCCAGTTCTTATTTTCTCTGCTTCCTTCATATAGAGGCTGGGCCTTTTGAGCAAACCCCATAATCCATAGCCTGCAGTACCCAACAGTCCCTCAAAACTCTCTCATCTGCCGGGGAGTCGTTGGCTTGGGGATCCATAGAATAGTCTCTTTCATAGCCTGAGTCAACCATCTTTGCCCCTGTTTTATTTTATATCCCAAGTGAATGACTTCCTGTCTAGCAATTTGGGCCTTCTTCACACTTGCCTGGTACCCCAATGTCCCCAAAGTCTGGAGGAGATCGCCTGTGGCCTTTAGGCATACCTCCTTAGTAGTAGCGGCCAGCATGAGGTCATCTACATACTGCAGCAGAACAACATCGGGGTGGCTGGTTCGGTACTCACAGAGGTCTTCGCCCAGAGCCTCATTGAACAACATCGGCGAGTTTTTGAATCCCTGTGGAAGGCGAGTCCAGGTCAGCTGCCCCACAGTTTGACCGTCCCCGTCAGTCCATTCGAATGTGAAGATTTCCTGGCTCTGGGGAGCCAGAGGCAAACTAAAAAGGCATCTTTCAAGTCCAAAATTGTATACCAGATGTAATTTGGTGGCAAGCTGCTCAGGAGGGTGTATGGGTTAGGGACGGTGGGATGAATGTCATTCACCCGTTTGTTGACTTCATGAAGATCTTGTACTGGTCTAAAGTCTGTTCCCCTGGGCTTTTTCACAGGCAACAGGGGAGTATTCCATGGGGATCGGCACTTTTTGAGAATTCCTACCTTCAGGAGGGGCTGTATGTGTGGCGTCATTCCCTGTTGGGCTTCCTGACTCATGGGGTACTGTTTTACCCTCACAGGAGTAGCATTTGCTTTTAATTCAACAATGATGGGAGGTCTTTGTTTAGCCAGTCCTACTCCTGCTGTCTCTGCCCAGGCCAGGGGTATTCCTGAATCCACTGTTGCATAGCAGGGTCCACTGGTGTAGGGGGCTTTGGTGAATACAGTCTGTATTCATCCCTCAGTGCCAGAGATAAAACATGAATTGGTTGTCCAAGCCCGTCTGTGACTGATATCCCTCCAGAGTCACAGTGGATTTGCGCATTGACTTTGGACAATAGGTCCCTCCCTAATAAAGGGGCTGGACATTCCGGTATCACCAGAAATGAGTGGGACACCCATTGGGCTCCCAAGTCCACTTTTCGTTTAGAGGTCCAGTAATATCTTTTGGTCCTGGTGGCTCCCTGGACCAAACTAGTCTTTCTGGACATCGACCCGAGTTTTTGATTGAGGACCTAGTACTGGGCTCCCGTATCCACCATAAAACCAACTGGTTTCCCCTCCACATTGATAGTTACCCAGAACTCAGGGGGGCCGGGTCCTGACCCCCCCAATCACTATCCTCCCCTGCATATAAGACGCGGGTCCCCGAGGAAGATTCTTCCTTTTTACAGTCTTTCTCTTCAAGTCTCTTTTGGGGCACTCATTTTTCCAGTGTCCCTGTTCTTTGCAGTAAGCGCATTGGTCTCTCTTTAGGGCTGGTCTAGCTGGTTTTTCCCTTCCTCCCGTTTAATCTATTCTTCATGTTCCCTTTCTTCCCATCTAATCCGTTCCTCCCTCTCCTCAGGGGTCTCTCTGTTATTAAACACTTTTTTCAGCTGCCTTTACCAGATCCTGTATTGACAGTTCCCCCAGCCCTTCTGTCTTCTGTAATTTCCTCCTGATATCTGGAGCTGCCTGATTCACGTAAAGCTAACAGAACTGCTGCGTGTGATTCATCAGCCTGGGGGTCCAAGGGTGTATACTGCCTGAAGGCTTCCATTAACCTTTCTAAGAAGGCTGCTGGGCTCTCGTTTGGCTCCTGTCTTATCAAATTTACCTTAGACAAATTTGTTGGTTTCCTGGCGGCTGCTCAAAGGCCAGCCATCAGAGTCTGGCAGTACACTCGGAGACGCTCCCTACCTTCAGCGCGTTCAAAGTCCCAGTTTGGCCGCATTGCAGGGGACCCTTCCTCCACTAGGTGGGGCTTCATGGTCAGTCTCCCATCCGCTCCTGGAACATGTTTCCGTGCTTCTGACAGGATTCGCTCTCTTTCCTCCGTGGTGAAAAGCACCTGTAACAGCTGCTGACAATCATCCCAAGTAGGATTGTGAGTAAACAGGATAGTATCTAAAAGATCAATGAGGCCTTGCCGCTTTTTGGAAAAAGTAGGGTTTTGAGCTTTCCAGTTGTATAAGTCACTCGAGGAGAAGGGCCAGTACTGAAATGTACGCCCTCCATCAGGATTGGCTGGTCCCGCCCTAACAGGAAACACCTTGATGGTGGATGATGGGGCCTCTCAACTCCCATAGTCCAACGAGTCTCCACCCCCTTGGGTCCTTCTGCGAGTTCCTGGGCTGGCCCCCCTTCCTGCCACAGGGCTGAGGGTTCAGGGTCCCCTCCTTTGTTCTCCAGATGACACCTGAGGTACCTGTGGGAGCAAGGGTGGTGAAAGATATGGAGGAGGTGAGATTTCAGTGACTAAGTCAATAGGCTAGGGTATAGAGAGGATTCCTGGAGTATCGGCTTCTTCCGGCTCTCCCGTGCCTTGTGGTCTTCTTCCATGGAGGCCTCCATGACCAGGACCTGTGGAACAGAAGCACTGGGTGGGGGGGGGTGTGAATAAAAGGTTTCAGCCAAGCTGGAGGGTCTTCCACTAGATTTTTCCAGACCAAGATGTAAGGAGCTTGGTCCAGATGGCCCTGGGGGTCTGGAGCCATTATTTTCTCCTTGACCGCCAGGATGACAGGCAAACTGAAAGGTCCCTCTTGTGGCCAGCCAACCTCAAATGCTGGCCACTCAGATGAGCACAGGGTTATTAGCTTGCTCTTCTTCACTAGCATCGACAGGTTTTGTGCCTTGGACTTAAAATAAAAAAAAAAAAAATGATCAGTCATTATAGACAGAGGAGTGGAAGAGTTTTGACCCATAACTGCAGAGTACACAATGAACACACAGAAAGCAGAAACTGCCAGCACACAGAGATAAGCGACAAACGGAAGACAAACAAAAATCGGCCAAAAACACTGAACTAGGTTTATCCTGGGTTGCTGTTATCCTGTTCCCCAAAGGTACCTTACCGAAGGGCATCCATTGCCCACCAGATTCAGGATCGGGAGAAACGCTTTCCCACTCTCCCTTATGGAACCAGCTGAACCAGCCGCCTTCCAGTGCAAATTGCTGGGCCCCGGACTTATGCTGGCTGGGCGATTCTTTCGCCCCCTGACCTGATGCCGGTGTCCAGATGTCCTTCCTCCTAATGAGGCTCCCCTTATACCTGGAGGGTGTTGTTCCTCTCAGTTAGGGGATCCCGGCCAAGCCCCCAAATGTTATGCCTGCAGTCTGAGACCCCAAAGCTGAGAAAACAAGACATCCATGGCAATGCAAAAGCAAAAAGGGTTTTATTACTAGCTCGAGCTAGGACCCTTGCCACCTCCAGCACAGTGGAGTGGTGCAAGGGCCCCAAGCTCTGAATTACAGCAGTATTTATAGACTTAGAACAAAAACAGGGAGTTGGCAAGGGCAGATTGGTTGCAAGGGGTTCTTGGCATCTATTAATTGAGTAAATTTTGCACATGTCGGCTCACTTAAGGGACTTTTCGTGTTATCTGGGCTAGCTCTAACCAGGCTATGGGGAATATGCTGATGGCTGAGTCTCAAGGTCGAGGGGATGATGATCTCAGCTCCTTCTGGGCAGTGACCCAGCTTTTTCTGTGATTTGTAGCTCTGGCTACTTTAGTCCTTGAAGCTTGTCATGGCTTCTGTCAGGTCTCAACATTCCCTACTTTGACTTAAGCCTGAATTTTACAGTAAGAAGCTGATGACATGAGGCACTCAACTCCAGGTCTTCTTTATGCTCACTGTGTAGAGTTTCTCCATCTTCAGCTAAAAAAGAATATAATCAATCTAATTTTGTTATTGACCATCTGGTGATGTCCATGTGTAGAGATGTCTCTTATGTTATTGGAAGAGGGGTTTGCTATGACCAGTGTGTTTTCTTGGCAAAAAGTTTTTAAGTTTTTTGTACTTCTGTACCCTTTGTACTCTTGGAGTAAAACACCTGCTTTATTATGTACTTCAAGGCCAAGTTTGTCTGTTCCTCCAGATATCTCTTGTCTACTTTTGCATTCCAGTTTGATGATAAGAACATCTTTTTATTGGTGTTAGTTCCCAAAGATCTTGTGAGTCTTTGTAGAACTGTTCAACTTCAGTTTCTTTGGCATTAGTGGTTGGGGCATAGACTTGGGTTATTGTAATAGTAAATGGTTTGCCTTGGAAATGAACCAAGATCATTCTGTTGTTTTTGAGATAGGCCTTACAAATAGCTGCGAAAAGAAGAGAAGTGAAAAGCAAATGAGAAAAGGAAAGATATAAGCATCTGAATGCAGAGTTCCAAAGAATAGCAAGAAGAGATAAGAAAGCCTTCTTCAGTGATCAATGCAAAGAAATAGAGGAAAACAATAGAATGGGAAAGACTAGAGATCTCTTCAAGAAAACTAGAGACACCAAGGGAACAATTCATGCAAAGATGGGCACAATAAAGGACAGAAATGGTCTGGACCTAACAGAAGCAGAAGATATTAAGAGGTGGTAAGAATACACAGAAGAACTGTACAAAAAGATCTTCATGACCAAGATAAACATGATGATGTGATCACTAATCTAGAGCCAGACATCTTGGAATGGGAAGTCAAGTGGGCCTTAGGAAACATCACTACAAACAAAGCTAGTGGAGGTGATGGAATTCCAGTGGAGCTGTTTCAAATCCTGAAAGATGATGCTGTGAAAGAGCCACACTCAATATGACAGCAAATTTGGAAAACTCAGCAGTGGCCACAGGACTGGAAAAGGTCAGTTTTCATTCCAATCTCAAAGAAAGGCAATGCCAAAGAATGCTCAAACTACCACACAATTGCACTCATCTCACATGCTAGTAAAGTAATGCTCAAAATTCTCCAAGCCAGGCTTCAGCAATACGTGAACCATGAACTCCCTGATGTTCAACCTGGTTTTAGAAAAGGCAGAGGAAACAGATCAAATTGCCAACATCCACTGGATCATGGAAAAAGCAAGAGAGTTCCAGAAGAACATCTATTTCTGCTTTATTGACTATGCCAAAGCCTTTGACTGTGTAGATCACAATAAACTATGAAAAATTCTGAAAGAGATGGGAATACTAGACCACCCTGACCTGCCTCTTGAGAAATCTGTATGCAGGTCAGGAAGCAACAGTTAGAACTGGACAGGGAACAACAGACTGGTTCCAAATTGGAAAAGGAGTACGTCAAGGCTGTATATTGTCACCCTGCTTGTTTAACTTATATGCAGAGTACGTCATGAGAAAGGCTGGACTGGAAGAAACACAAGCTGGAATCAAGATTGCCGGGAGAAATATCAATAACCTTAGATATGCAGATGACACCACCCTACGGCAGAAAGTGAAGAAGAACCAAAGAGCTGCTTGATGAAAGTGTGGAGAGTGAAAAAGTTGTCTTAAAGCTCAACATTCAGAAAACGAAGATCATGGCATCTGGTCCCATCACTTCATGGCAAATAGATGGGGAAACAGTGGAAATAGTGGCTGACTTTATTTTTCTGGGCTCCAAAATCACTGTGGATGGTGATTTCAGCCATGAAATTAAAAGACACTTGCTTTTGGAAGGAAAGTTATGACCAACCTAGACAGAATATTAAAAAGCAGAGACATTATTTTGCCAACAAAGGTCCATCTAGTCAAGGCTATGGTTTTTCCAGTAGTCATGTATGGATGTGAGAATTGGACTATAAAGAAAGCTGAGCGCTGAAGAACTGATGCTTTTGGACTGTAGTATTGGAGAAGACTCTTGAGAGTCCCCTGGACTGCAAGGAGATCCAACCAGTCCATCCTAAAGACAACCAGTCCTGAGTGTTTATTGGAAGGACTGATGTCGAAGCTGAAACTCCAATACTTTGGTCACTTCATGCGAAGAGTTGAGTCATTGGAAAAGACCCTGATGCTGGGAGGGATTGGGGGCAGGAGGAGAAGGGGATGACAGAGGATGAGATGCTGGATGGCATCACTGACTCGATGGACATGAGTCTGAGTGAACTCCGGGAGGTGTGATGGACAGGGAGGCCTGGCATCCTGCGATTCATGGGGTTGCAAAGAGTCGGGCAGGATTGAGCAATGGAACTGATTGACTGTTGAAGACTCTTGAGAGTCCCTTGGACTGCAAGGAGATCCAACCAGTCCATTCTAAATGAGGTCAGTCCTGGGTTTTCACTGGAGGGCCTGAAACTCCAATACTTTGGCCACTTGATGCGAAGGGCGGAGAAGGACATGACAGAGGATGAGATGGTTGGATGGCATCACCGACATGATGGACACAGGTTTGAGTGGGCTCCGGGAGTTGGTGATGGACAAGGAGGCCTGGCGTGCTGCTTTCATGGGGTCGCAAAGAGTTGGACATGACTGAGCAACTGAACTTAACTTATGGCTCAGTTGGTAACAAATCCGCCTGCAGTGAGACAGACCTGGGTTTGATTGCTGGGTTGGGAAGATCCACTGGAGAAGGGAAAGGCTACCAACTCCAGTATTCTGGCCTGGAGAATTTCATGGACTAGTCCATGGCTCACAAAGAGTTGGACACAGCTGAGTGACTTTTATTTTTACGTTCATTGTTTTTAAAGTTTTGAGACTGGCTTTATAGAGCAACATGTGGTCTATTTTAAAGAATATACCTTGAGCATTAGAAAAGGCTGTTGTTTGTCAGATTAAATGCACATCTACTGGGGCTTCCCTGGTGGCTCAGAGGTTAAAGTGTCTGCCTCTAATGCAGGAGACTTGGGTTCAATCCCTTGGTCGAGAAGATCCCCTGGGGGAAGGTAATGGCAACTCACTCCAGTATTCTTGCCTGGAGAACCCCATGGACGGAGGAGCCTGGTAGGCTACAGTCCATGGGGTCACAAAGAGTCGGATATGACTGAGCGACTTAACTAACTAACTTGGTCAAATTGGTTCACAGTGTTGTTTGAAATCTTCTCTACCTAAATTCAGATTATTAAACACTTTTTTTCTATCCATTACTGCTCTTTCAGTTTCTGAGAGAGATAATACATCTGACTATGTGGGTTTGTCTAATATAGTTTTAGTTTTTGTTTCATGCGTGTTGAAATGATATTATTTATGTACATACTAGGGATGAGATCTTATTGATTAACCAACCATTTTGTTATTATGCAATGTTACTTATTAATACACTCTGTCTTAAAGTCTACTTAGTCAGATATTTACATAGTCACATAAGCTTTTATGGTTAGAGTGTGTGTTTTTCCAATTCTTTTGCTTTTATCCTATCTGCACATTTATTTTTAAAGTGTATCTTGTAAACAAAAGATAGTTTTATTTTTTCTAGTCTGTCTGCAAAAATTGTCTGCCAGATTGTCTGCCAATCTGTTTTATTATGAACCAGTTTATGCCAATAGATGGAGTATTTGTCCATAAAAAAAAAAAATCATTGACATATTTACTTTTATGTCTAGTGGCTTGTTATCTTTTATTTGTCCCATCTTTTATCTCCTCTGGCTTCTTTTTGGATTAATCATGTGTTTTTTAATTATTCCAGATGAAGCCAACCCCCTCCTTGCACCCATACCTTTTTAATGGTTATTTCAGTGACCTCTTTGTATTTTGGCTTTCTCAACCTCAAGGCACTTTGATGTTTGAGAGCAGAGATTTCCTTATTGTGAGAGTCCGTTCTATGCATTGTAGCATTTTTAGCTGCAACCCTGGCTTCTTCCCACTAGATGACAGTAGAAACATCCTCATCTCTCCCAACCAAAAATGAAATAGCCAAAAGTAGTTCATGTCCCTTTGGAAGAAAAATTACCACTGGTAGAGAACCACTGCTCTAGGGATTACCATAAACGTCCACAATTTTTACCTCACTTATCAAGATAATTGAATTACTATTTTGCTACTCTATGAGCAATATAAAACTTTGTAAGGGTATAATTACATTTATTTTTCTCTCCAATTATGCTATTGATGTCATACATGTTATTTCTACATGTATTATGAACTCCTCAATGTATTGTTCTTGTTGCGGTTTTTAAAAAATATCCAGTAATTTACTTTTAACTTTTAAAACTATTATTTCACATTTTTGCATATATTTCATCTTTCTAGTCTAGTCTGCAGATTTGTGTGGCTGATCTGTGCTG
The DNA here is from genome assembly GCA_917880005.1 of Nanger dama. Lineage (NCBI taxonomy): Eukaryota > Metazoa > Chordata > Mammalia > Artiodactyla > Bovidae > Nanger > Nanger dama. The sequence continues at coordinate 37,933,396 of CAKJTW010000008.1, forward strand.
ATGTCATGGACTGTTCCTTTTTAGCCTAAAAAGCTGGTGATATATTGTCTCAGCTTTCATTTATCTAAAACTGTGTTTATACAGACAATGATTTTTTTTAATTCCAATTTTTTTTTCTTTCAGCACTTAAAGAAGTCAATTCTGTTGTCTTTTGTCTTGCATTTATTTTCTGATGAAAATTATTTATCATTTTATGTTTTTTTCCCTTAATATAATGTACCTATTTTTTTCCGTCTGCATGTAAGAATTTATTTTATATCTGTGCTTACATTTTTTTCCCCTTTATTTTTGGTTTAAACCAGTTTGACAGTTATGACCTGGATGAAATAATTGAAAATTTTGCCCTCAGCTATGTCCATTCTGCTTTGAATACATTAAATACATTTAATTTAATATATGGTAATTTTTAGTTCTAAGTTTCCACTTGGTTCTATTGTAGAAATTTTACTTTTCTTTTAAAATTCTCATTTTTTCTATCCATTTTGTCTGTGTTTTCTTCTGATCTCTTTAATATATTTTAAGCTATTTTAAGTGAAGAAAAGTGATAGTCACTGAATCCTATCTGACTCTTTACAACCCCATGGACTACAGCCTGCAAGGTTTCACTGTCCATAGAATTCTCCAGGCAAGATACCAGTTCAGTTCAGTTGAGTTGCTCAGTCGTGTCCAACTCTTTGCGACCCTATAAATCGCAGCACGCCAGGCCTCCCTGTCCATCACCAAATCCCGGAGTTCACTCAGACTCACGTCCATTGAGTCAGTGATGCCATCCAGCCATCTCATCCTCTGTCGTCCCCTTCTCCTCCTGCCCTCAATCCCTCCCAGCATCAGAGTCTTTTCCAATGAGTCAACTCTTCCCATGAGGTAGCCAAAGTACTGGAGTTTCAGTTTTAGCATCATTCCTTCCAAACTCCCAGGGCTGATCTCCTTCAGAATGGACTGGTTGGATCTCCTTGCAGTCCAAGGAACTCTCAAGAGTCTTCTCCAACACCACAGTTCAAAAGCATCAATTCTTTGGCTCTCAGACTTCTTCACAGTCCAACTCTCACATCCATACATGATCACTGGAAAAACCATAGCCTTGACTAGACAGACCTTAGTCGGCAAAGTAATGTCTCTGCTTTTGAATATGCTATCTAGGTTGGTCATAAATTTTCTTCCAGGGAGTAAGTGTCTTTTAATTTCATGGCTGCAGTCACCATCTGCAGTGATTCTGGAGCCCCTAAAAATAAAGTCTGACACTGTTTCCACTGTTTTCTCCATCTATTTACCATGAAGTGATGGGACCGGATGCCATGATCTTCATTTTCTGAATGTTGAGCTTTAAGCCAACTTTTTCACTCTCCACTTTCACTTTCATCAAGAGGCTTTTTAGTTCCTCTTCACTTTCTACCACAAGGGTGGTGTCATCTGCATATCTGAGGTTATTGATATTTCTCCCGGCAATCTTGATTCCAGCTTGTGTTTCTTCCAGTCCAGCCTTTCTCATGACGTACTCTGCATATAAGTTAAATAAGCAGGGTGACAATATACAGCCTTGATGGACTCCTTTTCCTATTTGGAACCAGTCTGTTGTTCCCTGTCCAGTTCTAACTGTTGCTTCCTGACCTGCATACAGATTTCTCAAGAGGCAGGTCATGTGGTCTGGTATTCCCATCTCTTTCAGAATTTTCCACAGTTTATTGTGATCCACACAGTCAAAGGCTTTGGTATAGTCAATAAAACAGAAATAGATGTTTTTCTGGAACTCTCTTGCTTTTTCCATGATCCACCGGATGTTGGGAATTTGATCTCTGGTTCCTCTGCCTTTTCTAAAACCAGGTTGAACATCAGGAAGTTCATGGTTCACATATTGCTGAAGCCAGGCTTGGAGAATTTTGAGCATTACTTTACTAGCATGTGAGATGAGTGCAATTGTGTGGTAGTTTGAGCATTCTTTGGCATTGCCTTTCTTTGAGATTGGAATGAAAACTGACCTTTTCCAGTCCTGTGGCCACTGCTGAGTTTTCCAAATGTGCTGGCATATTGAATGCAGCACTTTCACAGCATCATCTTTCAGGATTTGAAACAGCTCCACTGGAATTCCATCATCTCCACTAGCTTTGTTCGTAGTGATGTTTCCTAAGGCCCACTTGACTTCCCATTCCAAGATGTCTGGCTCTAGATTAGTGATCACATCATCATGTTTATCTTGGTCGTGAAGATCTTTTTGTACAGTTCTTCTGTGTATTCTTACCACCTCTTCTTAATATCTTCTGCTTCTGTTAGGTCCAGACCATTTCTGTCCTTTATTGTGCCCATCTTTGCATGAATTGTTCCCTTGGTGTCTCTAGTTTTCTTGAAGAGATCTCTAGTCTTTCCCATTCTATTGTTTTCCTCTATTTCTTTGCATTGATCGCTGAAGAAGGCTTTCTTATCTCTTCTTGCTATTCTTTGGAACTCTGCATTCGGATGCTTATATCTTTCCTTTCCTCCTTTGCTTTTCGCCTCTCTTCTTTTCACAGCTATTTGTAGAGCCTCCCCAAAGAGCCATTTTGCTTTTTGCATTTCTTTTCCATGGGGATGGTCTTGATCCCTGTCTCCTGTACAATGTCACAAACCTCATTCCATAGTTCTCCAGGCACTCTATCTATCAAATCTAGCCCCCTAAATCTATTTCTCACTTCCACTGTATAATCATAAGGGATTTGATTTAGGTCATATCTGAATGGTCTAGCTGTTTTCCCTGCTTTCTTCAATTTAAGTCTGAATTTGGTAAGAAGGAGTTTATGATCTGAGCCACAGTCAGCTCCTGGTCTTGTTTTTGTTGACTGTATAGAGCTTCTCCATTTTTGGCTGCAAAGAATATAATCAGTCTGATTTCGGTGTTTACCATCCAGAGTGGGTAGCTATTCCCTGCTCCAGGGAATTTTTCTGACCCAGGGATCGAACCTGGGGTTTCCTGCATTGCAGGCAGATTCTTCACCATCTGAGCCACCAAGGAAGCCCTTAGTTATTTTAAGGTCTTTGCTTATTCCAATATCTGAGCCATTCCTCAGTCTGCTCCCATTGACAGCTTTTTTCCCCTCTTAATTAGGAATCATATTGCTTCTACACTGGTCTCAGGACTTTTTATTGCATTCCCACAATTGCGTGGTGAAAAAAATTGTAGTACCTGGAGTAAATATTATTTTGTACAAGTGAAGGCATGTCCATTCCCTTGTCAATAAGTTACACAAGAGTCCATCTTAACAATCTGATCGAGTTTCGAGCTGAATTGTGGCTGAGTTACAGCTTTGATTATGTTCTCTCCACATTTTCAAATGTCTTTAGAACTAACTTGTTCTGTCCAGTGTCTATTATAAAAAGTTATTCCATCTAGTAGGACTTTGCGATCTAAGCACTGTTGGATGCAGAATGCTCCCTTTGCTTTCTAGTTCAACTTCCATGCCCCTGACACACACTCAGCAAAGCTCTTTTGGGGAAGGTTGGCAGGCAAGAACAAATTCCCTGCATTTGGAGCTTCTGATTTTGGTCTATCCATGCCAGCTCACAAGGTCTGCAAGTATCCCTGAAATTTTGATGTTCAGTTTTTAACTGGCCCCTTTGGAGTCTTTGCAGCATAGAATTTGGCCACTGGTATCTGCTCACCTAGAAATCCCTTAGACTTGTCTGTAACTTAATTTCCTTAGACTACTTTTGTGTGCAAGTCTTCTATATCTTAAATATGATGGAGATTCGTGTTATCTTTTAGGTTATATGATGGGTACAGTGGTCCCTTAAGACCACCTACATTTTATCTGAAAGCTAAATGTTTTTATTTTTAAAACCTTTAAAACCTCAAATGATAAAAATTCTTAATTTTTGAAAATATTCTTTGTAATCAGTCTTGCCAGATATTTATCAGTTTTATTAATCTTTTCCAAGAAGCAAATTTCCCTTTTTTCTATATTTTCCATTTCATTGATATTTAACTTTAAGTTTTTATTTTATATTTAGTATCAGTTCAGTGGCTCAGTTATGTCTGACTCTGTGATGCCACGGACCACATCAGGCCAGGCCTCCTGTCCATCACCAACTCCCAGAGTTTACCCAAACTCATGTCCATTGAGTCAGTAATGCCAACCAACCATCTCATCCTCGTCCCCTTCTCCTGCCCTCAATCTTTCCCAGCATCAGGGTCTTTTCAAATGAGTCAGTTTTCACATCAGGTGGCTAAAGTATTGGAGTTTCAGCTTTGAAATCAGTCCTTCCAATAAACACTCAGAACTGATCTCCTTTAGGATGGACTGGTTTGATCTCCTTGCTGTCCAAAGGACTCTGAAGAGTCTTCTCCAACACCACAGTTCAAAAGCGTCAATTCTTTGGGCTCAGCTTTCTTTATAGTCCAACTCTCACATCCATACATGACCACTGGAAAAACCATAGCTTTGACTAGACGGACCTTTGTTGGCAAAGTAATGTCTCTGCTTTTGAATATGTTGTCTAGGTTGGTCATAACTTTCCTTCCAAGGAGTAAGTATCTTTTAATTTCATGGCTACAGCCACCATCTGCAGTGATTTTGGAGTCCCCCAAAATAAAGTCTGCCACAGTTTCCACTGTTTCTCCATCTGTTTGCCATGAAGTGATGGGACCAGATGCCCTGATTTTAGTTTTCTGAATGTTGAGTTTTAAGCCAAATTTCACTCTCCTCTTCACTTTCATCAAGAGGCTTTTAGTTCCTCTTCAATTTCTGCCATAAGGGTGGTGTCATCTGCATATCTGAGGATTTTTATATTTCTCCCAGCAATCTTGATTCCAGCTTGTGCTTCATCCATCCCGGCGTTTCTCATGACGTACTCTGCATATAAGTTAAATAAGCAGGGTGACAATATACAGACTTGAAGTACCTCTTTTCCTAACTGGAACCAGTCTGTTGTTCCCTGTCCAGTTCTGACTGTTGCTTTCTGACCTGCATACAGATTTTTCAAGAGGCTGGTCAGGTGGTCTAGTATTCCCATCTCTTGAAGAATTTTCCACAGTTTATTGTAATCCACACAGTCAAAGGCTTTGGCATAGTCAATAAAGCAGAAATAGATGTTTTTCTGGAACTCTCTTGCTTTTTTGATGATCTGACGGATATTTGCAATTTGATCTCTGGTTCCTCTGACTTTTCTAAAACCAGCTTGAACATCTGGAAGTTCACAGTCACATACTGCTGAAGCCTGGCTTCGAGAATTTGAGCATTACTTTACTAGCGTGTGACATAAGTGCAATTGTGTGGCAGTTTGAGCATTCTTTGGCATTGCCTTTCTTTGAGATTGGAATGAAAACTGACCTTTTCTAGTCCTGTAGCCACTGCTGAGTTTTCCAAATTTGCTGGCATATTGAGTGCAGCACTTTCACAGCATCATCTTTCAGGATTTGAAACAGCTCCACTGGAATCTATCACCTCCACTAGCTTTGTTCGTAGTGATACTTCCTAAGGCCCACTTGACTTGACATTCCAGGATGTCTGGATCTAGGTGAGTGATCACACCATCGTGATTATCCTGGTCGTGAAAATCTTTCTTGTACAGTTCTTCTGTGTATTCTTGCCACCTCCTCTTAATATCTTCTGCTTTTGTTAGGTCCATACCACTTCTGTCCTTTATTGAGCCCATCTTTGCATGAAATGTTCCCTTGGTATCTTTAGGTTTTTTTGATGAGATCTCTAGTCTTTCCCATTCCATTGTTTTCCTCTATTTCTTTGCACTGGTCACTGAGGAAGGCTTTCTGATCTTTCCTTGCTATTCTTTTGAATTATAATATTGTGTTTGTTTTAGATATAAAACTGAATGATTCAGATACAGGTTATTGAAGAATATTGAGTAGATTTCCCTGTGCTATAGTGTAGTCTTAGTTGATTATTTGTTTTATATAGTAGTATATATATATTGTTAATCCTCAGCTCCTAATTTATCTCTCCTCTCTTCTTTAGTAAACATGAGTTTGTTTTGTATTTCTGTGTGTCTGTTTCTGTTTTATAAATAATTTCATTTGTATCCCTTTAGATTCCATGTATAAGTGATGTTTCATGATAAAGGTCTTTATCTGACTTTCTTCAGTGTATCTGACTTCCTTCACTTTATCTGACTTCCTCCACTTAGTATGATAGCTAGGTCCATTCATATTGCTGCCAATGGCATTATTTCGTGCTTTTTTAATGGCTGTAATATTCCATTGTATATATGCACCACATTTTCCTTGTTCATTCTTCTGTCGATGTACACTTAGGTTGCTTCAATGTCTTGGCTATTGTAAATAGTAAGTACAGGTATATTTTAAAATTATGGTTTTATTTGAATATATGCCTAGGAGTGTGATTACTGGATCATATAGTAAGTCTATTTTTAATTTTTTTAAGAAACCTTTGTATTGTTTTCCATAGTCAGTTCAGTTCAGTCACTCAGTCGTATCCAACTCTTTGCGACCCCATGAATCGCAGCATACCAGGCCTCCTTATCCATCACCAACTCCCGGAGTGCAGTCAGACTCGCATCCATTGAGTCCACGATGCCATCCAGCCATCTCATCCTCTGTTGTCCCCCTTCTCCTCCTGCCCCCAATCCCTCCCGGCATCAGAGTCTTTACCAATGAGTCAACTCTTCGCATGAGCTGGCCAAAGTACTGGAGTTTCAGCTTTAGCATCATTCCTTCCAAAGAAATCCCATAGTAGTTGTACCAATTTATATCCCCCCTCCCAACAGTGTAGGAGGATTCCCTTTTTCCATCCCTTCTCCAGCATTTATTGTTTGTAGACTATTTGTCACTGATTTTTAAAATATTTCCTTTAATATTCTCTTTAATATTTCCTGCTTTCTTGCGTTTAATTTGCTATTCTTTTTCTGGTTTCTTAGAAGATAATTATTTTTTCAGATTATTTTTCCTAAAACACACATTTGACACTATAATTTTTTCTGTAAGCATTGCTTCAGCTGCATTCCACAAATTCTCATGTCTTTGTTTTCATAGTTATTCAGTTTGGAATACTTTTGCTTTGTGCCTGAGTGCAGGCCAAGCCGCTTCAGTCATGTCTGACTCTTTGTAACCCTATGGAGCCTAGCCTGCCAGGCTCCTCTGTCCATGGGATTCTCCTGGCAAGAATACTGGAATGGGTTTCCCTGCCCTTCTCCAGGGGATCCTCTCCAACTCAGGGATCGGATCCATGTCTTTTAGGTCTACCTGCATTGACAGAGGGGTTCTTTACCTCTAGCACCACCTGGGAACCATTTCTTATTTGCTTTATTCTCTGACTTATGGATTATTTAGAAAAGACTTGCTTCATTTATAAACATTTGAAGATTTGGCAGTTATCTCCTGGTTGCTGATTTATGCCCTAATTCCACTGTGGTTAGAAGATACATTCTTATATCACAGTGAATTTTGGTAAAACTACTATATACACTTGAAAAGACTATATTCTGTAGTTATTCGGCATAGTGTTTTATACACACACACACACACACACACAAGTTAGGTCAAGTTAGTTTATTGAATTCATAAAATATATCTAATTCTGTTTGTCTTACTACTGAGGAATGTGAGTTATTTCAAGCTATATGACTGTGTACTTTTATTTCTTCTTTTAGTTTGGTCAGTTTGTGACTTAAATTATTTTGAGCCTATTTTATTAGACGTATGCACATTTATATTGCAGTCAAATTTTATCTTTTATTATTATAAACCATGTCTCTATCACTAATACTTTTCTCTTGAAATCTTCTTAGTTTTAAATTTTTATATTTGTATTCAATTGAGTTCAGTCACTTAGTCGTGTACGACTCTCTGCAGCCCCAAGGACTGCAGCATACCAGGCCTCCCTGTCCATTACCAACTCCTGGAGTTTACTCAAACTCATATCCATCAAGTCAGTGATGCCATCCAACCATCTCATCCTCTGTCATCCCCTTCTCCTCCCGCCTTCAATCTTTCCCAGTATCATGGTCTTTTCAAATGAGTCAGTTCTTCACATTACGTGGCCAAAGTATTGGAGTTTCAGCTTCAACATCAGTCCTTACAACGAATTTCCTTTAGGATGGACTGCTTGGATCTCTTGCAGTCCAAGACACTCTCAAGAGTCTTCTTCAACACCACAGTTCAAAAGCATCAGTTCTTTGGTGCTCAGCTTTCTTTATAGTCCAACTCTCACATCCACATATTAGCTCACATCTCACGGCTCACATCTCACATATTAGCTTTATTTTAATTAGTGTTTGCAAAATATATCTCCTCTTATTATCACTTATCTGGGCCTTGTATTTTAGCTGTGTTTCCTGGAAGCAACATATGGTAAAATGTTGTTCTTTATTCACTTATTTGACCATGTTTATGTTTTTGTAGGATGTATAATCCATTTGTATGTAATGTAATTACAAATAAATATTTGGGTTTAAATGTATGATTTTACTATGCCCCACCTTTACTTTCCTTTTTCTGCTATTTTTGCCTTTTGCCTTTTTTAAATTAGTAAAATATTTTCATATTTTTCTCTTTTCTCTCTATTTTCTTAACTGTACATTCTTTTGTTTCATTTTGAAGTTTATCCTAAATTACAAGATGAATCTTTGTCTTATTCTAATAGAATTTTACTTTTGTTCCTCATAGGGTTAATGAAAGCTTAAGAAATTTTAATTCCATTTACCATTCTCCCACTTTTTGTGTTATTATTGTCACATATTAAAATTATGTATAAAATATATCCAGTCATAATGTGTGTATGGTAAATTTATGTACAATTTATTCCCACAAGATATACTTTATTAAATAGTCAATATTCATTTAGATTTAACCATATATTTACCCTTTCTGGTGCTCTTCATTTCTGCATTAGAGTTCTTATTCTACCAGGAATCATTTTCTTTCTGCCTAAAGAACTATCTTTAGTATTTCTTTAATGACACTTTGCTAGTGATACGTTATGTTGTTTTTAGGGGGATTATCTAGAAACATTTGTCCCCTTAAACGCTGGCTTTTTTGGTAGCCTTGAGCTAGTTTACTTTGATCTTTGCAACCTAGTGAGATTCATAGAACCTTTTAATTGCCACTTTCTGATCTGCCCCTCTGCTTTTCTCTAAAATGCACAAGGGTGCTGTAGAGGGAAAATGACAAATATGGGGGTATTCTCAATATATTTTCTTTCTCTTCAGGATCTTGATCTACTGAATCCTGGCTGCCTTAATCCTCTAATGAACGTAAGTAGTCTAGAGCTTTCCTTCTTCTTTTGCATAGCTTTAACAGTTGTTCTTAATGGAAAGTTTAGGCTGAATCACACTTCTTTATCATAGCTGGAAATAGAACCCACATGTTCTTGTTTAATAAAACATACAGATTAAATAATTTCTCCTCTTTCATTTTATGACCCCTCAGATATTTTCCCACAGCTCCTATAAAGCTCATTGAGTCACTTATCTCTAGATTAAAAGACTAAAACTCTTTAGCTTGTGTGACATAATCTCCTAATGCATCATTACTCTGGTTCCCCATTTAAGGTCGGGAAGATGCCCTGGGGAAGGGATAGGCTGCCCACTCCAGTATTCATGGGCTACCCTGGTGGCTCAGGTGGTAAAGAATCCACCGGCAACATGGGAGACCTGGGTTCAATCCCTGGGCTGGGAAGATCCCCTGGAGAAGGAAAAGGCTAACCCCTCCAGTATTCTGACCTGGAGAATTCCATGAACTGTATAGGCCATGGGGTCACTAGGGAGTCGGATGTGACTATGTCACTTTCACTTTCTTAAAACAGATAACACAGAATTATGACTTGATTTTACAATCAGAAAGTTTACTTTTAAATCCCTGATCTATCTTATGTTAACTGCTTAACCATGAACAAGTTCATTTATTTGAGCTCTTGATTTTTTCTTTTTAATCTGCAAGGTAGAGGTTGTTACCCAGTCTGTAAGATCTTTTTCATCTAACCATCTGAATTACAGTAGGAACAGAAGAAAGGTAGCTACTACAATTGCTCTCATTTTTGCATACTTGTTCTTCAGAGGTCATATATTTGGGATTAATTCCTCATGTTGTTGTCACAAGTTTGCTGAAATCTTTTGTGCATCTATTCTTTAAATGTACCTGCTTTAGTTACTCAGTTTCATAAAAACTGTAGGATCATCCTCAAAGAAAGTATAAATCTGAAAATATGTTTTGCCTGCTCCTTAGCACCTCCTTCATCTTAGCTAAACTGATTCAAATGGGAGTAAAGATGTTTATGAAAGAATTTTAACCACAGGAATATCATTGAAACAGTAGTGTTCTTCCCCCCTTTCCAGAATGATTCTTTATCAGGATTTTACTTGGCTTCCCTTTATTGTACAATAGAAAATTAATGATGTTTTGGATGCAATCTTAAGCCAAGGTCAGCAGCAGCCGCTGTGCACTTGTTTGAAATGCCTATTTTCTTCCACTCATTTCTGACCCTTCAGAATCCTGTTATCAGTGCCTGCACATTTTTTGGTAACTGATTGTCATTACACTGTAAGGATGCTCCCTGGATGATTGCTCCTCAACCAGAGATGTCAGCCAGCTGAAACATACCAGGAGAAAACAAAGGACATTCCTGACTTGGAGAAAAAACGGAGCAGGGGAAATTTACATGTGTTTGACATTTATATTCTTTTGAGTAACTTTTGTCTCTTTGAAAATTCCCTGAACTTACTACCTCAAGCAGAAAAATGGAATTGAAATGTGAGGGAGAAAAGAAAATCTGCTTTGAAGATGGAGAGTTAGGATGAAGAATTAGATGGTCTCTCTGAATACATTTTTTGGTTATGGAAAAGGACAGAATTGTAAAATTAACAAGGTCACAATAACTTTACTTCCTGATGTATTGGAAAATAGTTACATGAACCCATAATACATCTGTAGACTTGTTCTACAAGTGCTTCCTAATAGCTTCTTTCTATCTCTCCTTTGCATCAAGATGTGCTTGTGCAGGTGTTTTTGTTGTTTTCATTATCGATCACATATAAGGAGACTGCTTTGAAGAAATTTTACTAATGTATGGGGGTCTCCATGTTTCAGTGATAGAAATTTCTTTGCATGCTGAGCTTCTGATCTCAAATGATGGAATTTCACATGTTGTTATGATTTGGCCACTAAGTCCTGTCCAACTCTTTTGAGACCCCATGGGCTATAACCTGCCAGGCTCCTCTGTCCATTGGGTTTCCCAAGGCAAGAAAGTTAGAGTGGGTTGCCATTTCCTTTTCCAAGGGACCTTTCCAACCCAGGGATTGAACCCGTGTCTCCTGCACTGCAGGTGGATTCTTTACCACTGAGCTACTAGGGAATTTCACATGAAGATGATTGAGCCCCAGTGGGGGCACTAGAGCCCTGAACTCAACCTTTATGTCACTTTGTAACAAGTGCAGAGCTTATCACTGGTGTGTGCTCTGTAGAGGAAGATGAGCAGAACTTACTTTTTAATAAAGTGTTGGTGAGGGAGTTCCCTGGTGGTCCAGTGGCTAAGACTCCATGCTCCTAATGCAGGGGGCTCGGGTTCAATCGCTGCTCAGCAAACTAGATACCACATGCTGCAATGAAAGATCCCGCATGCTGCAACTAAGACCTGGCACAGCCAAATAAATACTTTAAAAAAAAGTGTTGGTGAAAGAGGGTGATCCTTTTAGAATCTTATATTGCACACAACTTTCAGTATCAGAGGTTTTCTCTATCGACATGAATCTGACTCTCAATATGTAAGACGCCTAAGAACACAGTACCTGGGTGCTGCTGTTTGTATAGTTAAAGTAGTTTCTAAATTTTCAAACACTCAAAACCTTTTGCAAATAAATTTTCTTTGGGAGCCCAATGCATTGTATATACGTGTGTGCGTGTGTGTGTGTATATATAGATAGATATGTAGCTGATGTACAATGTTGTATTAGTCTCTTGTGTACAGAAAAGTGATTCAGTTCTATGTGTATATATAAATATTATAGTTTTTCATAGTCTTTTCCATTATGGTTTATTAAAGAATATTGAATATGGTTAGTTCCCTGTGCTATAGTAGGACCTTGTTCATTCATAAGTGATAGTTTTTTAAAACAAATACGATTGATGCAGGATGATAACTCAAATTTCTGCCCTCTTGCCCTCTCCTTCACTTAATGACATCCCTGCTGCATCTTACCAGTGTCCCACAGGTTCCAGGAAACAGTTTACAAAACACTATTGTAAGGAAGCCCAAGAAATATGTGCATTATCAGAAGAGGGTTGCATTGGCTAGGGTTGCACTGACCTCTAGAGGCCAATTTAAGTAACACCAGCAATGGTGGGGGAACTTTTTTTTTTTTTTTCAGAAAGATTTGATGGGTTTTGAATTTTAATATTTCCATTAACCTACAGTCCCAGAGCATTTTTACACTCTGAAAGAAATTGTCAGAGATCATGTGAATATTTTTCAATTTTTTCTCATCTCCCCAAATGATTTCTTCCATCCACCCACATATGCAGGCATCACTGTAGGGCATATTTAGCCTTTTGTGAATTTTTATAAATTTTAACCAGGGTTTCATGCATTATAGAAGATAGAGATGACTAGTATAAAAATCTGTGTAAGTGAAAGTGAAGTCGCTCAGTTGAGTCCGACTCTTTGTGACCCCATGGACTATACCCTATCAGGCTTCTCTGTTCATAGGATTTTCCAGGCAAGAGTGCTGGAGTGGATTGCCATTTCCTTCTCCAGGGAATCTTCCTGACCCAGGAATCGAACCCCGGTCTCTGGCATTGCAGACAGACACTTTACCGTCTGAACCACCAGGGAAGCAATCTATGCCAAATGGGTAGAAGGGCTGCAAGAGAGATGAGGATCCCTGAAAAACCACAGAATTATATGTATCTGCAGACTGACCATTAGATGTAGGCCTAATGAATCCTACTTGGAACTTTTTGAGTTTGAAATGAGTCAAAATCAAACAGTGGCTTAATCAAAATAAATTTATTGGTTCATGTAACTGAAAAATCAGGGATTGGGGCCATTGTCAAACTTTGGATACAGTCATCCAGTATCTGTCCCTCTTGCTTTCTGTGCACTATTTCTCCATCTGGCTAACCCCGATATCTCATTCCACAGGATGAATTCATCCAGACGTCAAGTACAAGGCAAGCTTTGGAGAAGTGACACTGCTGCAATTTCAGGCTTAAATCAACCACAAATAGCAACTCCAGAGGTAAGAGTTTCTTTTCCTACCATGAGATTAGGAAATCCCAGGGACGGTTTCTGTTGGCAAGTTTGGGTCATATTCCCATCTGTGGGCCAGTCAGTGGTCAGGAAGCCTGATATTATTTTCAGTCCTGTTTCCCTATCAGAATATTCTTTTAAAAAATTATTGAAGTATAGTTGATTTACAATGTTGTGTTAATTTTTGCTGTATGGCAAAGTGACTCAGTTACACATACATGTATGTATTTATATATATAGTCCATACACTTTTCCATTATGGTTTATCACAGGATACTGGATGTAGTTCCTTGTGCTATATGGTAGAAACTTGTTTATCCATTCTATATGCAATAGTTTACATCTGCTAATCCCAAACTCCCAATCCTTAACTCCCCCACTCTGCTTCCTCTTTGGCAACCACAAGCTGATTTTCTGTGTCCGTGACTATTTCTTTCATAGATATGCTCATCTATGTTGTATTTTAAATTCCATGTATAAGTGATATCATATGGTATTTGTCTTTCTCTTTATTATACTTAATATGATGATTTCTAGGCCTGTGCATGTTGCTGTAAGTTGGAGTGGGTCCTATTTATTTTTGCTTTCAATTCTGTTGCCTTGGGAGATTGATCTAAGGAAAACATTATTACCATTTATGACAGAGAATGCTGCCTATGTTCTCCTCTAGGAGTTTTATGGTGTCATGTCTTATATTTAAGTTGTTAAGCCATTTTGAGTTTATTTTTGTATGTGGTATGAGGGCATGCTCAAACTTCATTGATTTACATGAGAGTGTCCCAACTTTTCCAACATCACTTGCTGAAGAAACTTTCTTTTCCTATTGTGCATTCTTACCTCCTTTGTCAAAGATTAATTGTCCTTTGGTGTATGGGTTTATATCTGAGCTGTCTATTATGTTCCCTTGACGCATATGTCTATTTTTCTGCCAATAACATGCTGTTTTGATTACTGTAGCTTTGTAGTATTGTCTGAGGTCTGGGAAGGTTATATCTCCTGCTTTGTTCTTTTTCCTAAGGATTGCTTTGGCAATTTTGATCTTTTATGGTTCCATATAAATTTTGGGACTGTTCTAGTTCTATGAAAAATGTCCTTGGTAATTTAATAAATTGCACAGTAGATCTGTAGATTGCTTTGGGTAATATGGCCATTTTAACACAGTATTGACTGGAAATGTTTTATAGTTTGATATCTTCTGTTACCTGAACATTATTGACCAGAGGCATATCACTGTGTTTTTATGGAATGACACAACTAACATCACGTGTGAAGTTGTTAGAGCTTAAAATTGATCATGGTTCTTCATATAACTTATGATTATCATTATCAATCACATCTTGCTCCATTAGGTTTTTGTTCCAACCTTCTGTATATTGTAAATGCAAGGGTATTACCATCAAATTTTCAAAAATGACACATTGAGAAATTTTGAGTGAAATAGAAGTTTTTGGTAAATTTTATGCAGATACCTTTTATGATTGTCAGAGTGACATATATACTAGTGTCTCAGAAAATGATAGTTCTAGAGAATATTGTTCTGATTCAGACAATGTGAATATTAAAGCAACCAAAAGTCAAGAAACCTTAGTGATTGATTCTGACACACAAAGTGAAAATGAAACTCATGTTGCTGGAGAAGACTTTTTACAGGTGTGTCAGGTGTAACAATTGAATGTAATAACCTGCAAAGTGTAGCTGAAATAACAGAATTAATTTATGGCTGGCCAAAATAAAAATTGCTGGCCATAGGCATTAGTTTCTGCAAGAATTCAATGGTTAAGAATGAATTTATAATATTAATTCTTCCAATCAAAGAGCATGGTATATATTTGCAATTTCTTTGAATCATCTTCACTTTCCTTTATCAATATTTTATAGTTCTCAGGATATAAGTCTTTCATTTCTTCAGTCTGGTTTATTACTGAGGGGTTTTTTTGGCTGTGATTTTACAAAGGATTGTTTATTTGTATTATATTTCTGATATTTCATTGTTTAGTGTAAAGAAATGCAATATATTTTGTATGTTAATTGTGTTTCTGACACCTTGCTGAATTTATCAGCTCTAGTAGTTTTGTGTTGGAATCTTTTATGGCTTTCTGTATATACTATCATGTTATTTGCATATAATGATAATTTTACCTCTTCCCTACCAATTTGAATGTCTTTTATTTCTTTTTCTTTACTGATTACTATGCTTAGGACTTCTAACACTGTGTTAAAGAGAACTGGTGAAAGTGAGCATCTTTGTCTTGTTCCAGACTTTAGCAGGGAAGACTGTTTTTCTTCCTTGAGTATTATATTGGCTGTGGGTTTGTCATAAATAGCTTTTATTATGTTGAGATATGTTCCCTATGCATCCACTTTGGTAAGAGTTTTTATTATAAATGGATATTGAATTTTATTGAATGTTTTTTTTCTGTAATTTTTGAGATCATCGTGCAGGTTTGTCTTTTCTTATGTGGTGTATCACATTGATGGGTTTGCACATATTGAACCATGTGACTGTGGGATGAATTCAACTTGATCATGGTATATGATTGTTTATATGTGTTGTTTGATTCAGTTAGCTATACTTTGTTGGGAATTTTTGCATCTACGTTCATCAGATATTGGCTTATAGTTTTCTTTTATGTAGTTATATGATGGCTTCATAGAATGTCTTTGGGAGTATTCCTTCTTCAGTCTTTTGGAAGAGGTTGAGAAGGATTGGTATAAGTTCTTCCTTGTGTTTGGTAGAATTCGTCTGTGAAACATCTGGCCCTGGGCTTTTGTTTGTTGGCAGTTTTTTAAAATTAGAGATCCATTTCACTTCTTGTAATCTGTTTGTTCAAGTTGTCTGTTTCTTCTTGATTCAGTTTTGGTTGCATATTTATAGAAAGTTGTCCATTTCTTCTAGATTGTTTAATTTGTTGACATATAGTAGTTCATGGTATCTTCTTGCAGTATTTTTGTATTTCTATTTTTGTATTTCTATAATATCAGTTGTGATTTCTCCTCTTTCATTTTTATTTTATTTTTGTTTATTTTGTTTATTTGGAATTGTCTCTTTTCTTTGTGAGCCTGGCCAGAAGTGTGTTAATTTTGGCTTTATTGTGTTTTTTTCCCCTACTGTCTTAATCTCTATTTTATTGATTTTCTCTCTGACCTTTATTATCTTCTTCCTTCAGCTGACATTTGGTTTTGTTTGTTCTTTTTAATTATTTTAGGTGTTATGTTATCAGGTGTTTGAAATTTTCTTTTCTTTCTTTCTTTTTTTTTTTTTTTAAAGAAGGCCTATATCACTATGAATGTCCCTCTAAGAACTGCCTTTGCTGCATCCCATGGATTTTGTATGGTTGTGTCATTTGCCTCAATGTATTTTTAAATTTCTTCTTCATTTTCATCATTGACCCATTGGTTTTCTCACAGCATGTTGTTTATCCTCCATGTGACTGGTTTTTTTCTTGCTTATTTTCCTGTGGTCATGTTCTAGTTTCATGCCTCTGTGGTCAGAAAAGATGCTTGAAATAGCTCCTACATGCTTAGATTTGCTGAGGTTTGTTCTTCATTTGCCTCAGTGTATTTTTAAATTTCTTCTTCATTTTCATCATTGACCCATTGGTTTTCTCACAGCATGTTGTTTATCCTCCATGTGACTGTTTTTTTTTCTTGCTTATTTTCCTGTGGTCATGTTCTAGTTTCATGCCACTGTGGTCAGAAAAGATGCTTGAAATAGCTCCTACATGCTTAGATTTGCTGAGGTTTGTTCTGTGGTCTAGTACGTGGTCCATTGTAGAAAATAGTCGATGTACACTTGAAAACAATGTGCATTCTGCTTTCTGGTAATGTGATGTTCTGAAAATATCAATTGAATCAAGTCGTTCTATTGTATCATCTAGGATCTCTGTTGCCTTATTTTGTCTCGAAAATCTGTCCTTTGATGAGTGGAGTGTTAAAATCTCCTATGATTATTTTATTTTTATCAGTTTCTCCCTTTGTGTCTGCTCATATTTATTTTATGTATTTGGGGTCTCCTATATTGTTTTTGTCACTAAGTCATGTCTGGCTCCTGTGACCCCATGGAGTGTAGCCTGCCAGCCTCTTCTGTCCATAGGATTTCCCAGGCAAGAATACTTGAGTGGGTTGCCTTTTGATGAGTGTAATAGCCTCTCCTTGTATTGATCCTTTTATTATTACGTAATGTCCCTCTTTTGGGGCTTCCATGATGGCCCAGATAGTAAAGAATCTGCCTGCAATGAGGGAGACCTGGATTTGATCCCTGGGTTGGGAAGACCCCCTGGAATAGGCCATGGCAACCCACTCCAGTATTCTCATCTGGAGAATCCAAGGACAGAGGAGCCTGGGAGGCTACAGTCCATGGGGTCGCAACATGGTGGACACAACTGAGTGACTAAGCACACATTTTCCTTTTTATCTTTCTTTATTAACTTTGTTTTGGGTCTATTTTGTCTGACATGAGTATTGTGACTCTCACTTTCTTGTCATTTCCATTAGCATGGAATATCTTTTTCCATCCCTTCACTTTCAATCTGTGTGTCTCCTTGCCCTCAAGTGAATCTCTTTTAGGCAGCATATTGTAAGCTCTTCTTTTTTTTTAAATCCAGTCTGCCACTCTGTGTTTTTTGATTGGAACATTTTGTCCATTGACTTTTAAGATAATCTTTGATTGATATGTATTTATTGCCATTTTAAACCTTGTTTTTCCATTGATTTTATATTTCCTCTTTGTCTTTTTTTGTTCTTCCTTTTGTGGTTTAATGATTTCCGTTTATATTATGCTTATGTTCTCTTCTTTTTGGCTTTGGTGAATCTATTACAAGTTTTGATTTGTGGTTACTTTGTTTTTCAAGTATATTAACCCTTTCCTATATCTATTTGCTTTAGAATGTCCCCTGGTGGCTCAGCTGGGAAAGAATCCACCTGCAATGAGGGGGACCTGGGTTCGATCCCTGGATTGGGAAGATCCCCTGGAGAAGGGAAGACCACCCACTCCAGTATTCTGGCCTGGAGAATTCCATGAACTGTATAGTCCATGGGGTCGCAAAGAGTCTGACACAACTGAGCGACTTTCACTTTAGACCGTTAGTCATGTAGGCTCAAACAATTTCTTGGGAAAAATAAATCTACATGTTCATCCTCTTCCACATTTTATGGTTTTGATATTCTCTCTTATATCTTCATGTCCATCCTTTTACTTTTCATTTTGGTCATTATTGCTTTCTCACAAATTTTTATTTTTTTAAATGTGTATACTGGTTTATTTATTTACTTTCCAATTGTGTTTTCCTTTTCCCTATAGATTCTTACTTATTTTCTATTTAGAGAAGACCATTTAAGAAGACCATATTTCTCCTAAGATAGGCTTAGTATTACTGTTTTCTTTCAGTTTTTATTTATCTGAAAACTTCTTTCTCCTTCTATTCTACATGATAGTCTTACTGAGCAGACTAGGTAAGGTTGCAGATTTTCCCTTTTGAACTTTGAATATATTGTGCTGCTCCTTCTTGCTTGCAACATTTCTGTAGAGAAATGAGCTCATAACGTTACGGAGGTTCCCCTGTACTTAACTCTGTTTTCTCTTGCTGCCTCTAGAATCTGTTATTTAAATTTTGCCATTTTTATTATAATATGTCTTGGTATGGGTCTCTTTGGTTTTCTCTTGTTTGGTCTTGTCTCTGTGCTTCATGTACTTGGATATCTGTTTTCTTTTTAGGTTTGGGATGTTTTTAGGCATAATTTCTTCAGATACATTTTTGTTCTTTTCTGTTTCTCCTCCTCCTGGGATTCCTTTTATATGTAGATTGGAATCCTTTATATTATCCCATAGGTCTATTATATTGCTTTATTTTTATTTTTCTTTTTGGCTTTTTGTTTACTGTTCTATTTCAGTGATTTCCATCATTCTATCTTCCAGATAACTTATTCCTTCCTCTGCATTATTCATTCTGCTACTCATTGCCTTTAGCTCAGCCTTTAACTCAACAAATGAATTTTTGGCTCCTCCTTATAGTTTCTAGTTTCTTTTTACAATAATTTGCATTTCTATCAACAACTCTTCTTAATTCCTTCAGTTTTCCATTGTTTCCTTTTTGAACTCAGAGTCTATTAAACTGAAAGTGATAGTCACTCAGTTGTGTCCCCGACTCTTTGCCACCCCATAGACTATAGCCTGCCAGGCTCCTCTGTCCATGGAACTCTCCAGGCAAGGATACTGGAGTAGGAGGCATTCCCTTCTCTAGGGGAACATCCCAGGTCTCCTGCATTGCAGGTAGGTTCTTTACCATTGAGCCAACAGGGAAGTCATCAGACTGAAGAGGCTTGCTTCATTGTTTGTTCTTTGAGGGGAATTCTCTTGATCCTTTATTTGGGAGTGGTTCCTCTGACTCTTCATTTATTTCTATTTATCTTGCTCTATGAGTTTAGGAGAAGTAATTATCCTCTACAGCCTTGAGGGCTATTTTTATGTGGCAGCATCCCAGTGTAGCCTGTGTGGCTTTAATATATTTACACGCAAGGGCTGCTTTTAGTGTGCCTGCCTGCTGCCTCTTTTCTCAGTGTATGCTGGCCATTATTCCCTTGATAGGAGATTTGATTAGTCTTACGGTGACCAAACCCTGCAGTGGCTACTGTGAGGGGCCTCTTCACTCTGTGGTTGTTAGCACCTTGTCAGGGGCCTGTTCTGTTCCCTAGTTGTTGGAGTAGAGGCCCCCAGATCCATTTCTGAGCTCTGAGTTGGGGTGTACGGCAGATGGAATTTAGCGCTTCTATTGGAAGAGGAAGCATTGAGTATTCCCTCTGTGTGAAAACTGTTCACTGCTGATTGTGCTCTATTGTGTCACCTGTCACTTGTTGTGCAGGCTTACAAAATACACTATTGTTGGCATTGCCCTTGGCCCCATCTCAGTCTTGTATATCCCAGAAATTGGCCCTATCCCTCAGACATTGTTTTCACAAGAGCACCGGCACAGATCCCCTGAAGTCAGGTCCTGGAACTGCCATAGTCATGCACTTGGCCCTGCTGTGGGAGCTATGGAAGCAGCTCAGACCCTGGCCTGGCCCAGCCCCCACTTGTACACGTCCACAAAGCCCACAGCTGCTAACACCAGACACTTCCCAGTTGTGGGAACACCCACTGTCCACTCACGTGTCCTGCAGGTGCTGAGTTTATGAAGCCAGTGGCGGAAGTTTAATGTGGTGCATGCAGCTGCAGGCTGAGTTCATCTCTGCATCTTAAATCTTACAGCCCCTGGGGCTCAGCTGTGGTTTCAGTCCTGCCTCTGTGAGTGGGCAACCCACTGATGTCTGTTCCTGGAGCCTGCTGAAATGGTGACTGAGGCATGAGAGCCCGGGGAGGCGGGAAACTCAGAGGCAGTGGCGGGGGTGCGCTCTGCTGGAGCCCGTGGAGGCAGGGGGCTAGCACATGGAAAAAGAGACGATAAAAGCAGCTCCACCCTTTCCTTCACACACCTCTTAACAATAGTACTTTGCTTTTATGCTAGGTCTGGATATCTGCAAATACACCCCCATGCCCCCCCCCCCAAACCCAAGCAGGGTTGTAGCGGTAATTCACTCTTGTCCCTTCAGGCTGTCTCTGCACAGCCAACAGCGGTCCTCTCCCTGGGGTGTCCTCTGAACCCTGAGTTCCAGCCTGCCTGTGCCAGCGCATGTGGATCTCAGGCTGGAGCATGCGAGGTAGTGGTGCAAGCCACCTCTGCATGGTTCTCTGTTCTGCCTGTTGCAGATTTGTGGTTGTACTCTCCTCGGAGCCTCTGAAGCTCTCTTTCTGTCCAGGAGGTTGAGCTCCCTGCCAGCAAGGGGGCTTCCTGAGTGCAGGGACCTTTCCTCCTTTTCAGCTTCCTCCCGGGGCTGTAGGTCCCACCCCACTTCCTGTTTTCTTCTTTGTTTTATCCTATCCAGTCACAAGGAGATCTTTCTTGTCCTTTCATAGGTTTGAGGTCATCTAGTGTTCAATAGGTGTTCTGTGGGAATTATTCTATTTGTAGATGTATTTCTGATGTATTTGTGGGAGGAGGTGAGTTCTCCATCCTCTCCCTACTCTTTTTGAATACCCACCCTATCAGATTATTCTTCTAATTTACCTCATTTCCCTCACATTTCCCTCATTTCATTATATTTACCTCATGTCCCTCAAGACTGAAGTCAACCAAATCTTCTGGCTAAGTCATACTTCCAAATGATATTTAATTGTATTGCTGCTCTGAAATAAGCTTGCATTTTCATGGAACTCTCCAAAGACTTCATGCAGATTTTGGGACTAAAGACACAGAGGCCACTTGGAATTAGTGTGGCTCTATCAGGAAGAATGAGAAGCAAAAATCAAAGCAAAACCAAGCAAGAAATCTGAATGGGGTGAACAGTAGGTATAGTCTTCTTGATAATCCAGAAATGGCAGGTATTTAACATACAAACCACCACTGCCCTTTGTGGGCCCTTGGCAGACATCTGTAATCAATCACACTGCTCTTTCTGCTAAGCCTCAGAATCTCTTCAAAAGAACCCTCTAGGACCTGACTTTTGACATGCAATGTAAGCTTATTTAGCATTACTGGCACAACTAAAATTCTCCATTCTTTACCATTCTCTTTTGTTCTTCTCCAACATTCAGAACCTTAGAGGCATCTTGAAAGTTCTGAAAATAATATGGATTTAAATTTCCTAGAAGAGTCTGTATGCTGGAATCACAGGATACTGCTCTCATTTCTGTCTCATTTAAAAGAATGAGGTAATCGACTAATGGAAAAGACTTGGGATGATGAGACAGAAAAGAAGCTTTGGCATGTTTTACTTCTTTTGGTTTTCTTCTGAAAGCCATCCTTACAATGCTGCCACTGAATACCCAGCAAATTCTTATTGATGTTAAGAAAGAAGCCCTCTACCCCTCACATAGCTTACTATCCACATTAACATCACTCTACTATTATACTTTTTTCATTAATGTAACTTTACTCTTTTGGAAAATGCTTGCCCAAGAAAATAAATATTGCAGATAACTTTATCATGCATTCTGAAGATCCACCGACTCTTCCAGTAGGAAAAAAGAGTAAATGAGTTCACATCCTAAGACCTTTTGAGCATGCCTCCTCAAAATTCCACTATACTGTGTCCACGAATTCCAAACTACTTTATCACGATTCTTACCCAGTCCTAACCAAACTCCCTGCATTGAAAGACATGGTTTTCAGTAGACTTCAGTTCAGTTCAGTACAGTCGCTCAGTCATGTCCGACTCTTTGCGACCCCATGAATTGCAGCACGCCAGGCCTCCCTTTCCATCACTATCTCTCAGAGTTCACTCAGACTCACATCCATCGAGTCTGTGATACCATCCAGCCATCT
Organism: Nanger dama; assembly: GCA_917880005.1. Taxonomy (NCBI): domain Eukaryota; kingdom Metazoa; phylum Chordata; class Mammalia; order Artiodactyla; family Bovidae; genus Nanger; species Nanger dama. The sequence continues at coordinate 37,955,933 of CAKJTW010000008.1, forward strand.
CATCCTCTGTCGTCCTCTTCTCCTCCTGCCCCCAATCCCTCCCAGCATCAGAGTCTTTTCCAATGAGTCAACTCTTCGCATGAGGTGGCCAAAGTACTGGAGCTTCAGCTTCAGCATCATTCCTTCCAAAGAAATCCCACGGTTGATCTCCTTCAGAATGGTCTGGTTGGATCTCCTTGCAGTCCAAGGGACTCTCAAGAGTCTTCTCCAACACCACAGTTCAAAAGCATCAATTCTTTGGCGCTCAGCCTTCTTCACAGTCCAACTCTCACATCCATACATGACCACAGGAAAAACCATAGCCTTGACTAGACGGACCTTAGTCGGCAAAGTAATGTCTCTGCTTTTGAATATACTATCTAAGTTGGTAATAACTTTTCTTCCAAGGAGTAAGCGTCTTTTAATTTCACGGCTGCAGTCACCATCTGCAGTGATTTTGGAGCCCCCAAAAATAAAGTCTGACACTGTTTCCACTGTTTCCCAATCTATTTCCCATGAAGTGATGGGACTGGATGCCATGATCTTCGTTTTCTGAATGTTGAACTTTAAGCCAACTTTTCACTCTCCTCTTTCACTTTCATCAAGAGGCCCTTTAGCTCCTCTTCACTCTCTGCCATAAGGGTGGTGTCATCTGCATATCTGAAGTGATTGATATTTCTCCTGCAATCTTGATTCCAACTTGTGTTTCTTCCAGTCCAGCCTTTCTCATGATGTACTCTGCATATAAGTTAAATAAGCAGGGTGACAATATACAGCCTTGACGGACTCCTTTTCCTATTTGGTGCCAGTCTGTTGTTCCATGTCCAATTCTAACTGTTGCTTCCTGACCTGCATACAGATTTCTCAAGAGGCAGGTCAGGTGACTTAAAACATCATAAATGTTTTCAGCTTGCCCTCTTCCATTTGTGAGTATATGAAGACTCTTTGAAGGTAGTGTTCTCATGTTAGGAAGAAATAAACCATTGTCGTATCAAGTTCTTTGGGTGGTATTTTAGGGGAAGCACTGTATGACAATGTCAGCAGTCCCTGAGCTATAAATTTAAGTTCAGGTGAATGCAACCAATGCTTACTGGACAGTTTTTATTAGTAAAATGCCTACCACCTAGAAATTCAGTGGAAGGAGCTTAAAAGATAAGTAAGACATACCTGCTCTCTAAATCCTCCAACTAGTTGAGATATACCAGGCATATGAGTGCCATAATAAAAGTTCTCAGCGGGGTTGTTTAAAATATTCATTTATTTGGCTACCTAGCTAGTCACCTGTGCAGGTCTTAGTTATGGCATGCGGGATCTAGTTCCCTGACCAGGGATCAAACCCAGGCCCCCTGCATTGGGAGTGTGGAGTCTTAGCCTCTGGACCACCAGGGATGTTGCTATCAGCTGGTTTTTAAATAAAGAAGAATTGCAAGTAGAATCTCTCAGAGACTTCTTGGAGGTGGTTGTTTGAATTTTCACACTGAAACAAAAGAAATGCTATGTTCAAATGGGAATGAAAGTGAGGGGAGAGCATTCTAGACTGAGGCTATAGGCGCCAAGGGCAAAGAGGTGAAAAGGTCAGAGTATGTCTCCAAAACTCAAGTAGACACGTGGGATGGTATTAGAGACAGTCAGAAGGCTGGAAAGTTGGATGCAGGTTAAGCACCATGGACTTGGAACACCAGAAAGGAGCTCTAGGTTTGATTCTGTGTGCAGTGAGCACTTAGGAGGTTTTTGAACTCACTATACTTCCTCCCTCTCTCCACCTCTCCCTCCGTCTTCATCCCTCAGTCCCTTGTTCTCTCCCCCTACTCCCACTTCCCACAACCCCTCCTCTCTCCAATCCTTTCCTTTTCACTTAATTGAATCTCCTCTTCTCTCTCTCATCTCTGAGGCTCATATGCTCTTGTCTCTGAGATCTCCAGTATTTGTATTCTCTCATCTCCACAGCTTGCTCTTGTTCCAGCTTTTCCTCTTCGTCTAACTCTCCAGCTCTCCTCTTGCTATTAGGTATTTTACTCACTGTTATCCCTCCATCCCTTTGCTTCTTGCTTGAGCCCCTCAGTCTTGCCTCATGCCTCTCACCCTCAATCTCTCTCTCTCCCCTTCTATGTTTGTGTCGTCTTTATTCTTTTTCACTGCAGCTAGTCTTTCTCCGTGTGGCTAGGAAAATGGAACCTTATTTCCTGACTAATGACCCAAAGGCAAGAGCTCTGTCTCTTTATTTCCCCTGCAGCATCAGATTGAACAATCCCGCAGAAAGGCTCTGATTGGCCAGTCTTGGCTTATGTATTAACCCCAGGATCCGTTACGGCAGTCAGGGGAATGGCTGCTGACAGTCGCGAAGCTTCTTTTCCGTGCTGGAACTGTGGCTGGTAGCCTGTCCAGAACCACAGAAACCAGCAAAGGGTGGGCTCCCCAAGGCATCAGCGCTGGACAGACTAGAAACAGCAGATGCCCACTTTGGGATTATTACATTTCCCCGTTCACATGTGAGGAAACAGACACCCAGGCTGTCAAATGAGTCTCCTGGTCGCAACCATCCCAATCTGAACTGACTTCGGATCTGTTTCTTAATCTCTTCATGGTGCCCTCATTCTCTTACTAATTGCAAATGAAGTGTCTGCTGCAGTCTCTGTATTGCAAATATAGCCAGTGACTTTTGAATTCAAGCCAGTATTTGAATTAGGACAGTTGATCTGGTCTGTACCCACTCTACTCTTTCTTCCACTTGTTTCCTTCCTCTCTGTCTCTTTTTGTGTATTTCTAAAAAAACAGCTGAGGAGAAGTGAAGTGAAGTGAAGTCACTCAATCATGTCCGACTGTTTGTGACCCCATGGACTGTAGCCTACCAGGCTCTTCCCTCCATGGAATTCTCCAGGCAAGAGTACTGGAGTGGGTTGCCATTTCCTTCTCCAGGGGATCTTCCCAACTCAGGGATCGAACCCGGGTCTCCTGCATTCCAGGCAGACGCTTTAACCTGACCCAGTAACTAAATTCTTCAGTGTACATTTTCTTCTTTTGAAGAATAACATTCTAACATTTCCAAATGCTGAATACTTTGGTACTGAAGTATCCACGTGCCAGAATGCCAGAGTCTAGCTGGGAAGCTCAGTGAGAGTTTCTCTGAAGATCAGATGAAAGAATAGTTCTCTTTGTTTTTATAAAACTAAAGAGTGATGCCCCAGGCTGTGCATCCTAATGTCTAGGTAAATAAGGAATACCATATTATTCTAAATCAGGATTAAAGCTTTAAGCAGACATGGCATGTGTCAAAACAGAAAACACCAGTTAACATCCAGGACATAGAGAAAAGTGCCTTTGGTAAACTATAATTTCTTTTTACATTAGGGAAGAGGTATGTTGCTCTTCTCCAATTTAATGTCTTTAATGGATTTCTTTCTAAATGTAAAAGTAATAATTGCACATTTGAAAAAGTTTGTGAAAGTATAAAACAGTGAATTAAAAAGAAAAAGAGCTTGAGGGATCTTTCTAGGCCTTTAATTTTTTTCTATTAATGTGTTTACATAGCTCAAAATGTCAGTTTTCTTCTGTCGCTCAGTCGTGTCTCTTTACAGCCCAATGGACTGCAGCACACCAGGCTTCCCTGCCCATCACCAACTCCCAGAGCTTGCTCAAACTCATGTCCATCGAGACAGTGATGCCACCCAACCATCTCTTCCTCTATCAGTTCCTTCTCTTCCTGCTTTCAGTCTTTCCCAGCAGGGTTTTTCCAAGGAGTCAGTTCTTCACATCAGGTGGCCAAAGTACTGGAGCTTCAGCTTCAGCATCAGTCCTTTCACTGAATATTCAGGGTTGATTTCATTTAGGATTGACTGGTTTAATCTCCTTGCTCTCTGAGGGACTCTCAAGAATCTTCTCCAACACCACAGTTCGAAAGCATCAATTCTTCAGTGCTTAGCCTTCTTTATGGTCCAACTCTCACATCCACACGACTACTGAAAAATCATAGCTTTGATTAGACAGATCTTTGTTGGCAAAGTAATGTCTCTGTTTTTTAATATGCTGTCTAAGTTGGTCATAGCTTTTTTCCCAAGGAGCAAGCATCTTTTAATTCCATGGCTGCAGTCACCATCTGCAGTGGTGATTTTGGAGTTCAAGAAGATAAAGTTTCTCACTGTTTCCATTGTTTCTCCATCTATTTGCCGTGAAGTGATGAGACCAGATGGCATGATCTTCATTTTTGAATGTTGAGTTTTAAGCCAGCTTTTCCACTCTCCTCTTTCACTTTCATCAAGAGGCTCTTTAGTTCCTCTTCACTTTCTGCCATAAGGGTGTTGTTATCAGCATATCTGAAGTTACTGGTATTTCTCCTGGCAATCTTGATTCCAGTTTGTGCTTCATCCAGCCCAGCATTACACATAATGTACTCTGCATATAAGTTAAATAAGCAGGTTGGCAATATACAACCTTGACAGACTCCTTTCCAAATTTGGAACCAGGTGTTGTTCCATGTCTGGTTCTAACTGATGCTTCTTCACCTGCATACAGGTTTCTCAGGAGGCAGCTAAGGTGGTCTGGAATTCCTATCTCTTTACGAATTTTCCTACGGTTTGTTGTGATCCACATAGTCAAAGGATTTGGCATAGTCAATAAAGCAGAAGTAGATGTTTCTCTGATATTCTCTTGTTTTTTTCTATGATCCAACGTAAATATATGAAAGTTCTCAGTTCATGTACTGTTGAAGCCTAGCTGCTTCAAAAAGTGCTTGTGCTTTAATTTTGCATCATGTTTTTCATTTAATTTTACATATACATTTGTAGAGTTGCTACTGTTTCAGGTCATTCACATTCTTAGAAAACATGTTTTTTAGTTATCATATAGAATATTGTAAGGTATTTGTACCATGATAATATATTATTTTCCTGATGCTGAATCTTGATATGGTTTCTAGCTTCTCTCAGTGATAGGCTGCCACTGACAGGCTCTCATTTTAGGACTAAATATGGTGCATTTTCTCTCTGAGTTACTGTTCATTTCCTACTTCCATGCTAGGCTTGTATAGCAGGCATAGAGTCTCGAGTACAGTTTTATAATGAATAGTTTAAAGAAGGTATTTATTAAACTCTAATTCCAATTATATGGCCATGTTCCTCTGATGCTGACAAAAACCAGGAACTTGAAAATTAACACATTGCTGACAAAGGGTAACTTTGTTGCAGACTTTGCTCTAAAGGTCAGACAGAGGCTTATGCAAAAATAACCATCCAGATTGATCACACCTTATATTTTAATATATTGCTTTAGCTATTTTGTTTTTGCTTTTTGTCTGCTTAAGAAACTCGAACACATGAATAGAGTTCAGACTCACTTTCACCCCCTCTCTGCCCTGACAGAATCAAACACAATCCTAAAGTTGGTGAGACTCCTTCCTATCCAATTATCCATATTTTTCTCCTTTTAAAAAACATATGCAGGTATTACAATGGAAAATAATATTCTTTAGTGTACTTAATTTTTTTTTCACTATAACCAACTTATATTTATCATCCTTATTTTTTTGCTCAATTGTTGTTTTGGAATGTTGGACTTATCATTTTAACTGCTGTGTGATATTCTCATTGTGTAAAAATGCTGCGGTTTGTGTACTCATTGATTTCTTGACAGATTTTTTCTGCTCTTCTGTTTCCCTACTAAGCATGGCAAACCCATGCTTAATAACTGTCTTCATGCGTGTTTTATTTCGGTGGGTGCCATTTTCTCTTGGGTGCGTACCTCGCAGTGGATTTGCCATGTTAAAGGGCAGGCACATTTTCAGCCTTATGATCTTCCCTGTGAGCTTGCTCCCCGAGGTGATTATATCATATGACTTCCTACCGCCTGTGTGTGAGAACTCATCCTTGTTCACACTGTTACTGTAAGATTTCCTGCTTTCAGCCAATCTGAGAAGCATGCTATGCTCTGTATCTGCAGGTTGTATTTGCATTTCCTGTGTTACTGGTGTGGTGGAGCGTCTTGTCCTCTGTGTACTGGTCTTTAGAAGGCTCTTCTTCAGCGCGTTTCCTTTGCTTGCCCCCTGTGTACTTTCTGTTGGGTTATCTTTTACCTTTTATGAGTTGTTCACATTTTTTTGATGCCAGTTGAGTTAAATGCTTTGCAAATATCTCTTTTCAGTCTGTGACTTGTACTTTTACCTTATTGAATTATTTGTTGTATAGAAGTTTTAGTTTTTAAACAAATCAAATTTGCAGGGTTTTTTTTGTTGTTGTTGTTACCATTATCTAAGAAGTCCTTTCTGCCCTGTTGAAAGAAAATCATATTCTGATAGGTCTGCTAAAAGTTTTAAGGTTTGCTGCTCCCATTTAGATTTTCATCCATTTAAAATATATTTCAGGAAATGTTCTTTGGTATAAATACAATTTGATTCTATTTTTCCATATGGGAAAAATTTCCCCAGTATCATTTATGAAATATACCATCTCTTCCACCAGTTTGCAATGCCACTTCTGTCCCTGTCCAATTTTTCATTTATGTAATCATTTGCTTCTGGGTTCTCAAGTCTGTTCCTCTGGTCTGTTTGTCCGTATCTGGCTCAACACAGTATAATTTTAATCATTATAGTTTCATAGTAACTTTCTCTGCTAGGGTGAGTTCTTCTGACTTATTATTCTTCAAAATTGTTGTAGATATTCTTGGCCCATTAATCTATAGATTTTACGATCACCTTATCAAGTTGCATGAGAAACTCTAGGATGTTTATCAAAATTGCATTGAAAATTAATATATTTCGGGAAAAATAGACTTTTTAATGATAGTGAATCTACCCATATACTAATAGGGAATATCTTTCCATTTATTAAAAATTCCTATATTCTGTAATAACATTTGGTAATTTTCTTCAGATAGAATTAATATAGTTTTGGTGAGATTTATATTTAAGTACTTCACAGATCTTGTTACTAGGCTAAATGGGGTAGTTCATCCTATTATATTTTCTAATTGTCTTTTGCTAATATATTGAACATTTTTCATTTTTATTTTGTAATCATGTATCCAGGAAATGTGCTGATCTCTCTTATTGACTTTATCACAAAGTTATGTTTAAATTAGTTTTCTGAATCTATCAGATAACCAAATGGTCTCTGTCTTTCCTCTGTCTTTTCCAGATAGCATGGTAAGTTACATTAATTCTTTTTAAATGTTAAAATATTTTTGCATAACCAGAATTAACTCCATCTGATCCTGATATTTGCCTTTTCATTTAATTAATAGAATCAACTTGCATTTTTAAATTGTGATATACAATGTAAAATTCATTTAAACCATTTTAAAATGTACGAGTTACTGGGGAAAACACCAATCTGCTTTCCCTAGTGGCTGCACCATTTTACCTTTCTTTTGAGCTATGTATGAGGGTACTGGTATCTTTACAACTTCACTCACACCTCTTGTTTTCTATTTCTTTGAGCATAGTTATTCTAGTGGGTGTGACATAATATTTCATGGTGGTTTTATTTTGCAGATTCTTAATGACCATGATGTTGAGCATCTTCTTATATGCTTATTGGTAATTTTATTATTTCCCTGGAGAAATGTCTATTCAGGTGTTTGCTCCTTTTTAAATAAGGCTGGTGGTCTGTTGTTCTTGAGCTGTGAGTTTTCTTTTTATATTCTGGATACTAGGCCCTTAACCAGTTACGCAGTTATTTTTTCCTGGTCTTTGGATTGTCTTACCACTTTCCTGATAGTGACTTTTAAATATATGTTTTTAACTTCAATGAAGCTTAATTTATCTGCCTTTTTTTTTTTTTTTTTGGTTGTTGTTGCTTATACTTCTGGTGGCATAGAATTGGAAACATTTTGTTAAGAATTTTTTCATGTATCATCATGAAAGAGATTGGTCTAATTTTTTTTCTTGTAAAGTCCTTGTTACACTTTGGCAATAGGTTGTTCTGGCCCTACACACAAAAAGGTGAAAGTACCTTTCTACCATTAACATTTTCTAGACCCTTTTGCAAAATATTGCAGTTAGTTATTGCTTTGATGTTTAGAAGAATTCACTGGTGGAAAACTCTGGGCCTTGAGAATTCTTAGGAAGTTTCAAATAATGAATTCAACCTCTTTAAGATATTTAGTTTCTCAGAATTTTATTTCTTTTTGTCAGCTTTGGTAAATTACATTTTTGAGGAATATTCCATTTCACTAAGATAGTCAAATTTATTGGTATAAAGTCATTTATAATATCCTCTTGTGAACTTTCTCATGCCTGGAGACTCTGTAATAATAACCTATTTTTCTTTAAATATTGTTAACTTGTGTTTTCTCTCTTCCTTAATGGATTTTGTAAGGGGTTATCAATTTATTAATCTTTCCTGAGAAAAAACTTTTCTGATTTTTTTCTGTGTGTTTGTATCTACTTTTTGATTTCTATTTCTATATTTCTTTCTTAAGTTTGATTTGCTTTTCTTATTCTAACTTCTGAAGGTAGATTTCTTGTTTTCTATTACATACCATTAAATTTCCATATAAACACTATTTTACCTATAGCCAACCACCCTCAAACTTTTTTAAACCATAATTTTATTGAAAGATAAATCACAAAGCACAAGATTCACACTTTTGAAGTGAACAGTTTTGTAGCTTTTAGTACATTCACAGAGTTGTGCAATCATCACCGCCATCTAATTCCATAATATTTTAATTACCTCAGAAAGAAACACCATGTACATCAGCGATCTCTCTTCTTTCTCCATTTCACTGACCTCTATCAACCATGGACTAACTTCTGCTTTTATAGATTTGCCTATTTTAGACTTCTCGTATAAATGAAATCATGTGATTTTGGGCCTTTAGTGTCTTGCTTCTTTCATTTATCATAATGTTTTCCTCATTCATATATGCTGTAACTTGTATCAGTAATTCATTCTGTTTTATTGCCAAATAATATTCCATTGTAGAATACATACTATATATTTTAAGAAACTACCAAAATGTCAATACTTTCCAAGGTGCCATCCCACCAGCAATTTCCCCACATCATTACAAATACTTGGTTTTGTGTATTTATTAAAGCCATTCTATTTGGTGTGACAAGGTGTCTCATTGTAGGTTTTGGTGTACATTTCCCTAGTGACTAATTAAACTGAACATCTTTTCTAGTGCTTACTGTTCATTTTTATATCCTGTTTGGAGAAATGTTTATTTGAATCCTTTAGCCATTTTATAATTGAATCAACTATTCTCTGAGCCTTTTTTTACTTTCTTACCTTTTAAAATCCTCCTATGGTAACTTTTATTATTCTATGAGTTCATCGTTTGGTAGTTTTTCTAGAGGTCTTCTAGAGGGTTTCCCATCATCCTATATGTGTGTGTATATACATCCAATACAGTGTGTGTGCAAATTAATTTTTTTCCTGCTCTGTGTCTAATGATTTAACTGAATATACCATTTTATCGTGATAATCACATCCCTTGAGTTCAAGTTTCCCTTGAACTTTTAATGATACAATCTGGTGGTAATTTATTGATTGTTATCTCCTTATAGGTAATAACACTTTTCCCTTTCTCAGATAGCCTTTAAGATTTTCTCTTTATACATAATTTTGGCACTTTTATTTTAATATGTCTATTTATAAATTTATTTTTATTTATCTTGTGCAGTACTCTGTATGTTAAAATTGATAACTCTCACTTATCTTTTTTTCTAGAAAATCTTTAGTATATCTTTTTAAATATTCCTTCTCCAACACATCTTCTATTTTTCTGACATTTCAGTTAGACATATACTGGTACCTCTGTACCTAATCTCCATCTCTCTTAATACTTTAAGAGTTATTCCTTTTCATGCTGCAGTCTATTTAATACTAATGTTTGATTTACTAGTTCCCTTTTTGACAGAGTTTATCTTTTCCAGTAACTGTTTATTTCAGTCAGTGACTACTTTTTATTTCCAAAAGTTTTACCTGATACTTCATATCTGTTTTCCCATTTTAAAGATGTTTTTGGAGATTAACTACTTAAACATCTTTTCCAGACGATTCTCTAATGTTAGTTCATCTGGATTGAGTTTTTTAAGCTGTTGCCGTATTGCTTGCCCATTCAGTACTGTGTGCATGTGCTAAGTTTCTTCAGTAGCGTCCTGACTCTTTGCAATCCCATGGATGGCAGCCCACCGGCCTCCTCCATCCAAGCGGTTCTCCAAACCAGAAGACTGGAGTGGGTTGCCATTTCCTACTCCAGGGCATTTTCATGACCCAAGGATCGAACCCACGTCTCTTATGTCTCCTGCATTGGAAGGTGGGTTTTTCACCACTAGTGCTACCTGGGTAGCCAGTTTCACTTATATATTTTGGATTTCCCACCACTCCCCTTAGCTTCAGATTTATGTTTTGATGGCTTTCTTTGACTGAAAATTTTATTTTTAAAATCTAAGTTGTCTAAAGCCGGCAAGAGTCCTGAATATAGAAAAACTAAGTTTTACATTACTTTCCAAATCTTCTCCCCTAGAGCAACATCAGGGGAACTTTGGACACTTCCAGGTGCTTGTAATGAGGCTTTATCTATTCTCTTTGTTCTGTAGGCAGGAAGTTGCTCATTACCTGTTGTGCAGGCAGCGGTCAACTGTAAGCATTTTCCCTTTCTCGTGCATCTTACCTCCCTTAATTTTAAGCAGTGAGGATATTGCCCACAGACAACCTCTGTTTCTGGGCATTAAGAACTCAAAAGCTTTAGTCTCACAGTCTTTGAATTTTTATCAGTTTCTGCTTTATATTATGTTTATCTTCTTTTTAGAGACCATCTTACCACTTGAAAAGTATTTAGAACCGAGTGTGGGCATTAAAATATAAGCTCATTACATCATCTTGTGCCAGGGGCCAGTGTGAGGAATCCTGTCCATGACAAGATCATGCAGAAGGAAGCCTGACAAAACGCAAGGATGTGATCAGGTTTCAGGGGTTCCCCTGGAATTTCCCGAGCATCCACCCTCCAAGACCAGAGTCTGCCTGCTTTACTGTGTTATGACCTACTCTTCTGTCATTAACAGGGGGCTGGTCCCCCACCACCTTTTCTGGAAAAAAATTAGAGCTTTTAGATAATAAATCTCCTGGGCATAATACGAGTGTTTCAATCCAAAACCCCTCTGATGGCTTTCTAGCCTGCCTGCAGGACTCATACAGCTGCGCATAAGATTGTTTGCGGCCACCGACTGCGGGAGGCACAGGAAGCTTAAAACATCCTAGGAATGTAGGGGCTTCCGAGGAGTCAAAATCATTAGAATAGGACTGATTAAAGATTTCATTTGTTGAGCCAATACTTGCTGCCAAATTTTCATATCTTTTATTTGAAGAGATAGTTGGTATATAGAAAAACAGGTAGTACACCTGGTATTAGCAACATTAGATCTTTGAGTTAAGTACTTTCTTTGTTATAACCCATTGCACCTTTGTTCTGCAGGAATGTAACTTTATTTAGTACTTTGAGGGTGATGCAGAGTAAAAGAAAAACACTTCTAGGGAAAAGGAGTATTCTGGACAATTATCCAAGAAGAGAGCCATAAAACTGTTAACAAGCCTCTTGGCCAGAAGATAATGTAAACCACCTGAGACCTTTTGTATAAGGGACAGTATGCAAAAAGAAAGCCTTGTCTCAATGAGGGTCAAGACTGCTGCCCCAGCATAACTCTGCATATTCCATTATGTACAACTTGGGGTATATAAGCTGATTTTGAAAAATAGTTTTTGGAGTCTGGCACCGATGCTGGACTTCCCCATGTTGTTCCTTTCTCCCCTTTTCCAGCTGAATTCCCTTGGAACGTCGAGGCTCACCATGTCTACTTACTTGTCCCGGCTTCTAAGATCCATAAGAAAGAGAGCCCAAGGGGGGCACTCTCGATATGCAAATGGGCACCAGTGGCCCAACGTAGATGGTGCAAGTTCCTTTATTGGCTTTCCATAAAGTTATTCAGCCTCTTTTCTCTGCCTAAATTTCCTACTATACTATTTCTTCCTGATATAATCTTATATTAATAAATAAATAAGTCTTTCCTCGCCAATGACGTCCCCACTTCGAATTCCCTAGATCCACCCTGGATCCACCGGGGCTGGACCCCGGCAATCTTGATTGGATGTGGAAGTATAGGAATCTTTGCTGAAGTGGGGACTCTGGTCCCTGGATTCCAGCCTCCAGTTTCTGGTATGGCATAACATGTTTCTGGAAATTTTGATCCCTCCCTGGTATGGTGTGGTGTAAATTGTCTGCTACTACTGACCTCTGTCTCCTTCTTATTAATCTCACAGATTTTTGTACTCACCCTGCATGTTAGCCTCAAAGGCATCCCCTTGTACCCTTTGTTTTTTATTACAAAGCTTGAAGGTCAATCAAGGAAGCCATTCTTAGTAGCTAAAAAAAAGCATTCTTTCCTGGAGGGAAGGATACTATTCAGAATCTTCCAGCAGGTAAAAATGTAAAAGATAGCAACTATGGTCCATGTGTCTCATTCACAGAAGAAACTGAAGAAGAGCAAAGTATTTTAATGTTCAGTCTTTTTAAGTAATGAAATTAATTGCCTGCTTCACTTTTCTAAGAACTTCTATTTTCTCTGCTGAGGCTCCTTCTCTTAGTTCTTTGTGTGCCTAACTTCTTATCAAATCTCAGCTCAGATGTCACCATCCTCAGTGAAGAGTTTAATTCTATTACTATATTATATAATAGGAATCGATTGTAAAATATGTGGAAATTATCTATATTGTATATTTTTGCATTGCCCCTTCCCCTAGACCATAAACTCCATGATGATGGAGGCATGTCTGCCTTGTTTATTTTAATCCTCAAACACCCCAAAGCATGGCCAGCACTCAACACATGTTCTTTAAATACTTGGTCGATGAATGGGTGGGCTGATCCTGTTCCATTCAGAACTGGTCACAGCTGAGAAATAGTATACAGAGCACTATGTGAAATTACCCGATGGGAGGGCTAGTGGAGATCATTCAGTGGATACCTTCAGTGTCCACCTTCAGTGGACACCTTGACACCTTTACAGGCTCAAGGCTTATCACAGTCACAAATAACTAACTTCCTTTCCTTTCCAGAAAGGAAACAAAGTTGATTTGCCACATTTTGAAGGAGCAGTGGCACTTGGGCCTGGAACCCCCTTTATGTGGTTGGTGCTCAGTAAATAGAAATGTACTGAAGAGACTCTAGATCTTCCTCTGCTGGGCATATACACTGGATAGTCACTAAGTCCCCATTTGTGCCCTAATTTATAAAGTTATTGTGACAATTAAGGGGAATAATTTAAAAGGATTATTTGGCAATTCATATGAAGACCCTATTTGGCAGAGGCAGGAAAAGCATAAGAGAAAGGTCACTGCCTTTTTGCCAACTGTGCTCATTGTATAAACGAAGAAAGATTGATGGATATCCAAAACAAAACAAGACCTAAAGGAAGACTCAAAGGAAAGGAGAAAGTAGGAGGCAAGGATGGTGATATAAACTTACCATCCTGGTAATTGAGTTGGTTGTGGGTGCCTTTCTGTTATTTTGTGGAAATGTTTTTATAACTATCAGAATCTCGATGGATCTGTCAGAGGAATGAAATCAGTAATGCAAATTTTGAAACAACTGTCAGAGATCTTTCTGAGATACTGTGAAATCACTAAATGTTCATCAAAATGGAATATAAAGATGGAGTTAAGAGCCCTCTGGCTTAATTTATCCATTACTTATTGGTGGAGTTCATGTTTCCTGGGGTCATGTGGATGTCATGAGCCAGGCTGGATGCCTGAGCCACATGGGGTTCTAGAAGGAAATTGGACAGGTAATTAGGGGATGTGTAGCCATCATCACAGTCTTAGAGTATGGACACAGAACTGCATGGAGTCAGAATGGAGAAATAGTCACTGGAAAGCTGACTGATTTGACCACTAAGAGGTCAGTGGTGACCTTTTCAGAGATCGGTATAATTAGACCTAAAGACAAAAATTGGTGTTGTTCAGTCGCTAAGTCATGTCTGACTCTTAGTGACCCCATGGACTGCAGCACATCAGGCTTCCCTGTCCTTCACCATCTCCCAGAGTTTGCTCAAACTCATGTCCATTGAGTCAGTGATACCATCCAACCATCTCATCCTCTTTCATCCCCTTCTCCTCCTGCCTTCAATCTTTCCCAACATGGTAGTCTTTTCCAATGAGTCGGCTCTTGCATCAGGTAGCCAAAGTACTAGAGCTTTACCGTCAGCATCAGTCCTTCCAGTGAATATTCAGGATTGAATTCATTTAGAATTGACTGGTTTGATATCCTTGCTGTCCAAGGGACTCTCAAGAGTCTTTTCCAGCACTATGGTTCAAAAGCATCAGTTCTTCGACACTCAGCCTTCTTTATACTCCAACTCTCACATACCTAAATGACTACAGGAAAAACATGTTAATATGCTATCTAGTTTTGTCATAGCTTTTCTTCCAAGAAGGAAACGTCTTTTAATTTCATGGCTGCAGTTTGTGTACTCATTGACCAATGCATTCTCTTGGCAAAACTCTGTTAGCCTTTGCCCTTCTCCATTTTGTACTTAAAGTCAAACTTGCCTGTTACTCCAGGTATCTATTGACTTCCTACTTTTTCCAATCCCCTATGATGAAAAGGACATCTTTTTTTGGTGTTAGTTTTAGAAGGTCTCGTGTTCAACTTCAGCTTCTTTGGCATTAGTGGTTGGGGCATAGACTTGGATTACTGTGATGCTGAATGGTTGGTCTTAGAAATGAACCAAGATCATTCTGTCATTTTTGAGATGCTGTACCCAAGTACTGCATTTCAGACTCATTTGTTGACTATGAGGGCTACTCCATTTCTTCTAAGGGATTCTTGCCCACAGTCATAGATATAACAGTCATGTGAAATAAATTTATTCACATCCAATTTAGTTCACTGATTCTTAAAATGTCAATATTCATTCTTGCCATCCCTTGCTTGACCACATCCAGTTTACCTTAATTCATGGACCTAACATTCCAGGATCCTATGCAATATTGTTCTTTATAGCATTGGACTACTTTCATACAGACACATCCACAACTGAGCATTGTTTCTGCTCTGGCTCAACCTCTTAATTCTTTCAGGAGCTATTTCTCTACTCTTTCTCAGTAGCATATTGAACACCTACTAACCTGGAGGACTTATCTTCCGGTGTCATGTCTTTTTGCCTTTTCATGTTGTTATTGGCGTACTTGAGGCAACAGTATTGAAGTGGTTTGCATTGCCTTCACCAGTGGACCTAGTTTTATCAGGACGCTCCACCATAACCCATCTGTCTCGGGTGGTCCAATGTGGCATGGCTCATAGCTTCATTGAGTTACACAAGGCTGTAATCCATGTCATCATTTTGGTTATCTGTCTGTGATTGTCATTTGCATTCTAAAGGCCATTAGACTGTAGTTCTTGCTTCTTCTGTCTGCCCTCTGATGGTTGAGGATGAGGCTTATGCAAACTTCCTGATGGGGGGACTGGTTATGGGGCAATCTGGGTCTTGCTCTGGTGGGCAGAATCATGCTCAGCAAATCTTTAATCAAATTTTCTGCTAATGAATGGGGCTGTGCTCCCTCTTAGTTGTTTGGCCTGAGGCAACCCAGTCCTAGAGTCTACAGGTTTTATGATAGGGATAAAGGCAACCTCCACAAGGACTTATGCCAACATGTGCCTCCCAGGACTGTTGCTGCCAGTATGCCTGTCCCTGAAGCAGGCCACTGTTGACACACATCTCCATAGGAGACCCTCAAACACTCAGAGGCAGGTCTGCCCCTGTCTCTGTTGGGGTCACTGCTCCTTTTCCTGGGTTCTGTTGTGCACAAGATTTTGCTTGTGCCCTTCAGGTGTGTCTGTTTCTTTCTAGTCCTGTGAAAGTTCTGTAATCATATCCTGGAGAATATTTGTAAGTGTGAAAGTTGAAGTAGTTAGTATAGACTGTTTTCAAGAATTTGGGTGGTAAATTTTCTTGAGGTGAGCAGCATTGGGAGAATACTTTTGGATTGTATGTATTACAGGAGACTCCATTGGCATGCAAAATATAGCAAGACAGGAAAAAAGGAAGAGGCTCAAGAGGAGAAATATTCCTTTTTTTTTTTCAAGGAAAAGAGTAAATTATACACACCATGTTAAGAAGAACTAAGTGGGGATGGATAAAGTTTTCAGGAAACCATATAACTGAGGTTAGATTTACTGGCCTTCTTTATGAGGGAACCTGGTCTTAGACACTGGTCTAGCTCAGACACAGGACTAGTTGACAGCAAAACCAATGCCCTTCCTCAATGTCTATACCCACCATCGTGTTAAACTCTTTTCTTGCTGAGAAGCATAATTTTATTGGCAAATACTCACTTGACCATAGAAAGAAAGATCAAGGAATAAAAACTAGTTGGGTCAGATTATAGAATCTGACAGATAATTCGCTTTTAAAAGGTAGAGAAGAACCCCTGTGGTAACTGTCTATAATACTGGAAGTGTTAGTCAATCAGTTGTGTCCAGCGTTTTGCGACCCCATGGACTGTAGACTGGGATCTGAGGAGCTTGGTGGATTACTTATGATGAAGTCTTTTATAAAGAGGAGAAGTCTGATGTTGAAGGAGGAATCATGCATTGCAATATCATGGGAACTAAGGGAAGTATGTTCTGAAGCCTAGAAATCATGGGAGGGATGGATTAAAGATGTATTAAGGCTATATGATGCTTACTCCTTGGAAGAAAAGTTATGACCAACCTAGATAGCATATTCAAAAGCAGAGACATTACTTTGCCGACTAAGGTCCATCTAGTCAAGGCTATGGTTTTTCTAGTAGTCATGTATGGATGTGAGAGTTGGACTGTGAAGAAGGCTGAGTGTCGAAGAATTGATGCTTTTGAACTGTGGTGTTGGAGAAAACTCTTGAGAGTCCCTTGGACTGCAAGGAGATCCAACCAGTCCATTCTGAAGGAGATCAACCCTGGGATTTCTTTGGAAGGAATGATGCTAAAGCTGAAGCTCCAGTACTTTGGCCACCTCATGCGAAGAGTTGACTCATTGGAAAAGACTTTGATGCTGGGAGGGATTGGGGGCAGGAGGAGAAGGGGATGACAGAGGATGAGATGGCTGGATGGATGGCATCACTGATTTGATGGATGTGGGTCTGGGTGAACTCCGGGAGTTGCTGATGGACAAGGAGTCCTGGTGTGCTGCGATTCATGGGGTTGCAAAGAGTCGGACATGACTGAGAGACTGAACTGAACTGAAGGCTATATGAAACCACTTGAAATTATGGGCTATAAGTTCTACCTTGACAAAACAATCCTAGAATATCAAGGCAGGAGGATGGTGAGGGGGAGTTTGAGGGAAGAGAGTAAATGAAGACGGCAGTGATCAGATGATCAGAAAGAGTCTCCAAGACTGGACTGCACCAATTATCACTCTCACTATTTAAGTTAGCTATAAATTTCAAGTTGTGGTAAAAGTTTTCCTTGGGTTCCACCTTCAAGTCTCTTGAAAGGGGAAAGGGTTGGATCTTTCCTTACCTGGTCCTTACTTGAAGTCCAGTAGGGGAGCCAAGTTCCTACAACCTTGGTGCCCAAATAGAGCTTAGATGTGTGGTCTGTTCTTTGATGTCAAATCTGTAGTCAAGCTTTGTAACCATCACAGGGCCCAGAAGATCATTTTCAAAGATCTTATGAAAAAAATGAGAAAATGTGAAATGGAAGGAGAGACCACCTTAAATCCCTATGTGTTCTCTTTGTTCAGAGGTCTTTTCAAATTTGACCCATTGGTTGAGTTGAAAAAAAGGAGTGAAAATTTTAAGTTAATAATTTTTTGGGCAAAATTTGAAAGAGATTTCTGTTCATTCACTTTACAAAATTAGCAGTTATAAAGTCACTATGCTTAAAAAGAGTTTAGGAAAACAGAAATATTCAACTGTATTCACATCACCTTAATGTAACTTAAAATTATCAGTGGTTCCTTTTCATCCTTAACAATACATATATATTTATATGTATATGTATATATTTTTGTATATATTTATATATGTGCATATATATGTTCATATAGCTGTAATTAGTTTTCATGTAATTTTAGGTCTTTTGACTTATTTTGCCCTATGGTTTCTAAAATTATTTTAACATTTATAATAGTCCATGAATTGAATGTACCATGATTTATTTACCCTATTATTGGGAAAAAGGCAAATTCCAAATTTTTAACAAAAATAAACAACACTGCAGTAAACAATTTTGGCCTGTATGTTTTCCTTCGTGTAGATTTTTGGTAATGTCAAAGTGTGTGATTAACTCTGTTTTACAGATAAAGAGCAGATACTAGTCTTCTTTGAAAAGTTTATTATACAAACATAAACACAGGAATGATAATAAGAAAACTATGCCTACAGTACCACTATCTAAATAAATCACCTTCAGTTTCTGGGAAGTCTTGAGTCAGGTATATAAATCATTTTACACACTCAACATTGTATCTTGCTTTACTGTAAACTCCTCATAACCCCTTAAAAATATTACATCAAGTTGAACCAACCATAGTCTGTTAGTCTTTCCTTTCAACTGGTTAGGTAGTGCTGCTATTTTTTCCCATCTTTAAATCCTATTGCAGTGTTTATTTATCACTGTCACTAAACAACTTTTTCCTATTTAAATATTGTTGCTTGGAGGAAGATGGGGTTACTAGGCCAAATTTATGAAGATTTTTATGACTCATTAAAAATATTGGTGAATTAGTTTTTGAAAATTTTTGCCAATGTCCACTGCACCAATGATGAGACACATGTCTCACATTTCCTTTTGGTAGAAAAGGTAGGCAAGTTCTTTTGTTTTTCTTTTATTTTCTGTTACATCTTCCAATGTTTTAGAAGGAAAAAAGTGTGTATTTTTGTTTGTGTGGATTATCAGTTCAGTCCAGTTGCTCAGTCGTATTCTGACTCTTTGCAACCCCATGGACTGTAGCATGCCAGGCTTCCCCTGTCCATTACCAACTCCTGGAGCTTACTCAGACTCATGTCCATCGAGTCAGTGATGCCATCCAACCATCTCATCCTCTATCATCTCCTTCTCTTCCCCCTTTCAATCTTTCCCAGCATCAGGGTCTTTTCCAAGGAGTCGGTTCTTTGCATCAGTTGGCCAAATATTGGAGCTTCAGCTTCAGTATCAGTCCTTCCAATGAACACCCAGGGCTGACCTCCTTTAGAATGGACTGATTGGATCTCCTTGCAGTCCAAGGGACTCTCAAGAGTCTTCTCCAACACCACAGTTCAAAAGCATCAATTTTTTGGAGCTCAGCTTTCTTTATAGTCCAACTCTCACATATATACATGACTGCTGGGAAAACCATAGTTTTGACTAGATGGACTTTTGTTGGCAAAGTGATATCTCTACTATTTAATATGCTATCTAGGTTGGTTATAACTTTTCTTCCATTACCAACCTGTGTGGATTACTTGCTTATTACTAGTTATTGCTTATTAGTGATGTCTTGGTTCTTTTTAACTTGCATGGGTTCTGAAAAACACATAATTTTAAACCATTTCTCTTATTTAATGCTATTATTTTACTATTTAAAAAGAGTTCTCTGTGTGCTCAGACACATCCGACTTTTGTGACCCCATGGATTGTAGCCTGCCAGGCTCTTCTGTCAAGAGATTCTCCAGGCAAGAATACTAGAGTGGGTTACCATGTCCTACTCCATGGGATCTTCCCTTCACAGGAATCGAACCCACATCTCTTGTGTCTCCTGTATGACAGGTGGGTTTTTTTACTATTAGTAGCTGGTGGGAAGTATTTTTTTTTTTATTATTATTATTTTAAAAATAGTGCTCTGTGAGGTGTAGTGTGGGGAAAGAGAACTGTGTATTTGAATATGTTAGTCTTTCTTCTTGGCAATTTCTATTGTCATTCTTCCTCACATCATAGGTTGGTTGCTTGTCAGTTTCCTATGATTTTTATCTTTACATATTATGTGATAGTTGGCCTTGTTAGATCTCTGTTTATCCTGCTAGACTCTTGAGATAGTCAAGAGAAAGGAGTGCGTGTTACTCATTTAGAGGAGAATAAAGATTCAATTGATACTAGATGAATAAAGATATTTCACTCTGACCCACTAGAGGTATTTTAGGGGGAATCTGAAACTTCCCTCCCTACCCTCACCAAAACAATTGTTGATCGAATTCCCTAGTAACAATCAAATAGCACCTTTTCTATTGGTTTGTAATGGCATTCCAGCTACCTGTTTCCCTGGCACCTCATTAGTAGTTCATATCTGCAGCTATTTGTTTCATTGTCAAGGCTGCTCTCTTGTATGTTGAGTGCAGAAGTCACCATCTTGTTCTTGCTTTCTGTTTTGGAGTACTTAAGAATAAAAAGTAGATTGAAGTGATACATTGATATAAGACAAATTCACTTGAGTCTATTTCTGAGTTTGCTGGTCTGTTCAACCATTTCTGTTTATGTACCTGACACTTGGTTAGGCTTAGGTGGTAAAATGCTGAGGAGGCTGTACCTTTGTTCTTGAGCTCTCATTCCAATGGCATGAGTAGAAGGATTGACAGGTTGCTTTGGTACAAGGGAGGCCTTGATAGAGGTTTGTTCAGAGTTCCCTGACGGTACAAAGGGTTGCTCACTCCACCAAGAAGCAAGTCAGAGAAACCGTCTGAGAGGGAAGATGTCTGAGCCAGGTCTTAGAAGGTGAGCTGGGGTAAGCCAGGATGAAGAAAGGAGAGGGTATTTTCTTGGTAGGGAAATATGCCAAGTGCAATGATCTTTCTCTTTTGTTTTTGAAATACGACTGTCTTCATCACTGCTATTTTGTGCCTTTAAATAGCCTGTTAGATTTGCATCTTTTTAGTTTGGCACCCCACTCCAGTACTCTTGCCTGGAAAATCCCATGGACGGAGGAGCCTGGTGGGCTGCAGTCCATGGGGTCACCAAGAGTCGGACACAACTGAGTGACTTCACTTTCACTTTTCACTTTCACTTGGAGAAGGAAATGGCAACCCACTCCAATGTTCTTGGGACAGTGGAGCCTGGTGGTCTGCCGTCTATGGTGTCGCACAGAGTTGGACACAACTGAAGCGACTTAGTAGCAGCAGCAGTGCCTTTTTGTATGCAATGTTCCCTGACTTAAAAAAAAATTATTTTGCCTGATAAAATTTAGAATTATTTTTGCTTTCAAGAAGATTTCTGTTGGGATTTTGATTGGAATTTTGTTAAACGTGTAAAATAAGTTGGAGATAAAAAATATCAATTTTAGTCTGTTCAGCTAAGAGTAGGTCTCTCCAAAATTTTCACATTTTTAAGCATAGATTACAGCATATCTATGGTAGTTTTTCTTTATGCATAAATTTATGAATGTTTATGCATATATATTACATGTAAAATATATGAGTTAATATCAGAAAAAGTATATCTTGGATAGAATTTCCTAAGCAAAACTGTTTCATTTTTATTTAAGAAACAAGCACTAACTAACTTTAACTTTTTAAATTTGAGCTGATTTTAAAAATTGTACATGATTGGGGTTTTCTGTTTTTCTTAAAGAGAATAGCATGTCGCTATAGCATTTACACTTTTACATATCTCTTAAGCTTGCTTTCATGTTTTTCAGCACATAGCAGTTTTGTCTTAGGTTTTTGCTTTCTACTTATTAAGATGTAAATTTTAGAATTATTAATAGAGCTTCCTGGTAGAATTTAGAATTATTTATGCCACCTTATGTTTATTATTTATATTTGTTCTTTTGTTGATTATTTTTAAATACTAAGTTGAATGTTTTGTTTATTCATTTCCCTATGATAAGTTTAACTGCTTTCATCATGCCAGAAGACTGCTTTGGCCAAACAGCCTATTTTGTAGGGTT
This sequence comes from Nanger dama, assembly GCA_917880005.1. Lineage (NCBI taxonomy): Eukaryota > Metazoa > Chordata > Mammalia > Artiodactyla > Bovidae > Nanger > Nanger dama. The sequence continues at coordinate 37,977,744 of CAKJTW010000008.1, forward strand.
TTTCATTCTTTAAATAGGCTAATCACTAATTAGTTAGGAAAATATATTTCAGTCTGAAATTCCTAGGGTTTTATGTTAAATATACCATCCATTTCTACTTTCAGAGAATATAGAATGACAAGTTTTTTTTTAATGTTTTCATTTACAGATTATATTTATTTTATATGATCATGGGACAGTCAAAGGGAAGTTTTTTTGATGACATGCACAGGGGAGTGTATGTGTTTTGTATGTATAATGGTTTTCCAATTTGTAAGTTATAAAGAGCAATTATATTTGTCAATTATTTTCCTTATTCTTATACTTCAAAGTTGTGGATTTGGGGTTTTTGTTACTTTCCTGTTCAGCATAATGGTTTAATTACATACAGTCAGCAAGATAGGAACTTTATCATTATATATCATCATAATTAAGTTCTCCTAATACTTTTTACCATGAAGTCTACTGTAAAATATTTTCTTCTTTAAGTTTTATAAGTTAATTTTGCCCACCAAGTTTTTAAGTGCAGTTCTTGACTTGGTCTTTTATTAGATTAAGCTAGATGATTTCATGTTACAGTTTCTACCTTGATTTAATATTCACTGTCCTCAACTTTGCCATTCCAAAATGCTTACTTTCAATTAAGAAATACCATAATTTGGAAGATTGTATTCTCACTTGTATCTACCCATTTTACATTCTAAGTTTTTCCTTGAAATAATCTCACAAGAATTCTATTATGTTTAATTGCTTGTGCCAGGGAGTCTCAAAGCAGATCTCATTTCTCCATTGATGGGTCAGGAGGGTCTTCAGTGGGGGCTGTAAACTGACCCAAACACCAAATATTTGGTGTTATTGAGGATAATTAAAATCAGCATGCACAGACTAAAAATTAGTCTGTCATTGAACTTAATTGGAGAAGCAAATTCATACATGCTATTGACAGGTTTTTTCCCTGAAATGTATGTATTTCTCTGCACTGATTTCCATTCCGTGGCTCTGTACCCAAGACTCTTTTCCTTGGGTAAAGTGGGGCTTGTGGCTAACTGAACTACAGAGTTTTTATATCTTTTTCAAAGGAGTCAAGTTGGAGGAAATGTAAAAGTTGCTGTTTTATACCTATTTGCCACTTTAAGAGTTCCTTCTATGAAAGAAAATGAATAGCACTCTTTTTAACGACTCAGTATTTCATCTGTTTTGTAATTTTGTATTAACAATCATGTCAATTAGTTCAAGTCACCGGTAACAGCCTTTATCTCCCATGAGTGTTTCCTTATCATTTTAGCCATGCTTCGACATGTTTTTCACCAATGCGTCTTGAATGGTGACTTCTCTGACTTCATTCTCTTTGATTTAGATTTCTTTGGTAAGTTTTCTCAAAAAGGAAACCATGTACTAAAATTATGGCACCCCACTTGTGAGAAAAATTTTCCCCTACGGCATTTTACCTTTTGAAGATTCTGTAATGTTGCTTCATCATCATTTGTAGTCAGGAGCTTAATTTGATGGGAGGTGTAACCTCTGATGAAAGTACAATGGGGAATGCATATGGGTTCTGCCATGTATTGGGTATGTAAAATAAAATTAATCTTAGATTTTCTAGATGAGAAAATGACCTCTCTACCTTAACATGTAATTGTGAGAACCTATTCATATGTCATTACTCCATTATAAACTTTAAAAATGAATATAGGCATTCTAGAGTCTCAGGCTGATAGGTAAATGGGTAAATCACAATACCACATAGGATCATGAAATAAATTAGAACAAATTAATGGGAGACTTAAGAATGATAAGGGCTACAGAGAAAAGGAGACATGGGGATGGGATCCTGAAGGATGATAGCCTGTGATAGGGTGGTGCGACTTGGAAGGGCATTTGAGGTGGATGGAATAGTATGTTCAAAAATGTGGTACTCTGGCAGGCCAGGAGAGTGAGATGCTGAAATGGAGGATTGACTGTGGTGTGTAATGCCATGATATCCTTCATGATATTCCATGTATGACAATACATTGTCCCCATTTGGGAAGCAGGGTTAGGGTATTCTGTGGAAAAGGATAAAAACTGGACCAGGGATGGGCAACTGGCTTACAGGTGCCTGATCCATAGGCTGACTGGGAATGCTAAGGTATCCTGATTAAAAATGCAGAGCAAGCACACTGGCTTCTTCAGTAATTTAGAGATAGGAGTAGTGAACTACAGCAGAAGCAGCCTGTCCAGGTCTGTAGGAAAATGATAGAGGATGGCTGTTCCCTTACCTTCTCCAAGTCCTGGGGACTCCCCAGTTCTAGGCAGGTGTTACCTTATAATAAGCTCTCTTTCAAAAAGCAGCCTGTGTGAATCTCTTCCTAAAAACAAAAATGACTTAACAACGTGTTGGGCCACTGATCAAAGAGAAGGAGAAAAGAAGTTAACCTTACAATTTATTTCTGTGGCAGAGTCAACAGGAGTAACTGTTTTATCAACTGTGCAAGTGGAATTCCCTAAAGAAGTGGACAAGGGTGCTTTCCTTCTTACCAATCATTATTTTTATTAATATATTTTACAAGACTGCAGTTGAAATAATATTAAATACAAATTTTTATACAGAAAGTGTAATAAAGTTAAAATAGTTCCTTGTAATTCATAGCATTATTGCAATGCTTACAAAATTTTTGCATAGAGTGTGCAAGGATTGATGTTATTCAAAACAAAACTAAAAGCTCTTCTTACATCACACCCAAATCGAGAGAAAAACAAAAAACAAGTTTAAAAAAATAATCCAAAGGCTGAACTCAGTTGCTTTAGGGAAATGGGGTTCCTTTTTCAAGCAAATAGGACTTTTATGACCTTATCTTTACTATGAAAGCACCAGAATCTGGCCTCTCCAGGAGTGTGTTTAGCCAGCACAGAGATGGATGGTTCCCTACCTTTCCTTTCTCAAACCTGATCTCCTGAAGAAGCATGCCTCTGCTTTAACGTGGCTTCAAAAAGAGAGAAACTTGACTGGGTAGGCGGTTAACAGATGGCAAAATTTATTACTGCCTCACCAAACACTACCTACAAATTAGGTTAGTTTTGTGTCCATCCCAAATTCAGGTTTGCAGACTCGTCCTTCTACTTTGCCAAGATCTCCTGTGTCTGCTAGGGAATCTGACTGCTGGCTCTGGTGATGTTAGTTCCATGAGACCCTTGAAAGAAACCCCTTCCTAATTTGCTGTTTGGACACATACATCAGTAAAAGAAAATCCCTGAATGACTTACCCTAAAACAGGATATTTGACATTTTTAGTTCATCCCTTTACTAAGGTTTAAGAGGTGGCAGAGCCACAGGAGCACGACAGGACCCTGGTTAGCACTGGGATTGACTGTGTTAGGAGCAATGAGAGGCTCTGTCTGTAGCCCTCTAGGGGTCAGGCATATGATGTGGAGAAAACACAGAAAAGCAGGACAGACCCACCCTCTGCCACTGCGCCACTACGAAGCTCTGGGTGGGGGCAGGCTAATTGGAGCTGCACAAGGGCATACCAGTTTAACCTGTTCCAGTTGTCCCTGGCTGAGTTAATTCTTCAAAATGACTTTAAGTCTTTGAACTCAGAGATCAAACCCTGATCCCTTGGCTTAGAAAATGAAAGTGCCCCAAAGCCACGAAGTTATAAGGAACTTCAGATGCACTCCTCTGCCCCCTTAGTCACTGGAATGCCACCAACCTCTGCTGAAACTAGGACACGGGTGTCAGCTGTACAGGTTCAAGGTTAAAGTGTGCCACTGTTAAATTGGCAGGTGGGTCCCCTTTCCAACTCAGATCAATTGGTAATGATGGCCTGAGTGCTTTGGGAAGAAAAATTCTGCGCATGGGGTAGGTGGGGTTATGGACCATTAGTGATGACTGACCAGGTACAGGGTGTGAGACTTGAACCATTATCCCGGCCAAAGGGACCGATTTGGTCCTGAATGCCTGGTGCTAACTGAATTCTTGCCAGTCTTATTTTCTTGTAGGGAAATACAGATAGTTGAATTCCTTTCTACCTCATTCTCTCCTGGAGTCTTGCCACAGCTAAATGTAGGGAAGAACGATAGCCAACTGGTATCAAAGCGCTCACCTAAAATAAGATATTGGTCTTTTGAAGTGAAATACAGGGGAAGGAGAGTGTGTGAGCAGAAATGCTTATTTGTGTAGCCTCAGCTACAGATCACTGAGGATTAAAGTTTAATTCTTAAATGTAAGGCTGACAACCCAGGCATCTTTGAACTTATAAGGAGAAGGAGCCTGATTTAACAAGAACCATAAAGCAAACTATTTGGTGTTTTATTCTTTTGGTACCAGATTCTGTTACTCAGATCTTCTATATTTTTACCACAGGTGTCTCTCTGTCAGTGCTGGATGATGTCACTCATGAGACAAGATAGAAAGAAAGGAGCTACAGTCTTATAGTCTCACCCACACAAGAAGGACTAGTTTAAAAACTGGTGGGAGACATTTCTTAACAGCTTGACAAATAGCTTGACCTGTTGGTGACTTCACAGCATAGTGGTCTGGAGTTAGACCCTCCTTCCTGCTCTGCCCTTTTCTAACTAGTGACTTTGAGCAAGTTTTCCAGCCTTTCTAAGCCTCAGTAGAGGCTTTCCACATCTGTAGATTGGAACTATAATGGAACCAAACTCAAAGGATTGTTTTGAGGATGAAATAAGTGGATGCATATAAAACACTCAGCACAGCGGCCAGTGCACAGTGCTCAGTGAATACTAGTTCACAAACATTATCATTATAACTGGAGAAATAGAACCCAGCTCTTGCCATGCTTTAGAATAGGCTGTGGGTCCAAGGAGACCTCTCTGACCTTATGCAAGGTTCATGGGTGTGATTTGAGAAGAAGGTTCACAACTTGCTCAGATCCTCAAAAGAAATGATGGCATCCCTCCAAATGTAAAGAAGCATCACTGTCTTCTTGGTGATCAAGTATCTTTTGCCCTCAGACAGTACTTTGCTATACTGCTCCTTTGTAACCTATGGATCAACTTGGGATTTAGGAAATCTTAGCTGTCTCTGATTTCACCAAAATAATGCAAATATAGAATTAGGCTGTGAAGACAATAAAGAAATGGGATTACCAGATGAGTCTAGGAATGCAGAATAGATTTTAGGCAAGACAGGTCTTCTCTCTTGTCTGAAAGAGGTCAGCTTGTTTTATTGTCTGACTTTAGGTCATGTTCAGTGATGGAGCGAAATCCCTTCACTGTCTAGTGAGGGTGTCTACATGCCTAACAGGGTGTTTTGTAATAGTGTTCTGGTTTCCCATTGCGACAGCTAGATTTGAACTCTAAAAATAGTTCAGGTTGATAGTGTTTTCCTCTGTACAGTTGAAAACCTCTTGGAGGTGGAACTGATATTACCACTTGTTGGCAAAAGTTAAGAAGTCAGCATTGCTGTTGGTATGTTTGAGACTATTTACTGATGGGTTTGGTTAACATCCTTAATACTGTTCTGACATCACACCTCTTGTTGCATCCTTTGAACTGCTCTTTTTCCAGGGGAAGATGCTAATATATCCTACTCTGTCAGTACCTAAAAAGAAGATGTGGGGTGGGATAAAACCAAAGAAAATAGCCCATGGGTCATGAGTCACCCCCAAGGGGGATGTTTTATTTTATTCTTGTGCTCTAACAATACTCAAAACGAGGACCTCCCACAAATGATTCTTTTCCCTTTGCTATTCAGACCTGTCTTGAGAAATTTCAAGGACTCCATTATGAAGAAAGCTTTTAAGAACCGTAGAAATCACATTGCTTTTGAAAGTGCTAATGTGTGTGGTGTGCTGTGCTGGCTGAAGCAGCGGGCTTCAGAGCGCTTTATCTCTTATCAGTGGTTTAGCTTTGTGAATGAGAAATTCAGAGGCAACTGTGTAATTTGAAATTCTGATTACCACAAAGAAAGAGATGCATCTGACACCCCAGTGCGGTAGCTTTGACTATTTTAATGGAAATATGTTGGGACTAGGGAGCCTTCCACTGAGGAAAAAGTGACGAAAGACCAAAAGAGAGACATTTTATCTTTGAGATAAAAGGCCTGTTTTCTAAGGTTGTTTCTTTTATTATGACTTTTCCCCTCTACCTGCTACTGGGGCACCATGCAAATGTTTCATTCCAGGAATTGCTTTGTTATTCTTTTTGTGCCTAAGATTTCTCAGAGCAAGAGAAATAGAGAAAAGGGGTCATGTTTACAACCTACTTACACGGGATTTTCACCTTTCAGAGAGCCTTTAAAAAAATAAGGATCTAGTGCTTAAATGGATCTGTTTACTTCCTTGGTTTGAACATCAGGCTAGCTTTTGCCTAAAATAAATCACGATATTTTCACGTAGCTGCTCCTGCGAAGGCCAGTTTAATCCTCTCTTAGTTGAATTCAGATAAAATGCTGAAGGACTCCTTTAACTAATGTCGATTAGAGTCTGGTAAATGGTGGATAAAAAAAAAATAAACACCTTTCTTTCCCTAACAGGAATGCTACTACTTACAAAGAATCATTCATAACTGATGCTACTTTAGCAATATTGAATATGAAGTCCTGGATTAGCAAGAGGGGTGCTGACTGAAGAGACAGATCTCTGGGAGGAACCTGCCTTACCACGCAGAGGCAGAGATTTTGGAATTCAAAGTAGGTCTTTGCTTTACTCCTACTACACCAGAGAACAAAGATCCAGATCCTTGAAGGCAACATCAAGGCAGCCTTTCCCCCTGACCTCCAACTCCCCAGCAGCAGCTTCATGAAATAATTCTATATTTTCTCTTCTTACATATTTTAAGATATTTCTTTGAATATTTCTATTTATTGGTCCTGCCAACTCTTCAGGCCTGATGTAGTCTTAAGAGAGCAAGTCTGCTGTGGGTGTGAATAACTGAGGTGATGGATGCCAAAAAGATGTGTTAAGTCAAAAATATTCTTCAGAGGACCATGGAATGGGCGTCTTTCTGGAATATGAGAAGGTGAGATAGAAACCTCTAAGCATAGACTGCAGAAATAGTCTCTTTAGGAAAGAGATTCTAGATATAAATCAAAGGACCCCTGTTTCACTTCATGTCACATGATGATGCTAACCCAAGGAACCCCTATATATTAAGGATCCCAGGAAAACCTTTTGGAGGATCACAGCTTTCCTGTTTCACTCAACCCTTCCCTAATTCCATCTTCCCTCTTCCCAAGAATCCTGTGAGCCTATGTTTCTCAGACAAGTGGCTATCTTTTACATGCAATGTAAGGTGGAACATCTTTTCTGTAACCACATATTTATACTCCCAAGCATGCCTGGAAATGTACTGCTATCACTTGCTTTCTCTCCTGCTGTGTCCAACACAGATGAGACTACACATGACATCTATGCCAGGTTCAGCAAACTTTTACTGAAAAACCAATTAATAACTATGTCACAAGTAACTGGGCCACGAGGTTTCTGGCACAGATACTCGACCCTGCTGGTCCAGTATGCAATCAGCTCTCCATAACATGTAAGTGGATGGATGTGGCTGTGTTAAAATAAAACTTTATTTACAAAAACAGATGATAAGTCCCATTTGGCTTAGGGACCAGAGTTTGTTGACCCCTGTGCTAGAGTTAAGACTCAAGCAATCTTTGGTCTGTGGTGCTGGACATACAATGAAAATCAACCAAGGGAAACTGACCTAAATGAAGTTAACAGCCAGTTCAAGTTTATAGGTTCTATCTCTTGGTAACAGAAAGATAAAGCTTCATATCAAGTTTCCACCTAGACTGATGACACCAAAAGGGCTTTTGAAAACCTCCTTTCTACTAGTCATTTCTTAAGACTCAGCTTTAACAACTTATTAGCCGATATCCAATAAACTAGGTGCTAAACATTTGGAGATGAAACTTTCCTGAAAAATATTAAAATACTAGAACTTCTAGAATATTGAAAATTCATTTAAGCTCTTCATTATGCCACCCACTGCTTAATATTCTGAGAGATGTGATTGTCTAGAAGATACTCTATATAAAGATTAAAAGCATTTCATTGTTATAAATTAAAATTATCAGATTTTAATGTAAAAGAGATTTTTTTTTCCAGAATTCAGGTGAAATGTTTTGTCATGACCAGGGACATGGAGGAAGTTAGGGAGAAATATGTACATTGAGGACTTAATATGCATTTACCGAATTCTAAAGTCTGAACTGAAATACATAGTTTAATCTATGCCAAACTTCCTGCTCATTACCTATATTGTAGTCACTCAGCACAGATGAAAATCAGAATTTTATATCATGTCTGTCCCCATAGGTGCTTGATTTCTAGGCTTGGTTGCTATTATTCTTTTTATTCTATTTGTGATCTGAGTACCTTTAGGATTAAAATTTGCAAATGGGATCACATCACTCTTTTTGTTGGCATAAAATTCCCAAGGTGCTCCTCTCAGACTTTCATTTAACGATTAGAACAAAATTAGATGAACGAGCTCAGTGAACCGTCTGTTTGTCATCCTTAGAACAGGTACTTGAGATGACAAAATGCAAAGATGGCCTCTGTTAAAAAAAAAACCCCAACAAAACACAAAAACCCTTTGTCTTCAGGTATGTAGCCACAAAGGACCTCATAACTACTGTTAATCTGAAAGATATGGGGTAGATGCTCCGAGTTGTCAAGGAGGGCCTTTCTTAGCTTGGAATAACCCTGGATATGGTACATGCAGATTCTGGCAGTGTGATTCTACATATATAAATAGTACTGAGCCAGAGCAACTGGATTTTTTTTTTTTTACCATTTTCTTTTTAGACCCTAATGCTGCAAAATAAACAATCATATGGTCTCACCATTGAGCAATCCAGTTCTTCTGTATGGATATTGAGCAGGAGTGACTGGAGGGAGCCCGGGGTCCAGAAGCCAGCAGAGCCACTGGTCAAGCTAGAACCATCCCTCTTCCCCCAACTGCTAAGTGACCAAGCAACACACAGTTTGTTTTTACCCCCATGTGTGCAATCTCAGCCCCCCAGTGCTTGAGTGTCATCTCAAAAATACCAAACCTCTTATTCATTTTCTATGGCAAATGTCACCTCTGCTTGTGAAGTAAGAAAAAGTAGAACCCTGTTGAGGAAAAAACAAATGCCATTCAGGCCTACAAATACGACTTCAGTGGGGCCACTGCTTGCCAAGTGGCATCCAGGGAGGTAGAAACCAGTTATGTCTCCTTTCCGGGCTCCTCGGGGTCCACATCTGTCAGCCACTTGGTTTGTCTACCAGCTTTTAAGATGCCCGGTCATTTTACCCTTTCCCTCAATCACCCAAAATAAACTACAGGTAACAACAAGATAAACAGGATGTGCTTCTCCTTGCTGAGGGCATTGACGTAAGGCACAGGCACATTTCCCCCTCTTTGAACAGAGACGGTGTAATCTCCTGTCCCAGCACAAGAGCTGGCCAGGGTGACCCTGGAGCGTGATGATGAAAGTGGGGTGATGGGAGGTAGCTGATGGCGGGAATTAGGGAGCTGCTGCCATATGCAGGGGAGCAGGGACCACTGGGCACCGGGGACACAGCGATTCCAAGGAAGACACTTGACTCTTGTCTCGAGTAATATTTCGTGAACATTCCTGGGGGCACATGGTACTTCATGGCTGTGATTCTTGGGTCACTATTCTTAGAGAAAACAATGGTCAATTTAGGAAAATGAATATCCCAATACTGAAAACCTATGGAAGAAGATTGGAGGCAGAGTGTTTGTGCATGCCTTTCAAAATAAAAGGCGTGCCTCTAAATTACCTACCAGTCCCCAGAAACATATTTAAAAATAATTCTGTTCCCTATGCCACTCTTTGACTTCCACCTTCCACCTCATGGGGGTAGGGGGTTCCACTCTTAGATTTGGATTGACCTGATCATTTTGGGTAGGAGCCCGCTGGATAAAAGTCAAAAGTGAGGATGTAACAGATTTTGAGCCTTTTCTTCCCTTTAAACAGAGACATATCGGCCATTTATTCTTAGTCTGTCAGGCCACTGAGTAGCTTCCAGCCAACGGAGGAGCAGCTGTTACCCTATTTTGTGCTGATTTACAGCTCCTGTTTTGACTGTGGGATAATATGCGAGTTTGAAGGAAGAAGGCTAGCAGGAGTTGGGAGAGTCATTCAAACTTTGCTAAAATCCATCCGCCAAATTGCCAAATTCCACAACCATGAAAGCCTGGATGCATTTGGATGCCAAAGTAGCAGAGCCAGTGTGAGTTCCTCTGCCTGACTTCTAGAGGATTTGTCTTGAAAAGGGAGGAGATGGCTGGCTGTGTGAAAGCTCATAAAGGGAACTAAGGGTCTGCTTTTACTACAAGGGTCTTAGCTGCTGAGGGCAACTTGCAAATTCCCGCCATCACTGCCTTGTGAGGACACTAACAGAAAAGACAGGCTGTTACTCAAACATGTAGGGGGATATTCAGTAAGTGTCGATACAGTGTGTGATTCAGCAGGGTCTGGAGAATATTAGGCCCAAATTAGGGTTTTGATTTTATCATGTACATGACAGGGTTGGGATAGCAATGAGAGTGGATATCACAGGGTCACCCATGGTTCCTTTTGTACTGAAACCTCATTTTATACAGAGGATATATATATTTATTTATATATATTTATATATATTTATATCCATCCACACACTCAAACACACGCATACACACACACGCACGCACGCACGCACATACACACAAGGTCTTTGATAGGCTTTCCGTGTTCTAGTAAAAATAGCTGGCAGCCAGGGTCTAAAGCCAGAAAAGGCCTGGATGCTGCCGGCAGTGTCCACTACAGATGGTCTCACAGGCAGACACTTGTGTTTATCTGACAGGTGGAACCGGTTCCTGCCTGGGACAGGAATAACCTCCCGTTGGCGCAGACGCAGATCTCGAACACCTTCTGCCTCGTTCCTGTGGGCGTATAGGATCCATGAGGCAGTCTAGGTAGTTTGATTTTCGCAGCATCTAACTTAATCTAAAGAGAGGAAACAGGAAGGAAGAGTCACTTATCCTCTTGACATTCCAAAACAGTGGATAAGAATGTTCAGTTGAAATCGAACGAGCATCTACTACGTACTCAGCATTGTTGATGCTGGGAATTCAAGGATGAATAAGACAGGTCAAGTCTCTTCCCTCCCAGAAGCTTGTATTCTAGTCAGACAGTGTTGCACTGGCAACATCATGTATATATTTTGTAATAGTATATCATGTGGAATGTGAACGGATTCCTAGAGTGATGTAAATTTGGAAATGGTAGGGTAACAATTTTCTTTACTATTCTTTACTATTTTCTTTTCTTTGCTATTTTCAGCCTCTCTATACATTTAGGTATGGGGTGGGGCTTCAAGAACATGCAGCACTCCGTGCTTACATGTCAGGATATACTTGATCCCTCCAGCGTCCAGATCCTGATAGCTATAAAGTGCATCTGTGATATAGTCACTCCTTCTAAATGTGTGTGGTTTTGAGTCTGCAGCTGTCTGTGGAGACAGTTTTGATAACTGAAAGCTCTATCTGACTTGCTCTGTTAAAACAAATATAGCACATGCCAAACCAATCAAAAGTTGGGCTTAGTGAACAGAGGCAGGTGGAGACTGATAACCTCTAAGGAGAAATGGTAAGTGGAATAGAGTTTTGCTTTAAAAACACATTTTTCCTCTTTAAAGAAAATCTTAAATAGAAAATTCACTTATGAATAAGATGAAGGCACTTTCAAAAGTTTGCATTTGAATTGTATTTTCTTTGGGGATTTGGCTTACCTTGCTTGCCAAAACACAAGCAGCTCTTCTGTTCACCAAAGTGAGACTGTATTGGGGTAAGAGAACGAATATTTGCAGCCTTTCATCTCTTAGCCTCTCATTGCCTATCTGGTTTTGACTTATGCTGATTTGGGATAGCTGTTAGATCTTTTCCATTTTTGGTGAAAGTAGACGCATGCAGTGTACACTTAAAAATGACTACAAGTAAACTAAGCTTCTCTTTAAATAGCCTCATGTGTTTTACAGTTTAATTATATGAGCCAACTAAATCTATTTTAAGGTGATGAGAGGGTTTGGAATTAGCATTCATTTTTACAGCTGTCCTTATAATTCTGTTTTTGTAATATGTGCTATTAGCTCAGCACTTTACAAATAATGAGTCATAACTTTTATGGGTTGTGGGTGTGGCTTATAATTGTGCTGTTCAATATATGTGATCCAGAAATAAAACCTCCCCATTGGCTCTTTTCATTGTTACACTGTAGGATCAACTTCAGAGGCAAACCAGCGATGTGTCTTAGAAGAATCATTGGCTCACTGGAGCTGTGTCTCTCTGGGCTTCTGTCCCTCTCACGCCTACCTCTCCATCTTTGGACTCCAGTCTCAGCTCTGTTCTGCAGGTGGCTTCCATGTTGCCAGCTTCTGCATTTATTTCTACTCCTTTTGGGGCCTCCATCACCAGAGACCGGGTCGGGGACTCCAACCTGAAATATACACAAGGCTAAGAGTCAAGATCACATTTCACTCTTTTAGTAAATTTAGGAGGAAGCTGATGTTTCTGAGTATTGAGATGACACTTCAGGATCTGATGAGAAAGTGCTTCTACCTTTGTTTCACATGCCTGATCAGCTTTATCAGGGTGGACATAGCATTTCTGGGCTTTATCTTCATTGCATACCATAGACATTGTGAGGAAGGTGTTTAAGGATCCTAGTTTTGTTCTGTCTTACACCTAGTTGATTGTTGCTTCGTTAGCATGATTAACCACCTTCTTACATAAGTTATCTCTAGAGTAAGGCAATTTCAAGTCTAAACTGAGATTCCTGAAATTGGTAGGTATTCTCTCCATTTTGCCCTACTTTCTGTGTCTTCCTGGGAACAGGTAGAGGTTAAGAAAATAGACCTAGGAGTTGGACATGATTGACCCAAGCCATGGGGCTGCCATGGTATGACCTTGGAAAGTCCTTTCCTCCTCTTTTTCCAAAATTTCTTAAAGCCTCAGTTTCTTCATGTCTAAAGTGCTCCAAGTGGTGCCTGGCACACTGGAAATGTATGATTAATACGTGTTAATCATTACTGCTGTGACTGTTGTTATGACACTAGCAAGTCATAAAGAAATCTCAGGCCTTTAAATAGGCAGTTGTCAAAAGAAGACTCAGGATAGATAAGTTGTTGCTAGTTGTGAGAGGGAAGTGTCTCAACTATAAAGGGTAGATGCATTTTTGGTGACAGAACTGTTCTCTGTCTTGGTTACAGTGGTAGTTACATACCTCCATGTGTTTATAGGAACGTTTTGGACTAATTGTACTATCCAACAGTGAATTTTATTGTATGTAAATTAAGTTGTGAGAAAGGAGAATCAGCCACACTCTATGCTAATTATTGGCACAAAGAGGAAAGTTTTTTGCCTATCTTATTTTTATGCAAAAATATGAACAAAAACTCATCCAGTAAGTATTCTAGATTTTAACACTATCACCCAGTTGAACTGAATGAAGATCCTTTTCCCTGTTACAAAAAAACATTCCAACTTAGAAAGCATAGCTCTCGGCAATGGCCACCAAACCACTCTAAATCAGATCAATTTTCTGCATTTATATTTCTCCATTCTAATTTTCAAACACTTTGAACATGTTTAAAAGGAACATCACATCATTCTCTCTGCCAACCGCTGACTCCATGTTTTGCTTCCACCAGCCCCCATGGGTAGGGCACATTCTCATGGGCATCAGTAAGTGGCGAGAAGAGCAAGGCACCAGTGGGGTGCCACCCTGAGTGATTCCAAGCCATGTTGCACAGGTGCCAACAAAGGGTTCTTCTCCATTTCCCAGGACTGGGTCCCTGAAGTCTCTAGTCCTCTGGAAAGGACTAGCTTGAGCTTCTCTTTCAGTCCGCCTTTCCCTTGTGACCTCACCCCTTTGTGTGTGGCAAAAATCCCCCATCCTACCCCTTCCTCCTCACAAGATCTTCACCACGTTGGTGCTGAGCTGAGTATGGTTCCATCTTGATTTATGGCAAACTTCTTTGGCCTGCAGTTTTTCTCACTAGAACATCTGGGCAAGGAATGGGGGTCTTGTCACTGAACAGCAGAGAACGATGTCCCTGCAGTTCAGCCTTGTCTAGGATTTCATCCAACTCAGTCGAGCTCTTCCTGTAGCTTACTTCTAAAATCTGCCTATGGTTTTCTGCCATTTTCTTTGCTTCTCTCCTCTAAGGTCTGGCTGACTCATACCCCCTTATCCCAGCATTGCCTAACCTTCTGTTTTCACTAATATTCATCCCATGGCATAAACTTCCCTTCTGACAATACTGCCTACTCACCTCCACATTCATTCACCATCTTTTCCATGGCACTTCTCCACCTTGCCCAGGATACAGTCCTCAAACCATCTTCTCTCTTTCCCTTTCCTTTGACCTTCTCTCCTTCCCTTATTACAATGGTTAACTCAGCTTTTTTAAAAAGTTGGAGTATAATTGCTTTACAATGTTCTGTTCATTTCTATTATACAATGAGGTGAATCAGCGCTGTGTATACATATAGCCTTCCCTCTTGAACCCTCCCCCACCCCACCTCTCTGAAGTCACCACAGAGCTTCAAGCTGAACTCCTTGTACTTTATACTAGCGATTTATTTTACACGTGGTAGTATATATGCCAATCATACTTTCCCAAATCGTCCCACCCTTTCCTGCCCCAGCTGTGTCCACATGCCCATCCTTTACAACTGAGTCTCTATTCTTGCCCTGAGAGTAATTCACAACTTCTCCATCCTCAATATACTAATTCATCTCTAATCTGGACTACTGAAACCTCACAAATTTTGTGTCTAACTCCTCCTTTTTATTCCAGTGTACTTCACACACAAATATATCTTCCTGAAGTCAGTTCTGAATATGCCACTTATCAAAACCCTTGCAAGTTTCTTAGAAAATATAGGAGCTACTGGACATATCCAACCATTGACAGCTTGGTCTGACCTATTTTGTTAGTGTTATTTCTTGCCATAAACATCAGCTATGCTTTACTGAATACTTACCAGGTGATTGGGCTCTGCGAGAAGTGTTGTATACTGTGTTATCTCTTTTGGGTACATGTGTGCTCATTTGTGTCCGACTCTTTGCAGCCCCATGGGCTGTAGCCTACCAGGCCTCTCTGCCCATGGAATGTTTCATGCAAGAATATTGGAGTGGGGTGCCATTTCTTACTCTAGGGGATCTTCTTGACCCAGGGATTAACCTGGATCTCCTGCACTGGCAGGCAGGTTCTTGACCATAACACCACCCAGGAAGCCTGTTATCTCATTTAATCCTGATAAAATCCTATGCCTTCAGCACTCCTTTAGTCCTGGTTGTACAAGCAAGGGAGACTAAGGTGAATGACTTGCTGAAGGTTGTACATCTAGTAAAAGGGGAAAACCAAGATTCAAACCCAAGTGTGTTGTCCAGTGTGTAATATCAGTGCCAGGAAAACTGGACTTCTTTCCTGTGCCTTAGGTCTTCACCCCATGCTTTGTAAGTAAATGCCAGCTCTCTCTTCACGGAATTAGCACTTTTATTTCCAAAACCAACCTCTGTAAATAAGGGTAAGGTGACAGGGAAACTTACTTCCCTACGCTAAATGGTTTTCACAACTTACTGAAATGGTTGACATCAGTGACATCAAATTCAGGATGCAGTGAATGTGTTCCTATTTGCTGTATATTATTCAAGGTGAATGGCTAATACAAAATGATAGTTGAGGGGAAATTTTCATGATAGAAAAACAATGTTTGGAGCCTGGAGAACTTTATCAGCTGGAGCATTGGCTTTTCAGACCGACTTAGGAATTCCCTTTACTCTCACCACCTCCTATGGGCTTTGAAATCAGCAGGAGGGCTCCCAGGCCAGAGAAGTGAACTTAGAAATGACCGCTGCCTCTTTCCCTCTACAGCTTTGGAAGTGACGAGAAACGCAGCTACTCTGCTTCCTACTGTCAAAGGCTCCAATAAGGTAGAAATGGCAATTCCTTGGCCACAGAGACCAAAGGGTGACTGGCTTTGAGTTTCAAACCCCATCTTAACATCCTTTATTGTTCAAGCAGACTTAATAGTATGTGCACAGGCTAAATCCTTCCAGTGTGACACAAACTCCTACAAGAGCCCTGAAGGGCCCGCGCAGAGCAGATGAAGCACCCTTGTGGTGATTTCAGTCAATTTCTGACCGTAGATTAACAACCGTGACTCTACCGCTTAGTTGGTTATTGAGCACAGAAAATGGAGGGACGCTTCCTCCTGATTTGGAAAGTGGTGAAGACTCTTTGAAATGAATACAGCTCCCGATACGAGCAAATGCGACTCCTCTGGGAGGACTGAAAGAGCCTGAAAATAGACGGAAGTCTAGGAGAGGAGGCCTAAGGCTAGCCTGTGTTGTCCAGAACAGTGGTTCTCAAACTTGAGCAGCAGAATTCCCTGCCAGGCTCCCATGGGTTATATACAGTAGGTTCAGGGTGGTGCCTGAATGCCTGCATTATTGGCAAGTCACAGGTGATGTTGAGCTGATAGTTTGGGGACCACACTTTGAGAACCACTACTCTGAAACAACTTTGTCATACCAGATGCCCACAAAGACTGGATAGGTAATGTCAGTGAGTGACCCATAAGAAAGCTCGAAGGAAAACTAGTCTCCGAGCAATCATAGATGGCAAGTGATGGAGATGCTTTAGACAGGAGGCAGCTGATATTCTAATCTGGCCTATTATTATCAGAGCTACTGGTAAAAAACAAAAATTTATTTCAAATCGTTAAACTTTTGGAATTGATGCAAAGGTTTCTCCAAATATAAAAATGATAAAAAGAATGACATGGCCATAGATCGTGTGTGTGTGTGTGTGTGTGTGTGTGTGTTTAGTTGCTCAGTCATGTCCCACTCTTTGCAACCCGATGGATAGCCCGCCACGCTCCTCCATCCATGGGATTATCCAGGCAAGAAAACTGGAGTGCGTTGCCATGCCCTCTTCCAGGGGATCTTCCCAACCCAGGTATACTCACCACCTACTTAGCAAAAAAAAATATTTGTAATTCCCTGAGCTTCTTTTCCTAATTTTATCCATTTCCTTCTCTCAAGAATAACTAGTACTATGAATTTTGCTTACTGTTTTCTTGCTTTTCTTTGTACTAGTACATTACATTTGCCTGCTTAAATGATAAATTCTTCACTATCATGTGTTTTTGAGCTTTATGCACAGAATGTTTCCACCTAGTGATTTATTTATTTTTGGCCTCAACAGTTTGTTCCTGAGGAACAGGCATGCCCGGCTATAATTTATTTGATTCCCTCAGGTTAATCCCACATCATGATTTATTGTCCATCCTTTTGCTGGACATTTTGATTGATCCCAAGGTTTTTTTTTCCTACTAAGTCATCTCTGATGTGCATCCTGGTGTTTATTTGTAAATTTTCTTTAGGACACACTGGTGAAGAGTGACATTGCTAGCTCCTAGGGTATGCTTATTTACAGCTTTATTATTTTCCCACTAGTAATGTATAGAGTTTATTTATTCTATTTCTTGCTAGCATTTGATATTGTTTATTATGCAATGAGTGTGAAATGGGATGCTATTGTCTTTTAAATACGCATTTCCTAGTTTAGTAATGGAGGTAAGCATCTTTTTATTTGCTGGTGAGCCATTTGGGACTCTTCTTCAGTGAAATGTCTTTTGTTTTTGTGATTTTGTGTGAATCATAATCATGCTTTATGTATTCTGAAAAATAATTGTTTAGTAAAAACAATTGATATGTATTGATAATTCCTTCTTTTGAGGCTGTAGCTTATCTTTTCATGTTATGCTTTGCATCTTTGGGTGAACAAAGTTTTATATTTTAATGCCCAAAATTTTATCTTTTCCTCTAGCATTTGTGCTTTCTGTGTCTTATTTGAGAAATCCTTCCCTACACTGAAACCATAAAGTTCTTCAATATTATTTTTAAAACTTTTATGTTTTGCTAAATCTCTAATTCATTGGGTATTCATGTTTGTGTATGGTCTGAGGTTGGGGTAAAAACAGACGCAGGTGAAGGATCTCAACATCATATACTGAAAAGCCTATATTTAGTTCTTTCATAAATGATGTTGCCAGACACTTATGGGTCTTTCTAGTCTATTTCATTATTCTATTCATCTATCCCTGTGATAACAATTAAGTGTTTTAACTTACTACAACTTTTCAATTCTTTACATTTCATAATACAAGTCCTCTTACGTTACTTTTTCAAGACAGCTGTGAGGTAGTCAGAACAGGAAAAAGCAGTCCAGAAGGGCAGTGGCTAAAAGACAAGGAAGGGAAAAGCCCATGAAACTAGAACAAAGGAAGGTCTGAGGACTGAGGGAGGACCTCAGATAAAACAAACAGCACTCCTGGCTAGCGCAATTTACATAAGGCAGGCCCAGGGGGAGGACAAAAAAACAAAAAAACAAAAAGAGGAGCCAAAATTGGGCTGGAGGCTTTTCCCTTCCGTGTCTTTTAGCCACTGCCTTTCTGGACTCCTTTTCTTATTCTAACTACCTAAATTCAGCCTCAAATGAAGGAAGACCTGATGGAATTTTGGTTCGATTTATATTCTCTCCATGATGATTTCATCTGTCTCTACTAAGTTTTCTTGGATTTATTTCAATAAAGTTAGACATTTTTTTTTTTTCCTATGTGGATTCAGCATATCTCTTGTGGCTACTGAAAATGATATTTTGGTTAAAAAGTATTTCTCTTAGACTTACTTCTTTTTCCTATTGTATTGAGATTCAGGATTTTGTTTGTTGTTTTTGATATGTTGATCTTATAGTTAAGACTTAGGTGAATAAAGCAGGAGGAGAAGGGGACAACAGAAGATGAGATGGTTGGATGGCATCACCGACTCAATGGATGTGAGTTTGAGCAAATGCCAGGAGACGGTGAAAGATAGGGAAGCCTGGCGTGCTGCACTCCATGGGGTCACAGAGTCGGACATGACTGAGCAACTGAACAGCAACAAATTATCTTATTTTTCATAATTTGTACACAGGTTGATTTTGGTTTTCTTGTTATTGTTTAGTTGCTAGATCATGTCTGACTCTTCTGGAACCCATGGACAGGTTCCTCTGTCCATGGGATTTCCCAGGCAAGAATACTGTAGGAGAGTTGCCATTTCCTTCTCCGGGGATTTTCCTAACCCAGGTTTACTTGGTAGGCACTAGTTATTTTATGACAGTTTTATATCTTTTGATTTCTTATACTTCTTTATTTCTTTTACTTACTATACTGTTCTGTCTAGGATTGTCCAATACAGTGCTAATTAATAGTAAGGAAATGGCAACCTTGCCTTTTCCTGACTTGAAAGGGAAAGCTTTAAAAATTCACCATTAAGTAAAATTTCTTTGTTCTAGGGTTTTATTTTTTCCCCTGAAATACTTTTTATCATGATGAGAGAGTTCCTTTCTATTCTTATTTTGCTAAGAGTTTCTATCATTCATTACTGTGAATTTTATCAAGTACCATTGTATTCTTCATATTTTCAGATAATATACTTAATATATTAATGTGGTGAATTATGTTAATTTTTCAATAATCCACTCAATTTTTGGTATTACCTTAACTCTGTCATTCCGCCTGCAATGCGAGAGAAGAGAAGTCGCTCAGTCATGTCTGTCTCTTTGCGACCCCATGGACTGTAGCCCACCAGGCTCCTCGATCCATGGGATTTTCCAGGCATGAATACTGGATTGGGTTGCCGTTTCCTTCTCCAGGGGATCTTCCTGACCGAGGGATTGAACCCAGGTCTCTCGCATTGTAGGCACACGCTTTACCGTCTGGGTTCAGTCCCTGGCTTGGGAAGATCCCCTGGAGAAGGGAAAGGGTACCCACTCCAGTTTTCTGGCCTGGAGAATTCCAGGGACTATACAGTCCATGGGGTCTCAAAGAGTCAGACACCACTGAGTGACTTTCACTTCACTTAACGTCATTATATATCATCAATATCTTTGTCAAGTTCTATCACTTTATTCTGAAATTTTTAATGAAAGATTAGATTTATTTACCTCTTGTATATTTAAAATCATTGAGAAACCTGGGCATTGAATGACATTTTTCCATTTAAAGTTAATTACAGGATTATACATGTTTTATGCTTCTTCTCAGGTTGACTTCAGCAAGTTATCTCTTTTCTTGGTATTTTTTCATTTCATAGAGAGGTTTAAACTTCCTGGCAAAGCTGTTTATAATATTTTCATTTTAAAAACTGTCCCCAACTTTTGTAGTTTTGTCTTTTGTTGTTCCAAATATTTATATTCGTGTCTTCTTTTCCCCTTGAGCAGTACTGTCAATTATTAGTCTTTTCAAAGAGCTAACTTTTGCTTTTGTCAACTCTGTGTTATGCTTATTTCTTGTGCTTGAATTTTCCTGTCTTTTGTTCTAAATAGAACTGCAGAATTACTCTAAGTAAGTTCTAAAATGTGTTGCCGCCTTAGTTAATTAAAATGTTCTGCCTTCTTAATTTTTAATATTTTCATTTAAGGATATGCATCTGGGGGACAGCATACCAAGGAAGTATTAATAATATAGGTGTGAATATTTTGCCATTTTAGTATAATTTCTCCTCTGGTAAGTTTTCTTTCCTTAATTTCTAAATATGTGAGATTTTCTAGTATATATTTCTACTGTATATTTTATTCATTAGTTTTAAATTAATAATCTCTTTAATAAATCAATTATTTAAAAATTGAGACTGGATTTTTGGTCCAGTATATGTTAATTTTTACAAATATTCATGCCTGTCAGAAAAGAATATGTGTTCTGCAGTTGTTGGTGCTATGTTCTATGTCTATTAACTCAAGATATATACCTGTTTGATCTATCAGTTATAAAGAGAGGTATGTTATTAAAAACATACCAGCTTAGGATTCCATGTATAAAATAGTTCTATTTCTTATGTTTTTTGCCTTAAAAGCCATTTCACCTATTAGTATAATTGTTCTCACTGTCAGTATTTTCCTTGAACTCATTATTCTTTTAAATATCATCCATTTTGTATGGTTATATTTTAGATGTGTCTCTCATATTAACTGTATTTTTTTAGATTTCAGATGGCTTTTTATTAAGGAAAAATTTACATACAATGGAATGCAAAGGTTTTTTTTCCTTTTACTAAGAAATAAACATTGTCTATATTTGTACAACACAATGTTTTAATACATGTGTATATTGTGAACCGATTCTTGCAGTTAATTAACCTATCCATCACCTCACATATTTACCTTTTATCCCATGTGGTAAGAGTATTTAAAATATACTCTTTTAGCAAATTTCAAACATATAATACAGTATTGTTTAATAACTATAGTCATCACTGTGCTGTACACTAGCTCTTCTGAACTCATTCAGCTTATAACTGAAAGTATGTACCCTTTATCGAGTCTCTTGTTAGTAGATATTTGGTTATTTTGAGTTTGGGGCTATATTGCATACATCTTTATGAGGATAAAGTTTTTCATTTCTCTAAAATAAGTAGCTATGAGTAGAACTGTTAGGTTATAGCATAGGTGTGTCTTTAAGAAATGTGCTAAGATAGCATCTAAAATAACCCCCAAAGATCCTTGCCTCCTGGTATTCACGCTTTTAGGTGATTCTGTCTCCTAGATGTGGGGTCCAGCTCTTTGTGACCCCAGGGACTGCAGCATGCTAGGATTCCCGGTCCTTTGCTATCTCCTGGAGTTTGCTCAAACTCATGTCCATTGAGTCAGTAATGGTATCTAATCATTTCATCCTTTGCAGCCCCCCTTCTCCTGCCCTCAATCTTTCCTACTGGCAAGGGTCTTTTCCAGTGAGTCAGCTCTTTGCATCAGGTGGCCAAAGTATTGGAGCTTCAGCTTCAGCATTAGTCCTTCCAATGAATATTCAGGGTTGATTTCCTTTAGGATGGACTAGTTTGATCTCCTTGCTATCCAGGGGACTCTCAAGAGTCTTCTCTAGCACAATTCAAAACCATCAATTCTTCAGTGCTCAGCCTTCTTTATGGACCAACTCTCACATCTATACATGCTGCTGCTGCTGCTGCTGCTGCTGCTGCTAAGTCACTTCAGTCATGTCCAACTCTGTGTGACCCCATAGACGGCAGCCCTCCAGGCTCTCCTGTCCCTGGGATTCTCCAGGCAACAACCATAACTTTGACTGTACAGACCTTTGTTGGCAAAGTGATGTCTCTGCTTTCTAATACGCTGTCTAGGTGTGTCGTAGCTTTCCTTCCAAGGGGCAAGTATACATAGTGATTTGCTTCTACACATGTAAAGAGTGCCAGTATGTCTCTTAGGAAGCTAGCTGAAAAAAAGACTGCCTTCCTTCTTGGCGTTGTGCTCATTCCCTCACTCAAAGAGATGCTATGCTGAGCACTGCCCTATGAAGATACCTGAGAAAATGCGGAGCCCATTAGCCTGTGAGGAACTAAGGCCCTCAGTCCCACAGTCTACAGGAAGGTGAGTCTTACCAACAACTGCATTTACAAATAGATCTTCCTCAAGACAAACATTTGAAAAGATCACAGCCCTGGCCCACAGCTTAACTGCAACCTGATCATTGATCTTGAGTGAGAAGCATCACTAAATGGCACCCAGATTTCTGACCCACAGAAACTGAGATAATAAATGTCTTGGTGTTGAAGCTGCCAAATTTTGTACCATCATACATTAATACAATAAGAAAACTGCCAAACTGTTTTCCAAGATACTTGTGCAATTTTATATTCTTACCACAAATACTGATGTAATTAAAGCTATTCCAGTGGCTATAAAATGATTCTTCTTTACGTTTCATTTCCCTGATGACTAATCATTTTGAGCAGCTTTTCATGTGTTTATTGGGTATTCAAAGATGTTCTTTTGGGAGAGATCTCTTTAAAACTTTTGTGCAGTTTTTTTAAACCATTGGATTGTTTGGTTTATTTTTTGTTATTGATTTGCTGTATATGCTAGGTAGTTTTTGTGTGTGTGTATATATCAACATATCTCTGAAATTTCAGACACATTTTCAGAAAACTCAGATATGCATGTATATCTGAATATGTTCATATATCTAAAATCTTTCTATTTATCTATCTGTATAAAGTATTTTCTCCCAATCCATGACTTCCTTCATTTTTAAATAATGTCTTCTGATGAGTGTCAATTTATCATATTTTTATGTTTAGTACTTCTGTACCTTCCCTAATAAATCATCACATACCCCAAGGACACATAGTGTTCCATGTCTTTTGCTAGAAGCTTTATAGTTTTAGTTTTACATCTAGATTTATAATCCATCATGAATTAGTTTCTTAGAGTTGAGGTTCACTTTTTTTCCTCAGTAGGTTTATCTAGTTGTTCCAGCACCATTTACTGAAAAAAATTAATCCTTTCTCTATTGAATAGCACTGATGCTTTTGTTGAAAACCAATTAACCATACCTATATAGACCTATTTTTACACTCTCTACTCTGTTCTGTTTATTTGCCTCAGTTCAGTCACTCAGCCGTGTCCAGCGCTTTGCGACCCCATGGACCGCAGTATGCCAGGCCTCCCTGTCTGTCCTTATGCTAATACCAGACTGTCTTGTTTGATACAACTTTGGAAGAAGTCAGAATTAGCTAAAGTGAGCTCTTTAGCTTTTGCAAAAGGAAAACATTGGTTTAGCTTTTCTAGATTCTTTCCTTTTCCATACGTCTTAAAGGCCTGCAGGCAATTTGATTGGGATTGTGTTGAATCCATAGATTAATTCTGAGGAGAGTGGATACCTTAATAATATTGAGTCTTTAATGGATTTTCTTTTAAAGTGTAACAATCCAGATAGTCTTGATTTATCTGTATATACTATTAGGTATTTCGGTTCTGTGTTGTTTAATCCAGCCAGATTATTGCTTATTCAGTGTTTATGTAGATTTATTAATATGCATTTCCACTTTCTATTTTTATTTCTTCTGTCATCGTAAACCTCCCTTTCTTAAAATCAAGAAAATTTTTGACATTTTCCTTTAGTGAGAGTTTTCTGGGGCAAATCCTCAGTTTTATTTTTCTGAAATAATTGTTTAATCCGCCTTCTTTAGTAAAAGAGATTTTTCTTTGGATGCATCATGCTGTGCTGATAGTTATTTTCTGTCAGGAATTGAGGATTATTCCTCTGTATTCTGGTTCTCACTATTGTGGTTAAGTAGTCAGCTGTCTATCTTCAGTTCTAGAACTTCTATTTTGTTCTTTTCTCTCCAGATGCTCTTTTGCAATGTTATTTTGATGTGCCTAGATGTGGACTTAATTTTATTTACTCTCCCTGAATTTTTTTCTACTCTCTAAGTTTGTAGTTTTGTGTCTTTCATCACTTCTGAACAACACTCAGCTGATACGTCTTTGAAAATTGTTTTCGCTCTGTTCTCTTTCTTTTCATGCTGAATCTTGGATTAGACATTCGTATTATTCTGCCTCTCTGCTTCCTGGATGATTCTTTAGACATAGTTTCATGTTCATTTACTTTTCTTTTTATTATTTTTCATCACATCCAGTGGAGTTTTGCTTTTGAGATTATATTTTCATTTTTAGAAAATCTCTATTGCTCAGTTGTTAGCCATTTTTATATTCCTTTGTTTTTTATTCTTTCAATTCTCTCGTTTCTCTACTCATAGTGAACATATTACTTTATATTTTCTCTGCTAATTCTCATATCAGAAACTTCTGTGCATCTTAATTGGCTGCCTTGTTTTAATGCTCTCTTGCTCATGGTGCCTCGCTTCTGAGGATGTTCCATACTTTTGCTTCTGTGGCTTTCTGCGTCTTGGATCTTAATTTGCTGAAGTTATCAGAGACCTACTTTTAAGGTGATTTTCTCTAGAAAGGGTTTGCATCTGTTTCCATTGGTCACTGATGCCACCTTCAGTTTGGGCCTAGTGTAAACTAATTTCTTTCCTTGAGGTCTCAGAACCAACCAGGTAATATGAATTCAGGCAGAGGGAGGGTCAATTTGAAGTTACCAAGCCTTGGAGAAATTTTTCTCTCCAGTGCTGAAGTGCTATTTCCCTTGCAATCCTCAGGGTGGAAAAGTCAGAGGAGGGCAAGACCAGGTAGGCTGAATTCTATTTCATCTGTACATTGAGGGTTTGGTACATTGGGGTTCCATTTAAATCTGTGGTATCTCTAAATGGATTATTTCCATTCAGTGGACACTGAGATATTCCTCATGTTCCCATGTTCCCTCAGTCCATAAAACAAGCTGAATTTCATCTAGTTCAATAAAATCTATAAAGTTATGGGTGATTTCCATGCTCAGATTACTTCCCTGGGTTCCTATGTTTTAGCTTTTGGACTGTAACTAATACATCATTTCTAGCTCATGAATACATTTAAAATATTTTAAAAATATTTTTGCCATTGGTTTTAATTCTTTTCAACCAGAACAACTGGTCAAAGGACTTGCACTGCTCTACTATTGTACTCCAGAGGTCCAGGTTTCTGGTTTTTCAAATGATGGACTTGGAAACTGTATAGTAAAATCAACTCTCCTTTAAAGGTTGGCAAATAATTATTATTTTCTATGTTAAGAAATGTTTCTCAGTGTTTCCATTAAAAAATATTTTATATTGGAATATAGTTGATTAACAATGTGTTAGTTTCTGGTGTATAGCAAAGTGCTTCACTTGTACATATATATATTCTTTTCCAAATTCTTTTCCCATTTAGGTTATTGCAGAGTACTGAGCAGAGTTCCTTGTGCTATACACTAGGTCCTTGTTGGTTTTCTATTTTAAATATATTAGTGTGTACATGCCAATCCCAATCTATCCCCTCCCCACCCCCTCTCTCCCCCGGTAACTGTAAATTCATGCTCTAAGTCTGTGAGTCTGTTTCTCTTTTGTAAATAAATTTATTTGTATCATTTTTAAGATTCTGTATATAAGAGTTGGGCTTCCCTCATAGCTCAGTTGGTAAAGAATCTGCCTGTAACACAGGAGACCTGGGTTAGATCCCTGGGTCGGGAAGATCCTCTGGAGAAGGAAATGGCAATCCACTCCAGTATTCTTGCCTGGAAAATCCTAGGGACAGAGGAGCCTGGTGGGCTACAGTCTATGAGGCCACAAGAGTTGGACACAACTTAGTGACTAAACCACTAAGAGGTTCCAATGACTAGCCTCATATAAGAGTTACAATGATATTTGTCTTTCTCTGATTTACTTAATTTAGTATGATAATCTCCAGGTCCATTTATGTTGCTTAAAATGGCATTATTTCATTCCATTTAACAGTTGAATAATATTAAATTGTGTATACATACCACATCTTCCTTATTCATCTGTAGATGGACACGTGAGGTTGCTTCCATATCTTGGCTATTATAAATAGTGCTTAAATGAACATTGGTGTGCATGTATCTTTTCAAATTATAGTTTTCTCTGATATATGATTGCTGAATCATATAGCTCTATTTTTAGCTTTTTAAGGAGCCTCCATACTGTTCTCTTTAATGGTTGTAACAATTTACATTCTCATCAACAGTGTTTTCTCCACACTCTCTCTAGCATTTATTGTTTGAAGATTTTTTAATGATGGCCATTTTGACTCGTATGAGGTGATATCTCTCTTGATTTGCATGTCTCTGATAATTATGTTGAGCATCTTTTCATGTGCTTCTTGGCCATTTGTATGTCCTCTTTGGAAGAATGTCTAGTTAGATCTTCCACCCATTTTTTATTAGGTTGCTTGTTTTTTTGACATTGAGCCAGCTGAGCTGTTTGTAAGTTTTGGAGATTAATCCCTTGTTGATCCCATCATTTGCAAATGTTTTCTACCATTCTGTGGGTTGCTTTTTCATTTTGTTTATGGTTTGCTGTGCAAAAGCTTTTGAGTTTAATTAGGATCCATTTGTTTCTTTTTGTTTTTATTTCCATTACTCTCGGAGAAGGATCAAAAAGATATTTCTGTAATTTGTGTCAAAGTGTTCTGCCTATGTTTTCCTCTAAGACTTTTATAGTAACTAGTCTTACATTTAGATCTTTAGTCCAATTTGAGTTTGTTTTGTGTATGGTGTTAAACAATGTTCTAATTTCATTATTTTATCAGTGTAAGAAAAGGAGACAGGAGTCTGTAGTTATGCAGGTGGGAGAAGACTCATTTCATCATCATACCCAAATCAGCATCAGGGATGATTTCTAGCGTTTGGTGATGGTCAGCCACAAAGATAGGGAACAATGTAAAGAGAACACTTACAGTGTCTTGTGAGTTGAGTGTTAGAGAAGTTGATTCGAAGGTGTTTAAGAACATCAAGTGACTAGGTGGATTACAGGGCTAGAGACAGAAAGCGAGAGGCATGTTTGATCATGGTTGGTGTATATCTGTGTTGCTGTGGCAATGGTATACTTGCTTATACACTCCAAAACACAGTCCACTGCTATGGAGTGGCAGCTGAGTTGGTTTGGCTGGTGAGACTAGGAACTATTGTTCCGGCCAAGTCAGAATGGTGTCCTCTGAAATCATCTCTTTCTATAGCTGGGGACAAAGAAAAGTCCTGACCAGAGTCCAAAGTGCCCAGACTCTCGTGGTTCCCCTCTGACATGGTTTCCCTAGGTCTAGTGTGGCCAGGGAATATGACAAGGAGAAAAACTGGTTGTGTCTCTTAGGTTAATGAAACCCTGGAAAGATGTTTTCTCTGTCAAAAACCGCTGTTTCCTGGCACATTTCTGCATGGATTTGAAACCTCCTCTTCTCTGCTCAGATTTCATTTCAAGGACTTGTGAAATGGGATGGTGATACTTGGGAATGCCATGAATCAAAAACACCCACAAAACTTTAAATGCTCTCACAGGTCTGTTTTTAAACCTCAGAGAATAATTTATTTGCTCTTGGCATTATCAGTTCGTTCTCCCCGTTTCAAGCTCATTTTTTGCTGAAATTGTTTTTGTAGAAACAGTGATTATTTATCCAGATTTCTTGTTTTCATTTCCTTTATCATAAGTATCTACGTTAATCACTTCCAAACTGAGACAAGTTTTTAGATCATATTTTGTTCCCATCCTCAGAGAATGGAAACAATGGCTTTTGTTACTTTGGGGAATGACCTTAGAAACATCATAAAAACTGAGTAATGTATGTGGTAACTGAAATAGAAGGTTAGCACACCTGTCCTTCTTAGGAAACAACAGATTCACAGTGACACCAACACCTAAAATGACTGTGTATGTTCTAAGTTTAAGGAAAAATATAATACAAACTTGTAATAGAAAGGAAAATGATTTAGAAAGAACTGGTGGGAGAGAATATAAAGTTTGTGGCATTTTGGTTAAAGAAACTGCTTTCAGGGAGTTCTTGGGTTGGCTGATGTCAGGGACTAGGAAATTTCAATCTGGTAAGAACCACATGGGGGAGCTTTTAAAACCTGGGTCACGTCCCACACAAACTAAATGAGAATGCTGAGACATTGGTGTGGTGATGGTTGAAAACCACTGACTTAGCAGATCTATGTGTGAGTTGTAGCTAGACAACCTTTACTATAGAACCGTATCACCCTACTGATGAGAAGAGAATAGTTAGTAACTCAGGCTGGGACCAGAGCAGCTAAGCTGATAAATGGAAACCTCAGTGCCTACTTAATGGGCCCACTGTACTATCTGAGCAACTGCATTTCTCTGTTGCTATCTGATGATATTTATAAAACCTCAGTCAGTGGGAACTCATTACTCAAAGAATGTGTGTAACTGTCAAACAATTTCTTTGTTGATCTTAAGTTCATTAGCTCTCACTGAATCTTTAAGAGCTCAAAGTTGAATTCCTATTTAAAGAAAAGTGCTTCAAAAATCGCTCCCATATTTTAGTTGGGCTGTTTGAGAAACACTAATGAAGCAACAGTAATTCTCAAGAACCTGATTTGAATCAGTGTAATGGGCCATTTAAATTAATGCTGAGAGAGATTTTGATACTTGGCAACTTTCAGAGCATAGTATTGGGTTCCATCATGTTAAACACCGTGGCCCATTCTGTTGTCAACTTGAAAATTCATAATTGAATTTTCAGTTGATGGGATAATTTTAAACTGAAAATCTTTAATTTTCAGTTGATGTGACATCTGACTTCAGTTTCCTAAAAACCGCTGTGACTCATCCTGTATTTTTGAGTCATGCTTTTACACAGCCTGATTCAAAGTAACCTCAGAGGTCTCAAATGAAAGCCCAATGTCAAGTTTTAGCAACATAATGAGATTCACATGCCATTAGCAAATGATATTTTAAGCCCTGCATATTGGGTGCTTTTCATATACTTAATCCCATCTGGTATTCACTACCAGCCCCAGGGAGATTCAGAGAGGTCATATGTCATGGTCCATTCTCAATGTCTGCATCTCCATTCTTTTCTTGCAAATAGGTTCATCAGTATCTTTTCCATATTCTGTTCAGTCAAGTTCAGTTTGGTCACTCAGTCATGTCCGACTCTTTGCAACCCCCTGGACTGCAGCACGCAGGGCCTCCCTGTCCATCACCAACTCCTGGAGTTTACTCAAACTCATGTCCATTGAGTCGGTAATGCCATCCAACCATTTCAGCCTCTGTCGTCCCCTTCCCTTCCACCTTCAATCTTTCCCAGCATCAGGGTCTTTTCCATTGAGTCAGCTCTTCACATCAGGTGGCCAAAGTATTGGAGTTTCAGCTTCAACATCAATCCTTCCAATGAATATTCAGGACTGATCTCCTTTGGGGTGGACTGGTTGGATCTCCTTGCAGTCCAAGGGAGTCTCTAGAGTCTTTTCCAACACCACAGTTCAAAAGCATCAACTCTTTGGCCCTTTCTTTATAGTCCAACTCTCACATCCATATGTGACTACTGGAAAAACCATATACACTTGACTAGACGGACCTTTGTCGGCAAAGTAATGTCTCTGCTTTTTAATATGCTGTTTAGGTTGGTCATAACTTTCTTTCCAAGGAACAAGCATCTTTTAATTTCACGGCTGCAGTCACCATCTGCAGTGATTTTGGAGCCCCAAAATATGTCAGTCACTGTTGCCATTGTTTCCCCATCTATTTGCCATGAAGTGATGGGACCAGAAGCCATGATCTTAGTTTTCTGAATGTTGAACTTTAAGCCACTTTCATTAAGAGGCTCTTTAGTTCTTCACTTTCTGCCTTAAGGGTGGTGTCATCTGCATATCTGAGGTTATTGATATTTCTCCTGGCAATCTTGATTCCAGCTTGTGCTTCTTCCAGCCCAGCATTTCTCATGATGTACTCTGCATATAAGTTAAATAAGCAAGGTGACAATATTCAGCCTTGGTGTACTCCTTTTCCTATTTGGAACCAGTCTGTTGTTCCACGTCCAGTTCTAACTGTTGCTTCCTGACCTGCATAAAGATTTCTCAAGAGGCAGGTCAGGTGGTCTGGTATTCCCATCTCTTTCAGAATTTTCCACAGTTTATTGTGATCCACACAGTTAAAGGCTTTGGCATAGTCAATAAAGCAGAAATAGATGTTTTTCTGAAACTCTCTTGCTTTTTTGATGATCCAGTGGATGTTGGCAATTTGATCTCTGGTTCCTCTGCCTTTTCTAAATCCAGCTTGAACATCTGGAAGTTCATGGTTCACGTATTGCTGAAGCCTGGCTTGGAGAAGTTTGAGAATTAACTAGTGTGTGAGATGAGTGCAATTGTGCAGTAGGTTGAGCATTCTTTAGCATTGCCTTTCTTTGAGATTGGAATGAAAACTGATCTTTTCCAATCCTGTGGCCACTGCTGAGTTTTGTGTTAATATATGATATCTATTTTTCTCTGACTTACTTTACTCAGTATTATAGGCTCTAGGTTTATCCACCTTACTATCACTGAGTCAAATTCATTCCTTTTATGGCTGAGTAATATTCCATTGTATAGGTACCACCGCTTCTTTATCCATTCATCTGTTGATGGACATCTAGGTTACTTTCATGTTCTGGCTATTGTAAATAGTGCTGCAGTGAACATTGGGGTACATGTGTCTTTTGTGGACACAGTTGAAGGAGAAGGTAGAATGAATTTGGAAAGTAGCATTAGCATATATATATTACCATGTGTAAAACAGACAATGAGTGGGATGCTGCTGTATAGCACAGGGATCCCAGCCAGGTGCTCTGTGATGATATTGAGGGCTAGGATGGAGGCTGAAGGAGGAAGGTACATTTAGTTATAACTGATTTGTGATGTTGTACAGCAGAAACCAATACAACATTGTAAAGCAATTTTCCTCCAATTTAGAAAAGTATAAGTAGGGGATGGCACCATTTTCTGTTAAAGTCTCAAAGGGAAACTAAGTAAAACTTCATCTATTTCTTAAAAAAAAAAAAAAAAAAAGTCATGGTCCAGGCCATGTGTGTAGAGAGTTTTAGATCAAACCCAAGCACCCTGATTCCTAGTTAGTCCATGGTACTGGTCATTGAAAGTTAGTTCCATGTACTGGGTGGAAGGCTCACCCAGTAACTTGTGATGTAATATGGAATCTCAATAGTGGTACTCCACATTTATAAAACAAGCACCCTAGTTATTCTGAGGTTTTCTTCAACAAGACCTTCCTGTGGACTTGAGACCTTCCTGTGCCCCTGGACAGCTGGTGGATCCACTTGTCCATCCTCTACTATGCTTCTTGGTATGTCTGTTCCCTTCTCACCCTTCATCAGTGACGTTCCTGCAGACCACTGAAGACAATTTGTAATTACTTGTCTGTTTCCCTGTTTTAGTCTCTTTCTGACTCTAGACTAAACTCTACAAAGGTTGTAATTACACTGTATTTATGCCCAGTGTCAAGAATGTTATCTGGCATTCAATAATTATTTGTTGAATCAGTGTCCCTCTTAGATTCTATTACCTAGCATTGAATACAGTACTGTGAGTATGTGCTGAGTAAGATCCAGGACAAAAAAAAAAAAAAACTCTTCCCTTACCATCTTGGTATGATTCTGGACAATTTATTATTGCAGTCTAATAACAGTAAATTGGAGGTCACATGAGTGTTCATACTGAGTTTAGACCCAAACCAAATTTTATATCTATCTCTCCCTTGGTTTGTGGCCCATTTTGCTAGTAACTACCCCATTCTGATTTGTTCTATTAGGGTTGTAGTTGGTTTCATGTAATATGTTCCTTTTAGATTGTCCATGAAGGCCATAGCTCCCCCTC
Source organism: Nanger dama (assembly GCA_917880005.1). Classification (NCBI taxonomy): domain Eukaryota; kingdom Metazoa; phylum Chordata; class Mammalia; order Artiodactyla; family Bovidae; genus Nanger; species Nanger dama. The sequence continues at coordinate 38,009,826 of CAKJTW010000008.1, forward strand.
TTACATATTTTAATCTTTCTTGGATAAGAATAAAGGATAATGTTTAAAGCTTGAGCTTTAGAATCATGATTTTGAGTCCAAGCACCTCCATCTGATGGGTGTTTGACTTAAAACAAAAAAAGGCTTACCTACTTTTCCAAAGTTTTTATTGAATTTGTTACAATACTGTTTCTGGTTTTTTGTTTTGGGTTTTTTTGGCCCTTAAGCATGTGAGATCTTAGCTCCTCGACCAGAGGTTAAACCAGCAACCCCTGCACAGCAAAGTTTTCACTGGACTGCCAGGGAAGTCCCTAACTAAGCCTTTTGAGGCTCAGCAGTTTCTCATATTCTGTAGGGATGAGAGTATCTCCCTCCCAAGACTGTTAGGAAGCTGAAATGTGGAAATATAGATGATGATGTTTTCATCAAGTACATAGGATATGGTGATAGGTGATAGCTTATATTACTGTATTTATCCAGATAAAAATGAAATACCTATTCATTTCCACTCCTAAACTGGTTAGAATAGATGATTCCTTTTCCGTTTTTCCCCTCCCCTAAACCCTTCTGGGTTTCTTAACATTTCATTATCCATAGGAGACATCCTGGTTTACACAGTGGCCCCATGCAGACTTTGAAAAAAGCTTGGATGTCAAAAATTTCAAAGGTAAGTGGCTTAGAAGTCCATTTTTCTTCCATACTCTATTTTTACTGTTTACTAAAATGTCAATGACTTTGAAAGGGGAAAACTCTTGACAGGTTTTGGGTAGAATTTTTCAGTTATTTCTGCCAGAGGTAAAAACTGATCACAAATATTGTGCATTAGGAGTCTAACATGGGCGTCTGAATGGTGATTAGATGCTTGGATTTTGCAGGAAATCCTGTTTCTCACAACCTGAGGTTTCCAAGTTGACTGCATATAAAACTATAGACATCATAATTGCTCTTTCCAGAGAAACTCTAGTTCTGCACTCGACCATCTCCAAAATATTATATTCCTCGCATTTGGAGATTCTTTCTCAAGTGAGATAAAAACCAAATAATTGATTTACATATCAAAGAAATGATGAACATTTCCACACTATTAATGAGAGTAATAACTTTCAAGTCTTTTCAATAAGACCTAATGTTCTCAGAACGTTTAACGACCCGTGCAGCTAACCTGACTCCATGTGCAACAAAGAGCTAAGCTGTCAGTTATTTTAACTAAGAATGAAAATGAAGAAATATTATTTAGATTTCTCCTTTAAATGAAATCGCTAGCTTTGATCAGAATTGGAAGTCAGTTCAGCCCCTTGGCACTAACTTGCTACATGGCCGTGGGGACCTGGTCTCTTGCACACAGTGAGGCTACTGGGGCAGCAAATGGAAGGCTGCCTTGCTCAGCCCTAAAATATACCTCATTACAGATTTTGGAAGATGAATAGGAAATGAGTGTGTTGCCTGACATGATTATCATGAAAGAGCTCTCCTACCCTGAGTGAGGTTATCACAATATCTTCATCCTCAGTGCTAACAGTCAGTAGACATCTTAAAATTTTCCGTATCTGTTTGTTTACATGTTGTAAAGGAAAACACTGGGCTTCCCAGGTGGCAGAAGTGGTGAAGAATCTGTGTGCAAGTGTAGGAGATGCAGGTTTGATCCCTGGGTTGGGAAGATCCCCTAGGGGGAGGAAGTGGCGACCCACTCCAGTATTCTTGCCAGGATAATTACAGTCCATGGGGTCACAAAGAGTCAGACATGAATGAAGCAACTGAGCATGCATCCACGAGAACCTCTATCTCTGGGGACCTACAGGTGAGCTACATAGTTCCTAGAAGACTAAAAAGTGAAAGTTAATGTTTCATACGTGAATAACTATGCTTAATTCAAGTTTAATTTTGTAAAAGATATTTTATACAAAAGTATAGTTAAAAAATATTGCTATTTTTAGCAATATGAACACATGGTGTTCTAGGGACTGTGCTCAGTAAAACAATTCTAGAAGGAAGTCATTACAGCATTATTGTTAATGATCCTAGTTTGAAAGTCAGTTTTTGGGAGGGGATGATAAGCCTAAGGTCACAACACTAGGAGGAAGCAGCAGAGATGTTTCAACCGCAGCTCTCGCACCAGAAAGCATACTTCTAAATGCTACTCCAAAACTGCCTTTACTGACTGGGAATGAACATTACAGTAACAGGTTGAAGTGTTAGGGCTTGGGGACAAAAGTAAACTATAATAAAAACTTAGGGAGCGCTTTATTTGTGTTGAAAGGCATTTTAGATAATGTGAGTCTGTTTAGTTGCTCAGTTGTGTCCGACTCTTTGCGACCCTTTGGACTGTAGCCTGCCAGGCTCCTCTGTCTATGGGGTTTTCTAAACATGTACATTATTGTGTGTAAAATAGATAGCTAACAGAAATTTGCTCTATGACTCAGGGAAATCAAACTGGGGCGCTGTAACAACCAAGAAGGGAGGGAGGTGGGAGGGGACATGTGTATACCTATAGCTGATTCATGTTGAGGTTTGGCAGAAAACAAAACAATATTGCACAGCAATTATCCTTTAATTAAAAATAGATAAATTTAATTAAAAACACTGGCGTGATTACCATTTTCCTCCTCCAGAGGATCTTCTGAACTGAGGGATCTGACCCACATCTCCTGCATTGCAGGTGGAGTCTTGACCTGCTGAGCCATTGTGGAAACCCTTTAGATAACATAAATTTAAAGTGAATGGTTTTCTATATGGTTTAAATTGAAATTTTCTATTTTGGGTCCAGCCATAAAATAAATAAGCTAGTCAATATCTAGTTTACATACTTTGAAATTTTTCATAACCCATTTTAGGGATCCCTTTTAGTCAAAATAATACCATCATTTCAGTTCAGTCGCTCAGTCATGTCCGACTCTTTGTGACCCCATGAATTGCAGCACTCCAGGCCTCCCTGTCCATCACCAACTCCCAGAGTTCACTCAAACTCATGTCCATCAAGTTGGTGATGCCATCCAGCCATTTCATCCTCTGTCGTCCCCTTCTCCTCCTGCCCCCAATCCCTCCTAGAAATAGTTTTAAAAGCAAAATGGAGAGGGGCCAGTGGTTCTTTCTTGGGCTCAGAGTAGTTAGCTTGGGGATTATGTGGGAACCAGTGGCTGAACAAACCAGAGGGCATGTTTTGAGAGTGATTTGTGCATGTTTAATAATGATGACTACTATGTACTGGGGCTTTCCTGGTGGCTCAAATGATAAAGAATCTGCCTGCAATGTAAGAGACCTGGGCTTGATCCCTGGATTGGGAAGATCCCCTGGAGAAGGGAATTGCAACCCACTCCAGTATTCTTGCCTGGGAGATCCGATGGACAGAGGAGCCTGGTGGGCTACAGTCCACGAGGTTGCAAAGACGGACACAACTGAGTGACTGACAGTTTCACTATATACTGAACCCCTAATATGCTTTTGGATTTTCACGTGGTCTAGGGAATCCTTAGGACTTCCTAAGCAGTATATGGCAGAATTCTTGTTAAACAAATGAGGTTTAGTAAAGTGGAATGATTCGTGCAAGGCTACCCAGGTATTGACTCTCAGAGGTGGGACTCAGGTAACCAGGACCATTTGGCTTCAAGATAGCCTTCTCAAAGCCTTCCACTTAATTATTATATAGAAGATTCATACTTTTCTGTGGGGCACAGGACCCACTAAAAGTCCAGTGTTTCTTTGACATTTCTTGCATGTATCTTTGAAAGGAATATGATTTAGTGCATTTCGTAGTATAAAATATCCCTATTTAATGGAAAAATAGTGATTTAATGTATAATTAAATTATTTTATTTCTACCTTAAAATTTTTAGGCAAAACATTCTCCAGGAAGATATGTCAAGTTTGTTCTATGCTGTTCTATATCCTAATTTGAGAAGCACAGCACTTCAATAAAGCAGGCTAAGGAGACACAGAACTTGGGGCCTGACATTCCACACAATGACTGTATGATCTTGGATAAGAGCTCACCTTCCCAAACTATAAAATAAAGGTAATGAGGATTCTAACAGTCACTTTATAGAGCTATGATTATATAGCACAGGTCTGAACTATTCTATCATGATACAGCTGTGATAGGCAGAGAAAAGTTCTTGAATGCGGCTTGATTATCAGAGATGTAGAAAGAAAATTATTTAATTCACTTTTCTGCTATTGTTTTGCTATTTCAGCTGGTCCTCTGTTAAAAGCATGATTTTATCTTAATCTGCAGATGGCTTTGGGGATTATTTTGCTCTCAACAAACTGAGATGAGGAACTAAGTGGGATTGTATTACTCTGTATAAGTAACTCACAAAGTCATAAAACTCTCAAAATAATTATTGATCTGTTTTTACCTCAGAGACTTTAGTTGGGAGTAAAAAGGTCTTTATAGTCATGGCTAGTGTTGAGAAGGGTGCACATTTCTCTGTTCTTCATGCTCTTGTTTATTTTCATCACATAACAAAATGGAAATAGGGGAAAATGCTGGTAAAAAACTACCTTTGATTTTACAATGCAATTTAAATAAAAGCACACCCTGGAACTCAAGATGTCTCCTCAAAGGCTCAGGATAGCAAGACCCTGAGAGAGATGGTAATCATACTAAGCGTACTAAGTATACCATTCATTGTGGAGAAGGAAATGGTAACCCACTCCAGTATTCTTGCCTGGAGAATCCCATGGACAGAGAAGCCTGGAAGGCTGCAGCTCATGGGATCACAAGAGTCAGACACGACTTAGTGACTAAACCACCACAGCATTCATTGAGTGTCTCTTGTATAATAAGAATTTGTTTAAAGCCTTTGTGTACATCAACTTGTTTAATGCTTTCTAAAATCCTAAGACATATGTCTGTCATAATGTCCATCCAGCCAAAGTGCCAGACCTTGTAGCCTAGTCTCTTAGGACCATGATCCAAACCAACATTCGAAACATTTCTGTTCATATGTGTGGAGGACTGTCTTTTGAGGGATATAGAATAAACCAGGGTTTTGTCATAAGGAAAATTATGAGAACAGAGAGGCATGTGACCATAATGAGAAGGTCTAGACTCCATAGGAAAGCCAATAGCATAAAAAGAGGCTATCCTTACTTCAGAGTCAAAAAAAGGTAAAAACTTCTTAGAAAAATCCAAGAATGATATGTAGTATATACCATATTCTGATGCAAAATCTTTATACAGTGCACATATCTCTGCTAACAATAGTGTTTATCAAGATTATTTATTACAAGGCATTAAAATCTTTTTTTCAATTACTTTGTAATGAAATGTACCAATTACCTTTTGAATGGTGACATATGGCTGCAATCTATTCCAATAGGGATAAATCTTGCTTATACAAGTTTCTAAGGGCTCCCTCCTGAACTACGTTAATTACTGATGTAAACAAAGACAGAGGATTATCATCGTATTTATCGATAAATCCTGAACTTCATTGTGATATAGTTCCCCAGGTTAGACAACATTAATCATCAGGTAATTTCCAACAGTTATGGTGCTAACCTACAATAAAAGGGACCTTTCTGCAACCCAGATGATTTTAGAGCATGTTTATTAATGTCATTGAATCCTGGGGTAATTGGATAAGGTCACATGCTGTTGAGCACAGTGAAGTTGAAAAAATAATGCTCTTAGGTAACTAGTGGGCCACTTGTTGGCTAACAAATGAATAATTACTATTTCAAAGAGCCTTGTCTGGAGGCTGCTGGTATAAAGAAGTAGGTTTTTACTAAGGCTAAGCCTTTGAAGCGGCTCCACCTCTTACAAAAACTTTGTCCTTATAGGCTATTATCTAAGTAAGAAATTAGGAGGGGAGACATGAGGAAAGTATCATGACTATGAGAAGCCCCAGTATCTGAGCAAAGAAAAATCTATCCACCTTGGTCAACTGCTTCCTTCCCATTCTATGGTATCAGGTCACCACGGGTTTTAGAAAAGACTTTGGTATTTGTCAGGAAGTCATTTTTGCTTCTTTCTGATGATCTTTTGGTTTTCAAAAAGTTCTCCAAGCTGTAGTTTAGCCTCTGCCATCTGACGATAATATTAGTACAGACCTTACAGGCTTTGGGAGAGGATTCAATGAGATACTGGTGGTAAAACACTGAGAACAGTCCCTGGAACATTTTTAGTTCAAAGACGTTAGCTATTTGTCAGTGCAGTCAAGTAACTTCATAAGCGAAAATTTTTACCTGTTCTGATCTCCTCAAACTACCTTCTTGCTGTATTTTTGCTTTGAAAGGAAACCTCTATAAAAGAAGGTGATTCATCAAGCAAATTACATTGATTTCCTTCCCTGTTGGCCACTGAGGTAGGTAATTTATACATATAATCTTACTTAGTCTGTGACTTAAAATATATATTGTTATTGTTTATGGAATGAGATAGAGGAAAAGGATTTATTTACCTTATAGAAAATACAGGTAAGCAACAGAGATGGGATTCGGACTTAACTCTAACTTCAAGGTTTTTATTCTTTGCAGTATGCTTAAGTATATACTAGCATATATGTACCTGGAAATACCACTGTTCTGACATTATCATCTGAATTTTTACCAACAGTTTAAATCACTCTCTGTTTTTGAGAATTGACCAGAGGATAGTATTGGCCTGTCTGCATTCTATCACATCTGCCGTAAGCAAATATTAATTGATTAAATATAGAGCACTGTTCTAAAGAAATTGACTAGTTTATGTACTTGCTGCTGCCAAGTCGCTTCAGTCGTGTCTGATTCTATGTGACCCCATAGATGGCAGCCCACCAGTCTACCCTGTCCCTGGGATTCTCCAGGCAAGAACACTGGAACGGGGTTGCCATTTGCTTCTCCAATGCATGAAAGTAAAAAGTGAAGTCGCTCAGCCGTGTCCGACTCTTTGTGACCCCATGGACTACAGCCTGTGCTAAGTGTTGAGACTATATAATTAAGTACTTTTTTGGAAAAATTGAGGCACAGAAAGGTTAAACAACTTGTCAATGTTCACATAACTAAGGTAGCAGCTAAACTTGAATCTGAACCCAAGCACTCTGGTTCTAAAATTGGTGCTCATTACACTGACTCACCTGGAGAAGACAAACCTGTAAACTTACAGCTGAAATATGATAGCAAGAACACTGATTGTAAGAGTAGTCAGACAAGGTAGAGGATATGATCTGGGAGTGGGGAGCTTGGGAAAATCTCCCAAGGAGAAAGTAATAGGAGATGGGGATTTCTTCAGGCAGAGCAAGCATAAGGAGTGTGTTATGCATGAAGAATAGGGTGAAGTGGGAATGGATAATGGTGAAATAGGGGCTGAAGAGATGAGAAAAGGCCTTTCGGACCAAGAAAGGGGTGTGGAATCTGTCCTCTGAGCGGTCTTTAACTGGGAGTGATGTGGTGGGATGGGTTTGGAGAGACTATCTGGCTTAAAATATTACAAGGAGTGGCAGGCAGGTTATAAGGGCTGATACAGAGGGAGAAAATGCCATCCAGATTGATGTCTTTACGTTGTCATTTACTAAGCATGATGACACAGGTTGGAGGCGGATGGAACTTAGGGGCTGGCTCGTGGCACTCTCAGGAAAGATGAGTGTCTGAGTGGGCAGTTGTATCAGCGTCTGAGGTTCACCACCCGCATAGGTCTTTGAAAAAGAAATAAAAATGCAAATAGGTCTAAAATATTTTAGGGATTTTCAGAATTTTTAAACATAGCCACCTTCAAGATGGATCACATAAAAATCAGAGCCAAGACAAGGCCAAACAGTGACACAAATACAATTGAGAGGCGTAAAATTCTTGGGGAGATGACTAGAATTTGAAAAGGAAATATGAAGATCCAGTACCAGGTTTTATTAGATGCCAGGAAAATGAGAGTTAGAAAATATGGTAGACAGGAACCATAAGATTAATAATTAACCAAGGAGAAATATGGATGTACAAATTAATACCCATCAAGATAATTAAGAGTTGATTGTAGAGCAGAGAGCTTTTGTTCCCTTCACAAATTGGATGAGTGTTAATTATGCTGTGTTGCAGACATGTTAGTCAATTGGTCAGGCCTGTTTCTGTCCTTTTTCAGAAACTGCCCCTGCAGGCCTCTGCAGTGGGCTGTTGTAGAAAGATGCCCTGGGCTGGCATGTTTGTACTAGGGTTGGCATATGTTGCAAGATGTGTCAGTACGGAGACTTGGAGGTGATTATGGGACTAGCCTGTCTCTGTTGACCACTCTGATTAGGACTGAGGTGGCCAGTTTGTTGCATCTACAACAGAAGCAGGGAATACTCATGTACAGAGAAAGGATAATTGCCTTACTTCCAGATGGCGTCCCCCTTCCTGTTCATGGAGTCCACCTACTTTTCGATTTTATCTGATAGTCCTGTGTCTTATAAACAGTTGATTCTGTACTAAGACAGCTTGTATCAGATACCCAAATGGTTCTAAGACCACCTCTTAATAAATCCAGAAGCTCGGAATAGGGTGTCTCTAGTCCAACCTTCCAAGGATAAATTGCATGCTGCTCCTTGATCTAGCATGATCCTTCCTTGCCATAGCCAAAATCATTCTGAGTGTCGTCATTCCAGGTAATTCCTTAGAACCCCAGACCTATGTTACTTATCAATACTCCCATTATTGTTTCATCTCAGACATTCAAACTCAACATGTCCTCACTTTAACCATGGCCTTTCCTCTCCAGATCTGGCTTTGTCATGGTGTTTGCTAGTCCAGTGAGCGGCACTGCCACTCTTGAGCACTACCTAGGGTGCATTCTTGATACAGCAGAAGGCCTGTGGAGCAATGCATGAAAACCTTATTTAAAATGAACATCCTGGCAGAAAAATCTTAGAACAGTTATATTTACCACACTATGCACAAAAAATACATTCTCAGCAAGGCTCACTTGGAGATGTCAAGCTGGAGGATATTTAAGGAGAGAGATTTCGCAAATATCTCCAGATCCTTCCTGAAGAATGGGCTTGGGTTGATTTCTATGTGGTTCTGTCTATTCAGATGAGGTCTATATGTTTTCAGGAAGTCACAAATGAGTACTTATCCTCTAAAAATAACCCTTTAAAATGCCAACACAGAAGACAGGATGAAGATGGTAGAGAAGCAGCATGGGGATCTCACCTTCTCACGTGAAAACAAAAAATACACCTCCAAGAGTGACTCACACAGAATATGTACTGAACAGGGCAGAAGACCTCAGACTTCTGGAAGGGCAATAAAACGTCCATGCAATGGAATAGGACAAAGGGAAAAAAAAGGAATCAGTAAGGGAAGGTACAGGACCTGCACCTTGGGGAGAGAGCTGTGAAGAAGGAAATGTCCCCACACCTTGGGAAGATTCCTTACCAGCAGGAAGATCAGCCTGGATGGGGGAGCTTTGAAGCCAAGGAGAGAGTGCAGCAACAGGTTTCAGGAGGGCAAAGCAGAGAGTAACCTGCTCAGCAGGTGGGCACTGCTGCTCTGTACTCCCCAGCCTGAGATGCTCATCCACAGTGGAAGCACAAGCATCGGGGTGGGTCTACCATAAGAACTTCTTTCCCTGTTGGTACCCCCAGGCGACTGGCATGGGTAGGTGCCAAGCTTTGTCCCAGGAGTATATGGGCTCCAATCCTCCCTAGGCAATAAAAGCCCCAAGAGCATCTTTGAAGGCCAGAGGGACCTCAGTCAGGAGCTCCACAGTGCAGGAGGAAACCGAGACTCCAGTCTTGGAGGTGCTCCTGGGGAGATGCGGTTGGCTGTGGCTCTCTGGTGCCGGGAGAAGACAGTGCTGGTAGAGGCTACAAAGAATATTTGATCAGCTTGCGCTCTCACAGAGGTCGCTGTTTGGTGATGGAAAAGGATGGAAAGTACAGAGGTAAACCCACGCATTTATGGCCAAACTAATCTATGACAAAGGAAGCCAGAATATGCAATGGCAAAAAGACAATCTCTTCAATAAGTGGTGCTGAGAAAACTGAACTACATGTAAAAGAATAAAACTAGAACACTCTGTAATACCATACACAAAAATAAACTCAAAATGGATCAGAGACATAAATACAAGGCCAGACACCATGCATATAAAAACTCTGAGAGGAAAACATGGGCAGAACACTGACACAAATCACAGCAATATCTTTTTGGATCTACCTCCTATAGTAATGGACATAAAAAACAAAAACAAATGGAACCCAATTAAACTTAAAATCTCTACACAGCAAAGGAAACCATAAACAAAATGAAAAGACAACCCACAAAATGGGAGAAAATATTTGCAAATAAAGCCATTGACAAGGGATGAATCTCCAAAATATACAAACAACTCATGCAACTCTATATCAGAAAATCCAATCAAGAAATGGGCAGAAGATCTAAATAGACATTTCTCCAAAGAAGACATACAGATGGACAAAAAACACATGAAAAATACTCAGCATCACTACTTATTAGTGAAATGCAAATCAAACCACACCAGTCAGAATGTCTGTCATTAAAATGTCTACAAACGATAAAATGTTGGAGAGGCTATGGAGAAAAGAGAACCCTCCCACACTGTTGGTGGGAATGTAAATTGATGCAGCCACTATGGAGAACAGTCCATATAAAACTAAAAATAGAGCTATCATATGAGCCAGCAATCCCACTCCTGGGCATGTATCAGAGTAAATCACACCTAGAAAAGATACCCACACCCCAGTGTTCACTGCAGCACTGTTTACAACTGCCAACACATGGAAGCACCCTAAACGTCCATTGATGAATGCACAAAGAAAATGTGGTACATAGGCACAATGGAACATTAGCCATAAAAACAAAATATTGCCATTTGCAGCAACATACATGGCCCTAGAGATTTCCATATTCAAACGGAGAAAGATAAATGTCATATAATATCACTTATATGTGGAATACAAATGAACTTATTTATAAAACAGAAACAGACTGACAGATATCAAAAACTCATGGTTGCCAAAGTGGGAATGTGGGGCAAGGGATAAATCAGGAGCTTGGGGGTGAGCATGCACACACCACTATATACACAATAGATAAACAAGGACTTACTATATGGCACAGGGAATGCTACTCAATATTCTATGATGACTTATATGGTAAAAGAATCTGAAAAAGACCAAATATATGTGTGTGTATAACTGAATCACTTTGCTAACAACATTGTAAACCAACTATGCTCCAATACAATTATTTTAAAAATGAAGTAAGATTAACTTACATTTTTGAAAAGAAAACACACTTGCTCTCCCTGCCTCTTAAATTCAAATCACCATGATGCCCATTGGTTTTCTGTTTGAGATCTCTCAAATCTGTCACTTTGTTTCTATACCCATTGCTATCATTCTGGTGCAAGTAGCAAAAATCTTTTCTGTGAATCACTGTAATAATTTTCTGTCTTCACCATGGTCCCCTCCAATCCATTCTCTACATTAAATCCATTCTCTCCTTAATATTTATATTAGATCCTACTACACATACATATCTAGCTTAAAACATTTCAGTGGGTCCTCACTGCTCGTAGGCCAGAGATGGAAACTCTTTACATGACTCACAAGTCCCTCTATTATTTGGATTCTCCCACCCCTCAAGTTTCATCTCTGACCTCAGTCCCCCTTACTCCCTTCCTACATGTTTGTAACTATTAGAGTTTTACATTAATTTGTGAAGTTCTTTCCCCCTCCCTAGAATATTAAGTGGAAAAGGGATTTTTTTTTCTGATTGTGTTGTTCACTTCTATATCCCTTTGGTAGAATGATGTTAGCAGGTTGCAGGTCCACAGGAAATATTTGTTGAATTTATAAGTGAAGGAATGGTCACCACTGCTATCCTAACACCTAGCTCAATCGCTGGAACGTGCAGACACTGAATAAAACGGTAGAGGGGCAGGACTGAGATTACAGTTCAGTGGGATGCATGGGAATGACCCTTTCCCTAATCTCGCCTCTCAGCTTCAGATAATCATGCCCCTTCCCTTTCTTTCCTTGTAGTATTCATGCTAGATATAGCATTTAAAAATAGAATTTCATACAGCTCTAACCTTTTCACTGGATTTTATATAGGCATTAAAGGAGCTTTTAATCCTCCCTAAGCAAAAGGCTATTTGGAACTCTACTTGAAGCAGGTATATTCTCTTTTATGTTTAATTTACTAGCAGGTAAAGACTATGCAAAAAGCTTTTGTTCTCAGTGTAGATTGATTTGTGATTCAGAGGCTGTCTGAACACTTAGGAGACAAGATGGAGGAAAGAAGATGGCTAGATCCCTACAGAAAGGGGAATGGATGGGTGTGTTCTGTGTAGCCCCAGAGCTAAGTCAGAGAATCAGGGGTTAGAAGTAGAGAGATTTAGCTCATTGGGATGTAACACATTCCGTTAATGGAATGGGCTGCCTTAGGATGTAATGAGGCCAATGGCTAGGTGTCAGGGAAGTTATGAGAATGATTCCAGAACAGCATGAAATGCTGGGCAAGAGGCCCTCCACACCTCCTTCTCAGAGGTTCTCTATTTGGTATGAAATGCTGCATTTTAAGCTTAGAAAAAGGTAGTAAAACACAGCTGAACAGCCACAGAAGAATTGCGGTGAATCGGAATCTGTAGCCCAGAAAACAGGCCAAGACCAAAGCCCAGAGTAGGGGCTGTATAGATTTCATGACAGCACTGACATTGGGGATTTGATTGCTGTTGTGACAAGACAAAAATTATGAACGTGTGAGTGTTCACAGCTTTCCGTTCTCTCCATGTTAGCCCCCAAATAAGGCCTTGCTTTCCCTGTTCTTTTCCCAGTGGATTTACATTTGCTGCTTTTTTCCCTTTTACAGCTTTCAGAATGGAGAAACACTAGAGACAAATTCGGTGTACCTAACAAAATCCAGACAAAGAGGGTTGCAGATGATAATCCCCCACCCTGTGGGCTGCAGGGCTGGCAGAGTGTTGTTTGGGAACAGGCATGGGATAACTGCCTTATGAGCTGGACTAAGAGGGGAAGATGGGGGGTGACAATGAGAGATGCTAAAGACTGTGAGGGGGGTTCCCCATCATGTTCTTTGAGAAACGTGAGTAAAGAGTAGAATTTACTCACAGTTTCCTTTGTCAGAGGCGATTCCACTCTAGAAATAAACTAGAGTACATTCAAGCCCTATAAGGATTACTCAGTCATTCAAACAATAATAATCCATTGCTTCTGAGATCAATGGCTCTTGTTCTTCATAAGTCCAGTTTGGGTGGTCCTGAGATCCAATGGGAAAGTGAGTCTTTTTTTTTTTTGCCTTTCTGCTAGTGACCTTGCTTCTATTTCACTAAGATAAAGACAGCAGAAGAAAAGTTCCATATGTCTCCATCACCCAATCAACCTGCATCTATACTATGTTTTCTCTCCTTCCACCAGGTCTAGCTCTCCATGTACCCAGGTTAAACCCTGCAATTACATCCTAGCTCTTCTCTTCCCAGAGCTCTCTCTTCTCTCCTGTTCTATCCCTTTTCTCTCCTGCATCATCCTCATTTAACACAAACGTGTTGTCCTATCTCTGTGAATCCCAAATACCCTTCCAGCTACTGCTTAACTTCTTTCCCTTTGATGTTACCTGAAATATTTGATTATTTTTGCGGTTTCCAGCATGGAGACAAATCCAGTGGTTCACTGTCAGTCTCATTAGCCAGTCTTGGCAGTAACTGACACTGTCCATCACTCCTTTCATTTTGAAATGTACAAGGCTGAGCTTCAGGGACACCTCTCCTTCTCATATCTTACTGGTAGTTCCTCCTCATTTCCCTGACTTCAGTCAACACTCGCCATCCAGCTGATTTTAATGCATTTCTTGGCCTAGATATACTCTCTGCGTGGATGACTCCCTCACTGGCATCTCTCTGGGCTCTGCCCTGAACTCTAGACTGGTATCTCTCGGTGCTTACTCAGCTTTTCCACCTGGGTATCCACGGGCATATTAACACATGGCACCTAAAGTCCTAATTTCTGCAGTCCCAGCCCCTCTGCCTGTGGTTCTTTGCAACTGTCTCTATCTCTGTTGTCTGTAACCTCATCTTTCCAGTTGCTTAGGCAAAAATCACTGGGGGTTCTCCCTGACTCCTCTCCCTTACAGTCACACAGTATTATGCCAGAGAATCCCGCTGCCTCTGCTTTCAGTCTGCATTTGGAATCCAGGCACTTCTCGAAAAGTAGTGCTACCACCTTGGTCCGAGCCACCGTCTCATCGTCCCTGGATTCTGCAAGCACCTATTTAACTGTTCTTGCTTTTCTCTTCACAGAAGCCAAGATTTTTAAAGGTGGCACATCTGAGCCAAAGCAGTCCTTAGAAGGCAGGCTTTATGAACAAAAGGTGCCTTTTGTAAATTAGAAGATAAACCTCTCTTTAGAAGAATGTACTTTGGGGTCAGGTGCTGCAGGGGGCCCTCTGCTGAATCCCCTCTGATTCTTGGAAGCCTTGATTTCACGGCTGGGCTCAAAACCCACAAGTGGACACTATGCCACCCAGCCTTCACAGCCGTTCAGAATGGCTTGTAGCACTGGCCACCTGCTGCCTCTGTACCCTTGCTGGACAGCGCTGTCTTTGGTTACTCTGTCTTAGCCACATCAGTTACCTTGCTGTTTGCTGGACATACCAAGCTTGCTTCTACTTCAGGGCCACTCTCCCCCTTGAAGACCTTGTGAGGATCGCCAGGACCAGTGGATGTTCTGAAAACTTGCCTTCATCTGCAAGAACCATTTAAAACTTGGGTCCTGGAGATCTCCTCCTTATAATCCTAACACTACTAGAAGTTCTGATTATAAAGATTAACACCATCTACCGCTAACTGCATTCAGGAGCTGTTTCCTCATAATTTACTAAGGGAATACAATGTACCAGGTTCACCAGGCAGCAGTGTTAGAATCTTGTCTTCATACAGGTTACAGTCTGTGACAGTTAATTTTATGTGTCATTGTGGTTAGGCCAGGGCACCCAGACATGTGCTCAAATATTACTCCTGATGTTGCTGTGAAGGTATTTTTTTCAAATGAGGACTAACATATCAGTAGGCTCTGAGCAGAGGAGATGACTCTTCACAATGTGGGTGGGCCTCATCCCATCATCACAAGCCTTAAGAGTAGAAAAAGACGAACCTCCTTGGAAGAGGAGAGAGTTGTGCCAATAGACTGCCTTTGCACTTGAACTGCCACTCTTCCCTGGGTATCCAGCCTGCCAGCCTACCCTGCAGAGTTTGAACTTGCCAAGCCTCCATGGTGTGAATCAGTTCCTAAAAATAAACCTCTTTCTTACCATGCACCTCTCCTCTGGGTTCTAATTCTCTGGAGAAACCTGACTCATACACGATACACGGTCTAAGGAGAAAGATCCATTCAAAAGTCATGACCATCAGTGAAAAATTAGGACGACAAATACGACTAAGGATAAATGCACAGGGTTAAAGAAATCCACATTAGGGAGATTTGTCCTCATTAGGGAAGGCATAGAAGGCTTTCCTAAAGGGGCAACTCTTTTTTTTTTTTTTAAATTAAATTTATTTATTTTTTAAATTACAATACTGTATTTGTTTTGCCATACATTGACACGAATCAGCCATAGGTGAAAGGGGCAACTCTTGAGTTGTGATGTAAAGGATAAGGAGTTGTCAGGAGGTGAAGGAGGGGCAGGAAAGAGCTCTACAGAAAAGAATCTGTGAAAAGACTTGTGGCATTTTTCCTTTTAATCCTTCTAGGACTTGGAGAGAGATATTGCTATCATTCCTGTTTTATGGATGGAAAAAAAAAAAAAAACCACCCAGAGGTGAAATACCTTGTCCAAAGCCATAGCGGTCGATGTGGCAGCTGGAACTGGGGACTGATCTTGGACTCTAAGCTGTGCTCTGAAACCCCAAGCTCCAGTGAGCCATGCAGATTAGGGAGAATAGGGAAACGTGCACACTATGCTGTTTCCTAACTCATCCCCTAATGCAGCGTTCCCCAACCTTTTGGTACCAACAATTAGTTTCGTGGAAGACAATTTTTCCACAGACCTCTGGGTTAGGGGAGTAGTTTTGGGATGATTCAAGTGCATTACATTTACTGTGGACTTTATTTCTATTATTATTACATCAGCTTCACCTCAGATCATCAACCATTAGATCCTGGAGGTTGGGGACCCCTTTCCTACTGGATGCAGCTTAAAAGGTTGTGATATTTCCCATTCATTCACTTATTCCCCATGTCTACTCCATACATAAACACTCTGGGCCTTGTGCTAAATATTGGGTGTCCAGAGATGAACATGAGAGAATTTAGGGAAACAGACATCTCTGTTTCAACATGGCTTACACGAAAGAGACCTTTTCAGAGGACAGAGAAAGTGTGATGGAGTAATAAGTGCCTTTGAGCTACACTTTGAAAAATGCTGTTTCAATTGTCCCAAGATTTGTTTTAATCAGATATGGTGAGCCACATTGAAATGGCTGTCATGAAGGAAGATGCTTGCTATATATTCACAGATTCCCTAGAAACAGCAGGCATGACATACCACACAGGAAAGCATAAGAGTCAGTCAGGAGGCAGAGGGAGTGAGGGAAAGCCATGGGCAAGAGCCTTTACTCGGGTTTCTATGGGAAGAAATGGGCAAGACAGAGGAGGAGGGGCTAGTCTGAATAATCTCCGCAGGTCCCTGGGGCATGGGAGCTCTCTCTAGGTCTCTGGAACCTGGTCCTGACAGCAGGGTGTGGTCCAGAATATAAAGCCTGACAAAGGAGGGGGTAGACAGCAGGTATGGACTCTAGACTGGTTGGTTTGCACAGGAAAGGTGTGTGCTTGCATGCAGGGGAGCTATATCCTGTCTCTAGGAATTAGCTACCTCTGAGAGGAGTGGTCCTAGCAAGGCCCAGTGATGTTAAAGCATCAGATACAAAGGAGCAGGTGTGGGCAAGGCAAGCTGCGTCGTACAGAGAAGCCTGGGAGTAGTGGGGACGACACAGCAGGATCAGCCAGAGAAGAGCACGTGCGAGGGAGGGTGGGAGTTGGAACTGGGATGAAGTGCCTCCATGAGGAACCTAGATTTTTCTTCTTCTGGTAATGAGGCACTGTTAAAGGCTGCACAATTAGACTTATTGGTTAAGAGACAGAATGCGTGTCTTGGAGGCATCCCATGTAAAATGACCCTGGCAACCAGCCGAACTTTTCCCAGCATCGCTTTAAGTGGAACTCCTTCAGACTCTATTGGCTCTCAACCTGACATTCAGGTAAATGCTTTCAATATCTTCCTTTTAGAAATATCCAATGTATGAATTTCACACACGAGGAGAAATCGTATTAAATCTCGCCACATAATTAGCCAAACCACAAAGACATATTCTGAAACAAAAAATGATTTACGTGGTTTCCTAATTAACCCTTGAAAGGTTTCATTAAAAACCACAATTTGTAGGGAAGCTATTTAGGAGGAGTTGGAGCTTAACTTACTGAAGGTGTGCTCTTAGAGCATCCTCTTTCCCCTCCATTCAGGGTGGAAAGAGCAGCCGCAAGAAAGGCACACTTACCCCACATAGTACTGTCTGGGAGACAAAGAGGTAAGAAGCTGCCTTTTTAGGAAACAACTTAAAACCGCCGACTACCTCAGTGCAAGAGATGCGAGAACAAACGGGCAAACAGAAGATAACAGTGCAGCTCGATGGAGCGGTTCCTCCGCGTCCAGCTCTGTGCTCGTCACTTTGCAGAGATACAGCAATGTTCCATAGAGCTCCTGTGTGAGATACATGGTGCTAGTCCCATTTTCCAGATGGGAACACTGAGGTACAGAGATGGGAGGCAGAGCTAAGGCACTGTCTGACTTTAGTGATGTCACTTCATCATATTCAAGTGCCCTCTGGAAAGCGGGGGAGAAGCTAGGGAGTGCAAGAAGAGAAAACCTGCATTTATTAATATACCTAGCTGAGAAACTTCCAGTTTCACTTTCCTAAAAAGGGGATAATAAAGCCTTGGGATGTAGTTGTGAAGCCCAATAAAAGAATACATGTGAGCCTGGCATGGGTGAGCATCCCAGCGGTTTCGGTTACTGTAAATTCTTCTGCCTGTGCTGTCATTATCAACATTAGGCAAGCTTAGTGGGTCCCTATGATGTCGAGGTGTTTAGGAGCATGTGGGGTAGCTTACAGACCAATCCAAATGGAAGGGAATTGAAAGATAGAGACTATGTTTCACACACTTCTAGCTAAAAAGAGTATATTGCAGAAACAATCTTAGAGCCAACATTGCTTCTTCAAAACATGTTGTCAGTGCTCTACTTAAAACCACACCAAAGCTTCCTAAACCCACTTTAGTGTTTCTTTCATCCTCTTGGCTACATCTGAGGCCCTGCAGGATCTGGCCCGCCTGCTTCATCTTGCACCACTCTTGCCTTGCTAAGTGGTAAAGCAAAGCACCCCTTTGGCATGATGGCCCCTTTTCTGTATCTCAGACAAGTACTCCATCTACACCAGGCAGTGTGCAAAGGACTGATACATGACTTATCTCAGTTAATCCTCATGGCAGCCTGATGAGGTAGGTGTTAATGTTATCTGTGCTTTACAAATGTGGAAACTGAGGCCCTGACAGGTTAACTAACTGGCCTAAGACATCATAGTTAATAAAGGACAGGATGATCATTCAAACCCAGGCATTACTGCATCACAGCCCAAACACTTAAACTTTACACACTCTGGTATCCCCAAAGTTTGACCTTGCCTGGCTCACAGAGTTACTCCAAGGAGATGTTTATTAAGTGAGGACAGACTGATGGGGAGATGGCAACATGGATTAGTCACTGAGGCTGGGAGAAGCTAGCAAGAAGAGCAAGCTGAGTCTGAGCCCCTGAAGGAGACAACGTGTAAATTCTAAACATACCAGCAAGATGTGTCCACCTCTCTTTGCAGCTATCTCCTGCATAATTGTCACTGAGTTTGAAATTTGACTTCACCAACCAAATTGCCCTTCACTGATGAGCATCTACCAGCCTTAAAGGCTATACTCCCCTGTCCTTTTCATTTCTTCTACTCAATTTCTGATGATTCCGTTGAGGTTAATCTTCATTATTCATCTTACCTATCTCCGATCTTCTTTCGATGATTGCTGTTTAATTTAGGTCCAGACAAGTGACAGGCAATATGGGGAATGAGCAGGTGTGTAACAGGCTCTCAGTGCAGCTCCACCACCATGTAAGGTGAGTGCTTGTGTACCAAGTATCAGCTTTCACAGCTCAGAGAGCCCTGTCCTAGGCCTGTCAACAGTGGACTATGAGAAACACAATGTCTTTTTCTCTAGTCAGCAGTAACAAAGCACAAGTACTCGTGGATGTATATATAGGTCTCACGAGTCTTACACCAGTGACCTGGGATGAATTTAGATAAGTGGCCAAGAAAAATAAAGGATTCATCAAAAGGGTACACATTCTTCAACAAAGATTTGCATTTTGAATGGCTTGATTTGAAAAAATTACAAAGATATGCTTCAAGCAAACATCCGGAAGGTCTACTTGATATAATCAATAAAAGCTGGTATGGAATTCCTTAGAAGGTCTCACTAGATTCATACAGTTGATTCTCATTATTCATGACAGCTGTGTTCTGTAGAGTAAGGATGAATATTGAAATATCCAGCACTGAACCACTACTCCTAAGGGAAATACAGGTTAGGTTCCTACAAACATGTGGTCATATTTTTTGTCGGTTGGTCAAAACGTTATCCTGATTTATGTTTAAAGACAGTTAATATATATAAAAATATTGAATATATTTATTTACATTGAACTCACGGGCAGCACTATAACTCATGCCTGATGAAGTTGGTCTGATATGTATCTTTTCTCTGTAAGGTACATCACAGCCTTCTGTGCTTAGGGACACTAGCTAGCACTTAAGTACTATGCTTGGAGGCCAACTTAAACAGCAAAATCACTTTTAAAAGTGGGAATACAGCGATCACAAAAAGGATAGCTGTTTCTAGCATGGGAGCTAAAAGAATAAGGCAGAGACTTGCCTAGGCCAACCTCCACTGGAGGTTGCGCATTTGAGTGACAGAGTTTTCACCACTCTTCGCACATCCATGAAATCAACAGCACATAGTGATTTTTGAGTTCCAAATAAATTTTACGTGAGTAGGTGAATTCACAAATAGGGGATCAAAGAAAAATGAGGATCGACTGTCAGTGTTACTCTCAAGCTTGAGATTCCTTTTATATACGTTGGCATGAAGAGGTAATTGCAATATTGACCTGGTAGGATCGAGGACCTGATCTGTGAATGGCACAGTGACTTAGCTCCTTAAGCTGGTGTGGGTCGGTGAAGGGAGAAGGCCAGGGCCAGCAGGTGATGCACACCCTATTGCTTAGGTGGGAAAATACTAGAGGTCAGTTAAGGAGGTCAAGTGCTTATGGACATTTTGGGGAGTCTCTCCAACTCACATTGGCCCCCTTTCCTTTTTAACTGCCTGGTGATCCCTAATCAGAGAAGCTGAGCCTGTATTTCTATAATGATTCAGTCATCATTGAGTACCAACTGTGTGGGGCCAATGTCTAGATGATGAGATTATAGAGGTGAACAAGCTTCTCATGAAACTTACATTCAAGCTTGGGGTAATAAGCAAGCAAACAAGATAGTTTCCCTTTATCTTAAACACCATGAAGAAAGCAGTGAGGGGACAGCTTGGAGAACATGGGAAAAGGGGTGGGACATCTCTTAGAAGGGGCCTGTAAGAGGGCATGCCAGCCTAAGGAAGAGGACGTGCCAACACAAGGACCTGGGGTGCACCATGACGACACAGGCTCATCCTGCCACACAGGAGGAGGAGCAACGAGGGCAGATGAAGCAGAGCTCAGATCCTAGCTTAACTGTTGCCTGAAAAGCTGGATTCTGGGCCTTAGCTTCATGAGAAACCCAGTAAGCTTATAGTACATTTTTTTCCCCTTAACACGACTCTAGTTTCTTATATTTGAATTCAACACTTTCCACATAACAGAAGAGTTGGTTGGGAATAGGTAAGTAGGAACATTACCTTGGCTAGGAAAATAAACTTTGTCAAAAATGAGTTGATAAATAATAACTATCTTATCTGCCTCTATAACACTCCCAAGTACCAATAGCTCATAAATGTTTCTTAAGACCTGCCAAGCCTGTAGAGTTACCCCCTCCTGTGACAACTGGCCAGACTATTAGGCTATCATACTTCTGCAGAGATACTTATTTATGATGTATTTCACTTTGGGGAGTTTCAGGAAGTCATTAAAATATAAGACCTGATAAAAAAATGCATGTACTGGATTAAAGTTAAAATAGTAGCTTCCAGGGATCTCTGACTAAGAAAAGCCAGGTCAGGGCTTGGGGACAACCTTTCCCTGAAGCCACAGCAAGAGGTAAAACAGCAATTACCAGTGCCAACAGACAGGGTCATCCTTTAGCAGCATTCGATGGATTAAAAGTTCTCATGTTGATGCTGATGGCTGCCAGAGCTGCATGCATCAAAAGCTACTTTCCCCCTCTGCTTCATTTTCCCACTTATCTCTGCCTGTTCTATGAGGGTCATATTGAAAGATACATTTGTAGGAACTTAATGTTCACTTGGCAGGAACCCATCCATACTGCCACAGCGGTGTTGACTAAGCAGGGCATTCTAGAAATCTACCTTTGCAGGGCAAACACTGCAAAGTACCCCAGAATATTGCTCTGGATTTAGAAACTGAAGGTACTTTTTGAAGTACCTGGTATAACCAAGTGATTTTACTTCCCCTTCCCGCCAATATTTTTTTTCTGAGAAACTCTCCTAAGGGTATTAGGATTGACAGTGGCATTCATTCATTGTTTACTGTGCATATATCCTTCATCAAGCTTTGATATACACAGAAATTTATGCATCTTTTGAAAAAAAAATTAAACCTCCTGGCTTTGTTTAGTATTATTCTTGAAGCCAATAAGAGGGGTTGGAGGGAAGAATCTTCTTATTCCAGGCACTTATCATCTGGTATAAATTATTTCCTATGATCCTCAGTGGAAAAAATGACAAAGAAATAGAAGTTTAAGAAGCACCCCCACCACACATACACACACATTCCCCCAATTCCACAGCTGCAATATTACATAAGGGTTTTGGATTGCACTCTGGACTTTTTCTTCTTGCTTCTCAAAAGTCCCTGATGGCTGGGAGATGTGAAGTTGAATTTTAGAGATTTAGTTGGCCTTTCATGTTGATTCCCTTCCCAAATCCATAGAATAAAGTGGAAATAATACAAGCAGGAGGAAGTCTCAGTGGTTCCCTCCCAAGCCCAAAATGAAGAGAACCAAGAAGTTTGTTGTCTGGCAGTGTTGCTAATAGGTAAAAAAAGGCAGAAACAATAGTTGTGTAATATTCATCCTTTATACCAGTTGTAGTTCAGAGGAAGAAAAAAAAGTTCCCCAGAAACTCTCAGGCATGTGTGATCATTTCAGTGCTTTTCATATTGCTTTGAAGTCCTTCTCCAACATTTGAATCTTCTCAGTCTTTGTTTTCTGCACAAACCCCTTTCCCCATCCCTTTCAAAGTTTCTCCCAAGGTAGAGCTGATGAAGCGTTGAGCTACTCTAACTGCTAAATTCATGTAGATTCTCTCACTACACTATTGTTTGCACAGAGAGGATGTTAACTATCAGGTAAATGAGGAAGGGGGAAAGTAGGACCAACTCAACCTCATGGAAACCCTCTGCTCCTTTTGAACAAATTTCAAATGATATGTGTAGCTAGCTCATTTCTGTATTCTCCGTGGAAATACTCTGTGATTTCAAGTTCTTCCCCACTGTTGGTCACCACGTGATCTTTGTGACCTCTGCATATTGTCCTGAGTTTAGGGTTAGCACACAATCATTCTACCTACTAATCTACTCTGACAACTTTTCTATCTACTCAATTCTGCCCATTCAAAACCCAAAAAAATGAACAGATAAATTCCACAAGGTAGCAGGATACAAGATAAACATACAGAGATCAGTTGTATTTTGTTACATGAACAATGAAATATCAGAAAGGCAATGTAAAATTGTCTCTCTTAAAATCATACTAAAGAAATAAAATTCTGAGGAATAATCTTGACCAAGGAGGTGAAAGATTTATATCCTGGAGAATAAAGGAAACTAAAAATGATTCAAAGAAATGGAAAGATATCTCATGCTCTTGGATTAGAAGAATTAATACTGTTAAAATGACCATACTACCCAAAGCAATCTACAGATTTAATGTGATTCCTATCAAACTACCCAGGATGTTTTTCACTGAATTGGAACAAATAATCCTACATTCCTTGTCCCAAAGAAGATAACCAAGGGGGTTAGTACAATAAAAACAACAGAAAGTGAAAGAAAGTGAAGTCACTCAGTCGTGTCCGACTCTTTGCGACTCCATGGACTGCAGCCCACCAGACTCCTCCATCCATGGAATTTTCTAGGCAAGAGTACAGTTGTGCATTGCCATTTCCTTCTCTGGAGGATCTTTCCCACCCAGGGATCAAAGCCAGGTTTCTGGCATTGCGGGCAGATGCTGTACCAAAAAACAACAGTGTTTTATCTAAAAACTATTATATACCAAAAGTTCTGAATTCAATTTCTCTTGCTTTAAAAGGGAGAAGTAACACAAGTAACCCCAATAAGCACCAAGAACTAGCAAGAACATGACTTTAGTAAGACAAGGGTCTTAATCAAGATGGTAGAGTGGAAAAGGGAATGGCTTGTTATTTTATTATTTAATGTCTCTCCTAAAATTATGCACAGTGACACAGCAAGAATTCTACACTTTGGGAAACACTGACTAGTACAACCTTCTATTGTTGAAGAAACTATAGCTTAGAGAAGTGAAATGCATTGTTTGTGAATGGCACAGCCAAACTTTGAAACCCTTTTCTATAACCTTAATTAAGTGCTTTTCAAGTACACAACAATTCTCATTTGAAAAAAAAAATGACATTTAAAGGTTA
This sequence comes from Nanger dama, assembly GCA_917880005.1. Taxonomy (NCBI): domain Eukaryota; kingdom Metazoa; phylum Chordata; class Mammalia; order Artiodactyla; family Bovidae; genus Nanger; species Nanger dama. Next base: position 38,033,714 of record CAKJTW010000008.1, read on the forward strand.
TTTTTCAGCTTCCCTGTCATGATTGTCTACCATTTATTGATTCAACCTACATCATTAATGGCTTGTTCAATAATCTAGCTCAGAATTAGTCTCATGTTAAGATTATCTATAAAAGCAAGAAAAATATAACTGCTTATTATAAAATGTAAACTAATATTTAGAAGCAAGGAACAAATATTTCACATTCAGTTCATTGTGTTCTTTTGAGCTTTCATTTGATTCTGTCCATTTTGATCTTAAAGTTACCTGGAATAACCATAACATCTGTTATCTAAAATAACCATGACATTCTTCTTGTTAAAAGATGTATCCTTATTGTAAGATCTGACAGTCCACTAAAATATGTAAAAATTGAGTACCTTTAGGGACTGAGAGTATTAATTAAAACAAAGGAAATGGAGGTGAATGCATGAAGCCAGATAACGTGTTCCATGACATACTGGTTGGCAAAGATTTATAATATATTCTTTTCACCACCCTAGTCCACAGACAAGAATAGATGGAAAGACCAATGAAAACAAATACCAATTTCTCCCCCAAAATGTCTGGCCTTTGATGAAAAGATGCTGTACCAAAGGCCTAAGGTTTGGGTATTTGACAGGATAACAGGACTGCTTCCTATGATTCTGTAACCCTTCTTCCTATTTAGGTAACAGGTACAGTTCAGTTCAGTTCAGTCTCTCAGTCGTGTCTGACTCTTTGTGACCCCATGAATTGCAGCACGCCAGGCCTCCCCTGTCCATCACCAACTCCCCGGAGTTCACTCAGACTCACGTTCATCGAGTCAGTTGATGCCATCCAGCCATCTCATTGTCTGTCGTCCCCTTCTCCTCCTGTCCCCAATCCCTCCCAGGATCAAAGTCTTTTCCAATGAGTCAACTCTTCGCATGAGGTGGCCAAAGTACTGGAGTTTCAGCTTTGGCATCATTCCTTCCAAAGAAATCCCAGGGCTGATCTCCTTCAGAATGGACTGGTTGGATCTCCTTACAGTCCAAGGGACTCTCAAGAGTCTTCTCCAACACCACAGTTCAAAAGCATCAATTCTTCGGGCGCTCAGCCTTCTTCACAGTCCAACTCTCACATCCATACATGACCACTTGAAAAACCATAGCCTTGACTAGACAGATAGTTTTCTATAAAAACTATTTCACATACGGAATGACACAGCAGCGTGCAGGCAAAAGACAATCCAGCTCTTGACATTTGGATCTCAAAAGGACTAGTTAGAGTGTAAACAATGGGTCTCAAAGACCGTTGAAGAATTAAGGCAACATATCAGCAGACTGAATCAACAACATTCTGGATAAAGGAAGAAAGGTGTATGTCACAAGAGGAGAAGGATAGATAATGAAGAATTCAAGACTGTTCCCTAGTAGCTATTTCCCTGCCCCAGCAAAGTCCAAGTGCAGGAAGGGGAGAATATTGAAGCCTCCAGCTGACTCTGGACAATTTGAGAGCAGAGAGACCATGTACCCTCATCCTCCTTCCTAGGAAAGGCCAGCAAAGTGTCAAGAATCTGAGAAGAAAGATTACCTGAGGGATCCTACAGACAGACTGAAAGCATCTCAGTGTGCTTCTGAGCATAACACCGGAGGAAGCAAAACGTCCCACCACTTAAAGGCAGCAGGAATGTGACACAGATGAATGGACAAAGTGAAGGTCTTACTGCCAGGATTAGGGGATGCAGTTACATCCTACCAGTGCCAATGACCGAGGATCAGGAAAAATAAAGGCATCTTGGCAGAGGTCAGTTTAGGTGGAGAATGACAAGGACTCAATTGCCACTACCCAGTAGTCTTGTCATGTTATTAGTACCCCTACCTTAACTGAGACACAAAACCAGAGTAAGAATGGTGAAAGATAGTGATATCCTGAATTAAATAACCACTTTATGCTATCCATAAGAATAGAGGTTCTAGGTGAGAAAAAATCATCTGCTTTTTATTCCAGGTTGGAAATTACACCTGCTATGCTATATACATATACTTCCCTGGTGGCTCAGATGGTAAAGAATCCACCTGCAATGTAGGAGACCTAGGTTCGATCCCTGGGTTGGGAAGATCCCCTGGAGGAGGGCATGGCAATCCACTCCAGTATCCTTGCCTGGAGAATCCCATGGACAGAGGAGCCTGGTGGGCTACAGTCCATAGGGTTGCAGAGTTGGACACAACTGAGCAACTGAGCACAGCACAGCACACAGCATAGATACATATAATTTGAGATTATATACCACTATACTGTAGTATCTTTCTGAGAAATGGGGGAAAATAAGGGTTTAAATACACCCTTCAACTGACTTTTACTTTAGAATCACTGACAAAATTGAATATGATTGCTCCAGCTTGATTGGGGTATTTTAGTAAACACGTTTAAAATCACTGTGAATAGAAACAAGACGCTGCAAAACAGTGGTGAAGGGCACGATCTAAGTCACATCATTATTAAAGGACTGGCCAAGACACAAAATCAGATATTAAAGTTCTTAAGTAAAGTAATCAGGGACTAGTCAATACCTGTGATCATGGAGTCATGACAAAGGAACTCATCTTCTTTGAGAGGTACGCAGTGTCTGTGCAGAATCGATGCAAGCTAGTCACACACAGCTCATTGCCAACACTCCAAATATTTTTTCCTAATTAGTACTGGTTGAACTTCTCTGACCTTCAGGTGAGAGGGACTCACAAGGCTATCTTTAAACTGAGAAGATAATCACACTTCCGGTGCTGTGATATCCCTTTAATAAAGCCTAGGGTTTGTATCAGTGGGTTCAGGCTAAACTATGCCGCAGTAACAAGGATCAAGAATTTCAATGGCTAAAAAGACAATTTGTTGATCTTGTGCCAGAAGGGAAGAGAGAAAATGGCAGAATCAAGCAATGGCTCTGAAAGTTTCTGCTCAGAAGAAGCATTTGGCGCTTTCTGCTCACGCTTCATTGTTCAGTGCAAATCATGTGATTCTTGACAAGTGCAAGGCAGTTGTAAGGGAAGGGAGACAAGTCTCTTATACAATATACAATTTACCTTACATATCCTGGAAATGAGATAGTTGGATGGCATCACCAAATCAATTTACATGAGTGTAAGCAAACTCTGGGAGATAGTGAAGGACAGGGAAGACTGGCATGCTGCAGTCCAGGGGGTTACAAAGAGTTGGACACAACTTAGTGAGTGAACAGCAAATATGAACAACAACAATCTTTATCACAAGTGGATTTCTTCAGCAAGCTACGCTAAAATTATTGTAACAAAAGGTGGCTCTATTTAGAAACTGGAATTTTATCTTGTCAGAAGAGAAATATCTACTAGCATTTGATATATAGAAGTTTTTAAAAAAGTTTGCTGAATCCTTACAATGCATGGATTATTATAAATCAAAGCCCTTCAATGAAGAATAAAAATGTCATTTCTCTTCTTCCAATATATCTTAACTTTCACATCAGATTTGGTTCCTTGGGTTGATATTAACAGGGAGAAAATAACAGGTATGCTTATGAGGCTAGTACTTTTTAATGGGTAAGCTACCTTCAGGTGAATGGTGGTACCTTGAGGATAACTACATGTTTAAAAATGTGGGAAAGCAAGGTGAGATAAGATGACCATCTTAAACGAACAATGCAAAAAATAGAGGAAAACAACAGAATGGGAAAGACTAGGGATTTCTTCAAGAAAATTGGAGGCATCAAGTGAATATTTCATGCAAAGATGGTCTTGATAAAGGACAGAAAAGGTAAAGCCCTAAGAGATTAAAAAGAGCTGGCAAGAATACACAGAACTGTATAAGAAAGGTCTTAATGACCTGAATAACCATGATGGTGAGGTCACTTACCTAGGGGTAGACATCCTGGAATGTGAGGTCAAGTGGGCCTTAGGAAGCATTACAACAAACGAAGCTAGTGGAGGTGATGGAATTCCAACTCAGCTATTTCAAATCCTAAAAGATGATGCTGTTAAAGGGCTGCACTCAAAATGTCAGCAAGTTTGGAAAACTCAGCAGTGAACACAGGGCTGGAAAAAGTCAGTTTTATTCCAATCTCAATTGAGGACAATGTCAAAGAATCTTCAAACTGTTGTACAATTGTGCTCATTTCACATGCGAGTGAGGTCATGTTCGAAATCCTTCAAGCTAGACTTCAGCAATTACACGAACCAAGAACTTCCAGATGTACAACCTGAGTTTCAAAGAGGCAGGGGAAGCAGAGATCAAATTGCCAACATTCGTTGGATCATGGAAAAACTAAGGGAATTCCAAAAAAAAAAAAAAAAATCAAACCCCACATCTATTTCTGCTTCATTGACTTTGTGAAAGCCTTTGACTGTGTGGATCACAACAAACTGTTTAACATTCTTAAAGAGATGAGAATACCAGACTACCTTTCCTGTCTCCTCAGAAACCTGTATTCAGGAAACAAGAAACAGTTTAGGACCAGACATGAAACAACAGAATGGTTCAAAATTGGGAAAGAAGTACAACAAGGCTATATATATTGTCACCCTGTTATTTAACTTCTATGCAGAGTACATCATGCGAAGTGCTGGGTTGGATGAATCACATGCTGCAATCAATATTGCCAGGAAAAATATCAATAACCTCAGATATGCAGATGATACCACTCTAATTCTGCAAAAGTGAAGAGGAACTAAAAGCCATGTGACGAGGGTGAAAGAGGAAAATGAAAAGCTAGCTTGAAACTCAACATTCAAAAAATTAAGATCATGACATCCGGTCCCATGGCAAATAGAAGGGGAAAATGTGGAAGCAGTGACAGACTGCATTTTCTTGGGCTCCAAAATCACTGTGTATGGCGACTGCGGCCATGAAATTAAAAGACACTTGCTCCATAGAAGAAAAGCAATAACAAATCTAGACATCATATTAAAAAGCAGAGACATCACTGATAACAAAGGTCCATATAGTCAAAGCTATGTTTTTTCCCAGTAGTCATGCACAGATGTGAGAGTTAGACAATAGAGCCGGCTTAGTGCTGAAGAACTGATGCTTTCGAACTATCGTGCTGGAGAAGACTCTGGAGATTCCTTGGACTGAAAAGAGATCAAATCAGTCAATCCTAAAGGAAATGAGTTCTAATATTCATTGGAAGGACTGATCCTAAAGCTGAAGCTACTTTCGCCACCTGATGCAAAGAGCTGACTAATTGGAAAAGACACTGATGCTGGGAAAGATTAAAGGCAAAAGGAGAAGGGAGACTATGAGATGGTTAGATAGCATCACTGACTCAATGGATATGAATTTTAGCAAATACTGGGAGATAGTGGAGGATATAGGAGCCTGCATGCTGCAGTCCATGGGGTCACAAAAAGTTGGACACAGCTTCGGACTGAACAATACCACCATCAAGCTTTCACTGTATTTTAATGATATGCAATTTAGACCACCATTTAAAGCAACACAGACATGAAGATAGAGCACCATCACCCCAGGCAGTGCTAGTGGTAAAGAACCTGCCTGCCAATACAGGGGATATAAGAGATTGGGTTTGATCTCTGGGTCAGGAAGATCATCTAGAGGAGGGCATGCAACCCACTCCAGTATTCCTGCCTGGATAATCCCATGAGCAGAGGAGCCTGGTTGGCTACAGTCAATGGAGTAGCAAAACATGGAACAAACTAGGTACAAGATAAACAGATGAACGAAGGAATGGAATAATATTTCCTATTAAAATTGTTGCCTGGTGTAGTGCAAACTGCAGTTAAAGTCAAATCCTTTTATTTCAGTAAGTTTTTGCAATATAAACCATTGAATTCTTATATATACATTAAAAGTAATACCATTCAGAAACAATTCCAAATAACAGCTGTTAAATGACTTAGATAAATACATGAAGGGTAGGAAATTTCAGGCAGAAGGAATAACTTAAGTAAAACAAAACAAAACAAAACAGTATGGACAAACTGAGGGGCATATATTTTATATTTATTTTTATTTTTATTTTTTAGGGCCATATATTTCAAGGTACAGAATCATTCAGTATAGATTTAAAAGTAATATTTTTTGCTGTTTAAAACATTTCAAAGTGTTTCTTTCATAGTTTTCAGTAGGTGAAGAGTCTGAGACTTCACATGACTTGGAAGCTAATGAGGTAGCTTGAAGATCATATGATGCTCCTGGGTCAGACACAAGAGATTTACTGATGGCACTGCAAGCAGCATAAACATCATCATACCACTGACAATTTCCCTTATCCCAAATCTCATGGGTGGGAGCGGGGCAAAAAACGGGTCCTGATGGACGTCTGCAAGTGCAGTGCCCTGTCTTATAGGAGAGGAACCCTGAACTTAAGGAACTCAGATCATCTTAAATGGGCAGCAACTTGCCTGTCCTTTGCTCTGGAGATCTTCATTATACTACTGGACAGTAAGCATGGCTGCCCTTTGTTTGGGAGGAGACACTTTATTTCCCTAAAGCTGTTCACTATGTAAACATCTTTCAGAAAAGGGTTTGGAAAAAGATGCACCTAGACTTACAAGACTCACAAAAACACAAGAGACCCAAGAGAATTGTATTCCACCAACAGTAACAAAAAACCTAAATTAAAATGAAGTTTGACTTTATTAAACTGTGGATGTTTAATTTCCCCTTAAACAGGACTCCAGCCATATCAGAAACAGAAGTTGTACGAAGTCATTTTGACTTTGGAGCTTCCTGAAGGATAAAATGCAGAACACTTATTACTTTTTTCTTTTTAAACAGAGAAGCATTTCCCAAAGAAAGTTAGATTCGTTCTGCTTTGGTTTCACTAGGTTGTATTTCAATACATTTCTCCCTGAGTTTGTTTGGGAATGACTTAGGGAAAATATACACATTTTTGCTAGACTATTAACTTGATGCCCAGGTAGAATTTATGATAAAGGGGTAAAAGAATTCATGGAGAGATGGATGTTCAGCTGAGAAATGAGTTATTAAGAAGATGGGAAATATAGATTGGCACTTTTAGAAGAGGAAAGTTAACACCAGGCAGGGGGTCACTGGAATGAATGAAGCAAATTTTACCCACCCAGCCCTTAAACACTTTTAAACAACAGCTGCAGTGCAGAGTCAAAATTTTATTACTAACAGCATCCTTTAATACCCAACACAGACACATCTAGAGCCAGAAAAGAATCTGAGAATTTCAACTGACTGATAGAACCTTTATCTGAATATGTCCCATACATAAATAAGGTAAACAGAGGAGGAAGATCATTGACGTCCTCGAGAATCAAATCATAGATACAACTCTACCATGAAGTACACTCAGTTGTGTCTGACTCATTGTGACCCCATGGACAGTAGCCCACCAGGCCCCACTGTCCAAGGAATTCTCCGGAATGGGTTGCCTTTTCCTTCTCCAGGGGATCTTTCTGACCAGGGACTGAACCTGGGTCTACTTCATTGAAGGCAGACTCTACTGACTGAGCCACCAGGGAAAATCAAGACCAAAGATACAACTCTAACATAACCTCAAAAAAAAAAAAAACCAAAACCAAAAACAAAACTTGTATTGGTTCTTTGGATTGTCTGTCTAATATCTGAAACTTTTTGGATTTTACCTTTTTGTAACAGTATAAAGAATTGGGAATGAATTAATTCTTTATTTAAAAACAAACAAGCATAATCAGTGCACAGAGATGCTATCCTTTTCTAGCTTTGTTTGTAAATATAAATGACAATGTTGGTTACTACATATCTCCAAGTTCTCAAATGCTAGAGGGTACTAGAACTCCTATGACTCTGTTCTCCCAGGGCTGAATGTATTATCAAAACATCATTTTAAAGTGAAAATCTAGGTAAATCCCTTTTATAATTCTTCAGAGGCCTTCCATTACACTGAGGATGATGAGCTAATTCCTTAAAAGCACTCACTGGTCCTCGAAACATCTGGTTTTCCCTGAGTATCCCTTTCTCTCTTTTTCTCTCTTTAGCCCCTCCTCCCAGTTAGATGATTTTTGAGCAAAGAAGTGATATGATCTGACTTTGACTAAAATATAGAAAGTATGAACAGTCAATTGTGGAGGCAGGAGAATGAGTTAGCAGGTAATTGCAACAATTTGGGCAAGGCAGGATGGCAACATGGGGTAAGAGAGCAGTGGTTAGATGCTAGATAATTATTTTTAAGAGAGACACAACCGAATTTTTTGGCAGACTGTATGTAAAACATGGAAGAAAACGGAATTTGTTTCCCCCTGAGCACCTGGAAGAATAGAATTATCAGTTACTGAGACAGGAAAGGTGACAGGAGGTCAGGCTTGTGGAAAATTAAGAATTCATAATTAGTTAGTATTTGAGATATCCATTAGACTTTCAGTAGGGAGAGTGAGTAACTAAGTAGGCATACAAATTTGGAATTCAGGAGAAAAGTCCAGGGCTAGACATAAATAAATAAGTCATCAGTTTAGAGATGGTATTTACAACCATAAAGCTGGATGAGATTATCTAGGGAATGATTGTAGATGAAGCGGTTGCAGGGTTGAGTCCTGGGCATACTGATGATTAAAGGGGCAAGGAGATAAGAAATAGCCAAAGACATGGAGAAGGAGAACCAGTAGATCAGGAGGTGAATCTAGGGAGAAGTTCTCTGAAGGAAAGAAACATTTTTAAGAGTGAGGGAGTGATCTATAGTGTCAAATGCTCATAGTAAGAAGAGGACTAGAAACACTGACCACTGGATATGTCAATGCAGAAGTAAGGGGCAGATCCAGCTTTGTGGGGTCCGAGGTTTATATAATTTGAAGACTCTTTGAGACAGAGAGAATGTAGCTTAAGTTTAGGGTCTTGAAAGCACTTGTAAAAATGAGGATCTCTGAAGCACAAGCTTTATGAGAGTCAAGGTCAATCCACATCTGGTGATGGTCACTGAAGACTAGAAAGTGTTCTCTGGAGTCGGGGAGAAAACCTGCCTGGACGGGAGCAAGGAAATACGGGAAGACAGAGAGTGGAGACAGCCTTTTCAAGACGTTTTCTTATAAGGGGGGAAAGAAATGGGGTAGCCAGGAGTGATAGGGAGGTTAAGGGAAGATTTCTTCTATTCCTTATCTTAGTTTTCCTAGCTCAGCCATGAGACATTGATCAGAATGACCTAGAGGGAAAAAGCTGAAGATACAGGTGAGGGGTGGTGGCCAACTGTTAGACTAAGATCCTTGAATGGGAGCGAGGGGATGGGATTCAATGCAGGAGTAGAGGGGCTGATTTAATGAGAAGTATGGGCAGTTGATCCTGGCAACTAGAGGAAGGCAGGTGGAAAACACAGGTAGGTGTTGTGGTTGAAATGTGTGGCCATTCTTGATTGCATCTATTGTGTGTGTGTGTGTGTGTGTGTGTGTGTGAGAGAGAGAGAGAGAGAGAGAGAGAGAGAGACAAAGTCATCACAAAACAGGTAGGCATACTGAGGGGGCTGTTAAAGTTTTGAAGATAAAAGAGTAGTCTGAAGTAACCCTAGGACTATGAGGGAATGGGCTAGAGACATGTTGGAGTGTTTCTGCTCTGTACCTATAACCCAGTTGAGGTTGGAGCTTGTGACCTTAGAGAGAGACTGGTTGATATGATTATATATTCCTCTCTGGTGGAGAGCCTGATGCCACAGAGAAGAAAGAGGGTAGGCAGAAAATCAGATTAACCAAGGATGGCACATAGCTAGGGTGGGCAGAGGCAGTGGTTAAGCCTACCTTCCACATTTCAACCAGGTTGGATTTCCCTTGTTCTTTGAGGCCCTCTGGTCTCTGGCTCTTCCTCTAGTTCCCCTTCTAAACACTGCTTCCTACTGTTAATTGGAACAATAGACTGGTTCCAAAGAGGGAAAGGAGTACATCAAGGCTCCCTGCTTATTTAACTTATAGGCAGAGTACATCATGAGAAATGCTGGGCTGGATGAAGTACAAGCTGGAATCAAGATTGTCAGGAGAAATATCAATAACCTCAGATATGCAGACGACACCACCCTTATGGCAAAAAACGAAGAACTAAAGAGCCTCTTGATGAAAGTGAAAGAGGAAAGTGGAAAAGTTGGCTTAAAACTCAACATTCAGAAAGCTAAGATCATGGCATCTGGTCCCATCACTTCATGGCAAATAGATGGGGAAACAGTGGAAACAGTGACAAACTTTATTTTTGGGGGCTCCAAAATCACTGCAGATGGTGATTGCAGCCATGAAATTAAAAGACGATTGTTCCTTGGAAGAAAAGTTATGATCAACCTAGACAGCATATTAAAAAGCATAGAGATTACTTTTGCCAACAAAGGTCCTTCTAGTCAAGGTTATGGTTTTTCCAGTAGTCATGTATGGACGTGAGAGTTGGACTGTCAAGAAAGCTGAACACTGAAGAATTGATGCTTTTGAACTGTGGTGTTAGAGAAGACTCTTGAGAGTCCCTTGGACTGCAAGGAGATCCAACCAGTCCATCCTAAAGGAGATCAGTCCTGGGTGTTCATTGGAAGGACTGATGCTGAAGCTGAAACTCCAATACTTTGGCCAACTCATGTGAAGAGTTGACTCATTGCAAAAGACCCTTATGCTGGGAGGGATTGGGGGCAGGAGGAGAAGGGGACAACAGAGGATAAGACGGCTGGATGGTATCACTGAGTCAAAGGACCTGAGTCTGAGTAAATTCCGGGAGTTGGTGATGGACAGGGAAGCCTGGCGTGCTGCAATCCATGGGGTCGCAGAGTCGGACATGACTGAACGACTGAACTGAACATGCAGCTAATTACTATAAACACCAATTCCTCTAGACCCTCAGACTAGACTGTAATAAGCTTCTCAGTCACTCTGACTTCCCCTCTTTCATTACAGGTGACCCTTGGTAATTATTTGGGCAATCTACATCTTTCATACATGACATGGGGCTCTCCAAGGCCAGGAACATGTTTTCCACCCCAACCAATCTTTTTGGTGGCTGGCAGAGCATGGTCACATGTAGTATAGTCACATGATTCATGTATCCCATACAAACACTGTCATTAGAATCAAACTCTGCTTGTTGGGCTCCAGGATGCCAAGGCCCAGGAGTGACGGGGCATCAAGTCAGTGAAGCCATAGTAAGAACGGCTGAAAAAGAGGTGGTTAATTTTCAAAAGCAAATGTGTATATACCTCCAATCAAGTAAGATATACTTTTCAATTGAATAAACATTTATGGAACATTCACAGGTGCTGAGGGCTATGCTAGGTGTTTTTAATAACTATTGTCTCATTTAGTTATTAAAACAAATACCCTGATACATGTTAAGCCTATAGGGATTTAACACTAAAAGAAATCTCAGGTGTGTAGGAACACTACACCCCCTCTCTGATTCACAGGAACTTAAGTTACTTAAATATCAAATGATTTGGGTGCCCAGGTATATGCATTTAGGCAGCCCTTTGCACCACATTTTAACTCAATGACTATCAAACCTTAGAGTGCATTAGAATTATTGTAAAGGGTTGAACATATAAAACCGTGTACTACAGACACAATTTCAGAGATTTCCAAAGGTAATTTTTAAAAACTAGAATTTGTTCTCTCAGTCCTGCTGACTTTAAAATCTCATTCCCTTACAATTTTCTCTTCCTTAGTATAACAACTCAATAGAAATGTGTTGAATAAGAAAAATAAAATACCTCAATTAGAATAGTTTGTTTTCTGTCAAAACTACTGAATGAAATTATTATTGGGAAGCTATTAGGTACAAAATGGTACAAAGGTGGCGTGCACAGCTTTCTGGAAACAGGTGGGCACGTGGGCAAATTAAAAGACAATAGTGCAGGCCTCATACAAAGATACAGAGATTCTGGGGACAGCCCAGGAATGGGTGATGCTTTAAGACAAACAGGAATTAACCTGATACAGAGAAGCAGGGGATGAGACTATAAGGATGCCAGGTGAAGGAATAACAAGTTCAAAATCACAGGGTATAGGAAAAATAAAATCAGTCATTACAGTTTCTCTAGGAATTTTTCAGGACTAAATTCATTAATGGAAAAAACCCTGGATTTCCCTAAAGTTCTTCATATAGAAAATGCCTTTATATTCTTCCTGAGCTTGAACATGTCTTTCTTGTCCAAAGGAACAGGACCCAAATGTGTTTTTGCAGCTGGAGTCTACAAGATGAAAGCTGGTGACCAAAATGTAATGATCTTATGGTTGTAAAAGCAAGTTTGCAGTCCTTGTTCTTGGGAAGTTCATTTCACACCAATGCTATGTTCAGCTCATATGAACAAGATGTGCCATTAATTGAGCAAATGATTCCAAATGAGATGTGGATTACGGGAAAGGTGAAATGTCCTTGGCCACCACTGAACACTTCTGGATATTTGTTATGAGTTCTTTCCCTTGTATTTCATGGTCCCTTTGAAAAAAACAAGTTCTGGTGCTGACTTGTCCTTTAAGAAGTAGCTGATTATAGTTCTTGAAGAGTCATTACAAATTCTACTACTTTTTTGGTGTGCTAAACTGAGAGCATGGCCCTAACTTGTGACCTTCTTACTTGCAAGGATATCTCTTGATTATAATGCAAGGTAATTCAGAAAAATCAAGAACAATGGTCTTTTGTTTGTGAAGCAACAGCCAATTGCTTTTAGAGATCAGACAGAGATTCCAATTAGCGCCTTGAGAAGCTAAGTAATTTCAAGCTTTAGAAATAGAAAAAATGATCAAATTCTGCATGTGCGCACTGATAGTAAGGAATTGGCTTTTTTTTTCCCAAACTAATTCATTTGTGTGATTTTGTGTCACTGTAACAGCTAGTGGTTGTTACTAGCTGTTACAGCAGAACAGAGGGTTTGGCAAAGCAAGACAACCAAGAGCGTAGACGCGACCCCCAAGTTTTCACCTACTTTTACCATTCCACTTTTTTCCTACTAAGAAAATACAGTGGCCCAGGCTATGTCATGATTCCCACAAAAACCTCCACTCTCAATGTCTAGGCAACTATTTTCCACACATTATTGTCTCTGCTTAAGTAAGTAAGTAAGTAAAGTCACTCAGTCGTATCCGACTCTTTGCGACCCCGTGGACTGCAGCCCACAGGCTCCTCAGTCCATGGGATTCTCCAGGCAAGAATGCTGGAGTGGGTTGCCATTTCCTTCTCCAGGGGGATCTTCCCGACCCAGGGATCAAACCCGGGTCTCCTGCATTGGAGGCAGACACTTGAACCTCTGAGCCACCAGGAAGTCCGCCTTACTCCTAAGTCTATTTAACTAGAAATAAGTTCAGAGTCCTTTATTTCAAATCCTAGTAGACTCATAAGATGCCATACCTGTTAGAATAAGATAGTGGCAAGACCAACAATCATGGTGATTGCAGCCCATTCTCTTCTCGATCTTTACATGCAAATATTACTCTTAGAATCTTTTAAACACTTTGATTGGTTTTATTTTTAAACTACTACTTATTAGATATTTCTTAAGTACCATGTGATATACTAAATGCTTTGCATATATTTTCTCATTTAACCCTAATAATATAATGAGTCAGATAATGCTGACTTCCTTTTATATAAAGAAAGTTTATAGAGGGTAAGGAACTTGTCCGAGGGCACCCAGCCATCACGAGTAGAGTCCTGAGTCTGAAGCTGGTGTGTCTCCAAATTGTGTGCTTTAGGACTCTGCTCCTCTGAAACAGACTTGCTGTGCCATCGTCAGTTGTGTCTTGAGGTAATGAGTAACTGTCGCCAGGGATGCGCAAAGAACAAGCTGAATACCATCTGTTCAGAGTACCTCAGAAGGGATTAGTGCAATAAGTAGCAGGTTGGACCAGGTGGCCTTTAAGGCACTATCCAACTGACTCTTACATATTGATAAAAGGTTGATATATTTTTTTACATTTTAAATTTCTTTATTTTTTAATTGAAGGATATTGCTTTACAGAATTGTGTTGGTTTCTGCCAGACATCAAAATGAATCAGCCATAGGTATACATGTGTTCCTCCACATGTATATATGATACATTTTCAAAGCTGGCTTTGGGATACATAGAACTGGTGGCCAAGGTAGAACATTGTGGGTGCCCTTAGTGAGGAAGCAGAGGGAAAAGAAAGAAGTGATCAACGAGAGAATTCATTTTCTTCACCACATTATCCCTTCTCCTGGCCTGCTTAAAAATGATCTGTCCTTGTCACCATACCGCACACTGGTAACTTACATAATATTTTACAACAGCTATACTTCAATTTCCAAAATATTGTTGGTCCTGTAAATAAACCTCTCATTCTATTTGATCTTGTCCTGGTGAGTGATTTCATGCCTTGAAAGTATGGGGCATCCCATTTGAGTTGCAGTGATGTCTGAAAATTATCCTAACATACTGCCATGGTACTGTTCTTGTGTTAGAATACAGCACCCCCACCAAGTTGAAAGATGTTCTCTAATTTATAAACAAGCCGGGAGAACAGCAGGATAGCAGAGCGAGGTCAATTATAATAGCAAATGTGGATGATCCGCTATCCCCAGAGAAAGCCTTCATTACACACCAGTCAAAAATAGTAGGATTCTGAAACAATGAAATGATCCATCTGAATGGTTACACCCCCATCTCTCTCTTTCTCCTCACTTCAGGCTTGAAAACACCCTCTTTGTACCACGCATCCTTTTTATCCCATAATAGAAAAGTCCTAAGTGATATGTTAGATCATCCATTCGCCTGTGCATCCATCAATCCATTCTACTATTTTCCAGGCACTGTTCTGAGCACTAGGGATACCATAGTGAATATGATGAAAGTGATTCCCACTTCCACAAAGCTCACAGTCTGGTGAGGAGGTGATTACGATAGAGTGTAAAACAGCTGCAATAAATTTCATGCTATAGTATCAGCACATGGCAGGGGCTCTTGACTCACATTTGGCTGGTCAAGGAAAATGTCATGGAAACAGCTAATGTCTGAACTGTTTCCCAAAGGATGACTTGAAATTCTCTACATCAAATACGTATCTATGTATGACATCTTGGGGAGAGACGCAAAGAATGATGCAGAGTCTTGCAGTAGAGGAAGCATGAAGGAAGACGACAAAGCACAATATTCGGGGAACAGAATGCCTCCTAGGAGTTTCCATGACCTCCTCTTACACATGGTCTGGAGGGCTGTGCCACTTATTTCACTTTTTTTAATCTAAATAGTTTTAGACAGCTTTATTTAGACATAATTCACATAGCATAAAATTCACTGACTTAAAGTATACAATTCAATGACTTTTATTATATTTAGTAAGTTTTTACAATCATCTCTTTTCTTTTTTAGAATTTTTTTTTTTTTACTGTACAATACTGTATTGCTTTTGCCATACATTAACATGAATCCACCACAGGTGAACATGAGTTCCCAACCCTGAACTCCCTCCCAGCTCCCTTCCCATATCATCTCTCTGGGTCATCCCAGTGCACGAGCCCCAAGCATCCTGTATTCTGTATCGAACCTTTTAGAATATTATCATCATCATAAAAACAAAAAAACTCCTTAGCAATCACTCCATAAGGCAATCAGTCTTTAAACTTGCATGTAGCCTTCAGGTATAAAAAGCATAACTGGCAATTACTATCTAATAGGTAGAGAACAAACACCCAGAAACCTAAACTTCTGGAATCAAGGATGGCTTTCTATGTCTGTAAAATCTGATTGGGTATACACGCACATGGAGAGTGAGTAGCAGGAGAGAGAAGATTATTCTAAGAGTTCCCAGAATAAGGAGTCAGAAATTTCACTTTTAGCTCTAGCATAGACTCTTGTAAGAAGAGGTATATAATTACAAGAGTTGATCTTTTGAGAGAGGGTTTTCTTTTCTGTTTGTGGGCTTAATAAGCCAAAGACAGGGAATAGTAAGAGGAAAAAAATTTGGAAACTCCAAGAATGCATAAGTACAGTTTTCCTACCCAAAACAGCTTAACAAATGGCTATCAAACAACGAATGGAGGGGGAATATGTTCACAGTTTAGATCTTGTCTATGGTCCAGGGGTCCAGGACACTGGACAAGAAGAACAGGGTCAGCCAACTAAAACTCCAGATAGGTCCTGGGGATGGTTCCAGGACAAAACTGACCACTGCTTAGCTTCTCAGATATCATGAGAGGAAACTAAAGGTCTCAATGAGTAATTCCAGGTCTTTCTTGGTGTCTGACTGACATTGACTGAGTGACATAGCTAGGGAGATAGTTCTTCTTTCCTGGCTCTACCTGGACAGTTTCAGAGAATCTCAAAATGAGTAGCATCTTAAAATTTCCCAAGTACCAATGAGAGAAGATAAATGATTTAAAAATGGATGGTATGACTTGAGAGCCCTCACGGTTGGAGTGATGAAAATACAAATGTTTCACGTCACTGGGATAGGTACCAATGAGTAAAACCAGTGGCTTCTCTCAAGTGACTGGACATGTACTAATGGCCTTGGGCCATACATCTGCCTCCAAGACAGGAAGACACAGAACTCCTCCCTAAAACTATGTATCTCCATTAACTGATTTATTTCAGTCCTTGAAAACTAAACTCAATTACTACCTCTTTATGCAAACCCAACTCTAACCCATGATAAACTCTGCTTTCTCCAAACATGTAGCCCTTAGTTACTATATCAGTTCTTTTCCACCAAGAAACTAATTTTCATTGCTCATTTTCTTTTGATCTTGACTCACAAATTAGTAATCAGACTCCAGAAGTGGTAGTCTTCTCCAACAGCAGAACATCCTATATAAATAACTGGTTAATAAAACCCGCTGGTGGTTCAAAATCTTGGCTTTGGAGTCAGGATGGCCTTCATTTGATTCTTGGGTCTGCTATTTGGGCAAATGGTTTGGTTTTTCTAAACTCTGCTTTCTAGTTCTATAAATGAGTATAGAAAATCATTCCAATCCAATCACTCCAATCCAAGTGTTTTAAGTGTAACATGATAGTATTATCAGATATTTACCACTGTTTTATCTTGTATTTTCTCTCGCTTTAGCCATCCTTTCCATCTAAGAGCCAGGCGTACTTGGCTTATGGTCTCAGAAAAGATAGAACATGAAAACACTCAGAGGAAATGAGTCTTCTGGTGCCTTTGAACGTGAAAAGTTTATGAGGGGAATGGAATTGACCAAAGACATGATGAGTAAGAGTGGGGCTTTCTCACTCCTAGACCAGAGAGAAGTTGACTGTGCCTGGGGAGGGATGAAAGATAGAGGCAGGTTGTGACTATTTGGACACTGCTCAGTCCTATACTCTGCTCTATAGGCTGAGTCTGGAGAAGAGAGGGTGAGGGGGAGAGAAAGTTAAGTTTATGGTATCCAATTAATATTAGAAAGAGCCCAAGAGGGACAAGACCCTGGGAAAGGTTGGCTAGCTGGTGTTTTCAGGCATTAGGTCATGAACTTCAGAAAATTTCTTTAGGAATATTCTCTGCCTTTAGGAAATTTCTCTGCCTCCAAGTGATGCAAGAACAGAAAAATTAACAAACGTGGTATGCAGATAGGACAAAGAATCTTTGGACATAAAGGAGCCTTGCAGACTCCTTGCAGAAGTAGGAGTATTTCGGTGGTGACATGTGATGACCAGAGGCCAGATAAGACAAGGGCACCTCGCTGGATATCCGTAGGGGAGAAGATGTCAAGTGTTACATAGGCATGCTCCCTCCCTACAAAATAAGCCCTGGGGGAAATTATTCTGAATCCCAAATGGTAGTTTAAGTTTTGCACTCTAATAGAATAGGAGCTAAAATTAGATATTAAGTTGTTACAGAAAAATAAGGATTTTACATCTTGTATATTTGAGTTGTAGAAATGTATATACATTACATGCCATAAAATACTAGGACGTGGTAAATGCTGAATATTTTATCTAGCAAACAATAACTGTTGCAATAACTATATTAGACCACACCTTCAGAGTGTACAGCAGAGGTCTGCCAACTATATCCTCTGGGCCAAATCTAACCACCGATTTTTATAAATAAATTTTACTGGAACACAGCCATGCCCATGGAGAAGGAAATGGCAACCCTCTCCAGTATTCTTGCCCGGAGAATCCAAAGGACAGAGGAGCCTTGTGCGCTGCCATCTATGGGGTCACACAGAGTCGGACACGACTGAAGCAACTTAGCAGCAGCAGCGGCGGTGGCGGCGGCGGTGGCGGCAGCGGCCGTGTCCATTTGTTTCACACTGTCTACGGCTACTTTTGAGCTACAATAACAGAGCTGAGTAGTTGCAACAAAGATCGTATGTCTCTCAAAAACCTAAAATATTTACTCTCTTGTTCCTTATAAAACATGTTTGCCAAATCCTGGTTTAGAGGCTCCATTATTTTAGGGTGTAACACACACAAAAATCTCTCTCTAAAACAGATGCACACATATACATAACACAGTATTAGTTAAGAATTTTCCAGAGAAATAGAACCAAAAATATGTATGGATATGGATAGATTTATTTTAAGGAATTGGTTTATCAGATTATGGACAGTGACAAGTTCAAACTTCAGGGCAAACCAGAAGGCTGGAGAAGAGATGTACAAGTCACTAGGTGGTCTACTGGCAGAATTCTCTCTTCGGGGAAGGTTAGTCTTTTCCTCCTAATGCCTTTGATTGATTAGTTGAAGTTTACCCACTTTATGGAGGGTAAGCTATTTTACTCAAGTAAACTTGAGTATATCAGTATACTTGACCTTTGCCAACAAAGGTCCATCTAGTCAAAGCTACGGTTAGTCATGTACGGATGTGAAAGTTGGACTATAAAGAAAGCTGAGTGCCAAAGAATTGATGCTTTTGAACTGTGGTGTTGGAGAAGACTCTTGACAATCCCTTGGATTGCAAGGAGATCCAACCAATCCATTCTAAAGGAGATCAGTCCTGAATATTCATTGGAAGGACTGATGGTGAAGCTGAAACTCCAATACTTTGGCCACCTGATATGAAGAACTGACTTGTTTGAAAAGACCCTGATGCTAGAAAGACTGAAGGTGGGAGAAGAAGGGGACCACAGCGGATGAGATGGTTGGATGGCATCACCGACTCAATGGACATGAGTTTGAGTAAACTCTGGGAGTTGGTGATGGACAGGGAGGCCTGGCATGCTGTAGTCCATGGGTTTACAAAGAGTCGGACACGACTGAGCAGCTGAACTGAACTGAACTGAACTGATTTAAATATTAATCCCAAGTGAAAAAAAAATGCCTTCACAGAAACATTTAAAATAGTGTATCTGGGTACATGGCTCAGTCAAGTTGATGTATAAAATTAACCAACACATATACACAAACAAACACACATAACCAGCAATGTCTCTGAAACTAAGGAGGAGAAACCAAGGACATACTCTCTGTCCTAACAATTTCATTCAACTCACTTTGATTAGTTTGCTCATAAATTAGACAATCAGAATATACAGATCCTGTATAATATTCCATTCCTCAGTGCTCTGAGAAACAATGAATTTTGTTACAACAATTCATATCTTTTCCCTCAAAATGATAAAGTAAATATTTCACACCCTGGTCATTTTGGTATAGCACCACCACAAAAAGGCTAAGTCTAAGTGGATTTTTATTTAAATCAGCTGGCATAAAAGATGACACATTTCTTTTTTTTCTCTGTGGGGAAACCAGACGGCCCTAATTAATAAAATGTATCATATCAATCTTCAATTATGTCTCAGTGGGGAGGGAGAATAGTGCAGTCTGGAAATCTTTAGACCTCAGAGAATGATGTTTTAATTAAACACGTTTTCAGTTTTGTATTTAGGAAATAGTTTTAAAAACAAAGCATTGAGGTCTGCTTTAAGGGAAAAGACTGAAATGTAAAAATCTTTGTTAATAGCATCCTATTTTGTCCTCAATTTTGTGAAATAGGTGTAGCAGTACATGCTCTATCTCTCATAGGGTTAGTATGAACAAAACAAGATATTTAGGGGAGACTTTTGAATATCGTAAAAGACTATGCAAAAATAGATGAAGTGTCCAGAACACTCTAGCTGGTCACAGTTCAGATTTGACTATCAGTAGCCCAAAAAGTTAAGGGGGTGGGGGGACCTCCCAGTGAATGCTGAAAATAGAAGCAAAGCAAAGGTAGGGAGATGTAATTAAACAGAACACAGGACTCCAGTGCTCTCACCTCATCTCCCAGATCCAGAGTCAGCACTTCCTCTGAAAACTACAGAGACCTGGGTGAAGAGGTTAGTCCTGAAGTTTGGACTCAAAAGCTCCCACTGCTGGAAAACTTTAATTAGACAACATACTGCAACCTTAGTCATCTGGGATGTTATATTTTACCTGACAACCATGGACTCTCCAAGACCTTAGAGTTCATAAAGTCCAGGTTATAATTGCAGAGGTCTCCAGGGACAAGGCAGTGGATGTATGAGTTGTAAGCATGAAATATGTCAGAAGTCACTGCAGGGACAGAGAGAAATGGAAACTAGCCCTTAACTTCACTGTCAGGGAGACAATAAGGAGTGGTGGTGACTAGGGAGAAAAGGAGATCATCCATCCTTTCTGAAGGCAGCAGCTCTTTTGAGATGCTCAATTCTTACAGTATAAAAGAAGGGTCAGAAAAGATGAGAAGTCTCCTAATTTTTAAATATTGTTTTCAAATGAAAACAACACAATCCATATGCTAAAGATGTATCAGCAAGCTATCAGATGAAATTTCTGATAGCCTACCCTTCTGATTTTATTAACAAGGAAATAAGATCAGAGAGAACTGATGGCTGGGGATAGCAACCAGCCAGTTAGAGGTCAAGTCCCCCTGCTTCCTCTTCCATTCATTATTATAGTATGCTGGCAGATGTACTGGTGTCCCCAGGATGCTGATTTTTTAACGTAAATATCTAACTGCCTCCAAACATTCATGATCTTAATAATGCTTTCTCATTCTGATTTCTAGCTTCCACTCAGTTCTAAAGGTAGAAATGAAACTATTGTGAAAGATAATAAAGGTGGTTTTTAGGTCAGATCACGCACTTCCTCTCCAAAGCCTGGGGATGTAGGACACACTGGTCTCTTTCTCTCCAGGCAGTCAGAGCATGTAATAGGATTTCTTGCCTTCCTTATTTCCATGGTCATAAATATTAGCTCTAAACTCACTTGTTCCCCTCCAGGTGTCTGTTCACGGTTTTTGTCAGGCTATCCAAACTTCATGTCGCTACTAGACTTGGGTTTCAATGACAACTTTAGAAAAAGTGAAATCTACCAAAGGGAAAATCAGAGTTATGTTAAATAAGGTAGAAGGCACTCAGGCATATTGGAACTTTTGTTTCATTCAAACAGCAAATTATTTCCTCAAGTGCCTTACTTTCTGCCTGGCCTCTGACCCATCACTTAGCACGTGTGTGCCTCAGGTGATCTTGTGAAAATAATGTCCTGCAGGGCTCTGGATGAAAGGAGGTGATTATACTGAGTATGGTGTCTGACACACGGCTGGCACATAGCAGTTGATGGCTGAGCCTGAGGATAAGCATACTTAGAAGTGCATACATTATAAACCCCGTGTTCAAGCTCCTACATAACAATTCCACAGGCTTATTAGATTACAATGTAGTTAACTGAAGGTTTTGTTTTAATCAACCATTTTTAGATCTTTTAATAAAGAGCTCGGTCTGTTTGTGCCTTAATACGGCACACTGAAAAACACTGAACAATTTAAAAGTATTTATTGTATAACAATGGAGGCATCCTAGGCAAGGTCAGAAACTGGTCCAAAAATGGCTCATGAGCCCATGGGCCACAACTATTGAAGCTTGCTCTCTAAAGCCCATGCTCTACAACAAGAGAAGTCACGGCAGTGAGAAGCCTGCACACCACCATTGGACAGTAACCCCTGCGCGCCATAACTAGAAAAAGTCCACTCATAGCAACAAAGACCTATTACAGCCAAAATAAATAAATAACTTATAAAATGGCTCATTAATGCTATGATGTCTGGAATTTTCTTCTTAATAAAGAGGGGAAGGGAAAGTAAAGACTAGTTATGAGTTGATAATTGCTGAGGCGAGGCAATAGGTATGTAGGGGCTCATTGTAAATTCTTTAATAAATGTCTAGAATATTCCATAATAAAGGGGAAAAAAGCCTACATATCATGGATTCTGCTCTTCAAGTTGTTTCAAATCTAGTCCCCCCGCCCTTCTGCCATTGTGTCATGCTGCAGGTGCAGGGAGAAGAAATTTCTAGCACTTGTGCCATGAGTCCCCATCCTCTCACTCATGCAGACATTAATGATCAATCATGAGATTCCTCCTCTCAGGACTCTGGGGAGCTACTGTCAACAAAGAAGTTACTAGATGAGAAGAAAACTCTTTACTATCCATGTCTTGTAAACCAGAAAGGTCATCATTGCATTTAACTGCATTTTCTGTAGGACCTTGTAGAGTCTTAGGATGATGTGTTTAGGATTACAGATATTGGTATTTCAGGAAATTGGGCTGAATATGAGGATTTCTTTTTTTTTTAATTGATTTTCATACAGCTACAGATCTAGTTACCTAGTCACAAGTTGCAGTTCTAGCATATTAATGTCAATTCCACACATCAAGATTTCCTTTTCATCATTTTACATTAACAGCCTTCCTTTTAACATTCCAACACAGCTCATGCAATTTTGATTAAGTATTTTTTATCTTATTTGCATTATCTATATGGATGGTGAAGAGCAGATGAAGCTCAGTGCTAACATATATTCACTTTCTACTTTTAGTTTTGTCCGGCCCATCCAGCACACACAGATGGTCAGGCACGTGCGGCTCCTGTTGCTGAGATCCACACAGCTCTAGTCTAGATGGCAGTAAATTGCAGCCTATGGTCACACTCTGACTTGACACCTGTATTTGTGTGACACACAAGCTAAGAATAGGCTTTAAGTTTTAAATGGTTAAACTGAAATCTAAAGAAGAATAACATGTAATGAAATGAAAATCATTTAAAATTTAGATATCACTGTCCAACAATAATGTTTTGGGGAAACCTATTTGTTCTTGAACTTTCTATGGCTGTTTTCAAGCAATAATGGCAGAGTTTAGTACTGGGCACAGAGACCATGTGGCCTGCAGATGCTAAAATAATTTTCTATCTGACCCTTTACAGAAAGTCTCTTGACCCTTAGTTTAGCTGACCTCTGCACAAAGTACTTCCTGCAGTGATGGGAATGCTGTCTTTGTGGTCCATCAGAGCAGCCACATGTAACTACTGGGCACTTGAAAGGTGCCTAATGTGGCTGAGGAACTGAATTTTTAATTTTACTTGTTCTTAATTTAAATTTAGTGGACGTTACAGTTCTTGTCTGCTTATAATAGCAATTTGTGTCCCATCTTGACCTTCAAGAAGTATCCTGCCACAACCTTAACCTTCTGGCTTTACCATTCATCCTATATCCCTAAATTTCATTTTTTAAGTGATTATTGAATTTGTGTGTAACAAATATTGCTTCTATTTCACGTTTTGTTTTTTTGGCATGTAGGATCTTAGCTCACCAGCCAGGGGTCAAACCCATGTCCCTCTGCATTGGAAGGCAAAGTCTTAACAACTAGACCACCAGAGAAGTCGCTGCAATGTACCGTTCTTGATCTTCACTTTGTTTGGCATATTTTCTGCATTAAACACATATTTTCTCCATGCACTTCTGAAATTTCTTCCTATCTCTATTTATTGCAGGCTCTTCTTCATAAAAGGAAGCACTTGTTAATGAAATAGCCATGTCTTCTATTTGTAATTGTTTTCCTGACAATAACTTTTACTCTTTCGGCACCAACTGTCATGACGAAGCAGATGGCTTTCGTATCTGAGCAGTGTTCCCCAAAGTCTAACTGCTTGCTGTGCGTCTCTCTGTAAACAACTCACCAGCATATAAACTCAAGCTTATCTACTTTTTGCCACCCTGCCTCAGACCCGTGAGCAATCTCTTCTTTATTTTCCAATAAAATTTCAGTTGCAAGACTCATATGCTTAAAAGTCACCTTTTGCTTATTTTTTCCCTTTACTCCCAGCTGTATTCAAGGAGTTGCCATCTTGTTTATCTTCTTCAAATACAGTCTCTCCTATTCATTCCCCTTCTCTAGCCTCACTGCTATTTCAGCATCATCTGTTTTGTTTTAATCACAACTTACAAATAATAAAACAAAAATGAAATAGGGTGCTGATTAAGAGCAAGGTCTCAAGCCAGGCTGCTAGGGCTGGAATCTCAGCTCTTTACTGGCTCTGTGATCTTAATAAGTTACCTAACCTCCCTGCTCCTTGGTTTTCCTCAACTCTGCTGCTGCTCCTGCTACTAAGTTGCTTCAGTAGTTTCTGACTCTGTGCAACCCCACAGACGGTAGCCCACCTGACTCCCCCGTCCCTGGGATTCTCCAGGCAAAAACACTGGAGTGGGTTGCCATTGCCTTCTCTAATGCATGAAATTGAAAAGTGAAAGTCACTCACTCGTGTCTGACTCTTAGCAATCCCATGGACTGCAACCCACCAGGCTCCTCTGTCCATGGGATTTTCTAGGCAAGAGTACTGGAGTGGGGGTGCCATTGCCTTCTCCGTTCCTCAACTCTAGAAGAGTGCTAATATGGTACTTACTTCTTAAGAGTAAAAAATATGAGAATTAAGAAAATTAATATTTGTAAACCATTTAGGACCATGCCTGACAGATAGTACATTTTAAATATGCATTTAAATAAGAATGGCATATTTTTTTAAACATGAAAATGCTAACATCTGTTTGATATGATGAAAGAGATGATAATCTTTTATCAAAATACCATAGACAACTACAAGCAATATGCCAGCTTCCACATCCAGTTTGCTTCTCTAGTCCACCAAGAATAACAGCATCTATCAGATAGTTCTGAAAACAAAGGCTTTCAGTAGTGACCATTTCTAGTGCTTAAGACACAGAATTTTTTTAGTGTGATAATTTTTACATTGAAGTACAGTTGATTTACAACATTATATTAGTTTTTGGTATACAACACAGTAATTCAATAGTTTTATAGATTATACTCTGGAATTCCCAGGTGGCTCACTAGTAAAGGCTCTACCGGCCAATGCAAGAGACGTAGGAGACACTAGTTTGATCCCTGGGTCAGGAAGATTCCCTGGAAGAAGACATGACAACCCACTCTAGTATTCTTGCCTGGAGGATCTCATGGACAGAGGAGCCTGAGGGGCTAATCCATGGGATCACAGAGTTGAAGATCTCAACTCTGTGAGATCTTGTTGGGATCACACAACTAAGCAACTGAGCACGCATGCATAGATCATAGTCCATCTAAAGTTTAAAGAAAATAATGTCTATATATTTCCCTGTGCTGTATAATATATCCTTGCTACTTATTTATTTTATACATTGTAGTCTGCATCTTTTAATCCCCTTCCTCTATCTTGCCCCTTCCCTCTCCCCACCAGACACAGAATTGATTTGAATTATCTCTTGAGTTTTGAACCATCTTCTCACCATATTTCCTACCTCCTGCTTCTCTACTCAGAATTTCTCCTACACATCAAGTTGGAGTATCCTTTCCAAAAACAGCTCTGAGGACTTCAATTGACAACAACAGAGAGGAGGAAACCCCAAATTCTCAGTCTGGACAGTGGGGTCTTCCATTTGCCTACCTCATTCACCATCTCAGTCTATTCTCTCCTTGATCCAGAGATTATGCTTCATTCTTCCCTCTCTTTGGAAACCCAAATTTCACCATCCCTTCATGACCAACTCAAATACCACTTCTCCCCAAACTCTGCCCTCAAACTTCTTTGCCTCTTCTGAACTTTCTGAGTACAATCAGTTCAGTTGCTCAGTCGTGTCCGACTCTTTGTGACCCCATGGACTGCAGCACACCAGGCCTCCCTGTCCTTCACCAACTTCCAGAGCTTGCTGAAACTCATGTCCATCAAGTCGGTGATGTCATCCAACCATCTCATCCTCTGTCATCCCATTCTCCTTTTGCCTTCAGTCTTTCCCAGCATCAGTCTTTTCCAGTGAGTCAGTTCTTTGCATTAGGTAGCCAAAGCATTGGAGCTTCAGATATCAGGTATTTGAGTATGATGCCAGTCACCAGATTCCTTTCTGTGATAATTACTGCTCTTCTTGGATGGTTCCTCCTTTGGGACAGAGGACGAGAGTTTGAGAGTTTGGGGAATTCTACTATACCTTGTATCTAAAAGGCTATTGATGAACGTGTGTCACTGCATCCCAAAGAAGCTGAGGAGAGCTATACACCTGATATTTTAAAAACATTTTCTATTTGGACCAACTTTAGATTTAGAGAAAAGTTGTAAAAATAGTAAGGATAGTTTCTACATATCTTTCAGCCACTTTTCCCTAACATCAACATCTTATTAATATAAAACCATGTTGCACTTGTCAAGACTAAGTAATTAATACCGATTCAATACTATCAACTGAACTACAGTCAGTGTATTTGGTTTTACTAATTTCTCCTTATGTCCTTTTTCTATGTAGAAGCGATTGTAGGATATACATTGCATTTTGTGCCTCATTTTGAGGTCTAAATGAACATATTGTATGTGCTATAAAGGAAAGGATGTAGAATTTGAGAATAGACAGAAAATCCAGGTATGAGTCATGTTTTAAAACACCATGTGTGCGATTTTGAAACAAACTCTGAGCTTTGGTGTTCCTACCTGTAAAGGAATACGGTGAAACTGATGGGGTGCTTGGCTGCCCAGAATCTATTTTCCTTTTCTCATAGCACCCTGAGTTCCTTTTGGTATTTTCTTCTCACCAAGTAAGTTCAATGGAGCTGTAACCTGAGGTGCATACTCCCTGAGGCAAGTGGTAGCTGTGGAGACCAGGATAACCAGTACACCTGGCTGAAATATGACTCTTAAGCAGAAGGACAAAGGGATGGGAACCAGGTAGTCTGTCCATCCCAGCAGTGGCCTCCTGTTCCTAGTCATCCTGTTTCCAGGATGTTTTCTTTCTGAACTTCTAACACCATCTTAGTTCTTTGTCTTTGGGCTTCATTTGCTAGCCTTCTGTTGATTTTGGAAGCTTCTTGAAATCTTTTCCAAAAACAGTCTTTCAGGCAAGTAAGTCAGAATGTGTGTCTCTTGTCCACTACTGGAGAACCCTAAGTTAGAGAACAGGTATAGTAGCTGCTATTTTTGTTGTAAAGATTAAACAAGCTAATATCTTTGAAAATTCATTATCAATAGCCTGATAAAATCCATTAGATTAACTTTTCATTCAACAGAGATTTAAATACCAAATATTTATACAGGCCGGCCACTTTGCTAAAAATAGCAAGTGTTTTAAAAAAAAGTTATCAAGGCAATTCAACGCTGAAGCATTCTTCAACTCTTCTTGTTCTGCAGCAAGATAGTGAGGGGGTGTGTGTGTGTGTGTGTGTGTGTGTGCATACACATATGCATGTGTGTGGTGGGGGGCATCGAGAAGGGGTGGGAACAGATGTCAGCATGATTTCTCGAGCATCCTATAGTGGGTGAATCTCCTGGTCCGAAGGTACTCAAGTGCATATCTGGGAATTAGTTCTGTGATGAGCAGAGGGTGTCACCTCTCCTTCCTCCAGCAGGCAGTAACAAGGTGTTCAGCCTGGGAGGGGCAAGGCCCATGGTCACAGGCACTAAGTGAATGGCATGTTTCCCTGGTGCTGGAATCAGGCTTGAATTCCTATCAACACAACTTGTCAGTGAATAGCGATTTATGACGCAAGTTTTGATGCAGAGGGAAAGAAGGGTCAGTGAATGCAAATGTTGTTTATTTATTTCCCTGGCTGAGGCTGCCGATTTCACCAGGCACATTAGCTGCTGTCTCCTTCACTGTGCAGCTCTGTCTGATAAAAGAGACAGTCGGGGTTCATTCAAAGTTGAGGAAAAAGAGCCTCCAAGAGCACTTCAGTTCAGTGACAGAATGCCAGCACACGCTGAATTTTCTACCTCCAGTCAACAACTCCTCTCCCTCCTTCTCCATGTTCTGTTTCATGACCCCTGCTAAATGGTTTCTAAAGAAGAAAAGAAAATAACAGGCAATTGAAAGATGCAAAGGCAAGTTTGCTTCACTCAAACGAGTCTTTGTAATTCTGATTTCTGGACTGCTTCAGTCCGGATCAGAGATCATGTCTCAGCTCTAGAGACCCTCCATTGGTTCAAATGCTAATTCCTCCTGCTGGCTGAGAGGGGCGCACTGAGACGCTACAGCCTTATCAAGTGCTTAACTTCCTGGAGTTCTGTCACCACATTCCGCAGCCTCTGGCCTGCTCTGCTTTCTCTATTAATCTGTCTTCTCCCTTTGTCACAATAGTGTATTTCTCTAAATCCACGATTCGTCTATGTGGACGATCGTTGCAGTGTCTAGTAAGGTCTGAGTGCCTCTGGAGCTGCTGATGGCTGGAGCAGCGCCCCTGATGGAAGACCACTGTGTGAAGAGCCGCTCAGAGCAGGGGATAGCTCTGAAAAATGGGACTGCCCCCGGAGGGAATCAGACAAGTCAATAAATCACAGCCACAGCTGTGAAATCCTGACAGAGGCTCACAATGAGAAGAAGGGGTCAGTTTTAAGGACTGACCCTGAGAAGTCCTCAAGATCAAATTCTTTGTAGCTTTGCCTTTGCCCACAGAATCCCCTAAAGCCAAGTGGATTTGGCATTTAGGCAGAACCAACTCCAGTTACTCAAAGGAGTGAAGCCAGTACCATGCTCAAATCATCGGATGGATCAGTCATCAGCCACAGCTTTGTTCCCTGGACATGTACAATCTTGTTATCAACTGGGGAAACTGTACCAAGGTCTCTGGCTATCCTGTGTTCAGTAGGAATCCTTCTCCAGGATGAAGGGAGCTGAGTCCCATGGTGTGCTAGACACTAACCGGCTTAGAGGGACTATCCATCAAGGCTCTCCCTGCCGATAGAGGTGGTGTCTGTGCTAATTATTCCATTCCAGCAACTCTGGCTTCTAGCAGGACTGCAGGGTAAACGAAGGAACAGGTAGGAAAGTAGTGAGTTATAGGTGACTATTACGGTCCTAACATTCCCTGGTTATATGCCTTATGGAGACCCTGCGAGAAAAGTGGACATCTGAGGCCCAGTCTAGCCTAGTGGTCTTTAGATTTAGACAGATATTTAAGTTCAAATGAACCACTTAACTTGCAGCATGACCTGGATTAATAAATTCCTCAGCCTCTCCGTGCCTCTGTTTCCCTATCAGTGAAATGGGGCTAAAAATAGTACCTAACTCACAGCATCATTTTGATTGTTAAATGTATGTAAAGTGTTGTGCACAGTGTTCAGAATATAACTGTCACTCTTAGTAATTCATAGAAGAGTAATATTCTTTCTGAAATGTTTTTCACCCGCTTAGAAGAAAGAGTGTGAGAGTCAAGCCTCTTAACATCAAAGAACGTCAGCCCAGCTTGACTGAACTTCAATAAACATTTGTTAAGTAGCTGCCATGATAGAGGTTACTGCCAAGACACTAAAGGAAATGACAGTACCCCTGTTGTCTTCCCAACTGCACTGTAACCTTCTTGACAAAGTATGCACGCTTGAAGGAAACTTAGGACGTGGGCCAAGGCAGCCCATAGGCAGGCAGGTGGTTCTGTGCATACTGAAACAGCCGAATTCCTAGGAGTTACAAAGCAAAGATATTCATGATGGCCCTTTCCCCTCCTCTCCAACCACTTCATGGGATGCCTCATCAAATGCTTGGGAACCGCTAAAGCATCCTACCAAGCACAGCACCTAAGCCCATTTCCCTGCAGCAGTGGCATAAGGGCCAAAGATTTAGAAACAAAACATAATAACTCTCCACGTCAGATCCACCTCCCTCCATGTTTCCTCTGCCATCTTCCATCTCTCGATTGTCATTGCCTTTCAAAGGCATAGTTCTAACTTGATTTGGTGACAGCTGCCCTTGGCCAAGCAGCTCATGTGAGTTCTCTTCCAGCCCACCTTCTTCCTTGCTGGAATGCCCAAACAGGTGTCTCCACCCACTTCCTTTCAGCATCTGCCCTCTGCTTTAAGGGTTTTTCAAAATTCCGCTAGGAGTGTTTGAGCACATCTACTCCTTTGAGAAATATTTTTCTTCCTTCTTGGTTTCTGTAACTTAGCTCCTTTGTCAGTTCCTTTTCTTCCTTCCAGTCCCTGAATGTGCCTGTCTTTTCACTTTTTGTTCTCTTGAGATGCCATCTGCTCTAGCCCGGGCTTCTCTCTTTCAGGTCCTGTTCCATTGCTTCCTATGAATTTTTATTCATCTGGAGCTGTTACTTCAAAGAAAATGAAAAACTCCGATTATTCAGACTTAAGCCCCAACCATCCCTGACAAGCTTCCTATTTCTCTAGCGACACATTACTCTATGATTCTTTTAGGCTTCACATCTTAGAATGATGTTATTCATTCAATAAATACTAATATATGCTAGAGGTGGGTAAGCTTTGTGAATGAGGCATAGGCTGTCCCTGTCTTTCCTCAGCCTACCCAGGGGGAAGGAAAGTCTCAGCATGGAAGCACAACACAGAACAATTACTATGATTGTATTAAAGACAAACTAGTTTGAAGGTTCAGAGAAACCTTAGGAGGAGATGTTGTCTGAACTCAGACCCAAAGAATAAGGACCAGTTATGCAAAAAGAGGACATAGAAGTATTCCAAGCAGGGGACTAGTGAAAGATCAAGTGGGCTCAAAAAGAATTTGACAGTTTGGAAATAATTCAGCTTAGCTGGGGTCCATAGTACAGGAAAACAAAACAGAGGTCAGGGCATCACAGACTATGTATTCCCCATGTAAAGCATATGGCCATGACCCCAGGAAGTGCACACTAACATGCTTTCTTTCTTGTCACAGCACTGCCACTTCATCATCCACCCCCTCATCCTTTTTAACCTAGAATGCCACTACCCTTTCTTGTGCTAAGCCTTGATGGTGTGAACTCTAGCGTAGCCTTCAAGTGTTCAAACTAGCATTTTAACTAGTACTCTTGTGTAGATCATTAAATACTTTAACTAGAACACAGTTTGGCAAATAATAATGTTCTACGTGGGAATTTATTTATCCGTCCATCCATCCAAGTTCACTAACGAAATACTATGTGCCCAGCCCTGTACACATGACAGTAAGCAAACTTGACCCCTGGGGCACAGATCTCACAGGTTTGTGCAGGACACAATTAATAACTAAACACACGAGTTACAATTCCCTGCATTGTCATTTTACCGTTTGGTCTCTTCTTTCCGTGTGGTTTCACTGACTCAACCTTAAACTCTCCAAAGTTTCCCTTGAATAAGGATAATTAAATATCTCTGTGTGCCCATGCTTTCGTTTGCTTACCGAGCCTCATGGATGCCTTACGAGATGAATCTGCTGTGACTGTTCTTTTAGAGATAAGGCAAGTGAGCATCCAACAGGGTAGGTGATTTGCAGAGGATCATATGACTAGTAAGTGGCAAAGCTAGAGTCTCAACTCAGGTCTCTGTAGTCCAGAGCTCAGGGTCCTCTGCAGGTGCTTAGATGATTACCAAGTGCTGACTTGTGGTTCTCATTAATTAAATTCCCAGGGAGAAGTGCTTTTGAGTTGAGACATTTAGACCCAAGTGAGGTACAATGAAGGTGAGAGTGGTTCTCTCATCAGCAAAAACACAGTTGTGTCTGCAGCATTACCCATCTCCTCTCAGAGTTAACTGGACAAGTTGGCTCTGATTTAAGCTCACCTGTTTATCTGTCATTCAACAAGTACTTATTGAATAACTTTTATGTGTTAGGCACTGTATTAGACGTTAGGGATAAAAAGAAAGAAAATGATTCTGCCTTCACAGTGCATTTGGCTCATCAGGATTACAAACATGAATAAACAAGCCTAAAAGTGAATGTGTAATAGGAGTCGGAAGTCAATGCTCTGGAGAAATGGAGGAGAAGCTGAAGGCATGGGGTGGTGCCTGAGAAAGTGATGCTTAAGTTCCACAAAAGATATAAATGAGGCAAAAGGGAGGGGATTGCTGAAGTCTTTGATGGAAAGGTGTATGTCTGTCTCACTAGCTCAAAGAGCTTGCCAATTCATTACAATCTTACAGAATGAACAATCCGGCCTTCAGATATTTCTCATGTTCCAGTATGGTTCCCTTGGTAGTACGACACATCTTGATAAGTTGAGCATTACTCCCTTTAAAACTTTTGCTTAGCTATTATCCACTCAGATACTCCCACTTCCTGCTCTTAGAGAAACACGGCTTTACCTCCCATATTTTATCATAGTTTTGGTACCTACCTCCTGCACTGAAATGCTCAGTTGCTTTAATATTTTTGCTTTTAGGGGATTCCAAGTTAAGCTTCTCATGTAAATGGGGCATGGCGAAGGGAAACACTGGCATTACCCTTGTTAGTCACCCACCAATTCACTGTGCTCATAGACACTTCCTGTGTTGATGCTTTGGAGACCCTGGGAGCTGATACTACACCGAGAGTCATTATTAAGTGCTATCAAGTGTAAAACTAAGTTTCACCCAGTCCTTGATCCCTAATACCTCAAAGCCATAGAGAACCCAGCCCCTGCTGATCAAATGATGTCCTCCATCTCTCATCACAGGTGGGCATGCTGGTTTCTCTCTACATTTCCAATTAATTTTCTTCCTAGTGCTTTAATGTCCCTTGCTTATATTGCCTTATTTTTCTTTAACTTGGTCACTGTGGTCAACTCTAAATCAGTTATTGTATAGACTGAAGATAACCTGGGTGTTCTTTGGAAGGAATGATGCTAAAGCTGTAACTCCAGTACTTTGGCCACCTCGTGCAAAGAGTTGACTCATTGGAAAAGACTCTGATTCTGGGAGGGATCGGGGGCAGGAGGAAAAGTGGATGACAGAGGATGAGATGACTGGATGGCATCACAGACTTGATGGATGTTGAGTTTGAGTGAACTCTGGGAGATGGTGATGGACAGGGAGGCCTGGCGTGCTGTGATTCATGGGGTTGCAAAGAGTCAGACACGACTGAGCGACTGAACTGAAAAATATTTTTGTACTTATGCAATTTGATTTGGGAGGACTGGGGTAAGGCAAAAGTCAACGATTTTTTGTTTGCTTTTTTCACTGTTCCAGCATGAATGTTTTCTAAAGAACCCCCTTCTTGCTACTCACCCACAGCAGAAGCTATTCAACATGTATGTTTCTACAGGGCCATATGCATCTACAGATGCTTTCTATAATCTTATTTGAGAAATATTCAGGAACTTACCACATCCTATGAGAAAACACAGCATTTTATTTCTCAGTAACGAAAGATCTACAAACTTACTACCCATGTTTTTACACCATTATAGCCATGGCAATGGCACTGCATTTATTTTTTAAATTAAACTGACATTCTATATTATCTTTTATCTTTAAAAAATTAGATATCTTCATATAAGTTGGGAACAAGCTTCATATTTGATTTGCACTAACTAATGTCTTGAGACATACACCAGACAGAAAATGCACCCAGCCTTTCACTCTTTTTATACACATTTAAAGTTGGTTTTCATTAAATCCAGTGGCAGGAAACGTGTTATTTTAGCTACAGTGAACTCTTTCATTATGCAAGCCCTTAAAATTAAACAAAAGACTGGTGAGATTATATTTTCACCTTCATGACAGCATTTGGTTTGGCTGCTTCACTTGAGGTAATTCATTTTAGGTAGATAGCTTAGAACCAGA
Source organism: Nanger dama (assembly GCA_917880005.1). Taxonomy (NCBI): domain Eukaryota; kingdom Metazoa; phylum Chordata; class Mammalia; order Artiodactyla; family Bovidae; genus Nanger; species Nanger dama. The sequence continues at coordinate 38,067,279 of CAKJTW010000008.1, forward strand.
GTATTTTCCCCCAGTAATCCCAAGTTGAGAATTAATCAAGAACATGGCTAACAGTGAAATGTTAATCAGTGAAAAAAAATCACTGTAGTAATTAATAGGACAGCAATTTTTACTTTGCAGTTGTTTGCTCTCCCCGTTATCTATAGGTAAAAATCCAATTTTTTTGGCACCTCATTCAAGACTTTTCATATGCCCCTCTGGCATCATCTTCTATCACTCTTTGTCTCAAAGAGTGACTCTCCTGACATTTCATCCCACTTCCAACATTTCATGCATGTGCTTTCAGGCCTCCATGCTGCACCAAAGGATGCTACCTCACCCCAGTGGGTTGCTTTTACCTTCTGCTCTTTCTGGTGATTTCCTACTCATCTTTGAGACAAATAACACATGACTTTTTAATCTGTGTTCTCAGTTCATAAACTCATTACAAGCTTTTACCTAGGCCTGTTATAGAGCTGAAATTCGAATTTAGCAGGCAATTCACTGAGGTAGGGAACATGATTTAATCATCTTTGAATTCAAAGCATTTCTAAGACAGGCTTACTAGCTGAGTGGATAAAGCACATGACTCTAAAACACTAACAGCCTTCTAAAACCAATAGAGTGCACTGCAACCTGGATTTTCTTACATTTGGTATTAGTATCCCCATTTTGTAAATGATAATACAGAAACTCAGAGGAATTAAGTGCTTGGTAACAAGTAATAGTGCTAGGACAGCCTGACTCTAATGCCAAGATTCTAATAGTCATGATAACAGGCTGGTAGGTGAGTGATTAGAAATTACAAATGAAATGCTTTCAGAGGTGGTAGAGTACTAAAAAGTTCCCAGACCTGGGAATTATGAGACTTTGTTTCCAGGACTGACCACCCCACTTAGCTGTGTGACTTGAGGCCGGTCACTCTCCCTTTCTAGGCTTAGATTTCCCCATTTATAACCTGAGAAAATTGGACCAGTTCATATACAAGGGCCATATGCATCTTCAGCTCTTATGACTTTTTCTCTCTTAATGGTTTCTTCTTACTTACAGCCTATAGAGTGCTTACTAGATGGAAACCAGCTACCACACTGAACTACTAATTCTAGTTTAGATATTTGTAGTAAGATTTAAAGGCAAATTCTTAATGCTTTCCCCAGAATTTATCTTAGGGAAGGAATTCTCTTTGGGCAAGCACTTTGATGTGCAGCTTGAGGGGAAAAATAAGACCCTGAGGGTATGGGTCTGTAGGAACATGAGTTATTCAAAAGATACCTAAACTTATAGGCATTAGAAAGGACCCAGATATCTGAGGGGCAGGAGTGCAAAGTGGAGAGAGACCATAGAAAAAGAGAAAGAAAGACTGCTCTAGAGAAAAGGGAGGATCAGATAACGTGGCCCAGAGAATTTTGGGAATGAGGATATTTACCACTGAATTTTAGCTTGTTTTTCCTTTTTCATAACTTTTGTAAAATCTTCTGTATACACCAGAGCTTTGTGTGAGTAAATCTTTTGGTGAAAATTAAAAAAAAAAAAAATACTGTGATCCATGTTCCCATTAGTGTGCTCTTACATAGACAGCCTGAGCAGGACAGTGAGATGCCCTTAGGGGCTCAGACATAGTTATCCAGGTAAAGCACATGTGTACATGTGTGTGGAGGGGCGATTCACATCCTTGACATAAACAATTGGCATAAACAGTTTTCTAGTACATGCAACAGGTATCTTGTTCTTTAAAAAAATCACTGTCTTGAGACAATTTCTGACAGATAGAAGTGACCTGAGGAAGTGTCTCTAATTTGCACAAAAGGAGCATGTGGTTTAATGGTAGTTCTTAGTCTTAAACTGAACATATTCACAGAATAAAAAGCCAAAGTCAGAGGTGATCGCAAAACTAGAAGGAGGTTCCTTAGGAAGGACAATACATTTTGCTCAATCTGGCAAAAGGAGTTTTTCATCAGTCACTCTTAAGTAGGTATTAGGGGACAGGATAATCTCTTCTGACATGTAAGTAACATAGGGACAAAGCAGTACTTGGTCACTCAACAGAAACCCTCTACAATGCTACTTTCCACTTTCTGTATCAACACAGACTTGCTTGTGCCTTTACGTGAATAAGAGCTGGAATCAACACTGGTGTGCACAGCACTGCACTGGCATCCACAGAATTATCCAGGGTGTAATCAACGCTATAACAAGGAAATTGTGGGTTGCCCAGGTGTAGAAGATACTTCAGCATTTTTCTCCCACCCCCAATTAAAATGTGAATAGTTCATAAGCTGCTCACTCTGCACATTTTCTGTGTTTGGTGGACAAAGACAGAATTCTCAATTGCTTGTATACACTTCTTTTATTGCTTGGTTTACAAGCAATCATATCACCCCACACAAACTATAATTTCCTCTTTGTTATCTTTGCTTCCTTCAGACAAACATGATTCACTGAAGAAATAATAATGAACCATTACCTTTGATGTAACGGCTGCCTGTTTGGTAAGAGATGGGAGTGTGCCAAGACAGGAGATTAATGTCACATTAAGGAAAGCAGAGTAAATTTCACTTCTGGATGATGTGCGCATCCTGCAGCTTGCTGTTTACTTTTCCATATACTTATCTAAAAACTCTAATGATCTTTCTTTGGCACAGTAGTATGTAGAATCTCACCTATTATAAGGTCAACTATAAACAATGATCTAATAACAACTACCATAAGAACTTCACTCCAGTAACTTAGAATCATTGATTTTTTTCCATTCATTCACTTACTCAACCCACCTATTCTTCCATCTCTCTAGCCATCCACTTCACAATTTTTACTTAGTATCCACTGATGTGCAAGGCATGGTTTCAGAATTTACAATACTTGGTGTGTATATGGTGATGAGGATGTGTGACATGGTACCTGTCCCCTCAGAACCCACTTTTCAACCTTCTCTACACCCTGGAGTCACCAGGCACGTTTCTGTAAGCAGCTCTTCTGCCTCATTTTTTTTTCAATCATCCCCATTTTCTTTAGACCTTAATCATAAACAATGAGATCACAAAACAACAGTTAACTTAGCTCTTGATTTCTGATTTACTAAATATACACAATACCTTACCTAACCTGTTGATTCCTTTCCTGGATTAGAAGGAGTAAGAATGAAGAATTAAGTAGTTAAACAATGAGTGACTCTCAACCCCTAGCTTCCCCTCAGTTATGGCGGGTGGACCATGAGGGCAAGAGGACACCCAATTGCAGATAGACCACGTGAGCAAGACAGCATTCCAAAGATCAGGAGAAGTCAGTAGGCTTGCACACAGTGGAAAGCTGATGAAGAATATTACCTCCTGCCCTAATGAGGACCTGAGACAGTTTCTCCTATTTCCTTTAAAAAACCATTACTGGCTGAGCAGAATCTTTGCAGTTGGTCTCCTGAGAGAAGTCCACCATCTCTCCAGATTGCCAGCTCTTCTGAATAAAGTACAGTAGGTCCCCTACATACGAACTTTCAAGGTGACAACTTTCAAAGCTGTGAATGAGCATCTGGTTCCAGTGATGAACCGGAACCATCAATATCAGGTGCCATCAGTATCTGCTGTGAGTGAAATTGTAGCTTGCCCTCTGCTTCCTATTGCTGATGACCCTTCAGCTCTGCTAGCTCCCACCTCCAGCAGTCAGTAACTAATCCTGCCTGTTCACCCTATGACAACCCCTGTACACCAGCTTTTGTACTATACTATTGAACGTTTCAAGGTACTGTAAGATTAAAAATATTTTATTTTTTGTGTTTGTCTTTACGTATTATTTGTGTGAAAAGTATTATAGACCTATTATACTGCAGTACTATACAGGTGATTCTGATGGCTGGGTGCCTAAGCTAACTTTGTTGGACTTACAAATGTGCTCTCGGATTGGAACTTGTTTGTTTGTAGGGGTTTTTCTGTATCTTTCTTTTCTACTGAAACTTGCCTCTCAATTTATTGGTTGTTGAACTGTAAGTGTATGAACCTATGTTTGGTTATACTCTAAACAATATCAACATCTGGGTTGTACCTTTAGAAATTTTAATTCAATGGTTTTGGAATAGGGACTAGGAATCAGAATTATTTTTCAGCTCAAGTGCTTCTAATATGAAAATCGCTGGCTTAGTGCTTGCATCCCAGTAAGGGAGATAAATAAAAGACAAGTGAATAAATGAATAATAATTACACAATGCAAAAGGTCTTTAAGAACAGTGTTCTATGCTTTCTGGTTGGCTCCAGCAAATCTCTGTTTTTGAGATAAGTCCCAAAGGTTAGTAGATTGTGACTGAAAAGTACACTTTGTTGATCTGCTTTTGTGCATTTTCCCATGCTATGGCTGTGTTTGTAATAACAGACATTTCCTCATTTGCCTCATTTGTGGCAAAATATCAGTGAGGCAATGGCTAGAAAGATGAATCTGGGGGCTTTTCCTGCTGTTGAAGGAGGACAGAATATACTACCCCAAAATATGCCTATCTTGCATAAGGATTATTTTTAGCTGATTATTTTTAAGAAATCATAGACATAGGAAAAACTCTGAAAACCAAGTAGAAGTTATCCTTCTGTAAGAGACATTTCGGAGAAGGCAATGGCAACCCATTCCAGTACTCTTGCCTGGAAAATCCATGGACAGAGGAGCCTGGTGGGCTGCAGTCCATGGGGTCGCTAAGAGTCGGGCAAGACTTCACTTTCACTTTTCACTTTCATGCATTGAAGAAGGAAATGGCAAACCACTCCAGTGTTCTTGCCTGGAGAATCCCAGGGACAGGGAAGCCTGGTGGGTTGCCACTTGTGGGGTTGCACAGAGTCAGACAAAACTGAAGCGACTTAGCAGCAGCAGCAGCAAGAGACATTTACATTTCTAAAGGAAATCTCCATTTGTAAGGGGCCTCTCTCCTACACCAGGAAGAGAAGGATGGTCAGATCCATGGAAACAGCACTTGGACCTGTGTGCTATTCACCCACTAGACCTCATTTGTAGGGTCTGGTCAAGCGACAAAGCCTTTTGGAAAATCCTCCTAGGGTTTGCTTTTCATGGCCACAGAGGTGTCTAACTGTTATTACCAAAGAGAATTAGGTCTATTAGAAAAGCCACAGCAGCAGTCAGTATATCTTACAGGTTAATCTTGCCCAGCAATAGGCTGCAGGCAGGAAGCAAGAATTCAGTGGCAGCAGCCTGTGGTTATGAGATAAAAATCCATTCAACCCTCATGAAAAATAAGCACTCATTGTGGCCTTCAGGGGAAGAAAACAATGTAACTCCTAAGGGTATACTTCAATGGAGGGTCAAAAACTTATGGGCATATGTAAAAATAAATGGGCAAACGAGTCAATGTGAAAATTTAAAAAATCCAAAACCTCATAAGAGTTTAACTATAATTTCACTTTCTTGCTAGAATTATGAGAGAGCCATTGGGCCCAATTTTGACCCACATCCTTTCATAAGCGTGACCCTTGTCACGCAGGTGGTCAAGACCAGTGCCCATAATTGGTCCCATAGTAGCTTCTGCAGGTGAAAAAGAAGGCTGGCTAGTGTCCTACTTGGAAGTCTTCACTTTGCTCCAAGATGGCAGAGTAGAAGGACATGTGCTCATCTTCTCCTCTGAGAACTCCAAAACTGCAACAACCATCGACAGGAGAATGTTGTATCCCACCAAAATAAGATACCCAAGTCCAAGGGCAAAGGAGAAGCCCCAGCAAGACAGTATGAGAGGCAAAATCATGTTTACAAGCAAAACCCCACACCCATCACAGATGCTTGGCTCAGACAAAACCTTGCGTGCACCAGGACCCAGAGATTCCACAGAGACTGAGCCACACCTGCCTTTCACAGTGTTAAAGTCTCTCCTGTGAGGGCGCGGAGCAGCAGTGGCTTGCCACCGGCACAGGGACTCTGGCTGCAGCAGACCTAGGAGGCCCGGCTTGCGGTGTAAGTCCTCTTGGAGGAGGTCGCCGTTAGCCCATTAACAGAAAATTGGATTAAAGATTTACTGAGTATGGCCCCAACCATCAGAACAGGTCCCAGATTCCTCCACAGACAGTCCCTCCCATCAAAGAGCTTCTATAAGCCTCTTATCCTTATCCATTAGAGGGCAGACAGAAGGAAAACCACAATCACAGAAAACTAACTAAATTGATCACATGGATCACAGCCTTGTCTAACTCAATGGAACTATGAGCCAAGCCATGTAGGGCCACCTAAGATGGATGCATCATGGTGGAGAGTTCCCACAAAACATGGTCCCCTGAAGAGGGGAATGGCAAAAAGTATTCAGCATTCTTGCCTTGAGAACCCCCAAACAGTATGAAAAGGCAAAAAGATATAATACTGAAAGATGAACTTGCCAGTTCAATAGATACCCAATATGCTATGAGATAAGAGTGGAGAAATAGCTCCAAAAGAATGAAGAGATGGAGCTAAAGCAAAAACAATGCCCAGTTGTAGATGTAATTGGTGATGGAAATAAAACATGATGCTGTAAAGAACAATATTGCATAGGAACCTGGTCCATGAATCAAGGTAAATTGGAAGTGGTCAAACAGGAGATGGCAAGAGTGAATATTGACATTTTCAGAATCAATGAACTAAAATGGACCGGAATGGAGAAATTTAATTCAGATGACCATTATATCTACTAATGTGGGCAAAAATCCTGTAGAAGAAATGGAATAGCCCTCATAGTCAACAGAAGAGTCCAAAATGCAGTACTTGGGTGCAGTCTCAAAAATGACAGAATGATCTCTGTTTGCTTCCAAGGCAAACCATTCAATATCACAGTAATCCAAATCTATGCCCAACCACTAATGCTGAAAGCTGAAGTTGATCAATTCTATGAAGGCCTACAAGACCTTCTAGAACTAATACCCCAAAAAGATGAACTTTCCATCATAGGGGACTGGAATGCAAAAGTAGCAAGTCAAGAGATACCTGGAATAACAGGCAAACTTGGCACTTGGAGTACAAAATGAAGCAGGGCAAAGGATAACAGAGTTTTGCCGAGAGAATGCATTGATCATAGTAAACACCCTCTTCATCAACACAAGAGATGACTCTATACTTGGACAAAACCAGATGGTCAATACTGAAATCAGATTGATTATATTGTTTGCAGTTGAAGATGGAGAAACTCTATACAGTCAGCAGAAACATGTCCAGGAGCTGACTCTGGCTCAGATCATGAGCTCCTTATTGCAAAATTCAGACATAATTGAAGAAATTAGAGAAAACTACTAGACCATTCGGGCATGGCCTAAATCAAATCCCTTAAGATTATACAGTGGAAGTGAGAAATGGATTCAAGCAATTAGATCTGATAGAATGCCTGAAGAAATATGGACAGAGATTTGTGACATTGTACAGGAGGCAGTTATCAAGATCATTCCCAAGAAAAAGAAATGCAAAACGGTAAAATGGTTGTCTGAGGATGCTTTACAAATAGCTAAGAAAAGAAGAGAAGTGAAAGGAAAAGAAGAGGAAAGATATACCCGTTTAAATTCAGAGTTTCAAAGAATAGCAAGAAGAGATAAGAAAGCCTTCCTCAGTGATCATTGCAAAGAAATAGAGGAAACCAATCGAGTGGGAAAGACTAGACATCTCTTCAAGACAATTAGAGACACCAAGGGAACATTTCATGCAAAGATGGGCACAATAAAGGACAGAAACAGTATGGACCTAACAGAAGCAGAAGATATTAAGAAGAGGTGGCAAGAATACACAGAAGAACTGTACAAAAAGATCTTTATGACCTGTATAACCACAGTGGCATGATCACTCACCTAGAGCCCAACATCCTGGAATGTGAAGACAAATGGGCCTTAGGAAGCATCACAAGGATCAAAGCTAGTGGAGGTAACGAAATTCCAGTTGAGCTATTTCAAATCCTAAAAGATGATGCTGGTAAAGTGCTGCACCCATGCCAGCAAATTTGGAAAACTCAGCAGTGGCCACAGGACTGGAAAAGGTCAGTTTTTATTCCAATCCCAAACAAAGGCAATGCCAAAGAATGATCAAACTATCGCACAGTTGCATTCTTCTCACATGCTAGCAAAGTAATGCTCTAAATTATCCAAGCTAGGCTTCAATAGTGCATGAACCAAGAAATTCTAGATGTTCAAGCTGGATTTAGACTAGACAGAGGAACCAGAGATCAAATTGCCCACATTCATTGGATCATAGAAAAAGCAAGAGAGTTCCAGAAGAACATCTACTTCTGCTTTATTAACTATGCCAAAGCCTTTGACTGTTTGGATCACAACAAACTGGAAAATTCTTAAAGTGATGGGAATACCAGACCACCTTACCTGCCTCCTGAGAAATCTGTATGCAGGTCAAGAAGCTAACAGTTAGAAGCAGACATGAAAAAACAGATTGTTTCAAAATTGGGAAAGATGTCACCCTGCTTATTTAACTTATATGCAGAGTATATCAAGCAAAATCCCACACTGGAAGAAGCACAAGCTGGAATCAAGATTGCTAGGAGAAATATCAATAACCTCAGATATGTAGATGACACCACCCTTATGGCAGAAAGTAAAGAGAAATTCAAGAGCCTCTTGATGAAAGTGAAAGAGGAGAGTGAAAAAGTTGGCTTAAAACTCAACATTCAAAAACTAAGGTAATGGCATCCAGTCCCAACACTTCATAGCAAACAGATGGGGAAACAGTGGAAACAGTGATAGACTTAATTTTTGGGGGCTCCAAAATCATGCAGATGGTGACTGCAGCTATGAAATTAAAAGACACTTACTCCTTGGAAGAAAAGATATGACCAACCTAGACAACATATTAAAAAGCAGAGACATTACTTTGCCAACAAAGTATATAGTCAAAGCTATAGTCTTTCCAGTAGTTATGGATATGAGAGTTAGATCATAAAAAAACTGAGTGCTGAAGAATTGATGCTTTTGAACTATGGAGAAGACACTTGAGAGTCCCTTGGATTGCAAGGAGATCCAACCAGTCTATCCTAAAGGAAATCAGTCCTGAACATTCATTGAAAGGACTGATGCTGAAGCTGAAGATACAATAATTTGGCCACCTAATGCACAGAGCTGACTCATTGGAGAAGACCCTGATGCTGGGCAAGATTGAAGGCATGAGCAGAAGAGGATGACAGATTGCATCATCGACTCAATGGACCTGAATTTGAGCAAACTCCAGGACCTGATAAAGACAAAAAATTCTGGTGTGGTGCAGTCCATGGGGTCACTAAGTGTCAGACACGATAGAGAGACCTGAACAACAAATACTGAGGGAAGGGAGTTGTACCTTCACCTGTTCACTTAACTTAATCTCCACTTGGCTGAAGCTATGAGATATGATGTGACATGAAGCAAAACCCTCCATACTTCATTCACTAAGAACTGACTTTAAACTTTGGAATGAATCCCTGAATTATTGAAGGCATTGTAATAGCTCCTCAAGCAGCAAGAGTAAGACATATTTATTCCATTATGGTTGTGTGTCTCACAAATGGTCCTCGCTGAGCAGCCCAGTCATCTGCAGGGGTGAGTAATCAGGAGCCCAGTGCCTCCTGCTCTTCATTTTAATCTCATTCATCATGCACATTTTATATATTCAGTGTGCTGAAGGGTTCAGTATTCAAATGCTGAAGGGCATTTTCTTTATTTCCCAAAGAGCTTTCAATGAAGACCACAGGGAGAACCATAAATGAACAGACAGATGCATCATGTTAAGAAGGATGTCAACTCATTCCTTTAATCAGTACACAGTCAATATTCTCCATCATGAATAACTAATAAGTTTCTCAACCCCCCTTCCTCAGATGTCATTGCAAAAATCTATCTGAGGAATGTCATCTGTACTTAATGAAGGGACAAGCATCATAATTAAGTTTTAAGCTATTTCTTCAGCATGAAGTTGCCACGAAGTGTGAAATGACTATAATTCACATCTTTAAGACCCTGAATTTATTAGCATCTATTTTTTATTCAAGGTTAGGGGTATGTGCTTGGATTGTCAAAGGACTTCAAATTTGTCTGTGCTTTGTTATTCCAGAGTGAGTGTGCCTGAGCTCAGATGCCAGGCAAGGAAAATTATCGTTAATGAGTCAGGTTGTGTTTTTGAAAAAAATCCAAAGACCTGGAAACTCATCTTCCTGTGTGAATAGAAAGCAACCATGAAATAGAGAACTGGGTGAAAGGGGAATTTATTCCTCTATGAATTATGATAACTATGGTTGAGAAAATGAATAGTGATTGCAGGCTGGAGGCTTCACGCTAAAGCAAAGTTCTACTGGAGTGTGACTATAGCAGAACCTTGGGCAAAATAGGAATCTAAAATTTTGAAACTGTTTGTGAAAGAAAAAGAATAGATTATTCTCCTTTGGAAATGACTTAGGATGAATAGAAGAAAAAAAGGCATGGGATAAATAAGCATATGGGCAAAATGAGAGACTCCAGGAGACTTTGATGGCTCTCCTTTACAAACAAATGTAAAAGAGGCAGTTACTCATCGTTCTGCTGGCTGAGCACATACTTTTGGAGGGAATGAATGTGTGATGATTCACCTAACCTAAACCCCTTTGTGGGCAATGGCAAATGTGGAAGATATCTGAGCCAGTGCATCCTAAAATAAAGATGAGTAGGGGCAACCCACTCCAGTGTTCTTGCCTGGAGAATTCCAGGGACGGGGGAGCCTGATGGGCTGCTGTCTATGGGGTCGCACAGAGTCGGACATGACTGAAGCGACTTAGCAGCAGCAGCAGCAGGGGCTATGTGTGTTTGTAACAGGAAGACCAGTAGGAGCCTGAGGTGTGCTAGACTCTGTGCCAGAGTGTGTTAAGTTTAAACTGAGAGTTAACAAGTGAATAGGATGATTCATAAAGAACAGAGAAGAATGTTTCAAGAAAAGAGAATAGCAAGTACAGCTTCTAAGACACTGTCGAGGAAACCAAGAAAAGGAAGAATGGTTGTAGCCTGCAAATTGAGGAGGCTTCTGATTCAACAGTGAGCTCAACACATATGCCTATCTCTGCTTGTTCCGGAAATGCTAATACAACTGCAGTAAATGGACCAAAAAGGCACAAATCCACGAAGATAAAGAAAAACACTGAATAGGGGAAGAATATATCACTCCAAAATACATCTCTTTGGCATAAGGCTTATCTTAGGCTGATGATTTTTAAGAAATAGCAGACAAAGAAGAAGCTCTGAAAACCAAGTAGATGTCACTTTTCTATAAGAGACATTTACATTTATAACTAAAATCCTCATTTGTAAGGGGTCTCCCTCTCTGTACCAGGTAAAGAAGGCTGAATTTCTAGAAACTCTTATCAATGCTGAAGGCAATGACAAATCTGCATAAAAACCTTGACTTTGTTTACTGCGTTTTTCCTGATAATATTCCATAACTGGCCTCCCCTGCGCTCCTCATCCAAACCTTTTGTTTTTAGCTGCTGCTAAGTCACTTTAGTCGTGTCCGACTCTGTGCAACCCCACAGACAGCAGCCCACCGGGCTCCGCCATCCCTGGGATTCTCCAGGCAAGAACACTGAGTGGGTTGCCATTTCCTTCTCCAGTGCATGAAAGTGAAAAGTGAAAGGGAAGTCGCTCAGTCGTGTCCGACCCTCAGCGACCCCATGGACTGCAGCCCACCAGGCTCCTCTCTCCATGGGATTTGCCAGGCAAGAGTACTGGAGTGGGGTGCCATTGCCTTCTCCCCTAGAGATGATATTTAAGGTGTTGGCTTGGGCGGTTTCAGGGAGTTACTCAGTTTTTCTGGCTACCTCCCATGTATATAGGCCATACACATGTCATTAAACCTTTTTTCCCATATTAACCTTTCATTACCAGGGTGTCTGAGCCAAGAACGTATAGAGGGAAAGCTGCTTTTTCTTCCCCACAGCTTTGGCAACCAAGATGGGACTTTCTGAGATGCCACGCTTGTTCTAGAGCCTGCAGATGAGATCCTGGAAAACTGGCAGAAGTAGGAGAAAACGCAGAATTTTTACCAAAGTCAGCTGTCCTGAATTTTGCTTTGCAGTATTCTTTAGGTCAACAGAGGAAAGTAAAACTGTCTTGCCCCTTCCTTTTCCAGTGTAGATTAGAAGGAGACTATTTGTGTGAATAAGTTGCTTGGGTATAGCAAGTTCGGTAAAGATTGACTATGGGAACTCTTGCTTTCCACTGGCTCTCTTCCTCCCATATGGTCATCTTTTCCTCTTGCCTCTGTCTTTTGTTTCACTTGTCATAAGGAGAAGCATAGGTGCACGGTTTTCCTTTCGTCTTGTTCTATGTCTTGAGAGGCTGGCTTTGTGACGAGTGAGAATAATCCTCTGGTCTCCACCAGCCAGAGGATGCATGTCCAGGCATGCATCTGGACAACAGCCGAATAGACTGTGAATCCAAGAAGCAATATTCTCTTAGTTCAGTCGTGTTACTGAAACCAAATAGGACCCTGTGGGCACAACCCTCCCTCCAACACTAGCACAGCAATGGGGTAAGGTCCTGGTTCCTCCTGAAGGAACACACCTAAACATATCTTTGAGTTCTTCTACAGGAAGTAAGACCCTCAACCCAAGCGGAGCTGAGCATGGAGCACTGCCCTGTTACCTCACCACCAGTCAATCAGAAGAAAGTCACACACGCTGCCTCTCTCATCCCAAATTTTGCCTATAAAAACTTCTTCCCAAAACATTAAGGAATTCAGGGTTTTAGAGCATGAGTTACCCATTCTCCTTGCTTGGCCCTGCAATAAATCTTTCTCTGCTGCAAACTCTGATGTTTTGATTTATCTGGCCTTACTGAGTGGCAGGCACACAAACTTGTGTTTGATAACACCAGTTCTGGGGGAAGGGTTGCCATAAGGGGTCCTAGTCCGTAAGGAGCCTTTGCTATCTCAATTTTTATTGCTTTGTTAGTACAGACAAGTCCTATTCCAGGGTCACCTGTCTGTTGTCACAGATTAGTAGGCTTGTGACAAGGCTTCTCACCTATTTACGGGAAACCAGAGATTCTGTTTTCACTATACCATTTTTATTTGCCTGGGGCAGTGAAGGTCTTTGCAGAGGGAGAAACAAACATAACAAAGGATTGGAAGGAGGGGTGAGTGTAATGAGAGGTGAGAGGCTAGAGCTGCCATGTGGGGCCAGATCAGCCACTTTCAGGTAGTGTGTGAATGTTTTTGCTTATCTTCAAGTCAGTGGGAGCCACTGAGGAACAGCAGACAAAGGAGTGACCTTTAGCACAACGAGGCACATAACTCAAGGCTAGGAAGTCAGGTAAATTTATTTAGCTCTAAGATGGTCTTAGTTTTATTTATGTTAGATTGGTTCTTAAACAACACAAGTCTGAAACGTATGGGTTCACTTAACTGTGGATATTTTTCATTAGTAAATACTACAGTACCATACAGTCTGTGGATGGTTGAATAAGCAGATATGGAGAGCCAACTATAAGTTATCTGCAGGTTAACCCTGCATTGTTCAATGGTCAACGGTATAGTCTATCAAACCATGGAAAATTCTGGATTAAACATACAACATCCACTGACTGGTGTTTTTGTTTTTTATTATACTTCAAGATCTCAACTTATTTCAGGTAAAAACTATTTGTCAGTTTGTTCCTCTAAACTCTCATTACTCTTTGTTTTGAAAAGGTTATAATTGGAGTAAAATAAGACTGGCTTCAAGCCAGGATCATGAAGGGTGTAATTAAACAAGATTTTCTGTCTTTCCACCCAGCAGGGCAATACTACTGGGGGTAGGAAAGAGAGATTCAGAAGTAATTGTGTGTTTTTCAAGAATAATAGAACAATCTACTGGCACACACTTTACATAATAAATGGCAGCTACTGACATTTTAATCAAAATAGAAACAATCATAAAGTCAGGATGCTCTGTATTGAGGCAGAAGGGAGCCTCAACTCAGGAATTTTGGCAGATATATACACATGCCCAATCTGCTCTAAAAGGCAGAGAGCTTTGCACTTATTTTATGATGTCCTGCCTGCCCCAATGACATGGATAAAAGTGCAATTTTTGTATACCCCTCCTGGTTATGGTCTTAGCTTTCGAACCCCTTTTTCCATATTTTATAGCCTTAAATTAAAAAGTTAATCTAAAGGATAGAATTTGAATTTTTAAAGAAAGACACTTGTCTTAGATAATGATAATATGTCACACTGCCTCTCAAATTCAGACCAAAATGGGCTGGCCATTATAGGATGATCAGATGCCTCACTGCACAAGACTGATGACTCTTAGCTTTCGTGAGACAGTCCAGTAATGATTTTGAGAGAAAGTCTTGTGGAATGTTTTGATTATTAAGGCTTTCCCCTCATATCTTATGTACTTAAAAGGATTAAAAATCCAGGACCAGTCTTGGCAAGCACATTGAGAGCATCAGATCTAGATCATAATGCTAATCAATGCTAATCTAATCAAAACTTGCAGATGAAGATGCTTTTGCTCATATCTAGTGGACCCTACAGGAGAAGGCAATGGTACCCCACTCCAGTACTCTTGCCTGGAAAACCCCATGGACAGAGGAGTCTGGTAGGCTGCAGTCCACAGGGTCGCACAGAGTCAGACACAACTGAAGCGACTTACCAGTGGTCCCTACAAGACACAGAGGAAGACTCATAGCCTGGGAAGCTTGATAAAGTCACCTAGCTACTTTGTGACTGGCATGATACCCTGTATTGCAAGCTGAAGGTGAAAGTGTTAGTCACTCAGTCATATCCAACTCTGTGACCCCATGGACTGTAGCCCGCCAGGCTCCTCTGTCCATGGGATTCTCCAGGCAAGAATACTGGAGTGGGTTGCCACTCCTTTCTCCAGGGGATCTTCCAGACCCAGGGATCAAACCTAGGTCTTCCATATTGCAGGCAAATTCTTTACCATTTGAGCTACCCAGGAAGCAAGTATTGCAAGCTGGCCAACATAAAAACCATGCTCATCCATGAAAACAAAAGGCCTTTATTTTTTTGTTCTTACCTGACTTAATTTTTCTCTCAATCTTATCCTTTTGGATTGTTGAGATAAAAATTACTCTATTCTGATGTCTTTTCTGTAATTGAGAAGTTTCAACTTTCTCATTAGGATAATCAGTCTAAATTTTGTTCTCCTTCTTTCATATATCATTATGGATATGGCAGAAGTGGGCTTATGTGAGCATGTAGTGACAGGAACAGAGCAAGTTGAGATTCTAGGAGATGTTGCTTTGATCTGCATCAGGCTAGAACTTCATGCCTGAGTCCTCACTGGATAAACCCTCTCTGGGCTCCCACAGTACCCACTGAGCCAGGACTGAATGGTACCGGTAGACCCTGAGATCTGGGCAGGTATCCCATTGTGCCAAACTAGAATGTCTTTTGGTGCTCTCAGCCCCTCTGCAGTGACACTCCCCAGGACCAGCCAGCTCACATCATCAGTTAGCTAAGTGCATTCCCTAACACAACACTACATCAATACTTCTACAAACTGCCTTTCCCCCACCTACCACCCCTGGAACTAAATGAGATTCCAGATTGCTGCCCTAGGTCCCCTTTTCATCTCTTTCCAGTGGGGTTTGGGATTGTCTTACAAGTTGATTTCCTCCTAGAACCCCAGGTGAAAATACACAATGACCCTCTGGTTTTGACTTTCCATAAATCCTAATTAATTGGTTTCTTCCCTCCTTGACTCATGAAAGAAAGGTCATCAGGACACATATTTCACCACCTGCTTTTGTACATTTCCTATCTTCTTCCCACAATTCACCAGAGACCAGAAGAGATGAACTTTGCTCTTCTTCTTCCTGTCTGAATGGGACTCATCTATGTCTGAGCCTCAGTTTCCCCAGTGATGTTATCTGCCATCTATCGTTCTGTGGCCTCTAATGATAGAATCATAATGTAGAGAGCAGATGAACACAGACTCATGGGTTTAATATCTTTAAGATGGAATATCTATCACAGATATGAAACTGTTGATAAACAAAGCAAAAGGAAAGGTGAAGATACCTTAAATATCTCCTATCCTTTACCTCTTGTTGTTCTCCTTATATATTCTAGGAGAAACATGGTGAATAGGTTAACTGGAGGAAGACTGGGCATAAGGAGGAAAAGGGAAATATATATAGAAGAATTAAAACTCTAGTACTGATACTAATAGGAACAAACTAGAATAATGATTGGATGTTGGAATATAGGAGGAAGGGAAAGTGAAGAAGAAAAGGGACATATATATGTACTGACTGGTTTTGAAGATGTGCAAGCTGTATTAGTTTTGTGATTTTAAACCAGAGAGTATTAAAGTCAAGTGGACCTCATTAAGCCCTGGTCTGTGGCTCTGAGATCTTATTTTTCTTGGCATGCACTATGAAATGTGTGAAGAGAAGAGTTGTAAGGTAGTCACAAGCATTTTTGGCAAAATGAGAAAATGGAGAAAACACAATGACATGTTAATATAGTTAACTGAGATTATCCTGTATTCAATTATGAGACTGTCTTTTATTCTGTCTTCTTATATCCTTTTCTTATATAAAATGCAGTTAATAGTAGATGGAAATACTCAATAGTTTTTTGTTTTTGTCTTTGAGAAATAATGGCTGGTCACCATGACTTGATGGAAACTTTTATAGGTTGAAGAAATATTAAACTCTGGAAACTTCTATCTGAGTTCTTGCACCCCTATGAGAGAGAGTTTCTTGAGGGTTCTCCAAATAGCTAACATGTATCAAATTAGTATTCACTGACCTTTTCCTCCATTGGAGGTACTTGGGCTAGGAGAACTCAAGACACTTGTCTAAGTTCAGAAAGCAGACAAACATAGGGGCCAAATTCAAAGCACAAGCTCTTCAGGGGAAAGGATAGGGAGTGTGGGATGGATATGTACACACTGCTATATTTAAAATGGATAACCAACAAGGACCTACTGTATAGCACGGGGAACTCTGCTCAGTGTTATGTGGCAGCTTGAATGGGAGGGGATTTGGGGGAGAATGGATCCATGTATATGTATGGCTGAGTCCCTTTGCTGTCCACCAGAAACTATCACAACACTGCTAATTGGCTATCCTCCAAAACAAAATAAAAAGTTGAAAAAGAAAAGCACAGGCATAGGCACAGGCTCTTGACCAACAGGGACACTATTTCATTGTTATTCTATATTGTACGGCCCTGGAGTAAGTAACTGTGCTATTATCTGGCCTATTATATTTTTTTCGTTTCTCTTTTGATTAACTTCAATATTTGTGCTATATGACTGAACAATTCTAAATCTAATACATGCAAAACAGAACTATAAGAATTAGTCTAAGTATATGAAATTAGGGGTAGAAGAGAGGGAATAAGCAATAAAGGAAATTACAGAACATGTCTGTAAAATGTTTAAAGGGACAAAATTAAATTTCCTCCACAATGGTATTTCCTCATTGACCATACACCATAGCTGAAGCTCAATACATAGCTTCTTACCTCTTTGCTCCATTCCCCACTCCCACCAGCTCTTTCTTTGTATTTCTGCCTTTGTCTCAGTGTGTGTGTTTCTTTCCCTTTACCTGTGTGTGTATATATTTTTTTAAATTAGACTGTTGACCAATTATTTTTGGTATTTTGAATTTTGAAGAGGACAAAGAAGGGAAGGAAAGAGGATTGCCAAGCCTCTAATTAAATGAACCCTGAAGCTCTGACAGACTGTTCTTGTCACTTAAATTTATAGACCACTGAGAGCCAATAAATACTTAGCTGACTATAGACATTTAAAAATACAATTAAAGAAAATCAATTCATTTTTGTCAACTTGTGGAAGCTTTGCTAATCCTTGTTTCCCAACGAGACACAAAAACTTTAAATTCACACATTTCCAAAGGAGTCCGATTTAGTACCTATCTGATTAAAAAAAAGGAGGGGGGCTTCTCTTATGGCTCAGCTGGTAAAGAATTTGCCTGCAATGCAGGAGACCTGGGTTCCATCCCTGGGGTAGGAAGATCTCCTGGAGAAGGGAAAGGCTACTTACTCCAGTATCCTGGCCAGGAGAATTCCATGAACTGTATGGTCCATGGGGTCGCAGAGAGTCGGACAAGACTGAGCAACTTTCCTACTTTGTCTAAGAAAAAGTCTTAGCAAATGGTTAAGTGCATTATTCAGAGCCATAGATGATTATACTTTTTCAGTTTATCATTAAAATCCTGGTAACATTTATGGAAAAAAATAAACAGTAACAAAACATCACCATACTTGGGACTGTAGAATGGGTTTGCTGTCACTGAAACTTTCATTTCTGAATTCAATTAAATACTGTTGAAGCTTGTAAAATTTTCAGTCTTTTGTGACCATATTTGAAACTGCATTTATGCAATTTTTTCAAGAACATAGTGTTATAAGGAAATTACAGTCCCTTATGCTTGTAAATAACACAGTAACATTTTTGGGAGCTAGAGAAATAGGTTGGGGTACTTTCCCCTATATTAAAAGGCTGTAGAGAACCATACTTTTTGATTTCTGAGCTGTATTTCTGCCTTTTTTTCCTTCTGGAAACTAAAATGTTATTTCCTTTGTGAAGCTGATTTAACTCATTTAGGTAGGTTTTGTCATTCTCTGTGTTTCCTCTGATTTGGTTCACACATACCCTAGATCATATTACCTAGTAATTTGAAGTTCCTTTCCATTTTATTCTCCTTAACTATAAATTATTTGAGTATGCATTTAGCTCTACAGAGTATTTAACACATGCCTTGACTCTTAATAAAGTGTTTTTAAAAAATACTTGGTATAAATGGACTAAAAGACAACCCACAGAATGGGAGAAAATATTTGCAAACAAAGCGACCTACAAAGGATTCATCTCCAAATATACAGCTCACATATAGTTCTACATAAAAATAAATCCCCATCAGAAAATGGGTAGACTTCTGTGGTGGGACAGTGGATAGGTATCCGCCTGCCAATGCAGGGAACTCAGGTTTGATCCCTGGTTTGGGAAGATTCCACATGCCGTGGAGCAACTGAGTCCGGTGCCACAGCTACCAAGCCCACACCATGAGCCCGCAAGTCACAGTCACTAAGGCCCGTGTGCTGAGAGCCTGCGCTCCACACGAGAAAAGTCCCACAGTAAGTATGGAAAGAAAAGCAGTGGAAAACTCTAGCAGAGAGGAAGCTCCCACTCCTGTAGCTGAGAGTTGAGAGCTTATCGGAATAAATGTCAGAGGCCTAAAATCTGCCTCTTATTTACAAACAAGCAAACAAACAAAAAAACAACAGACCAAAGAAAACAAAAACTCTCCAACAGCCAAGAAAGGAGTTTGAGGAAACAAATGTTATCCGAACAGAAAAGGTATCTAAAATAGTTTGATTTTTTTCATGTTTGATTGGCTGGGGAGCTGGGAAGCACTGGATGGATTTTTCAGTTTTGCTTGTTTATCTGAGAAGTCAATATAAATATAAATAAAGCTGTGACCTTTTAATTCAGCTTGTTTCCCATTAACAAAACCAAGAAAATCTGGGTATAGAATGTTATTTTTAAAGAAGAGAACAAAAATTCTCATTAGAAACATTCCAATTGAACTGCAGTGGGAGTTCTAAAGATGCACTAACTCCCTCCACAAATAAATTTTTTGTTAAAATCCTTTGTGTGTATTTCTCAATCTATAAGACATTCGGGTGACTGCATCCTTTTAAACAAATCTTATATAAAATAAGATTATATGGATACAATGTTAATTTCATCATCATAATCTTCTTATTGCTTCTAATTGCAAAATTCAGACTCAAATTGAAGAAAGTAGGGAAAACCTCTGGGCCATTCATGTATGATGTAAATCAAATCTCTTGTGATTATACAGTGGAAATGACAAAAGATTCAAGGGATTAGATCTGATAGACAGAGTGCCTGAAGAACTATGGACAGAGGTTTGTAACACTGTACAGGAGGTGGTAATCAAAACCATCCCGAAAAAAAGAAATGCAAGAAGGAAAAATGGTTTCTGAAGAGGCCTTATGAACAGATGAGAAAAGAAGAGAAGCTAAAGGCAAAGGAGAAACGGAAAGATATACCCAACTGAATACAGAGTTTCAAAGAATAGCAAGAAGAAACAGAGAGCCTTCTTAACTGAACAATGCAAAGAAATGGAGGAAAACAACAGAATGGGAAAGTCTAGAGATCTCTTAAAGGAAGTTGGAGATACCAAGGGAATATTTCATGCAAAGATGAGCACAATAAAGGACAGAAGTGGCAAGGACCTAACAGAAGAAGAAATTAAGAAGAAGTGGAAGAATACACAGAACTGGTCAAAAAGTCCTAATGATCAGGATAACCATGATGGTGTGATCACTCACCTAGAGCCAGACATCCTGGAGTGTGAAATCAAGGGGCCTTAGGAAGCAGTACTATAAACAAAGCTAGTGGAGTTGATGGGATTCTAGCTATTTCAAATCCTAAAAGATGATGCTGTGAAAGTGCTGAACTCAACATGCCAACAAATTTGGAAAACTCAGCAGTGGCCACAGGACTGGAAAAGATGAGTTTTCATTTCAATCCCAAAGAAAGGCAATGCCAAAGAAAGTTCAAACTACCACACAATTGCACTCATTTCATATGTTAGCAAGGTAATGCTCAAAATAGTTCAAGCTAGGCTTCATCAGTATGTGAACTGAGAACTTCCAGATGTATAAGCCAGATTTAGAAAAGGCATAGGAACCAGAGATTGAATTGCCAACGTCTGTAGGCTCAAAGAAAAAGCAAGAGAATTTCAGAAAAAAATCTACTTCTGCTTCTGTGGCTATGCTAAAACCTTTGATTGTGTGGATCACAAGAAACTGTGGAAAATTCTTAAAGAGAAGGGAATACTAGACCACATTACCTGGCTCCTGAGAAACCTGCATGCAGGTTAAGAAGCAACAGTTAGAACTGGACATGGAACAACAAACTGGTTCAAAATTGGGAAAGGAGTACATTAAGGCTGTATGCTGTCACTCTGCTTATTTAATTTAAATGCAGAGTACATCATGCAAAATGCCAGACTTGATGAATCACAAGCTGGAATCAAGATTGCCAGGAGAAATATCAATAACCTCAGATATGCAGATGATACTACCCTAATGGCAGAAAGCAAAGAGGAACTAAAGAGCCTCTTGATGAAGATGATAGAGGAAGTAAAAAAGCTGGTTAAAAACACTTTATGATAAAACTAAGATCATGGCATCTGATCCTATCACTTTATGGCAAATAGATGGAGGGAAAAAATACAAACAGTGGCATATTTAATTTTCTTGGGCTCCAAAATCACTGTGCATGGTGACTGCAACCATGAAATGACAAGACACTTGCTCACTGGAAAAAAAGCTATGACAAATGTAGATAGCATATTAAAAAGCAGAGACATCAGTTTGCCCACAATGTCCCTTTAGTCAAAGCTGTAGTTTTTCTAGTAGTCATGTTCATATGTGAGGGTTGGTCCACAAAGAAAGCTCAGCACTGAAGAACTGATGCTTTCGAACTATAGTGCAGGAGAAGACTCTTGAGAGTCCTTTGAACTGCAAGGAGATAAAATCAGTCAATCCTAAAGGAAATCAACTCTAAATATTCATTGGAAGGATTGATGCTGAAGCTCCAATACTTTGGCCACTCATTGGGAAAGACCCTGAGGCTGGGAAAGATTGAGGGCAGGAGGAGAAGGGGGTGACAGAGGATGAGATGATTGGATGGCATTACCAACACAATGGACATGAGTTTGAGCAAATTCCAGGATATAGTGAAGGACAGGGAAGCCTGGTTTGCTGCAAGTCCATGGGGTCACAAAGAGTCACGCATGATTTAGTGACTGAACAAGGTAACAATATTAATTTCATAGTTCTGATAAATTTATCATGAGTATGTTAGATGTTAACATTAGAGGACTATCAGGTAATGGGTGCATGTGAATTGAATCATTTCCATGAATTTTGCAACTCTTCTTTAAATTTAAAGCTATTTATTTAAAAAATGAAAAATAATATAAAGGGCTTAGACATTTGAAGCAAGAAGTAACCTAGCTTTTTAGGGACAGCAGAGTTCTAAAATTAGCTCAAGGCCACATTGCAGGCTTGCAGTAGGTACCTGACTCTCAGCTCAGGGCTCTTTCCCCTCTATCCAGCTGCCACTAAGGAGTGGTGAACCTGAATAGTTCACAGTGTGGCCTGCTGGAACAAGTCCAGGGAACTCTCTTAGATCACTCTACTTTTCTATAACCAGAAAACACACCAGTGTTAGGTCAGTAAAACTGACCCAACTTTAAAGCCAGAGGCCAGAAGACTTAGTTAGCCAGTTCATTCCCTATTTACTCAATATCCAAAGTCAATGCCAGTCAATAACTGGGAGTAAAAATGCAGCACCATTAGATGGAAAATGTGAAACATTCACAGACACACTGGTCTGGGCTAATCTATCTGATTATTCTTTCAGTTGGTTAGATGTTCTGCCACAAAGTGTCATTTAAAAAAAAAACAACAACAACTTCCAGAAGGACAGAGGGGCCAAGTAATCACATTCTAGCCTCCTGATTCAGTTCAAACTATTTCACATCAACACAATCTAAACAGAGGCAAAAAAAAAAAAAAAAAAAAGGACCAGTTTTAGGGATACATAGTACAGAAGTTTGTTTATGCTTCCTGTAACAAAACGTTATTTCTAGCCACTATAGAATATGGTTATCATTTTAGAATGAATGATGACAAGCAACAATGTCCTGAAAATTTTTATTTCATTGCACTAAACTTATATTTACTTGTAAATTTAAGAGATTTAATTTTTTTTAAGTCAACTTTCAAGGTTTCTGGAGCTTGTGTGCAGAGGACAGGAAGTACATCCACATCTTTGTAGGAACACTCTGTCCTCAGTTCTTCAGGATATGGATCTCTGCAGTGGGCTGATGCTAGATATAGTTGTCTTTTAGTTGTTTAGTGTGATTGTGTTTGTTTTTAACCATAGAAGGGTTATTTTTCTGTTTAAAGCAAAATTAGCCTAAATCCTTATTTCCTAAGTCTTCCAGTAATAGTTTGTTGAATAGAAAAAAAATTAGAGTTCAGCTTCTTTTAGACAGCACTTATCTTTGGGCTGATCACTGCAAATTAGTCACTAGTTGTGTAAAAACAGACAAAAATTCCACCCCCCCCCCAAAATAAAACTCCTCCCTCCTAAAGAGGACTGTGAAAGAAAGGGAACTGGACCACCCATTAGTTTGGTTGAAAGAGTTCTTACATTATAGCCACAAGGATTCTGTGCATGTTTCAGAGAATGAGCTCCCTCAGAGTTATAAAATGCAGGCTTTTGGGGGTGCATTTGCTTAAAGGATTCTAGCTTTAGCACATTAATATGAAACACAGGATCTCATCAACACAGAGTCAGGCAACTTCTGGCCTCTAGAAGCCCTGCTGAAAAGTTATTCCAGTAAAATGTAAAATGTTGCAGTGTGGTGTGTAATTTAAAAAATACAGCCCATAGTACATGAGATTTTGCTAAGAAAAGGTTCTCACTCCCTACCAATTATCCTCTTCCATCGGCCTGATTTATTTCCCTATATTTATAAAGACTTACAGGCTTGGCAAGAATGCTATGGTTCTGTAATGAGGTGATATATTCTCCACTTACTGAAGATGTATTTCTGTTTCAGGAAACACCTGCTCCAATGTGGCTGCTGCTGTTTTAGCAAAATAGAGATCTTGGGATTGGAGGTCAAAGAGAAGATCTGACTTGTGCAACACAGATACATTTACTTATAGTTGATGTCTTTATGAAAGAGTTATTCAGGGCTTTTTATGGTGATTGATGAGTGGTCTTAATTAAAAGAAATATGAGAAATGAAGAAAGCTGATATTCACTGAATTCTTCATGGCTATAAGTCCATGGGGCTGGAGAAGACTTTCGAGAGTTCCTTGGACAACAAAGATATCAAACTAGTCATTCCTAAAGGAAATCCACCCTCAATACTCATTGGAAGGACTATTGCTGGAGCGGACGCTCCAATACTTTGGCCACCTGATGCGAAGAGCTGACTGATGGAAAAGACAAAGACCCTGATCCTGGGAAAGGCTGAAGGCAAAAAGAGAAAGGGGCAGCAGAGGATTAGATGGTGAGACAGCATCACTGACTCAGTGGACATGAATCTTGGCAAACTGTGGGAGTTAGAGGAGGACAGAGGAGCCTGGTATGCCACAGTCCATGAGGTCACAAAAAGTCAGACACAACTTTGTGACTAAACAACAAACCGAAGTACACAGTGAAAATTAAAGTTATATTTGTCATCATACCATTTTATATGTGTTTCTTTAGGAGGGCTGGGGGTAGCTCTTTGGTGGTAGGCATGGTTTTTAGGTTATAGCTCTCTCTCTCTTTGTCCATCTGTATGTCTATCGTTCTTTTTGTTTTCCATAGTTGTTTGCCATAAGTACACGGCACTGCAGAGCCCTTTTCTGCTAAAAGCAGCATACTTATGAATATCTGATTAACACCAGGATATGGTCAATCCACAGAACCTAGTCCTAGCACCAAATCATTCCAGAAAATAGCTTGTGTTATTTATATATATATCACACATATAAAGAAAAAAAGTATTGTATTTACTATTCAGCTTCTTTTAAACACCACACTTCTTTGGGCTGATGAGCACCAACTACTGACCAGTTCTCTAATATGAGAGGATTATCGTATCAGAAAATACATCATGAAATAAGCATAGCAAATGAATGAATCTTAAATCTTATTACAAGACTGGCAACCTCTTCCTCCAAACTCTCAAGTACTCAGAAAAAAATTTTCTCTTGGTTGTAATTTATCTTCACATCCTTTATAACCTCTCCCAGTTTATATATTCATGACAGTATGACATCATAGGTATTTAAAATGGATCATCAATCAGTTGTACAGAGAGAGCAAACAGCCACTTAATCAATGCAAACCATAGTCAGAAGTTTACCTTAGTTCCTTGAAGGGATCTGCCCTGACATTAGGTGTCTCTATAGATTTAGGGAACACTGTGCCCTCTGCTCCTGCAAACAAAAGAAAAAAGCAAACAGAGGTTGGAGTGTTGGATGGGTCAGCACAATGAGTGGAGTTAAATGCGGTGAATCCTTTATACAAACCAATACACACGTATCTGCCACTGGCTCTAGGGCACATCTCTGTGCTAGGAGAGCATTGAATCAACTCATGCAAACAGTCTTTGAAAAAAACTAGTAACTTCTTTTGAATGTGTTCTTGCTGAGATCAGAGTAAGGTCATGAGGCAAATACCATGTCGACTTTAAAAAAAAAGATGCCTAGAAATGGCATGGTCTGAATCTTGTCTCTCATAAAATATTAACAGTTGTCCAGATGAAAGTGTTTTGAAAACCAGCAACTGGAACTCTGTTACTGCAGCACAGGGCACAAATCACTTGCCACATATAACATCTAAGCAGTGGGTTAGGTGGTAGAAAATACTGTAAGATGATAAGGTCTTTGTCTAATGAAAATTAAGCCAATATTTTTCAGCAAATCAAGTTCTACACTATTATCTTGAAATCTTAAACAAAAGAGGAGAACACTATGAGAGATCATTTAAAGCTCAGCACTTTTATAATTTGAGTATTAATATTGATTCCCAACCCAATATAGACATTTAGCTCTTGATTTTGCCATAAGCTTTATCTTTACAATTTGTCAACACCAGTTGAATCTTCCCATCCATAAAGATTGTGATTATCTGATTTGTCTACTCTCAAAGTGTCTTCAAATCATTTAAGCCTCAGTTTATCACAGACAATTGCATTGGACATTTGTTTTACAATTAAACTTAGTCAGTACCCTGTACTCTGAAGTAAAGGTGTTTACTTTTATATGTTCAGTGTATTTCTTTGATGCTGTAAGAAGGGGTGGAATAATATCTTGCATTCATGTGTGAATTTCAGGAATCCTCTTGCACTGTTATAATGTGTAGAAATCCTCCATTAACCACTATTATTCTAAATCCAGGTTTATTCTGACACATACTAATGAGTCTATGAAAATGAATTGATTTCCTGGCTTTTGTAGCAACTACGGAAACATTTATTTGATAGGTGTAATAGACCACAAGCAAAATAAAAATTTTTTTCTTCCATAATACTATATATGGTCATTAAAAATACTCTGGTGACTATTATTATTAATAAGATTATAACATTATTCTATGAATAATAACTGTCATCCTCAGCTAACATTTTTGAGTAACTACCACATTGCTAGATATTGTCATATATATATAATTTATTCACTACAACAAGCCCATAAAATTGGCAGTTCCATGTGGCATAAGGGTACTTCATGTGGGGACATTTAAGATCTTTCTCTGTCCATAGACACTTTTACTTTCTAAGATCCCAAATCACATCATTTCAAATATATCAGAATGTACCCATAGCCCCATTAAATTCAATTTTGGTATAAATTTCCATAAGAATGTTCAGTTTTATTATGTATATATTATTTATTTTGCTCCTGTGATTGAAGCTTTATTGTGTTCTTAATAACTGTGATGCTTAATTTTGTGTCAACTTGACCAGATCCAAGATGTCCAGATATTTGACTAAACATTATTTCTGGATGTGTCTGTGAGGGAATTTCCAGATGTGATTAGTAGTAGCATTTGAATAGGTGGGCTGAGTAAAGTAGTCTGCCCTCTCCAATATGGATAGGCATCATCTTATCAGATGAGGGTCCGAATACCACAAAGTGCAAGAAGGAAGTATTCAGCCCTTCCTGCCTGACCCTATGAGCTGGAACGCTGATCTGCTATCAGTGATCCTGGTTCTCAGACCTTCAGACCTAGACTGGAATCGACACTACTGACATCCCTAGTATTCAGGCATTATCAGACTAAACCACACCACTGGCCTTCCTCAAGTCTCCCATTTAACCGACACTGACTGTGGGCCTCCTCAGCCTCTGTAAGTGTGAGCTGATTTCTTACAATAAGTCTCTTTCTCTATACAGACCTTACTGGTTCTGTTTCTCTAAAGAACTCTGACTGATGCCATGACTGAATAAGAATAGGGTAGATTACAAATTACAATGTAGCTTTTCTTACATATGTGTTATATTTGGTTTTACAGAATATCCATTTTCCATCTCTAACATTTTGGGGATCTTTTTGGGGCGCTGTGAAGGCTGCCAAGTAGATAAAACAGGCTTGCAGAACGGGACAGTGACTGACACATCAGAAGGTGGCTCTGGGCTGTCTGAAACCCAAGACCATGCCCTCAGCCACCTCTCAGCATCATCTCGCCTGTCACTGAACAACTCTCATCTGCTGGTACTGCAGTCAACAAGGACTCCCCCTTGACATTCTTAGAGATGCTTAGTTCTTAGTCATTTGAACTCTATTTAAAAATGTCTATATTTCTATGTAATATATGTAATTTAAAGGAACAATTATATGTCTCAATAAGGAGAAGAGAATTATTTGTTCATTTATTATCTATACTCTCTAGTCTCAGCTCAAATCTCTTTTTCCTCTGCCAAGAATTCCATGAAAGCTGCAACAGTAAGAGTATTACCTATTTCCAAATCAGCCATCATTGTCTGACACACTTCCATGGCAACGAACACAGCCCATGGACAGCTTTCATCATTTGAATTTTTACTAGAATGCTGTGAAGACTCATGTTTCACCTCTTTCTCATGCCCATCATTTTATAAGACCTTTGAAACCAAAGAATATCTATTTTGCAACTTCTGCAACTGTGCCAAGTACACACACACACAGTATAGCATAGACTTATTCCGACCAATAATCCCAAAACAAAGAATGGCAAGCTCTTATAAACAATGAACCTCAAAAGCTTGGGCCAATTTCATATCCCATCCAGACTGTGCTGACCCTATTTACTTGTTAAGTACAGTAACAAAACGTCATCTGCCACTTTACCTTACATCTTGCTGGACTAGGCTCAAGAAGGAATTCCTCTGTTGTAGCTGGGGGAACTGAGCTCTGGCACCCTTCTAAACATACGTATATAGTGTGGCAACAGTGCATCCAGTACATTACAGATGCTCATTCTCCGTGTCTGTGGAAAGAAAGAACATGGTCTCCTTTGAACAGCTGAACTTGGTCCTCAGCTCGCTGACCTGCAGTCACCTCTGCTGCCCTCCTGGCTAGGAACATGTCTTGCTCCGTGTCATATCCTCATCATCTAGCATAGTGCAGGTGCTCAACAAATACTTGTGAGATGGCTGCAGCACTCATGAGGTACTGAGCACACACTATTCGGGGTCTACCTTGGAGACACTCATCTCATTTCTTCAACTAGACTAAGCTCAGTGTGGGCAGGGGCAAGGCCCAACAGAGAATACAGCCAGTTGACTTTAGATTTCCAAGACTTCTACTGGATTCATTTCAGTAAGTACTGCCACTTCTATAAGAGAACTAGTTTACTGCTCTAAAACTCCTCCTGTCTCACATATTAAATGAATGTTCACAATCATGACCCAATGCATTTTAACTATACTTCTAAAATAAGAGTGTGCTTATAAAGGAAGGCTATTTGGGTTAAATACAAATAGTTCTTTAAAGTAAACTACAATCTAAAGGCTTGCATTTTCTTTCACAGACCAAGAAACTTGTTTATCCTGTAGATAAGAGAACTGGGGCTAAAGGCATGTTTAGCTCGTGGTCCTATGGCCAGTGAGTGCTAGAGCTGGGCTTCACATCTGGGCATCTGACTAAAGAACCCACATTTAGCCATGGTGCCCTAGAGTCTTGTTTTCTCAGTGCCAGTCAATGTGGTACTCACTGAAGGCAAGCCAGCAAAACCCAGACGGGCTGAGCTCTGATAGGTGGAGAAGAAGGGTGACTGATAGGCTCTGATGTGGACCAAAGTCAAGGGCATGACACTCAAGCTCCTTCAGCTTCCATTGTCCAACCAGATGCCTTTTGATTTTGTTTTTGCTGGACTTCAGCCACAGGGGTCCATATGTCCTATATGCACTGGAGGAAGGACTCATGTATATCATTTTCCAGGGGGAGGTAACAAAATCTCTCACTAGCTAAGTGACCTTGGACATAAATCTCTCTGATGCTCAGTTTTCTTCTCTGAAAAGAAGGGATACTGATAATACCCTCATCTCCCAGGGATCTTGGGACACTAAATGAGATTTCTGGTCCATAGCAATCATCAGATGACAGTTAATAAAATAATACTACTCTTATGAAAATGTCCATGAACCCTATTCTTTCCTCCTCTTATCTGGGTCCTCTGTGACTCTTAAAAATGAAAATTTAAAGCATGTACTAAAACCTAGAAACAATTGCAACTGTCTTCATTTGATCATCAAAAAAACTCCTGGGAAATTAGGACTATTAATTTCTGCCATTATGAAGGTACAACGTGAGATTCAGAGATGTCAAGAAATTTTCCTAGGTCACACATGAGGAGGGAGAGCTAGGATTTGAATTCCAGCATTTCAGCTCCAAAACCAATGCCCTTGACCTTACTGTAGACCCTCATTCAGCAGACTAAGTAACTTTCTACTTGATCATCTTTTACGAAACATGAAAAAACACCCATGTTTATAGCCCCAAGCAACACCTGCAAAATTCCTTAACACTTATCTTCTAAAAATAATTCCCATGTACAAGGAAATGAGAGAACACGTTTCCAAAAGACCATTTCTTTCCAAGTCCTCTCCAATTTCTTGTTTTCACACCATTTTTCACTTTCCCAATCTGCAGAGTGGACAATCATCCATCAGGAGGAATTTCCCCATCCCACTCTCTAGCCATTCTTAGATAATAAAGTATTATCAATTTTATTATTTCAAAAGGTTTCTATTAAAGCCATACCCACTGATTCCTTCTTTGACACAATATAATTTACTGGCAATAAATGTTCATAAACAGTTTGAGTGAAAAATCCATAAAGCCATTTCAGTTTTATTTTAAGTTCCACTTAATATCCCTCAAAAATGATTTCATCAATGTGTTTCCATTAGCTGGTTCTCTGCCCAATAACTTAATTCTACACAATCAATCAGGAACTTATAGAGCATGTGACAGGATCTTTCTAAAGTGTTTCGAATCATCATAAAGATCAGCCCAATGGCTCTTTTTTCTGCTAGCACAGGTAGGGGGTAAACTCATAAAAAAAAAAAAAGTCTCTAATGTACTTTGTTGCCATAGTAACAAAAAGCCAGCTTCCCTTCTCTGGAAAGGATACTTAAGTTCAGAGCCCAGTTTGGTCATGCTTTCCCCTCAAAGTGTTCTGTATGTCAAGAGACCTGAAATCCAGTCCTATCTCTGTAATGCTGGGAAAATCCCATAACCCTCTGTGGCCCTTGATTTCCTTCACTATAAAATGAGGGGTAGGATGAGAAGTGTCACAGCTAAACTGTTTTCTCCCCAAATTGAAAATTTTATAAGGTAACAATCTAATCTAAACAGAAGACTGTCTTTAGCCACCTTCATTTCCTACCAGGAAAACAGCAACTCTGGGAGAGTGTGTGTGTATGTGTGCGTGTGTGTGTGTGCGTGCGTGTGTTCATGTGTGCATGCTCATGCATGTGCTCAGTCATGTCTGACTCTTTGCCACCCTGTGGACGGTAGCCTGTCAGGCTCCGCTGTCCATGGCATTCTCAAGGCAAGAATACTGGAGTGGGCTGCCATTCCCTTCTCCAGGGGATCATCCCAGACCAGTGATCAAATCTGAGTCTTCTGTCTCCTGCATTGGCAGATGGATTCTTTACCAGTGTGCCCAGCCCTGGAATGGAGTACCAAAGAGAAATGCTAAAAATATCTCAGTATTTAAGGAAAAAGGCAAATTAAAGGAGAGAGATATTTGTCCAATTTAAACTGCAATTAATTAGTAGAAATAATCACCAGAAAATAAATTGTAAGAGATACAAGGTAGAGAGCAAAATTTATTGTTAAATTTACTAGTTAAAATTTTAACCAAATTAAAAACCTGGTTTGTAACTCTTTATTGATCTAGAGGAAATTCAATTTTATAAAAATAATAAACATTAACGTGCCTAAATCTGTACGTGTTGAAAACTGTCATGGGGTAGAAGAAAAATTTAGATTGCAGAAAACTGGACTTGAGAGAAATATGAGACACAAAAGAAAAAATTACAGTGATAGAAGACATAATTAGTAACTTTGCAGATCAAGAAATATATGATAAATAAAATTTTTTGTTGTCCATGGAAAAGGACTACTGTTACAGGCATCGATTTCAAGAAAAACTTTTAAAATAGGCAGACATGATTTATGAATACTGTTTAGAAAACTGATAAAGGAATTAAACAAGCTTAATGGGTTTGGTCTCCTAAATTTCTTCTTGATCTACATCTTTAATATGGACATAATTATGATTATTGCTTTTGTATTAATGAACATAGACTGAAAATCATCTTTTGTTAAAACCATGGAGCTAAAATGTTCAACAGGTTCCATATGAGTTAAAATAAACTGTCCTAAGTTTTCCAATTCCTATTGCTTGGATAGATATATCCTGGTCGACAGTCTTTAATGATAGCCATTTTTACCTGATAAGATAAGGTTCTATTTTTATACCAATACTAGATTATAAAACAGAAAGAATGTCAGTCCAAAAAATGGTGATAAGAAAATAGGAGAAAGGAGAAAGGATGATGTAATTTCTTGAAATAACTGAGAACTGGGAAACCAAAGACCTGATTTTCCATAAGGGTAGGTGTTGTTTCCCCATTTGTTATACAAAGTAGGGGTGGTGAACTAGATGAGGCCACCTCCAGTCCTGCTATTTTACAAACCTCCAGATAACCTAGTTAGATGAACCCAATGGCCCAGAGGGGCAGGGAAGGTAGGCTTGATAAGCCCAAACTTAAATGTATTTAACTAATGTGTATTGAGCTGGGCACTGTAGAGGTGAACTAGAGAGACATGGAGCTTATAGACCAATAGAATGTAGTATATTCCAGGAGGATACAATGGTGAGTTTCAGTTCAGTTCAGTCACTCAGTCATGTCCAACTCTCTGCGACCCAATGAATTGCAGCATGCCAGGCCTTCCTGTCTATCACCAACTCCCAGAGTTCACTCAGACTCTCGTCCATCGAGTCAGTGATGCCATCCAGCCATCTCATCCTCGGTTGTCCTCTTCTCCTCCTGCCCCCAATCCCTCCCAGCATCAGAGTCTTTTCCAATGAGTCAACTCTTCCCATGAGGTGGCCAAAGTACTGGAGTTTCAGCTTTAGCATCATTCCTTCCAAAGAAATCCCAGGGCTGATCTCCTTCAGAATGGACTGGTTGGATCTCCTTGCAGTCCAAGGGACTCTCAAGGGTCTTCTCCAACACCACAGTTCAAAAGCATCAATTCTTCGATGCTCAGCCTTCTTCACAGTCCAACTCTCACATCCATACATGACCACAGGAAAAACCATAGCCTTGACTAGATGGACCTTAGTCGGCAAAGTAATGTCTCTGCTTTTGAATATGCATCTACGTTGGTCATAACTTTTCTTCCAAGGAGTAAGCGTCTTTTAATTTCATGGCTGCAGTCACCATCTGCAGGGATTTTGGAGGCCCCCAAATAAAGTCTGACATTGTTTCCACTGTTTCTCCATCTATTTCCCATGAAGTGATGGGACCAGATGCCATGATCTTCGCTCTTCTGAATGTTGAGCTTTAAGCCAACTTTTTCACTCTTCTCTTTCACTTTCATCAAGAGGCTTTTTAGTTCCTCTTCACTTTCTGCCATAAGGGTGGCATCATCTGCATATCTGAGGTTCTTGATATTTCTCCCGGCAATCTTGATTCCAGCTTGTGCTTCTTCCAGCCCAGCGTTTCTCATGATGTACTCTGCATATAAGTTAAATAAGCAGGGTGACAATATACAGCCTTGACATACTCCTTTTCCTATCTGGAACCAGTCTGTTGTTCCATGTCCAGTTCTAACTGTTGCTTCCTGACCTGCATACAGATTTCTTAAGAGGCAGGTCAGGTGGTCTGGTATTCCCCGTCTTTTTCAGAATTTTCCACAGTTTATTGTGATCTACACAGTCAAAGGCTTTGGCATACTCAATAAAGCAGAAATAGATGTCTTTATGGAATTCTCTTGCTTTTTCCATGATCCAGTGGATGTTGGCAATTCGATCTCTGGTTCCTCTGCCTTTTCTAAAACCAACTTGAACATCAGGAAGTTCATGGTTCATGTACTGCTGAAGCCTGGCTTGGAGAATTTTGAGCATTACTTTACTAGCATCTGAGATGAGTGCAATTGTGCGGTAGTTTGAGCATTCTTTGCCATTGCCTTTCTTTGGGATTGGAATGAAAACTGACCTTTTCCAGTCCTGTGGCCACTGCTGAGTTTTCCAAATTTGCTGGCATATTGAGTGCAGCACTTTCACAGCATCATCTTTCAGGATTTGTAATAGCTCTGCTTGAATTCCATCAGCTCCACTAGCTCTGTTCGTAGTGATGCTTTCTAAGGCCCACTTGACTTCACATTCCAGGATGTCTGGCTCTAGATGAGTGATCACACCATCGTGATTGTCCGGGTTGTGAAGATCCTTTTTGTACAGTTCTTCTGTGTATTCTTGTTACCTCTTCTTAATATATTCTGCTTCTGTTAGGTCCATACCATTTCTGTCCTTTATCAAGCCCATCTTTGCATGAAATATTCCCTTGGTATCTCTAATTTTCTTGAAGAGATCTCTAGTCTTTCCCATTCTGTTCTCTTCCTCTATTTCTTTGCATTGATTGCCGGAGAAGGCTTTCTTATCTCTTCTTGCTATTCTTTGGAACCCTGCATTCAGATGCTTATATCTTTCCTTTTCTCCTTTGCTTTTCGCCTTTCTTCTTTTCACAACTATTTTTAAGGCCTCCCCGACAGCCATTTTGCTTTTTTGCATGTCTTTTCCATGGGGATGGTCCTGATCCCTGTCTCCTGTACAATGTCACGAACCTCATTCCATAGTTCATCAGGCACTCTATCTATCAGATCTAGGCCCTTAAATCTATTTCTCACTTCCACTGTATAATCATAAGGGGTTTGATTTAGGTCATACCTGAATCATCTAGCAGTTTTCCCGGCTTTCTTCAATTTAAGTCTGAATTTGGTAAGAAGGAGTTCATGATCTGAGCCATAGTCAGCTCCTGGTCTTGTTTTTGTTGATTGTATAGAGCTTCTCCATCTTTGGCTGCAAAGAATATAATCAATCTGATTTCGGTATTGACCATCTGGTGATGTCCATGTGTAGAGTTTTCTCTTGTGTTGTTGGAAGAGGCTGTTTGCTACGACCAGTACATTTTCTTGGCAAAACTCTATTAGTCTTTGCCCTGCTTCATTAAAGATCAGTGATTGAATAATCTCAGAAATAAAATATACTAGTAACAAATGCTTATAAAAGACTTGAAAGGAAAATCAAACATGACATGTCTTTGAAAGTAAAGAACCTGGAGCCACAGGTTGGTCTGGCATGTATGTTTTCCTGAAAAGGGGAAGTTTTGCTGATATTTAAGTGTTTAGTAATGACCTAGTCAAGAGAGGGAAAAGATTACACAAACATGGTAGGGTGGGGAAGCTGAGGTCAGTAAGGAAGATTGGTGAAGCCAGACCATATTTATCATAGGTGAGCAGCATGGAATGACACTGGAGAGACAGGTTGGCCCAGGTAATGAAGGGTCATGGTGAAGATATATATATGTATGTATGTGTGTGAATAATGTATATTTTAAAATATATAAATATCGATTTTATTATATATATATATATATATATATATATATATATATAGCCACATGATATGGTGGACAAATATATATGAAATGGGGATGTCTCAAGGTGAAAATATTAAGCAGACCTGAGCAAGTTGGCATTTTCCAAAGATTGCGGTGGCAGCATGTTATGGCTGGCATATTTGTGTCCCCCTAAAAGTCACATGCTCCAACTGTAACCCTCACCAGAACTCAACCATGTTGGTGCCCTGGTTTCAGACCTCCCAGCCTCCAGAACAATGAGAAATAAATGCCTTGCTGTTTAAGCCACCCAGTCTCTGGTACCTGTTATAGCAGCCTGAGTTGTCTGAGACACTGTATCATGGAAAAGACATTTGTGGAGGGCAAAGGTATATGAGGCAAAGCAGGGCAGACATGATAACAGGCTGCACTAAAGAACTGGCAGTCAGGTGGAGAAGTGGGGATGAGTTAGGAGATATTTCAAGAAGAAAACCAATGGGATCTAGTGAGGTGCTGGATAAGAGGGAGACAGCAGATGACCATAGGGCCCATTGGAACAGCTGAAATTGTGATCAGAGCCAAATGATTAATACCCAAAGCCAGCTGTGCCCAAGGCAACCTCACACTTCTCCAATAAAATCTAGCTTCTTTGACATTTGATATTTTAACTGCAATTGAAATTGCCTTTATTCAATAACAGAATTTGCTCTGCATCCAACTGTATTTTTCCTGTGGAGGTACAGGTAACATGACAAAGAAAATTTAAGTCTCTTATAAAGCTTATAAGCACTAAAAGAAAACTATGAATAATGTAATAATTCTTTGAATGATGAACATTGTCTCCTGTGAAAGATATTTTTCTGGTTGCTCTAATGTTTTAGCTGAACACATGATCATATGTCTCCTATTGCTTAAAATCTTCCTAAAATACATGAGATAATGGTTTTTGCCTCTGTAAGTCCAGGCTGATGACACGGTTACACTTTGATACTTAAATCTATAATGTCTTAGTGAGACCCATTTTTCCTGAAAACCAGTCTTCTACAGCATATTACCCAAGGTATGTGTAAGAGAGTGAATTGTGGGAGAAATGATCACAGGAAATTCCTTAGAATTTTCCACGGAAACAGTGCTTTTGTATTTGGTTCCTATCATGAAGGTTTGACTTTCTCTTAATAGTATTATTGTTCAGTGAAAATTCTTTTCAAGGAGTGAGTTGGGTTATGTTTAATCAACAGTTTAAAGTGAATCAAGTAATGAATGAGACTGTAGAGTTTTCACAAATTTCAGGATTAACCATTGAATGAGGCTGTCAATTTCTGAAAGCCATCCCACACATGAGCAACAGACAGACAGATGCAAGGCAGTAACTCTGAGTGAAAAAAAGTCACTTGAAGTAATAACTTAATCCCACTGTGTCTCCCTGGATGCTGGTGGCATTTAATAAACTGCTCACATAAAACATCTGTGGTCATTACAAGTTGTTTCTAGGATATTCACTAAATACATTATTTTTAGGAATCAGGAAAGATTTGTCTAACTTAAAAGTACAGATAATTAATTCATTCAGCAAATATCTATAGAGGGCCTGCTCCATAAATGGGTTGGTGGGGAAAACAGAGTCCGACTTTCTTCTTTATGGGATCACAAAATACAAAACCTATAGCCACTCTAAGCATTGCAATATTTGTTGTCTATAAAGAGTAAACAATTATGTACAATGTGCATGGCACAATGCTAAAGCAATTTTCACTGTGAAGCTTTGATCTCTGCCCTTTAGGTAGTATTATTATAGTTAGAAAGATATTCAAGAACAAATTTAAATTGATTTTTCATAAAAATTCATATAAACCATGCACTCTCAATGAGGGTAATGTAGTTACCAAAGATACAAAATTTGGTCTTGGAGCCAAAATGAATCTTAATCCATTCAAGAATAAAGTACAAATATACATAGATAGATATACATTATCTATTATACTATAATTTCATTGGAGGAGTATAATTAGGAGAATAAAGAACTGAAACGATTGCTTAGAAGAGGGATATCAGAAAAAAGGGTGAAGAACTTTTAAGCCCACTGCTGAGATCCACTGCTCAGAAAACAAACTGCAGAAATAGTCCTTTCAAAATATAAAGGCTCATTGGCAATGCAGCTGGTCACCAAAGACTTCTGATGGAGATGTACAATGAGATGAATGTTGTTTTTATGCCTGCTAACACAGCATCCATTTTGTTGCCCATGGAACAAGGAATAATTTTGACTTTCAAGTCTTATCTGTCTTAAGATTATAGCTGCCAGAGAGGGTGATTCCTCTGATGGATCTGAGCAAAATAAATTTAAAAATTGTGGAAAGAATTCACCATTTTAAATGCCATTAAGAACATCATGGGAAGAGATAAAGATATCAGTTTTAACAAGAATTTGAAGAAACGGATTCTAACTCTCATGGATGACCTTGAAGTGTTTAAGACTTCATTGGAGACAGTAACTGCAGATGTAAAAGAAAAAACAGTAAGAGAACTAGAACTGGAAGTGAAGCTGGAATATGCGACTGAATTACTGCAACCTCATGATAAAATGTTAATGGATGAGGAGTTGCTTCTCATAGATGAACAAAGAAAGTTTCTTTTCTTCTTTTGTTGGCCTTGCCATGTGGCATTCTGGATCTTAGTTCCCTAACCAGGGATCGGGCTTGCACTGCTCACAATGGAAGCAGAGTCTTAACCACTGGATGGCCAGGGAAGTTCCAGAAAGTAGCTTCTTGAGATGAGATTTGCTCCCAGTAAAGAGGTTGTGAAGATTATTCTGATGGTAACATAGGACTTAGACTATTACATAAATTTAGTTGATAAAGCAGTGGCAGGTTTTTAGAGTACTGATTCCAATTTTTGAATAAGTTTTACTGTGCATAAAATGCTATCAAATAGCATTGTGTGCTACAAAGAAATCATTCATAAAAGGAAGAGCCAATCGTTGTGGCAAACTTCATTGTTAAGAAATTGCTACAGCCACCCCAGCATTTAGCAACCACCACCCTGATCAGTCAGAAGCCATTGACACGGAGGCAAGACTCTCCACCAGCAAAAAGATCATGACTCAGTGAAGGCTCAGATGATGGTGAGCGTCTTCTTCCTTAGCAATAAAGTATTTTTAAATTAAGGTATGTATACTTTTAATATAACGCTATTGCACACTTAACAGACCACAGTATAGTGTAATAATTTTTATATGCACTGGGAAACCAAACGATTTGTGTGACTCGCTTGATTGTGAGATTCTCTTTATTGTGGTGGTCTAGAACCAAACCCACAATATCTTCAAGGAAAGCCTGTATAGTCTATAGCAGGCATTATAGGGGGTCAAGAACAAAAGCACAACAATCAGTTGGATGACTATTTCAGTAGGCCAGGTGAGAAATGATGATGGCCTACACTAAAGAGCTCACAGTGAAAAATGGAAAGGGTGAATGTGAGAGCAAGTGGGGAATTGAAAGAACATAGTTATATGAGAGGTGAATGACAGATGTCTACGCTCTGATAGGGGGAAGCATAAGTTTGATTTTGGCTCTGTTGAAAGTATCTATGGAGTTCCCAGATTAAGATGTCTTTGTAGTCAGCTGTTACAGCTCAAAGTATTTTTTTCAAGGTGGAGTTCTAAACCATTGGGATATAAACTTAAAATCAATAGGATACAGAAGATCATGAAAACCAAGATAACAGATGAAATTAATCAGGAAATGGTTACAGTAATTTAACAGATGGCAAGGTCAGAATTTTAATGGATTCTAACATTTAAAGTCTGGGTATGGGATAAGCCATCAAAGGAAACAAAGTAACTGGCCAGAGAAACAGAAATGGCTTAACATAGGAAGTCAAGAGAGACAAGTATTCCAAGAAGGTGGGAGAAGTTACCTATATGCTTAATTGGTACTTAGAGGTAAGAGGAATTACAGTGTCCATGGAATTTAACAACGTGGGGGTCATTTACATCATATGAGACGTTCTATGAAGAGCCTGAGGTGGACTCTTGTGGGTAGAGGAGTAAGTTGGAAGAGAAGAAATGGTTATAACAAGTTCCTACTTTGTGACAAGAAAATTATAGTAAGACAGTATATCCTGGATATTAGATATTAAGACACAGCTATGGTTAGTAACAAAAATTGATAGGGGCCTAATATCCTGGAGAAGGGAATGATTACCCACTCCTGTATTCTTGCACGGAGAATTCCATGGACAGAGGAGCCTGGTGGGACCCGGTCCATGGGGTCACAAAGAGTCGGACACAACTGAGCAACTAACACGTTCACTTTTCCACTTTCAGGTCTGTTTTACGGCACAGGCTAAGGGGAATTTTCTCAGTTGCTTTGATGTGAGCAAGCAGAATGTGGATATCTGGGTTCATCTAGATTTTAACAGGTATGCACATTGAAAGTAGAATGTAACAAGTTCAGGATTGCACAGGAAGACTGTGAAAAGGAATATGATACTGGCTGACTCATTTAGCTTCTTCTAGCCTCAGTTTCCGGCTTTGAGGAACAAGGATAATACTACTTCTCTCATAAAGCTATTGTGAGGATCTAAAACATGTATTAGAGAATTGTCCTCTAATATATACATATATATATTCTCTCTATAAATATATAGTGCTATGTGTGCTTAGTATATTAAAGTGCTCAAAAATGGTAGGCATTATTATGTATTAGAATAGTTGATACTGATGAAAACAAGAGGGCAGAATGACCAGAAAACACTGAATAATTTGAAACTTAAACAACAGAGAAAAATGAGATGTGTTTCCTTTCAAGTATTCTAGCAGTGTAACTGAATAAACCATACCATCAAGGTGAACACTTTAAATAATTGTGTAGAATGTGAAACCATGGAGCAATTTAAGATTCATGTATAAAAAAATATGCTGGTAAGATATGAAGAGACAAGTAGTTTAATTAAACAAACTCTACTCTAGAAACCAACAGACCAGAACTCATGCTTGGCGTATCATTAAGCCAAAATTGGAAAAACTAAAAGGGAGCATTCAAGCAGCAAGCAACCTCATTTCAGTTTCTCATGACTACATTATGGTTGATAGTAAATAAAACCACACAATGAAACAAATAACTTCAACACACTGGCTTTGTATTGCATTGATGGAACATCAGAATAAGGCAACCTCAGAATCAGGACAGTATATGAGTAACAGAGTACCTGCAACAGATGTTTGGCATGAAAAGCAGAGTTGGGAGTGACAGAGACTCCTTGGCTCTCAGAAGTAACACAATATGTGTCCCATGAACGGGATGAATGCGGCATTCCACTCACAGCTGCCTCCGGGTCTCTGTGGGGCAGGTGTCCAGAGTCAGGCCGCCAGTGCAGAGAGAAAGGGAGAGACGGATATGAAACGTGTGACCAGCTAAGAAAAGCCTGCCCTTCTACTCGGGAGGAGGGTGAAAAGGGAGCCTTGAAAACACTGCTTCCTCTGAGTCTTAGTTCTCAAATGTCTCTCACAGTGTGAGAGCAATTGTGACTCCGAGAGGCAATGGAGGCTGGTGAGACCTAAGAGAACAACATGCGTGATTTTAAGGGTTTCCTGGTCATTGAAAGAGTAGATGAACCCTTTGTTCCTGTGGCCAAGCAGGCTGGAGGTGATGCTTTCCTATGGAGAAGGAAATTGAAACACTAATTGAGGACCACAAAGAACACTGCCTAAAAAATAATTGGAGAAACTTATAAAGTCATTTTCAGGTGTTGAAGAAGATAATGACTTGAAAAGTGAAACCAGCGAGTTGAAATCATAATGCAAGTGCTGAATGTCTAAAGTATTAAAACACTTGAATGATTAAATTTCAGAATACAACATATAATGAAGGCCTCAAAATCAACAGATTTTACAGGTGACTTAAATGGTAATATTTTCTGTGTGACTTTTACCTTCGTTCAGTCACTCAGTCGTGTCTGACTCTTTGCGACCCCATGAATCGCAGCACGCCAGACCTCCCTGTTCATCACCATCTCCTGGAGTTCACTCAAACTCAGGTCCTTCGAGTCAGTGATGCCATCCAGCCATCTCATCCTCGGTTGTCCCCTTCTCCTCCTGCCCCCAATCCCTCTCAGCATCAGAGTCTTTTCCAATGAGTCAACTCTTCCCATGAGGTGGCCAAAGTACTGGAGTTTCAGCTTTAGCATCATTCCTTCCAAAGAAATCCCAGGGCTGATCTCCTTCAGAATGGACTGGTTGGATCTCCTTGCAGTCCAAGGGACTCTCAAGAGTCTTCTCCAACACCATAGTTCAAAA
Source organism: Nanger dama (assembly GCA_917880005.1). Lineage (NCBI taxonomy): Eukaryota > Metazoa > Chordata > Mammalia > Artiodactyla > Bovidae > Nanger > Nanger dama. The sequence goes on from CAKJTW010000008.1 coordinate 38,108,200, forward strand.
GCATCAGTTCTTCGGGCTCAGACTTTTACCTTATCCACTGAATTTATCCCTAATACAGCCAGCACGTAACTTTATCAAAACCTATTTTTCCCTGACAACAAAAATACTAGTATTTAATGGTAGCAAAATGCTCAGCTAAATAATCCCTTTCTCAGACTCACCGGAAGCAAGGGGTGGCCATGGCATGATTTTATCGAGTGAGACGTAGGTAGAAGTCTACTAGCGTGAGGCACTGGGCAAGTTTTTACTGTCCTAATAGGAAGGTGCAATATGTTGCTGGTTCCATTCTTCTGTCTACCTGAACATCAGCATAATATCTGGAGTGGTAACCATCTTCCTACCATGAGACAAAGACCGATAGGATTTCAGATATGTTGTGTCAGATGACTAAGCCACCAGCAACTGTCGTCAGACTTCTTAAGGGAGAAAAACAAGTGCCTACTTATTATTTGTTTGAGTCACCTGACAAGAATCCTGTGGTTCATCTCTTCCTAGGGTTCACTGCCATTTTACTTGAGACTGAGCAGAGAGGAGAAGAAAATTGACCCTTTGAGAGGCAGACTCTTCACCTACGTTTCTTTTTTTTTTTTCCTACACACCAAATGACCAAAAGTTGGAAACCACTGTTACTGTTCCTTCATACTGCGCTGAAGTATCAGATTGCTGGGTGGGGTTGTGTTTTCTTCCCACTTGCTTGCCTTTGCTCATGTTGTTCTCAGCCAGAAAGTACCTCTCTTTTTCAGTGTGTCACATTCTTTAAGGCCTAGCTCCGGTGCCATCTCCATAGTGAAGCTTTCCCAGGTCCTCTCTGTTATCACTAACTGCAGCTTCTTTTGTGCCTCCAAAGTACACAGCTAATATCTGGGGTGGTGCTCCTTTCCCTCTGTCTTGTGAGATGGTTTGCTGAATATGTTTTCCCTTCATAACAATGTAAACTACTTAAAGTCAAGAACCACACTGTGGGGGTCTCGGTGCTTTTCTAGACAAGCAGCTACCAGCAAACTTAAATGCTTTGGATTTAATTTCAGTTAAGCAGGGAAAGTTGCAGAGTGAAAAAGAAGCTTCTAGAGGCGAGAGGCATGAACTGGTCAGTATCAGCTACACTGCACTGTGATAGCCTTACAGTTTTCTGTCCAGGAAAGCAAATGGTTACATGGTCTCAGTGGGACAGCCTGCTACCAACTCTGTAAGAACTCTCTCTTGTAACCTCTTCAACTGACTGCTTTCAGCACGGCTTCCCAGAGCCCACCTGTGGCAGGCTTCTTGTCTGATTTACACCCTTTAATGAGTTCCTGTTTCCTTCAGCCGGAAGCCCAGCTCTTTAACATGATGTGACCAGGCATGCTCCATCTCTTTAGCGTTGTCTGTAGCTTGATAACTTTTTTAAACTACTGATTTCCCTTCACTATCCCCATATTTTTGTCTTCCCTCCATTCCAAGCGTAAAGTTAGGCCCTCTGCATAGTTTTGCTGTTTCTTTCCACAAAGTAAAATGTATTCTTTGTAGTTGACTACCCAGGTGGTCCTAGGGGTAAAGAATCCGCCTGTCAATGCAGGAGACTTAGGAGATGCAGGTTGGGTCAACGGGTCAGGAGGATCCCCTGGGGGAGGAAATGGCAACCCACTCCAGTATTCTTGCCTGGAGAACCCCATGGACAGAGAAGCCCGGCAGACTACAGTCCATAGCGTCGCATAGAGTGGGGCACGACTAAAGCAACTTAGCACAGCATGGCACATTCTTTGCGGAATATAGCTTTATGAGTTGTAACCCATAGAGTCCTGTATGAACCGCCAAATGCAAATACAGTACAATCTCTTCACTCTAAATCCCTTTGAGCTCCCTTTTGGAGTCAATTTTCTTTCAAGTCCTAAGTACTGGCTCCCACTGTTCTTGGACCTCGTAGTGTTACCTTTTCTAGAATGTCACACAAATGGAATCATTCAGCAGAGAGTGTGAGGTTTGACTTTAACCTAGCAAAATGCTTTTGAATTTCATGATGGAAGGTTTTCAATGGATTAAAGGCATAGCTGCCTTGAAATAGTGACACAGACATAGAGAACAGATATGTGGACACAGTGGGGGAAGGGGAGGGTGGGGTGAATTGAGAGAGTAGCATTGACATATACACACTTCCATATGTAAATCAGACAGCTAGTGGGGAGCAGTTGTATAGCACAAGGGGCTCAGCTTGGTGCTCTGTAGTGCCCTAGAGGGCTGGGATGGGGGTGTAGGAGTGCGGTTCAGGGGAAGAGGATATCTATTTATCTATCTATCTATCTATCTATATATCTAATTATGGGTCTTTCATTTTTTTGTAAGCAGAAACTAACACAATATTGTAAAGTAATTACACCCTAAGAAACTGGCATGAAAATAAGTAATAAAATTGATTAAATATTGGAAAAAAAGAGGCAGAGCTGTCTTAAGTCATCAGCTAATCCTGTTCCTTCTAAAGGCCTAAACTTAGTAAGATAGTGTGCTGGTTATCCTATAGGTGAGGGGGAAAGAGAGGAGTGCTTTTGAAGGAAGCCAAAGGGAGAGGCAGATTTTGCCCTTGGTTTATAAGAACCAAGAGATCTAAGATCCTCTGAAGTCAAGAGTCGCCCCTAGGGAAGTGAGAGACTCTCAGAAGGGACAGCAGAGTCACTCTCCTCGCAGTGTCATGAAGGCAGGACTCCCTGCACAGGGCCCAGAGCATCAGCAAAGATTCCTTAACTCTCTGTACAGCGTGAAAGCTCAGAGTTGACATACTTCCACTGACCACACAGGCCAGGAAAATGAAAATATCAGATGTGATCTTAATGGACCAAAAATTAGTATGCTTGTTCATGTTTTCTTGATGCCACATATTCTTTCCCATTCTTGAGCAACCCAGTAATGATCGGGATGAAATTTCATACCAGACCATCGTAGGAGTTAAGAGTCGTGTTTAGAGAATAAAAGTCATATCAAGTGCTGACATCTATTAAGTGCTTATTATTTGCCAGGCATTTCTCCAAGTACTTCACTTGGAGTAACTCATTTAATTTTCACGGTACCTCTATGAGGTACACAATATCATGTCCCAGTTTTTAGATGACAAAAGTGAGGGGCAGAAGGGAATCACAGAGGGTGAGCGTGGCAACCAGAATCTGAACTCAGGCAAATGTGGTTGCAGAGCCCAGGTTCTTAACTCCTTGCTGAACCTGTTATTCCTTCCACCATGAGTTTGAGAATTAAGAGTCATACTCCCCACATATCCTCCTCCAGACACAGACCACCCCAGAGTAGTAATCTCCAGCTATGCACATTCTACTCACAACCACTTCTCAGATGAAGTGTCTCCTTGGTGCTCTTAAATTTGAGTTGCTACCTGGCCACACCTGGCCAGTCAGATTCTAGTTTGAGAACTGAAACTAAGCAACACAGTGAGTTAATGCTGGTGAGCGACAGATACAAGACAACTAACATTTCCTGCTTTTATAGATATAGTCTCTTTCATTTTCCTGGTAACCGTATGAGCTGAGAAATACTGACTTAGGCAGATTAAGTAATAAGTTACCCACTGTTACAAAGATAGTTAAAATAGAGCTGGGATAAAAATTGAGACAGACAGCTTACATTTTAACCATCAAAAATGTGCTTGGGGACTTCTCTGGTGGTCCAGTAGTTGAAAATCCTCCTGCCAATGCAGGGGGCAATGGTTTGATCCCTAGTCCAGGAATATCCCACATAGCATGGGGCAACTAAGCCCGAGCACCACAACTACTGGAGGCCATGCCCTAGAGCCTGTGAGCAGTGGGTACTGAAGCCTGTGGGCCTAGAGCCTGCGCTCTGTGGCAAGAGAAGCCACGGCAGCGAGAGCCTGCACACGGCAATGAAGACCCGGCACAGCCCGAATAAATAAATAAATAAATAACACATGCTTGGGGCTGGCAGTCATGTTGAGAGGCACATAAGAAGCAGCATCTCAATGGGAAAATGTGACAGAGCAGAGAAAAAAAAGAGGTCACATGGCCCCAAGGGGCAGAGGAAACACCTGCATTCTAGAGGCTTCCCTGTTGATTTCATTATACTTGACAACGTGGATAAGTAGCCTTAAGTGAGTCTTAAGAGCTTAGCCTCTTCAAAGAGAAAATACCACAATGAGGCAGCTCTTCAGTGAAGGGAAGCAGAGGTTTTCCAGTTCCCTTACTTTTCAACATTAAACCGGAGTCAGCGCAACTGTCATAGTCTCGAGTTTCCATTCTCCTTTGCTTCTAATGTTTCATAACAGGTATCAAACCTTGGCTTGGCATTCAACTTAGATTAAGAAATATAGCTATGGAAAAAGGTTAGTAAAAGAAGGGAACTTCTTCAACTGTGTTCTTTATCATTAATAATTTTTGAGACTTAGCAAGAAACAAAGTCTGGAAAAAGAACTTCAAAAGAAGACACTACATCTGCCTATGACCAAGGTGAGAGGTGAAGGGTGACAATGTCTTTTTCTGTTTAACACTTCCTCACTTTACTTTGACATTATAACAATTATTTGCTTTGGGGAAACCAACTGGGCTTGATAATCATGCAGCCTTCCCCACCACTTACACACTTATAGAAGGGAATGTCATGCAGGCTGGCCAATGAGAATATCTGATTCCCCAGAAAGAGCCTTTGCTCTAAGACCGTGTGACACAAACAGGGCCAATAAGTTCTTTTCAAGGGGTTGCTGTGGCTGCTTAGACAACAGTGTTCCTGTCTCATTCTTTCTGAGATGATGTCCAGTAAGGAGCTGCCTGAAGGAAATCTCTGCAAGGGAACAGATGTTAAAAGCACCAGAGTCTGTCTTATCTGAAATTTTAAACTATCTACTGAGTGACCACATTCCAATCTTCTGTATTTAAAAAAAAAAATTTTATTTAAGCTAGATTAATTAATTTCATTTTCTCTCACTTACAATTGGAAGCACCTTGAATAATGCATTATTTTCCTCATGGGGTGGGGGAGTCAATGTTATGACTGTCCCTAATAAGCCACACCACTAAAGAGAGGAGGACTGCTCTCTGGAGGCCACAAACAAGTCTATCTTTAGAGAGAGATTGTTATTTCTATACTGCAAATGCCTGCTCAATATTAAATGGAAATCCACAGGGCAACAAAGCCAGTCATTTTCACTATCAGACAAGAGTTGTGAAAGCGAGTATGCTTGAAAATGCCCTTCCCGTGTGACCTGGTATAAGATGCCTTTAGCATCTCTCTCTGTTTAACACGTTGGGGGCAAGTCTATTTTGTGAGCTTTTTCCTCTACTCCTAAAAACAGTGCCAATGTCACACAGGAAGAAAACAAACAAACAAACAAACAAACGTGTCTATGAGGTCTGAATCAGTCAAAGAGTATGTTCTTATACATACAACTGATTTCCATTTAAAGAAGAAAGAAAAAAAAAGCAGGTGTCAAAACCCAAATCTGCGGAGCTTTATAGCTCGATTTGGGTATTTGCTAAGTGTATTGTGTACTGCTTTGTCAATCCAAGTGACAGTTCATCAATACTAATCTGATTCTAGTTGACTCTTCCTTTTCCTTAAACAGGATTAAGGTATACTATCTATGAATATATTTTATCCCAGGCTGTAAATCCATATGCTTTAATGTAAATACATTAGTATATCTTTTTAAACAGAATGCACTGTGTATACAAGGAAATAAAGATGAATTACCAAGTTGTCCTGAAAAATGCCTTTCTGATGCACTATGAAAATGTTCCAGCTTTCAAGGCAATAGTAAATAGGTCAGGCATTTCCCCTCATTTTATACTGTGATCTATATCCCAGGCTCAGGGAGAAACTATTAACACCCAGAATATCTTATGGATAGAGGGTCCTTCCTGGTCTGGTGCAGGTGAATTTTTCTTTCCTTTTTTCCTCTTTTGGTTGTACCTTCACTTCTCCCTCCAGTCAATATTTATGTAGTGCCTGCTTTATGGGTTAGGCAGTGTCCTAGGTACCAGAGATGATAATGGTGAGCAACAGTAATAATCTCTACAAACCCCCACAATTTGCCCTAGTGTTTTCCAATTTGCTCACAAAGTGGGTCAATACACACCAAGGGTCAAGCCTTCTTATCCTGCACCATCTCACCTGTTCATGCTTACAAGATCTGGGTTGAAACAACAATGACTACATCTCTGAATATCACTTTGCAGTTTTGGTAAAGCGTCTGCCCACGATGCGGTAGACACAGGTTCTATTCCTGGGTCGGGAAGTTCCCCTGGAGGAGGAAATGGCAATCCACTCCAGCACTCTTGGCTGGGAAATCCCATGGACAGAGGAGCCTGATAGGCTACAGTCCATGGGGTCGCAAAGAGTCAGACACGACTGAGCAACTTCACTTTCACTTTCACTTTTGCAGTTTGTGAAGACTGTCATATACTTTTCCATTCTCATAAACACTTTTATGAAGGGAGCACAGGAACTGAACATTAACTGACTAATTTAAGGTTGAAAATCTAATAAGATAGTACACCATACTATGAATATCCAATGGCTATGATAGTATCTACCTCCCAAGTTGTTGTAAAGCTTCAATGAGGGAACACAGGTTTAGCACTCAGAACTGGACCTGGCATACAACGAGAATGCAACAAATGCTACCTGTGATGATGACGGCCTCATTTAGAAACAAACATAAACCACTGTCAAATCATCCAATAAATGATGGGTGAATGGCCCAATAGATGGCCATTTGCCCATCACTTATTGTATGTCAGGCACTGTAAAAATGCTGAGATTCTGTGTTAAACACGCCAAAGCTTCCATTTCTCCCACAGTCTACAGAGAGATTTTTCAGTCTTGGCATTTGTGCTTGTTAACAGTCTCACCCATTACAATAGCAGAGTTGAGTAGCTGTGACAGAGATCCCATGGTCCAGCAACATAAAATATTTACTATCTGGCCCTGTACAGAAAAAGAGAGTCCTGGCCTGGATTCTTATATTTTTACATTCTTTTAGCTGTTCTCTCTTATTATCCCTTGGAATTTAAGAAATAGAAGGTGATAGTTTACTTATATGGGCTAATCAATTTGTTTATATCTGATGACATGCTCTAGATGCAGAAAAGAACTTTATGATTCTGGTCTGACTGATTTTTGCAGAGGAGTTCTTTCTATTGCCCTCTACGGGTGGCTGGATGACCTTGTGAAAATACTCTTCCAAAGCATGAACTCACTCTTCAGTGGTCTTGCTGTTCTCTTCCTATTTGCTGTCTCCTTATTAGGCCCCAAACATTTGCAGCTATCCTTGGATCCCTTATGATCTCATGCTTGGCCCAGTTTTTTCCCATTATGTGACTCATTGGGCAGAGAATATCATTCTTGTGTTTCTTTGCTAGAGATCTTCTTTATCAGCATTATTTTGGCTTTTACTTCTGAAGTCTGGGCTGGTTGATATATTATTGGGCAGTTAGAATTTTTCTCTTTTAAATATTAGTTTGCACAAGTATTTTCAATTTCATTTAACTACTGGCTTAAAAGAAATGTTCAAGGTTCTAATAAGAACAGTGATTGACTCTAACTTGAATCCAGGCACTTGCATTGTATTATCTAATTCAATCATTATAACTCACAAGTTAGGTACTATTATCATCTCCATCTGCGGATGAGCAAACAGGTTTTGAGAGAGGAAATTAATTTTTTTTAAAATTTATTTATTTATTTAAATTACAATACTGTATTTGTTTTGCCATACATTGACACGAATCAGCCATAGGTGAACACAATCTCCCAATGCCGAAGCCCCCTCCCACCTCCCACCCCACATCCTCTACTTGAATCATCCTGTGCATCAGCCCCATGCATCCTGCATCCTACACTGGACATAGATTGGCGCTTCGTTTCTTACAGGAAAATATACATGTTTCATTGCCATTCTCCCAAACCATCCCACCCTTTCCCTCTCCCTCAGAGTCCAAAAGTCCACTCTATACCTCTGTGTCTCTTTGTTGTCTCACATATAGGGTCATCATTACTGTCTTCTAAATTCCATATATATGTGTCAGTATACTGTATTGGTGTTTTTCTTTCTGGCTTACTTCACTCTGTATAATTGGTTCCAATTTCATCCATCTCATTAGAACTGAGTCAAAATAAACTCAAAATGGATTAAAGATCTAAATGTAAGACCAGAAACTATAAAACTCCTAGAGGAGAACATAGGCAAAACACTCTCCGACATAAATCACAGCAGGATCCTCTATGATCCAACTCCCAGTATACTGGAAATAAAAGCAAAGATAAACAAATGGGATCTAATTAAAATTAAAAGCTTCTGCACAACAAAGGAAACTACAAGCAAGGTGAAAAGACAGCCTTCTGAATGGGAGAAAACAATAGCAAATGAAACAACTGACAAACAACTAATCTCAAAGATATATAAGCAACTTATGCAGCTCAACTCCAGAAAAATAAATGATCCAATAAAAAAATGGGCCAAAGAACTAAATAGGCATTTCTCCAAAGAAGACATACGGATGGAAATTAATTTTTAAATGATAAAATATAGTTAATTTATTGAGAATTTAGTAATAGATCTGAGGAAGTGCAGTTGTAATGGGGTGGGGCAGGCCTGTGGCTGTTAGCTAGTGATAGCAGTCCCTCTCAGCCACTGGTTCCTGCCACAGTGGGCCTCTGCCCTCTCTGCATAAAAGAAGCCCGGAATTGGATTAAGGGAAAACGTTTTTTGAGACGTTAACCTGCATCTTCTCAGTCTGCTAGCTTTCCAATTAAAGTCAGTGTTCTTTACCCCAACAACTTAAGTTTCTCAATTATTGACCTGTTATGAGGTGAGCAGAGTGAACTTGGGCTCAGTAATGTAGTAAACTTTACATGGCTTATTGCCCAACATGACTGTCTCAGAAAGCACAAAAGGCTCAGTGAGGTTGCTGACTGGCTCAGGATCCCACCACAACTAAGTGGGCACACCAGGCCTCAATACCAAAACCTGACTGAGGCCAGGAGGCTGTGTTCCAGGGACTCCATTTAAAACCTATATTGTGGTTCACTCACAAAAACATCCATCTCTTCCCTCTACCTCCTCACTGAGTCAAACGTGATGCCTCCATGCAGCTTGCTCATTATGTAATAAGCTTAAAATATTCTACATATTTCCTTTCTGTGGTTTGGTAATTAGGATGGTAGAAGGAAAAGTAATTAAATAATACTGACTCAATAACCTCAGATATGCAGATGACCCCACCTTTATGGCAGTAAACAAAAAGGAACTAAAGAGCCTCTTGATGAAGGTGAAAGAGGTGAATGGAAAAACTGGCTTAAAACTCAATATTCAAAAACAAAGATCATGGCATCCGGTCCCATCACTTCATAGCAAATAGATGGGAAACAATGGAAACGGTGACAGATTTTATTTTGGGGGCTCCAAAATCATTGCAGATGGTGACTAAAGCCATAAAATTAAAAGATGCTTGCTCCTCGGAAGAAAAGCAATGACAAACTTAGAGTATTAAAAGGCAGAGACATCACTTGGCTGACAATGGTCTGTATAGTCAAAGCTATGGTTTCTTCAATAGTCCTGTAGGGATATGAGAGTTGGACTATAAAGGCTGAGTGCTGAAGAATTGATGCTTTTGAACTATCGTGTTGGAGAAGACTCTTGAGAGTCTCTTGAACAGCAAGGAGATCAAAATAGTCAATCCTAAATGAAATCAACACTGAATATTCATTGGAAGGACTGATGCTGAAGCTGAAGCTTTAACACTTTGGCCACTTGATGCAAAGAGCCGATTCACTGGGAAAGACCCTGATGCTGGGAAAGACTGAAGGCAGGAGGAGAGGAGATAACAGAGATTGAGATGGTTGGATGGCATCACCGACTCGATGGACATGAGTTTGAGCAAACTCTGGGAGATGGTGAAGGGCAGGAAAGCCTGGCATGTTGCACAGTCCATCAGGTTGCAAAGAGTCAAACACGACTGAGTGACTGAACAAGAAAGAAGGAAAAGACAGAAGCTGTCATAGTGAGGCCTTGAAATAAAATATGTATCAGCTTTAAGCTCTCAAGGATACCCAATACCAATAATTTCTTATCTCTTATTTTAAAATGAACCCTAGTCCAAGCTCCAATCTATAATGGAAGATAAATATTGGAACTCCTGTACATCAAGAAATATATGCTAAAAAATGAGAAATTATCAAATAGGCTACTGAGGTTGACTAAAGATATTCTGAAGAGATACCCCCTTAGATCTTCCAACTTACAAGGAATTTCAAAACCTATGTTTTGATAACTGAACTGAGTCATTCTTGGCTCTCGCCATTTCATCTTTATAGCTAATGGGACATAGTCTTTCTATATTGCAAATTGTGCTTCTATACTTTATTAAACAGAAATGTAATTTTAATTTATAGTAGTGTGGATACTAGAACTTGGGTCTTTTAACCCAAGGTTAGGTTTTTGTTTTTTTTTCTATTACATGTTATAGCACAGTTATGACTGAGATGTTTGAATACTGGTGCTCTCATCTTGAATTTCAAACCAAACTAACTGTTCTGGGCTTCGTTCTGCATCTACAAAGTGAGCATAACCCACTGCCCATTCTATGGTTCAGGTTATGAAGACCAAATGAGGGATGAATGAGCTTTTCAACCTGCATAGCAAAATACAAAGCTCGTGATAAATGGTAGTATTCAGCAATCTCCCTGTATCAAATAAACTCTCCTTTTTAATCTTTAAAACTTGTCCCTTGTATAAGTAGGTCCCATTAAAGCCAGATAAGTAAGCTCAAAACTCATAAGACTAAAGGCAATACTTTCATCTAGGTCTGCTAAATTTGCTCTGTATGTTTTTATGGCTCTCAGAAAGTTCCACTCCAAGGTCTAATTTTAGGGACACTGGACACTAATATATCAATAAGCCCAGTCTCATTTTTCTGAATCTTCTTACTCAGGCAATGCAAAAACTCCTTCCAGATTTTCATGACAAATGGAAACAGCTCAAGAAGGCTCACTAAATGGATGACACTGACATCCCTCCAATCCATTACAGCAAAGGACTTCCAGAGTCCCAGGGACCCCACAGGAACCATCCTCCTTTCAGACAACTAATCATAACTTGAGGAATCATTTCAGGATTGGGCCAAATCAGCCCTAAAGGAAGGAAAGGAAATGTTACCGATTTTGGCACATCTCACAATTTTAAAGAAACAGATCCAGCTATGAGACCTGTTATGCATGTTACTGCAGTAGTCTTTAAGGCATGCCATCTAATATATGGCTTAGTATTTGCCATTTTAAATACCTGGAGTGACAGGTGCAGTCTATCCTTTGCCCTGGGAAAAGAAGGTTTTTGTACTGACAAAACAACAACTGTTCTCATTGAATAGGGGATTGGGGGAAGCATCAGAAACAAGTGATATAATAAATGTGAAAGACATAAAGCTGAAACAAATGCATATAAGGTCCTTAACAAATGTCAGTAAAGTCAAGAATGTCTTTTTAATGCCTATTTCAACTACGTGTGTGTGTTTGTCTGTGTGCTAGTCACTCAGTCGTGTCCAACTCTTTGCAACCCCAAGGACCCATCAGGTTCCTCTGTCCATTCTGCAGGCAAGTTGAGTAGGTTGCCATTCCCTTCTCCAGGAGATCTTCCCAACCCAGGGACTGAACTCGGGTGGCCTACGTTGCAGGCAGATTCTTTGCCATCTGAACCACCAGGGAAGCCCCAACTATATATAAGATTATATAAATAAAGGAATGCATATCTATCCTATAAGACAAGCATAATACAAGCTGTATCAAGAAGAAACAGAACTTCTCATTAGGAACATCTTGCCCAGGCTGCTCCAATCCTTACTTCACAGACAAAAGTAGGGCATCACACTGTTCCAAATGACAGACAGAAATTCAAAACCTTACTCCTGTTACTTCTGTCTCCACCAGTCCAAAGAGCCATCTCCTGCAGAGCTCCCATCTTTAGTCCTTTGCTTCTGCCACTACTTTAGGGCCAAGCCCCGAGCTACAAAGACAGGAGGATCACCCTTACCAATGACTGACATTCACTATGTACCTGCTGTGTGTATGGCCTCCTATCAGAGCACTTTGGAGGAGGAAAGAATGTTATATACAACCTTGAGAAATCAGAAAGAAGGACATATGATCTTCTGAAGTGATGAAGGGCAGAGAACCAGAGATATTCAAGTTTATTTATAGGGGGCTTCACTTGGCATTCTGTACACCTTTACTCTGGTTCACGGCTTCTCAAACTTAGTATTGTTATTACTGGGGATCAGACAATTCTTTGTTGCAGGAGCTGTCCTGTGCATTGTAGGATGGTGAGCAGCACCCCTGTCCTCTACGCATCATGTGCCAGGAGAAACGCCCCTACCTCCTTCACTTCAAGTGAAGATATTTGTTGACATTCATATACATTTCCACTGTTGGGGGCGCAAAATCACCCCTGTTGAGAATGACTGTTTGGTCCCAGTGTGTTGTGATATCTTCCTAATAGCTCCAAGCTGATCCCATCCTCAGAATTTAGTCATAGTGCTAGCTCTATGTGCAAAAGGAAGCCTTTTCATCTGCCCCATGATATTAAACATGAAATGACATAGACATACCTTGTAGTCTGGAATTAATTATGTCTCATTCTTGGTATATTACAGCTGAATCCCCAGCTTAATGTAGAGATTGCACATTAGTGCTTGCTAAGTACTTACAAGGAGAAAAGAAATGATATACCCAACTGAATGCAGATTTCCAGAGAATAGCAAGGAGAGATAAGAAGGCCTTCAATGAACAATGCAAAGAAATAAAGGAAAACAATAGAATAGGAAAGGCTAGCGATCTCCTTCAGAAAATCGGAGATATCAAAGGAATATTTCATACAAAGATGGGGATGATAAAGGACAGAAATAGTAAAGACTTAACAAGGGCAGAATAATTAAAGAGAGACGGCAAGAATATACAGAAGGGCTGTACAGAAAAGACCTTGATGATCCAGATAACCTTGATGGTGTGATCACTAACCTAGACCCAAACATCCTGGAGTATAAAGGAAGCATTACCACCTATAAAGCTAGTGGAAGTGATGGGATTCCAATTAAGCTATTTAAAATATGATGGTGTTAAAGTCCTGCACCCAATATGTCAGCAGATTTGGAAAACCCAGCAGTGGCCACAGGACTGGCAAAGGTCAGTTTTCATTCCAGTTCCAAAGAAAGGCAGTGCTAAAGAACCTTCAAACTACTGGACAATTGTGCTCACTTCCCATGTTAATAAGCTTAGGCTCATAATCCTTCAAGCTAGGCTTCAGCAGTACCTGAACTGATAACTTCCAAATGTACAAGTTGGGTTTAGAAAAGGCAGAGGAACCAGAGATCAAATTGCCAACATTCCTTGAATCACAGAGAAAGCAAGGGAATTCCAGAAAAACATCTACTTCTATTTCATTGATACGTGAAAACTTTTGACTGTGTAGATACAATAAACTGTGGAAAACTCTTAAAGATATGGGGACACCAGACCATCTTACCTTCCTTCTGAGAAATCTGTACGTGGGTCAAGAAGCAATAGTTAGAGCATTACATGGAAACGCTGACTGATATAAAATTGGGAAAGGAGTAAAGACAGGCTGTATATTGTCACTGGTTATTTAACTTATATGCAGAGTACATCATGTGAAATGCCTGGTTGGATGAGTTATAAGCTACAATCAAGATTGCCAGAAGAAATAGCAACTACTTCAGATATGCAGATGTTACTACACTAATGGTAGAAAATAAAGAGGAATAAAAGAGCCTCTTGATGAGGGTGAAGGGGAAGCGTGAAAAAGTCGGCTTAAAACTCAACATTTAAAAAAGTAAGATCATGGCATCTGGTCCCATGACTTCATGGCAAATTGAAGGGAGAAAAGTAGAAGCTGTGATAGATTTTCCTCTTGGGCTCCAAAATCACTGCAGATGATGACTGCGGCCATGAAATTAGAAGACACTTGCCTCTGGGAAGGAAGGCTTTGACAAGCCTAGAAGCATATTAAAAGCAGAGACATCACTTTGATGACAAAGATCTGTATAGTCACAGTTATGATTTTTCCAGTAGTCACATGTGGATGTGAAAGTTGAACCATAAAGAAGGCTGAACGCCGATGAATTGATGCTTTTGACTTGTGGTGCTGGAGAAGACTATGAGAGTACTTTGGACTCTGGAAGATCAAACCAGTCAATCCTATGAGAAATCAACCTTGAATACTCATTGGAAGGACTGATGCTGAAGCTGAAGCTCCAATACTTTGGCCACCTGATGTGAAGAGCTGACTCACTGGAAAAAACTGATGCTGGGAAAGATTGAAGGCAAAAGGAGAAAAGGGCGGCAGAGGATGAGGTGGTTGGATGGCATCACCGATTCAATGGACAAGTACTTGGGTAAACTCTGGGAGATGGTGAGAGACAGGGAAGCCTGGTGTGCTGCAGTCCATGGGTTTGCAAAAACTTAGTTACTGAAGAACAATAAAAACCCTTATATCAGAGTAAGGGACCTCGCCTGGGGCCTATAGACACCTGGGATTCATGGTTAGAATACAGGGCATCAGAGAGCTTTGAAGGGGCAGATTTCACATAATTATTTTCCTTAATCCTTAAATTAAATCTAGGATGGCCTTTGATTAAAATATAGAAAATGATCTGTAGTAATTATCTCCATGGGGCTGTGTCATCAATAGAAATCACATTATTTCATGTCAGAATAAAATTGTTGTGTACCTCTCAAAAATATCATTCATGCTCATCACTACTTTGAAATGAGGATAATCATGAGGGCTATAACAACATCTTTTAAGGTGTTTGTAACAAAGAAAGACATGTCACTACATCACAAAATTGTTTTTTTGTATATTGATGACTGTCTAACATTGGTTTTGTTTGTTAATTTTGCATAATGGGATAAAAATACAATTCTGAGAAGTGATATCCAGCAGCCTGACAAAAGGGTCCATGGCAGAAAAAGGGAGATGCTTGCTTTCAAATGACCATTTAACATAAATATCAGGCAAGTGTTCAGAGATCATAGCCCATGTCTCAGTACTTTCTGCATCATTCCCAGGGGTGCCTGAGGGAGGATTATACTCATTGCAGGGTCTGATTCCAGTTACTGTGAGCCGTGGGTGACATGCCTTGCCCAAGTCAAGGTATGATATCTGGGCAGAAACACACATTAGCTGAGGAACCTTGGGCAATCTCTTTTTATCTCCAAGGGCTTCAGTCTCTTAATCTCTAAGATGGAAATTTGGATTCGTGATAGCATAGACATTCCCTGACTTCTCACACTTGACCCCAGTTCTCTGGGTACTTTTAGGGTACACGTTTTTCTGGTGCATTTCTCACATTCATTTTCTAGCCTAAGTTCTCAAAGGCAGCAGAGACCATGCATTATAAAAAACAATTCCCTGGCACTTTACATTGCTCCGCTAGAAATCGTTTGATCAGAGTCTGCTAAGGAGACACATATTTTCAGAGTCCTGGGAGGAAGAATTAGTCCAGGGGAGCTTGTTCATGCAAGGATGCTCTCATTAAACATACAGTTGAAGCACTAGAGCCTGAACACTCCCCAATATCCAATCAGTGCGACAGATAGGAAGTCGAGAGGAAAACTCATTTTCCTTGGCAGCTGAGACATATTTCACAGCCAAAGGAGAAAAGCACATTGCCTTCCTCCATAGCTCATAGGCGCCTTGCATATTGATTTCATATCAGCCCTCTCCTTTGTTTGCTTAAGTGCAGTCTCTTCCACAAGTCCAGGATACAAGTATCTGAAATGTGCTCTGACCTCTGATAGGTTCCCATCAAGTAATTCAGCAGGAAGAAATGCACTGTGTCCAGACCTCATTTTGACCATGCCTGTGCTTTTTCCAGCTACATAACCCTGCTCTTTCTCATGGAAAGCCTGTTTCCTTTGGGCTGAAAATGAAAAAGAGCAATGGGAGCTGTGAGCACAAGTCTTGCGGAAAAGATCATGACTTTCTTTTTGGAATGTCTTTGAATTAAACCACGAAGCATAGACCTCATGGGTACATCTGGTCCTCTGATTACTGGATCTGTCCAACCCACCCGCTACTGCTGATTGTCCTCACAGCACCCTGTACATCACAAATCAGATCTTGTCACTCCCCAATTTGAAGTTTTTCAGTGTCTCTCCACTATTAAGTCCATACCTTAATACAACACACAGTGCCCACTATAATACTATGGTTTTATGATAGGTTTATACACCTGTATATCTCCTTAAGTATATACTGATATACACACATATATATGACATATATGACAAATATATATACCGTGAATACAAATGAAATATAAATAATATAGACATGTATATTTGTAGCTACATATATGTGGCGTATGTTAAAAGTATAGGCTCTTCATAATGAACTCAAATAATGAACTACACACTTTAAATGGGTTAATTGTAAGACAATGTGAGCTGTATCTCAACAAAGGTATTATTTATATAAAAAAAATGTGCCCTAGAGTCCAATTATCTGTGTTTGTATCTCACATCTGCCATTTTACCTGTGATGTAACATTGGGGAAACTATCTTTCTATTTGTCAATTTGTTCATATGTAAAATAAGTATTAAAAAACCTATCACAGAAGGCCTTTGGAAGAATTAACACATGAAAAGATTTGAAGAGTACTTGGCACAGAAATAGCATTTAATAAATGCTAATCATTACATTGATAGCTTGTCTTTTGTCATGTCTGGGCACCCTGCTCCTTGACCTTTACCCTCTGGCTGGGTTAGACTCCTGAAACTTTTCCTGAAATGTCATGCTTCCTCAGGATTGAGTAGATGCCAGTCCACACTTAGCTTCTCCAAGTCCATTTTTTCTTGATTAACTCCTATTTGTCCTGCCAGTCTCAACTTAATCACCATTTCCTTCAGGAAGCCTTCCCTTGCAAAATTAGGTTAAAACCTCCTAATTTTATGTTTCTAGCCATCATATACTACTCCCGTGATGACACATCCTTCTTCTCATGTAGATGTTTAAAACATCTGTCTTTCTTGCTTGGCTGTGCATTGTAGAGAGGCAGGGGGCATGGGTGTCCTTGTGGTCAGCACAGCTGTTGACCAGAGTCAGCATTCAACTAATACTGGCTGAATACGATTGAATTTCTTTTTGCAGTTTTGTAATTTTTGTAGAGAGAACTGTTTACACTATGGTTTGAATAATGCCAAGAATCTTCCTATTGAAGTCACTTTCTTTCTTTTGCGACCTGTGAAAGTTTCTGTATCATAAATAACTTCTAATTGTCCAACTCTACTTGACTTTTCTCTTTGGCTTACAGCATGAAAATCCTCTCAAATATTTCTGTGAACATTGCAGCCACATCCTGCCCAGGACACTACCAAAAGAAGAAAAATCCCTGGGAAGCTCTAGCAGAGCCCTGAGACATCATCTTAACTCGGGATTTTGGAGAAATAAGCAATTCTTATTTACACTATGCTGCTAATGACAAGCTCTTCCCCAAAGATAACTTCAAATATGCTTATTTGCTGGGGGGCAGGGGGCGGAAACAAACAATGGTAGCTCATCCCACATCCTCTACCACAGAGCTGGGCTTCTGCTGACCCTACCATTAAGGCCGCTGTTGCTCACCCACCCGCATCTGCAAAGTCTACCTTTGCCCCAGCCATCACAACCTCTTGTCTAGGATGTTCGGTAGGTCACCTTCGCAGGCTTGCTCTCCTAACCCCTGAGTCCAGAACAAACTGCAACCAAGGGCTGCCTTCCCTTTTTAACTTAAAAAAGTCTTTTTCACTGCTATTTAATATGGATGTGTGCTGTTTTGGTAGCCCTGCTAGACTGTGACTGACTGTGACTGAGGGGCCGTCACGCTGCGTTCCTCATCCCTGAATGGGCTTCGACTGGTGTCAGCTGCACACATGCTGCTCTATAGGAATTTGTAGGCAGAACCAGCATCAATACACGGGGGCACCTTTCGCTGTGCTTAGCACCAGGCCAAGGACTTTCTGTGTATCATGTAGGTACTCTTATCACCTTCATTATAAGATGAGAATGTGAGATTTTCAAAGATAGAGGAGCTTACCCAAGGTTGTACTGGGAGAGCCAGGAGTGGAGTCCAGGCAGTCTGTCTCCAAAGCTCACACTCAGATAACCATCCTGCTTTCCAACACTACTGTCCCTAAAAGAACCTTCGGCATTTGCTTTTCTATTCTGTGTCCTAAAGGGCATTGGATATTTTCTCTTCTATCTCCCCTCATTTCTTTTGTTCAGGTTCACACTCACCGTCTTGCCTGCTGTTCCTGGAGAAGACAGGATGTCCAAGGAGTTAAGATTCAAAAAGTAGTTCATGGCAAAAGCTTAGAGCAAGGTGGGAAGAAAAGCATAAAATATATTTTTAGCATCCCTTTTTTCCCACTCAAATAAGTAGAATTAAACTCAAGTCCCTCCAATAAAGGAGAATAAAGTTAATTTCCTTTCCTATTCTGCACACCGAGAGTTTCTTATTCACATTGTCATTTCATTAAATTCCTACTGTCACCACGGAATACAAACATTCCCCTTGGCCTCTGCTGGGAAGAAAGGAAAAAGAGAATTCAACTCAGGTGACTTCTGGTGGCATAGGAATATTTTCCAACAATCAAGAGAACTAATGAGAATGGAGACTCATTAGCTAGACTCTTTGGTAAAACTCTTGTCATTGAAGATGGCCTGGTAGAAGCTCCTGAATAGTTTGTCTCCTGGTCTGAAAACACTCTCTTTTGGGCATTAACTGGCAAGAAGACAACTTTGAAGATGAAAACAAACCGACAGATGTCTGAAAGCCCATTAGCTGTAGCTTGATAGAGAAATTAAATTTGTCTCGGTTCCACAAACAAAAAACACACATGGCCCTCTCTCAGTAAGTGCTGGAATTGGTTCTCTTACAAGCAGCCAAAGACAGAACCTCATCAACTCTTTAAGCAAACTAGAAAGCTGACACATGTCCCCAATTGCCTTTATTCCCTCCTCCCTCCATCCCTCCATCCCGATGAGGCAGACATGGCTCAGCAAGTGTGGGGGTTGGCTAAGGCAATGTCTTTGGGCCAGTTCAGGATGTTTACACAGAATGACTAGTCCACCCTGCTGATATGAAATCACATCTCCCTCTTGCCCAGGGGAAAAGCATGTGGGGCTATGCAAATAGGTTTTCCCTCTGCACCAGTTACCAACCCCTAAGTGTGGGGGAAAGCTGACCCATCCCAGTTTAAGATGCCTATGTGCATGGGTGGATGAACATATGAAACCAGGCAGTGGAACTACCCAGGCTTTGAGACTTGCTCTTTATTTTTTGGAGAATTATAAGAATTGTACTCCCAGGAGCCTTTCCAGTGAAACCTTTGAAGGCTCATTATTATTTCTCTAGTGTAAAATTGTGCCTTTTCTCATTAAGAATCTCTGGATTCTTAAGGTTGGGCTGTTCATCTGAGACTCTTTTATATGTGACTTTCTCACTACATTATTTATGGGAGAATGTATCTTTATGATCTAATATATTATTTCTGTATGCCTCTAAATAATAAACCAGCCTTGGAATGAAGTGCCAGAACTCTACAATTGGCAGTTCTCTGTAAAGAGTTGAATCTCCAGCAGATGATCTCCACTAAATCTCCAGCAGATGATCTCCGCTGAGGGTAACACAGAGCAGGCCCGAATGTTACTATTAGGTTGGTAAACCTCCCCTCCCAAGGATCAGTAAACTGTTCAGTTTTTACCACTACAGAAGAGAAAGTGTGTCCACTTTTTCATATATAACCCTGCAGACTTTCTCAGGTTTCCTTCTACTCACTGATGGAATATTTCATAAAGAAGAGAAAGAAGAAAAAAAAAGAGACAAAGGAAAAGGAAAAGGGAGAGGCTGTTTATTTAGCACCCACAAACACAGCCTAAATGATTTGCGTAACACAGTCAACTTCAGGTAGCTGGTAGCTATGGCAGAACCCAGTTATGCCACATTCTAAAAGTTCCTTTGCAAGGGAAAAAGCAGAGTGGATTAAGAAAAGCATAAGAACACAGGAGGAGGCTCTCAAATTCTGAAGGTGCCTCCAGAAAGGCAGTCATGTCTCCAGTCTTGAGCCTCCATCAGAGAAAGAGAGGGGGTTGTTTTGGTCTATTTGATAGGCTTCTCTAAATTCTTGCTCCCAGATGCCCTCTTTGACCATCTCTTCTCTGGAGTCCACCTGTTCAGTCTGTGCAGATGGTTCTCTTACTCTTCTGCCAAACTCTTCAGAAAAGCATCTCTTGTGGCTTTTGTTTTGGCTGGCATCCCCCACCAGACACTTGGCCTCTCCCTCCAAGAGGTGCTTGAGCACCAAGTGCCAGTGCATGCTCAGCGCAGCTCAGTTCAGTTGCTCAGGTGTGTCTGACTCTTTGCAACCCCATGGACTGCAGCATGCCAGGCCTCCCTGTCTGTCACCAACTCCTGGAGTCTACTCAAACTTATGTCCACTGAATTGGTGATGCCATCCAACCATCTCGTCCTCTGTCATCCCCTTCTCCTCCTGCCTTCAATCTTTCCCAGCATCAGTGTCTTTTCAAATGAGTCAACTCTTCACATCAGATGGCCAAAGTATTGGAACTTCAGCTTCAACATCAGTCCTTCCAGTGAACACACCAAGACTGATCTCCTTTAGGATGGACTGGTTGGATCTCCTTGCAATCCAAGGGACTGTCAAGAGTCTTCTCCAGCACCACAGTTCAAAAGCATCAGTTCTTTAGCTTTCTTTATAGTCCAACTCTCACATCCATACATGATTACTGGAAAAACCACAGCTTTGACTATTCATCATCTATCCTAAATTGCTGCTGCTCCTGTACATTTCTCTTCACAATGCCACAGCTGTCAGGTTGACACAGTGTGCAACACTAGGAACGTCTCAACTTCCCTCCTTTTGACTTTCCACATCTAGTTCATTGCCAGATTCGCTCTCCTTCAAGATGATCCTTCCCATTTGTTCTCTCTCTCCTCTTTTAGGACTTTATGAATCATCAACAAAGGCATTATAATAATCTCTTAATTTAGATGCAAGGTCTCACTGCCTCTGTTTCTCTGTACTATCCAGATTGGTTATCTAACATTCCAACATTAAAAAATTACAGTCCTTTCATGTAACAAATATTACCAAGCACTTATTAAGCACAGACACTATTCTAGACTCTGAAAAATAAAAGTTCCTGGTACCATGAAGTTTACATTTTGATGAGCTAGACAGGATGAAAAAATAAAGACACACATACACACACACACACAGATAAAACACACTATACCATGCTGTGATACTTGCCATGAAGAGGAATAAAGCACGTAAATGTACAGACCGGGAACTGAAAAACAGTTCCTGTAAAGTGCAAAATAGTGGGGAGTATGATCTGTCTCAACTACTCAAATTTGCTGTTGGAAGGTGAAAGCAATCACAGATAATACAAAAGAATCTGGCTGTGTTCCAGTACAACATTATTTACAAAACCAAGCAGTGGTTGTGGCCTGATTTGACCCACAGGCCATATTCTATCAACTCCTGGTATAGACTTCTATAGCGGGAACATGCTATTTTTAAGGCAGTCAAAGGAGACCTCTTTGATGAAATGTTATTTAAGACATAAAGAAGGAACTCCTTTATACATAGACTAGAAATGAGAATTCCATTCAGAGGAAAGAGAAAGTACAGATGCTGGGTGGTGAAAACATGCTTGGTGATCAAGTAAGGAAGCCAGGCTATTTGGGCCTGAGCAGTCAAGGAGGAGAGAACTCACAGAGCATCTTCCCCTGACACGGTTCTTCATGCCTGGGTTCCACTACTGCATGCACAACAGTCATGATTTTCCATGATCATGTCTTTGATTATTATAATAAAAATATAATGAATATTTGCTATTTTTCTTTGCCTAGCACCCAGTCTTCCTCCTGGTATGCACCTCAGTTTTCCTTTTGAGAATGCACCATGCTCTGTCTCACTCTCAGGCATTTCCAATCAAGGTCCAACAGTGGGATACAAGCCAGGCTGTGTTATACAGCAGATTTCATCACCGAAGTCAAGATGGCACGTTCAAGGATGGGCATATGATCCCAGTCAGTCCAGTCAGCATAAAAACAAGGACTTTGTTGGATTTGTGTTAGGAAGGTAAGCACTCCTCCTGCCTACCAGCAGAGGTAGACACAATACAAGACTGGAAAACAGAGCTGAGAGATGGTAAGAGAAAAAGGGAGACTGAAGGTTGGCTACATTATTTGAGCTAATGAATCTAGCCTGAAGCTGGCTACCACTGAACTTTTCTACCACACAAGGCAATAATCTCCCCACCACTGGCTTTGAGTTAGAGTCCTAGAATTTACAACCAAATGAGTCTTGACATTTGTAAAGAAATGCTATTCCATTTGCAAAGAAAGCAATCTCTGTATGCACTCCCCTTACCTCAATACATACTCAAGACCTAGTTCAAATGCACTCTTCATTTAGGAAGCTCTCTAAATTCTCTCTGGGATACCACCCTTTTCCATCTAAATGCTATAATTCTAGAGTCACTTTGCTTCTCTCCTTCTTAGAAGCTTGTTTTCTGCTTGGGCTCTCAGATATTTGCATGTGTGCATCATCGTCCTGATAAAACAGTTCTCAGAATGAGCAGGAACAGTGACATTCATCTCTGTATCTCCATGACTACCATAACAGTGATGTGGAGATATCTCATATATAAATATGCAAGCACACACACATATATATGATACAAACATATATATTTAATGAATAAATACTACTAAGAACACTCTCCTCTTTTCATCATAATTGTCAGTTGCCAGGCTGCAGTACAGAACCTCATCAAAAACTAATTCAAATGGCTAAATGCATCATCTGATGTGGTCTTAAAAAAGAAAAAAAAAGCATCAGACCACGTTTAAATTTATATAAATCTTATGCTAACTTAAATGGCTTTGGATTTAATTAAAAATGTTTTTCAATTGATAATACTGTAACTCAGATAATTAGCATCAAGTGGCATCTAGAGGACATATTAAAAAAACTAATCTAGAGTATAAATAGAGCTAATTAACAATTAGAATAGCACTTTATAATTGTGCTTTGTTTATAAAGGCTATAATGTCCAATTCATTGTTCAATAAAATTGGTCATTAATGAAGATCAAAATTATGTTTTCTCTGGTGTCTCCATGAAGATGCCTCTAAGATGTACTGGCTTTTATGATGTCTACATTTGATGCTTTTTAAAGACCATTCCTGACTGGTATTTCATATCTTTGTTCTGTAATTAAAGTTAAACTGTACCATGCCTCATCATCCATGCTAATTTGACACCTGTTTGGTAATTAAAAGAGCAGACTTGGCTATAAACTTAAATTCTCTTGTGTAAGATCTAAAAAGACACCTTTGTAATATGGAAAATCTAAGGTTGACAAAGGCATTGAAGTCCATGTGAAGAAAGACAGGATGTGGTACCTGAAGGAAAGTAAGACTTTGAAGCCGAGGGGGATGAGGCCCATGTGGAGAATCAGGAAGGCAGGCACTAGAGAGGTGCGGAGTATGGTAGGGCAACGGGTAAGCTCGGCTGCAAGTGATAAAGTGAAAGTGATGGGATACTTTTGTGCAGGAAAGTCCAGACTCTTAAAATTTGGAACTAGAAATGAGAAGAAAGTTCAAAGCAAATACAGATTTGAGGGTCACCTGAAAAGGGCAATTACTGAAACTGTAAGTAAGTACAGGATTTTCCATAGAAATGTGAAAAGAGAAAACTAAGAACTGACCTGGAGGGAAGTCTGCATGTGATGCCAGGAGTGAATCCACGTCACTGAGTAGGTGGAAGAAGAGTTAGTACAGGAAGCAGAGGAGCAGTTACAGATGTGGGAGAGTTATGGGAAAAGCAGTGTCTCTCGAAGCCAGAAAGGAGGGGAAGAGCTGGAGAACTGTTGCCCAGCGCCCCTCCCCGCCGGCGTGCCACTCCATGTCATGGAATTTAGGGAGGCTGAGGCTTCTGTGATGGAGGTCGGGGTTTCTCTGCTCGCGCTAGTGGTAAAGAACCTATCTGCCAACGCAGAAGATGCCTGAGACAAGGGTTCAGTCCCTGGGTCAGGAAGATCCCCTGGAGGAGGATCTTCTCCAGTATTCTTGCCTGGAGAATCCCATGAACAGACGAGCCTGGCAGGCTACAGTCCATGGGATCACAAAGACTGGGACATGACTGAAGCGACTTAGCATGCTCGCACGTGACAGACACACATGACAGACGCTCGTGACAGAGGTCATCAGGCACTGTGGGTAAGACTGCCTGCATTCAGATCCTGCCTCCGCCAGCTTCTCTCTGTGCAGCTTTGGGTGTGCTTCCCATCACTCTGGGCCACAGTTTGTCTATAAAGCAAGTTGAAGAGCCAGGTTCCTCTGAGGTTGTAATGTGGATCAAATGTTTGCGCTCAGTGCAAGTGATCGGCATCTTGCACAGAATAAGCCCTCAATCTGTGTTAGTTATATTTATTTTGGGACTTTTCTGGAGCAAAGTGGAAAAAGCTGAGCATGAACTCAGTGGAGAGCTACTAGCCAAGTGGTGGCAAAATTATTTAGTTGTGATTATCTTGGGTCAGTGGTTCTTTAGCCTGTATCAGAATCACCTAGGACTTGCCCTACACTTGAGTTTCTGATTCAGTAGTCTAGGGTAGAGCTGATAATTTATGTGTCAAACAAGTAGATCAGAGTCAAGGCTCCTAATTCTAGGGTCATGCTCTTAGAATCACTGTCTTTGAATGAAAGGGAAGACCCTACAATTTTGGGAAGTCAACTCAGGCCTTCAATTCCTCTCGTAAGTAGTTCCTATGTTGAAAAGGTATATTCTTTTCTGACCCTAGCTGAGTCTAGAAAATCTACCAGTCCAAACTTAACTGATACCTGAACACTCCTACAAGTCCTAAGCCAATTTCTTCTGTACCTTTTTCTGAGAACCTAAAAGAGCTATGTAAAAGTTTAGGACTTGTTGGGTTCCCTGATGTTCAAGTGGACCAATAAAACCCATCGCCAACACTACAACAGTCAGCATACTGAGGACCAAATGCTGTGCTGATCCTCAGTACATATACTGTACCATCTAGTTCTCACAACTCCTGTGAGAGTCAGAACTCATGACTCAAATGACACCATGTCACAGAGAAGAAGGAAGCCTAGAAAAGTAAAGTAATGAATCTCAAGGCACTGGCCAGCAAATGACAGAAATCAGGATTAAACCTGTTCTTGCAGTTACTCAACTAAACAGCTCTTGCCTGATTTCTTTACCCAGGAAAAATGCCCATTATGAAAGATCAGCAACTATTGTCTGCTTCCACAATTCCTCCACATCTTTTTCAGGGTAAAAGACTCTAGATAGCTGACTGTTCTATATGAGGTATGGTTACTAGTCCTTTAGCCAGATTATTCAGGGTTTTGGAGAGTGCCCAAGGTGGTCATTGTCCTGAAAACTGAATAGGTGGGTGTGGTTATCCATAGAAGAACATAAGCAATTGTCCTGAGCCCCTGGTTAAGCTACTGTATCTAAGAGACATTATTTTCTTAGTATTATTATTATCTTCTACTGCTTATTCTTACTCAAATATTCAACTAAAATAACTGATTTATTTACATAAGTTTCTTACTATATTCATTCATTCTTATTTCCGTTCTTTATTGTGTTCCTCTCTCTTTGCTTTACACATGTAGAAACTGAAGTTTAAAGAGAAAATAAACTCAGACCCTGAATATCTGAGTGAAGATTCATAATCCAGATATGTTAGATTCTACTATGAAATATGCATCCAGACTCCAGTCTCCCAAGAGCTTGTGCAGTCTGATGACTCAAAAAGACAAACTTCTCATTAAGCTGAAAATGAAATTGCCTAAACTTCTCGTTCCACACCATATGGTTGGATCCCAGATGACAGGAAGCTCATTTGCTGCAACACACTAGGCTCATTTCACCGAGTAGGATGTGAGACTTGTGGGGTGGTCATTTCCTTATCTTTTTAGCACTGGTAGAAGCAGTGGTATTTATTATGATGCTTCCTTTCAAGATTTTTACACACACAAAAAAAAACAAATGCTTCTGATGATGGAGAGAGACAGATTTATCCTAAATCATTGTGCAAGTGAAATATCACCAGCATAAGAAACAACAGCAGCAAAATTATTCACCTGCCATCAAGCAACCAAATACTACAATCATCTCCAACCCTTAGTTTATGTCACTATGGAGAAGGGGAGTTCTTAAATAATACCGTCATTGAATTTCATATACAAAGATGAAACCACAGTGTTTGGACATCTAAAGTATCTTTGCAAAGTCAGATTTTAAAGCAACGGGGTGACTCATGAAGGTTCAGAGACTAACACGAAGTGCCAAACACCATTTTTACAAAATGACTGTGGCATGAGATGCCAGCACTTTTTCCCTGGGTAAATACTTGAGAGCTGAAATAGCAAAATGCTCTTGAATAGGAAGATAACCTAACGTTTCTGTGTTTTTTTACCCCACAAAAACTTAGAACTAACATAGAAAGTGCTATTTTTATGAATAATAGAAAAAATGATCATTTCAGAGTTGGCAAAGATCCTAGAGCTATATTTATGTGTGGCCATGTGCACTGAGGATAATGTTCACAGGCAAGAATTTGAACAACAGTCACACCACTTACTGGTACTTGATCTTGGTAAGTTTCTTCACCTTAGTTCACTCATAAACATGGGACCAATTTGACAAGGCAGCAAAGTATACTGCTTTAATGAGAAGCAGTCTGCATTCAGATACTTGTATGTGAATCCTATGGCTCACCCCTTCCGACAGTTCAGCTCCATCCTCTGTAAAATGAGGGTGATAAGAAGGGTGCCTGCCCCAAAAGGTGCTGGTGAGGTCGAAGGTAACTAACCATGCACACAAAGTGTGGCACTTGGATCATAGCAAGTGGTCAGTAGACTCTGCTCTTTTTAAAGACTATCTACTTAAAGGGCTTTATAAATAAGTTCTAAGAGGCCTCCCAACAGCAAGGGGATGGGGAACAGTGAAGCTACACAACTTAACCTTTAAACCTTAAAAGCCCCATCTACAGCCCAGAGCAGCGCTCTTCTTTTACATATTTTATTGATTGAGGTTTGGCATGAAATTTTATTTTCAAAAGTCTCTGTTGCTAAATTAAAAAAAAAACAAAAACTGCTTGAAACTTCTGCTCTAGACAATTCTCATTTTATGGACAGGAGAAAAGCAAAGCCCTGAAAGACGAAAGCAGTTGTTCCAGTGAGCACCTGATAAGTGATTAGACCACCCCTGGCTCACTGCCTCTATACCTGGCCCTCCCGTGCCAGTGAGCTCTGTCAGGATGCCCATGGCCACCTGCTGACTCTGCTGAGCCTGAGGCTGATTGGAACGATGTTAAAGTTTTGAAACTGACAGTGGGAAGCAAAATGGGATCAGTTAGAGTGATGGGGAAGAAAGGGGGTAAGTACAAGTGGGAGAGTAGATGTGTGTGTGTGGGGGTGTTTTTGGGTATTTGTGTGTGTGTGTGTGTTATTATACTAGGCACTCAAGATCTACTCAGTTTGAGAGCCTGGTAGAATATCCAGTTGAAAAAGACCTAGAACTCAGGGAAGATGCTGGGTCTGGGGATGGAAACTTAACAGTCATCCAGCAAGAAAGTTAGCTATGAATGTATATTATACCAGAGAGATAGACAGACAGACCAAACTGATGGACTGAGGGTGGAGGTGACGAGCAGGAGAACACAGAGCTACTGGAGAAGAAAGATGCAACTTCTTTCAATAATTAATAATGCAGACAACAAACAAGCTCAAGTAAAAATAACATAATAATTTAAGATAATAACAGCTAGTACTTAATGATCACTTCCTATTTTTTTAGCCATCTTACTAACAAATTTACATAGATTATTTCATTCAATCCTTCCAATCTCAGAAGGTAGATATTTCTATTACCCCCACTTTATAGGTGAGAAAAACAGGTACAGAGACGTTAGATAACTTGCTTTAGGTTCACACAGCTAGTAAAGGATAGAGATAGGATTAAAATGATGGGTTAATTCCAGAGTCTGGACTTTTAACTGGTATGTTTCAGTAACTCTTAGGGAGCAAGAGAAGGAAAAGCAGGCTTAGTATTAACAGCAGCGCCTACAGCTACCACCGAATGAACACCATTTTGTGTTTGGCACTGTGATAAGTGTGTATAATATGATCAAACACGATCCGATCCAACCCTAGGGAGAACTTGAGAAGGCAGATGTTCTTAGCTTGATTTGAGAAGAAAAAGAAACGGGCTCAGTGATGTTAATTTGCCTAAAGTCACAGGGAATGAAGAGCCAGGTTAGCTTTAGGACCGGAACTCTTAACCCACCCTGCTAGACTGTTCCAGTGCACAGTCAAATTCAATGATTTCAACAGCTGAACCAAAAAGAAATTCCTGCAAATGTTTTACAAATAAATTCTTGGGTCCTTCCACCCTGACTTCTAATTTAGTAGTTCACAGTTGGCTCTATGAACCTCAACGTTTCAGAAGATTCTGAGGTGATTCTTCACTTATGACCTGGTTTGGGGTCCATGACGACAGTGTATGCACGTCTTGACTGCTCCCTGTAGGACTGCCAATCCACGAGGATTAGTGCACTGGTTGATATGAGCACACATCCCCACTGGAAGTTTGGTGTCGGCAGACATGCCCTGAAGACTCATGATTCAAGAAGTTTTCAAGGTGAGAGCTGGGAGGTTCCTCTTCCCTGTTTTATGACAGTCAAATTACCTTTCTAGGTAACTGGCCTAAATCACTCTTCTAGACACCATTTCACTGTGCCTCTAAAATATACACAGTAGCATCAGACCAGTTCAATGACTGAAGTTTCCTTACCTAAAACTCGTAATCTCTCGGCTCCTACTACCACTTCATTGTTATCTGCAGAGAAGAGCAATTTTCCAGAAACCGTCTTTACCTCAAACTTTTTGCCATAAGCTTCGACGGCTTTTGGCCCTAGAAGAGGGAGAGAGAGAATACATTAGTCCCACTACATTCAATTTCAGAGAGCTTTTTTGCAGAACATACACATCTGACAAGATTGTATTGGACTTTAATGTAAGTGGATTGGTTTTCAGAAGTCAGCCGTGACAACCAGCCTCGTGACTCTAGCCATGTCTTGTCAATTACTTTTAATCATATGCTCTCCGGCTGATTTTAAAAACCATCAGCTCCTTCCTCCAGACTAATGCTTGAATGAGATTTCCCTCAGCTAACCACCAAATTACTTTCAAATATTGTAGATTTTGGCTTGTCTTTATGAAAGCACAGAACACTCACCACCTCTTGAAGGACTGGCATTTCTTTGGCCAGCCCCAACTGCTGAAACTGGCCAAAGACATGCCAATTCTTCAAGAGGTGGTGAGTGCTCTCTGCTTTCATAAAAGCACATCTTGAAATTCAGCTGAAATCTATCTCATTCTTTACCCTTGACCCACTGGCTGCTTTTGACACCAGACAAGTATATAACTCATCTTCTAGCAGAAGAGGCTATAATATATTGTAATTGTCTTGAAAGCTATTGAATCTTTCATGCTGGAATTTCACTCAATAAAAAATAACTTTTAGAGGGCTTATCTATAACAACAGATGCTATGCTTGAAGCTGGGGCTATAGTAGTGGTGAAAGGAAGACAAAGTCCCTGATCCCTCAGCACTTACCTGCCAATATACATTAAAACATGTATTAGTAAATCAAAAAGAAAACCACAGAGAGTTTTAGCTACTGCTGCTGCTGCTGCTGTTAAGTCGCTTCAGTTGTGTCTGACTCTGTGTGACACCATAGACGGCAGCCCACCAGACTTCCCCATCCATGGGAATCTCCAGGCAAGAACACTGGAGTGGGTTGCCATGTCCTTCTCCAACGCATGAAAGGAAAAGTGAGAGTGAAGTCGCTCAGTCATGTCCAACTCTTAGCAACCCCATGGACTGCAGCCTACCAGGCTTCTCCATCCATGGGATTTTCTAGGTGAGAGTACTGGAGTGGGTTGCCATTGCCTTCTCCTTAGGTACTACAGAAAAATTAGAACAGGTTAGTGTGTTAGAATTCTTAAAGAAATGGAGCTACCTAAATACCCAAAGTTCAGAAGGTTCCAAAAGTTCGACCACAGAAATGCATCAGGGTAACCTAGGGGTATAATCATCCTCAGTGATACTACCTGAGATCAAAAAGGAATTTAACTTTTGGTCTGGAAATTCATATAGAAAAAAAATTGAGGGTAGAGTCCAGAAAGCTTATATTTTCTGCAAAAGTGCCCAGGGGATTCTGATACAATTCTCCCTTAGTATCTGTAGGGGCTGGGTCCAGGATACCATTGGATACTGAAATCCATGGATACTCTCAAGTCCCTTATAAAAAGTGTGATATTTACATATAACCTATACATATTCTCCTGCATGCTTTAAATTATTGAATTATTTAGGATATCTAATACAATGTATGCTATGTAAATAGCTGCAAATAAAATATCAGTGCTCTGTAAACAGTTGCCAGCATGGGGGCATATTCAAGTTTTGCTTTTTGGGTCTTTCTGGAATTTTTTTCTCCCAAATATTTCTAGTTGTAGTTGGTGAATACAAGAATGCAGAACTCCTGGATGTGGAGGATCAACTGCACAGCATTATTTTTCTAGTCATTTTTTAAGACATGTCACTTATTAGTAAAAAGTAGTAATGAAAGTGCCTTCAATGCCTTCCATGTAAAGATCACTAGGAATACACTTGGAGTTGAACA
Source organism: Nanger dama (assembly GCA_917880005.1). Lineage (NCBI taxonomy): Eukaryota > Metazoa > Chordata > Mammalia > Artiodactyla > Bovidae > Nanger > Nanger dama. Next base: position 38,138,993 of record CAKJTW010000008.1, read on the forward strand.
AATTGGATTTTTAGCTCATGGCCATAAGAGAGAACACACACCATGAGGAACTGTGGAGTTTCTCATCAAGAAGAAAGAACTTATAGGATCTGGCCCTTTATGACAGGTTATGTAAGGGAAAGGCTTTAGGAAGTAAGGTTTTGTTCTGGATTAGATACTGGCAGGAACTGACAGTAAATTTATGATTAGCATTTTAGTAAATCTTATCTAGAGGAGGGAGGGCCAGAACAATGCTAAAACTGTAATAGATAAACAGCAGTCACTCATATTAGAGGGGGATAGAGGATAGTTTGGTCATTCCTGTGGTTTGGAAAAGCGTTTCTATTTTTAATCTATGTTCAGACATGATCACAGTTGTGTTTGCTTTTTGTTTTGTCCCTATCTTTCATGGTCACCAAGTGGCCCTGTCTGATGTTGATGTTCTGTGAAATTCTGTTCACACAGAACACCAAAGCTTGGCTGATAGAGCCAGGCCAGCCCCTGGATGTCTGGTGTCTGCCACTCTACTCTTTGGCAAGACTATCGCACTATCAGAAGACCATCAGAAGGTAAAATTTATGTCCCAACTTTCTCATTTTCTGGTAATATGACTTTGGGAAAATCATTTGATCTTTCTGGACCTCATTTTCTTTATCTTTGAAATTGTGCTACTACCATCATTTCTATCTACCTCAGAGAAAGGTTAAAATGACTGAATTATACTGTGTTTATACAAAGGACTCTGTAGGTGGAAAAAGCTGTGAAATGTAGGGGGCTGCTCTTGTGATCACCACCACTGGGGTCATGACCACAGCCATTTTGCTGATGGAATGTTCTCAGTACACTGAAATAAATGAAGGGTAACCATCTCTGAGTGAGCTTCCCTCTTTCACATCATTATGTCAATTCAGCTGGACCTCTGACAAAACAAAGGACACTGGAGAAGCTCTTTAATGGGTGGGGGATTGAAACAGCAGACAGGGCACACATCTCCAAATGGCATGGGAGTAAGACATTGTCTTCTCTAACTGCCATCGTGCTGGATGTGAATATGTGTGTGCTAAGTCATTTCAGCTGTGTCTGACTCTTTTGTGACCCTAAGGACTGTTAACCCACCAGGTTCCTCTGTCCATGGGATTCTCCAGGCAAGAACACAGGAGTGTGTTGCCAAACCCTCCTCCAGGGGATCTTCCCAACCCAGGGACTGGACCTGCATCTCCTGTGTCTCCTGCATTGGCAGGCGGGTTCTTTACCACTAGTGCCACCAGGGATGCTAGTGACAGCAAAGCCAAGGGTTCCCTCAAGGTCACCAAGTGAGCTAATGGTAGATCTGCATCTGGAACTGCAGTCTCAGAATTGTTCCATGGCAGAAAAGGGATGTTTACTTGTCTGGAAAGGGAAAGGAAGCTGGTGCGCTGAGAAGAGGAGCTCTTGAGGATGCAAGGTGTTAGGAAGCTAGAGTCAAGGATCAGAGAGGCTTGTAAGGACAGACGTGTACAATGAGGGTATGGGATTAGGCTGCTTAAGGATGGCTAAGATGCAGCTATCTGCTCGGTCACAACAAAACCTTCAGTAAAACCTGTATTACTTAGAAATGCTTTGAGGATGTTACTATTTCTTTTCAGGGTAGAGACTGAAAATAAGGAAGTCTAGTGATATGATGAATGAATGAATGATCTCAGCATGGGCATGGGGTGAGTGCAATTTGCCCAATCTGGATTCATTCAGATATGCTGTAAAGACTTGGGAACACAAATGCCTGGACTGTGCTTTCAAGGACTTGGGCAAGACCACGAGACATACTCCCAAGGAGTCAAGGACACTGGCCTGTGTGTAAGCTGAGTTTTCTCTGAACCTATTAATGGTGTGTGAGATGCAAGTGCGTGTACTGAAGAGATGACAGCCAAGAGAGAACACAAGACAATTAAGTTATTTTGTTTTTCAGGCCTTCTCAGAATACAAAATGGGCTTCATCGCCGGGGCCAGAATCATTTGGGTATATAAAGCTCAGCAGTTGGTGTTTTAGCCAAAACCTCACAGAGAGACCACTGGCTCCATAGTGCAGATAGCTTGTTTTGTTGTTGACTTCACCTGGGGCTGCCAAACCTCCATGGATGTCGGTGAAATCTTTAAAAAAAAAAAAAATTCTACAGAGAAAAGTAAATGGAGCTGGAGACCGCTCAGGAGGTCTCCTGGCAAACTCACTGTTCCTCTCTGGGATGGAAAAGATCATTATTTGTAACCTGAAACTCATTTTCAGTTAATCCCTTTTGCTGACAGTGGTCTACGTGTGAAGCTCCTCCTCAATTCACCTCCTCCATCAGGGTGCGCCAGCCGTGCCCCAGGCCTGCCACTGCCATCTGGAAGCTGGAAGGACCTGGGGCCTTGAAGCTTCATTTCTTTCCTCATCCCCTTCATTCTGGGGCCTTTTCCGACTCTGGACAGATGCTGTGTCAGACTTCTGCAACTCTCCTCTCTGCAGGTCAGAGGGCTCCCCCTCTGCACCTACTACCAAGGCAGCACTAAACCAGTAGAGGCATGAGTCAAGTGTGTGCTTGTGATCTCGCCTGGGGACCTAAGCTTCATTCAGAACATTGTTTCTTGTGAAAAGATCATCTGACTTGCCAACACTAGAATTTCTTCTGGGCTTTTGAGACAGTCATTAGGTAATAAGCAGGAGAACTCTTGAATCCTCAGGACTGTCTTAGTAAACCTGGCTGCTCAGGCAGCTGGTAGCCTTGCTGTCAGGTCAGCGCACCGCAAAGTGTAACAGGCCTTAGGAGGTATTTTCTCCTGGACCTGCTCTGTGCTTTCCACCACATGTATCAGTGTAAAAAGGAGAACCCTGAAGAAAAACCTTAGGGAGTCTGTGCTTGGCTATCTGTGTTGGAGATTCTACTTAGACATACTTAGACTATCCACTCTAGAAGGCATCTCGAAAGGCTGCTACCAGCTGGCTTCTGGCTCATCTCAGTTGATATTACCTTGTGCTTTACCTTAAGAGGTAAACAGGGGTTTCTGCTCTGGGGTCTTCCCCGAGCAGGGGAGACAGAAAGAAGATGGGGGAGGAGAAAGGGACAAGCGAGAGAGCAATGGGAGAAGAAAAGGAGAGAGAGAAAGGGGAGGGAGGGAGGAGGAAGAAAGAAAGAATCAGAGAAAGAAGGAAGAGGAGGGAGGAAATGGGAGAGGCAGAGGGAGACCAGGGAGAAGGAGGGAGAGGGAGGGAGAAGAGGGGTGGAGAGGAGAAAAGAGGAGCTGGAAGAGAAGCGAAAAGTGGGGATGGGGGGAGGGGTGGGGAAGGAGAGGGAGAGAGAGACTGACTCTTCCTAACAGTCATGCATCCAATTCCAGCTTTATCAAAACAAAATCTTTCAAGTCAACCAAACCTCCCACTGCAAATAAGTGGCAAATGATCAACAGGCTAACTAAGTTCCTTTTGAACGCGGGAATCTGGGAGCTGGAGGTCGGATTTATTTCCCTCCTGGAGGCAATTTTCACACATGCTGCTTAAATCATTGCTTACTGAAGCTGTTTATTTAATTATTTAGCATCGTGACTGCGGGCCAGATGTTAGAGAAGCCAGGCCACTGAGCCGGGCCCTGGCTGGAGAGCTTGTTGTTTATGGATTTCGGGCTCTGCCACAGCAGCTCCTCCAGTGGGAGCTGGTCCAAGTCACCCACCGGCTGGCTGCATCCCTCCAGACACCCACATTCTGCAGCGGTAGAATGAGGCACACCCCCACCCCCTGCCCCAGTGAGAGTCTGGGCACAAAGGCACCTGCCTCCCTGTGGCATGTTGATGAGCGGAGCTCCAGATGTTTCAGTCCCAGTTATCTATCAGGACATTCAGGCAACTGGCTTCTCAAAATGTCCATCTGTATACCTCTCTCTCAGCCCTGAAGCCAAACAAATGGCATCTTCTGTCTGGAAGTCTAACAACGCCATTCAGACACAGTCCCTTTCTCCCATCTGCTGTGGGGGTGCACAGAGAATCTTGTTTACTGCTGTTCATAACCTACAGAGCGGGTAATACCACCCAACACATTTTGTGACCATGAGACCCGTGTTCATCATTAGAGTCGTTATTGTGAATAACCGATCCTTGTTTAAATTTCAGGACTATGCAGCTTAAACCCCACTGAGAGCTTTTCATGGCTGTTAGAAGCAGATCTGCTCTATTAAAAGGAACCACAGAAACATATTCGGGGTGGGGGAGGGATACAGCTGCAGCTCGCAATGGAGTTAGGTTCAAAGTCAGCATGTAGGGCAAATATGGCACGGATTCAAACTATCACTACAAATCCTTTTTACAATCCATAAAGTATGATGTGCATGGTTTTGTATATGCTGTGCTATCTCCCAATTAATCCAACACAGCCAGCTTTTCCTGCGGCACTGGAGGAGAGAGCTTCCCTGTGGCTGAGCACCAGCTGAAGCAGCTGGCTGGTGTTTAGGGGCCATGCTACACGAAAAATTGTTTATTCTTCCTCCCTACCCCCTAAATGAGTATCATCAGATTTGCATAAGTTAAATGTGTGTATAGAATGAGCCTCTACCCTTGAGAAGCATCATGGAACACATGCTTTGTTCTCTTTTCTGAGGCTGTAAAATGTGTGAGCAGACGTTCCTTCTTAGATCCATCACATGGTGCTTCATTCACCCTTCCATTCGATGCTTTCTGAGTGCTTAGCCTGGACCAGGCCCTACTGAGTTCTTTCTTTTCTTACCTGTTATCAGCTGAGTTAGTACTTTAGTCTGTTCATTGAGGATGTTCACTGTAACATTTCGGGCAGATTTGAAGTATAGGGCATTACCCTGTAATAAGAAAATAAGAGAAACACATGAAAATAGCAGATTTTTTTTCCCCATTATAGGTTCTTATAAGATATTCAATAAAGTTCCTCACATTATAAAACAGATTCAGTTTTTTTTATGTTATAGATAGTGACAAAAGATTTCTAAATAACTGTAATCCCAACTCTCAAAGGGCTGAACTGATCTTTGTTTTTTTTTTTTTTTTTTGTTTTTGCTATTTAGTGGCTAAGTCGTGTCTGACTCTTTGCAATCCCATAGACTATGACCCGCCAGGCTCTTCTGTCCATGGGATTTCCCAGGCAAGAATACTGGAGTGGGTTGCCATTCCCCTCTCCAGAGGATATTCCCAACCCAGGGATAGAACCTGCATCCCCTGCCTGGCAGGCAAATTCTTTACCACTGAACCACCTGGGAAATAAAATTTGAATTGATGTATTTTTATTTGAAAATCCTAGTTGTTTAGTTATCCCCACATATATAATAATTAATTGGCATTCAGCCAAAATGGATTTTCCCCAAAGAGACACACAGATAGACAGATATACTCAAAAGAGATTTCATATACACATATACACCCAAATTTGTTGAATCCAAGAATATAAGAACACAGAGCCCTTTAGCTCTTGCTGTAGGTGGTAGTTAGCTCTGGTACATGGGATGATCAGGAATGATGATAGTCTCCTAATTTTAGCCTCTCTAGTTCACCAGTTTCTCCAAAGGAATCATGCAGAGCCCTTCAGTTCAGTTCAGTTTAGTCGTGAGCCCTTATTGGAGAGCAAATGCTTGTGTGAAATACACTGGGGCTGCCCCTCTAGAGGTCCACCAGCTGTGAGAATCCAGGTGCTCTGCTGGAGGATGGTATGCTTTTTGTAGAGATGTTTACCACATGTAGATACACAACCCAGGAGATCCAGCATCTCCAAGAAGACCTCTGCCTCCGCTTTGTCCTTTTCTTTATCTAGATTTTTTTTCTTCCAGGCATCCTCTACCTTCAATCCATCTCCCTTTATCAAAAAGGGTACCTGATTCCTCTTCCACATGGTGGCAGACATTTCTGAGAATGACTCAGAGCAAACACTGGTGTGCTTATTCTGTAACGGTCCTGATAATAAATATTTTCAGCTTTGGGGGACATATTGTCTCAGTGTTAACTACTCATATCTGCTGTTTTTGTGCAAACCAGCCATAGACAATATGTAGACAAATGGGTATGGCTGTATTCCAATAAAACTTTCTTCGTGGACAAAGACAATTGAATTTCATATAATTTTAAACAATATAACCTTATCATGTCATAAAATATCATTCTTCTTCCCCCTCCCCCCTTTAAAAATACTAAAAACTATTGATTCTTGGGTTGGGAAGATCCCTTGGAGAAGGAAGTGGCAATCCACTCCAGTATCCTTGCCTGGAAAATCCCATGGCAGGCTATGGCTCATGGGGTCAAAAGGTGTCAGACACAAGTGAGCAACTACACCACGACCACCACAAACTATCTCTGTTCACTCGCCGTTTGAGAACAGGCAGCCATAGGCCATAGTCTGTCAACTCTCAACTTAGATGTTCTTTGCTTGGAATAAACTAAAGCTTTAAGACAAAGGATGAATCTCTGACAGAATATGTCAGTAACCAGATAGTTGTTATTAGAAAAAGAATGTGGGTAGTCATCCTCATCTTTTCAAACCCTTGTTGCCACATGGCATCTGCCTGAAAATTTAGTAGAGCCACTATGGATTCAGTCTCAAATACAGAGAAACCTCTGTGCCAGGAATTGTTTGGAAAATGAAGATGGGAAAGACACCCTTCACCTTCAAAGTCTTACATTCCGATGGGAACAAGGACACAGCACACACACCTACACTACCAGGCAGGGGACGGCAAGGGCGATGAGAGAGTGGCAAACAGGGTGCTGAGATGTTCCTGGAGCGTGAGGCTATTCCTGGCTTAAGGATGTGCAGAGAGAAGCAAAGAGGATAGTCATGTGTGAGCTAAATTTCCCAAGGTAGGATAGAATTTTCCCAAGTTGGAACAAAAAAACAAGGAAGATTATGGACTCTCTCATCTCTTTTTCCTTCTAAAACTGGCGATTCGTGGGCCCAGCCCTGTGCCTGGAGATGGTGAAGAGGCAAGGCTGTGCTGATGAAGCTCAGGTTGAGGTCTGAGTTGTTTTCACAAGAGGCGGAGGGGGGCGGGGGGCGGCCACCACCCAGGCATTGTCCACACACCGATGGTTAGCGCCAAGGGCCCTCTCAGCCAAGGTTAACTGCTAACATGGATGGACGACTCACTCGAGCCCTGAGGAATCAGCTAACCTTGAATGAGGGCTCCTGTCCTAGTGTTAAGGGAAGAGAGAACTGCCACATCCAAGCAACCACTGATTCACTGACCCCCCACCCTCCATTAATGGCTTAAAATTAAAATTTTGCCTGGTGAATAAAGAATATTTTTTTCTGTTTTTTAATTGGAACAGGGAAGAAGAAATATACTGAATCTAAAGTTGACATAGTTCTTTTTCCTCTGTCTGTTAGAAAACAAATATTAACCAAAAAATGTTTGTCTTTACCACTGCTTCTGGCGATGCTTAACTCTTCTACTGAAAACTTAAAGGCAAGCTTTTTAAGTTCAAGCAATGTGACAATTTAGAACTTGGAAACTGCAAGGGGGATATAGGTTTCAGAAGTTAATGTACTAACTCTTCATACATTGAGCAACCTGACACTGCAGAGAGAGGGGTGACCAGGAATCAGAGAGCTGGATAAGCGCCACAGTCACTGACCGGTGTGTGCTTCTGAGCAACCTAACTGCTCTGTGGTCCATTCTCTGCAGCACTGATAGCAGCAGCAGCAGCAGCTGAGGCTGACATAACTGAGCCCCCTTTATGAGCCCAGCACACAGTAGAAGCCCCGGAGTCAAGCTACCTAGTTTCCAGCAGTCTCTCCTGCATTCCAGTTGGCTGACTGAGCGAGTTAAGGGTTCTAGGTCTCAAGTTTCTTGATATGTGATGTCGCACATATTATTATTAAGTTATTAAAATACCCATCTAATTACAATTATTAAATTCTATATGTAATTAACCTTCTATGTTCCAGGCACACAGTAAGTCCCCTAAAGCTGGCAGGGTGGCGGACAGGGTGGACAGGGCAGTTTAGTGACAGAGGCAGGAGGAGGAGGGGTTTGGGGGAGAAAGAAAGAATGGAAGGCGGGGAAGATGACCTTTCTTTGTATATCCTCATCCTTACAATCCACCTGTGAACTAAGATTTGGGTATCTTCTACATCCACTATTCCGTTTCCAGATTTCAAAGGATCTCCCTATAGTTGCAAGTTTTTCACTATTATCTTTCAGATGCCAGTGTTTTCAATGTACCTGCCTGTCCTTAATATTCACAGAATTCTATTGAGGAGAAAAAAAAAAATCTCCTAACAGCTTTGATCAAAGTTTACAGTGAGAGATAAAGTACAGCCAGCCATTCCCTTTCATTGCTATGTCAAAATATAATACCTTAGCATTAATTGATCTGTTGTGCTAACACGCTGGCAAACAGTCTTTGCTACACCAGGATTTAAACAAAAAGCCTCCTCCTAGCCTGGGACACCTTGCTGTGATCCTCCCAAATACCTGATAACAGAAAGGTTGCTGGGAAAACAGCAGGAACCACCAGCTAACAAACTGAAGTGCCTCCCCTGACAGCTGGGTCAGGGCCATCATATTTGTTCTCTGGGTTGGCTGACTGAGGTTAAACCAGGGAAAAGCAGCCAAGAAAAGCACCCTGGGGTCTCTGTGGTATCAGAATGAGTAGGGGAAACACGTCCATATCTGAGGAGACACTAAATTCTGCCCACTTAGCTGCTTCTATTTCCTTTCTCCCTCCCACGGCCCCCTGGGGCTGGGGGAGGTTAATTTCTGCTGCAGGACAGCCTGCTCTGGAGCCAGTGAATTTCCCTAACTAACCTCAAGGCAACGATCCAAGGACAAGGGGCTTGTGGGAGACCAAGGGGAGGCTTAGCCTCACCTACCGGAAAGGAGTCTGGCAGACCCAAAACTGCTGTGGATTATCAGAGATCTGGACCTGGGCAAGTCAGTTAGTGGCCAATCAGCCCAGATTCTCCTTCACACAAGCTGAGCTGTGCGGGACATGAGGAAGAAGGCGCGTAAAATCTCCCCTACTTTGGGACAGCAGGACAGTCCACATCAGGACTCTCCTCAAACAACTAAAGCCTTTAGCATTTGGATGGATAAGAAGCCCCATTAATTTGCTTCTCTAGAGCACAACAAGCAGAACAGAATCACACCTTTTCTTGATGACTCAAGACCACTCAATAAACATTATTTGTCCCACAGTGTTTTCCAGGGGTTACTGTATGCAGGTAGCTATTTGAACACTTGATGGCTCCACCATGCTGACATTTTGAAATTATTTGTTCTTATATGAAGACAATCTATATAAACATCAAATACTCCAAAGCTTATACTGAAGAGCAGTGGTTCACATCTCTTACCATCACAAGAGCTTTCAATTTGCCAGGATTCTCCTTCAGGTACTTCCCTCCCTGTGGCCCAAAATATGCTCTGGGCTCTCTCTTGATTGATTGGCTTTAGATGTTAGCCACTGAATTTCTGCAATGGTATGGACTCTTGCATATAATTTTGGTCAAATCAATATTCAGAATCTACATTAGTAAAGTTATGTGTATACTGTCCACAGCTAAATGAAATCAAGCTCTTTAATTACATTGCCTTTTCCTTTCTGGCCCACATTTTTTTCTTTTCGTAGACTAGATAAATGCGTCATGTAAAAAAATGCTTTCTTTTTCCTCCTAATGTTGAATCCTTTTCTTTAGGTTCTATTTTCTAGGAAATAACCTCAGCTTTAAAGTTCCAATATTTCTGCTGATAAAAAAAAAAAAAAATTCTACTACCATACCTGTAATTTTCAAAAGCTTTTTCTTATTCTTTGAACCTCCTTTTTATACCATCTCTTCTTTGTTTGATGTCACACTATCCTCTCTTTGGGGCTTCCCTGGTGGCTCAGATGGTAAAGAATTTGCCTGCAATGCAGGACACATGGGTTCGATCCCTGGGTTGGGAGCATTCCCTGGAGAAGGGAGTACTGGCCTCCCACTCCAGTATTCTTGCCTGGAGAATTCCATGAACAGAGGAACCTGCTACAGCCCATAGGGTCACAAAGAGTTGGACATTGACTGAGTGACTAATACTTTCATTCTCTCTTTCAGGGGAATGAAAAAGCTCTTTGGAAGCTCTGTGTTTCTGGAAGGGCAAACCCTGCCACAGTGTACTGTAGTGGTGAACTGGCTGATTCAATGGAGAACCTCCAAATGTCAATACCTGTGGGCAGTCAGTACCTGTAGGTTAGTTTCATCAAAGAGGGATTCTCTAAATTCCTGCCAGGCAGGTGGTAGATGTAACCTTAGAAATCAGTTCTGATGTTAGAGGGGAGAAGGCTGGATATATTGCTATTCATTGGACAGACTTTCCTTCAAACCTGTTTTCAGTGCTTCATTCTATGTCTCACAACCAGAACCTAGAGTTATTCTGGTTTAACTTTTATTTTTCATTGAAACATAGTAAATTTACAGTGTTGTGCTAGTTTCTGGCACATAGCAAAGTAATTCAGTTTTCTGTATGTATATTATTTTTCATATTCTTTTCCATTATATTTTATTACAAAATATTGAATATAATTTCCTATGCTGTACAGTTGGACCTTGTTGTTTATTATATATATATATAGTATGTATCTGATAATCTCAAACTCCTAATTTATCCCTCCTTTCTTTCCCCTTTGGTAACCACAAGTTCTTTTTTTTTTTCCTATGTCTGAAAGTCTGTTTCTGTTTCATAAATAAGTTAATTTGCATCATATGTTAGATTTCACATATAAGGGCTATCATGTGGTATGTATTTGTCTTTTGCTGACTTACTTCATTTAGTATGATAATCTCTAGGTCCATCCATGTTGCTATAGATGGCATTATTTCATTATTTAAATGACTGAGTAGTATTCCATTGTGTATATGTACCACATCTTCTTTATCCATTCATCTGTCCATGAACATTTAGATTGCTTCCATGTCTTGGCTTTGCGAACAGTGCTGCTATGAACATTGGGGCGCATGTATCATTTGAATTGGAGTTTTCCTTTGTAGGCAGCATATTGTTATACAATCTGCCACTCTGTGTCTTTTGATTGGAGCAGCTAGTCCATTGACATTTAAGGTAATTATTGACAGGTATGTTTTTAATGCTATTTAAAATCCTCTTTTCTAGTTGATTTTGTATTTTTCTTTGTTCCTTTCTTTCAGTTTTTCCTTTTGTGGCTTGATGGTTTTCTTTTGAATTATGCTTGAATTCTCTTCCTTTTGGTTTTTGTAAATCTACTGAATGTTTCCTCATTTGTGATTACCCTGTTCTCAAGTATGTTAAAGCATTATTATATTTACTTGCTATACACTGGTGATCATATGGGTGGTCATAAAGGTGCAAACAAATTCTAAAAAAATCTTCATTTTCTTACTCCCTCCCCAGTGTTTTATGATTTTGATCTCCTCATTTACAACTTCATATTTATCCTTTTGCTTTTCATGGCAGTTATCATCACTTTCACACACACAAAAATTTAATCTATGCACTGGCTTAAGTGGTTTATTTTCCAATTGTGATTTTTCTCTTTCCTATATATTCTTGCCTCTTTTCTATTTAGAGAAGACTTTTTAATCCTTCTGGATGGCTTAGCATTCTAGATAACAATCCTCCTATCTTTTGCTAGGCTGGAGAGGTGACTTCCTAGCTGGGTCAGTTGGGGGTGGGATCTGGGTATAGATGCTGAGTTCATTTGGTCTTTATGCAGATTTTCCAACCAGTGCCTTTGATCAGCCTCACTCCAGAGTGCATCATGACTGCTGTGGGCTCTGGGCACTGCACCTCAAGTGCTTTGTGGAAAAGTAACCCTGTTCTACTGATTCTGGACAGTGACTCTCCAGTCTTCAGGCATATCTAGCTCTTGAGACTTTCCGGGCTCTGTATCATGGATCCTCTTCCTTGATTTATTTATTCTCTCTCACTGCATGTTTGTAGATCCCAGCTCTGCCCGGTCAGCCCCTTCTCCCTGACTGTTTGTCATCTCTTTCCATCATTTTTCTTCCTCTCTCTGTGACAATGTGAGCTTACTCCTTTTAGTTTTGTCCTCTCACTGTCTCTTTGAGTGAGGTTTCTGAATGAGGCAGAGGCTTATCATTTCTCACTCCTATCAGTCTATCTCTAGGGCCACTTCTTACTTCTGCTTTCTTAAGTGGAAAAAAGCAGGTTAAACTGTGTAAGTCAAGAGCAAATGGTGTCTAGTCCAGGACCCAAGAACTTCTCTTAAGCATCTTATGTACACTGAGTGTCTAGAACATACTATGTATTGTCCTTGGCCCTGGCCAACAGGGAGGGAGAAGCTCCTTGTCCATCAGGAAATGGAAAATAACCATGACAATAATGCAGCATCCCTTCCACTGAGATCTATGCTGTCCAGGTATGAAGAGTACAGATTGTAACATTTGCTTTTGATGCCAATTGCATCAACACACTCTGTTCTGAAGTTATTTATCTTCATAATCCTAGTGTGTTTTCTTTGCTCTCAGAGGAACTAACAATCTGATCTGGGAATGCAGATAAACAGAGAAAACCCCAAGAAAGCACATAAAGAATTTCCACATTCAGGGAAGGTTTTCAACTCTCGGTGGGAATGAAGTTCAGAGAAGGAAGGGATCAGTGTGGCTGGCATCCTGCAGCAACTTCCCAGAGGAGAACTGGGCTGGCTTCTGCCTTATCTGCCTAACAAAATGGCACAGCAGTTTACAATAGCAGAGCTTCCACCTAATGTTGACATAGAACACAGGGGAGCCTGGCCTCTGGAGTAACGGTTCAGAGTGCAAGCTCTGGAGTCAGATTTGGGCTTGAATCCTAACTCTTATATTAACTGTGTAGCACTGGGTAAATCCTTTTGAGAGTCACTTTTATATTTATGAAATGAAGGTAAATGCTACCTAATGCTGCTGATATGAGGATTAAAAGATAGTATATGCCAAGGGCATAGCACAGCAGCTATCAAAATGGTACGTAAACTATAACAAAGAAACAGACAAAACCTACAGAAGGAACTTTTCTTAGAAAACAGCCAATTGAAGGACAAGGGCAAGAAATATGAAAGATGAGCCTGGAACATCTTACAGGGTCAGAAGGAAGGAAGTGCTCAAAAACAAACAAAACCCAGAAAAACATCCCACAGTTATGGAGGACCGTGTCAAAGGAACACAGGAGACAAACTGAAAAAGCTCCCAATGGCCAAGCTGTGAAGCCCAATGTGAACAACAAAATAAATACTGCAGCATTTAATTATTACCCAAGGCATAATAAAATAAATATCCGTGAGCCCAGTTCTGATATAAACAAATGATTAAAGAAATAAATGGAGAAAAATAAACAAACCCAACTCTCCTATGTAGAAGAATTCCAAACATTTTTCAGTTAATTCCCTGCTCCTTAAAGATAGATACACTTAGTGACTTCCTTTAGAAGAGCACAGCAGATGATGGGACAGAAACGCCACAGGGGAGAAATCCGACAAACACCATTTCATCCAGGGGACCAAGGTCAACTTCAACAGTGGTAAGTCATGTTGATATGCGGGATACTTTACCTTGGGATACTTTCCAAATGGGAAAAGGAGTACGTCAAGGCTGTATATTGTCACCCTGCTTATTTAACTTATATGCTGAGTACATGATGAGAAACGCTGGGCTGGAGGAAGCACAATCTGGAATTAAGATTGCCAGGAGGAATATCAATAACCTCAGATATGCAGAAGACACCACCCTTATGGCAGAAAGTGAAGAATAACTAAAGAGCCTCTTGATGAAAGTGACAGAGGAGAGTGAAAAGTTGGCTTAAAGCTCAACATTCAGAAAACTAAGATCATGGCATCTGGTCCATTACTTCATGGCAAATAGATGGGAAAACAGTGGCTGACTTTATTTTTGGGGGGGCTTCAAATCACTGCAGATGATGACTACAGCCATGAAATTAAAAGATGCTTACTCCTTGGAAGGAAAGTTACGACCAACCTAGAAAGCATATTCAAGAGCAGAAACATTACTTTGTCAACAAAGGTCTCTCTAGTCAAGGCTATAGTTTTTTCCAGTAGTCAGGTATGGATGTGAGAGTTGGACTATAAAGAAACCTGAGTTCTGAAGAACTGATGTTTTGAACTGTGGTGTTGGAGAAGACTCTTGAGAGTCCCTTGGACTGCAAGGAGATCTAACCAGTCTATCCTAAAGGAGAACAGTCCTGGGTGTTCATTGGAATGACTGATGTTAAGCTGAAACTCCAATACTTTGGCCACCTGATGTGAAGAGCTGACTCACTTGAAGAGACCCTGATGCTGGGAAAGATTGAGGGCAGGAGGAGAAGGGGATAACAGAGGATGAAATGGTTGGATGGCATCACCGACTCAATGGACATGGGTTTGGGTGGACTCCAGGAATTGGTGATGAACAGGGAGGCCTGGCATGCTGCGGTTCATGAGGTCATAAAGAGTCGGACACGACTGAGCAACTGAACTGAACTGAACTTACCTTGGTAGTCTTCCTCTTCAAAACCCATTCCCTCATCTGATCATGAGGAAAACATCAAACAAATCTTAATTGAGGATCATTTTGCAAATACCTGAGCAGTACTCCTCAAAATGGCAAGGGCACTGAAACCAAGGAAAGTCTGAGAAATTGCCATAGCCATATAGAACCTAAAGAAGCATGACAAACAAAATGTAGTATTCTGGACGACAATCTTGGATTTAAACAGGACATTACATAAAAACAAAGGATATCTGAAAAAATGATTTACTTTAATCTAGTAACAATGTATCAATATTGGTTCATCAACTGTGACAAAAGTACCATATTAATGTTAAACACTAGTAATGGGGGAGATTGACTATGGGGTATACAAGACTGCTCTGTACAATCTTTACAACCTTTCTGTATATATAAAACTATTTAAAAATTTAAGTAGTCTTTTGAATGCTATATTAGGCTGCCAAATTCCAAGATCCAGAGCTTCAGGAAGAGACCTCGGAAGGGCATTCATCTCTGAGAAGGCAGGATGCTTAACACATTATGGACATATGATTTCACTCTGAAATAGATCCTGTTATTAGAAATTTCTCCCCTAAGCAAACTTATGTCCACAGGCTTTTATCTTTGGCAATATTAGAGTAAACAATAGTGGAGGAGGTCTCTCACAGCCAATTTTCTACCCAGGGCTCTTTACACACACTCTCTCTTTTTGTTAAATTTACGTTTGTCTTTGTGAAGTGAAAATCGCTTAGTCATGTCCAACTCTTTGCGGCCCCATGTTCTATACAGTCTATGGAATTCTCCAGGCCAGAATACTGGAGTGGGTAGCCTTTCCCTTCTCTGGGGATCTTCCCAACAAAGGGACCGAATCCAGGTCTCTTGCATTGCAGACGGATTCTTTACCAGCTGAGTCGCAAGCGAAGCCCTTTTGTGTTTATATGCTCTCATTGTCCCCTGGTCAGGTTACAGAACACAGGGTAGTCAGAAGTCACTGGCTTCTTTTGTGGTAGGCATCACAGTGTATTGGCTATTCTGATCAATGTTCACTAAATAATACTTTTTTAAAAAATTGTAGTTGACTTACAATGTTTTATTAATTTCTGCTGTACAACAAAATGATTCAGGTATACATATAGCTGCATTCTTTTTTATATTTTTTCCATTGTGATTTATCACAGGATATTGAATATAGTTCCCTATGCTATACAGTAGGACCATGTTTTTTTGTTTATCCATTCTATATACACGTTTCCATCTGCTAATCCTCAACTACCAATCCACCATCTCCCCACTCCCGTGGCAACCGCAAGGGAGTTCCCTATGTCTAAATGTATTTTTAAGAAATACTAACTCAGTACTTTGGCCACCTCATGAGAAGAGTTGACTCATTGGAAAAGACTTTGATGCTGGGAGGGATTGGGGGCAGGAGGAGAAGGGGATGACAGAGGATGAGATGGCTGGATGGCATCACTGACTCGATGGACGTGAATCTGAGTGAACTCCAGCAGTTGGTGATGGACAGGGAGACCTGGCGTGCTGCGATTCATGGGGTCGCAAAGAGTCGGACACAACTGAGCGACTGAACTGAACTGAATTGATGTGTCTAAGAATAAGCAAACTCATACAAACTTAGATTTGCCATTGAAATCATACCAAAAGGTAGTCTGCAAGTATAATTTCAGCAAGCATCAAATGTTTTCATTATCATTAATATTTTAAGTAGGATGTTTTAGTCATCTTTGAGTTGATCCTCATGACCTATAGCCTACCAGCTCCTCTGTCCATGGAATTTCCCAGGCAACAATACTGGAGTAGGTTGCCATTTCTTTCTCCTGAGGATCTTCCCAACCCATGGATCTAACCGAGGTCTCCTGCATTGCAGGTGGATTCTTATCAACTGAGCCAGCAGGGAAGCCCTTTAAAAACATGACAAATATGTAGGAACAATATTATTGTATGGTCATTTTTATTTTACCTTGGAATATCTTTTTATAACGATGCTTTTGTGTATTTCTATTGTTTTGAAACATTTTCCAGTCATGAATAATGAAGGTATACTGTGAAGCACTTACTGACACTAAGCTGGGAGCTGGTCCAGTTTTTCCATCACCACATTTCTGTTCAGATACTCTCCATGATGTGCCGAAATTTGGGTGCATTTAGGTCTCTCTGGATATGTAAGTAAATTAAACTGCTCTGTTCAACAATTCTTTTGAGGTGTCATGTTAGCATATCAAAACTGGAAGTGGACTGCCAGCTTTCCCAGTGCTTGTTACATTCCTGGCATCCACCAGGCTTTCAATAAATATTTGCTGAATAACTGAATGCTCAGATCAAATTAAGAGTCAACAGAGAGTGAGAGTTGTCAACAAAAGAAGCAATTAAATGAAGGCTGACATCAGCTGTCAGAGTTTTCAAAAGGCAAGCCAGTAAGCATGGCTGATGTGATAAACACAGGAAACAGAGGGGGTGGGAGGAGGCAGTATAGACCTGTAATCAACAAATACTTGTTCACCACCTACTGGAGTGCAAGGAACCTCATGCGGTACAAATGAGAGCTGAATGCTGAGACTCTAAATGATAGGGAGAAGCAGAGGCGTGCATCGTTACCCTCAATTTTTGTTGACATAAAGGTTAAATCGTGCCTGTGATTTTCCCTGGGCTTGTAGCATCCATCTGGCATATGGTATGGAATATAGCTTCTTTTAATCAGCATTTGTTCATTTCATGAACATTTCAAAGGTTATCTTCTAGACATAAAGCGCTGTGCCAAGTTCTGAGCATAGCACTGCTGTCCTGGAGGTTACAACCCCTAGTTGGGAGGGTGGGCATGAAATGAAGAGTTTCTTAAACGGTTATATAATTGCAATTGCAACGAGTACATTAAACAGGAAGTAGAAGTTGAATTGAGCACATATGCAAGAGAAATCTACCCTAATCTGGGCAGTCAGTGAAGGCCTTCCTAAGGGAGAGACACTGTGGTTGAGATCATAGGAGTGAATGGGAATTAGTTAGCTAAACCCGATGAGAAAGAACTTTCCAAAGAGTGATAGACAGGTGTGCTGGCCCTTAGGCAGGAAGGAGCTTGGCATTTTAAGGGACAGAGAGAAAGGCCAACATGGAAGGAGATTAAAGATCAAGGGAGAGAGGGAAACACGTCCCCCAAGTCTGCCACAGGCTTTGCTAGCTCTGTCCATGCTATCCTCTGACCAATAGGGATATTTGATTGTGATGTAAGAAAACTCATTTGTTTTTCCTTAAGGATGGTTCTTTGGGGTTTCACAAATAAATCTTTTCCTGTCTTAGTTCTTTTTCTATGCAGTAAGTCCCCTACATAAGAACCTTCAAGCTGTACACTTTCACAGAAATGAATGTAGGTTTGCCTGTCCAATTGTGTAAGCCAAGAGTGAAACTGCAGCTTGCCCTGCATCTTCCATTACTGGCGATCTTTCCGCTCTACCATCTCCCACCTCCTCTAGTCAGTCATTCTTGCCTGTTCACTTGATGCCAGCCCGTGTGCCAGTTGTTGTACTCTATTAGTGTACTTGCCAAGGAACTATACTGCAAGATTAAAAATGTTTTATTTTTTGTGTTTTTAATTTCACATGTTTTACATGTGTGAAAAGTATTATGAACCTAGTACATACTACATAGCTGATTGTATTAGTTGGGCACCTAGGCTAACTTTGTTGGACTTATGAGTGTGTTCCTGGAACAGAATTTGTTCATATACAGGGGAATTATTGTATTCTACTCTACCCACATTTGGGTGTCATCTCTCATACTAAGTCCTCATTGCCCGTGGAATCCTCTTTGGTAAACAGTTGAGGTGGGAATTCAAATGGAAGCCATTTTCCTTAACACTGTCTACCAACAGATTATTTCCCCTTCTAATAGGCAGCATTATCTTTATCCCAAATATACATAAGTCTGTGCCAGAACCTTCTAGTTTATTTTATTGTCTGTCTCTTTGGGCATCTATACTATATTCTTCTATTTCTATGGTTTATGCTACATCTAAATATCTGATAGATTCGTCTTCCCTTTTTTCGCCCTTAGATGCCACTTAAATGATACTAGTCTTTCTCCAGAAGTGGGAAGTCATCAAAGGATTTTAAGCAAGGGAGTGATGTGAGCCTATTTTCACCTTGACGTCTGGTCACTCTAGCTACCTTGTGAGGATTGATGTGAGAAACCAGGAGGGAAACTAATGTAGACATCCAGGTGGGAGAAGATGGCAGCTAGACCTGGAGTTGAGATAGGGGAGATTAGCAGAGAGGTTAAACATATATTTCAGAATTCATAAGTGTCTAGGCTTGGGAACGAGGAAGGGGCACAGTCCAGGATGGCTCTTGTGTTTCTGGGCAACTGGAGAGGTAGTAGGCCATTCACTGACCCACAGACCAGTGTGCAAGAGAGAGAACACTTGAAGGGAGAGTTTGGTAGGTGGAAGGTTGAGGACTTAAGAATCCAGGTTGGGGCACAGTAGGTATGAATTTCTTCAGAATCTGGTAAATTGAGGTGCAAAGTTGCCATTTCTTTCAACTCTACATTCCATCTTTAAGTTGCACTGTACATCCACAGTGAATACTAAAAGCTCCTATAGAAAAATGTTCACAATTAAACTATCTCAACTGACAAAACTCACACAGAAATCTGTGCACTTTCATGTTGATTCTTTCCGGCAGCTTGAATTTCGCTTTCTACTTTCTCTGGAAATCATCACTTGGGATCCTATGTGAGGGCAGACATATAATAATGCAATCGTTCACTTAAAGGTAACATCTCAAGTCAAATTTCTCATAGTTGGAAGGTTACAAAGAATTGAAAGAGACTTTTTAGGAAGATAAAAGGCAGCAGTTCTTCCAGTCTGGTGTGGCAGTATGTGTGAGAGTGTTCAGAAGATGATGGAGGGGTGGGTTTCTAATTATATATACAATAAACAAGTCAGCAAGAAACGTATAATTATGAGTTAATTCAAATTTGCTTGTCAAGGTTCCTGAAATGTAGGTATCTCCATAAACTGAAGTCACTCAATTGTGTCTGACTCTTTGTGACCCTATGGACTGTAGACCCCCAGGGTCCTCTGTCCATGGGATTTACTAGGCAAAAATACTGGAGTCAGTTGCCATTTCCTTCTCCAGGGGATCTTCCCTACCCGAGGATCAAACTCAGGTCTCCTGCGTTGCTCGCAGACTCTTTACCATCTGAGTCACCAGCTACCTCCATAGGAGAAAAGAAAATGCTGGGGATTTTCCTCTATGGGGGTAAGGTCAGATCTGAGGGTTAAATGGGATACCTTGGCTGGGAATGACTATTTGTACATTTCAATCAAAGAGTCCAAAGGGACATGTTGTAACCTGGACTCAATTCTGAGAGGGTGCAGCTATTGCAGACACTGTTCGGGCATACAGAAAAAACAGATGTGTTATACCTGCTTGACTGGGGACACCAAGGTCAGTCTTGGTTACCCTTCTAGTTGCCCAACATAGTGCTAGAAACTCTAACAGCAGTGTAAGAGGCCACTTAGAGCTTGTGCTGTATTTGGAAAGACAGCCTTAACATTTAAGCAAGATCCCAAACCAGTGTGACATGGAGACAGAGACTGTGACGGGTCACCTGACAACGTCCAGTTCACCCTCCTGAACAGCATCTCAGGTGACGGCTTCATCTTTACAGCAGATATCGTGATACCAGCTTCAGGAACTGACTGAACCTTCTTTTTGGCATTTCCTAGTATTTTGCAGAAAACTTTTCCATAATATGTGAGTAGCCATTCTTCAAAATAAAATAAAAACCTGCACAAAAGGATTTTGTAGGGGTGGGAAAGTTTAGTAAATTCAATGTTACTTCTAACTTCTAGCTGCATAATACTTATTAGTCTATTATCAGGTCTAAGAAGTCCCACATCAACATAATTTGTTTAGCTTTGTGTACCCAGGAGTTCTAAAATCTACTTAATCCTATAACTTTATTTTTATGAAACTACATGTTGAAAGAAAACATGGGAGGACCCATGTGGGGAGTGGTACATTGCTTTAAATGACTGAAGTATCTTTGGCTTTATCTCTTTAAAAACCAACAAAGGACTTTTTAGCAGAGAAGCTGACACATGAGAGACTCTCAATAATGCCTACTGGACTGATAATGTTTATAGTTCTAGTGAGCAGGTGTTATGAACATTTTATAGACAACAAGACTGAGGTTAGGTGTGAAGCACAACTTGCCCAGGCCTGCATGCTGGTAAATGACAGAGAGAGAGAACTTGGGACTCTAGACATAAGCACTTTCCCCCTGTATGTCCCTGTTGCTGTGGGACACGTAACCTGAACAGAAAGGATAAGAGCTGTGACGAAGGGAAGAGTTTGGTATCAGCTGGCATAGTTAGGGCAATCTTCACAGAGGGGGAGGGAGAAATGACCAGGGTTCTGAAAAAGCCAATAAACAGTGAAATCCCTTGGTACTGGGAGGCAGCACTATCTTTTCCCCATGAGGTCAAGCTGATTTTAGTATTATAGCATTAAAACTCAATAGGCATCAAGATAAAGATTAGCTTTACTCAAGGAAGTTTGTTTTTCCTAATACAGAAAGCAACAGATAAAAACTCTTTCACTGCTGTTCTTTGCTACAGAAACTTCAGAGGCCAAACTCGCCTGGCTTTGGGGCATATTTGCAAACAGGGCTCTTCCTTGCAGTGACCCATGAGCACCCGCAGACCTTGGAGCACAAGTCTGGCTGTGTGGTAGCCCCCGCACATTCCTCAGCTCAGTTTGCATGCTTTCCTCTCTCCATCAATGAGGCCTTTAGCTCTGGATCTTGACCTTTCAGAGAACGGTGCGTGGCCTGCGAAGGAGGCAGAAAGCATCTCTGAAGAACAATCTTGGGTCAAGATGATATGAGCCTTGCAGACAGAAGCAAGTGCAAGTAGAGGCTGGCATCGCTGATACAGAGAGAGAGGCAGTTGCTGCTTAGGCCGAGTTTATGGTGTGGGAGTATTGCAATGTGATTTGTTTTGCAAAATATAGACCCAGCCCAATGCTAAGGGACACAATAGAGACTTTGCCTCTTAACAAACCAGTACTAGTGATACAGAAACAATCCAACCAACCCCTAACCCTGGGTCATGTGAGCCTTTCCTTGTGCTGTGCTGCTGTGGTTGTGTTGGGCTTTGGAGCCACGCAGCCCTTGGCTGAGACCCAGCTTGGACATTTCTGAGTTAGGGGCCCTAAACCACACAGTCTGGGATTTCTCACTTGGAAAATGGGGCTAATTATGTGTGAAGTTGACATGTTAACTGTAAGTCCCTTACAGAACTGGAAGGATTAAATGAAATAGCACAGATAAGGAATTTAGCATGTTTGTACCATTAAATGTATGTATATATATTTAAAAGAGTATTAGGTCACTGATGTTGACAGTTGAAAGCTCTGTCAGTCCCAGTACACTGGCAGAGTTATAAGGATGTGAAACATTTCTGTTTGTCCATGGTGGTTAAGAGCCTAATTTTAGGCAGATGAGCTAAGCATACAACATGGCTCTTCTAGACACTAGTGATGTGAATGCATGCTGGCAACTTAATCTTTTTGTGTCTTAGTTGCCTCTTTTGTTAAATGGAGGGAGAATAGTACCCATCTGATAGGCTGCTGAAACTAGTAAGTCAACACATGCAAGACATACAGCACAGTGCCTATTAGAGAGTAAGAGCTCAGCATATAGTAACAGTAACTGATATAAGAGGACAAGAAGAATGTCCTGCATAGCATTTGTGTCTAGGTAGAGTAGATGACTCTCTGGAGTGATCAAGGAGGCATGGAAGGCATTCTGACCAAATAAAGGGGTCTGAAGGGCTCATGGTTGAGGCTCCTTACATGTAAGCCTGCCTCACCAGCTGCCATGGAGAACTAGGGTGAGTGGAGGATGGAGATATGGTATGTAACTGTTGATTCAAAGTGAGGACATGAACACAAATTCCATGTGGGACCTTAGAACAGGTTTGCCTGGATAGGTATTTCATGAAGGGTAGGCAGAAAAGGAAAGGGGAATATTCAAACAAAATATTTCACACTTGAGGCACTGTTTGCATTTTGTATGCATCTAATTATCAGATTTACAGAAGGGTTAAGCAGTAATTATCCCCAGGTTACATGGAACCTGACCTAGAACCCAGGCTGGTAATCTAAAACAGAACTGGGACTTAATGTCACGCTCCCTGGGTCCTTACAGCTCCTAAGAAGTGGAAGATAATATGTGACTTTAATTTTCTTGTTCAAAAAAGAAAAAGAAATGAGCACACATTATTTTTACAACCAAATATAATTGTGAATAGACAATATGTTAATTATCAGGAATATCATGAATATAAAATATAAAAACATAGTCATAAAATAACATGACATGTCATTAAATATTTAAAGTTAACAGGCAATTTGTAAGTTTCTTAAGTATTTTTGTGTATTCTTAATTTCTTTTTGGCAAGACAAAAATTTCTAATTTTATGGGCAAGTCAAAAGGGAGAGAAGAGGAATGATTTTGTAGCTGTCATTAATCCTTGGAAAAGAAAGCTAAATTTTTGTAGAAAAAGCATATATGTCTCCACTCCCCTCACTTAGCTAAGTAATGTCTACATTGTATGAGCTGGTTGGAAAAGGGGAGATGTCTAAAGAGGAAATCAGCTAAAGTAAACTTCAATTAAATTGGTAAAAGTCTACAGCAGTTCAGAAAGATATCTTCTTCTTCATTCTGTAGAAAAGTAACAGTATCATGTGGTCAGGTACTTTGGCTTGTGGGTGCTAACTCAGTTTTCCAGTATGAGAACATGGCCAGAATTGATATGAAGTTCCAATTGAAATGGAGAGATCAGCACATGCTTTGATACACTCCTGTGTTCTAAGCCTATAGCAGTGTTACAGTAACATCAACAACAAAAACAACAAGAAGAGGAAAACCAATAAGTCAGAGTTGGACTCAGAAAACATACAACTCATCACATCCACTAGAATGACAGACAAACATCATCACCATCATCAGAAAATAACAAATGTTGGCAAGGATGTGGAGAATCAGAACCTTCAAACATTGCCGGTGGGAATAAAAATTGGTACAGCCATTATCGAAAACAGTTCATCAGCCTTTCATAAGTTAAACATAGAATTACCATTTCATCCAGAAATTCTACTGTGTGGTATAGACCCAAAAGAATGAAAGCAAATATTTAAAAAAAAAATACACAAATGTTCATTGTAGTACTATTTACAATAACCAAAGGGTAAACCCAGATGCCCTGCAACAGATAAATGTTAAAAAAAGGTGTATGTTTATATAATGAAATATCTTTCAGCCATGAAAAAGAATGGAATGCTGATACATGCCACAGCAAGGATGGACCCTGTAAGCATACTCAGTAAAAGAAGCCAGGCGTAAAATGCCACATACTATATGATTCCATTTATATAAAACGTCCAGAAGATGCACATCCAGAATAGGGACAGAAAACTGATAAGTGGTTATCAGGATGTTGGGGGAGAGGGTACCAGGGAGTGACTGCTTAATGGATACAGGATTTTTGTTTAGGGTAATTAAAAAAAAAAAAAAGAAATTGTGAACTAGATGGTGCTGATAGTTACATAACATTGTGAAGGTACTTAATGACACTGAATTGTATACTTCAAATTGATTCAAGAAGTAAATTTTCTTATGTATATTTTCCCACAATTGAAGAAAAAAAAGGACAACCATGTGCATGGTCTAGGAAAAGAACCAGTAAGTGGAGTGTGGGCTACAGACGGGGGTCTGTTGACAGGTCTAGAAGTGGGCCATAAAGACTGTGTACTTAGCCCAGGCAAAGAAGAGGGGACTTCAAGAGTTCTCTGTGAACTAGAGACTCTCCTGCTAGGAGATTTTAAAACAGCAGGATCCAGTGAAGGAAGAGAGTTGAAAAATCTGGCTTAAGCCGCAACATACAAAAAACTAAGATCATGGTATCTGGTCCTATCACTTTATGGAAAATAGAAGAGGAAAAAGTAGAAACCGTGACAGATTTTGTTTTCTTGGGCTCCAAAATCACTGCAGATGGTGACTGCAGCCACAAAATTCAAAAATGCTTGCTCCTTGGAAGAAGGGCTATGACAAACCTAGACAGTGTATTAAAAAGCAGAGACATCACTTTGCTGACAAAGGTCCATATAGTCAAAACTATGGTTTTTCCAGTAGTCATATATGGATGTAGAATTGAACCATAAAGAAGGCTGAGAGCTGAAGAATTGATGCTTTTGAATTGTGGTCCTGGAGAAGACTCTTGAGAGTCCCTTGGACTGCAAGGAGATCCAACCAGTCAATCCTAAAGAAAATCAACCCTGAATATTCATGGGCAGGACTGATGCTGAAGCTGAAGCTCTAATACTTTAGCCACCTGATGCAAAGAACTGACTCTCTGGAAAAGACCCTGATCCTGGGGAAGACTGAGAGCAGAAGAAGGGGGCAGAAGAGGATGAGATGGTTGGATGGCATCACCGACTCAATGGACGTGAGTTTGAGCACACTCTGGAAGACAGTGAAGGACAGGGAAGCCTGGTGTGATGTAGCTCATGGGGTCACCAATAGTCAGACACGACTTAGTGACTGAATGAAAACAAAGATACTGTTGGGCCCTCCTGGTACAAATCCTTTCTGTGCCCCCCATTTCTTGTTTGTAGGAAATAGGCTTCATTCAGCCTCCTTGGCCTTCCTGAGTTCCAAAGGGCAGATTCAAACGTTTGCTTCTCAAGGAAGGGAAGGAATGCAGAAACAAAAGAGGAGGCATCAAGAAACAAGAGTGTAGCCTCGGGACAGAGTCCTGGTTCCTCTAGAAATACACCTAACAATATCTTTGTTGGAGGAAGGAAACTTTAGGCTGAGGAGAAGATTCCTGGAACACTACCCTGTTACCTCAGTTCAGTTCAGTTCAGTCGCTCAGTTGTGTCTGAGTCTTTGCGACCCCATGAATCACAGCACGCCAGGCTTCCCTGTTCATCACCATCTCTCAGAGTTCACCCAGACTCACGTCCATCGAGTCCGTGATGCCATCCAGCCATCTCATCCTTGGTCGCCCCCTTCTCCTCCTGCCCCCAATCTCTCCCAGCATCAGAGTCTTTTCCAAGGAGTCAACTCTTCGCATGAGGTGGCCAAAGTACTGGAGCTTCAGCTTTACCATCATTCCTTCCAAAGAAATCCCAGGGTTGATCTCCTTCAGAATGGACTGGTTGGATCTCCTTGCAGTCCAAGGGACTCTCAAGAGTCTTCTCCAACACCACAGTTCAAGCATCAATTTTTCGGCGCTCAGCCTTCTTCACAGTCCAACTCTCACATCCATACGTGACCACAGGAAAACCATAGCCTTGACTAGACGGACCTTAGTCGGCAAAGTAATGTCTCTGCTTTTGAATATGCTATCTAGGTTGGTCATAACTTTTCTTCCAAGGAGTAAGCGTCTTTTAATTTCATGGCTGTAGTCACCATCTGCAGTGATTTTGGAGCCCCAAAAATAAAGTCTGACACTGTTTCCACTGTTTCCCCATCTATTTCCCATGAAGTGATGAGACCAGATGCCATGATCTTTGTTTTCTGAATGCTGAGCTTTAAGCCAACTTTTTCACTCTCCACTTTCACCTTCATCAAGAGGCTTTTTAGCTCCTCTTCACTTTCTGCCATAAGGGTAGTGTCATCTGCCTATCTGAGGTTATTGATATTTCTCCTGGCAATCTTGATTCCAGCTTGTGTTTCTTCCAGCCCAGCGTTTCCCTGTTACCTCACTACCAACCAATCAGAGGAAAAATCTGTACACAGTGGAAGATAAGGAAGACTACGATGCCCTGCCCAAATAATTCTACCTCTTAAGATTCTAATGTTCAAACAGAATCTTATGAACTGGCTTTTGGAGATGAGTCCTCCTTCTCCCCAGGTTTCTGACCTGCTGAATAAAGCAACCTTTCTGTTCTCACCAGCCCTCGTCTCTTAAGTACTGCCTTCCACGCAATAAGAAGGCAAAGCTGAGTTCAGTAACAGTTTGTGTGCTGGGGATGGGGAAGAGGAGGAGTGTATGCTAGGAAGCTTAGCATACAGTTAAAATAGACCAATGTCTATATTATATGTAAGGGGAATATACAATTATTTAGTAAGCATACACGTTGTAAATTAAAGTGGTCATTAAACAAATTGAAATACAATATATGGCCCTGAAACCAGCAGAGGAGAAAGAGAGGGAAGAGGAAAAAACAAATTCATTCACCAGAATAAAAGATAAAATTAAAAAAAAATAAATTAAAAAGAAGCCAAGAGAATAATAGAGAAGAAATACAAACCAAGATGGTACAAGTTTTAAAAATCCATTATATATATAAAATATCAAAGTAAATGCTATTTATGAAATATTTAAAACCACATGGAAAGGCTGAAAATAAAGATATGGCAGAAAGATATGCTATGCAAATACTTACTAAGAGAAGACTGGTATATCAATGCTAGTATTAGACAAAAACTAGTATTTAAGGCAAAAGGTATTAATGTCTAAGCAGAAACTACATATAAAAGAAAAACTCAAGAATCTATAAAATCATGACTAGACACTTAATAGTCAATGCAGGTTTAAAACATTAATTAAAAGTTATCAGAACCATAAAGTAAATTTGGTAAACCCTAGGATGAAATTTTAACAAAAATCTGTTAGAAAATTATAGACACTGCTGACCAAATAACATCCAAGATTTTAATGAATAATATTTAACTAGTTTGAACTAACAGACATGTAGACCCTGCATCCAACAAGTTGAGGATCTCCATAATTTTCAAATACAACTAAAGCATTTACAAAAATTGACGTGGTGCTAGTTCACAAAGGAATTTCAAATAACCAGTGTCATACAAAACACATTTTCTGACTACAGTGCAATTAAATTATAAATCAAGGTAGACAGATAATTAAAAACCAACCTATCTTGAACATACAAAAATAGCTGTTGTAGTTCATATTGATTTCCCTGCTTCCACTCTTGCCCTCCTAAAGTCTATTATCCCCCAAACAGTCAGAGTAATCCTTTTTAAATTCAACACAGATTATGTCATTCCCATGAGAGGAAAAAAGATAAAATCCTCCAGTGGCTATCACAGCTAGTCTTATATTCAAATTCCTTACTACAAGACTCTGTGATCTGGTCTCTCTCTATCCAATCTTAGTTACCTCCCAGGCCCTTGGCACTACTGTATGTCTACTCCATGGACACTAACTCCGTTTTCTTTAAATAAACCAAGTGTCTCCCCCTCCTGATATATTTGCATTTCCTGTGCCTTGCTTTCGGAAAATGACCTCTCCTAGATATTCACCTGGCGAATGCAGTAATCTCTTCATTCTCTGTTTATAAAGAAGGAGCAGAATGCTCTCTTTGTCTCCATTTACCTTGGCACAACACAACATGTATTATGTATATTATCTGACTGTGTATGTGTGTTTTTTTAACCTGTCTCCTCCTACTACAAAAGATCACTGAGGGTAGGGACTTTGTTTTGTTCACCACTGTGTCTCCAATGGCTAAAACAGTGTCTTGTACAAGGTAGATATGAAAAATGACTGTCATATGAATGAAAATCATATTGCCTTGTGTTCACTGGACTGACTGCCAGAGAAATCTACGTGGTTTAGATGGTGTTATCAATACCTAAAAGAACAAAGAGCAGGAAGATGGCCTTGCTTTACCATGTGACAGTTCAGTTCAGTTCAGGCACTCAGTTGTGTCCAGCTCTTTGTGACTCCATGGACTGCAGCACGCCAGGCTTCCCTGTCCATCACCAACTCCCGGAGTTTACTCAAACTCATGTCCATTGAGTTGGTGATGCCATCCAACCATCTCATCCTCTGTTGTCCCCTTCTCCTCCTGCCCTCAATCTTTCCCAGCATGAGAGTCTTTTCAAATGAGTCAGTTCTTTGCATCAGGTGGCCAAAGTATTGGTGTTTCACATTCAGCTTCAGTCCTTCCAATGAATGTTCAGGACTGATTGTCTTTAGGATTGACTGGTTGGATCTCTTTGTGTCCATGGGACTCTCAAGTCTTCTCCAACACCACAGTTCAAAACAGTCAGAGAACATCTGGAATACTGTGTTCAGTCTAGACTCTACACATTAATGGAGATAGGAAAAGGCGAATAACCAAGATGGTAAATAGCGTATGGTCACAAAGTCTGTAAACTTTGGTGTATATACATAAAAATGGCTCCATAGTATTATATGACAATGCATGATGTATTATGTGATATGTTTAATGTGTTTCTCATTAGCAATGCATAGTTCAATGAACTGAGAAATTGCAATAAATGTGGTATATTAACAAATTTTTAATCCTGCATAGGATCATGATGTATTGGCTCAGATGATTCTTGTCTCTTTATTATGCAATAAGCCTGCATTTTTAGCATGTCAGAAGGGTTCATATCTGGCACAAAGGCAATCCACTGCATGTGTCCACATGTCCAAAACAGGTTTAGAGATGATCAGTCAAGCAGACCCTCATAGCTCTGGTGTGGAATGGTGGAGCCACTGAGCAAATTTCTAGCTAGTCAAGTATGGGTATTAACTGGTAATGCACGTGTTCAGATATGTCAGGCAGTCATTTATGTTCCCAGACTTTCTGGTCCCCCTGCGCATTCTACAACACTTGCACTGATTCAGTGGGTGAAGGATAGTGCCTGGGGGTAGAGATGGCTATGATAAGGGCTCTGGAACTAGACTACATGAGTTTCAATTCTATCCCTACTTCTTGGAAGCTCTATATCAACCTGGAAACATTACTTAATTCCTCTACTGCTCAGTGTCTGTATCCATAAAATAGAAATAAAAGTGACCCTATACTGGTTATTACGAAGATTAGATAATGTGAGAAAAGCAGTGAGAGCAGGGCCCACTGCAAATCCATTATTAGCCACTATTGTCAACATGGCTAATCACCATGATCATAACAGCACTGCCATCATCCAGCAACCATCATTCAGTGACCAGAATATCCAGGTTGCTTAGTGAAAAATTTTAGGAGAATATTGAATTTGTCATGTTCAGAGGTTTACACATTTCAACAGGCTTCATATCGTGCTTTGGAAAAATTACTAATTCCTAGCTTATTTTGTTAATCATGGCACTTAAGGCATGATGCAATACTAATGGCAGTGGATAGTTTTATGAGTCAACTTCAAGTGTTTTTGGAAGAAATCAGTGTTTAAACCAGTGACCTTTGAGAAAGCATATTACCATGTATAATGTGAGTATGCCTCATCTAATTAGTTGAAGTCCTGTATAAAACAAAAGGCTGAACTCCCCAAGCAAGAGAGAATTCTACAGCAGATGACTTTTGGACTTGAGCTGCACTTTCACCTCTAGCCTATCAGCCCACTGTGTGTATCTTGGGCTTGCCAGCCTCCACAATCTCCTGAGCCAATCCCTTCATGTTATGCATGTATGTATGAATGTATGTGTGTTTGTGTCTATCCATCCATCCATCTACCCATCCACTCATACACACACACACACACACACCCCTGGTTTTATTTCTGTGGAGAATCGTGACTAACACAGGCAGTAAAAATAGTGGGGTAGCAAAAGTGGGTGAATACTACTACAGAATTATTTCAGATGAGAAAAGATGCAGAGAACTGAGGCAATCTAGCCAAGAGAAGGCTAGCTTAAATGTAAGAGCTATCTGAACATAAACAAAGGGCTGTTATGGGAAAGAGAGACTGCATTTACTCTGGATGGGTCTGAAGAATAGGACAATCTGTGGGTGAACCATAGATGTAGACAGATGTCAAACTGATGAGAGGAGAACTTTCTAACTGCCAAGCTGTTCCAAACAATGGAATGAGAGGAAGAGTCCTTGTTTCCCGAGGTTTGTGATTCAGTAGTATTCAAGATGATTTTAAGTGTCACAGAACACGGCATTACATGTAAGAAAACCACTGCCTGCCAACTCTCTTCTACCTTTTGGGATGTTAGAGATACTATCTCAGTCTGAGCACACAATGAAATCAATATCTCTGTAGCACTTTCACATTTTCATTTTTACCAAAGGCAGAGTTGGCTTCAAGCTTACTACCCTGCTGTTTATAGGTATTTTTTTTATTATTAAATTTATTTATTTTTTAAATTACAATACTGTATTTGTTTTGCCATACATTGACACGAATCAGCCATAGGTGAACACAATCTCCCAATGCCGAAGCCCCCTCCCACCTCCTACCCCACATCCTCTACTTGAATCATCCTGTGCATCAGCCCCATGCATCCTGCATCCTACATTGAACATAGACTGGCGCTTCGTTTCTTACAAGAAAATATATATGTTTCATTGCCATTCTCCCAAACCATCCCACCCTTTCCCTCTCCCTCAGAGTCCAAAAGTCCACTCTATACCTCTGTGTCTCTTTTGTTGTCTCACATATAGGGTCATCATTACTGTCTTCTATATTCCATATATATGTGTCAGTATACTGTATTGGTGTTTTTCTTTCTGGCTTACTTCACTCTGTATAATCGGTTCCAATTTCATCCATTCATTAGAACTGTTTATAGGTATTTTAAAAATCTGTCTTCTATCCATGGGAAATCACACTAGTTTTCGCTTAGAATAAAATTAATTTCTCGTTTAAAGCATCAAAGAAGCAAGGAGTATTGTAAAAGGAAAACATTAAAAGGACATATGGTTATGCCAGGAGTGCACAGATGACTATACTGTGGGTGACACAGGATAGAGGACATTTAAGCAAAGGCTAGAGGACCACAGACTACCAGATAGATTCAGCCTAGGTTGAGAATGGGGGCTGGGAAGTTTTAGGGTAAGTTTTTTTATCTTGACATTTGCTTATTCTATTGAATACTGCATCCTGGCCCTTTAAACCTGGTGCTATTTTACTCCAATAATAAAATAGAATGCCTTCTAAAACAGGTAAAATAAGCCAAGTAAGTGACTTTCAGATGTAAACACCAGAAATATCTTCATTTTGGTAGATATCTATCAGTTTTTTGAAATTAAGTTTATGCACATCTTTGAAAAATACGGTTGGAATAGAACACCAACAAAATTAGGTTTTCACTTCTTTGATTCATGCAATTTGATCAGCAAGCACATGTAGGACCATAAGACGGATGGATCTATGATATGAGTTGAAAGAGAATAATCCAGTACTGGCAGGTTTTTTTCTTTAATTATTGAAATTGAAATGACTTTCACTTATAATTAGTTTTATACATTCTTTGAAGAACTGTCAAATTGCATTTCCCCAAGGTTAATATTTGAACAAATTTATTACTTTACTGTGGAAAGTTAAATTTTCACAAAACCCAAATACAACCCAAAAAGCAAATTGTTGTGCAAACAAAATGATTAGCTTAATTTAAGGCAAATGAAACATAATAAATGAGATGAAAATATACAGTGAAAAACACTCCACATTTATGATTCTATGAAAGAAGTGTCAACAGAGATTTCTGCTCTGTGAACTGTGAGATTGTCCTGTTAATTTAGACAAATCAGTTTCTGAGTCTCTGAGCCTTCAGATCTCTTTTTTCTTTATAGTCTAGGAGTTCAGAAGGAATTTTCTACTTTTACGGCTCTTCTTTATTATGAAATGATGTGATTTCTAAAATGCAAGCCGCTAATGTGCTATAAGATTCTTAAAATATGTTTTGATTTATCAACAGATGAATGGATAAACAGAATGTGGTATATACACACAATGGAATATTATTCAGACTTTAAAAATGAATTAAATTCTGACACATGCTACAACATGGATACACTTTGAGGAGATTGTGTCTAATGAATTAAATCAGTCACAAAAAGACAGATACTGCATGATTATACTTACATAAATTACCTATAAGAGTTAAATTCCTTAGACCCAGAAATTTGATTGGGGATGTGCCAGAGGTCAGGGGCAGACAGGGATGAGGACTTAGTGGGTACAGAGTTTTAGTTTTTCAAGATGAAAAGAGCTCTGGAGATGGATGGTAGAGATGGTTGCACAAAAATGTGAATACACTGAACTGTACATGTAAAAGTGGGTTATTTTAAGTGTGCTTTACCACAATCGAAAATGTTTTGAT
This sequence comes from Nanger dama, assembly GCA_917880005.1. Taxonomy (NCBI): domain Eukaryota; kingdom Metazoa; phylum Chordata; class Mammalia; order Artiodactyla; family Bovidae; genus Nanger; species Nanger dama. Next base: position 38,171,536 of record CAKJTW010000008.1, read on the forward strand.
TTTGCAGGAGGATTTTGCAGGCCCTTGTAAAGGCTTTGGCATTTCCCTGGAATCTGAACAGCCTCTATTTGGTCTCCCTGCCTTCAGCCTCACCTCCTCTCCCACCCTCTGCACCACCGCTGTCCTAAAATAGCAACTGAAGTGGTCCTTTTGAAGATCTAAGCTAGATGATGTGTGCCATGACCTTGTGAGAGCATATTTTAAAAAAAGCGTTTTGATATAACTGTTCATTCTTTTCTTTCCTTATTGTCTAATAAATCAATTTACCAACCATTCAACAGACTAGCATAACAAAGGACAAAGTTCTGCCAGTGAGTATCATATTTAACTTCCTTATTATTTGATAAAGATTCCAGACAGAAGACACTGAGTGTGGCAAGTCTCTTGAGAACAGTTTTGAGAGTCTCATGGGCGCTGGTCACATCCTCAGAGCATAACTTCAGTGTCAGATGCGACATGTTGAAGTCCCAGCTGTAACACTTTGGAAATGTGAGACTTTGGGTGCTTTAGTCTCTTCGTGCCTCAGATCATCTGTCAAAAACAGTTAATAATTATTTCTATCTCCTAGGGCTGATGAGTACTTTTCACAGTGCCTGTATCAGAGTCAGTGTTAATAACTGTCTGTCATCACTATATTCCTCCTGTTAATAGCTCTTTAAGTTAATTAGGTAAATATTGTTATTATAACCAAGAAATTAAAGGTAGGTAGAAAGAAGGATCTTTGCATGATATTCAGATTCTGATCCCTTTGTACTATCCATGGCCAGACCACCCTTACCTGGTCTCTGGAATCTGAATAGCCTCTATCTGGTCTCCCTGCCTTCAGCCTCACCTCCTCTCCCACCCTCTGCACCACCACTGTGCTAAAATAGCAACTGAAGTGGTCCTTTTGAAAATCTAAGCTAGATGATGTGTTTCCTTTGCTCAGAATCTTTCAGTGTCTCCTCCTTCCCTAAGAGGAAATGCCAAAGCCTTTACAAGGGCCTGCAAAATCCTCCATGGGTCTGGACCCCATTACCTGTCTGATCTCGTCTCTACTGCTGTCCCCATTCTTGGTCACTGCCTCAGGGCCGTGGCATCTCAGCCTGGAAATTTCTCCCAGTGAATGGTCTCATAGCTAATTTCTTTACCTCCTTCATGTCCTCAAGTGGCAACTTTTCAGGACACCTACCCTGACCACCAACCTACCCTGAACCAACTTAAGTCCACAGCCTCTCCCACTCACACTGGCCCTTCATGTCCTGCACACTGGGCTCCAGTTTTCTTGGCTTTCTCACAGTAATGATTACCTTTTCTCATAGGACATAATTTACTGACTTTCTATGTTTATCAGATTTTTAATTTTCTTTAAATTTTTAAAGACTGAGGTAAGGTTAATTTATAAGTTTCAAGTGTACAACATAGTGATTCACAATTTTTAAAGGTTATACTCTGTTTATGGTTTTTAGAAAATATTGGCTATCTGCCTCTGTTGTACAGCATTTTATGTTTATTGCCCATTTCCTCCCACTACAAACTAAGCCCCAAACAGGATCTGTCTGTCTTTAATGTATCTCAGGTTGCTAAAACGTGCCTGGCACAAAACAAGTGCTCAGGAGATACTTGTTAAATGTAAGAAAATTGTCATTTACATACCCAGTGCCTGACATGTACAACATACATGCTTGGGGCTCTGCATGAGTTATCTTATTTAATCTTCCTGTTGACCCTTTAATATGATTAATACTGACCCTATTTTTAAAGAGAAGATAGTTGAAATTCAGTGCAAGAATTGAAAGAATGTCTAAGACGATGGATATGGGACCTGGAACTTAGACCCAAGTCCCTGACTCTAAATTAAGCATTCTTTCCATAAGACCACATCTTAGGAGCTAACAACAGTTGCTCCAGTCATATCAATTCTTTGCGACCCCATGGATATAGCCCGCCAGGCTCCTCTGTCCACGGAATTCTCCAGGCAAGAATACTGGAGTGGGACGCTATTCCTTCAGAGAAGCAGGGGACATATGCATACCTATAGGTGATTCATGTTGATGTATGGCAGAAACCAATAAAACACTGTAAAGCAGCTATTCTCCAATTAAAACTAAATTTTAAAAAGACCACATCTTAGTACATCAATGAAAGAAATAAGGTTACATGTAACAAAAATTGGCCCATTTATGGATTGCGTCTGCACTGGAAGGGCTGACTTGAGGAACCTGTGCAGACACTGAGAAAACCACTTATATCCATTCAGTACCATTAGGTTGACTCATTGTACATTCAGAGAAGCAGGCAACACTGACCCGACCGTAACAGGACCAGTTCTGATCTATGTTTCTAACCCATCAAAACTAAGTTATTCAAGCCTGAGTAGTCAGGAAATACCTTTCTAAGAACTTCCCTGCTTTGTTTATTGGACTAACATAAGGCTGATATATTTCAGACAGTCTCTTGCTATTTTCTTGCTTGTTAATTTCTTTCAAATGAAGAACCATTCTTTGTTTTTACACATTCAGGCAAGCATGAATATTTCTAAGAATAGCTTAAACATGGCTTGAGCCCATCCTGGAAGAATCTTCAGAAAGTCAGACCCAGAATGGTCCTCCAAGATCATTTATTCTGGCTTCCTTATTTGCAGTGGAGGAAAACTCTGGGCCAGAGTTGAGAAATGACTTCAGAGAAGGCCCAAAGTGTGGAAGAAGAATCAGCCCTTGTGAAGAGAAGGACGTGGTGTTCTATATGCAAGTGGGAGTTCCTACATGGAACATCTGTCCACATTTTCTCTAATTCAATCTTACCCTAAATTAAGATTGGTTTTTCCTGTGCACTTCTCTCTTCCACGTGGAGTGAATTCTAATTAATGTGGTTGCTGTGGAGCCTTCATGGCTAATAAATAATTGAACTAACAGCTATCATTATTGAGTATATATGTTGTGCTAGAGTTAGAGCTTTACATGCATTGAACCACTTCAATACAATAACAATCTCATTAATTATGAACTTTTATTATCCCTTATCTGTTTGTCAGGTGGGGAAAGTAAAGATCAAGGACACCAATCGAGTCATCTAATTTCATCCAAAGAACCACAGGCAGAAGACAAATTAAAACTGGTCAGAAAACTGTCTAACTCCAGAGCCAATGTTCATAATTACTACACTGTATTGTTTCCTTATTAAAAATTCAGTTAAACTTTGTTTTCTGAATCTCTGAATTCCATGAGTCTCCTTCATTATGGCATAAATACAGCCCACAGTTGCATTAATGCTACCCCCATAAGGAAACTCGTGTCAGCAGTTAGCAGGATTTCTGGGTATAGCCCAAAGTAACTTTGAAAAATGAGAGGATTTCTTTCCAGATTTCCCTCTTCAGCCAGCTGATGCAACATTATATAAATTTAATTACATTGCATTGACAATAAGGGTTTTTCCACTTTCAAGGAGTTTTGTAACTCCTCTACAGCTGAGAATTTGGGGGAGGGAGCAGTTCTGGCCAAGGGAAGAAAAATTACATTACAGCATGTTTGCTTCTATTAAGGGATGTAAGAGGAAACTGTTACATCTGGCTCCATTTCCTTGCCAAATTCTTTAATTGTTTTGTAATGTGAGAGAAAAAGAAAACATAAAGGTGATGAAAGAAAACTGACAGCGATAACTAATCATGAATAAAACAAGCTCATAACAGAATCCTAACTGCATCGCCACGGAAAAGCATATTTATAATAAGATTTCTCTACTCTGATCTCTATTATCACTGGAGGCTTTTAATGAAAATTTCTGATATTGATCTTTTAACTCTCCTGTTGGATAGAACAATATGAAGATACCCATAATTTTTATCTCCTAGGATTGATAAATATCATTAGACAGAAAATAACACTGTGTTTTTGGTTGCACTGGCTCTTCGTTGCTGCCTGTGGGCTTTCTCTAGTTGCGGCAAACAGGAGCTACTCTCTAGTTGCGCTGCGAAGGCTTCTCATTATGGCGGCTTCTCTTACTGCGGAGCACGGGCTCTAAGCACGCAGGCTTCAGCAGCTGTGGTGTGCGATTCTAGGGCATATGGGCTTCAGTACTGTGGCACACAGGCTCAGCAGTTGCAGCTCACAGGCCCTAGAATGAGCGGGCTGCAGTAGTTGTGGCCAACGGGCTTAGTTGCTCTGCAGAGTGTGGGATCTTCCTGGACCAGGGGTAGAACGCACATCCCCTGCATTGGCAGGCTGATTCCTATCACTGTGCCACTAGGGATGTCCTCTCAGTACCTTTAGAATCTGGAGTTAAAAATTCTTTTGGGACATGCCTGGGAAGGAAAATTTCCTTATATAGGCATAGATCACCAAGAGACTCAAGAGTAGAGGGTACACGTGTTTCCTATGGAAGCGCAGGAACTTGGTATCTTGCCTAACATCACCATTACCAAGATACATGCAAAACCTTTCATTTTTCCCAGTACCTCAGAGATGTACACATCATTATTCCCATTTCACAGATGAAGAAATCGAGGACAGTCAGGTAACATACTCCAAGTCTCACAGCTACAAAACAGCAATCTTGAAACTTCTTATTCCCAATTCTGTGCTTTTAATTATTGTCCTATTCTGACTCTCATGGCAATTTGCTACCATAGATTTTTTTCTATGAAGAAGTAACCTCAATCTTTATTTAGACAGCACTTATTTTGTTTTTGTTTTCAATGCTCCAACATGTACTGAACCCGGGTTCCTCTCTGCAAGCTTAGCAGTACAAGTAAGACCCTGCTGCCTGGCCCATTGATAACTTCCTTGTACTGCACAGTGTGAAGAAGCACCACACAGAGGCTAAGCACAGGAAAGAGGGCAGTGGCAGATGGAGGAATCTCAGTCTGATGGCTTCATGATGGAAAACCTCCTGGTCTGAGAGAATCAGGGGTGCTTTTTAAAATGGATCAGGCTAGAGGCTAAGACACTCATCTTTCTTCCACTAGAAAGAGGTCGACCTTCATTGACATGCTCCTCCTCTGGATAACTAAACAAAATCTCAATGGTCCTTTGTTTTTATCCGTATTTAACCTCTGCTCTAATTGAAAGCTCATGTTATTGAGTTGTTATTATGTCCTAGGCACTGCAAAATCCTTTATGTTATCTCCTTTCATCCCACAGCCTCCTGATGAAGTTTATAAAAGGACCATTCACATCTTAGCAAAAGAAAACTAAAACAGAGAGGGGGAAGGGATGTCCAAGATCACCTACTACTAAATAGTAGAACTGACATTCAACTCCTATCTGTTAAGAGTCCAGAACAGGAACTCCTAGCCCTATTCTCTGCATAGCAAATGACCTTGGCACTCATCAAATGCCTTCTTTTCCCCTTCCAGGTACTCTCAGTCCTATTCACCCAACTCAAAGCTAATGAATACAGAACTTTTTCTTAGGTTTTCACAACAATCTGAATTTCTTGTTTTATTTTTGTTTTGTTTTGAACTAGAGCCATCTGCAAGTGCAGACAAAAATGATGCCTAGAGGAACACTGAGGATCTGGAAGGTTTTCTGCCCACAAAACTGGACTCTTTGATTGGTATCTGACATTCCTTAGATAAAACTTATTTCATTCATTTAGGGTTTTGTTGTTTCACCATAAACATGTACCGGAAAAGGCAACAGTCCTCAGTGATAATCTCTGACCCTCTTTGTGACTGAGCTATATACATCCTTCCCCAGGTGGCAGCTTTAGGCTCAGTATACTAGATTATGAGATACTTAAGGATCATAAAGACATTTGATATACTTTCTAGCCCCATCACTTTGACACAAAGTAGGAAACCAGAAAAGTGGCTCTTTGTATAAACGATATCATCATGGATACTTGCAAGTAATAACTCAGAAGTATGACAAAATTAATGCTGACATGATAGCGAGCTGCCTTTTGATTAAAAAATAATAATGTCACCAGGAATGACCAAGGTATGTTGAATACTTAGTAAAAGTCAGGTGCCATATTAAAACTTTGCATGGATAATTCAGTTTTGTCCTCCACAACAACATAGGAGAGAGGTTATATTGTTATTTCCAGCTTATAGGCAAGAAAGCTGAAGTAGGAGAGAGCAAGTAACATGAGCAAAGACTTAGAGCTAACCCATAAGTGGTAGAAATGAAGCTTTACATCAAGAAATTGAAATCTAGATTTACAGACTCAGATAATGAACTTATCAGGGTTGAGGTTTGGGGGAAGGGATAAAGGGATAGTTGGGGAGTTTGGGAGCAATATGTGCACGCTGCTGTATTTAAAACAGATAACCAACAAGCCTGGTGTCCTGCAGTCCATGGGGTTACAGAGTCAGACGCAACTGAGCGACTGAACTGAACTGACTGAATCAACAAGGATTTACTGCACAGCACAGGGAACTCTGCTAAATATTACATGGCATCCTACATTGGAGGGGAGTCTGGGGAAAATGGATACATGGATATGTATGGCTGAGTCCCTTTGCTAATGAAACTAGCACAACATTAATAATTGGCTATAATCAAATATAAAATAGAAAGTTTTTAAAAATCTAAAAAAAAAAGAAAGAAATTGGAGTCTAGACACCACACAATTAACCTATATCCAAAACAGCCTTCAAAATAAATAAATAAATAAATAAAATTAGAGACTTCCCTAGGGGCCCAGTGGTAAAGAATCCACCCCAAAGGAAAGGAGACATGGGTTTGATCTGTGGTCCAGGAAGATCCCACAGGCCATGGAACAACAGAGCCCAGGGGCGGCAACTGCAGAGCCTGCACGTCTGAAGCCTGTGCTCTGCAGAAGAGAAGCCACTGCGTGAGGAGCCTAGCCACAACTAGAGAGTAGCCCCTATCACTACAACTAGCGAAAGCCTGCACGCAGCAACAAAGGACCAGCACAGACATCAAGAGAGTTAAATAATATCTTCTTTTTAATTAATAACTCATTCAATCCATTCATTCAACATTTTTTCCCAAGTGCATTCTTTGCCCTTGGAACTGATGTTAGGCAACAGGAATACAAATAAAGCAGACTCCTTGCCCTAGAATGATAATATTTCCCTTATTTTATGAACATCTACCTAAATCAGGATATAATGTGAGAATTTTCACAAGCTTACAGAAAATAGCAGGCAAAGACATTAATTGGTTTATATATTAAGTTATTGAAAATCATACAATATAATCAGTGATTGAGACCTATCTATAGTATTAGATGAGGCCAGGAAAAGAACATTACACCCAGCTTGATAAGGAATAAAGGTGAAGTGTAATGGAAGGCTTCCTAGAGACGGTGATACTCTGTTGTAAGTTAATGTTTTCAAATCTAAAATGGTCCTGTGCCTGACATGAGAATCATACAAATCTAGGGACAACAGAAAAATCATCTAATAATATTCTAGTACAAGGGCAAGAGAACTGTAGTGTCAGATAGTAAATATCTTAGGCTCCATAGTTCATATAACTTCTTTCATAACTCCTCAACTCTGCTATATTGTGAAAACAGTCACAGACAATACATAAATGAATAGCTATGGCTGTGTCTCAATAAAACTTTATTTATAAAAACAAACCACCAGCTGGATGTGACCCGAGGTCTGTACTTTGCGGACTCCTGTCCTAGTGTGAAAAATTATAAATGACAATAGCAGTGTTAGTTCTAACTCTCCCTGAATTTATGAATACCCACAGGGTCAGAGGTACTTATTGGTGCAGAAATCCCGGTAAATCAAATAAGCTTCTGATCCCAGCATGCAACTTGCCTAATTACAACTAACACCTCCCATCTTTATCAGAAAGAAAAACATTCTGTGAACAACAGATGGTGTTGCTATGGAGTCTTCAACATCTTCCTCAGCTGCAGATGTAACTATGTGGTTGCAGGCTGAAAATGATCAACCAACTGATGACTTCCTGGGAAAATATTTAGAAGATAGAAATATTCTGCAGATGGGAATTTTAGATCCATGGTTGATTTTGTCAAATAAAGAGTATCCACTAGTCAAAGATGGAAAATGAAAACCACTCATCCTCCACAGCAGAAAAAAGACACTGAAAGTGAGGAAAGCATTGGCAACTAAAAATAGAAATATCAAGATCCCCTTATCACTCACAATGTCCTCTTAATTAAGTGACATTATGTCTGTTAACAATAGAAATTATTATGCAGTAAAACATGTAGCTCTGTATGTGTAAATATGAGTCTTTGATGTATAACCTATAACCACTGTTGCAAAAAAGTGGCTATTTCCTCTAAGTCTGCAAAGATATTCATATCATGTCCTAAAATTTATGTAGTTGTCTATCAAAAAAGAAAATGCTTAAGAAAGGTCTAATATAGTTCTCAAAGCAAGCCAAGAATAAAATGTATATACTTTGACTTCACATTGGTTCTTAAAAAGTAAACGTGTTAGTTGTTCAATCATGTTCGACTCTTTGCGACGATGGACTGTAGCCCACCAGGCTCCCCCATCTGTGGAATTATCCAGGCAAGAATACTGGAGTGGGTTGCCATTCCCTTCTTCAGGGGATCTTCCCAACACAGGGATGAACCCGAGTCTCCCACATTATATGCTAGATAAAAGTCTGTGAAATGAACAGGACTGTTTTTTTACTCTTTTTACTCCAGAAAAATCAGAGGAACTAGAGGGATGCAGTTAAATAAAGTGCCAATTCATGAGGATCTCAGCTTTAGCTGAAAGCCATTTTAAGCCATGGTTAACTACGGATGATTTCCCTGGTTTGTAGATGTCTATTGTGCACTGAGTGATACAGCAAAGGAAGAAAAAGTCTTCAGCAGGGAAATAACAAGGATGGGCAGAACTGAGCTGGATTTTGGGGTAGTGAGAATCTAGAAAATCACAGCAAAGGATAACTTCTAAAAAAAAAAAAATAATGATCCTTCAAGGGAGAGACTATGACGAAAACGATAAGGGAGATTTTAGGTGACAAATAACCATGAGTAATTTAATCTTCTTAAGGGGCTTCCTGCTCTACTAAGGAACACAGTAAGATTGTATGGGCTTAGCTTATTTGGAGGGAGGTAAATGGGTTTATGGAACCTGATTCTGGGTCCATTCCAAACACTATATCAGAAAATGTTTTAGGTATCAAGTATTCAAGTAACTGCTCAGGAAATTAAATACATATATGAAATTTGATTATTGACTAAAATGGAATTTACAGGCAGAAAAGATCAAGCTTCAAAAGGAAAAACACTTAAAGCTTAAGATATTTTAAAAAGTAATTCCACTGATAATAGAATTTAAAAATCTCTTAGGAATAAGAATATTTCAAAACACTGTTGATCTAAATAAGTGGAAAAATATTTGTTGTCCATGGTTTGGAAGCCTTGATATTGTTAACATGGCAATATTCACATAACTGATCAGATTCAGTGCAATCTCTACTGAAATTTCAACAAATATTTTATCAGAAATATACATGCTGATCTTAAAATTCATGTGGAAAGGCAATGGATTCTAAATAGCCAAATCAATCCCCAAAATGATAAACAAGTTTGGAGACTTCATACTTGCCAATTTCAAAACTTACTATGAAACTACAGTAATCAAGTGTGGTGCTGGTATAAGAACAGACATAGAAATAAAGGGAATAGAATCAAGAGTCCAGACATAAACTCATACATTTACAGCTGATTTTCAACAAGGATACCCAGATTATTCAGTGGGGGAAATAGTCTTTTGAATAAATGGTGCCAGGATAATTGGGTCTCCATATACAAAAGAATTAATTTCCCGCCCCACCACATGCCAGGTTAAAAGTTAGCTAAAAATAGACTGAAGATCTGAATATAAGAGCTAAAACTATCAACTCTGATAGTAACATCTGGGTATAAATATGAATGACATGGGATAAAGATTTTTGATATAATACCAGAAATACAGCAATAAAAGAGAAAATAGATAAATTGAACTTACATCAAAATATAAAGACATTTTTGGTGCCAAAGGACACTATCAAGAAAGTGAAGACAATTCACAAAATTGGAGAAAATATTTACAAAGTTACATATCTTAAAAGGGTCTAGTATCCAGATTACATACAGAACTTTTGTAACTAATGAAAATGAATAATTTAATTAAAAAAGTGAACAGCAGATTTGAATGCACATTTCTTCAAAGAAGATATACAAATGACTAACAAGTACATGAAAAGATGTTCAACATCATTAGTCATCCAGGAAATACATACAGATACCACAGTGAGATAACACTTCATACTCATTAGAATGACTACAATAAAAACAAAAAACACCCCAGAAAACTGAAGACATGAAGCAATTAGAAAACTTATAATTGTTTGTGGGAATCTAAAATGATATAGGCATTGTTGAAAACAGTTTTGCAGGTGGTGTCTCAATAAGTTAAATATAAAGCCGCCATCAGTTCAGTTCAGTTGCTCAGTCGTGTCCGACTCTTTGCGACCCCATGAATCACAGCATGCCAGGCCTCCCTGTCCATCACCATATGACCCAGCAATTCCACTCCTAGACATGCACCCCAAGAAAATGGAAAACATATGTTCACACAAAAATTTGCACATGAATATTCACAGCAATGTTATTCATAACAACCAAGATATGGAAACAGTTCAAATGTGTATGAACTGATGAATGAATAAGCAAAAAGATGGTGCCTCCAAACAATGGAATACTTCAGTCACAGGGATGAATAAAAAGTTGGCACACCCCACAATGTGGATGAGTCTTGAAAACACCATGCTAAGTGCAAGAAGCCGCACACAAAAAGCCACATATTATATATGATTCCACTTAAGTAAATTGCTAACTGGTCAATCTATAGATACAGAAAGCAGATCAGGGGCAGTCAGGGCCTGGTGGTTGAGAAGACAGAATGGATAGTAACTGCTGAGAGGTATCAGGTTTCTTTTTGTGGTGATGGGAATGTTCTGGAATAGATAGTGGTTATGGTTACACAATATAGTGAATATACTAAAATCCACTGAACCATATGCTTTAAAAAAAAACTTTATATATTATATGAATTATATCTCTATAGGAAGAAAGATTATGAAGACATAAATGCGAATTTATAGGCAGAAAAGATGAATCTTCAAAAGGAGTAATACCTAAAGCTTAAGAGATTTTGAAAAATAATTCTAATGGTAATAAAATTTTTGAAAAACTCTAGGAATAAATTTAACCAAAGAAGCATAAGACATGTATGGTTAAAATTACAAAACATTGTTGAAAGAAATTAAAGATCTATAAGTGGAAAAACCATCTTGTGTTCATGGACTGGAAGACTTTATACTGTTAATGTGTCATTATTCACCTAACTGAGCAACAGATTCAGGGGAATGCTGATTGAAATTCCAACTGATAATGGTCTTGTCTTCAAATGGATAAAATCAGGGAACCTTTTTCAAAGTTTGCTAACAAGTGATTTTAGGGTATCTTAAAGAAGATATACATTTGTATGGTTTGATACCCTTTATGGGGAAATGAACTAACAAGTTAGGTTTGGTAAGGATTTAGACAAATTAATGGATGAAAGAGGGTTCTGAAAAAGAGTATAAAAGTACTTGGGGCTGATGACAAACAGAGAACAGCTGTGTTCCACTGTAAACTGGCCCATATTATTATTATTGTTATTATTATCATTAATAATTATTGTTATCTCAGAAATAACAGATGGAGGGTACTCCGGGAGTGAATTCTTATTTTCTAATGAGCTGATCCTTATTCTTAGTAGGTCAGCTGCTTATCCCCATTTACATGGCTTCCAGACCCATTTGTACATGAACCATATATTTGGTTAAAAAAAAAAAAAAGTCTTGTTTACACTTGGTTCTAATAAAAAATGAATACATAATAGAAGCATGCTCAGTTAGTTGTCAGAAACAAAAGTACAGAATGTGAGATCCTACTAGGGTAGGGATGGCAAAGGGAAAAGCATGGCATCACCAGTTCTCTACTCCGATGCCTAGCCTAAGGCAGGCACTGCTCATCAATAACCATTACAATCCCTCCTTTCTCTACTTGGCTCAGATTCAATTTCCCAGTTTCTCTTTACATGTACTGTAGGCAGACAGGATCAAGTCTTTTCAGTTGGAAACCAAGAGGGAAACTACACACATATTTGTCCTATAGGCTCTCACCAGATGTCACCAGGGAAATGAAGAGAGAAGTGGAAGTCTGGAGAGAAACATGTGCTTATCTGTCTGGAGCATGAGCTCCAGCTCACTCTCAGCACTGACTGTCAGATCCACTGAGGGGAAGACCTGCTTACAGCTGTCCACATTGTGGACCTTTGCCTGGGCGGTCCATCAGAGATGCCATCCATTACAATGAAACAAGCCTAATCAAATGCCCCAGTGATAGGTCAGGTCAACTGAAGAGGAAAACAAAGAAGAGCTTCATTCATTTCTATTAGTCAGGAAAGGCTTTATGGTAAGATGATAGCTTCATCTGTCCCTTGAAGAATGGGAAAATAATTGGTAGAAATAATGAGGAAAAGTAAAATGCAGGAATGCATGGAATGGAAAAGCAAGGAAATGGTGAATTCTGGATCAAAGGGTATAACAACAAACCGTGATGGAGACAGTGCTAGACTAGGGTGTCTAAGAACTGGATGTCACTGTGACTTGGTTAAGTGAAGAAACATGGAAAAGGAGAAATGCATATCGCTTCTTTCTTTCTTCCTTTCTCTTCCTCTCCTCGTCCTTTCCCTTTTCTCCTTCATTCTTTCCATTTCATGCTTCCATGCATTCAATAACTATCACATTTTCACCATGGGTCAAGCATTAAAGATAAAGAATACAAAAAGAAAATTCTGTCCACTTCCCATGAACAAACACATTCAAGAGAAGGAGCCAAAAGGTTAGACTTGACAGGGACCTTCTGAGAGCAAAAGTCTAGGAGATCAGAGAAGATCCAGGTGTGTGCATATATGTATATAGGTACAGAGTAGAGTGAGACAGAAGGAAAGCAAATAATATGTCTTGACTGATCAGTGCTAAGAAAAAAAATACAACAATTTTTTTAAGTGTTGGGAATAGTGAATTTTTCAATGGAATGACACCCTGACATTGTGAGAATTTGGGCAGAGATCTGGATAAAGAGAGAGGATGAGACACATATCTCAACTAAAAAACTTCCCAGGCAGCAAGAATAGTAAGCGCAAAGAACAGTTGTATCACTGGGGTTGGGGGAGGGTACTGCACAGGTTTTGGTGACTATGGTCAAGGTCAGAAAAGATCTGAGGGCATGACCCTGTTCAGGTATGGAGAATAAGGATAATAGCTGAGGCTAGAAGGGATACTGGAAGGGCAAAATGGTCATGCCATGAGGAACATATATACTCGGTGAGATGCTCCTCCGTGAAAACAGTCTCTCTTTATCTCTGAGTTATTTACTTAATTGAAGCAAATGAGATGATGCAATGAGAAAGAAAAAAGTGAAATGTTAAGTGCTACCTTTGTAAAGCATGATAATCCCTGAATCCCTTCAATACCACATGCCAATATATGGCAAAAACCACCACAATACTGTAAAGCAATTAGCCTCCAATTAAAATAAAGTAACTAAAAAAAAAAAAAAGCACTGTGCTCAGTTCTTAAATTTCTGTTTGCTAATACAGGACTATCTTTAGTCTACAGGAGAAAAGTTCTTCAGCAGGTCCTCGTTTGACCCTTAGCTCAGAGGGAATGGCAGGCCAAGAGACGGGGCTGAGGGAGAGGAAATCTAATAATGATGTTTTATTTCAAACGACTCCTCCACAACTGAAGCCACTTGTCTGCACAAGCGAACCAATAAAATTGAGTCATAAACCTCCCTCCACTGACTCTGGGAGCAGGAATGCTTGGTGATGTATCTGTGAACATAGGAGTCTGAGGATAAATCAATGGACATAAAGTCAGCTCTTTCGGGTTGCCAGTGTGTCCCAGGCTCACAGTGCACAGGTATCAGTGGTGGCAGTGAGGCTGGGGGTGGGAGGAGCAAAGCCTGCCTATAGCTTATCACAAAGCTCACCAGAATGTGAAACAATTATTCCACATAGGCATCAGCATCTCTTCTGTTTTTGCTCAAAGTTGAAAAGTCCTTATCGTGAAATGCCCCTTTCTCCAGCTCTATATAATCAAATCCTCCCGGTTCCTTAGAGAATAGATCAATTACCATTTCCTCCTCACAGCTCCATGCCTTCCCCATTTACTCAGATAAGAAATACAATTTATCTATCACTTCATGGGAAATAGATAGGGAAACAGTGGAAACAGTGTCAGGCTTTATTTGGGGGGGCTCCAAAATGACTGCAGATGGTGATTGCAATCATGAAATTACAAGACGTTTACTCCTTGGAAGGACAGTTATGACCAACCTAGATAGCATATTCAAAAGCAGAGATATTACTTTGCCAACAAAGGTCCGTCTAGTCAAGGCTATGTTTTTACAGTGGTTATGTATGGATGTGAGAGTTGGACTGTCAAGAAAGCTGAGCACCGAAGAATCGGTGCTTTTGAACCGTGGTGCTGGAGAAGACTCTTGAGAGTCCCTTGGACTGCAAGGAGATCCAACAAGTTCATCTTAAAGGAGATCAGTCCTGCGTGTTCATTTGAAGGACTGATGCTGAAGCTGAAACTCCAATACTTTGGCCACCTGATGCAAAGAGCTGACTCATTGGAAAAGACCCTGATGCTGGGAGGGACTGGGGGCAGGGGGAGAAGGGGACGACAGAGGATGAGATGGCTGGATGGCATCTCTGACTCTATGCACATGAGTTTGGGTGAACTCTGGGAGTTGGTGATGGACAGGGAGGCCTGATGTGCTGTGATTCATGGGGTCACAAGAGTTGGACATAACTTAGTGACTGAACTGCACTGATAACTTCTCTTAGGTTCCGCACATTTGCAACCTTTTATTCTGTTTTGTTGTTATTGTTGTTTATTTGTTTGTTTTCCTTGGCTCCATGTGAACTTTCCTCACCAGGGATATAGTCCACCCAAGCCCACTGAAGTGGAAGTACAGAGTCCTAACCACTGGACCACCAGGGAAGTTTGCACTTATAACCCTGAAGGGTGGCTATGACAGATAGCAAGGTGGTAATGAGCTTAACATAAGACTTACTGATCTTAAACCCTAGATTCACCTCTTTTTAACTCTGTGTGTCGAGTTTTCTGTACCTCAACTTACCCACTTTGCAGCATTGGTCTCATAATGATAGAAACCTCATGGGGCTTGCTGTGAATGAGTTAATGTATGTAAAATATTTGGAACATTACACACTTCTGTCTGGTGTTTAGCAAGGGCTCAGTACTCTTTTTGCTTTTATGATGATGATAATGGTTATTTGTGTTGAGTTTTCACTTGCCTATGAGACAGCAAATTTATTGGAGGCAGCCATTACTTTTTGTCTACCTCTGAAGCAGAGTGATTTAGCAGAAAGTCTTTGGACACCACAGTCAGAATTAGACAACAGGATTTCAGCTCAGGATTATAGCTCAGCTATATATGAGCTCTGAGTTTAGGCAATGGTGTGGAAAACCAAGAGCTTGAGAGGCTATTAATAAACAGTTTGTGTTTAAACAAAGTACCTAAAGATTATGTAACCGAAGAAGCTGATGCCCTCATTAACAGTAGACACATAGTGCAATGAGGTGGCTAAGTGGATTAGGCAAGATAACACACATCCTTCTATCTAACATGTCCTATTCCATGCTCTTTTACTAGAGGAGCACCTAAGCCTTGTAAATGCTAAGTCCTTCTAGGTCCCTATCCTCTGCCTCACCTAGGAAACTCTATACTGTAGGGGCACCCAACCAAGTGCATGCCCTGCACAGAGCAGGTGCTTGAGCAAAGTGTGTTTAATGCAATGGATGAATATTTGTAGGCAAGTATGCTAAACGGTAGAATCACATTTTTAATACATCTTGAAAATCCAGTGCTATAATACTTTTACATGTTTACATCTAGGCTACCAATCTGAGCTTATCCTGCTTGGATGATGGACATATTCTATGTTCTGTTTTGCTAACAAAACAAATCAAAACATGGAACAGATGTTTTCCTTTAGTACCAATCTGTGATCAAAGATGATATTGTATTTTGGGCAAGGTAAATATTTAAATGCTCGTGGAATAGTGAACATTCCTAAACATACTGAACATATTTCTGATTTAAGTTGATATTTTCAAAACTTGTGGACATTGCCTGTTGACATAGGAAAGGGAATGAGGTAGTGGGAAGAAAAAGATCATAAAAATAACTTCCTGAGTTGGCAGCTTTTGTAAATTGGCAGGTCTTTAAATAGCTCAGAGCTGGGCTAAATTTCAGTCTTGTAATGCTTAGCCAGATATAGAGTATTTTAAGAGTGTTATTTAAAATCCTTCTAGAATGCTTGGAGAAGTCATCTCCTCCTGCAAGATCACAGGCACTTACCCTGTTCTTCCAAAGGCCTCTCTACTCCTCTCCTCACTCCTTTTACTCCTCGGGTTCACTAACAGTCACCTCACCTACTGTCACCAGTGACGGTTCATCAAAGCTCCCAGACACCTACCATTTGATTCAGTGCTGTGTGTACTATCTCATTTGACCCTTTTACCAGCATTATGAGGAAGGTTTTACTCTTCTAATCTTATAAACAAGGAACATGGAACACAGATGAAAAATGATTTGGCCAAGATCACATGCCCAGCAAGTGCCTGAGCCAGCTCTGTGTTCAAGCTAGACCAAATCTCTCACATCTTTGAATTAATTATCCACATCTGGTTTCCTCCAAGATTACAGTCCTTGGCCCTCTCTGCTCTCTTCCCTCTGCACACATGCTCAATACATTCTTCCTTTGAGAGTTCTCATGATTCAGCTTATAGTCAATTTGGTATTCTCACTGACCCAAACACTTAATGTATCTGAATGGTGATTAGCTCAAAATGCCTAAGGTTTTACCCTGAACGCATCAAATTCCATACTTGTCTGGTTATCTTTTTTCCTTCTAAAGATAGTACAGGGGATATTATGGTGAAGAATCCCACATCCACTTTACAAAACAGATCTTAGCTATATCATCAGAGAGGCTCAGGGAATGGGGTGTAGGGCAGGGTGCTAAGTTAGTCTGGGCCAGGAATTCATGAACAGAAGACTTCTGATGGTTCCTGGGAAAGAAACATTATTAATCTGTCGTGCGTCTGGCTATTTTTCTATCCCTGGACACAAATAAGGAAGTGATTAGACACAGTCACTGCTGATAGCCATCTGATTACTCAGAGGGGAACAAGCCCAATTCTATGGGTGATAGGTCCAAAGCCCAGGAATAACTGAGCCTATGATGGAACTGAAAGCTACTGAATCAACCAAAACTAACTTATCTCAAGACCACACATCAAGGGAGCTAATAGGTTTCCTTCCTGTTCAAGTTTGCATATTTGATACTTGCAGCCCAAAGTATTATTAAGAATCTCACAATTGACAGAAATTTTAATGTTCTTCTGTTTACAGAGACCAGAGCCCTTGAAGTCGAAATTCAACTTTATCACTCTTTCACTGATGTAAAAATCATATCAACATGGTCTCTACCTTAAGTACAGTGATTCCTCTTTATCAGACACCTCTGGAACACCCCAAGTGGTTCACCACCAAGGTCATTTTTGTCCCCCGGGGGCATCTGGCATTGTTGGGAGAGGGAGTATTCACCTCTGGGGGTAGAGGTAAAGGGTGCTTCTAAACATCCTACAACATGACGGCTTATCTGTTCCCAAATGGCAAAATATACTTTTAAATAAATCAATCATTCCAACAACCCAAGAGAGGACTCTGCACATGGACATCACCACAAGGTCAATACCAAAATCAGAATGATTATATTCTTTGCAGCCAAAGATGGAGAAGCTCTATACAGTCAGCAAAAACAAGACCAGGAGCTGACTGTAGCTCAGATCATGAACTCCTTACTGCCAAATTCAGACTTAAGTTGAAGAAAGCGGGGGAAAGCCACTAGGCCGTTCAGGTATGACCTAAATCAAATCCCTTATGATTATACAGTGGAAGTGAGAAATAGATTCAAGGGATTAGATTTGATAGATAGAGTGCCTGAAGAACTATGGACAGAGGTTCCTGACGTTGTACAGGAGGCAGTGACAAAAACCATCTCCAAGAAAAAGAAATGCAAGAAGGCAAAGCGGTTGTCTGAGGAGGCCTTACAAATAGCTGAAAAAAGAAGAGAAGCTAAAGGCAAAGGAGAAAGGGAAATATATATCCATTTGAATGCAGAGTTCCAAAGAAGGGCATGGAGAGATAAGAAAGGATTATTAAGTGAACAATGCAAAGAAATAGAGGAAAGCAATAGAATGGGAAAGACTAGAGATCTCTTCAAGAAAATCAGATATCATTTCATGCAAAGATGGGCACAATAAAGGACAGAAACAGTATGAATCTAACAAAAGCAGAAGATACTAAAAATAGGTGGCAAGAATACACAGAAGAACTGTACAAAAAGATCTTCATGACCCAGATAATCACGATGGTGTGATCAGTCACCTAGAGCCAGACATCCTGGAATATGAAGTCAAGTGGGCCTTAGGAAGCATCACTACAAACAAAGCTAGTGGAGGTGACGGAATTCCAGCTGAACTATTTCAAATTCTAAAGGATGATGCTGTTAAAGTGCTGCATTCAATATGCCAGCAAATTTGGAAAACTCAGCAGTGGTCACAGGACTGGAAAAGATCAGTTTTCATTTCAATCTCAGAGAAGGGCAATGCCAAGGAATATTCAAACTACCACACAATTGCACTCGGTTCACATGCTATCAAAGTAATACTCAAAATTCTCCAAGTTAGGCTCCATAGTATGTGAACTGATAACTTTCAGATACTCAATCTGGTTTTAGAAAAGGCAGAGGCAGAGGAACCAGAGATCAAATTGCGAACATGTGTTGAACCAAAGAAAATACAAGATAATTTTAAAAATCTAATTATGCTTCACTGACTACACTAAAGCCTTAGATTGTGTGAATCAGAACAAACTGGAAAATTCTTCAAGAGATGGGAATACCAAACCACTTTACCTGCCTACTGAGAAACCTGTATGCAGGTCAAGAAGCAACAGTTAGAATTGGACATGGAACAATGGACTGGTTCTAAATGCTGTTAAAGTGCTGCATTCAATATGCCAGCAAATTTGGAAAACTCAGCAGTGGTCACAGGACTGGAAAAGATCAGTTTTCATTTCAATCTCAGAGAAGGGCAATGCCAAGGAATATTCAAACTACCACACAATTGCACTCGGTTCACATGCTATCAAAGTAATACTCAAAATTCTCCAAGTTAGGCTCCATAGTATGTGAACTGATAACTTCCAGATACTCAATCTGGTTTTAGAAAAGGCAGAGGCAGAGGAACCAGAGATCAAATTGCGAACATGTGTTGAACCAAAGAAAATACAAGATAATTTTAAAAAATCTAATTATGCTTCACTGACTACACTAAAGCCTTAGATTGTGTGAATCAGAACAAACTGGAAAATTCTTCAAGAGATGGGAATACCAAACCACTTTACCTGCCTACTGAGAAACCTGTATGCAGGTCAAGAAGCAACAGTTAGAATTGGACATGGAACAATGGACTGGTTCTAAACTGGGAAAGGAGTATGTCAAGTCTACATATTGTCACCCTGCTTATTTAACTTATATGCAGAGAACATAATTGTGAAATGCCTGGCTGGATGAAGCACAAACTGGAATTAAGATAGTGGGGAGAAATATCAGTAACATCAGATATGCAGTTGACACCACCCTTATGGCAGAAAGTGAAGAGGAACTAGAGAGCCACTTGATGAAAGTAAAAGAGGAAGTGAAAAAGCTGGTTTAAAACTCAACATTCAAAAAACGAAGATCCTGCCATCTGGTCCCACCAGTTCATGGCAAAAAGACGGGGAAACAATGGAAAAGTGATAGACTTTTTTCTTGGCCTCTAAAATTCCAGCCGATGGTGACAATAGCCATGAAATTAAAAGACACTTGTTCCTTGGGAGAAAAGCATGACGAAATGTAAATAGTATATTAAAAAGCAGAGACATTACCAACAAAGATCAATATAGTCAAAGCTATGTTTTTCCCATTAGTCCTGAATGGATGTGAGAGTTGGACCGTAAAGAAGGTTGAATGCCAAAGGATCTATGCTTTCGAACTGTGGTGTCGGAGAAGACTCTTGAGGGTCCTTTGGACTGCAAGGATATCAAATCAGTCAATCCTAAAGAAATCAACACATTATTCATTGGAAGGACTGGTGCTGAAGCTGAAGTTTCAGTTTTTGGCTACCTGATGTGAAGAGTCAACTCAATGGAAAAGACCTGTTGCTGGAAAAGATTGAAGTCAGGAAGAGAAGGGCACAACAGAGGACAAGATGGTTGGATGGGATCACCGACTCAATGGACATGAGTTTAAACAAACTCTGGAAGATGGTGAAGGTCAGGATAGCCTGCCGTGCTGCTGTCCACAGGGTTGCAAAGACTCAGACATGACTGAGCGACTAGACAACAACAAAAATTAATTATAAAATATTTTTAAATAAAAGAATTGGGACACAAACACAATCTTTCTTGTTTGAAATTCAATGTATTTCTTCCCGTATAATGATGCCTTACTACTGTATCCAGTCACTTTCCTGGGGTTATACCAAATGCTTTATGCATCTCACCTCCTAGATAGCTCCAATTTCCCCTTGCTATTTCTTTGCTTGATAACTAATGGTGGCTACTAGGGCCCTCTGCAACAAGTCCAGATACTTTTCCTGCCCTTCAAATCCTGGCTAATTTTCGACTATTCCATATTATTTCTACCTGACAGTATCATATGTTACAAATTTTCAAAGTCTAGCAAAATTCAATTTATTCTATAAAGCTTTCCTCTAATTATCTCAGCCAATGATGATCTCCATTTTTGTGTTCTCTCAGATTCAGTGCCATAGAATTCAGTGAAATAAAATAACCTAAAAACCATTCAGCTTCTGGACTTCCTCTATAAATAGTAAAGTCCATGGTGGAGGTTAAAGAGTTCTATTTTATTTTGTTCTGTTTTCCACAAGCATCTACCACAGTAGCAGGCACAATAATGTTCAAAGTACTTGCTAATAAAATACACACATGGCTTACCAACTGGCTTACCAACTAAGAAGGTACATTTTATTTAAGAGATAGAGATAACAAAAGAGAAGAAAGAAAAATGATCCCTGACACTTGTAGATATAAACTAGATATAACATATAAATCTTAATTTCTCTTTATAATTCCTTACAGAACCACAGCACCTAACCTTAATTTCCCAGTTATATTTCATGGGATGTTAACAAGTATCCCATGCTCAACTTAATTTGAAAAATGAGTTCAATAAAATTAAATGTTTCTTTACTGCAGAGCATCTCAGAATAGGCCAGTGCTAGAATCTAAGATGGGGAGAGATTATGCTTTGTTTTCCAAATGTTATCTCTAGGACATTTAGGAAGAATATTCATCCTTGCCAGATGAAACACTGATACAGACTAATGCTTCCATTTTTCAAATGAAGAAACTGATATCCACGTGAAACATTCACTAATTAGTTACAGAACCAGGAGCCAAAGCCATCGGCTTTGGTTTCTTGTTGTTAACTCCATCCTCATTCCATTTATTTTGTGACCTCAACCCTCTTTCAGCATCTCCTAGTGTTGGACTCCGCCCACGTGCACATGCAAGCCTGCAAGCCTCCACCTCCAAACGCCGTGTGACAAGCTGGGCATGTGTGGTTCCCATTTGCTAGATGATAAAACTGAGGCTTTAGAGACGCTCAGTATCTTGGTCACAGCCATGGTTGCAGTGGCAAAGCTGGACCAGAACCCTGAGGTTCCGTGTCTCCACGTTACCACACTGCTATCACTGCATCCCTCTTCCTTTGCATGGTAGCCACAGATAAAACCTGTTGATAAAGACTGGACATGGGAAGGAACAATCTATTGCCCTGGCATTACTTGCAAACACACGGAAGCCTCATTATATTATTATATAGTTCATTTCATGGGATACACACTTAAAAAAACGTACTACCTAGAATAATGGTATACTAAAGGAAGAAGAAATCTGAAGAACTATGTGGTTCAACCTCTTCATTTCAGTCAAAGAAACAGAGGTGCTCAAAAGGAGAAAGCTTAGTTAGTGGCACAGCCAGCATATAAATAGGTCACCTGGTCAGAAGACACCTTGGACTTCTTCTCTTATCTGTGCGACCTTGGGCAACTCACTTCATATCTCTAACAAGTCTCCTTTCCTAAAAAGTGAGGCAATTCCCTTCTGCTGTAGAGTAGAGTGGATAAGCTATACGTATATCCCCTCCCTCAAGGACCTCCCACCCATCCATGTAGGTCATCACAGAGCACTGAGCTGAGCTCTTCGAACTGTTACTACAGGAATAAGTTCAAGCCTTCTAGTCTGATCATTTTCTTTTCTTTTTAATTCACAAAAAGTATTACATTAAAAAAATAGATATCCTTCGGAGGAAGAAAAAGAGGCTATTCTTATTTAGCTTTGCGTGTTAAGATTAAGGAAACGGCGACTTCCTGGCAGCCCCGCGGTGAAGACTTCACCTTCCAATGCAGGGGGTGAGAGGTCAACCCCTGGTCTGGGACCTAAGAGCACACATGCCTCCTGTCAAAAAGAACAGAACATAAAAGAGAAGCAGAGTTGTAACAAATTTAACAGAAACTTTTAAAATGGGTCAAAAATAAAAAGATTAAGGGAAACAAAGCAAACGCTAGTTAACATGGTCAATGATAACAGAAGCTACTAGAGTCATTCTTGCTATTAGTACCTTCACGTGCATACACGTTTAAGTTCCTAACTCAGAATAATATTAACCATTATCATCATCACTTCCTGATAAAACATCCCAATGCCCATATTTATGGAGAAAACGTTGCGCTTGTCTACTGTAGTTTCTTCTTCTTTGGCCTTTGAAAAAGCTGCCTTTGCCTTTTTGGCCAAGAGTAAAGCCACCGTGACCTTAACTTTTGTTTTGGCAGTGCATTTGTTGCTGCCAACATGCTAGTACGGGTTTTATTTCACACTTAGTGGAAACAAAACTCAAACGTCCTCATGAGCCAAAATAATAGTGAGTGGGGATGCCTAGGATTGCTGGGACTATATCCATGTACCTGAAAACCTTCACATCCAGCATTTGAAGGCACACGGATGGGAATACCACCTATGAAGGCTCATGTAGGGGCTGAGCCCAAGATGCTCAATAAGGCTGCTGCTAAGTCCCTTCAGTCGTGTCCGCCTCTGTGCAGCTCCATAGACGGCAGCCCACCAGGCTCCCCCGTCCCTGGGATTCTCCAGCAAGAACACTGGAGTGGGCTGCCATTTCCTTCTCCAGCTCAATAAGGCAGAACAAGCTATTTTTACTTTTCTCCCCAGATAAACGTCATTTCTTTTCTCCTTTGCTAGGCTCTACTTTCAGTATCCAGACAACAGTTACTACTATATTATACTATACAACTACCATACCATACCATACCATACTATACTATACTATACTATACTACACTACTACCAGATCCTGTGCCCAATCTGTACTGGGTGGTTATAATTCAGAAAATCCTATTAATACTTTTAGTGAATGGAGAGACTGCTTCCTCTGGTCATCCACAGCTCACCCCTGATCTGGAACCTTCTGGGGATCTCACTGTGAATTGTTTGGACGGCTCCAACGGAAAAACATGGGATGTAGAAGAATGTGTACCCATAGCCAGACATTCCATATTTGCAGGAAAGAAAGGATTGGAAACTGGTTTCCATAATCTGGCAATTCTCAAATAATCTGTTTATTTAATTGAGAGGTTGACAGGTAAACTGATATCCAGGTAGGCTGAGTGAGCTATCCAAGTTCCCCTAGGAAGTTACTCAAAGAACTGAGGATTAGAAGGCCAGTTTTAACTGGCTAGGTGAGTTTTTCTGGCTGTCTCTTTACTGCAAGATATTCCAGTTTCTTTCCCTGACTACAGAAAGGAAGAATAAGGTGCAACTTGTCTGTTGCCTCTCTTCAAC
The DNA here is from genome assembly GCA_917880005.1 of Nanger dama. Classification (NCBI taxonomy): domain Eukaryota; kingdom Metazoa; phylum Chordata; class Mammalia; order Artiodactyla; family Bovidae; genus Nanger; species Nanger dama. The sequence goes on from CAKJTW010000008.1 coordinate 38,195,545, forward strand.
ATTGTTGCTAATATCACCTAAACTGTAACAGAGATTGAGCAAACAATTCCTTGTTGCCTTGACACAGAGGTCCCTCTCCTTACTTCATCCTTACACACATACTTTGCTTCTCAAAGAAGAGATTTAATTCACAAAGTCCTTCTTTTCTGAAATACACCCAGCTGAGCTTTGCAAGCTGCTTCCTGAAGAGATGCTGTTTATCTCTTAAATCCTTTAAGGACAAAACTGCAAGCTAGTCTGTCCATTGGACTGATTCCACATTGGTCTACCAGAGTTTGTGGACATTTTCCCAACTTCACAGAACAATTATTTCAGTGGCTATTTTTGGACACTTGTCCTAAAAGCAAACTCATTTAAATAGGTTCAGTAGTTAGAACTACCGCTTTAGAGTGCCAAAGAGTATCTCTGGGTCACTCTGAATATGACAGACTTCACTTATGATAAGGGCAACTTAAGCACTTAACTGTGTGTTTGGCACTTGGCCCAGCCTCTCACTTTTATTATCCCATTTAATCCGCACAACAAATCCATATGTTCAGTATTATTATTATCTCTAGTTTGCAGAGAGCGACACTGTATTTCAAGGAGAGCTAGTGAGTTGCCCAAGGTAAAAATGCCCAAACCTGAAATGGATTAGACCCAGAGCACATTTCCTTTCACAAAAGCACCATGTTGTCTGAAGTCTCCAGATTAATCCTATGTTTCAGAAGTTCTCCTTTACTGAGCTTTTTCTAAGAAAGACCTGAAGTCGCATGATACTTAAAACTGAATAGCACTTAGCAAGCATTTGTTGAAGGAGTGAATGGATTCTCTTGCATTCTCTCTTCATCTAGATCCGTGGTTGTCAATGGGGGTGTCTAGCAGATGTTTTCTGACTGTCAGGATGGGTATCTACGTGAGATGCTACTCACACCTACTGGGTAGAGACCAGTGAGCCTACAGGGCACGGGAGAGCCTACTGTGAAATAGACAGCTAGTGGGAAGCTACTGCATAGAACAGGGAGCCTAGGTCAGTGTTCTGTGGTGATCTAGAGGGGTGAGATGCGGGGGAGGTGGGAAAGAGGTTCAAGAGGGAGCGGATATATGTATACTAGCGGGGATTTATGTTGTTGTACAGAAAGAACACAACATTGTAATGCAATGATACTCCAATTGAAAAAAAGAAGTATAAAAGAATCCCTTTTGGTTTCTAGATCCATGGAACGGCCTTGCCTTCATCCTGAATTCAGTCTTCCACTTATGTCTGAAGTTGTTTGTATATGCTCTGTTGCTCAGTTATGTCTAACTCTTTGTGACCCCATGGACTGTAGCCCACCAGGCTCCCACGTCCATGGAAATTTCCAGGCAATAATACTGGCATGGGCTGATACTTTCTACTGCAGAGGATCTTCCTGATTCAGGGACTGAACACACATCTCCTGCCTCTCCTGCATTGGCAGGCGGATTCTTTACCACGACACCACCTGAATTCACACACCTAGTTTATATGGTCTGCAAGTCCTAATCTCTAAACACTGGGGACTAGTAACAGGCTCTCCTGCTCAGAATTTCTTGTTTTATAGTTGCCCCTTGTTTGCTATGAGAGTCTGGACAGTTTTTTGTTTGGAGCCACTGCAAGGTTGCCAAGCAGAAAGCACAAGATGGGCTATTACTGTGAGGAGACAACGCAGACAAAAATGAGTTTCTCTAAATGTGGAGTGACTAAGTAGGAATGCTGGCTGTATACCTTATTAGCATGAAGGCAAGTTACTCCGTATCTCTGAGGCTTACTTTACTCTTTTCTTACCTGCAATACAGAGATAATAATAGTCCCTGCTTCACTGGGTTTCTAGAAGCATTATGGGAATTAATATGCATAATGCATATTACCTGACTGTATATGAAAGAGTACTTAATTGTTTTCCAAAAGGCTGGTTGCACTCATATAAGCTGGTCTCAGAAAGTCAGGTTGCACTCATGTAATACAGAGAGATCATTCTGATAAACTCTTGCATTTAGATGTAGAAATCAAAGGTGACCATGTTTAATACATCCATTTCAAACTAAACCACCTTGAAAGGGAAGACAGTTACTATATGTAGGTGAAATGGTTGTATTAGCGAAAAAGGGACTATCAGAGGCTGTGTCAATATGGGGAATAGTATATTTCACCCAAAAATATTTTTAAAATTACAGCCTTTGCTCCCTCGCAAAATAAATGCAAATATTTGCCTATGTGCATGCATGCATACTCACACATACATATACACACACCTTCCAAATTAGACCTGTCTTATAGTTTGTAAACTCTACCCCCAAGTTTTAATAACTTAGTCTGTAAGGTTCTCTTTCCATTTAAGCTACATGTAGGCCTTTGTCCAAGGTAAAGACAGTCAAACTCTAAGTGCATCAGATGCAGAATAGTATGCCCCAGAGCATGTTATAAACAAACATACACAAAGCTAAATATAACAGCAGTCAAACATATGATGTAATCCTCTGAGCAGCTGAGTATACAGGGAATTCTCTCCCTCTCAGCTTTTCTAATACCAATAATTTGGAGCTTCTGGTTAGCATCTTTAAGCATGGCTTATATTTAAAGTTTCAAACAGTTTAGCTGGGGATAAGGAGAATGCATGCTTTATGCCACCAAGTTTATTGAAGAAGGGAGGAAATAAATGTTTTCTAAATTTATCATTAATATTCTCTTTACTGTTTTGATCCACCCATCTTGAAATATACTTATATATATATATATATATATATATATATATTAGATTCACTAGCCTTTGAAATCTTTGACATTTCAATAAAGACAAATGTTTGCACTGATGACTCAAATCTATTACTTAAGCAGCATATAATGAATATTCAACAGATACCTAACATGATGCTAGTCACTTTTCAAGGAATAAAATATTGAGCACTTTGGCATTATGTCAGCTTTTGGAAAGAGCATGCTACTGCAGAAAGAGATGAGGCTTCAGAAAGAGATAGGTCTGGCTCATTTATGGTTCCCTAATTTGCCAATTCTATGACCTTTGGTGAGTTACTTAACTTTCTGAGACTTCGTTTCCTCGTAGGTAAAATGAGTATGTCATGATTTTCACTTTCTAGGATTGCTATTAAGTAGATTAAATAGCATATGCAAGGTTAGCATAGTCCCTGACATACTTTAGGGGCTCCATACATGTTAGGCCTTATTTCCTTTTCCTTCTTATGATGCCTTCCTCCACTGCCCCTGACCCACACTAAGGATTTAACTTATGACCTCGGCAAGACTAACATATTTTTAAATGTGTTCCAACAGAAAGCCAAGAATCATCACTTATTTCTCTTTCTCTTCTTCTTCCTGCTCTCCAGAGTTGTCTTGGCAGCTCAGTCAACTGTACCCCCAAACACTTTCCAGATCCCTCACCTTTCCATCTCTTTGCCACCATTCCGTTTGGAACTACTGCCATCTGTCACGCAAACCCCTGAGCAGCTGCCTCTGTAGTCTCTCAGCTCCCACCTCTGCTCCCTCTTATCATCCATTTTTCCTCTATGCAGCAGTTATCACAAACCAAAATATATCCTTTGTCAGCTTAAAATTTTCTCTGACTCCCTAGCCCATTTGGGATAAAACCTCAGCCCGTCAAGTTTACCTGTACAGACTTGCTTGCACGTGTTGTACTTTCAACACACTGTACTTGAGTACAAGTCGTCCTCAGCTTGTACAACTTTCTCCATTCCTTACTCCTCTAAATGTATTAGTCTTTCTGCTCCTTTAGCGTATCAAGCTGTTTGCCTTAGAACTTTTGCATTCCCATCCCTTTGATTTGAAACATTTTTCTCCCTGTTCTTGCCATGGCTAGCGTCTCTAACAATATCTAAATTAGATTCTCCTCTGTAATTTGTCACCATCTTATTCATTTTGTTTTCCTCAGAGCTCAATTGTTAATTACTCATTTTTTGTTGCTGTTTATCCTCCACTCATCCCCTATAGATTACTGACTCCATAGAAATTGGAAAATATTTTCTTGTGAAAAATTGTATCCCTAGCTCACAGTATTCAGCCTATCACTGGGGTGGGGGAACGTGCTCAATATATATTTGCAGAAAAAGTAAATAATTGACTGCCATAAAAATTATGCATGACCACCATGTTGACAGCAAAGGAACTGGGTAGATACTACACTGACTGCTTCTAACATGGAGAACATGGCCATCAAGATTTGACCTGCCCTTTAGTGAGACAAAGTAGCAAACTGGGATGCAGAGTAAGGATCAACGGACGGATACTTGTTAAATTAATCATGAGGTTGAGGTACAGGAGAATTTAACGTTCACATAAATATTCAGGGAGGAATAGAAGTACACTTTCCATTTAAATGATGTGGCCTAGCTAGGGTTACACATACAAAAGGGAAGACATCCTCTTGGAAGACATCCAAATTCTGCCACAAATATAAATATGGAGAAAAGCGAAACAAAATAAAAAGCATCTGGTACACCAATTATCTCCTCCAGAGAGAAAGTTGTAATTCTTACTCTCCATTAAATAACTTGGTATTAATACAGAGAGAAACCATAAGTAAAATAGTGAATAATAATAACTTCTACCATTTGCGTTTGTAGCATGCCCTAGGGACTGTGCTAAGTGCTGTACATACATTATTTCTGCCTGATTTCTAAGCCATACCAACTTTGGGATAATTAGACAACGTGACATCCTGGTCAAGCATATGGACTTTGGAGTCAGGAAGTCTAGGGTTCAAGTCCTAACTGCCTGAAAAGCTTTGGACAAATTAAAACCTTCTCAGAACCCATTTGTTTTTTTTCCCTAAAGCACTGGCAGGCATTTATAGTTTGAAGAGGTGCTGTGTATGTAAAACAGCAAAGCTGTTATTCACTTAATGTTGTGTAGGCTGCTTATGAGGCTCCTGATTCCAAGAGCTCATACTCACATTTTACATCTGAAGAAAGCATCACTTTGTGAGGTTCAGCAACTTGTTCGAGACCTGTGTGGTCACAAAGACTGTGGTTTTTACAATATACCTGTTTCCCTAGAGATAAATCCATCTTTGAACTGTGTCAGAGCTGAAACTCATATACAGAGGGAAAACCAAGAGTGCTAAGACCAGCAGGCACACTTTCCTTTCCCTACAGCTCTCAGAAGCATCACTCAAAAAGGGTGGACTCAGATATGCGCAGAGCAAGTGGTGTATTCTTTGACATGATTTTATGACCACAAGGAACACTCTGACAGGGTCTTCCTAAAGTCTCTGCCAAAAGGCCAGAAAATGCTGTTTCAAATTTTGAATTCTCTGTAACCCTTTCCCATAATGCACTCATCCACTGAGTTTACTATATGAAACTGTTAGCTATTATCTATAGTTTTATTGCAATAAATTGAAATTATGAATTACTTAGGAAAGAATTAAGAATGAGACAGAGAAAATTGAAAAGATGAAGGGAGAGCACAAACCTTGCAAGACTGGGCCAGGTCAAGACATTCCAGTAGATGACAGACATCTCTCCCCAAACTCCTTCCCTCTCCCCTTAACTCTTTCATCCACTGAGTAATAATTTGTTGAGCACCTACTCTGTGCCATAGAGTTTAGTCAAATGTTTCCTACAACAGGATACAAACAGAAGTAACTCAGAGTGTTTTTAAAAGTATTACTTAGTTTGCATTCCCACCAGCAGTGTAAGAGGGTTCCCTTTTCTCCACATCCTCTCCAGCATTTATTGCTTGCAGACTTTTGGATCACAGCCATTCTGACTGGTGTGAAATGGTACCTCATTGTGGTCTTGATTTGCATTTCTCTGATAATAAGTGATGTTGAGCATCTTTTCATGTGTTTGTTAGCCATCCGTATGTCTTCTTTGGAGAAATGCCTATTTAGTTCTTTGGCCCATTTTTTTATTGGTTCGTTTCTTTTTCTGGAGTTGAGCTGGATAAGTTGCTTGTATATCTTTGAGATTAGTTGTTTGTCAGTTGTTTCATTTGCTATTGTTTTCTCCCATTCAGAAGGCTGTCTTTTCACCTTGCTTGTAGTTTCCTTTGTTGTGCAGAAGCTTTTAATTTTAATTGGATCCCATTTGTTTATTTTTGCTTTTATTTCCAGTATACTGGGAGGTGGATCATAGAGGATCCTGCTGTGATTTATGTCAGAGAGTGTTTTGCCTATGTTTTCCTCTAGGAGTTTTATAGTTTCTGGTCTTACATTTAGATCTTTAATCCATTTTGAGTTTATTTTTGTGTATGGTGTTAGACAGAGGTCTAGTTTCATTCTTTTACAAGTGGTTGACCAGTTTTGCAAACTAGTACAGCCACTATGGAAAACAGTGTGGAGATTCCTTAAAAAATTGCAAATAGAACTGCCTTATGATCCAGCAATCCCACTGCTGGGCATACACACCAAGGAAACCAGAATTGAAAGAGACACATGTACCCCAATGTTCACTGCAGCACTGTTTATAATAGCCAGGACATGGAAGCAACCTAGATGTCCATCAGCAGATGAATGGATAAGAAAGCTGTGGTACATATATACAATGGAGTACTACTCAGCCCTTAAAAAGAATAAATTCGACTCAGTTCTAATGAGATGGATGAAACTGGAGCCGATTATACAGAGTGAAGTAAGCCAGAAAGAAAAACACCAGTACAGTATACTGACACATATATATGGAATTTAGAAAGATAGTAATGCTGACCCTATATGTGAGACAACAAAAGAGACTCAGGGGTATAGAACGGACTTTTGGACTCTGAGGGAGAGGGAGAGGGTGGGATGATTTGGGAGAATGGCATTGAAACATGTATACTATCTCGTAAGAATGAAGCACCAGTCTATGTTCAATACAGGATGCAGGATGCATGGGGCTGGTGCACAGGATGATTCAGGGAGATGATATGGGGTGGAATGTGCGAGGGGCTTCGGCATTGGGAGATCGTGGACACCTGTGGCTGATTCATGTCAATGTATGGCAGAACAAATACAGTATTGTAATGTAGAATAAAGTATTTAAAAAAAAATAAAATCTGCAAAAAAAAAAAAAAGTATTACCTAACAAGCAGTATTTCCAAGAAGAAAGGAAGGGGTTTAATTCAAGGTCACAAACACTTGCTAGGTACCTGCTCTGCACAAAATACTGGGGGCAGAATATCCACAGAGCCCCAGGAATAGAGACGAGTAACTGAAATGGCAGCCAACTCACAGGCAGCATCTCCAACTGCTCATGAGAGGGAAGTCTCTAGGAATAGGACATGAAAGTCGCCCTGGCCACTCATCCTCAAATACTCCCAAAGTAACCGAGTCAGTGAAGTGCAGCATCAAAAGGAAAAAACGAACTCAGAAGCAGAACATACTCAATTCCAAACGCTGAACACCTTCACTGGAAGCAACATCTTTTCACTGTGGTTTTTTTCATCTGTTCTTCAAATATTTGCCTTCTTCCTTTAAAAAATAAAGTGAATTGTTCCAAATGACTTCACTATACTATGGAATGGAATCACCTTCAGCCAACCACTTAGCTTACCTTACTCCATGTTTGCTTTGGCTAATGTATTATTCTAAATATCGTGAGGGCTCTGAGAAAGCCAAGAAAGATTTATTAACCTAGACATCTTCTGAAAGCACACTGGAACAGGCCTACTGAAGCTCAGAAGTGAGGAAATAGATCCTCTCTCCTTTAGTTAATTCTTATAGGAAAGAAAGTCAGTGTGCTCCTCCAGGCCCAGAGCAGTGAGATGGCAAGGGAAGTTGTTAAAAGCAGAATCTCTCTTCCAGCCAAGTAGCGTTCTTGTTTCTTCTTTCTACTCACTTGAGTATCCATTTTCTGGATTCCATCATGGCGTTAAGAATTTTATATACAGTATACGGTAGGACAAGTTAAGCCAGCACTCCTAACCATTTTACCGTTAATGTCAGCCAATCACAAGAAATCTTCAGAAAGACAGTAAAAACAGGTTTTCCATCAGACTTTGTACGCATGCTCAGTCACGTCTGACTGAGCATGGGGAGTTGAGAAGATGTGTGAATATATATTTTTAGTGGGGCTGCTACTTTCTAATCTCAAGTCCATTGAGAAAAGGCAGCATTGAACCCACTCTGAGATCCTGACATGTGTTTCTCATCTCTGAAGTCATCTCAGACTTCTATTCCAGAGTACACTGCAGGGGAGGGCTGCTGATCTAGAAAGGGCATGTATGCTCTCAGAGTTTTCCAGGGAAGGCTGTTTTCACAAAACAGAGGTAGGCTAAATGGGAAAGAGAGCTGTCTCAGAGACATCAGAAGTCCTACTGAAGGGGACTTCCTGGGAGGAAAGAAGTTTTCATGTGGAACTGGAGGAGGGATGAGGCACCGTGTCCAGGAATGGAACACTTCACCTGCTTTTCCGTAGGTGCTTTAGGAGATGTAAACACCTACAAAGACTCCAGGAAATGCTTCATGAGGGAGGAAGGCAGTTTAACCATCTACCAGTCCCAGAGGGCACAAAGGCACCCAGCTGAGTAACGAATATCCCACCCTCTACTATCACCACTACCCTGGTAAGGTCTTAACCTCTAGCCAGCAGCTAGTAACTCAGGAGATGAGAGCAGAGACAGCCAGAATGAGTCCTATGTTACTTTCAAAGGGAATCACTAGCTAAAGGCTATATTTAGGGAAAACAAATAAATACTTAACATTGAATGAGGTTTGAAGTGATAAACAGGTCTCATGAGACATCTAAAATTTCTGAAGTGACCTGTACTTTCTCCCATAAATACCACCACACTCTTCTTAGCTTTTAGGTGGGCTGAAAATTCACTAGGAATTGCCCAAGTTTTTATGCAGGAGAGAGAATGGAAGACCATTCCCAAGTCAAATTTGAAAGGAATAGCGGAGACAAAAATAAAGTTACATCTTAATTATGAGTTCTATGTAATTACAAGTTAAATCCTTTTGTTTTACAAATTACTGATTTATTCAACGAGTGTCTGCTGGAGTGCCAATCACTATGATGGACAATGAATATGACAGTGAATAACTCCGAGAATAGGATTCCTGCAACAGAACTACACCAGAACTCTGTATTCTTGCAAAAAGTTCACAAAGCAATGGAATTGAAGGGTGGCTTTACTGACATATTCTGTTTTCAAAACAGACTGATACTGAGATAGAAAGCACATGCTTTGGGGTAGTTCATAACCTGGATTGGAATTCCTATTGCTCTATAGATGAGCTGGAAAAAATCACCTAACTATTTTACACTTCAGTTCTCCTTGCCTACAGAGTGAACATAATATTGGGTCAATCATAAAGCTTGTTTGGGTTTTTCCATAAGATGTTATAGGAAAAACCTGAATGGAATTTTTGGGTAACCTAATATAATCAACCTTTAAGACTGCTAAGAGGATTTAATGAAAATATACATCAAGCACCTAGTATACTCTCTGACCTATAACATCTCAAAAAATACTAGGGGACATTACTGACGAGATAGTGGTATAAGAAGTAACCCTTTAGAATCAGAGAAAATAAATGGATATTGCCATTAAATATACCATCATAAAAGTTAAAATGAAAGATTCACCAGAAAGTATTAATCCTTCCTAAATAATTTATGTCTTCCTACTCATCTTTCTTATACTTGGTAAAACTTCCCATTCCATTGTCTGTCATACTTTTATTTCTTGAGCTTTAATTACATAAATAATCAGTACCATATAATCAAGGATTCGATCATTTCATTTCCTATGCTTTAACTGTCTTTTTTGCACAAAGTCTTATCTCCCAAATTATACTGTAAGAGTATAAGACAGAGCAGGCAATAATATTCAGCTTATGTGCTAGAATGTTTTAGATCTTCAACAAATATACAACAGAATTAAATAGAAAGGACTTGAGCTTTGAGTTGTGTCAATGTGTAAAACTGCAGGCAATTCTCAGCTGCCACTGTAAGCACAAACACAAACATGGCAGGCTTATAATCACTTTGTAAACTGGAAAAACACTCTCAGGGTCAAAGCAGAAATCTTTCTTTGCATCAAAGGTTCAAGTCACCTTTGATGAGAAATTTCTGGCCTTGAGGTGGATTTCATACACCATGACAATGACAGGTAGGTATAGAACAAACTTTCTCAAACAATTCTTCAAGTTGAGTTTCAACATGGAATCTCACTGAGTCTGCCGATGGCATTTTGAAAGAATTTCATTAAATGTTGCTAACATGTCATAAGCTCTCTTAAATGGAAGGGTAATGGCTCATAACATTTGTAAGCTTTTTAATTTCATGGAATATGAGCAGCATAATCAGGACCTAATAAAGTCAATCAACTGTGCCAAGTGGGGCTACCTACTTTTGCTTTTGTTTCTATTTTCCTGGGGGCACACCCTGTGGATCAAGAGGCAGGAGCCCCAGCATCATTCTTTAAGGCTAACATTGGTATGTGATGTCCTGAACCTTCTCTGCTGAAACCATCACAGCAGTATTTGCATGCCTGAGATGAACAGACACCTCTTGGGAAATGGCTTTTGGTTCTGGGAAACAGAGATTTCCCTTTCCATTTGCCTCAGCTCAGAAGGTGCAATTCTGGTAGGATTCAAAATCAGTCATCTGACCAATGTAACTGGAATTAATAAAAGGAGAGGAATATAAGAACCCTTATTTAGATTTTCAGTGACACAGTGGTGCCCAGACTGCTAATCCTTTAAGACCAGTCTCTAGGTTTCTTCTACCCCAAAGCCTTTAATTACAATAGTGACCATTTATAGAGGCTAAACACCAGACACTGATCTAAGCACCCTGTACATGTTTTCTCATTAATTTTCAAAACAACTGTACAATGCTATCTGGCTACCTCAGATTATATATAGAGAAACTAAAGTTAGAGATATCAAGTAACATGGTCCAAGTCACAAATCTAGTGAGTAGTAAGCCAAGCTTCAAACTCAGTTTTGGCCTGACTCTGAAGCATGGGTACTCTTCTTTATTTGTTTCTTTGGCCACACCATGCAGCATGTGAGACATGGGACCTTATTTTCCCGGTCAGGGACTGATCCCATGCTCCCTGCATTGGGAGTCTAGTCTTAATCACTTGACCACCGGGGAAGTCCCTGGGTACCTATGTTACCTACACAGTCACCCTGGTGCAAGCCTCTCCATGGGAATGCACATATCCAGAGAGGGGATTTTCATATGCTGACAAGAGGGCACCAGGTAGGGTGATGATCCAGGATAGCTGAAGGCTAGAGAGAAAAACAGGAAAACTCACCCCACAGTGGAGGAAGAAAGCCCTCATCAAAGGTGGAAAAGCAGAACTGGGGGTAACAAACCAGCTTAGGGCAAGCTCATAAGCAGAAAGCTGATTTAGAAGTGAGGAAGGCTGGGAACAGGTTGGAAAATGGAGGAGGGGGTGGGTGAGGGCAAGCAGTGTTACACTGTGACTGAGGACATATACCAGCTAGGGTTCCACTGCTGTGTGCTGATGGCTGCAGAGGGAGGGCAGCCAGCATCTGATACACAGTGGAGTTGGGTAGGACCAGAGAAGCTCATCATATAAATCTTTACTGAAAAACAAAAACAGAATGATGGGCATATAGATGGTGTCCAAATATAATGTTTTCACTTAATTATGAATTATACAAATGATCAGGAAAACATTCAGCTATTCCCTGGGCTGCCATTAATTACTACTGGACCAAGAAAATACACAAATTAACAGTGTTACACTGGATGATATTTACACCGACCATGATACCTGAAGGTGACAGAAGCAAGTGTTCACCTTAGAATAAAACTTTACCTAAGAACACTTACTGCATTTGAGTCTTACTGTATTTTTAACTATACTGCAAATATGTCAGTTTCGGTTGTTAAGAAATGAAAAAACAGTTCAAGGAATAAGAATGGTAGTGGGATCTTGTACATAATATATTTAAGGAACTTGTAAAAGAAGCTGAATTTAGAATGAAGAAGAGAGAATTCTTTCTTCAAAGGGGTTCCCAGAGGTAATTAAGCCTACAGGCCCTAAGGCATACATTATACATAATGAGTTAACTTCTCTTTTATGAATCTAGGATGGTACTGGATAGAGAATCGGAAGAATTAAGAAAATAGTCACTCATATTTTCCATCTTCTCTAGTTTCAGATAAGGAACTGGAGTTAACAAAGGCCAGGGCTTTGAAATTTGGTATTCTGTAAGTTTTTATTACTTCCTATTACCTCCACTTTGGTGGGCTTAGAGTGAGAAACCAGCAACTTGTAGTCTGAGGTTCTGGACAAAGTCATATCTGCAGAATTTAAGATCTCCTGAACATCATGATATTGTTTGGAGTCAGACTTCATTAACACATGGATCTTTGATTATTTCCAAATAGATACTATAATTATAACAGAAGGCAAGGCCGAAGAACAATAATGGTATAGCAGGAAATGGCATAGTCTAGGGTATCTGTGTTTGGAATGGGGAAAAACTGGCCTCTACAGGTAGCTGAGACTACATGAAGCCTATGCAAAGAACAGAAGCCATCTGTAGGGAGTGGGGGATGGCTAGAGAAGCAGCTATTGCCAAAAAAAAAAAAAAAAAAAACAACAGGAGATGATCTCTTCATGAAACTAGTAATCGTCCTACATGTTTCTTTGGATTACAAGGAAAGCAAGTTAGACAAACAGCATGGGCCAATAATTATGTGTCGCCCTGAGATAATACAGTATTTCAGTTAAGAATGTGTGTTAGAGTCAACATGGTTTGGATTAGTAAATGCATGTTTTCCCTTAAGCCCTCTATTTGACTGCTCATCTCTAAAAGGAAGATCAAAATGATAGGCCCTTTTAGTGATACTCTAAGGAATGAATCCACAGCTAGGTATTGTTTTTGCTTTGGCTCCAACACTTCATTCTTTCTGGAGTTATTTTTCCACTGATCTCCAATAGTGTGTTGGGCACCTACTGACCTGGGGAGTTCCTCTTTCAGTATCCTATCATTTTGCCTTTTCATACTGTTCGTGGGGTTCTCAAGGCAAGAATACTGAAGTGGTTTGCCATTCCATTCTCCAGTGGACCACATAAAGAGAAACACTGCATAGGAACCTTTAATGTCAGGTCCATGAATCAAGGCAAATTGGAAGTGGTCAAACAAGAGATGGCAAGAGTGAACGTCGATATTCTAGGAATCAGCAAACTAAAATGGACTGGAATGGGTGAATTTAACTCAGATGACCATTCTACTACTGTGGGCAGGAATCCCTCAAAAGAAATGGAGTAGCCATCATGGTAAACAAAAGAGTCCGAAATGCAGTACTTGGATGCAATCTCAAAAATGACAGAATGATCTCTGTTCATTTCCAAGGCAAACCATTCAATATCACAGTAATCCAAGTCTATGCCCCAACCAGTAACGCTGCAAAAGCTGAAGTTGAATGGTTCTATGAAGACCTACAAGACCTTTTAGAACTAACACCCAAAAAAGATGTCCTTTTTATTATAGGGGACTGGAATGCAAAAGTAGGAAGTCAAGAAACACCTTGAGTAACAGGCAAATTTGGCCTTGGAATGCGGAATGAAGCAGGGCAACGACTAATAGAGTTTTGCCAAGAAAATGCACTGGTCATAGCAAACACCCTCTTCCAACAACACAAGAGAAGATTCAACACATGGGCATCACCAGATGGTCAACACCGAAATCAGACTGATTCTATTCTATGCAGCCAAAGATGGGAAGCTCTATACAGTCAACAAAAACAAGACCAGGGAGCTGACTGTGGCTTAGATCATGAACTCCTTATTAGTGAGAAAAATATTTAAGGGCCTAGATCTGATAGATAGAGTATCTGATGAACTATGGAATGAGGTTCGTGACATTGTACAGGAGACAGGGATCAAGACCATCCCCATGGAAAAGAAGTGCACAATGGCTGTCTGGGGAAGGCTTACAAATAGCTGTGAAAAGAAGAGAAGTGAAAAACAATGGAGAAAAGGAAAGATATAGGCATCTAAATGCAGAGTTCCAGAGAATAGCAAGAAGAGATAAGAAAGCCTTCTTCAGTGATCAATGCAAAGAAATAGAGGAAAACAACAGAATGGGAAAGACTAGAGATCTCTTCAAGAAAATCAGAGATACCAAGGGAACATTTCATGAAAAGATGGGCTCGATAAAGGACAGAAATTGTATGGCCCTAACAGAAGCAGAAGATATTAAGAAGAGGTGGCAAGAAAACACAGAAGAACTGTACAAAAGAGCTTCATAACCCAGATAATCACGATGGTGTGATCACTCATCTAGAGCCAGACATCCTGGAATGTGAAGTCAAGTGGGCCTTAGAAAGCATCACTATGAACAAAGCTAGTGGAGGTGATGAAATTCCAGTTGAGCTATTTCAAATCCTGAAAGATGATGCTGTGAAAGTGCTACACTCAATATGCCAGCAAATTTGGAAAACTCAGCAGTGGCCACAGGACTGGAAAGGGCAGTTTTCATTGCAATCCCAAAGAAAGGCAATGCCAAAGAATGCTCAGACTACCACACAATTGCACTCATCTCACATGCTAGTAAAATAATGCTCAAAATTCTCCAAGCCAGGCTTCAGCAATGCATAAACCGTGAACTTCCTGATGTTCAAGCTGGTTTTAGAAAAGGCAGAGGAACCAGAGATCAAATTGCCAACATCCGCTGGATCATGGAAAAAGCAAGGGAGTTCCAGAAGAACATCTATTTCTGCTTTACTGACTATGCCAAAGCCTTTGACTGTGTGGATCACAATAAACTGTGGAAAATTCTGAAAGAGATGGGAATACCAGACTACCTGACCTGCCTCTTGAGAAATCTGTATGCAGGTCAGGAAGCAACAGAACTGGACATGGAACAACAGACTGGTTTCAGACAGGAAAGGAGTATGCCAAGGCTGTACATTGTCACCCTGCTAATTTAACTTCTATGCAGAGTACATCATGAAAAACACTGGGCTGGAAGAAACACAAGCTGAAATCAAGATTGCCGGGAGAAATATCAATAACCTCAGATATGCAGATGACACACCCTTATGGCAGAAAATGAAGAGGAACTAAAAGTCTCTTGATGAAACTAAAAGTGGAGAGTGAAAAAGTTGTCTTAAAGATCAATATTCAGAAAATGAAGATCATGGCATCCGGTCCCATCACTCCATGGGAAGTAGATGGAGAAACAGTGGAAACAGTGTCAGACTTTTATTTTGGGGGGCTCCAAAATCACTGTAGGTGGTGACTGCAGCCATGAAATAAAAAGACACTCACTCCTTGGGAGAAAAGTTATGACCAGCCTAGATAGTATATTCAAAAGCAGAGACATTACTTTGCCGACTAAGGTCCGTCTAGTCAAGGCTATGGTTTTTCCTGTGGTCATGTATGGATGTGAGGTTGGACTGTGAAGAAGCCTGAGTGCCGAAGAATTGATGCTTTTGAACTGTGGTGTTGGAGAAGACTCTTGAGAGTCCCTTGGACTGTAAGGAGATCCAACCAATCCATTTTGAAGGAGATCAACCCTGGGATTTCTTTGGAAGGAATGATGCTAAAGCTGAAACTCCAGTACTTTGGCCACCTCATGCGAAGAGTTGACTCATTGGAAAAGACTCTGATGCTGGGAGGGATTGGGGGCAGGAGGAGAAGGGGACAAATGAGGATGAGATGGCTGGATGGCATCACGGACTCGATGGACGTGGAGTCTGTGTTAACTCGGGAGTTGGTGATGGACAAGGAGGCCTGGCGTGCTGCGATTCATGGGGTCACAAAGAGTCAGACATGACTGAGTTACTGAGCGACCATATTTCTGAGCAATTACTATGAGTGAGACTCTCTGCGAAGTGATTTTGAACCTATCAGTTCACTTAATCTCTATGGCAACAGTTCCATCAAGATGATTTAAAGTGAAAGTGAAGTCGCTCAGTGAAGTGTCTGACTCTTTGCGACCCCATGGACTGTAGCCTACCAGACTCCTCTGTCCATGGGATTTTCCAGACAATAGTACTGGAGTGGATTGCCATTTTCCTTCTCCAGGGGATCTTCCCAACCCAGGGACTGAACCTGAGTCTTCCGCATTGTAGACAGACAATGAATTACTGTAGAACAGCCAAATCTGACAGGTACTTAGCAACATTAATGTTTTCTTATCATTCTCCACCTCCTGGTTAGGATGACTAGCCATTTGGTTAGTCATCCCTGTAACAGAATGGTCCAGGCATCCGTGGAGTGTCTTGTCTTCCTCTCCTCAGCCTAGCCTCACTGGGTCTCCTGGTCATTATATTTACTTTACAATGTTGTGCTCATAAGCCCATGCACACTGTACTTTGTGGTGATATAAAGACTTTGCAAGGGTAATTTTAAAAACAAATGTGCTTTTGGCCATAAGGGCTACATTTAAACATCAAATTCATGTAACTTTATGATAAATGAACATTGCTGACTCCTGCAGGATCATAAGCCCTATGTCAAGCTGTGGCGGAAGGAACCGTAATATAAACAGTCCCTGCTTCTTCCACCCACTTAGAGTGGACAACTGTCCCATACAATCCAAAACTGAATTGGTATTGGCCATCTTTTTTATACTGTAATGTAGCCACATTGTATTTTCTTTTCACTAAGCTTCTTCCTATCCTTCCTAACCAGAGTGCTGCTAAGATATGCTCAAAGAAACAATGTGATTTAGCAATTCTCTGGGCAGCCACAGAAAGCATGGGAATAGATTCCACATCTCAGAAAATGCACACAGTAAGATCAGCCCCCTGCCCCCTCAAAAAAAAAAAAAAAAAACCAAGACTGCTATAGAATAAACAAAGACACTTGGTTTGTTAACAACTAAAGTCAGAAACAAACATGGAGACTATATATCCATCCAATGATATGACTATTTATACACTGATAACTTAAAAGTAAAGCTAGCTCCATTTCTCATCTATCAGTGAGCTACTCCCTGAAGGTAATTTGTCTTCCCATTAAAGTCTTCTCATATTTTTAATGTAACTACCTGAGCCTTAACTGAGTCCTAAAACCAAGCTACACAGCTTGAGAGTAGACGACTGCAATTATCCTACCATCTGTACTTGTCTATGACTGTAGAGAGATAACTTTTTATCTCTATGACTCTGATGCTACAAAATGGGAGCTGTGGCTTCCTAGTTGGAGAAATCTACCATACTGCATCAAGCAAAAAAAAACAAAAACAAAAACAAAAAAAACAAACAGGGTAGAGTGCTTGCCTTATCCTTCCAACATGGTGATTTTTATCACCATTTACCTCTCCCTCCTCATCTCCCTCCAGAATGCAACAAGTACATCTGCAAAATATTTATCAATCTTAAAAGCTTCATCTACTTTGTGAACCATTTGGTATTTGCCTGGAGGCAGAATCATTGCTGATAAAAACAGAAACATTCATGGATATGGAGAGTCCCACACTCATAATTTAGGCAACTGCCACTAAAACATCACTGGAAATAATTTACAGAGCAATGCGTCAAAAAAACTACACTCAGCTACTGATGGAGATCACAAAATCAAAGAGTGAGTATTTGCTTATAATTTCACATGACAAGGAAGTGTGTTTTCAGCCTCTGAAATTATATCTCCTGAAAAATTATCAGTGTTTTTTGATAATGAGCAAGTTTTCTTAAAATTAAGACTAATAGTGCAACACCCACCTGTAATTACAAAGTGTTGGGTGCAACAAGAGATGAGTATGGTTTGATTGAAGCATTAAGAAAACAATTTAAGTGACTCTTTTGCTAAGCCTTTGCCTGGTGAAGATCAAAATGTTTATGAAGATATTAAAATGCCCTTGTTCCTTTTTAAAATAAATTTTATTGGAATGCCCTTCTTGCCTGGATAATCTCATGGACAGAGGAGCCTGGCAGGCTACAGTCCATGGGGATGCAAAGAATTGGATATGACTGAGCAACTAATACTCTATTTTCAATTCTTTCTGAATGCTAACTTCTCGCTCCATTATTCTCCCCCAATATTCAACAAGTATTATTGGCTGTGAGATGCCGCCTAACTAAAATAGAATAAGTACTTATTCCTACCATTAAGGGAACAAAACCAAACCACAGTAGATTCTGGCATGTATTTTTCTGTCTTCAGTATTGTTTATGAAATAAGCAGGAAGCTGTCTCACATCACATAGTCATTACACGTGACTGGGATGTCCCAGAAACCAAAAGAGTGAAAGGATGCTGATGTGCCACAGTGATGATGTAGTGAAGCTCAAAGTTTGAAGGGCTGGAAAGTGTTAAATCAGTATCTTCACCTTTCCTGTAACACACAGCTCCATACCTGTGAGCTTCCATTAGCCAAGGTTGGCATGAATCAAGGCTTACAGCAGTGCAGAAGAGTCAAGTAGGGAAAGATGGGCTTTGGTACTCTTAGGGCCACTTTTACCCCTTTCATCTTGTCTGTCCTGCTCCCCAGGGTTTCCTACAACACAGCTGCTCACACCCTAAGTATCATAATATGATACTCAGCATGCAGCTGATAAAGAAAATTAATCCTTCTAAAGCTCCTATAAAAAGAGAAATTTGTCTTTATCTCCCCACCTGAGAAGTGTTAGAGAATCTCTGAGTCAGAAGGATCCTAATAAAGTAATTTGTTCAAAAACCAAACAACAACAATTTGCTTTCTTTTCATAAGGCAGGCACTAGTTGGAAGCCAGGGAAACAGTGGTAAACAAAGCAAATAATAATACTAATAAATTTTAATAATCATAAATTATCATATTAAAATGTTTACAGTGCTTTATGCTCAAAACAATATTCTACAGTGATGTTTATGTAATAAATTTTATAAAATTATATAAATAAATTAACTCTTATGATCCCATAATATGCTTATGAGGTAGTGTTGTTATTAGGCCCGTTTTACAGATTAAGACAGTAAAGCCCAGAAAAGGTCAAGCATTACACAGCTAGTAAATGGTGGAACCAAGTTTAAATCATGGGAAACTGTGTTTTAGAACCTTCTCTTATACATCACTTAACAATGGCTTTTCTAAGCCCCTGTAATCATGGAGATGATATAGTATTAAGAAGCAAATAGTCATTCAGTCATTTAGTCATATAATATGCACCTATAATATAGAAATGGAAATGAATATACCTAAGGATATCAATACCTAAGTAATATATGATATGATGGCGGAGAATAACATTACTAGTTAAGGGATATATTTTAGATAGGCTGTCAGGGAAGTTGTCCACCAGGAGGTGCCATTTGACCAGAGGCCTGGATGGAACAGTCTGGGTTTTCACTCAGCCTGTGTTCTCAGACTGTGATACATGGACCTGCCTCCCAGGGCCTGGGGGATCCTGTGACAGGGACACTAGGTGGACAAAGCCATGGGGTGCAGCGCCCCAGTCCTTATCCAACCACAGGAGTTCAGCTTCCATCTGGCTCAGATTTAGGGTTTCAAGTAAAATCTGACTTCAAAAAGATTCCATGGCTTTAAAAACAACATTGCAGAAAACCTCTGAGTACATCCAACCTCTTTTATGACAGGCACACTGAGAGGGAAGAGGAATGACTTGCTCTGGAGCTTGCTACTAACCCCAACAGGACAAAAGAGCACCCAGATTCCCCAACTTTGACTCTAACGTTCCTTCTGGAAACCCGTAACTGCCAGCTGCAACTCTCCTCCCATCCAGGACACAGTATTTATATCTAGAGGGTAGAGACAAAAGGTTTTATCCAAGCGACACTCTCTCTCTCTATTTGGAAACTTCATAGTCAAACTCCAGGCTTATCAAGAGGAACACACAGATTACTGCCTGTCTCCTGTATGTATTAAAGTATATCTCCACTTCTGCCTCCTGTTCTAATTTATACTTTTCTAATCTTAACCAATTGCATCTTTTCTTACTCTGTCCCTGTACATATTTCTTACAAGTTACCTTAAATATTTTGTGGAAATGTGTATTTCCATGAGGGGAAGGGTATTTTCAGTAGGGGACTGGAATGAATACAAATTTCTAAGTCTTTTGAACAGATGAGATTCTAATGGTGAACTTTGGGCACCGCAGCAGACAAGAAAGAATTCTGGGGGCAGCCTGCTTTCCTAGTGGTCCATAAACAATACAATTAGACATTCTCAGCCTCATTTGAAGTTTGGACCTAGCTCTTCTATGAAAACTCTAGTTACAGCTGAGATCTGACCAAAGTCCTCAGTAACTTCTATTTCCAGCATGATCTTCATTCAAGAAAAGTACACACAGTCAATTTCTCCCAAATTAAAGAAAGAACAAAAACCCCATCAGCCCATTTTAATTCTCAGGCAACCAAAGCCTCTGAATAACTATCTGTTTCCCAGGATAAGCAAACAAACAGACCAAAGGATTAAGCATCGATCTATTCAAAGTTTGTGTGTCTGGTTAAAAAAGAAAAAAAAACAAGCAGCTGTTTCACTCCATTGTTCACAATAAACGATGACACATAAAAAGATAGATACATTTCAGGAATGGCAATCTGCTTCTTGGTGCAGATGGTTTTATAGATGACCCTTCCAATTTTTAATAATCTCTATAGTTTACATATGAGCTAAGAAATGCAAAGATGCCTAATGCGCCCCTCTGACTTAATACAAATCACTTTTATTTACTTGGGCAATACTTCATGGTCCAGTTAACTTCTTAATTAAAGACAGCAAGATGCTCATGTTCCATGCAAGTGGCATGGAAAATACTGTTTGGTGTGCAGTATGTTCAGCTGGGAGTTGAAGCTGTTTTGCGTACTGAGGAAAAGACACCATGGCTTTCGTCTGGTTTGTAAACTAACCAGAGACATGGCTCCTCTTATTATAACTAACTTGTCAATGGAGCCTCTTTAGACAAAGCTTGTGCTTATCTGTCATCCTATGTAACTTTATTCTGCCTCATGGAAAGCATGCCAAATCCAAATTTTCTGCTTTCTTCCCCTTGTCTGCTTCTTTCCCATTCATGCACAGTCATGGTTAAAGGAAGAAAGACAAAGAGGTGTGTTCTAGGAAACCCAGGATGGAGAATGACCCTGATGTGCCAGAACCTCAGCTTCCAGAGGCTCTGAGTCTGCTATCTTCTGTCACTGAGCTTATATACTATGTCAAAACCCATAGGAGCCAGACAACCAGAAGAAAGTTGGGGCAAAAGAGACACACAGGAAGTAAGATGCACTGAGTCACGAGTGACTACAAATGTGAAGAAGTCAGCTTACTCTCAGTGCCATAAACCAGGGGCTGTGCATCCTCAAGGGATTTCAGGGGCTCGTTATATAAACCAGCTAAGCAGCTCAGGTATGAAACAAGTGGTGACTGATGGTGGCTGTGGCACAATGGAGAATAAATATATAGAGTGGACTTTTGGACTCTGAGGGAGAGGGAAAGGGTGGGATGGTTTGGGAGAATGGCAATGAAACGTATATTTTCGTGTAAGAAACGAAGCGCCAATCTATGTTCAATGTAGGATGCAAGATGCATGGGGCTGATGCACAGGATGATTCAAGTAGAGGATGTGGGGTGGGAGGTGGGAGGGGGGCTCCGGCATTGGGAGATTGTGTTCACTTATGGCTGATTCATGTCAATGTATGGCAAAACAAATACAGTATTGTAATTTTAAATAAATAAATAAATAAATTGGGAAGAAAAAAAAAAAAAGGAGGCACTGTCTACAGAGCTCCAGTCCTTAGGAATATTAAAGCATTCTGCCAGATTTTCTGCATGGTTTTGTGTGTGCGAATTTAAAAATATATATATTTTTAAAATGTCACCTCTTCAGATATTTAAATATTAGAAATAAATTCACATTCAAAGGAAAGCACTGTGCGAAGCAAATAAACTGGGCTGGATCCAGTTTGCAAATTCTGTCATAAGCCTTCATATCAGTAGCGGACTTCATAGTTTATAAGGTGGCTCACTTAAGTGACTTAGATTCATTCTCACCAATAACTTGATAAAGTAAAGAATATCATTTCAGTGGTTACATCAGCCTTCATTAAGGTTGGTCTTGCTGCATTATCCACTGTTGTTTCCAGTTGCCTTTTCTGAATGCTTTTGAATTCGCTTGGGAACCTAATGTGTGCTGCAGTTAAGCTATTCCCCATGAGAGGGAAATGGCCATGTATAACTCAACCTACTGCACTCAAGACAGTGTCATGAGGATTAATTATCACATATGCTATGTGTTGATGTGGAAGAAAATACTGCAATCCTGGATTTCAGTTCTCACTTTTGCTAGGCATAACTTGAGTAAGTTCAGACTCCTTTTGTAAGCCTTAGGGCTCCATACATTAAATGAAGTTACTGGTTTGATTGAATTCTTAGAGACTTTCTACTTTCAGCCTAGATATGCCTTGTTAATGCAGGCTGATAGAATAAGTCTCAATTCATATCATACTAAAATCAAAATGGGATTTTAAAAACTCAGCTTTCCATAAAACAAAAGTGATTTGACCATTTAGTTCAGAGGAAGTTTAAACATCAGATGAGATCACACACTGCATGATGATGATGCAGATAGTGACAATCCTTGTCATCAAACCATTTTCACTTAAATATAAAAATCCATGGTGAGATTGAGCAGCTCAGAGTTTCAATGAGTGCCTAGCAGCTTTGCAGCTTTCATAAACACTGACAAAATGGGATACCCTCGAAATCCATTTTTTATGTGGAATTCAGGCCTCTCAGGAAACAACATTCAGACTAGTGTTTATAAAAGACTGAAATATGTGTGTGTTAATCTTTATATTATTATGGTTTGCTTTTTTTTGTATCATAAAATGAGTGGAGATGTCATTTCTGGATTAAAGAATATAAACATTTTAAGGTACTTAGCATATACCAAAATCGTTTTTTTTTTTTTCCCCCAGAAAGACTGCCAGTAATCTATGAGTGTGGGAGCCAGCAAAAATTTTTAAGCAGAAGCATGGAAAAGAAAAAAGTGAGTTGAACATTGACAGAGTGTAACTCCAGTGAAAGAAAAATTGAAGACTAAAAGCTATTGAATATGAAAAGAGTTTCCTTAGAGATTTTCACTGAATTTGTGATTAAGAAGACATGAAGAAGAGGATGAGAGACCATTTGGTTCAGAAGAAGTTTAAACATCAGATGAGATCTTCACTACATGATGATGACGCAGATGGTGACAATCATTGTCCTTGTCATCAAATCATCATTCACCATCATCAAGATTATCATCATCAGAGGATGGAGGTGAGAGCAGGAATGCCCGTCCCAGAAAACTCACTTCATGTCAAGTTCTGTATGAAGCACTTAACAAATATTACCTTATTTATTTACAACCACCCATGTCATAGGTATTAGTATCACCTTAGTTGCACAAGTAAGAAAACAAGAATTTGCCAAGTTAAGAAACTGCTCAGAGATCACTCACTGGTTAAACTGTAGCTCTGGTTGCCACCCAAGGCCAGTGAAATAGCACGTGAGCTTCACGATGGTGTTATACTGACTCAGTTACAAGCAACTTCTAAGAACCTCATTTACACATGATTTCTTTATTCTACACACAGTTTTTGGTAGGTAGACCATTTTAAAATAGTAAGTTTTTAGATAAAAAGTATGAAACGTATGAAAAATATAGAAATATCATCAAACTTTATACAATAATTTTCCACTTTATTCTGTTAAATCAATTTTTGTGTCCCTCCTCAAACTTTTCTTTCTATTCTCTCCTCTCCAAAACGTCCAAATTCAATACAGCAATGGGCTAGGACCCCTATACTCACCCCAAGTGTAGTTTGAGGGGAGTATGGAGATGACTCACTGTGCAACTTTCCCCTCAGTGTAGGTCTGAGATAGAGTGTTTGCTCAATAAATGCTGGCTTCCCTTCTCTTGTCACTTCACATTAAATTTTGTAAAAACACTATCTAGTTCCACCATCATGGGAAGCAAGGGAAGATGCCTCTCTGAAAAAGCAGGGATTTGCTACTTTTATCCAGAATGATACTCTGTGTTGAAAAGTCTACTTAGAATTCATGCATTCAATCTATCTACTAGCAGCTTGTGCCAAAAACCCATAGTTGTATTTTGCAGTTATAAAGATGTCTACCACACTGAAATGGGATTTAAATATAGTCTTAATGGCATTAAATCCCTTAAGTTTATAAATTTCTGTGCTAATGCATTCAAATAGAATTACTAGAGACTGGGTGGTCTTTGGATGTGATGGTAGAATAGTTAATTTAGTGTGTCCTTTTCAGGCAATTTCCTGAGCTGCATGATACTTTACCACTTAGAAGCTATGCATCCATGTAGCTAAAGCTAGAGAAAGCCAGGTCTTTCATTGAATTCCCAGATGAGGGTTTATATAGAGATGAACATTTTCTCATTAATTTATCTTCCTAAGTGATTGCTATAGCACTAATCAATTTGTAGTGACTTTTCCAAGGTTGCAACCTTCAATAATGAAATCAGATACTGTATTGAACATAGTGTGGATTGCCTAACCAATTTCAGCTCCTCTCAGATCAATGAAACACAAAACCAAAATGAAGTCAAGAGTTGCTTCATTAGTTATCCTCACTTAGAAGAGCTGAGTAATCTTGTTCAACTGGACACTGATCTCTTTTCAATGAGAAAACAGGAGACACCCCATGAAAGAGAAACAGCCATGATCTATGGCAAAGTGACAAGGCAGACTATTGTACAGAGCAGAATTCTTCCGGAGGCGGCAGGCATGCAATGGTCGGGTGCATCAGAAAGCAACGACACAGTAAACTGAAGATGCCAGAGCAGAGAATGGAAGGCTACTGCATGTGAGATTCGTGTGAGCATTATGTGAGGCTATGATTCAGGAAGCGAGGCAAAGTCCACGCTCATCAGTCAGTCTCTCTACCTTCTTGGCTCCCTGATTCCCAATTTAGTTCAGCTGGCAATAATTCCTGTGCTTGAGGTAAGGAGAGGCCTACAGACCAAATCCTTAGCTTATAATATTATTCTTTTGCCTGAGTGAGAAGTTTGGGCTTTATTCTAGGTGTAATGAGAAGTCAACAGAGAATCCCTTGCAAAGGGGTGAAGCAGCTTGATATTTGGAAAGGCTGCTCTGGCTACAGTTTGGATAATGAGGCTAAGAGTGAAAGGCAGCAGAGACAGAAGCGGTTACAGCAATGAGAGCGGATGAGGGCTTGAACTAGGGGGTGCCTGCAATGGAGAAAAGTAGATGGATCCAGGGTACATCTTTCAGGTAGAGGCCAAGAGATTTTCTGATGGGTTTTATCATATATACGCATTGTATGCTCTCTTTTTTTTCCTTTAGAACACATTAATTTTGTCCTTAGAAACATATAAGCTAAAAGCTGTGTGTGTGTGTGTGTGTGTGTGTGTGTGTGTGCGCGCATCAGTTGCTCAGTCATGTCTGACTCTTTGTGACCCCATGGACTGTAGCCAGCCAGGCCGCTCTGTCCATGGAATTCTCTAGGCAAGAATACTGGAGTAGGTTACCATTTCCTTCTCCAGGGGATCTTCCCAACCCAGGAATCAAACCTGGGTCCCCCGCATTGCAAGCAGAGTCTGTACTGTCTGAGCTTTTAGAAAGGAAAACTAATTTCCAAAAATAATGGAAAAATAGTGAATTTTAACCCTTTAATTTTCTTTAAACAAGGACTTGAAAGCATTGGATTTAACTCACTGCTTTTTCAATACTAAAGTAAGTTTTCCCAAGACCATCATTACTTTTTAAGCTTCTAATTAAGTGTATCTTTGACTTGGGATCAGATGACTATTGATTTTCAGATAGCTTGGTTGACACATTTGCTAAAAGTCCAATTCCTACATATGGGCCTAAGAGATAAACCAGGTACCCTTTTATAGGTCTTCTAAGACATGTGTCTCAATTTCTTTATATGGCTCTAATTCTCCACCAGGGAAACTTATTTTGCAACATTTTTCTTAGCATATATCAACTATTCTACCCATGATCTTAAAATCTGCTCTATTATACATAAGAAATCTAGCCAGATCACTGACACACTTATAGAAATATAGCTAAATAGGTGAGAGGGGTTGACAAACTACAGCCTGCAGCCTATTTTTCTGTGGCCCTTTGAGATAAACTTTTTTTTTTTTCAGTTTTAAAGAATTATAAAAAGGAAGGGAAAAAAAAGATAAAAGTATTTACTACCTGGCCCTTTACAGAAAAAAAGGACAAACCATTAGAGAGAAAGGACCAATACAAATTAATGAGATAAACTAATTTAATCTAAGTAAGATCATTAACCTATTGTATATTTAGTAACTTAAATGGATGGTTTAACTAAACCAACTTGCTAGGTTGTATGTGATTAGTTGCCTTGTCATGTCCTACTCTTTGTGACTACATGGACTGTAGTCCACCAGCCTCCTCTGTCTGTGGGATTCTCCAGGCAAGAATACTGGAGTGGGTAGCCATTCCTGTCTCCTAGGGACTTCCACACCCAGAGATTAAACCCAGGTCTCCTGCAGTGCAGGCAAACTCTTTACCATCTTGAGCCACCAGGGAAGCCCACTTGCTAGGTTATGACGAGTAAATATAAATCAAGAGCAGTGAACACAATGGTCACTTCTTAAATGATTGAAATTGATGTTCAGTCCAATGCAGAATCCTATCCCAACCCTTGTTACAGTTTTATCCAATTATTCCTTCTAGGATATAGCTTCCACAGAAACAATGGATACATTTACAATATTTTTGGTACTTTAAGCCAGTATGGTATGGAGTCCTTGTTGAATTTCATAATCACTGACTGGGTGACTGAATTAATTTGGTCTTCTTGCTGATTTTAACATCATGGCTCCTTCCCTCTCACCAGACACAGAAGGAAGTAAACTTGTTGGCAATTCAGTAGTTGCGTTCAGTCTATACAACTCAGTACTTTAGATAGCACTCAGATAAAATTACCCACTGCCTCAACTTGCTGAATTTCATTAACTGATGCACACAATACAAATGGTGCTTTGGAGAACTTCCATGTTATTTGTTCACAGGTGGGTGAGAACCAATCCAAGGCAGAGCAAATACATTAATAATCCATTTCAACACTTCACCATCCCACCAAAAAGCAAAAATGAAAGCTAAGGAACAAATAACATCAAAATATACTCAAAACAAATACTAATTTTGATAATATTGACTAATAAAATCAAGGTGTCTAGGGATCACTTCATCAAGACTTAAAAAAAATAATAAAATAAAAAGAATGAGAGAAAGAGCTTTGGTAGAAGGCCATGGTTAACAGAGAAGCTTTTGAATTGGATTTCCTGAGTTGAAATCCTTACTCTGCTGGTTCATAAGAATGTGGCTTGGAACAACCTACTTCTCCAAGCCTCAATTCTTTAATCTATAAAATGAAGACAACAATAAACAACATCCCACTGGACCAATCTGTGAATTATATTAGATAATGATAACCCATCAGAACAGCAAAGTTCATGGGACAGAGCACACACTCTAGTGTGATCATTTAAATACCATTTTTGAGCATGAAGGTGAAGGTGAAGGTGAAGTCGTTCCGTCGTTTCCGACTCTCTGCGACCCCGTGGACTGTAACCTACTAGGCTTCTCTGTCCATGGGATTCTCCAGGCAAGAATATTGGAGTGGATTACCATTTCCTTCTCCAGGGATCTTCCCAACCCAGGGATTGAACCTGGGTCTCCTGCATTGGAGGCAGACGCTTTAACCCTCTGGAGCCACCAGCTATTAATATATTAAATTGATTCTAATCAACCTTTGCCATATTGCCCACATTCTTCATAAAAAAATCTAGTTCTTTAGAACTAGCTCTCTAGTTGTTTTAGAAAAATTTTATTTCTAAAGAGGGCTTTGAAATACTTGACAATTAATAGCAATAGGAAGACTTTCTTGGATTTGTATAGTACTTTAACGTACTTCTACATTTTTTTCTTGTTTTCTTTGCACCACAATCTAGAAAGTTCACTAATAAAGGTTATCCCTCTCTATTTGGCAGGGTTGGAAAGAGGCTCAGAGAGGTCATCTCGTTTGTACCACAGAGGCAACTGCATTCAAAAGTTCTGATTCAAAGGCATCTTACTATGTATATTGCTACCCCTTTCCTCAACCTTTTATATTCAGTCATTGGCAAGATAATTTCCCCCAGATTTAGATTCAAGAGAAACAATGATTCCTTCTTCCAACAGAAACTTACTGGTCGGGACTGGATTTCTTTGGCGTAGAGAGGTTGCAAGAATTCTGAGTCTCCTTCTAGCTTTAGACCTTTTCTGTGATTCTCAAGTTTCCCATTCCATCCTAAAATAGAGGCACAGAAAGAACATGGAAAATTTGATTAGTCCAAATTTCAAAAATATCTTAGGTTTTCAAAAATTGAAATAAAATTATTGCCTTTTTTTTTTAAGAATGTGGAATGAGAGGAGGTCAAAATGAAGACATAATATACTAGGAGGCATTGTTCAGTGTGATTATG
The DNA here is from genome assembly GCA_917880005.1 of Nanger dama. Lineage (NCBI taxonomy): Eukaryota > Metazoa > Chordata > Mammalia > Artiodactyla > Bovidae > Nanger > Nanger dama. Next base: position 38,223,919 of record CAKJTW010000008.1, read on the forward strand.
CATGTTACCCTCTTTGCTAACTTATTCTGAGAAAATCTATTTCAAGCAATCTTAGAAAATTGAGTAGATTTTTCAAGCAAGCAGAAATCTAAGCAGCACAGATGAAGGGCATCCTTTTGACTAGGCAGTGGTGAAAGAATGGAGGCAGGAGATGAGTGTAGAAAGAAGAAAAATATGATTTCCCAGGTTAAAGTAAAGATCTGATTTCTGAAACTATGCAGAAATGACAAATTGCAGTCTGTTGGTCTAATCCATCCTTTGGACATAGTGTCTTTGGCTCACAAAATATTTAAGGAGTCAAATTATTTACTAACATATTTATTAATACTTTATTATTGGTGGGCTGCTGTCTATGGGGTTGCACAGAGTCGGACATGACTGAAGCAACTTAGCAGCAGCAGCATGGAAATACTGAGATATAAAAGTAGAAAGGATAAATAGCAAACACCTACATACTTATCATTCATCTTCAACAATTATCAACTTATGGCTATTGTTCTCTATTACAGCTGCTATATCCAACTCCTTTATTTAAATATAACCATAAGCCCATATAATACCATTACCACAGCAAAAAGATAAATAAAATTACTGCTAAATATTATCAAGTACCCAGGGTCAATGTTCAAGTCTCATGAATATTCTTCTCTTTATATCTTTTTGTTTGAAATCAAGTTCCCTATTGCAATTGTTTGATACATAAAATACTAGATCATCTCCTTAAATCTCCTCAATTTCTGTCACACATCCACACACAAAAACACACTTATTTGATAAACAAAATGACATTTTTTCCAATAGCATTTTCCCCAGTTTCGATTTTGCTGAACATTCCCATAATTTCATGTCATGTGTTCCTTTCTCTCCTGAATTTTCTGTAAGTCAAGAAACTTGAGGAGATTCAGGGTCAGTTTTCTAGGAAAATACATCCTAGAAAATGAAATGTATTAGTTTTCTTTTGTTACCATCACAAATAACCACAAACTCAATGGTTTAAGACAGCACAAATTTATTATCTGTATGTTAGAAGTCAGACCCAGGGCTCAAAGGGGAAAATCAAGGTGACAGCAGGCCTGCTACACTCTTTTAGAAGGCCCTAAGACAGAACCCATTTCTCAACATTTTCTCATTTCTCAAAGCTGCCCACATTCCTTGGCTTGTGGCCTTTTCCATCTGCAACTCAGCAATGGTTGGTTGAATCTTTCTTACATTGAATCATTCCAACAATGATTTATCTGTCTCTTTCTTTCATTTTTTTTTAACAACTTAGATACAGATTTTATTCAGATTTCATAATTTTTACAAGTTTTTTTTTTTTTTTAAACTTTTAAAATTTATTTCTAAGTGAAGGATAACTGCTTTCCAGTATTGCATTGGTTTGGACATTTAAAGTTCACGAAGCATACAAGGATAATCTATGTTAAGATCACCTGGTTAGCAACCATAATTCTATCATAATATTAATTTCCTTTTGCCATGTAATGCAACATATTGATGGATTCTGAGATTAGGACATTGATGTTTTTAGAAGGGAGGGCATTTTTCTGCCTACCACATGCTCTATCAGGAAGCAGTGAACATCTTTTGCAATGATGTCATAAGCCACTGGTGACTGAGAGGATCCATTATTTCAGTAGAGATTTCAAACTGGTGATAAAATAATTATTTCTTAATTGATTTTCTGGGGTATAGCATCAACAGAAGTTACATATCATCAACTAAATGTTTACCCTAAATTATATACAAACTTGATAGATGCTTATTTTTCCTCCTTTATTGATTAATATTCAAAATTTGAATTGAAAGTGAAGTCGCTCAGTCATGTCCGACTCTTTGTGACCCCGTGGACTGTAGCCCACCAGGCTCCTCTGTCCATGGGATTCTCCAGGCAAGAATACTGGAGTGGGTTGCCATTTCCTTCTCCAGGGGAATCTTCCTGACCCAGGGATCGAACCCAGGTCTCCCGCATTGCAGGCAGACGCTTTAACCTCTGAGCCACCAGGGAAGCCCCTAAATTTGAATTGGTAACCTAATATTCTCCAAAGATGACTAAAGGTTTTCTTTTTAAGAAATATCATTATGAACATTTTGATTTGCTTCATTCCAGTGCAATTTTTATTCCTATTGAAGTTTACACTGTTCTCTTCTTGCTCAGTGGGGGGTCTCTTCAAGTCTTTTAATTAAGACTCAGGCATCTTTAACCACCCTCTTGCTTCTGGCATGGTAAGATGTTCCAGGGTTATCTTACATAAGCCTTACCCCAGGCTGGAACCAGCCATTTCTACTAAGAACCTGGGTTCATTTCAGTGGGAAATGGTATTTAGATACCATAACCTGAGAGCTTGTTTATGTGACTGGCTCTTCTTTATGTGAACAGAGCTAGAAAATGAGCTGTGTATATGTTTTAAATGGAATATACCATGAGTTTTCATGAAATTTCAATTCAAACTTAGGCCTTGAAGGTTTTCATTTAACCTCATGGATCTTACAGTGTTATTACCTATTTTCCATACCAAAAATCCCTGTTTGCAATAACATCAATATGACTACTCATTTGATCTAACCCACAGGACACAAAGAGCAGTTTCAGAAAAACCAATGCCACTATCATACTAACATTACGATTAAGAAAAGCAACTAAAAATTTGCCCTTAAAAAATCTTGAGTATGTACAACTAGTAAACTATAGTCAAATGGTTGCATTTTAAAGTCATTTAAAATAGTGCTATTCTGAATAATTATGTCAGCAACCTCTTGTCAGTTAGGTTCAACTGTTTCATCCCTGCCCACCCGCCTGCTGCTTCAATTTTTCATGAATGCTTTTTTAAAGTCTTGTTTTGTTATAGATTTGTGAACTATTTAGATGGCACCAGTCAAATCTATAAACCAAGATACATTCAAAGAAGTCTAGCTTCTGTCACAGTATATTTCTGTCACATTATATTTCTTTCTTCTCCAAGAAAAGGTGTGTGTTTGTATCAGCCAGGGTTCTCCAGAGAAACAGAACTAATAATACGTCTGTGTAGGTATGCATGTACATGTATCCACATGCATGCACACACATTCATTCACTCATTCATTTTAAGGATCTGACTTAGGAAGTTATGAAGACTGACAAATCTCCAGATCTGCAGACAGCAAGCTGGGGATTCAGATTAATTAAATAAACCCTATGTTTATATATATATATATATATGATTTAAAATATATATGAATATATAAAACAATTAAAAATTTTTTCCTGCATTTTCCCAAACCATTTGAAAAGTGCAAAATTCAACCAAAAACTTCGGGTTTTCAGCATCTCATGAAAACTGAAAGCATGGCAAGTCCGAGTCTGCCTCCTCACATAGCTGCCATTAGCTGGAGGTAAAGAGTAGCCTGAATCAAATGCTCTCTAGGTCACCACAATTTTCACCCGACCTACATCACTAAGCTGCATTTTCTCAGACTCCTAAAGCTTCTGACTTAAGTCTCCCACGTCTTCTCTCCAGCACTGCCATCTGCTCTGTGCCTCAATACACTTGGCATAGACGCTATATGGGGGTAGGGTGACTCTAAGCGACCAAGTGGAGAATGCACATTTTTCCCCAACTTTCTTTTATAACAGCACTTCAGTCCATGGATGAGAACAGACCTTTCTTGGTCAATATTGTTCTTTCATGGATAGCAGGTCATCTGTGTATTTCTATTGTTACTTGTGGGGACAGCTTTTCCAAAAGGGTCCTAGCCTGGGCATTTAAACCCAGTGTGAGGGGCAGTAGGCTGGAAGGCATGCCCATATCACACTAGCATCAGGGAGGATCCACAACAAAGGGAAAAAGCAAAAGCAAATATCCACACAGCCCTCCTCCCACCAAAAGGGTGTATGAGTTATTGTGTTTTGGGTTATTACGATGATTTCCATTAACTGGAAAGCAGACCTTTTCATAGAAATGTAACATAGAAAGCAAACCTGATTCCAAGTTGGATCTATTCCCTTAGCTCTAACCCTTGAGCTCTCTGTTGCTTGTACTTTGTCATGCTGGTCTGCACTTTTGTAAAAGAATGTTGACTATAGACTGAAAAACATGGGATAGCTCATCCTCATGGTGCTGGCCTTTAAAGGTATAACACTTTCCCATTCATATAAAGGTAAAAAGTTGCAGAACAGAAAATACCAACTATGTTGTTATAGGTTTATACTAATATTTAGACCCACATGGACAGATGCAAAAACAACGGATTCCTGCAACAACAAGCCATTCCCCCACTTTTAGTATAAAAGAAGCCTGCATTTTTAACTTGTATAAGATGGTTCTTTGGGACGCTTGCATCTTTCCCTGGTAGCTCAGTTGGTAAAGAGACTGCCTGCAGTACAGGAGACCTGGGTTCGATCCCTGGGTTGGGAAGATTCCCTGGAGAAGGAAATGGCAAACTACTCCAATGTCCCTGCCTGGGAAAACCCCATGGACAGAGGAGCCTGATGGGCTGCAGTCCATGGGATCACAGAGAGTCAGGCATGACTGAGTGACTAACACTTTCACTTGGGACCCTAGTCCAACATCTTCTCATTATGAAGACTTTCTGAATAAAGTCACTATTCCCCGCCTCAACAGCTCATCTCTGAATTTCTTGGCCTGTCTTATGGTGAGCAATATAAGTTTGGACTCTCTGTAACAGAAACACATACTAAACCTGACATCTATAGACAAACATTTGTGGTTAAGTTGCTCAGTCGCGTCTGACTTTGCGATCCCATGGACTGCAGCACACTAGGCTTCCCTGTCCTTCACTGTCTCCTGGAGTTTGCTCAAATTCATGTCCACTGAGTCGGCAATGCCATCTAACCATATCAATCTCTATCACCCCCTTCTCCTCCTGCCTTTAATATTTCCTAAATTAGTTAATTTTTTTCTGATGTGTATTTATCAAAGCAAATGGAACTCCTAAATATTCTTAAGTAAAAGATTATATTTGGGGTAATCAGCAAGCTAATTTCAAATAAATCTCCTTCTTCTTTTACAGTTCATTCATAAATACCCTATTAGTATTTATTGATGACTTACTATGTTCTGATTACTATACTCTGTGTTTTTACACTTTAATTTCATTTTCTTTATCATTATTGAAATTACCATGCTACTTCTTGATTTTAACTATAAGAAAATAATCATATAGATGCGAAAACATTTGGCTACAAAGTTGTTCATCGCCATCTCATTTTATAAAATAAAAACATGAAAAATTAGAAAATAAAAGCTTCACATTAAAAGGGGTAAATATGCTGCAATGGGATATGATGTAGCTCTTGTAGAGGAATATTTAAGAATACAGGCAAATATTCACAGTCTATTATTAAGTGAAAACAATTGATTAACAAATACATATGTATATTTTATACCATTTTTATAACTATATATACATATTCATATACATACATAGATGCACTTAAGAGGAAAAATTCTAGAGAACATTTCCCAGGGGAAAAATTATACAAAAACATACATTTAAATGTTAAGGTTAGCTATTTTTTGTATGCCTAAAATATGAGTATTCTTTATTTTCTTCGTTTTGCTTATCTGTACTATATAATTTTCTGTAACAACTTTTGTATTTTAAGAGATTATAAAACATTTTCATGCTTTATTTTAAAAATCAATCTTTATAAGAAAATCTATACTATGTCATATATTTGATGCTAGTGGTAATGAACACAACTGGCAATTCCAGAGACATAAGAGATGAGAGTTCAATGCCTGGGTTGGGAAGAGCCCCTGGAGGAGGGCAAGGCAACCGACTCTAATATTCTTGCCTGGAGAATCCCATGGACAGAAGAGCCTGGTGGGCTATAGTCCACAGGGCCGCACAGAGCTGGACACAACTGAATCGACTTAACACACATGCATCCTTACATTATCTAAAGTCATCTCCTCAATGGTCTTATGAGATAATCACTATTTTCCTTATTTTATACATGAGAAAATTTACTGGTAAATAACTTATTCACTGGTAAGTGACTCAATAAAAAGGCTGAGCACCGAAGAATTGATGCCTTTGCACTGTGGGGCGGGAGAAGACTCTTGAAAGTCCCTTGGACAGCAAGGAGATCAAACCAGTCCATCCAAAAGGCAATCAGTCCTGAATATTCACTGGAAGGACTGATGCTGAAGCTGAAACTCCAGTACTTGGGCCACCTGATGCAAAAAACTGACTCATTGGAAAAGACCCTGAATGCTGGGAAAGATTGAAGGCAGGAGAAGGGGACGACTGATGATGAGATGCTTGGATGACATCACTGACTCAAAATGGACGTATGTTTGAGTAAACTCCAGGAGATAATGAAGAACCGGGAAGCCTTGCAAGCTGCAGTCCATGGGGTCGCAGAGAGCTGGACTCGACTGAGCGACAACAGCAACGACTCACTCACAGTCACATACCTAGTTAATGACAGAATCAGGAATTTAAAACCCAAGACTGTCAGATTCAGACTATATCCTTTACTCATTATTCTAACCCAGTCTAATGTATATTTAAAGTACCTTTTTTAAATACCACTTTGATTTTCACTTATTTGGTTGGTGTGCTCAGCAACTGTAGAGAGAGTCATCTCCAACTGCAAGACTAACACCATCCAGTTTTATGGTCAAATACCTTTATTCCACCTTCCCAGAGTCTAAAGGCTCTTTATTACAACCCAACTGCCTCCCATGGGACTATACAGAGGCTAAATCATCCGCTATTTCTGGGAAGCCTACTGTGTGCTTAACTATGTGCTGCAGGCTATGGGGAGGCAGAAAGAGGAACAGCCCTTCTCAAACATGTCCTTCGAGCTGTTTATAATACAGGTGGCACACAGCCAAAGATGAATAGTCAAGGAAATATAAGAAAGAGCAACATTTGAGAAAAGCTCATCTAATCCAGCAGTCAATTAACTCCTTTGTAATAGCAGTTTAACTTTTACTTCAATGCTTTTTTGGCAAGAAGTGTGCGTGCCCAGTCGCTCACTACCAATTTGCCAAATGCTTACTGTTTCTTCCATTTACAGATTCTTTCCACACTTGTGCCTCATCACTTCATTTTTCCACTTTCTGTCCCAGTCCCTAGGTCTGCCCAAGATATGTGGTGGGATAGCTCTTTCCAGTAGTGTGAATTATTGTCATTGTGCATGTGTGTGCTCAGTCGTGCCTGACTCTTTGCAACTCCATGGTCTGTAAACCACCCGACTCCTCTGTCCATGGAATTTTCCAGGCAAGAATACTGGAGTGGGTTGCCATTTCCTACTCCAGGGGTTCTTCCCGATCCTGGGACTAAATCCTGGTCTCCCCCATTGACAGGTGGATTCTCTACCGCTGCACCACCTGGGAAGCCCCTGAATCACTGTGATTAGCCTCTATTTGCAAACAATAATACAGACTAGAGTAGCCAACTACATATGTTCTCACATTAGCATCTCCTTGATAGCTCTGGAACAATCAGACTGGATTAAATGCACACTGAAACAGCTTGAGAACAGCCTTATTTAAAGCTATTTTACTTTAACTGCACAAGAAGCTACGGGAGTTTTAGGTCAGTTTTGAATCAAAACTTCCTTTCCAGTAAGACGGAAAAGAAGCATTGGGAAGATTCACAGTCATTCCCAAAGTAATTAAAAATAGACCATTCCCCCCACCCCCTCTTCAAATGGCAAAATGTCACTCTTTGAAGGAAGCACGAAAATTCTAGCAGTCCACCAGCTGGCCTTGACTGAGCCAACACCATCCAGCCAACGGTCCTACATTTGACAAAGTACACTTGGGACAGAAGTGGGAGCCCAGGACCCACTGTCCCAGTGAGGGAATGGTCTCTGCTGACCTGTCAGTACAGTGTCCCTTGTGCCTACCCCCTGCCTAGCACACAAGAGTTTTCACAAACACATGAACAAATCTCGTTATTTTTCCAGGCCAAGTTAGAGTGGCCCCTTGTACGGTCTTCTGGAGGAGATATAGGGCCTGGGGACAGGTACAGAGGTGGTGGAATCTAGAGAGAATCTCTCTCTGGGCTGGACTAAAGATGATGGCATCTGTTCTTCATATTTTATCTGGGTCAGACTGTCCAGTTGATTGTTTTAAGTGGCCAGTTTTCCATAAGATGAGTCAAGAATAAATGCAGACATTTCAGAGTGGCAGGACAATAGACTGAAATATTAATTTGTTTCTTTCTTCATATCTCCCATGTCAGACCCCAGCACCTTTCATCACCATTTCAGATAGGTTCTCAGGCTTTATAATCACATAGCTTAGAGATTTTGAGAGCAAAGCAGCAGGCGGCCTGAAAGCACTGGGGTTTCTTATCATTTGTAAAAGGTAACTCTCAATAAATGGACTGTGTCAGGCATGTTGGGCAGGGAGGCAAGTAGAAGATGAGATTTATTTCCACTGGGGATGGGAAGGCATCTGTGATTTCCATGAGTTCTAGAGACTACTGTCCTGCCAGCATCCCTAGGGGAGTTAGGACCTCAGAGAGAAATGGCTGCAGGGCTCCAGCCTCTCCAAACTTCCCCCTTCCCTGGAATAGCAGAGAGATCCCTTTTCAAGATGCAAAGGGACCACAGTTCTCTCAGCCATTGCCAGTGAAAGGCAGTGACTAATGCCCTCCAGGGCTAAGCCACTAGTGCTGGGCAAAACATTGAGATGTCCAAACATCCCTAGCACTGTGGGATACCCTGTTGGCCCTTGTAGAATGAGGGATGAGAATCAGTATTACCTTCCTCTAAAGAAAGTATTATTTCTTGCTCCTGTCATTTTCTTGCTATATCAGCATCAAACAGGTTTTTAATTCCATCAGCACATTTTCAAGCTTGAAGTAATGCCAGGTCCTATTTTAGTAAGCAGGTCTCAAGATGAGCTCTGGTAACAGTTTTAATGGTAGGCATTGCTTGGTTTTGATCAGAGTGAAACAACTGTATCTGCACACAGATTGCTTCAGAAAGGCAAGCTTCAGGAGAGATGGGATTTTGTTGTGTTCTCTCAATTCCTACATTGCTTGACTCATAGGATGTGCTCAGCAAATACTTGTGAAGTATTATAATGTCATTTCAAATAAAGCTGTATTTTGAAAGGTGTACTGTGGGAACTGCAAAGATGTTAAAAGCTCAACCTGTCCCTTGAGCAGATTTCAAAATACAGCACGAGTTCACAGCTAGGGTGGTATAGTACCGAATGGGTGGAAACTGGTGATTGGGTGAAGATGCAAATCACACTCTTATGTATAAAGCACAAATATATTAGAGTACACATACACAGTATATTAATATAATTAAAATTTCATGGTGAGGGGAGTGAGACAACTATGGCGAGAGGAGTCTAAAATGCTCTCGGGGGGGGGAGGCAATAATGCAAAGCAAAAGTTGAGAAATACTCCACCAGAATGTTATAGATTTTGAGATTGCTCTGCCTTTCCTCCCTTTAATCCATAAGCAGTCACTTCTGCCATTCACATACTGAGCCATCCTCAGCCTGTAAAATGTAATCACATGGTAGCAGCACCTATAAAGCAGAAACTCCTTAATGTAACAGTTAACACCTTCTTCATCTGGCACCAGCCACTTCTCCAGCCTCATCTCATCAGTTTCCCTTCACTCTGTCACAAAGCAGGCTAGCAATTCCTCCAAACTCTTTCCCTTTTTAGTTTTCACTAATGTCCCTCCCTTGGCCAACAAGGCTCTTTCTAACACTTCTGCCTCTCTCTCCAGTCCTTTGGTTTGGGTCAGGTGTATTTTTCTGGGTCTAGGGCCCATTCTCTGATGTGCACACTTCGTGAGCACCTCCATCACAGCATTTACCCACAGCAGTACAATGGTCCATTGACATCTGTGTCATTCCACTTGACTTCAGATTCCTTGAGATGAGTGGTAGTGTGTCACTCATTACTCCATCTTTCAGGCCCAATATATTGTCTATAACTAAGTATGTGACTACAAGAGCAATAAAAAGTAAGCTAGAGAGAGCTCAGAAAGGATGCATCAATGCAAATGATAAACAACTACAAAGCTACCATTGCTATAAGCATTAGGCAAAGCACTTGACTGGCATGTCCATTAATCCTCATTATAACTCTAGTGGGTAGGCAATGTTAGCCCATTTCATAGTTGGGAAGACTGATGTTTGGATGCCCTGATAGTCTAATTACGAAATTTAAGTCCTTCACTACCACACTGCATACTGCATGGTTGAGATCCAACTGTTTGCCCAGCCCTGTGTTAAATGCAAAGTGATGAGGATTGAAGATAGAGTCCCTCCCTTCTAGGAGCTTCTCGTTTAAAGGACAAAACACAAGTAACACACATAACGGGAATGGTGTGGAGATACAGGGGCTCATAGCCCACTGGTGGGAACACGATGTGGGGGCAGGCACTTACAAAAGGATTTGACTGTTCAAGAGTGAAACACATAGTTACCACATGACCCAGAAACTCCACTCTTAGCTGTCTGCCCAAGATAAATAAAAACCTATGCTCACACAAAGACTTGAACATAAATGTCCATTATAGTAAAGTTCTTAATAGTCAAAAAGGAGAAACAAGCCAGATGCTCACCAACTGATGAATATATAAAATATTCTATATCTATGCAATGGAATACTATTTAGCAGTGCAAAAGGAACAAAATGATCCATGTCACAACACAGATAAATCTCAGAAACACTATGCTAAGTGAATGAAGCCAGACACACAAGATCATGTATTGTGAGTCTGCTTATATATAACATCCAGTGAGGCAAATTTATAAAGGCAGAAAGTAGATTAGCAATAGTCGTAGATTAGGATTGAGGAGTGACTTTAAAAACCCTAGGATTTTACTGAGATTACAGAACTGCTCTAAGTTTGGAATGTGATGATAGTGGCCAAAACCAGTAAATTTACCAAAAATCACACTTAAAGGGCTAAGTCTTATAGTGTGTAAATTTAACCTTAACAAGTTTTTCTTTTTTTTTTTTTTTTTAGAGTAACAGACATGCACTGATATTCCAAGAAAAAAAGAAACCCGGTTCAGAAGACATGACACGTGCTTTCAAATTCTCCAAATCAGTAAAGAGAACAGGTTCAGAGACGTGTGCTAGGGCAAGAGGTAGCAGGTTCCAGAGGGAACTGGTAAGAGACAACTCCAGTATTTGTCCTCAGTTGGTGTGCAGCGGTAAAAGAAAGATGCTGGCAAGGGTTCTGTTCCCATCCGGGCCCAGCCTGGGGAAGGAGGAGCAGCGTGCGGGAAGACACAGCAACCGCACTGGACCCAGGAAGCATTTACTGATCAACCCAATTACATTGTGGGTAGTCTAGGAAGTTGCTTGATCTTTTCCAGTGCGCATTAAATACTGGACCATAACTGGTGCTGAATGACAACACAACGGCAAAGACCAGATGACCTTTCAGTGTCATAGGTTCTGATCTTTTGTGTTCTGGGTCATAGGTTCTGATCTTTTGTGTCAGTCGCTATATAATCTCGACTTTATTCCTATGTTCCTTCTTTTACCATCCATGTCAACTTGGCCTATAGTTTTTCTTTCTTCTCTTTATTACTTCCCAGTTATCACCAAAGCTAAGCCTCAAAGACTGGTTAGAATTGTGTGTGTGTGTGTGTGTGTGTGTGTGTGTGTGTGTGTGTGTGTGTGTGAGAGAGAGAGAGAGAGAGAGAAAGGGGCATATAAGACACATACATCTGTCAAATTGCTTTGCTGCCTCACTGAATCAGAATCATGGTTTCTCATTTATGCTTTATAACATCCCATCAAGTTGTTTTTAATGATTTATAGGTCCAAGGCCATGGTATTTGAAGCATTCTATATTTCCTGGGTGCCAGTAGTAATATATAGATGGGCATCCTTTGCTCTATAATTTTCCTGGGGATAAGACAATTGGCCAAAGAGAGGGAATTCCTCTCCCATGCATACACACAGGGAATAAGCCTCATTCTCTTTATTTCTAAATGACTTTGTTCCTACTTGTTCTTTAGGGCATACTTCTCAGTTTCCTTGAGAAGTCTTCCATGATATTCCTCAATCTTTTAGAAACCACCTTATCTCAGTAACGGGAACACACAAACACATACACACAGCAGTATGGTATATTGGCTAAGAATACGAATTCTAGAATCAGACCGCATGGTTACAGTGCTAGTTTGACCACTTAACTTACTAGTACCCTTACATATTTCACTCTCCTTACATGAATACTTAAAAGATAATAATATCCTATAAACAGAGGATTGTCTGATTTATCAGATAATTCCTGAGTATCCGTCAAAATACCATGGTAACAACAACAAATTCCCAGTGGCTTCAAATGATAAAGATTTCTTTCCTACCCAAGCTACATGTCCATGGAAGTTTAATGATAAAGCAACTAGGGCATAGAATGACAGAGCAACCACCACTTTGAACACCCTGCTGCTCTCTATATCTTTAGGCACATGTATACCTATATTTCCCAACCCACTTATGACAGGTTTGGCCATGAGATATGGCTTGCAAAATGTGTGTGTGTGCATGCTCAGTTGCTTCATTCGTGTCCAACTTTTTGCAACCCCATGGACTATAGCCTGCCAGGCTCCAGGCAAGAAACTGTAGTGGGTGGCCATTCCCTTCTCCAGGGGATCTTTCCAATCCAGGGAGTGAACTCACATCTCTTATGTCTCCTGCACTGGCAGGCGGGTTCTTTGTCACTAGCGCCATGGGCATAAGTCAATTCATAGCAGATGCTGTTAACAGTCAGAGCATACTCTATCATGCTCACCTATTATTTTCTCTCTCTCTAGACTGCAAACTTCAAGCAGCAGGAATAGTACCTGAACTGTCTTTTTATCCTAATCACCTGTCATAAACCCTGACACAGAGTAGGTAGACAGTAAATTTTAACTGAATGGATGACAAGTCTTCTGTCAGCTGCCAAGATCTGTAAGTTAGATCTCAAATGAAGTCAAGTCTGGTTGAAAAGTCAACATGTCCTGGGTACCACTCACCCAGACCAGTACTGTACTTGGGGACCATCTAGGAAAACAGATCAACACAGGGATTATTGTGTACCTCAAGACATGAGTTAAAGATTATCTTTAAAGAACGTTTTCAAGGAAATGTAAGCATCTTACATTTCAAGGAAATGAAGGAATCATGGGAGGAGTACAGACAGCACCTGGGCTTAGCCTTGACCCCTCCACTAGCCCTCAGTGCAGACTTGGACAAGCCTAGCTGTTCTGCCTCTGTTTCCTCCATCTCATGATGGGAACTCGGACAGTATGAATATTAAGGTCTTTTTCACTTTAAAAAGTCTTATTCTATGATGCACAGGAAGGAGATACTCTCTGGACAACAACAAATTATAGCTGTCACTGGGAACTGGTGCTGGCAACCCAGAGAGGCTGCAATTAGCATGTCCTGTGTGACTTGTGGTTTTGCCAAAGACATTCTTGCAAAAACTCTTACAAATCACTCCAAATGTACACCCAGATTTGGAAAGGATTTAGGCATAAAAACCAAAGCCAACACATTGTTCTGAAACAGAAACTTGTAAGCAACCTTTAAAAAGAGACATCGGTGGAGAATTTATTGATTCTTTAACGGGAAGAAAATGAGAGATGGATAATAAAGTGTGAGTTGCTATATCCCCTGTCCCAGGTGAAAAATGTGAGCTTATGAATCCTGAGCTATTGTTGATAAAGGAGGGGACTCATTTATCTTAAGGAGACACATAAAAGAAAATAAGTGAAATATGATTAGACTCGTGCCACGTGTTTAGATTAAATTCCTACCATGGCATTCCCTGCTGCTTGGTGAACACTCCCCACTAGTAAAGCCTGATTAAGACACTGGCCTGAGTGATATTAAAAATGTATGCTGTGAAAATCCGTTTCAAAATAGATCCTTTCAGCAGGGTATGCACCCCAAGGGAGCTAGCTGTCTTGCCTTCCCTCTATTTTCATTAGGAAAACTTGTCAGTTGTACACGACAATGTCTTTCATGAGACTTCAAGTTATAGCTTCAAAGAGGCCAGTGCTTTTTGATACTTGTGAGAAAGGTTTCAAGGGATAAGTTCAGAAACAGGAAGGCTGGCACGTGCCCTTCTGGCACTAGAGCTGTGTTACCTATTAATTTGGCCCTTCTGTTCAAGTTTTGATGTCCAAATTGGCCTTCTAAAGGATGTACTCCCAGTCTTCCAGATGTGTTGCCAATTTCCACAATCACCCTTTGCCTTAAACTAATGAGAAGCAACAGTTGTCTAGGGAAGATGTCTAGGGCTGCTTCCCTTGTGGGTACTCCTAAGGCATAATATTCCTCTCACATTTCATGCACATGTTCTCAAAAGAGTAGGAAAACTGAATTTAGCACAGGGAATCACTGACTGCTCAGAGAATCCCATCTGCTCAGTCAACAAAGTCATGTACTTTTTTTATTCAGAGGTTCACAAGCAAGAGCTAGGAAGTACTGTGAAGAGGAGTGAGGCAGTATAAGAGGGTAGAAGGTGAGGAGGGAGAAGAATTTCAACTTTTGATAGGAGGTCCAAGAATTTATCTCTGAGAAAACACCCAAATGAAGTGAGGGAGCCAGTCACAGGAAGATCCATGGATAGAGGGGATGAGCCTGGCATATTTGAGGAACTCTAAGAAAGCCATGACGACTATAGTGGAGTCACATCTACCTCTACACAAGACGGAGAGTAGTAGGAGCTGAATCCCAACAGGTTGTAAGCGACCAGATCTTGGAGAAGATGCAACTAAGGAGTCTGGAGCTTTATTCTTTACCTGATTGGTGACAAATGAACGCGTTAAGGAAGGGAATGCTGAGAACTGGTTTCTATTTTAACTTAGATACATTCCAACAAGATTTTCATGAAAGGACTAGATATAAGTTTGATGAACGCACTACTTCAAGTTAATTTTGAAATTGTTTTCTAAAAAGAGAACTTGCTGATAACTAATTCTGCAAGTTTCTTCAATTTTAATATTTTTTGGAATGTACTTCTCCACTTCCTTTGCCTACCCAAATTCAGAGACCACAGTGATCAAGACCATGAGGTTTGGAATCAGAATGATTCATTGTTGAGTTCAGGCCCCATACCAGTCATTGAACCTTCCCTGACCTTTTCGAGTAAAATGGGAAGCATGTTAACACTCCTTCAGGATTCTGTGTGTTTGTGTGTGTATGTGCTCACACGTACACATTTGATCTGCTTAAAAGCAGTGCTTAGAATACTACAAGTACTCAACAGCACCCTATATCAAACTATGCATCACTCCATCCCCTGGATCCCACATCCATCTCCTCTTTCCTTCCTTTTCCTGACTACCCTCTCTGATCTTCCACGGCAGCCACACTCTTTAACGCAGAATTTCACTTACTTGATTTGATATGCATGGAGAGGCTTGGGTAAGAGAAGGAAAAAGAGGGTCAGTTACAGAGCTGCCAGTGTCAAGGGGATGGAGAATGAAGGAGATAAGGGGCGGTTATGAAGAAGCTACAGTTACTAGTACAAAGTGAAATATTAGCGCTCACCCAATATATTAAAGTTAGTAAACCAAGAAGAAAGGAAAGGGAGAAGGATGTTTTAGGCTTTGCTAAAATTGAGTTTGCCTTCCTATCTGGTCAAGATAGTTCTTTAGTAATTTCAACATAAAGAATTAAATCATCAAATATGAAGAGGCTGGAGTAGATTAATGGGATTCTATTTACCTTTTATTCTCTTTTAAATAACCATGTCAGATATTACTTGTACCCCCATCCATCCCTTAAGAAGGGCATCTTGCATAAGTCTGAACAGTTCCTGAGATCCAGAATTGGGGTAATTCTCTGGGAAAAAGAGCAGAGGAGACTAAAAATTCATTGTGAACCCAATCATAACCATTTTTTAAACCTTATTTGAGATGATAGCTGTGATGGTTAATTTTATGTGTCACCTTGACTGGGCTATGGGGCGACCAGATATTTGATATAACACTATTCCAGGTATGTCTGTGAGAGTGTTTTCAGATGAGATTAACATTAAATAGGTAGACCTACTAAAGCAGATTTCCTCCCCTAAAGTGGGTGCACCCCCTCCAAGTAGTTGAAGGCCAGAATAGCACAAATGGGTTAATCATTTCTCTAGTAAGTGGGGATTTTTCCACATTTAAACTGAAACGTGGCTCTTAACTGGGGCCTACTGGCTTTTGGATGGGAACCACATTATTGGTTCTCCTCGGTTTCCAGCTTACCAACTGCAAATCTTGAGACTGTCCAGCCTCCAGAATCAGATGAGCCAATTCCTTACTATCAGTTGCTTTATACTTACATATATACATTCTATTGGTTCTGTTAATTAGGATAGTCTTGGCTAATGCAGTAATAGAGAAGTCTGTTCCCAAGTTTCAAAAGATTTATCTGTATTACATAACTCTTAGTCGCCACACATCCGTTAAAGGTGTGACCAAATCACACTCTTGTAGAGACCTAAGACTTTCTCAGCCTCTGTTTGGGAACAATAATCACTACTGTCATAGCCTGGTAATCCTTCTGTGTCCCCTGGAGAGGGAAGCCCTATTATAGGACAGTATTAAGAGTTATCAAGCACCCAGTCAGACCTTCACTTGGTTCTCTCCCGGAAAATGATGCCAGGCTTAAGATTACAATGTGATCATGAAAGAAGAAGCTATATCACAGCTCGAAAGAGCTTATGGTAACCTTGACATTGATGGGAATGGGGCTGTCACAGGTACTGGGAAATTAATTCTTTAATACCACATAAACTGGTTGGGTGACAGATGAGATGGTTGGATGGCATCACTGATTCAATGGACATGAGTTTGTGCAAACTCAGGGAAATGGTGAAAGACAGGGAAGCCTAATGTGCTGCAGTCCATGGGGTCGCAAAGAGTCAGACACGATCTAGTCACTGAACAGCAGCAAACCGGTTGGGAATGGTTCAGTAAAGGTTTATAACTACTATAGCCGGCTAGAAGGAGGGTGCTTCTTCATGTTCTGTTCATGTTCTACATGCTTATAGAAGGATCTTGAGAGATTTGCCTTTATTTTATTCATGGCTCTTTCTATGATTGTTGGGTATAAGGAAAACAGAATGATTTATGCATTCCTATATTCTCTACAGTCCAACTATGTAGGAGAGGTTAACAAGTAAGAAAGTACCTTCTCTTATCTTCAAAACATGGCAGAAAGAAAGAGATGCAGAGAATAGAAGTGGAAAGAATACAGTTGTCTCTCAGGTCATGCTTAAAAGGTACAGCAGAGGAGACGTCAAGTTAACTACAAAGTGTTCATCCAAGGAGCTCTCGTTCTTCAGCAACAACAGATATATGCATTATAGTAATGCACTTGTAAAACTTTTTGTATTAGGAACAATTTTTTTTTCAAAAAAGTTACTTGACAGACATTCCTCATTTGCTTTCCTTGCACTTTCAATTTTGACTCAAATCCTATTATTCACAAGATATGAATTGGCCAGTGGGAACATTTCCAACAACAATATTTCAGAATTAAAATCTAATTTAACCAAGATGACCCCTGGCAATCATCAAGCTCAGGTAAAAGGAACCCCTTCAACATAAATGGCCATGTGTTATTCATTCTGTCCAGAGTGTTTTAGGAAAAGTATGGAATCATTTCTTATCATCTAAGCTGTCTTTATTATTATATAATAACTTATAATGGGCAAGCCTTAAAAAAAAGTGTACTATACCACCATAACTAATATATGTGTGAGAATGACATCCAGTCTAGGAAACACAAAAAATCATTTCAGAGTGTTTTAATAAGAGGGAAGGATGAATAGTTGGAAAAAATGTGCAGCTTACTATGTAATCATACAATGAAGATGTTAGCTTAGGGAATAACTCAATACTTTCTTCCTTAACTTCAGGTTTTAAAATGCCCATTTTTATGGAGCAGGCAGTGACAACTTTAGTATCAAAAAGATTTATCCTCATATGTCGATTCTACTCTTTTTCACCTGTGTGACTTGAGGCAAATCACTTAATAGTTTGCACCTCAGTTTGCTCAAAATCAACAAGCTACCATAGTATATTAGGCTGTGTTAAGTCATCTGGCGTAGAAAGTGGCAAACTATAGGTGTTTTATCAATACTATTTCCCCTCTTTTAAAGTATAAAGAGATTTGGCCTTAACATGGTCTGTCTTTTTAGAAAAAAAAAAATCCTTCTTTATGGTTAGAGATTCTTGAGGCTAGGATTATTACAGATTTTCCCCATCTTTCATAATAATATATCACGTGCTAGAGAATGTGTTCTTTAGTGGATCCAGGCTAAAGCTCATGGAGTTATTTCCCTCAGGTTCTGGCCTGACATAATGGGACTCATCCGAGTTACTTTCTATATATTGGAAAAACCTGGTTTATGGGATGTCAATTTCAGACTAGTGGAGTATTCACAAAGTTTCTTTCTGTTGCCATAGATTTAAGCTTTCAAACCCTACAACATATCATCTCCATGGAGAAAGCCATTTAACTGGCTCCAGGTTACTTCCTCTCTCACCTGGATTTAGCTCCAAAGTCTGGGTTATGGTACCATGAGATTTACTCTAAGATCCGTCTCCAAGTGAGTAAGAATGTTAGTGAAGATGCCCAAAAGCTGGTTCTAATCTCCTGGATGATGTCAGCTTTGCAAACTTGAAACAGAAGAACACTGCAATGAGTAGTGAGGTTTTACTGAAATTCAATACCTAGAAATGTGCTTTTTTTTTTTTTAAGTAAGATCAAAACCAGACATATGAAACAAACTGCCTGGCCTGGTGTACGCTGAAAAGAGTACACCTCAGGTTAAATAGATAAGTGGTGTTGGACTCTTATTTTCAGGGTCACAGCAACATACATTACTCTCCAGATGGCAGGTACCAAGTACTGGACTTTACAGAGGCTTTTGATCTCAGGAGAGAAATTAACAAATAAATATAGAAGAAAAGAAGGCACCTGAACTTCCCTCCAGAATTGACTCCACATACAAATGAAATTCTGAGATTTCTGGACATCTCACTCCTTTCAGATGTCAGTGGGCAAAGACAAAAGAAGGGAGGTAATGTGAACCAATGTTCTGAGTATCAGGAGTCAGTAGCATTTAAGATGGGCATACTGTGTCAACTGCAATTTGTATCAATTCTCTCTCCACAACCTCAGGGTGACCCTTTTTCCCTCATAGTCAGAAATCTAAGATTTGTTGTCTTCTAAAATGTCAGGAGGCTGATTCCTGTTAAATATCAAGCACGCATATAAGAAAAGTAAGAATTCTGTAAAAGCCAAGTCCATGATCTCAGGGGCTTGCAGGCAGTCCCCGCAGCCACAACACTGGTCTTCCTGCTTGTCCTCTGAACACATCAAACAGGTCCAACCTCAAGACCTCTGTACTCGCTGGTCCTCCTGCCTGAAATGATCTCCCCCAAGCTCTACACAGCTGGCCTCTTCTCTTAATTCAACTCTTTCTCAAATGTGATATCTTTCAAGAGGTCTTTCCTGACCATGACATGAAACAGATCATCTTTGCTTCATCTCTGCTAGTGCACTGCTCAGTATCTGACATTCCACTTTTACGTATTTGTGTATCACTGGTGGCACAAAGAGAGACAAAACACTTTGTTTATTGTTGAAACAATGTCTGACATATAATAAGAACTCAATCAGTACTTTTTTAAAATAAATGTGGTATATTTGATAAATTATTAAAACCAAGTCTGGGCTTCCCTGGTGGCTCAGACAGTAAAGAATCTGCCTGCAACGTGGGAGACCCAGGTTTGATCCATGGGTCAGAAAGATCTTCTGGAGAAGGGAATGGCAACTCACTCTAGCATTCTTGCCTAGAGAATTCCATGGACGGAGGAGCTTGGTTGGCTACAGTCTATGGGGTCGACAAGAGTCGGACACAACTGAATGACTAAGACTTTCACTTTCAAAGCCAAGGCACTGTGTATAAGCTGATTACAAACCCTGGGATCCCTCTCTCACCTTGCCTTTAAAAATGCTTTGTTGAAAACCATCAGGGAGTTCAGGCTTTCTGAGGATTGATTAGGTGTTCTGGACTCCTTGTACAGCACCTTACAATAAACACTGATTTTTCTTTCACTACAAACCAGTGTCAATAGATCAGCTTTACTGTGCATGGGTGAGCAAACCTAAGTTTTGGTTTGATAACATCTACATATAAAACTAAAGCATTTTAGAGCAAAAAAGAAATTTTTGAGGTGACGCAAATCAACTTGGCCATTTCAACAGAAAAATAAATGGGGGATAAGGCTCTGGGATTTACCTGCCCACAGTCACACAAGTTGAAGTGGCAGGGCTACAGCTATAGTTTAGTCTCCGGACTCCTTATTCAGTGCTTGTTCCACTTTAGCTTTCTGTTAGTACTGAGCAATGCCCAAATCAGTCAGACCTTCTGAAAGTTAGCAGGAAGGTCTAACTTTCTGTGGAACAGGACAACAGAAAATGTCAAGCAATGAATTAAAACATGGACCTTACCTCACTCCAGAGTTGTGTTTGCAGAATCCTAAAAATTTAGGTCATCAGAAAGAACATCTCAGATTAAAAAATCTCAACATTCCTCCAAATATTTTGAATTTATTTTAGAGCCAGAAGGCCCTAGCAATCATTAAGTGCAATTTTGTAATTTTGCAGAGGATGACATTGATTTTAGAGAGGTTACTTTCCCAGTTTCACATGAGCGGTCAAAATGAAGACCCCCAAATTTAATGAAATGATTTTTATACCACTCTATACAGGTGATCCCAACTGTCTGAAAAAATTGTTTTGAAAAAAATTCCTTATTGTGCTAATCAAACAAAATGGATTTGCTAGCATAAAATGGTGCAAAGGAAGCCAAGCATCTAGTAGAAACACTCTAGAGGCGATATCATTTACTCTATAGCAACTGGAAAACAATTCTATTTTTCATCTGACAAATGAAATAAGTGTAGGTCAAATGCAGTTCTCCAAACCCGTGTTTAATATGGGGCTCAAGGCACTGGGGGAACTTGCCTGTGGCTTTAACTAGAGTAGATAACTTAATAAATTCTTGTTGGGTGGATAAATGGATAAGTGAATGAACAGAGTAAATAAAAGGCCTACGTTAGAAATATAAAAAGAAAAGAGATGGGGCAAAGTGTAGAGCTCTGACTCATGAAGCTGAGAATTAAGACAAACACTGGATGTGACAACAGGCCAGCACCCAAAGACCCCAAGCCAGGCAGCTGCAAGAGCACCTCTAAACCAGGGGGTCATGTTGAACCGATGGCTCAAATAAGGAAATAAGATCCCTAAATTGATAAGAATTTGTATGGTGGGTGTGAAGGGGTTGGGGGAGAGGGAACAAACGAACAAACACCTTGCTGGGGTAAGCCTCCTTCTTAAGAAGTGAAGAGACTGAAAAAGTCACACTTTGGACCATATTTTTGAAATCACCGTAACCAATCACTGGCTATAGAGTTACAGACAAGTAAAGTAATTCTGTCCTAAATTTCATGCTGTTTGAATACATGAACTGTACCTGGTAACCATCAAACTAAGACTGGAACAAACAGCATTCATAGGGTAAGTAATGTGGATGGGCCAGCAGGTCAGGCTAGGCCAGCTAGATGACAATGATAAGAGTCAATATTTCAACTGACTGAGACAACCTTCCATCAAACTCTGGAGCCATCCACATCAAGTGTTAGTGGCTCGGACGTATCTGACCCTGTAATTCCATGAACTATAGCCAGCCAGGCTCCTCTGTTCATGGAATTTTCCAGTTAAGAATACTGGAGCAGGTTGCCATTTCCTTCTCCAGGGGCTCTTTCTGATCCAGGGATTGAAGCGGGGTCTCCTGCATTGCATGCAGATGCTTTACCATCTGAGCCACCAGGGGAGCCCCACATCAAATGTGGGTACAAATGTTAGAAAAAAATTCAAACCAAAACTCCTGCCCCTTACACCCATCTTGCTGTCACTGAAGCTTGGAAAAATACTACTCAAGATAAAATACCTCCAGCTCAAGTTTTTAACAGAAACACATTTATCCTTTTGTTCATGGTATCTGCATGAGGTTAGCTCTTCCCCATCCAACCTCTTTTGTTGGAAATTCTCCTGCTATTCACCTGTACGTACCTTCTGCTAGCTCACAGGCTCAAATGCCAGTGCTCTTTCTGCCTTCATGATTCCACTTTATACTACTCCTAGGATCACAGGAGGAGTAACAGCAGGCTTCCACAAAAAGTTCTTCCACTCACTATTGTATGGCCTTCAATGAATGGCTCTCAATCAGGGATGATTCTGTTCCCCAAGCAGACATATAGCAATGTTGGGAAATATTTTTGATTGTCATGATTTTGTGCGTGTGTGTGTAAGGGCGAGGGGTGGTTAACAGCATCAAGTGGGTAGAGGCTGCATGGCTGCTAAACATGCCTAGAACAACCCTCCCACCATAAAAATTATTTGGTCCAAAGTGCTGAGATGGAGAAACTCAGACCCAGACCATTCAAACACCGTAGATATCCATTTTCAAACAGACTAAAAGGATAATGCTATCTTCTCTGCCTAACTCAGTATCATGTAGGGAAGACACCTTGATAAGTGTAAGCTTATGCATGTAAGTGTTTTAAAAAGTATTTTATAAATTTACTTTTGTTTTTAGCTCCTGATACCTCTTCAGATTATATAAAGAGGATTAAAAGTGCTTATAATCTTGCTCATTTACAATATTATCCTCATTTTTTTCTTTAGAGAGGATATTTATTTGAAAGAGAACACAGAATTTCTCTCACGAAAGCCTAGTGAGCAAGCATTACTGTCCCTGTTCTTGAGATAAAATAATTGACGGAAGGAACATCTGCCACTTTCATCATGGAAAAGAGAAAAACATTGAGAGTTATAATATTCTGATCACTGATTCAGTAATCATCATTTGATGTTTATATGTGTAAACCAATAACACTAACACAATGAAAAACTATTACCTATTTCTTACAATATACTAGACAATGAGCTAAATGTTCAGTATATACTGTTTATAATGACCTCTGAGGCAAGTCCCATTGTTATGCACACATGCGTAAGTCTCAGAAACAAGTTATTTGCCCAAGGAATGGTGGAATTTGCCCAAGTAAATAATGAGGCTGAAATCTGAAATGAAGCTTGTCAAAGTCTAATGGCTGGACTCAAATACTATGCTGTACTATGCTTGACACTGAATGCATGTTCTAGGGACTGAGAGTAGAAAAACAAAAGGGCTAATCAGACACAGAGGTTGCCCTCATTATCTAGCAGTTTCCTAGAAGACATGAGATCTGATCAGGAAGGGAGACAAGATTAAGTGTCAAGGATGGACCAATGACAATCCAGAATGGGATAGGCATATGCATAGGCATATGCATTCAGAGTACTGAAATCAGAATGAGGGAGAAAATGAAGCAATGCATATCACTTTATGATGCTTATGGTAATATATAGTATAAAGATTACCTAAAAAAATATTAGAACATTAATTTTTTTAGAACACTTATTTAGGTATCTTTGAGCACATTATTCTTAATTACAAGAGAGAGTTTGCATAGTGGAAGTGGCATGAGTTAAAAGTAAATTTGAAATAACTCTTCCTTACAGACAGGTCTAAGCCAATGGTATCCAAGAGAAAAACAAATACAAGCTGGAATTTTTGAATAGCCATATTATAAAGTGAATAGAAACTATCGTTTCATTATGTAACCAACTTTTTTTTTCTTTTTAGGTGCTAAGACTTCAAAATCTGGTGTATATTTTATGTTTACAGAACATTTTAATGTAGACAAGCTAAATTTAAAATCCTCCATAACTTTACATGTGGCCCATGGCTATCATATTTACCATATCAGACAGTGCAGGTTGAAGTCTTTTTATTTTTTGGCATTTCTGGAAACTTCCAATAAGAACCCAAATCACTGTGATCATTTGGGCTGCAGCGACCTACTCAGTCTCTTGCACCTCATAGTACTGGAATCTAACTCTCCATCCCCAGTATTGGGTCTTGGATCAGAGACTGATATTTCAGGCCCCACAGCAGCCAGTTTCCCCACTTTAGCATCTTATTAAAACCTCCATAGTCAGATGGCCAGGCACAGGAGTGGGAAAGGAGGAAATTTCTTCTTCCAGCCAGGGGCATGGGACCAGATGACTGGCTTTGTGGGTTGTGCTGGTTCCTGAGTCACCAGCCTCTGTGATCCCAGCAGGTGGTATATGGGATAAGTCAGGATTAAAAAGGCGAAAGAAAGCATAAGGTCCCTTCACAGCCTTGCTAGTAGAGGACAAAGTAATTAGAGAAAACTGATCATGGATCCCCCACCCTGAGTTCAGCATCTAGGTGTGCCTCTTGCCCAGATGCTTCTATGAAATACATCTATTTAGCAGTCTTTTTTTAATAACTTGTTTTTGGAAGAGATCTGAAATTCAGTATAGAAATATTTTCATTTTTCTTCAATAAATTCCCATGAGGGCAGGTACTATTATTATCTCCCTCTTTTGACAAATGTAGATGAGAAAACCCCAGGATCATGTAGATCAGGAGACACACAATAGCAGAAGTTTTAAAATAGGTGCCTGTGAGATATTTTGGGCAAGCGGATGTAGTTTTTGGATACAGTTAGTGTTTTAAATCCCTGGGTCAAGACGATCCCCTGGAGAAGGAAATAGCAACACACTCCAGTATTTTTGCCTGGAGAATCCATCTCTCTCATCCTGGAGACGGTGAGGACTGATGAGCTACAGTCAATAGGATTGCAGAGTCGGACACAACCAAAATGACTTAGCACACACACAGTGTTTTAAATAAAATATAAAACAGAACAAACACTAAGCCATTTGGATTGTGGGTTTCTCTGGAAAAACCTTAAGATTTAGCAAAATAAGGCTCAAATTCCTACATGATTACAATTGGTAAAGCTGAGTAGACATTTTCCTTTTCATGCAGTCAGAGGCTCCAGGTTCAGAGCATCATAGTCCCCTGACCCATAAGAGTCTCTCTGTCTCTACCCATTGTTACTGGCTCTTTCTTGTATTTTTAAGATTAAAGCACTAGCTCAATGCACCAAACTTTAATTAAGAGTGTTTACATTTTTTAAATGGAGGAAACTTGAGGTTACAGGGAGTAAAGGCCTCACTGTAGAATTTCAAATACCAATATTCTAGGTGAGAGGGAAATATTTTTGTTATTGATATCTTACCTTAGCTTCACTACTGTATCTATTAATATTATTCTAATCTTCTCACCAACATTATGGAATCCATTCTGAAATTGTGTTCAGTTCATCAAAGGATAAAACCAACACTGAGAGATTTAGAGAGGTGTTGAAAAGCGTCTCATATGACACTATTAGCAGGTGGGTTGGGATTCGCTCTCCAAGCTGTCTTTGTACTGCTTGATACTGTTCCTTTCACACAATTCTCAGTGAATATTGTGACCTTTTACATACATAGTGTTCTGTAGGTATGGCCTTTCAAGGCAGTAAAACCTGAGTGTTAATACCTAATGGGCCTTTTAAAACCTTGGAGAAAGTTCCTTAACCTTCTGAGATTTAGCTTACAGCGATTTTTCTAAAGCACAGTGATTTTCAGTCATGGAAACCTCAGGAAGAGTAAAGCACTTAGCATTATTCCTAGGAGAGAGTACAGTTTCAGAAAATGTTGATTTCATTCCCTGTCCTCTCCAATCTAGTTAACGAAATAAGTTAGTAGAGGTTATGGTAATGACTCCTCTGTAATATGTGGTAGAAGCTATGCAATTAGGGTAGAACTGACTCCTTCCTCAGTCCCGTCAAGGTCGTCTGATTCCCTTGCACAGTTATTGGCTCATGTTGGACATGAGAAATAAGTTGATTCAATCAGAGTGAAGCCCAGGGTTTTTAAGCAAAGTGAGCCAGGGCAGAGAATCTCTTTTAAGCTATAAACATTTGGTATGCAAATATGATGCCTGGAGCAGCTGCCTTCATTTTGCTACCATGAGTGGCATCCATCTGAAGAGATGCCAGCTAAAGAGAACCGCAAGCCTGAGGAAATCCCAGAAGAATAGAATCAAAAATTTAATCAAAGCCTTATTTTCTCTGGATTTTTCTACTACCTATCAGTCAAGCACAGTCTCTCTAAACCATGCAGAGTGTTGTGTACAACAGAACAAACACTAAGCCATTTGGATTGTGGGTTTCTCTGGGAAGAACCTTAAGATTTGTTTCTCTCATTACCTTGTCCTTAAGAGTGTTGTGTACAGTTGAAGGTACTCCTGTGGTGCTTCCCTATTGACTGCCAAGAGTATTCGTCACAGCAACTTGTCTTGTTGTTTCAGCCATCCCCAAGCAGGTGTGGAGAAGAAGTATCAGGTAAGACAGCTGGAGGACTGGTCTTTCCACCGTCATCAAGACAGCAGCTGGTGGTATCAGCTTTGGCTTAAAGTCACATAACTTCTTTGGGTCAGAGTATGTTACTACTTTGTGGAAAACGCTGGGGAAAACCAGGAGTCAAATTCTGGCACTTAATTTCAGTCAGGGACCCGCAAGTGGGTGGTTTCACGAACTGTGCATTCCACCTTCTCTAGAAGAACACAACTTGAGAAGCGAAGAGGAGGAGTGAAATCATGCCAAGACTTTCAGAAAAGCCAGGGTAATTGTTTCCTGATGACTTTTCTGTCTTGTCTATTCATATGCCATTGTGTTGGGATGAAAAGGAGCTGTAGGGGTTCTTGGTGTTGTGAGCTCAAGTAAGATACTACATATCTGGATGTGAGCAAAAAGAGTGTATCCTCCAAAGGTCTTAGTGCCTTCAAGTCAAAGGCAGCGGTCCCCAAATCAAATGTCCAGAGGTGGGCAAATGACTTTGATGAATGAAATGGACACCAGGTGGAGGCCTGGAGAGAGTGCAGACCCTGACAGGGACATACCTGCTCAGCTCTAATTAAACAGTTTTTAAAAAATAATTTGTACATTTTTTAAAAAAAAGTAACATTCTACTAATTAAAATTTTTTATATATCTCTCTCCATAATGAGAAGATCAAATAAAATACTTGGATGGAGGGCTTTAGTTCTCAGGTCAAAGACAACTGAGGAGCCAGCTGGATTACCAGAAAAGATTAAGAGGAAAGGGCTCTTGGCTCTCAAGGCTTCAAGAGTAGAGTGACTGAGCAAGATGGAGAAGGTGCTGAAGACTTATGTTTCTGTGGATGGCTTGAACACAGATGCCTCAGGGTACACATTTTCACTGGCGTGGCTGCAGAGATCCCTGTCAGGATTGAAGTAGTTTTGGGAGCTTCCACAAACTTCCTGTGACTGAGTAGCAGTGAGGTAGCAGAGCTTCCCACAGAGCCACCTCATCTCATATTGACCCTCCTCGGGATGGGTGACCACCCTTAGGGTCTGCGGATGAAGCCACTGCCTGGCTTAAGGGAAGGAGCCCACTCAGATTCCCGCTCATTAATCTCAGTGAGGGTCCAACCAGAAATTAGAGAAAGATAAATAACAAGAATAAATTTGACTAGCCATGGAAGTCATAGCTGTTACCACAGAAATAGTTATTTCCACTTGATGGTTGAGGTAAGCATTAGAATTGCTATTGAATACTGCAAGTTCACAGAGCTAGCTAAAGGCAACATTTACACGCAAATCCTAGAAGTCCTCCGAGTATTTCCTGTAGTTCCATGTTTTTTCCGATCCTTTATTATCTTGTGCACTCCCTAGATAGTGGTGGCAGTTTGATCTAGAGATACCGAGAGCATTTGATTAAAATACTATGTTTTTCTTTACTCTCTGGTAACTGTCTACAGAATGATTATTACAGAGAACAGTCTTTGAGAAATATTGCATTGTGCAGCTAGTGAAAATAAGTGATTTGAAGGTAAATTTGCACTTCCCACTTTACCTCCATTACTATCAGTGCTCTTCATGAAAAGAACATTTAGATGAAGTGTCTCACGGCCCTAACTTCACATTTTTGGCTGCTCTGAAATATTTCTAAACTGCATGCTGTGAGATTCTGAGTCTAGTTATTATGTAATCAGAACCACTTTCCCCAAAAAAGCTTTTTCAAATTGTGAAATACCATATAATGTAAATATGTACTCAGATTTCTGAAAAGTTGCTTAATCTTTGGAGGTACCTAAATGATGACACCAAGAGGCCAATGCCATGGAAAGAAGAAATTATTTCTTTTATTTCCTGAGAGAAGGGGCCCACCATATCACACAGGGCCACATAAGGAAGTACCAGATTTGGTCAGGGAGAAGCAGGAACGAGGGGAGAGCCTAGGTCAGAGACTTTATTGGGTTTTCCCTAGGAAAGACCAGGCAAGGCAGAGTAAACAGACTAGAATTCAGTTCAGTTCAGTTCAGTCGCTCAGTCGTGTCCGACTCTTTGCGACCCCATGAATCGCAGCACGCCAGGCCTCCCTGTCCATCACCATCTCTCGGAGTTCACTCAGACTCACGTCCATGGAGTCTGTGATGCCATCCAGCCATCTCATCCTCTGTCGTCCCCTTCTCCTCCTGCCCCCAATCCCTCCCAGCATCAAAGTCTTTTCCTGTGAGTCAACTCTTCGCATGAGGTGGTCAAAGTACTGGAGTTTCAGCTTTAGGTTCATTCCTTCCAAAGAAATCCCAGGGTTGATCTCCTTCAGAATGGACTGGTTGGATCTCCTTGCAGTCCAAGGGACTCTCAAGAGTCTTCTCCAACACCACAGTTCAAAAGCATCAATTCTTTGGTGCTCAGCCTTCTTCACAGTCCAACTCTCACATCCATACATGACCACAGGGAAAACCATAGCCTTGACTAGACGGACCTTAGTCGGCAAAGTAATGTCTCTGCTTTTGAATATGCTATCTAGGTTGGTCATAACTTTTCTTCCAAGGAGTAAGCGTCTTTTAATTTCATGGCTGCAGTCACCATCTGCAATGATTTTGGAGCCCCCAAAATAAAGTCTGACACTGTTTCCACTATTTCCCCATCTATTTCCCATGAAGACTAGGATTGACTGCAAAATTTCCGTGGGCTCTGGATTTAGGGGGTGGTCTCTGTTTGTCTGACACCTCACTCTGGGATTCTTTCCAGCAGGGGACATACTGAATTGGTGTGTGAAAGTCAGTAAAGGAGGTGGTAGGGACTATAGATTTGGGACTGCATCTGAAAGGTATGCTCCTAGGCAAGTGTTACCATTGTAAATTACAGCTGATCCTTGAACAACATGAATTTGAACTGTAACTGCACATGTCGACTTATACAGGGCTCTTTTTTTCAGTAAGTACATACTTAGTACTATATGATTCACAATTGTTGAATCTGCAGATGCAGAGACATAGGTAGGGAGTGCCGACTAAAGTTATATGCAGATGTTCAACTGGAGGGGGTTGGCACGCTTAGCCTCTATGTTGTTCAAGGGTCTATAAGTAGCCCTGGGAGGAACAGTCTTTTCCTGTGCCTACAAGGCCCCTAAATGTCAGACCATCAAGAACAGAAAAAAAGAAGGAAAAAAAAAGAACTATAGTTACTGTATAATTAGTTCTGTGATAAATAGATGCCAAAGAGACAAATACAAACATCTAAACACACCTATGTAGACAACCATGGCCACCAGCCAGGAAGAGGCAGTTGTCAGTATCAAGGCAGGAGTTAGCCAGAGATCTACAAAATCCTCCTGAAATAAAGTCCCCATAACAAAAGTCAAGTTCAGAGAACACTTGCACCAACAATAGCGCTGGTCAAGGGAAGACCCTTCTCCGTCTTTTCCTCTTCTCCCTTGAATGACTGAAATGGGATTGTTTTTGTGACTTGATTTGTCCAGATGACTCTATCTGACTGACCAGCAAAGACAGGCAGCCTGTCTTACTTCTTCATCCAAGGTCAGAGGGAAACACTGGGTGTATCAAGGGTTCTAAAGGGTTACACTGCATTTGGGAGATAACCTTGCTGTTCAATAGCATCTTAAAAGTCTCACTTGCTTTGTTCAATGTACTCTTCCACCACAGTATAACACAAAAACATATACATATCTAAACAAATGCTACATTCTGTTGGTTCCATTCTACTCAATGGGGTTTAACAACACTGAAGTCTGAAGTATTCCTTAGAAGTAAAAACAGAATATAGAAAGAATTGAGTCTAACATGCTTTTTCCAAACTACTTCTCAGTTCATTTAGCACTGACAATTGTATGGGTTTCCTTTTTCTTTTCTTTTCTTAAGTTCACTGAATTAACACTCAGTGTCTAAAAGTGCTGCTGCTTGCAGTTCAAGGATATTGGAAGTTCCAACAAACCTTCTCGTAGTCCCATAAAATATCTTTCTCTAAAACAGAAATCCCTGCTGAGATCACAGTACTAAGATCTATTTTGGGACAAAGCTGTTACTTAGATCAGCGATACCAGCTGGCTGGATGTATATTTTTAAACAAAAGGATTTACTTTACCTATCAGACAGTACTTTGATGAGGATTCCCAGAGTCATTGTTATACGAGGCTGCCAAAATGGGTTCCTCCTCGGATAACAATTTTCCTCCTAGAGCAGTGCTGCTGAAGAAGTCAGGGATTTACCACTCACTGTACTCCAGTTCCCCCGTGTGCAACATTTAGCCAGAGACATTACTCTATGCCCTACTTTCTTGAGGGCATTTTCCTTTCTCCTCTTTCAGATATAATTCATCTACACCCTGATCTCAAAATGAACTGCAATTGCCTCTCTTTTAAATGTTTTAAACTTTAAGTTTCCTTAGGGCCTTATTTGTATATAATGATTACACCAGAATTTAGTTTTCTGGATGTTAGGGGTAAGAAATAATGATTACTGAATTGCTCACCTCTTCTCATCCCTCCCTTTCTCATCTCTTCTGTCATGCTCATTCTGCTTCCACTTTGGCTGCTCCCACCTGCACATACTGAGTTCATTTCTGGAAATGCTTTCTTTTCATTATTGTATGGATTATATGAATGTTTCAAAGATTAACTCTAAACCGTTTTTATGGTGTTAAAATGCAAACCACAGAAATGTAATTGGAAGATGTCAACAGATAGGCAGACAGGCAACTGGAAGGTGCAAATTCTATGTTGTCTTCCCTAAACCCCAAGTTCAAGAACCAGCACATGGGGGCTACTTGGAAGTGATCCAGTTCTTGCTGTGGTTTGCTGATAAATCACATGGAGATCCAGGCCAGCCAAGCCTGCTCTGGCATTAGCAATGAGGAAGAGGACACAGCTGACTGCTGCCTTCAGGCAGGGCCAATCCCAATGAAGTAGATGACTGTCTCTCGGTTTCTCACTCTGCAGTCCTGGGCATCTTCACCTTCAAGCCCCAGTGTATCCCTTTCCAAGAAATGTGCTACCCCTTCTGTACATCTTTTGGTCTTCTCTCTGCCTTTCTCGGGTCTGGCCACTTCCTTCCCCCAAGTGCTTTATTGCTCTTCTTTCTGTGCCCTCACCCAAAACTTCCAGGATTCAAACAGGCCTCCTCATAACTGCAACACAGTGAGTTGATTGCTTGAAGCTGCAGAAGAAATATACATTCCTGCAGAGCTTTCCAGGAGTTGTGTGCAGCTCTGGTATTTTGAGGAGTGTTTGCTTTGTTACAGCAGACTTTGCTAAAAGTGTTGGCTTGGGGTAGGGACTGGAAAAAATAGAAGTCACAGAATATGTTGTCTCCTCCTATCTTTTGGATGGATTGAAGTCCTTTTGGAGAAAAGGGAAAACTGGAATAAGGTGATAGAACTAGTCAGAACATATTTCTAAATAAGACATGGGCTGCTTTGTGGCCCACAAGAAACAAAAGGTACAGAGCAGCAAAGGGCTGTTTTTCCTCTTCCAATTGGATCCCAAGTGTGCTCTGACCTCTTTTAATATCACCAGCCTTGGGAGAACCCAAACACTCAACCATCATCATGAGCTTTGGCATGCTGAAGACAGGCCATGACACGGGAGGCCCACTTCCAAATGGGGCTGTGGGCAGGAGTAGTCAGGCAAGAAGAAACAGAACTGGGTGGGGGTGGGCAGCAGGTGAAAGGCTGATTTGTGGGGACAAGGGAGGGTCACCTTTGTGGACAGTTGAAAGAACAGATAGAATTACTTTGAAAAGAGGGTAGCTGGTGGTAATGAAGGCAGGGAGAACCTGTGTCCAACGTATGCTGCTGCTGCTGCTAAGTCGCTTCAGTCGTGTCCGACTCTGTGCGACACCATGGACTGCAGCCTACCAGGCTCCACTCCGTCCATGGGATTTTCCAGGCAAGAGTACTGGGTGAGGTGCCATCACCTTCTCCGGTGTCCAACATATACTGGCATAAAAAGAAGAGGTGGGTTTGCTGTATTGTCAGAGGCAGCCATATCTTGCAAGTTAGTGGTGCAGGAAATTAATACGATTAGTGATCATTTTTATAGCACTTAACTGCATACCAGTCACTTCACTATAATCTTTCTCTACACTCTTTAGTTCATTTCATCTTTAAAATGGCTCTATAGCATCAGCACGATTATCATCAGTATTTTGTAAGGCTTGAAGTGGTTTGGCATTGCTAACTTTCCAAAGTCACATGGTTAGGAAGTACTGAACCCTTGAGACCCAGTGTGTGCATATCAAGTTAATGCCACCCTAACACATTGAAAACTAGGCCAAACAGACTCGGGGCACACACTGAGCATCCTTCCTTCCTTATATCCTGAGTTACAAGGTTCCCTTTCTACCTGTTACCCCAATTATCCTTTTAAAAATCTCAAATTAGAGAGGGCACATCTCTAAACTAGTTTCTACTTCAATCAGGACCCAAATTAAATCTGCTTTCCTTCAAGCCCAGCTGGCTGCTCTTTCTGTGACCAGCTGGAGCAGCTCCTGCCTCACCAGAGAGCTGTTGGCGGGCTGGGGTGGCCCACGTTCAGGACTCCCTGGCCGGCTGCTGGCAGATGCTGTGTCGAAGAAATGACACGTGCTGCCACAGCAGCGCTAAGGAGTCCGTCCAAGCTGCCTGCAGCAAGAGAGGAGAGTCTGCAGCCAGGGCTCGGATTTAGAGCCAGGGTGGGCAAGAAGCACATGGAGCAGCAGCCCCAGCGTGGTTGAGGGAGATCCTAACACATGGTGCTTGCACAAGGCTGAGCCATGTCTAGGAAGAGTTATCTGGGACCACCGAACTCCACAGCGACTAGCCCACAGTTCTTCCACCTTGTACTGTAGACATGTGAGGCCTGACAGTTCTTGGTAGCAGGGACTCTGCTGTGTGGTGGGCTCTGTACAGTGCCTGGCAGCATCCCTGGCCTCCACCCTCAAAACAGCAGCCATATACCACTCTCTGATCACTATCCTAATAGTGATGATCGAAAATATCTTTGGGCATGGCCAAAGGCCCTTTGGGGGATAAAATCACTCCTATTTGAGAAACAATGTCCTTTCTGATCTTTGACAAAGTCACTGTATGACAAGGAGAACTGAATTAGATAAGGAGTCAGGAGATGTGAGTTCTAGCCTCCATGCAGCTCTTGCTAACTAAACAGCTGTGGGAAAGTCCCTGTTGCTCTCTGGACTTCAGTTCCCACATCTAGACAATGAAAGAGCTGGGGAAAATGATCTTTTAATTTAGGATCATTCCTAGATTTTTTCTGAAGCTTTTAATACTGTTCCCCTCTAGAAAAAAAAAAAAAAATCTAGCTACAGTTGAAAACTGGTGTTAGAGGGATTCAAACTCATCTAGTTTATTTACTAGTTTATTTCTTGGCACACAGCACTCAAAGCCTCATGGATATGATAGAAATAATTCAATTTATAGAGGTCAGCATTTCTTAAAGGTGGTCAGTGTACCATCATCTGAAATGCTACTTAAAAAACACAGATTCTTTAGCTCAAGCCAAATCTACTGAATATCTGCAAGATGAAACCTGGAAATCTGCATTTTAATAAATTCCCTGGGTAATTCTTGTGCATATTAAAAGTTGAGAGCCACTGATTAGATGAGGTTCCCAACGGATTTACCATCTATTTGGACAGAAAAGAGTTGCCCAAATTTAAAAAAAAGAAAAAGAAAAAGAAAAATCTTTAAGTAAAGGTGCTAAGTGCTGCAAAGATGCTAAAAGGGGTTGGGGGAAGGAAATGGCTGAAATATTCACTTAAACCTTCAATGAGAACTTAGTTGGGACTTCCTAGTTGAAATTACCAATTTAGGCACTGGGTAAATGAAGTACATGGTATTAGATGACCTACTTGAATTTTACCTGCCATTTTCTTTTTGTTTTTCATTTTAAGAACATTTCTATACAGTGAAATTCAGAGGTTATAAGTTTGCAGTTTAACACATCTTGACAAACACAGAGACTCATGAAACCACCGTCTCAATGAATACTCTCACTCCCAAAGTCCCCTAGTTTCCCTTTCAGTCAGTTCCTAAATCCTACAGAGAACAGTTCTGATTCCTAGCACATAGTTCAGTTTTGCCTGTTCCTGAAATTTTTATAAATGGAGTCATACAGTATATACTGTTTTGTGTCTAGTTTCATCTACTTAACATAACATTGCTTTAGACTCATCTGTATTGTTGTGTGTATCAGTAGTTTGGTATTTTTTAATTGGTAAATATATATATGGCTTCCCTGGTAGCTCGAATGGTGAAGAATCTGCCTATAATGTAGGAGACCAGGGTTTGATCCCTGGGTAAGCAAGATCCCCTGGAGAAGGGAATGGCATCCCACACCAGTATTCTTGCCTGGAGAATTCCATGGACAGAGGAGCCACGTGGGCCTCAGTCTATGGGGTTGAATGAGTCGGGCATGAATGAGTGACTAACACACACACCCCACAATTTATCCATTCTTATGTTGATAAATACTTAGCTATTTCCATTTTTTAGTTATTATGAAAAAGCTGTTATAAATATTCTTTTGAAAATCCTCTGTGGAAATATATTTTAATTTCTCTTAGCTACTTAGAATCTTCTACATCATAAAGTGGATATATGTTTAACTTTACAGGAAAATATAAAATAATTCTGCTATGTGGTTGTAATGTTTACAGGCTCAGCATCATATGAAAGTTTCAGTTACCATATCCTTAACATATGGTGTAGTTGATCTTTTAATCAGTTGGCATGTGTGGAATACTATTGCAATGGTGTTTTAACTTGGATATCCCTAGTGACTAGTGAGCAGAGAAGGCAATGGCAACCCACTCCCATACTCTTGCTGGAAAATCCCATGGGTGGAGGAACCTGGTAGGCTGCAGTCCATGGGGTCGCTAGGAGTCCAACACGACTGAGCAACTTCACTTTCACTTTTCATTTTCATGCACTGGAGAGGGCAATGGAAACCCACTCCAGTACTCTTGCCTGGAGAATCCCAGGGATGGCAGAGCCTGGTGGGCTGCTGTCTATGGGGTTGCACAGAGTCGGACACGACTGAAGTGACTTAGCAGCAGCAGCAGCAGCACTAATGGGACTTCCCAAGTGGCACTAGCGGTAAAGAACCTGCCTGCCAATGCAGAGACATGAGACATGGGCTTGATCACTGGGTCAAGAAGATCCCCTGGAGAAGGGCATGGCAACCCACTATAGTATTCTTGGCTGGAGAGTCCCATGGACAGAGGAGCCTGGGCTACAGTCCACTGGGTCACAGAGTCGGACATGACTGACGTGACTTAGCACGCACAGTGACTAATGATGTTGAGGATCTGTTCAT
Source organism: Nanger dama (assembly GCA_917880005.1). Taxonomy (NCBI): domain Eukaryota; kingdom Metazoa; phylum Chordata; class Mammalia; order Artiodactyla; family Bovidae; genus Nanger; species Nanger dama. Next base: position 38,259,533 of record CAKJTW010000008.1, read on the forward strand.
GTGCTTATTGGCTATTCACAAAGTTTCTTTTGTGCTACATTTATTTAAGTCTTTTGTCCATTTTTAATTGTGTTTCTTTTATTGTTTACTATAGCCATTCTTTATTATTGATATAAGTTCAGTTCAGTTCAGTCGCTCAGCTGCTCTTTGTGACCTCATGGACTGCAGCACACAGGCCTCCTGTCCATTACCAACTCCCGGAGTTTACTCAGACTCATGTCCATCGAGTCAGTGATGCCATCCAACCATCTCCTCCTCTGTCGTCCCCTTCTCCATCCTTTATAAAATACAAGTATTTTCTTATTTTCTCTTTATTACAAGGTGCTCAAGAAATAAATGAATCTGAATTTGGAGAGAGCCTGTTCACATCCAGAAAGAGACCATTTTCACATATAAATCAATTTCTTTTCCCTAGGCTCTCAGCTTCCTAGGTTGGCTTGGAAGTATTGTATGTTATTTACATGTCACTCTCTTGCTAGAAGCTGACTACTTCATAAATTATGCTTCTCTTTACGAGCATACTTTCTGAACTTAGTAAATCAATATGAATGTGGGAGACTCTAGAATTTGCAGCATTAGAGAATTCTGCTTGACCTGCCACGTCTGTTCTTCTCTGACCGTGCTTTTCTTCAGCTCTGGCCCTCAGAGCATCTCTCCTTACAGCAAGTGAGTCAAGTGCTTATTACTAGCAATAGCTAATGGGCTCAGTTCTGTCTTTGCAGCTGCTTTCAGTCCCCATCAAATGGATGACTAGGTGTCGCTTAATACCAACTCATGGAAAGGAGTGATGCTAAGAAATCAGGCATAATTTTGAACTATCCTGGGGTTATGGAGAGGACTAAATGGTGTAATACATATAAGTAACTCTTTAGAAAATTATCTGCAAAATGGTAAATACATACTAGCTGCTTCTGTGTCACTACAGTCATGTCTGACTCTGTGTGACCCCATAGATGGCAGCCCATCAGGCTCCCCTGTCCCTCAGATTCTCCAGGCAAGAACACTGGAGTGGGTTGACATCTCCTTCTCCAATGCATGAAAGTGAAAAGTGAAAGTGAAGTTGCTCAGTCATGTCTGACCCTTAGCATGGACTGCAGCCTACCAGGCTCCTCTGCCCATGGGATTTTCCAGGCAAGAGTACTAGAGTGGGGTGCTACTGGATGTTATTATTATTATTATTTTTAACCATAGGATCCCTACCCAGAATCATTAAGGAATAAGTTATTTCACATATCCTGCTTTTCCCAAGTACTGAAAATCACATCTTTAATTTCATCCTTTCACATGAGAATCTGGAAATATCACTAAAATATACTATCATACAGTTTTGGCTATCTATCTCCTTGAATATGGTACTAATTTAAGGGAAAAATTCTTGATCACTTGGATTATCATCATAAGCTATTATAATTCAGGCTACAAAAGATCTCCTCAAAGTATACGCACTCTTTGTCTAATGGCATGGCTTGTAAAACAGTGTGGGTCACGGATCTCCCTAAGAAGTGAATAAAAGCTATGATTCTTTACTCAGAAAAATGTACACATGGATAAAAAACAAAATCCCCAAACCCCAACCTCTAATATGCACAGTTTTAAGAAGACTTATGTGTCCTTAAAGTCACTACAGGTCTCTAGGAGGGACCCCCAAAACTCATGGCTCATACTAAGCAATGATCAGGAGAAGGAAGAAAGGGACAAGCCTCTGCAATATGCCCGCACTCTGCCCTGTGCTAGGCACTGTGCCCTATTCCCCGCACAGTCTTTCAATCTTTGCCTGAGCTCACTAAAGATGAAGAGATTCAGGATGACAGGGGATGAGATGCTCAGTTGGCATCACTGATGCAATGGACTTGAACTTGGGCAAACTCCAGCAGATGGTGGGGAATGGGGAGGCCTGGTGTACTGCAGTCCACGGGGTCACGAAAAGTTAGACATGAGTTGGCAACTGAAAAACATAACAGCACTATGTGAGGCTTCTTTTGCATACCATATTTAATCTTACCAGTCTCATGAGGTATATCCTGTTTATGTCCATTTTTCAGATGAGAAAACTCAAGATCAGAAAATATGCAATATAATACACCTAACAATTGAACAGAGGAAAATATCAAATTCTAGAGCCCAAAGTTTTATCACCAATGCTTTTTAGGTCCTCCTTTTCTTCTTCCATTATTCCTAACAGGAATTAAATTCAACCACTCATTGAGCATCTATTTCATGTCAATCAATGTACAGTCTTTACATGGTGAAATCTCAGTTAATCCTCACAATTGCCATGCACACTGTATAAATAAGTATTTTTATCTCTGATCATCACAAAAACTGAGGCTTCTGTTAAAACAACCTTTCTCACACAAAACAAATAGCTGAGTCTGTATTTAAGTCCAAACTTACTCCTACTAATAGGAAAGAACAAATCTGATTCCATATTAGATCTGTTTCTTTAGCTCTAACCTTTGGGCTTTGTTGCCTGTGCTTAGTCATGTTAGCCCTGCATCTTCTGTAAAAGAATGTTGCCTATAAACTAAAACATTCAGGATAGCCCATTCTTGAGGCTCTGACCTTTAAGAGTCCATTTATACAGAGATAAAAAGTTGCAGAACAGAGAGCAACATTTGTCTTATTGGAGGTTTATAGGAACATCCTGACCTAACCTATGTAGAAAACTACAAGACCAAAGGATTCCTACACCAAGAAGTCTGCAACAACTAATCATGCTTCTTCTTCATCTTGCCTTTAAAAGTGCTTTGCTGAAACCCTTTGAAGAGTTTGGGGGTGTTTTGGGTCATGAGTCACCCATCTCCTTGTATGGCCCTGCAACTTTTCTCTGCTCCAAACTCTGTGGTGTTTTTGTTTGCTTGGCCTCACTGCATGTTGGGCACAGAAACTTGTATTCAGTAACACTCCAGGCAATGTCTTTCCCTTTCCTCTTACTTCTAGGAGCCACCACTATTTTATATACACAGTCACCAATATACACCAATTTAGCCATTTGTTTCCTAGGCCAAATTTGAGGATAACTAAGTTCTGACTTCAGGAGGTTGTATATGGCTTTTTCTCTCCAGTCACGAACAGACCTTATAATGCATAGGGTCAGGCTCACCTCTGATTCAGCTGAGGCTTAGTTCTTGGGAAGATCTTTCTGCTCCTCCTACATAATTATTTAATAACCTCTGTCTATATGAAACTGCCTGATTAGCCTCAGGAATCACAGAGAGAGGCCTTCTACAGCCTCAAATTAAAAGGAGAGCTGCAGAGCATAACTAGGTACATTGTCATGTGCAATTTCTGCTTATGATTAAGGACATATGTTGATCCTCAATAAAGATGCTTTGCTTTATGAATATTTTACTTTACCACACAAGGTGGTCTCTGAGAACACTGAGGTGTGACCACAGCATTTTATTATCTTATGCTTGAATTCTTTCCTTGGTACAGTGCAGAAAAATATGGCTTGTTCTCCTGAGATGAATCTTGAATAACTAAGACTTTGAGGAGTTCTTCTGTTTGGCTGTCTGGAATACCACAAAGGCTATTACTTACCTCTTCTCCCTCTTGTTCACATTCTCTGTGGGATGGTTCACAGAAAGTGAATGGATAAAATTAAAATTCATTTCAATTATCAATAATTACTAAAGATAGGAGTCAGGAAAATAAGACCTAGGAATCAAATCCAGCCTGCTGCTTGTTGTAAATAAGGTTTTATTGGAGTAAGCCATGCACACTGGTGTGTACATATATGTGTGTGTGTGTGTGTGTGTATTGGCTATGGGTATTTTCACACTACAATAGCAGGTTCAAGGAGTTACAAAAAAACAAAGACCATCTTGATCTACAAAGCTTTAAATGTTTATGGTTTAGCCCTATTCAGAAAATGTGTTCCAAACCCCAACATGCTTATGAAGATAAACATATTGCATAATAAAGAGCCCTCTCTGGCTTTAAAGTTAAGTGTTTCTTCTCATTTTGAAATCTGCAGTTCAGTCGCATGGTTGTGTCCACCTCTTTGCGACCCCATGGGCTGTAGTACACCAGCCTTCCCTGTTCATCACAAACTCCCAGAGCTTACTCAAACTCATTTTCATTGAGTCAGTGATGCTATCCAACCATCTCATTCTCCATCATCCCCTTCTCCTCCCACCTTCAGTCTTTCCCAACATCAGGGTCTTTTCTAGTGAGTCATTTCTTTGGATCAGGTGGCCAAAGTATTGTAGTTTCAGCTTTAGCATCAGTCCTTCCAGTGAATTTTTAGGACTGATTTCCTTTAGGACAGACTGGTTGGGTCTCCTTGCAGTCTAAGGGACTCTCAAGAGTCTTCCCCAACACCACAGTTAAAAAGCATCAATTTTTGGCTCTCAGCTTTCTGTATAGTCCAACTCTCACATCCATACCTGAATACTGGAAAAACCATAGCTTTGACTAGACAGACCTTTGTTGGCCAAGTGATGTCTCTGCTTTTTAATATGCTGTCTAGGTTGGTCATAACTTTCCTTCCAAGGAGTAAGCATCTGTTAATTTCATGGCTGCAATCACCATCAGCAATGATTTTGGAGCCCCCCACAAATAAAATCAGACACTGTCCTCACTGTTTCCTCATCTATCTGCCATGAAGTGATGGGACTGGATGTCATGACCTTAGTTTTCTGAATGTTGAGTTTTAAGCCAACTTTTTCACTCTCCTCTTTCACTTTCATCAAGAGGCTCTTTAGTTCTTTGCTTTCTGCCATAAGAGTGACATCATCTGCATATCTGAGGTTATTAATATTTCTCCCAGCAATCTTGATTCCAGCTTGTGCTTCATCCAGTCCAGTGTTTCTCATGATGCACTCTGCATATAAGTTAAATAAGTAGAGTGACAATACACAGCCTTGACGTACTCCTTTCCTGATTTGGAAACAGTCTGTTGTTCCATGTCCAGTTTTAACTGTTGCTTCTTGACCTGCGTGCAGATTTCTCCAGGAGGCAGGTCAGGTGGTCCGGTATTCCCATCTCTTTAAGAATTCTTTCACAGTTTGCTGTGATTCACACAGTCAAAGGCTTTGACCTAGTCAATAAAACAGAGTAGATGTTTTTCTGGAACTCTCTTGCTTTTTTGATGATCCACTGGATGTTGGCAACTCAAATTGGAAATATTCTTGTGGCACTCCAAAAGTATCATGGGTGCTGTACCCACTGTGTCTAAGAAAGCCAGTCTTACCTCCAGCCTAAAATGTATAGTTCTCTCAGCAGCCCCTATTCAAAAGATGAGGAAACCAGATCTTAGGGCACCTGAAATTCTCCGTGTAAGACCATGCAGCTAGTAAGTACCTAGAACTAGGTCTTGCCTGGCTCAGGAAGGCAAATTCTTGATTACTTTGCTGTACATTTTCTCTCCCTTGTCATGTCTGGAAATGACTGGGAGGAGTTATATGACTCCAGAACCACCAGAAATGAAAGAAATGTTTTTCCATGAAAGCACTTGGGCTGACTGCCTTATGGTCTGTCCTCATTATTCTTAAAGCTGGTAGGCAGTTTAATTAGTGTTTGTAAAGTGTTTTCAAAATGAATAGTTGCAAATATGGATAAACTATATTTATTTCTTGGAATGGTTTCTCTCCTAGAGTCTTTACCAAGAGCTGAGATGAAATTGTCACTTGTCCCTGTTACTAGTTCCTTAGTTCCTCAGTTAAGGAAACACTGAAGTTTTTAGTTGCATGTGTTCACTAAAATATATGTCTTGGCATTTTCACTCTCAGAAAATATTGAAAAATAATTTAAGCTGCCTTCCTGTGTTGTCTATAACTTGTGTAGGATGTTGCTGGCTGCAGAGAAAGCTTGGGAAGAGGCACAGAAATAAGAGACTGGAAAGATACGGTCCCAAAGGGAAAGGAGTAAGTATACTACTTTCTTTTTCTTCACAAATACAGATCAAATAAGAGCTTCTGAAACAAAAGGAAATGCCGCTCAGCAGGGAAGCAGGAGCATCTAGGGAGCAAGTACAAAGGACTGTCTGCTGAGTAGACAGAACAAGTGCTGGAAGAGTGCTAACAGTTACCAGGATCTGCGTGCCGTCATCTCAAGGATCCCAGCAATGTCCTTGGCTCGAAAATCTCTCTTCATCCAACTTCCTTGAATTGTTTGTCTTTGGATCAAGACTTTGAACTGATTACATTGAGGGTAAGGTTGTGAATGTATGGGGAAGGTCATAGCTAACTTCTGATGCAGGTTAGAGAGAAAGAAAGAGGAGGAAGTCTTATGCAATACGGGTCAAATGGGAAAGGCAAAGAGGTGCCCATGGGGGCCTCTGGGGGAGAACATTCACTTAATGACTCAGAGAATAAGAGAACAGAAGGAAAGATGGAAACAGAGTGTTTGCTTGTATTTAAGGAAGTGTCTACACACAAATTTTACCAGTTTCACAATGTTCCTATGAAAGGTACTACAGCCAATTTTAAGAAGTTGCCCCCTAACTTTTCCCCTGAATTGAAATGCTGTATCAGTTCCTTCCACTAGGATATAGAAGCGTCCTTTACTATGTCAACTCTCAGACTATACTGCAATGGTATCAGCATCACCTAGTTCCACCCCCAGACCTCCTGAATTAGCATCTGCATTTTCACTGGCTGCCTAGCGACTAAAATGTACACATGAGAGTTTGGGAAGCACAATCTAAGGTATATTTGAAGCGCTGATCTATTAAAAGGTAGGTGGGTGATCTCCGAGAGGAATCCTAAAGGTGGTAACCCTGAGCCCCTCTGGTAAACATATGACTTATGGTAACAAAAATGTGTGTGAATACCTAGTAACATCCCATTTATTCTCAAGTTACCGCTAGGACTCTAGAGACTCTGCTCCAAACAGAGCTCAACAAATGTAAAATGTGTAGAATGACCTTATTCCATGTAGCGTTTCAGTTCAACTGCAGAAAAATGCTGTAATTAATGTTAGAGCCAGGAACAGCTGGAGTCTTGACTTAAAAAAATTAATAACAATACAAAAGCCTTTCAGTTATTTGGGGGCCAAAACACCTCTGCCACACTCTGCCTACTCCTAAATGTCAGTACAGTATTTGACAGACTTAACATGGAACACTCATGAACTGTGCTGTGTTATACAAGTCATATTTGCTCAGCGGGAAAAGATAGCTGGAGTAGGAAATTAAAGCACTATTTTGTTTGCTTCTAAAAAAGAAAGTGAAAAGTGCAAGTTAGTCACTCAGTCGTGCCTGACTCTTTGTGACCTCATGCATTGTAACCCACCAGGCTCCTCTGTCCATGGAATTCTCCAGGCAAGAATTCTGGAGTGGGTTGCCGTTTCCTTCTCCAGTGGATCTTTCCAAGCCAGGGATCAAACCCAGGTCAACTGCATTGCAGGCAGACCCTTTAACGACTGAGCCACCAGGGGAGACTACCCTCAGGTCTAAAAATGGGGGATCTAGTAAATGAAGCAATCTTTCTTGCCACTGCTTTGATTTCTACAAGAGTGCAACCAAGAAAACAATTCCCTATATTTCTGTATATGTCTATTCTCAAAACGCTTTCATATATAAAGGGTGTCTGGGAGCATGGATTCAGACATGGTTCTTCCACTTACGAATAGTATTATTTAGTGGTAAATGACACAGCTTTTCTTAGCCTCAGTTTCTTCAGTTCTGTAAAATGAGTATCACACTAGTAGCTATTTCATAGATCTGCTGTGAATTTTAAATAAGATAATACATATAAAGTGTTTAGCATAGTACCTAGCACACAGTAAGTGTAGCTAAAATGTATCTACCATCATTATCATCAGCTAAGTAGTTTTTATTACCCTTATTTTGGGTGGAGGAGATGAAACACTGAAAAGTTCAGGGACCCATAAAACATTATGTAATTTTGGGATGAGGAGAACAAAGACCTCATTTCTTCCTTCTCAACCTCTCTAGTGGACATTGCACAGACCTCAATGCAAACCACATCATCTGTATTTATATTCATCCCAATAAATATACAGTTTGGACAAAAATATACTTCAAAGCATAATAGTCATAGACCCTTATTACAAGTTAATTATTTGCTTGAGAACCAAGAATTATATGTTGGCCCCTCAAGAGACTTTCTTTGGGAAATGTTAGCATCTTTTCTTTGCTGCTGTTAATATGTGCTTTACTCTAATGTTTCCCAGGGATGATTACACCTTTCCAAAGTGCCATTACAATCTTTCCAATATAGAGTAGCATTTGATAGAAGAGAGAATAGGCTTACTTTTAGGGCTGACTGTTCCCAAAAATAATAGACTCTTAATGAATCTGGATATAATTAATCAGAATCAATCAGTCAGTCAATTCAGTCACTCAGTCATGTTCAACCCTTTGTAACCCTATGGACTGAAGCATGCCAGGCTTCCCTGTCCATCACCAACTCCTGGAGCATACTCAAAGTTATGTTTATCGAGTCAGTGATGCCATCCAACCATCTCACCCTCTGTCATCCCCTTCTCCTCCCACCTTCAATTGCTCCCAGCATCAGGGTCTTTTCTAGAGAGTCAGTTCTTCACATCATGTGGCCAAAGTATTAGAGTTTCACCTTCAACCTCAGTCCTTCCAATGAATATTCAGGACTGATTTCCTTTAGAATGGACTGGTTGGATCTCCTTGCAGTCCAAGGGACTCTCAAGAGTCTTCTCCAACACCACAGTTCAAAAACATCAATTCTTCAACGATCAGCTTTCTTTATAGTCCAATGCTCACATCCATACACGACTCCCGGAAAAACCATAGCTTTGACTAGGTGGAGCTTGCTGGCAAAGTAATGTCTCTGCTTTTTAATATGCTGTGTAGGTTGGTCATAGCTTTTCTTCCAGGTAGCAAGTGTCTTTTCTTTTCATTGCCACAGTCACCATCAGCAGTGATTTTGGAGCCCAAGAAAATAAAGTCTGTCACTGTTTCCATTGTTTCCCTACCTATTTGTCATGAAGTGATGGGACTGAATGCCATGATCTTAGTTTTCTGAATGCTGAATTTTAAGACAACTTTTTCATTCTCCTCTTTCACTTTCATCAAGAGGCTCTTTAGTTCTTTGCTTTCTGCCATTAGGGTGGTGATATTGATATTGATATTTCTCCTGGCAATCTTGACTCCAGCTTGTGTTTCATCCAGTCTGGCATTTTGCATGATGTAATCAGAATCTATACTAATGATAATTGTCTATTCTGCACAGTTCCACACAAGTTCATTGCTTAAAAATTACACTACAGCTTTCCTTCTTTGGGGAATATTAATGTAAATACAAAAAAAGGGTCTGTATTCTAAACACTTGGGTTCTACCCATAAGATAAAACATTTCTCACTGCTGTCTGCTGCCACCTTTACCCCCAGGCACTCAATGTCTGCTTCATTTCCTTTCATGAAAATTCTAACCAAGCATAATTATCTGATTTCTAAACACAGAGGAAAAGATACATTATAATTAAAGAGACCAAATTTTATCTCCCCTTCTGACATTCAGTAAACTTAATTTATTTCCTCTCTTTGGATCTTGATTTTCCTAACAGTTAATAAAAATGGTTAAGCTAAATAATTTCTTTGGTTTCTTTTAGTTCTAAAGTTATGTAATTCTATGACTTTCAGCATACATTGGAATAAGTAGGGAAGTGAACAAAGTGAAAATTAAAAAGAAAGTATACATATTCACAGTCTAAGTTAACTGTGAAAGTTTTTCTTTAATATAAATTTATTTATTTTAATTGGAGGCTAATTACTTTACAATATTGTATTTGTTTTTTAATAATTGTTCCTTAAAGCCAGTGCTGGACTCTTAGAAATATAAAAGTTCAGCACTGACTGCTTTTATTTTTATTTGCATTTTGTCTTCCCAAGTGGCTCAGTGTAAAGAATCCACCTGCAAATACAGGAGATAGGGGTTCATCCCCTGGGTAGGAAAGATCCCCTGAAGGAGGAAATGGCAACTCACTCCAGTATTCTCGTCTGAAAAATCTCATGGACTGAGTGGCCTGGCAAGCTACAGTCCATGGAGTCACAGAGTTAGACATGACTGGGTGACTAAGCACACACACATGGGACTAAGAAGGCCAAGGTCTTATTTGAACAGGAGGAAGAATACAGAAGATTACATCATTTCCTTCTTCTTACCCCTCTCCTCATGCTCTCTCTCCCTCTATGTCATACAATTGAACATGGATATATAAAATCCATGCTTGATGTTATTCTATTATATTCAGCTTTTCATTTATTTTGTCCTTCACCCATAGTCTACTCATGGTCTGCATCTGTAATAGCTGTAAGAACTATAAAGGTGGGAAGCTCAAGGTCTCAAGGCATGATTAGTGTCTAAACTTTCTTGATTTAATATAGAGTTCTAAGGACAATGCAAAATTGATTTATCCACGGATGAAGGAGATAAAATGTGTACTTGGTCAATCACAAAGGATATTTTCAGAACTCAAACCAGTAAGAACAGGATTCCCAATCCGTGATTCCTTCCCTAAAGGTTTATTGCTCCCTGAGTAATACTGGCATAAAGGTCTTGAGATTTAATTGTTTGAAACGAGATTGTGAAAATTAACTTCAGAATAAAAGTTCATACCTTTCCTGGGACATTAGAGAGGAAAGGACCAAAAATAAAAAGAATGAAAGCCCATGGCAAAAATGAATCTTCCAGCAATATCTTATATATAAAGAAGTTATTTATAGGACAGATGCATGATTTCTTAAGAAAACTGTACTTCATCATAGCTGTCTTGGTTCAAAAGTTAAAATTGTTTAATTTTAGCCAGTTGTTTGTCATTAAACTTTATTCTCATTTAATAGTAATATAAAGTACTTATTTTCTTTCTTCCAGAGTTTCTGGTAATGCTATCCCAATTTGAAAGTCTAATGAGAATTTGGTGTTCATTTTGACATTTGTTGGTTTAACTAGACAGGCAATATCAGATAAATCCAATTCCCTAACTATATATAATTTCTTTTTACCGTTAAAAACACCATACATTCTTGAGAAGGCACTGCACCTCTTATGCCACAAATTCTGACATTTTCTTAGACTTCTTTTAACTTATAAGTTATATATATATGTGTGTGTGTGTGTATATATATATATATATATATATATATAAAATTTATTGGGTATAGTCCCTTTACAATACTGTGTTGGTTTCTCATGTAAAATGAAGCAAAACAGCTATATGTATACATTATCCCCCTTCTCTTGAATCTTCACCCCATGCCCCCTTCCTAATCACGTCCCACCTAGGGTACCACAGAGCACCTGAGCTTCCCATTGTACTTAACAGGCTCCCACTAGCTATTTATTTTACACATGGCAGTATATATATGTCAATCCCAACTTCCCAATTCATCCCACCTCCCCCTCCCCCCATGTCCACGTCTGTTCTCTATATCTGCATCTTTATTCCTGCCCCGCCAATGTGTTCATCAGTACCATTTTTTCTAGATTTCACATATATTCACATTAATATATGCCTGCTTTTACCTTTCAGATTTACTTCATTCTACAATTTGAGACAATCCCTATCAAATTACCAATGCTATTATCCACAGAATTAGAGCAAAAAATTTTACAATTTGTGTGGAAACACAATAGCTCAAATAAACAATGAAATCTTGAGAAAGAAAAAATGGATCTGGAAGAATCAGGCTCCCTGACTTCAGACTATACTTCAGAGCTACAGGAATCAAGACAGTATGATACTTGCACAGAAACAGAAATATAGATCAATGGAACAGTATAGAAACCCAAATATAAATCCACACACCTATGATCACCTAATTTATGATAAAGGAAGCAAGAATACACAATGGGGAAAAGACAGTCTCTTCAATAACTGCTGCTGGGAAACTGACAGCTACATAAAAAGACTGAAATTAGAACACTCCCTAACACCATATACAAAAATAAACTCAAAATGAATTAAAGACCTAAATGTAAGACCAAAGACTATAACAGGAAAACACAGGAAGAACATTTTTGGCATAAATCACAGCAAGAACTTTTGACCCACCTCCTAAAGAAAATAAAAACAAAATAAACAAATGGGAACTAGTTAACTTTAAAGCTTTTTCACAGCAAAGAAAACCATAAATGAGATGAAAAGACAACCCTCAGAATGGGAGAAAACATTTACAAATTAAAGAAACTCACAAGGGATTTATCTCGAAAATGCAGAAATAGCTCACACACCTCAATATTAAAAAAAAAAAAAGAAAGAAAGAAACAATCCAATGAAAACTGGGCAGAAGACCTACATAGGCTCTTCTCCAAAGAAGGCATTCATAGGTTTCTTAGAACTGACATTACAAAGGGGAAAGAGCTGTCACAAGAAATGAATGATCTGGACATTGGCAAAATCGCACATTGAAAGTTATTTAGATTTTGTAAAAGCCTAGCCAAAAAAAAAAAATTATTTTTACGAATACTTCTAGAAGTATGTTCTGAAAACACTTTCTCTATGAGATGCTCTGGAAAAATAAAATCAGAATCTCTACCTACCAACCCATACTTCAGCCTCCTACCTGTCTGTATATATTATGTGTAAATATTCAAACATATTTAATTAAAGAATTTGAAAAAAAGAATAGATATTAATACATGTATATGTACAACTGAATCACTTTGCTCTGCACTTAAAACTAACACAGCAATACTCCAATAAAAAATAAAAAAATTAGAAATCATAAGAGAGAAAAAAAATTTCTTTCTGTGGTCAAGTCATCTTTGGAAATGCTATATACTCCATTCATTTCTTAGAAAATGATAACTTTATGGTGGTTTGTTCAAGGTTCTGAGAAGCCTGCAATCAAAATATAACCCTTTTAATTTTATTTATTTGAAAACTTACTTGGCTATGGAACCATCATTTCATGACCCATATTTTAACTTCCTATAGAGTACACTGTAGGACATGCTATCATAATCTATCCTTTAATTTGGAAATATGGGGTTGTGGTCTCCTTGATTAAACCTTCAGCTCAATCATTTCAAACTACAGAATGAATGAGCTTATAGATAATAATCTCCAGAACAGCTATCCGCTCATTCAACAACCCTGTCTCCACACATTCTCCACACCATACCCTTCTGATCACTCTGTGTGTGGCATGGATTATTGACACCACACCTCTTACTTTCCCCATTCATTAGAATCCTGGTCAAATCCCATTTCTTCTGTGAATTCGATTGCAATGCCTATGATCAAATGGATCTTTCCCTTCTTTGAACTCCAAAAGCACTTAGCATTTCCACAATTATGATAATGATTTACAAATCTTTTACTATGTCTGAGTCTTGATTTGATGCCTAATTGTTTAAGCTCTTAAAAGGGCAGAACTCTATTTCATGTATTTCAGACTCATAGCCCTAATGTGGTCTTAGTCAAATAAGTCGTCACTCACTTGCCATATGCAGCAACACTGAACCCTCTGCCCTTATAAATCACATCATCCTGGACTGCCCACAGGTGAGAGCAGTGGTCCGTTCCTTAAAGCGCAGCAATCAATACTGCATTTCTCAGTCTGTATTTATAAACAGGAAATTAACTGCCTTCCATCACTGTTCTAATTGACCTTCAGCTTAGGTTTGAAAGGAAAGACCTCAGTCAAACAGAAGGCTTCATTGATGGTATCAATCCATTAATGGTGCCTTTGGTTTCGTTATAATGGTGCCATAGGAAATAAAGAAACACATTTTGGGTGTGTTTGTGTAGTCTGGGTGGTGGGGGTCAGCTTGGCATCTCTAAAAAAAAAAGTTCCTCAGTAAATGAGCAGGGAAACTTTAAGGACAATACTTATTTCTTGCTTGGAGTTCAAATCTTGAGGAAACATCAAAATGAAATCCAAGCTAACTTGCAAGGGAATCAGAAGTAGCTAAATGTCTGCTATGCAATTGGACTGAGACCTTTCCAAATCAGCTTAGCTAATGCTGCAAAACTGCCTCACTAAAACAGAAAATAGCCAACATGTTAACTGGCCATTTCTAATTCTCAATGCACTGACTGAGTACTAAATGCATTATATTTACTCCTTAAGTCACTAACATGCTTGTCACCTTGTTACAGACACTGCTAGGAGAAGACATAGTCTTTGTAGAAAAACAGAGGGCTCTTAGTTTCTTTTTGTGCAAAGTGGGACTAGAGGTTTCTGAGACGGGGAAATCAAACAATCCAAGGATATGCAGCCAAAATGAGAAAGAACCGTCACTTCCCTTGGCCCTCAGTCTGGCATTTCTTTCTTTCTTTTTTTTTAGTCTGGCATTTCTTAAATGAAGAGACAATATTTTTAAACAAACTTTCCAAGTAATTCTCATGCACAGAGATTTGAGAAGCATTATTTTAAGGAATTAGAATGACAGCAATAGTGAAACAGACTATAAACACTCCACTCAGTAACCTTTCTTCTAGAAAACAGAACACCTGCGTGCAGGAAACATATCTTCTCTCTATATGTTTAAGCATTCAGAATAATGAGTTATGTAATATGTACACAATTATATACAAATAAAATGGTGGACAGGAGAAAGGGAAAACACGGAGACAGGAAGGAGATAGAAAGGGCAAAAAGAGAATTTCATTCAGAGTGCTCGGTCAGGTTCATTTTTCTCTTGAGCATAGCATGCAATCAAGAATTCTCTCCACCTTTACATGCTATCTTTTGAATGAAAAAAGTAAGGTAATCTTAATATATTTTCAAAGAGCTTTATTTCATTCTTCATTTTTCAGGTTGAATACCTTCCCAAAAAGTCACTATCTTTAGCCTCTAACAATCTTCTGCTAAAATGGGTTATCTTCCTAAACTGTTCTGAGTTTCAAGTTTCAAGGAAGAAACTAAAGCTTATTGAAAACTTACTTATGTGCCCATCACAGAGCTAAACTGTTTACAAAAGTGCTCTATGATGTTACATTCAAAATACCCTTGACAAAAAGTCACCATTATCTCTATTTTACAGGTGATGGTGATGATGACGACTGATCTCTTCAGAAACAATTGGGTTTATCCTTTATATCAATCATCTCATTTAATTCATATACCATCTGCGTGCACGCTCAGTCACTAAATCATTTCTGACTCTTCGTGACCCCATGGACTATAGCCTGCCAGACTCCTCTGTCCATGGGATTCTCCAGGCAAGAATACTGGAGTGGGTTGCCATTTCCTTCACCCAATGATCTGCCCGACCTAGGATTGAACCTGAGTCTTCTACATTCCCTGCATTGGCAGGCAGTTTCTTTATCACTGAACCACCAGGGAAGCCCATACCATCTGCATGAAGGTAAACTTTACATTACACTTCATAGGTAAAAACCAGGGGGATTAGAGATAATAACCAAGATCCTGGACTGGATTC
Source organism: Nanger dama (assembly GCA_917880005.1). Classification (NCBI taxonomy): domain Eukaryota; kingdom Metazoa; phylum Chordata; class Mammalia; order Artiodactyla; family Bovidae; genus Nanger; species Nanger dama. The sequence goes on from CAKJTW010000008.1 coordinate 38,274,868, forward strand.
AAGGTCTAACTCTATCATTTGCACATACATAACCCCAATGAGAAAATAAAGTTAGAGCGGTTCAGTGGTCTATCTCCTCCTCTTTCACGTGGGGAAGGCAAGTCTCTCGACTAAGCATAAATAGGACATGAGGGACATTTACCCTTTATTATCTGCACACAAGAAACTCATGGGGAAAGCGTTCTTTTGAATCTTCTAAAGTTACTCTGTGCCCCAGGCTCAGACACCACTAGGCAGGGGGATTTAAAGCAAAGGTAGACATAACAATGGGTTTAAAATAGAAAAAATTGTTTTGCTTCTGTGTTTTTCTTAGCGTAAGCCAAAAACAATGATATAAATTTGGTGTCCTAGTGAATATCCCATCATGCCCAAAGTGCCCATTTAGGGATGTGATATTTGATATATTTCTTAATGAATGTGTCAAATATTTGCTTTTTGTTCTTTCATTGAAATGGTTTCTTATTTAGCTCTTTAAAGTCTTAAAAATAATTCTCGTGAATTGTATATTTAATCAGTAGATGTCAAGTCAGCCTTTTATACAGGTCAGAAACTATTTTTAGGGGACCAAAGTTACAGCAATAGTGGCTAACTTGAAGAAACAAAGCAGTTTTTTTAAGGTTATTTTCAGAACTGTTTGTATTAATAAAGAAAAATAAGGTGTCTATATTGAAATCTTTACTATTTAGAATAAATACATCATCTGAAGAAAGTATAATAGTTAAACACTGATTTTTCACACATGGGAAAATCAGAAAGTTAGCAGAACAAATGTGCTTTAGGTCTGTGTTCCAGTCAAATGCTAATAACTGAACAATGCTCAAATCCAGAAAGTCAAAATACTTCCGGCAGAGGCTTCAATCAAGGCATGTTCACGGAAATCAAATTACTTTTGGATTTATGTAATTTTTTATTACAACATATAAAGTACAGTTTTGTCTATATTCTAACCAACAAAGCAAACATAATTATTAAAAAGGTTTTAACTCAAAATCTGAATTAATGAATGAAATCTGCCAAGTGTACTTATTTGCCAGGGCTGTCTTAACCAACTAAGGCAAACAAGGTGCTTAAAAACAGAAATGTACTGTCTCGATGTTGTGGGGTGGTTGGTTGGGGGGTGGGCTAGAAGTCCAAAATCAAGGTGTGAGCAGGATCTGAAACCTCTAGGGAGGACCTTTCCTTGCCTCTTCCAGCTTCCTGTAACCCCAGAAGCTCTCTTTTCCTTAACAGTTCATCAGTATTTTTCCCTTTTGCACCTTATGCTGCAAAGAACGACCATGCTGCCCCTTCACTGATGTATCCAAGTTCATCTCATCTACCTACTCCTCTCTTCCCAACAGCAGAGCGTAACTCAAGAAGTTCTCTGCCATTTAATAACAAAGATCATTTTCCTTCAGGGCGCAGTAACTTGTCCCTCAATCCTGAGACTTCACCAGAAGTACCGTCAATGCTCCCATTTTTAGCAACATTCTGCCTTTGATAATGCAGGCATTCCCTAGGACAAGAGAAACTCTCCGCAACTCTCCTTTCCTCTTCCTGAGCTCTCACCAGAGTCACCTTTAACATTTCTATTTCTATGAACAACCTCTTCGAGGTCATCTAGGCTTTTTCTATCAAGTGCCCTGAAACGCTTCGAGCCTCTGTCTTTTTACCTGATCTCAAAGCAACTTCTGCAGTTTTCAGATAGTTGTTGCTCCACTTGCTGGGACCAAATCTGTATGAGTTTCATAGAGCTGCCAGGGCAATTAATATGAACTGAGTGACTCAAAACAATAGAGATTTATTTGCACAGTTCCGGAGAACAGAAGTCCAGCTTCAAAGTGTTTGCAGGACCATGCTCCCTCCGGAAATTCTCAGCAGAATCTTTCCCCACTTCTGCTGGTGGCTTTGACCCTTGGTGCTCTCTGGCCTGCAGCTGCCTTGGTCTGATCTCTGCCTCTGTTGTCATGTGACATCTTCCCTCTGTGTCTGTCTTCACACAGCATTTTTTCACTTCTTCCAAGGATACCAGTCATATTGGATTAGGGGCCCAGCCTAGTGATATCTGGACTTCATTACCTTTCAAATCCAGTTCATAGTCAAAGGTACCAGGTATTACAATGTCAACATATCCTTTTGGGTGGTGGGGGGAACAATTCAACCCATAATGATAAGTATGCCAAGTATCAACTAACTGTCTCTCAACTCTAAATTCAACACCTGCTTTATTTCAACTGGTCAGGCTTTCTTTAAGCAGCTCTCCTTAATGGCAAACATAGCATTGAGTTTCCCTTGGAGGGACACACAGGGAGAAGGTCCTTTGCTCTTTTTGCTACTGTGCTGTGGATCAGCATTGCGGGTATGAGATTTCCAGTGGAGCTCTGACCCAGCCACCTGCTCAAAATCCCTTGGCCACACTGTAGCCTCTGCTCAATTTGACAATAATAACCTACAAGCAGCTTTATTGACAGAGATGCTATAAGCGCCAGGACTCTGCCCTCCCCAAATCCTGATTTTTACTATAGGTCCACACTCAGCTTTCCTGCAATCAGGAAGATTCCATTCATATCACTAAGCCATCACTCCCTCTGCAGGCTTATCCATATGTATGGCTTACCATACCCTAGGACCTCCTTCACCTGCATACTCATACCATCAGCTGCTGGTCAGGTGTACCCCCTTGCCCTTCAGAAGACTGCTTGCCACTTGCTCAGTGACTACAGACCAGCTCTGATCCAGACCAACAAGCAAACTCCTCTACTATCCAGTGGGCTGAAATTTACCTGTAATCAGGGAGAACAAATCTGACTCTATATTAGATCTGTTCCTTTTCCTGTGCTTATTCATGCTGATTCTACGCCTTTATAAAAGAAAGTTGCCTATAGCCTGAAAATGTATAGGACAGCTCATTCTCAGGGCTTTGACCTTTAAGAGTCCATTTATATAGAGATAAAAAGTTGAAGAACAGGGAATAATATTTGTCTGCTGGAGGTTTACAGTAACACCTTTTGCCATTAAGGACCTAACAGATGTGGACAGCTACAAGAACAAAGGATTGCTACACCAAGGAGTCTGCAACAACTAACCACACGTCTGCCTCACCGTGTCTTTAAAAGTGCTTTACTGAAACCCTTCAAGGAGTTTGGGAGCTTGGAGGGTCACAAGCCACTCTGCTCCCTTGCATGGGCCTGCAATAAACCTTTATCTGCTCCATGAAGTGAAGGAAGTGAAGTGAAGTCGCTCAGTCATGTCCGACTTTGCGACCCTGTGGACTGTAGCCCACCAGGCTCCTCTGTCCATGGGATTCTCCAGGCAAGAATACTGGAGTGGGTTGCCATTTCCTCCTCCAGGGGATCTTCCCAACCCAGGGATCGAACCCAGGTCTCCTGCATTGCAAGCAGACGCTTTAACCGCTGGAGCTACCAGGGAAGCCCTACTTCAATGTTTATTTTGCCTCACTGTGCATTTAGCACATGAACTTGCATTTGGTAACATACCCTATCCTATATAAAGTCTGAATCTTGACCCTGGGGAGAGGGTCCCTTCCAAGTCTGGCCTTTGTTGGGTGCTCTCACCAGCCCTAGGGCACCATACGGAGGTTCCTTACATTTTACAGCTACTCTTTCATCAGAAGTTAATAACTTTCTTAGATTAAACCTTCCCTCTTCAACTTCCTGTGTGGTCTTTATCTCATAAGTGGATTCATACTGATACAAAAAGCTTTTTATTCAGACTTCTTGTATGTCCACTCTATTGGCAACACCCCAGACCTAAAGAATGAAATAGGAACATCTGAGGGTTAGGAAGCAAAGCAGAAGATCTTGAGTGTAGTCCTTTCCAGTATAATACATTTTTTTGTTTTTGTATTTTTTTTTTTTTACTGAGGTATGATTTATATACAAGCACATCAAGGCTGTATACTGTTACCCTTCTTATTTAGCTTATATGCAGAGTACATCATGTGAAATGCCAGGCTGGATGAAGCACAAGCTGGAATCAAGATTGCTGGGAGAAATATCAATAACCTCATTATGCAGATGACACCACCCTTATGGCAAAAAGCAAAGAACTAAAGAGCCTCTTGATATAGGTGTAAGAGGAGAGTGATAAAGCTGGCTTAAAATTCAGCATTCAGAAAATGAAGATCATGGCATCCAGTCCCAATGCTTCATGGAAAATAGGTGGGGAAACAATGGAAATAGTGACAGACTTTATTTTCTTGGGCTCCAAAATCACTGCAGATGGTGACTGTGGCAATGAAATTAAAAGACACTTGCTCCCTGGAAGAAAAGCTATGACCAACCTAGACAACATATTGAAAAGCAGACACCTCACTTTGCCAACAAAGGTCTGTCTAGTCAAAGCTATGGTTTTTCCAGTAGTCATGTATGGATGTGAGAGTTGGACTATAGAGAAAGCTGAATGCCAAAGAATTGATGCTTTTGAACTGTGGTGTTGGAGAAGACTCTTGAGAGTCACTTGGACTGCAAGGAGATCCAACCAGTTCATCCTAAAGGAAATCAGTCCTGAATATTCATTGAAGGATTGATGCTGAAGCTGAAGCTCTAATACTTTGGCCACCTGATATGAAAAGATGACTCATTAAAAAGACTCTCATTGGGAAAGATTGAAAGCAGGAGGAGACGGGGATGACAGAGAACAAGATGGTTGTATGGCATCACCGATTCAATGGACATGGGTTTGAGAAAGCTCTGGAAGATGGTGAAGGACAGGGATGCCTGGCGTGCTACAGTACACAGGGTCGGGCACAACTGAGTGACTGAACAACAACAAAGTGTATATCTTTAAAAGTATGCCATGCTATGAGTTTTGACAACTATATTGACCTGTGTAAATATTACAACAATCAAAATATACAACGTTTCTATCCCCAAGAGATTCTCCATGAAACTTTATAATCCATTCCTTCCCACCACCTTCAGTTCCACACAACCACTGATCTGCTTTCTATCCCTATAAATTAGTTTATATTTTCTGGAGTTGTGCAAATGAAATCTTACAACAAATATATCTTTTGCATTTGGCTTCTTTCACACAAGTTTAACAATGTTGACACTCATCTATATTGTTAGATATATCAGCAAGGCAATGGCAACCCACTCCAATACTCTTGCCTGGAAAATCCCATGGATGGAGGAGCCTGGTAGGCTGCAGTCCATGGGGTCGCTAAGGGTCGGACACGACTGAGCAACTTCACTTTCACTTTTCACTTTCATGCATTGGAGAAGGAAATGGCAACCCACTCCAGTGTTCTTGCCTGGAGAATCCCAAGGATGGCAGAGCCTAGTGGGTTGCTGTCTATGGGGTCGCACAGAGTCGGACACGACTGGAGCAACTTAGCAGCAGCATTCCTTATTGTATGGAATTTATTCTCATCCAGCCTTCCCCTCCAGCATGCACAGCACTGTGTACGAGAGCCCAGGCAGTGTTTAAACACCTGTCCACATCTCCACGCACTGCACCTGGGTTCCCACCGATGGTGTGGACGTGAAAAATGGACTATTATGGACAATCACAGCAGCCAAGATGCCAGCAAAGGTGGGAAAACTTTAACCTTCAGGAAAAATGGGTAACCAAACTGTAGCCCACTGAATCTTTCTGAGCGGAGTAAGACAGAATGATATTGAAATATAGTGGCAATTTTTTATGGGTCTCATCTGACCAGCTGTCAGGTTGTGAAGGGTAGTAAAGAGAGGGTCCTCATAGTAAGTTTGCTCCCAGATGCTCCCATCCTCCTTCCCATATGGAGAACACACAGTTTCAGGCTTTCAGAACCTAAAAATACATACAACCATCCATCCTAACAAATCCAAACAATCCCAGTCTGGGATACAGAGTTTATAGCAAGCCAAGTTTTGGAGAAATTAAGTTAGTAAAGTTCCTTTTTCATTCTCTTGATCTTTTTATTTCTCACCTTCTGGTAGATTCTCAGGGTACCTCTTTATGCTTATTTACCTAATTTCCTTTACTTAATTTCTTTATTCACTCATCCATTCATTTAGTTTGCCAGCATATGTTGACTATACCCGTTGCTACTGTAGAATCAGTGGTGAGGAAATTCAGACTGATTTCTCCCCTTACAAAGTTTACAGTTTAGTGTGTGTGTGTGTGTGTGTTGGGGGAATATGACCCAGATAACCTGACAAATGATGATAAATTAAATACTGAGAAGAACAAAACCTGCTGTATTTTGTCTAATAAACTTATCTGATCCCAGAACTCTTTGTAGAGTAAAACCCACTCAATTCTGTTGAGCTAATCTCTTCAAAGACACTAACCAAAAAGAAAAGTAAGGGCTTGGCACCTTCTTGCCTACTTTAAGCATTCCTGTGAATGAGATTATTCCTGCTGAAATATATCAACACGGGCAACTGCCTGTCCTTATAACAGGCAACTGCCAAGACTGTAAGTCTGTGTATTTGCAGAAATGTCCCGGAAACTAATTTCTGGGCAATGTGAGATATTCTAAGATATTTCCAGCTCTGGCTGTTGCACTCCGTGAAAGGATGGGATTGCCAAAGGTGTCCCGTGGAGAGCATGCTGCTGTTCAGAAATGTACAGTAGACCACACTAATAAAGAAATTAAATAGCTGCTTTCCGCTGTCATGCTCTGATTAAGAAATCAATATCATCCATCCCCAATAGAGTGTTCTAATTAACGTGATCTCATTTCACTTTGTGAAAACTCAGGCAGGTGGTCATACTGAAATTGATGTCTTATGCAACAAGTACAGCATGGGCCTCAGTGAGTGCACAGAGCAAGGAAGTGACTGGGAGGCATCTTGCGGGGCTGGGGGGCGGCGGGTGGGTAACAAATTAGGATACATGTTTGAAACCATTCCATGATCCTTGTGCTGCAGGAAGTTCTGGGTTCTCATCACTGGCAATTTCACACAGAGAAAGGATGCTTAACCTTGAGGATGCTGTAGAATGGCATTTTACAAAGGCAACAGAGAGCAGGCCTCAAAAGTGCAGACTTAGAGGGGCTTCCCAGAGGTCTGGTGGCTAAGACTCCATGTTCCTAATGCAGGGGACCAAGTTTGATCCCTGATCAGGGAATTAGCGCTCACGTGCCACGACTAATAATTCACATGCCCTCACTAAAGAGTCTGCATGCTGTAATGGAGATCAAAGACACTGTGCGCCACAACTAAGGCCTGGCACAGCCAAATAAACAAACAATAAATATTTAAACTGTACAAACTGAGATCCAGACAGACCTGGGTTTGAATTCTACCTTCTGAATTTGAAAACTGGCTTGACATTGAGCAAATTTGCTAATCTCATTCACTCTCATATTCCTCTCCTTTAAAACAGATATTAAGAATAGTATTTCAGAAAACAAGCAAAACGATTAAAAATGGGACAAAGACCTTTACAGCCACTTCATCTAAGAAGACATATACACATATGTGTGTGTGTATGTGTAGTAAAAACAAGCATATGGAAACATGCTCACATCATATGCTATCAGGAAATGCAAATTAAAACACCAATAACATATCACTACACACCTATTAAAATGGTCAGTTTCTGGAACAGCAGCTCCAACTGCTGGTAAGGATGTGGAGCAACATTTATTGCTAGTGGGAATGCAAAATGGTATAGCCAATCATTTAAATTCTATTCCTATCTTTGAAAATACTTGATTTAGTGTATTGCATTATTACACCACATCTACTCTAATGGAACCAAAATTTCCTTGCTTTTACATATTATTTAGGAGCGTGTGATAGATTCAAGAAAAATAAAACTGCCTTCTCCCCCACCCCTAGGGATTCATCTATTTTGTTATGTCACCTCTCTGTGGTGGATTTACATGGCCAAGCTGTGTGAAGAAATAGAGTTATCAATAACCAAGGATACGCGAGACCAAGGAATTAAAAGCAATCTGCGTGATTCAGGCCTTCTAATACTGAGAGATGGTGTCTGCTGGTCACTTCAACCTTCTTGCTTTTTTAAAAATCTTGTTCCATGCCTCCAATTTATCTTTTTTCCTATCAACCTGTTTATTTCAGTGCACTTTAGACTGAACCATATTGCAGTAGTGGGCTTCCCTGGTGGCTCAGATGGTAAAGAACCTGCCTGCAATGCAGAAGACCTGGGTTCAATCCCTGGATCAGGAAGATCCCTGGAGAAGGAAATAGCAGTCCATTCCAGTACTCTTGCCTGGAAAATTCCATGGATGGAGGTGCCTGGTAGGCTGCAGTCAATGGGATTGGAAAGAGTAGTACACGACTGAGCAACTTCACTTCATGCATGTGTGAGGGCAGGGAATACAAAGAGAAATCTCTGAACCTTGCCCTCAATTTTGATGTGAATCTTAAACTACTTAAAAAATAAAGTCAAAAAATTATCTATGCCTCACAGAGTTAACGCAAAACTAAATATGACAATGTAGATAAAATATTTAGCATAGTATCTGATAGGTAAGGACTCAGTAACAAGTAGTGATTACTATTACTTAAAACTTTGTAGTAATATTATTACTTTTAAATATAACAGCCAGGTTGCCCTTTATGGTATTTATATTTTATGAGGCATGATCAGATTACTAGAGAAAAATGAATTTCAATTAAGGCAACATGACCATAACAGGACTAGAAAATTTGGTTAGAGGATTTAGGAAGTATAAATTACTCCTGGTCACATTTCTATGTTCTTAGACTATCAAATCAGCACTCATTTGTGTGTTATATTGTGTTAGAGTATCACAGAAACGTCCATGTGTCAAAAATGGTCAGATAAGTGGCAATTTTATAGGGTTCTATTTATATGATCCAAATCATACCTCTCTTATTTTTAAGGAAAGAGTTGATCGGTAGAAGTAGTGTAAATGAACATCAGAAAAATATTTATCTCTGTAATTCTACAGAACTCCCAATAAAACACTGTTAAAATCCCTGTGGACTTCTTAAAAGTTACTTTCTTCCATCCCTAGAGTTCTGTTTGCATCTGTTCAATACCTTCCTGCTTGGGCACCCTGGGAACAGCACCCATGGTCTCTATCACTTCCTGTGGAAACAAGGCTAAAGTGCTTGGTCTGCCACTATTTGATGCGTGACCTTAAGATAGCTGCCTAATTTACCTAGGTCTCAGTTTCTCTGTCTATAAAATAAAGGTATTGGAGTGGAGGGCTTCCAGATCTCTTCCAACTCTAAAATTTCATGATTCTATAGTTGGATTCTAGTGAGAGGGGCCTGGGATTCATATTCTTTTCTATATTAGCTCATCCTCAGAAAATCATTCCATTCCAGGAATTTCACCAAGGGCTAATTTGTACAATTATTTCTACTCAGCCATTCTTTTCCCAAACTTAGCTCTTTGGGCCAGTGAAGGGAGGTAGAACTCTAGCCATCTGTCCCCTTCTCCTAGGATAAATTTAATTAGGACAGAAAGTCTGTTGGGGGAAATCACAAAATACATTTCAAACCAGGAAATGAAAGGGACTTTTAAATATGATTTGTTTTCCTCTGCAGTCCTGAAGCTCGCCAAATGTACAAGTTTTTCTCCTTCTTTTTCACTTTATAATATTAGTGTGTCTCAGTTTTCTTAAGCTATCAAATCCCTCTCTACACTTTCAGGTCCATCAGAATTTTCACTACTGTAGTATGGCAACTGCCTTTGTGACTTACTTTGTCTTATGGGAGCTTTTCCCAAACATCTTTAACTTTTCTAGTATCTGCAGAGGACACTGAGTTTTGCTATACAGTACCTAGTCTTCCTTCTCTGAAAAGGAGTAAGAGATTTTGCTTTGGAGGTAACATCTTTTGAGCCTCTGGAGGTGGAGAGCAAGACCTTGGTGGAGCCAATTTATCCATTTAGCAAGTCTCTTTCTCAGCACCAACCATGTGTCAGACACTGAGGATGCTAGACTAGAATGACAAGGTCTTCCTCTTTTAGAATTTACGTATTGCTTTAGAACTCCTAGAATTAGAAATTGTGCCTGTGCAATTTCCCATCCCCAGCAACTAGCATACTACATGGCACATTCTACATAGCCCCAATCCCTGCAAATATGGTTAAGGAATTAATAAAGAAAAGTATCTCAAGAGGCTGTGATGGTACCAACATAACATGTTGTATGAGTGCACGCGTGTGTGCATAACGGGCAGTGACGCTATGGAGTTACCGCTGTGTTAGGACTGCTCCTACAGTTTGACATGAATAAGTCACATAATCCTTACAGTAATCCTATGTGCTTGATACTATGATGATGCCAGTCTGCAGAGAAGGAAAACAAAGCACAAAGAAATCAAAGGACTTGTCCAAGTACACAGGGGCAGCAGATAGTATAAGGAGGATTTAAACCCAGCAGTCCAGCTCCTTAGACCTCACTCTAATCATGTTACTTTGTTGCCTCATTTCCACACGGACTCTAGACTTGTAAAGTGACAATATCAATAAAAGTGGGACATTAGAGTTTCACTATTCCATTCCCAGGTGAAAGGTGGTATTTTTTATTTTCTATTTTTTTTCTCATCCTCAAATCAAATGAATACACTTCAAAGTAAATTCCTATTTTGTAATCATTTTGACTTTATGGTTCTCATTTCACCAGGAAGATGGAAGCCCAAGATCTAGAGATTTATATTTAGGGCTGAATATACTCATTTTGCTAAAAATATGAAAAGGAAAAAAAAAAACACCGGAGATCAAAATATCCCAGTGCATTGCACCACACACACACACACACACACACACACACACACACACAATACAATGAAAACTGAGATATCTGACCTCCTTATGGAGACCCACAAGATCTTTCTAAAATCCTCTGAATCAGAAATCAATGTTAAGAACTGGAAACCAGCAGCTTCTAGAGTAACCTTTTAAGTCGGGTCTCTCAGTAGCAAAGGAAATTCATCAGCTAGCATTCCATGGAGCCCTGTTTACAGTCTGCAGGAACATTCATTGGGCTATTACGAAGAACGCTAATGCTCTCAATTACACCTAAATTAAGATAAAGCAGTAACCTAGTTACTGTAAAAGTGGTTTTATTTATAGACAGCAATTTAATCTTTAATATGCAACCACCATCTGTAAAACTACTTAGCCCCATCTATCCCATTTATGTCTTTATTATCCTCTTGTAAAAACACATGGAGCATTCTTGGTTATAGATGCGAAATGAGTTCTTTCTGTAACACTTTTTAAGCTTAAAAATGTTGATGTAATTACAGTGGATAGATACATTTTCACGCTGAATGTGCTTCATCAATTATATACTATAATGAAATTAACCACAATCTCTATAGAATGGAAAAGCGATTTATGATAGTTGAAGTAGAGGACCATTCTCCTCTAATAGAAGTATTTGTTTCGGTGGCAAGGACCTCTGGAGGAGGGGGTGGAGATGGGGGTGGGGGGAGGCACAGAAAGATTCCCATGCTTAGGATGGTCAATCTTTTCAACTAAATTGTCTCTCAAAAGGAAGAAAACCTCTGAGCACGGGGCACATTGTTGGAGGCTCGGTTCTCTCTCTTGTGTCAGAACACATCTGGAAGCCTAACTAGCATCTAAGCTCAACATTTCAGCAGAGGCAGCCTGCCTATTCCCAAAGATAGAAATGCTATTTTCGGAGCAGGGTTCCCGGGCTCTTGAGGGGACATACAGAGCCCGACAGTCACTGTCATTCCTTTAATGATGATTAGTTGAGAGCTGGAAGGAAAAGCAAACAAACACACACAAACAGAAAAAGTTTTCAAAACCTGGTGGGACATCCAAAACCAACAAGAATCTGTTTTTAAAGCTCACCTTTGTAAGGCAGAAAATCTCAATTAGCTGAGATTCTTATTGATAAAGGTAGAAGATTTCTGTAGCCAGGTGAGGAACTAGAGACATGATCTAACTCACAGCTTCCTCTCTGCCTCACCAATAGCGGACGTGGTCATCCGTGCTTTTCCACCATGCTCTGACTCAGTGACCCATACTACACATGGCGCATGGGATGAAATTGAGAAGCGATGGCATGCCAAGTCATCCCTTATATTTACACCTTGAGGAACTGAATGCCAGACAAGTTCTATGACTTTCTTGATGATGTGCAGTAAGTTAATGCCAGAAACAAGAATGGATCCTGTGATCCCTGTCTATGGGCCTTAAGTCTTTACAAGAGTATTATTTACATGCAATCAGCAATGACCCAGAGTGTAGTGAAACGTGAACCTTCAAATAAAACTACAAGAGATGGACAAGAGTTCAGCCTTTAATCAGCCCAATCCAACCTCTAATACTCACAGTCCAGACAATGGGGACAGAGATCCAGTCTACTAATTTCTGGGTTGGACAACTGTGGAACAATGCATTGCTGTAGCTGACTCATGTTTGAAAAACTGTTTTCAAAAAGAAGTTAGCCATTCATTCTGCCAAGGATCTATGAAATTATTATTATCCTTTATAGTACTAACCTAAAATTTGAGCATATATTAAAAGCATATAGCCCACAAATAGGTGAAAAGAAGGCTACTTGCATGAAAATCCAATCCCCTCTAAAGCAGATCCAGTTTTCTTGTGCTTCAACACAAGCTTGTTGTTCAGCCACTCAGTCATGTCTGACTCTTTGTGACCCCACAGACCACAGCACCCAGGCCTCCCTGTCCTTCACCATCTCCCATAGCTTGCTCAAACTCATGTCCATTGAGTCGGTGATGCCATCCAACCATCTCATCCTCCATCATCCCCTTCTCCTTCTGCCTTCAACCTTTTCCAGCATCAGAGTCTTTTCAATTAGGCAGCTCTTTGCATCAGGTGGCCAAAGTATTAAATAAGCTTCAGCATCAGTCCTTCCGATGAACATTCAGGACTGATCTCCTTTAGGATTGACTGGTTGGATCTCCTTGCAGTCCAAGGGATTCTCAAGAGTCTTCTCCAACAGTTCAAAAGCATCAATTCTTTGGCACTCAGCCTTCTTTATGGTTCAACTCTCACATCCATACATGACTACTGGGAAAATCATAGTTTCACTATATGGGCCTTCATTGGCAAAGTAATGTCTCTGCTTTTTAACATGCTGTCTAGGGTTTGTCATAGCTTTTCTTCCAAGGAGTAAGCGTTTTTAATGTCATGGCTGCAGTCACCATCCACAGTGATTTTGGAGCCTAAGAAAATAAAGTCTGTCACTGTTTCCATTGTTTCCCATTTATTTGCCATGGAATGATGGGACCGGATGCCATGATCTTAGTTTTTTGAATGCTGAGATTTAAACTATTTTCTTATTAAAGGAATAGCAACTGCAACTACATCCTGAAACTGTTTTATTTGTTATCTTTATTACCTGCCATCATCACTAGGAACATAAACTCCAGAGGGGAAGGAACATATTCTATTTTTAGCATATCCCCAACATGTGGCATGGCATTTGATATAAGGTAAGGACTTAAACTCCATTTGTTAACTTAAATAATGAATAAAATTCAAAGCATTTATAATAGAAAGCAAAATTTAAAAAAAAAGAAAAAAAGAAGAAGGCAAAGGGCTTTTACCCATACGGATAACTAGAGAATGAGGGCTTATTAAGCAAGATTATAAATGATAGTTATAAAGATGCTTTGAAAACTTAAGGAATTTCTTATAACATATCATGGAAATAGAAAGGAGATGGCTACAAAGCTGCATGTATAATGTGGACTGAAATACACCTTAGTAGCTGTACCTTTGAATTTTATCCTGCAGGGTATATGCATTGTTATTGAAAAATGAAATAATTTAACAACAATCTAAAGAATTTTTTAACTCCAATTTTCCCATTACAGTTAAGAAAACAGACTTCCAGACATGTGGAGATATTTGGAAGGTCCAGAGGTGAGGAAAGGTAGAAGTTTAAAACTGGGTATCCCGATTCTATTTCAATGCTTTGTACTTTATTATCTTGACTCCTAGTATTAACAGTATCTTTAGAATTTTTTACTGTATAACACAATCAGAACTGCAGAACATACTAACTGATCCACATAAATTTCATTAGCTCAGAGGGGGAAAAAATACACAATTTCTGAGAAGAATTATACTCAGCAGGTAAAGAATCTGCCTGCAATACAGGAAACATGGGAGACTTGGGTTTGATCTCTGGATCAGGAAGATCTCAGAGAGGAGGAAATGGCAATCCACTCCAGTGGGTTACCTGAAAAATGCCATGGACAGAGGATTCTGGTGGGCTACAGTCCAGGGGGTCGGAAAGAGCTGGATACAACTTAGCAACTAAACACACTCACCTGCCTCTGAAGAGACAACCCTGCTGCCACCTTTTGAGTTACAACTAGTGTTCTGTCCTATTGAACACTGTTAAATTGTTCCTGCCACCCCAGAAAATGCACCATTATTTGGCACCAAAGTGGACATGGATTTAGAAGCTTCCAGCTCTCACATGTAACCTGCCAGCTCCCTCCTTGGATAAGAAGTTAATTTCACAGTTAGGCAAGTGCTCTTATGATAGGGCACAGTCACAAGAGTCATTTCTCCCATCCAAATCAGCCACTTCTAACTTGGGTAACTGTGAGCAATGTATTCAATTGTAGCACTCAGGAGCGTGTGAAATTAACCCCAAAGCCTGATATTGCCCTAGTAATAAATTGCAGGGAACTGAGGTAAGGAAACTGTCTTGACTGGATTCCACAAATGTTTTTAGGAGAGATTTCCCTGCACTTATGCAGGTGACAAACAGGTCTCTGGTTATAGAACTAACAGGGGAAGACTGAACTACATGGTCATGGAAAATTTTTATTATAAATGCAAATTTATCTATGCAGCCATCATTCAATTAGTCACATTCAAGAAGAACTTCTGCATAGATAATACAGAGCCCCTGACTGTGAGAATTATCATTCATTTTGGTTTTGTACCATATATACTGATTAATGAAGTAATAATTGTTAATAATGTACTCAACGATAGCATTTATCTTTCAACACTGTGCACAACAAACTGTATTAAGCTATTTACAAACTATCCTCCTGAAGGGGAGTTCCTTTGAAGAACAAGGAAACTAAGAGAGGTTCATTAACTTGCTCGAGGACACAAAGCTACCAAGTAAGTGATGGATTCAAATTTATGTCTTTTTGCCTCCAAAGCTGTACCTATGACCAGCATACTATACTTGTTATGCTTTCCTGTATGCTCAGAGAGGCTTTACTCTGCTGAGAATAGGTGGCTGATAATGTGTTGACTTGAAAAACATTCCTTCAAGGCCACTCCCACCAAAACTCATGTTAATCCCTTCTACTAAAGGGCCTGAAATCCTAAGTTTAAAGTTTCAGTACTTTAGAGTTAAGAGTTTATTAGCTGCAAACAGCCCATTAAGATGCTAATGTATCTCAGATATGATATACACAAGTAAGGAAAGAAACAAGTCAATGATTTGTACTTTATCTACTTTACCAAATTTTAAAAACTCATTGTGCTTCAAAAACACCATCAAGAAATTAAAAGGCAATTCATAAAATGGGAGGAAATATTTGCAAATTAGTTATTTGATTAAGGTCCAGTGTCTAGAATATATAGAGAATAACAACAACAAAAAAGATGACTTGATTTTTAAAATGGGTGGTGGGGGGAAGGATGTGAAGACATTCCTCCAAAGAAGATGTATCAAATGGCCAATAAATACATGAAATGCTGTTTAGCATCACCAATCTTAAACATCATCAGTCTTTAGGGAAATAAAAACCAAAACAATGAGATATCACTTATATCTAGTACGATAGCAATAATAAAAAAAAAAAGAAGATGAAAAATGAGCATTGGCGAGGATGTGGGAAAATTGGAATCCTTTTATGTTGCTGGTGGGAATGAAAAACAGTACAGTGACTATGGAAAAGACTTTGGCAGTGTCTCAAAATATTACAATTAGAGCTAGCATAGGATCCATCATTTCCAGAAAATACCCAAGAAAACTGAAAACAAATGCTTGCACAAAAATGCCAACAAATTATTCAGAGCAGCATTATTCCTGATAGCCATAGGTAGAAACAACCCATATGCCCATCAACCAATAAGTGGGTAAACAAAATGCAATATTAGTCATCAGTTCAGTTCAGTTCAGTCGCTCAGTTGTGTGCAACTCTTTGCAACCCCATGAATCGCAGCATGCCAGGCCTCCCTGTCCATCACCATCCCCCCGGAGTTCACTCAGACTCACGTCCATCAAGTCCGTGATGCCATCCAGCAATCTCATCCTCATTTGTCCCCTTCTTCTCCTGCCCCCAACCCCTCCCAGCATCAGAGTCTTTTCCAATGAGTCAACTCTTCGCATGAGGTAGACAAAGTACTGGAGTTTCAGCTTTAGCATCATTCCTTCCAAAGAAATCCCAGGGCTGATCTCCTTCAGAATGGACTGGCTGGATCTCCTTGCAGTCCAAGGGACTCTCAAGAGTCTTCTCCAACACCACAGTTCAAAAGCATCAATTCTTCGGCACTCAGCCTTCTTCACAGTCCAACTCTCACATCCATACGTGACCACAGGAAAAACCATAGCCTTGACTAGACGGACCTTAGTCGGCAAAGTAATGTCTCTGCTTTTGAATATGCTATCTAGGTTGGTCAGAACTTTTCTTCCAAGGAGTAAGCGTCTTTTAATTTCATGGATGCAGTCACCATCTGCAGTGATTTTGGAGCCCCCAAAATAAAGTCTGACACTGTTTCCACTGTTTCACCATCTATGTCCCATGAAGTGATGGGACCAGATGCCATGATCTTCGTTTTCTCAATGTTGAGCTTTAAGCAAACTTTTTCACTCTCCTCTTTCACTTTCATCAAGAGGCTCTTTAGTTCCTCTTCTGCCATAAGGGTAGTGTCATCTGCATATCTGAGGTTATTGATATTTCTCCCGGCAATCTTGATTCCAGCTTTTGCTTATTCCAGTCCAGCATTTCTCGTGATGTACTCTGCATATAACTTAAATAAACAGGGTGACAATATACAGCCTTGACGCACTCCTTTTCCTATTTGGAACCAGTCTGTTGTTCCATGTCCAGTTCTAACTGTTGCTTCCTGACCTGCATACAGATTTCTCAAGAGGCAGGTCAGGTGGTCTGGTATTCCCATCTCTTGAAGAATTTTCCACAATTTATAGTGATCCACACAGTCAAAGGCTTTGGCATAGTCAATAAAGCAGAAATAGAAGTTTTTCTGGAACTCTCTTGCTTTTTCCATGATCCAGTGGATGTCGGCAATTTGATCTCTGATTCCTCTGCCTTTTCTAAAACCAGCTTGAACATCAGGAAGTTCACAGTTCACGAATTGCTGAAGCCTGGCTTGGAGAAATTTGAGCATTACTTTACTAGCATGTGAGATGAATGCAATTGTGCGGTAGTTTGAGCATTCTTTGGCATTGCCTTTCTTTGAATGGGAATGAAAACTGACCTTTTCCAGTCCTGTGGCCACTGCTGAGTTTTCCATATTTGCTGGCATATTGAGTGCAGCACTTTCACAGCATCATCTTTCAGGATCTGAAATAGCTCAACTAGAATTCCATCACCTCCACTAGCTTTGTTCATAGTGATGCTTTCTAAGGCCCACTTGACTTCACATTCCAGGATGTCTGGCTCTAGATGAGTGATCACACCATCGTGATTATCCGGGTCATGAAGATCTTTTTGTACAGTTCTTCTGTGTATTCTTGCCACCTATTTTTAGTATCTTCTACTTTTGTTAGATTCATACTGTTTCTGTCCTTTATTGTGCCCATCTTTGCATGAAATGTTCCCTTGGTATCTCTAATTTTCTTGAAGAGATCTCTAGTCTTATCCAGTTATGCAGGTTTCATTCCTTGCATAAACGGAATGAAGTACCAATGTCTCCTATAACATGACTGAAACATCATTCTAAGTTTAGAAAACCAGACACAAAAGACCATATATTATACAATTTTATGTCTCTGAAGTATGTGAACGAGTAACTCAGTAGAAGCAGACACAGAGCAGATGGTGGGTACCAGGCACTAAGGGAACGAAGAGTGTCAGCGTATTGGGTGCAGGGTCTCCTAGTGGGATGAGGATAATGTTCTGGAGCCAGGCTGGGGCACAGGGATAGCAGGTGCATAACATTTTGTATATATTAAATGCCACAAAATGGTTAACTTTAAAATAGTTAATTTTAGGTTGTGTGAATTTCATGTCAGCACAAAGAGCAACTTACTTTCTGCAGGATGAGTCTTCTATGAGCTCTGGGCCTCAAAAGATTGAGTGGAAGCAACAGAAGGCAAATATTGTTCATTTCTATCTTTTCCAAGAAATCTGATACAACTAGGCAAGGGATTCAATAAAGATGCAAGCAGAAAGGACTCCTGGCTAATTATGTGTAGCATCCGGCACAGTGAGCTCTGAGTTTAATCAAAATTTTTCTGTGCATTGCTCTTCAAAAGCTCATGCCACACAGCTTAAAAAAATAGGGCTAAGAAAGGCTCACCCACGAATTATCATTGGGGTTAGAGTGAATATCACTTCCAATAATGTTGAAAAATAAGTTCTTGGTAGCTAAAATTCTTCTTTTCATGCATAAAGCAAAGATACACATATATAAACAGATACATAATATATCTATCGTATTAACACTTCCTGGTGGGAGGGCATGGTTTTGAAAAAGACATAAGCAGCATCCTCAAGGGACAATGATGAATAATGTGAATAAAAGGATTGGGAAATACCCTCTAGATCAGAAAGAATACTAGGAACAATTCATTTCTCTTGATGAAGGGGCAAGCTTTTTTAAAGAGGATTTTTCAAGTAAAAAGTATTGTTAACCATCCAGGTAAAGAAAGTGAAAGTGAAAGTCACTGAGTCATGTCCAACTCTTTGCAACCCAATGGACTATACAGTCCATGGAATTCTCCAGGCCAGAATACTGCAGTGGGTAGAATACTGCCAGAATACTGCCTTTCCTTTCTCCAGGGGATCTTACCAACCCAGGGATCAAACCCAGGTTTCCCACATTGCAGGTGGATTCTTTACCAGCTGAGCAACAAGGGAAGCCTAAGAATACTGGAGTGGGTAGCCAGTCCATGGAATTCTTCAGGCCAGAATACTGTAGTGGGTAGAATATTGCCAGAATACTGCCTGTCCCTTCTCCAGGGGATATTCCTGACCCAGGAATCAAACTGGGGTCTCCTGCATTGCAAGCAGATTCTTTACCAACTGAGCTATAAGGGAAGCCCAACCACCCAGGTAAATAGCATATGTGTCTTGAAGACAATGTCCTGATACTAGTTAAGAGAACAGACACCCCGGGTATTCTACTTCCTAGCCGCATGACATTGAAACACTAAAATCCTCTCTGAACCCACATTTCTTCCGATGGAAAACAGGATGGGGCTGCCCATTCCATTGGATTACTGTATTAAATAAATGGGTTTATACCTTGGAAGCTACTTGGGCCAGTGTCTGGAGCAGCCTAACTTCTCTAGAAACTGAGTCAGCTGGTGTTCCTTAGTTTCTACCACCTGAGGGTTAGGAGTGGGGGCTGTACAGACAGATGACCTGGGCTTGAGTATTCCTTCTGACTCTGGGCAATCTACTCAACACTTCCTGTCTTCAATGAAGGAAATAAAATAACCTCCTCTAATGATTGTTCAAAGGTTAACTCAGGAGTCAGTTCCTGGAAAGAGTCAGACATGCAAAGTATGACTGCACTGAGCCACTCAGCACGCACACACACACGATTCCTGGAAAGCTTAACCCACCACCTAAAATGCATTCAGTAAATTAAGTTGTTGTGACTGTTATTATTATTTGACTACCATGCCAGTTATTATTATGATAGACCAACTTAGCAGTCATAATTAAATGAGGGTCTATATAGGGTACAGAAGACTGTTAAACATGTAGAGAATGGGACACCATTTGGAGAGGGTTCCCCAGAAGGAATGGAGAGGACAAGTGGCATGGTAGGAAATGACCAGTTGCTAAATATCACAGTAGAGATTACAGTCCTCCAAACTCCTATAAAGAGCAGAGCAAAGCAGGAGCTGGAGGAGCAAAAGAAAGCTTCTTGGGAGGGGAGGGAGATGAGGTGAACTTTCCTTTCTGTCACTTAGAAATATCAACACCTCTTCCGCTAGAGTCATTTTGTTGCTACCTATAAAAACAATGTTTTGAAAAAGATCTTTCCATCTTTACTTATCTTCCCACAGACTTTCCTCCCTGGCTGCAAACTGCCCACCTAAAAGCACATAGAAAATGGAGCCAAAGTCCACCTCACAGAATAACAGGTCCTTAAGCCACAGTGGCTGCCAGAAAATGCCAGCTCTTGGAGCAGGAGCATATCGTGAAAACTGCCATAAAGGCGGGGGGCAATTTTTACAGCAGGTTATTACTACACACCTCTTTGAGAGGCCAATTCACAGCTTGTCCTCAACACTACATTAATTCATTTATGGTTTTCCAAAAATGCTCGATTTCCTACTGTCCCTAAATCTGACAAATATGCTCTCCTAATTCAAAACCCTCACAGAGATCCTTAAATTCCCAATCGAGCGTGATGCCATTTCCAGGT
This sequence comes from Nanger dama, assembly GCA_917880005.1. Taxonomy (NCBI): domain Eukaryota; kingdom Metazoa; phylum Chordata; class Mammalia; order Artiodactyla; family Bovidae; genus Nanger; species Nanger dama. The sequence goes on from CAKJTW010000008.1 coordinate 38,295,355, forward strand.
TGCAAAGCCAGCCTTCCTGATGAGATGCATCCTCTAGGTAGCATACTTAGGCATAAGGCTCCAGTCTCTCTAAATGTAATATTCTTTAGGCTGCCAGGATTCACATAGCTTCTCTGCTTCAAACCTAGAAAATGTGCAGCTAGAAACAATTTGGAGTTCTTACTCAAACATCCGCTTGTAACAGGTCCAAAGAGATGATTCCAAAACTTTAACTAGGTTATCGTTTCCAAAGTTAAAAATATACACTGTGTGTATATATAGGCACACATATACACATATATACATACACATACTTCTTTATACTCATCTATCTATATCTATCTATCTAAAAAGACACTAGCTTTTGAAAGTGGAATGTACACACTTCTTTCATTTCTCTTCATTGTCACCTCCTTCTCTGGTCCAGATTTAAACATCTAGCAGTAAAACTGAGATTTCCTTTGTTGCTAGATAAATATCAATCATTTCCATCTGTTACCAGGACTTTGTTTTCTTGAGAATAATGTAAAATTTAGATGCTAATGCAACAGTTTGCATTGTTTAATCACAGCAATGAAATAGCGTTCATATGCTATAAAATTTGCCAGACACACAAAGAAATGTTAACTTCTACCTTAGCAAACCTTTGTGCCATCTGTCATTTTGTAAAAATAATCAAATGGCTTTGGGCATGATATTCACATGGAAGACTGTCAAATTTGCCTTGCCAGACACAATACTGTGAAAGGAATTAAGATGATTCTTTCATCTTAAATTCATTTAAATTCCACAATAAAAAATTTATTCCCACAGTTAAGTAATACTCCCCTTTGGGTTGTAATGGGAAGATCAGAAAGCCCAACTAAAATCATGAGATGTTGTATTCCAAAGTATGATGTGTGTATGACTGATTACACATAAGATGACATATGAGGATGGCATTTAAAATAATATTTTAAAGTAGACATTAAAAAACGACTTGTACAAACTTAAATTTACACAAATGCCATTCATGATAAATCCAATTTATAAGAAGTCCATTCAAAGGAAAATGTTTGGTATTTGAATATAGCAAAACCATGACGACTGGATGGGGATGAATAAAATACAGAACACAGTGGAATAAACAGTAGTTCAAAGCACAATGTGTTCCCATTCCATGAAACTCCACTTCCTAATTGTCTGTTAAAGCCTAAAATTACCCATACTCTGACATTTTGATAAGAACCTCTCCCTGAACTAGACTTGACTGAGTTGCTTATCTATAAAGGACGACTTTCTAGGAGGGGTGGATGCTAGTTATCTGAGAACTATCAGAAATTCCATTTATTTCTAAATCTTTATGAAATAGGAGAGAATTTGAATCATTCTTCCCCCAAAATGAGGTATCACTTTGCTCCTTCACTGGGTAAATCACAGCTCAGTGTAGGAGGGAAGGTGATGAGCTTGAATGAAAGCCGAGTTCTTGTGCAGCCTCTGCCCTTAATGTGCTCTGTGACCTTAGGCAAGTTTCTCATCTGGTCATCTCGCCACAGTGGTGGACTGGAAGATCTTCAAAGAACCTTTCAACTTCCAAAATTTTATTACTTCTAACTAAGCTTCTGTAGCATCAGAGATAAGAATTGGAATCCTGTACTAGCAAAGCTAGATGTCAAAGGTTTTAGGAATGTTCCTGCAACGTGACCTTTACTCACTTCTTATGAGTGGAATCCATGTATTTAGTCCTTCCTTCCTTCATTTCAGAAATGCATATTGAGTACTTGATGTACATGACCATTCTTAAAGGAGCTGTGAGAGTAAGACCATGTTTTCATTTTATAATGTATAGGAATCATCTAAGAAACTTGCTAAAATCCACTTTAAACCTCTTCCCCCTCCCCAACTAAGTCTGGGAAACAGCCAACAGATTTGCCTTTTTAACCAACGATCCAAGAGATTTTGCTGTGAGTGGTAATAGGATCACATTGGGAGAAACCGGATTCTAGCGAGAAAGGCACGAAATCAGGCAGATTTAATCTGAGCGGCAGCTGCCATGATAAATATAAGCTTGTGGTGCTGGCTGGGTGCAAAGACAAGGCTCTCCCTGGGTGTGGGAGCCTGGGATGGCACCTTAGAGAAAAGAATCTTCAAATAAGCACTGGAAGAAGAACAAAATTGCATCTCAAAAGGAGGATCAAAGGTTTTTGCACAGAAAATACCTTAGGCAAATAATGGGAGCCAAAAGTCTCCCTCTTAGCCCACAAAGGATTCTCTAAAGGCTGAAATGAACAATGTTTCTCACCTCAAACATCTTCAGAAGTATCTGTAGGGTTAATAAATGGAGGAATGAATACATTAATTTAGCAAGTGGTTAATAAGCCATGGATGTTAGCGTAATTCTGGATTCTGGTGACACATGCTGGTAACAGGATACAGAAATTGCAAGGGAATGCCTGTATCACATCACTGACCAAAGACATATTCAGGATTATACACAGAAAATCATTTTAGGGCTTGAGGTAGGAAGGGCTGATATCTAAACAGTACTCATTAATTCTAGCGCTTCCACAGGCATCATCATATGCCAAGAAGTAAAGTCAAATTGTATCTGTCCATCATATAGATTTTTCATTTTCCTCACAATTACAAGTACAGCTAAATCATAATCTTTTGAGATAAATGTTTCTATAAAAAATATCTGGGATGTCTTAGCCTAGTGACAAAAGTGGGGTATACCTTTCGTAATTCTTAATTCACACATTATGCTCCATCAACTACACAGGGAATGTGGTGTCTAAGTTACAAATTAGAAGATGTTAGGCTGTGTGACTTTGAGCAAGTGATAAAGCCTCTCTGTGCCTTGTTTTTCTTCTTGTAAAGAGAATGACATGAATTGAATAATCCCCAAGAACTGCTTCGATTCTGACGGTCCATGAATCAAAATAAAAGAACATTGCCAGAGGCATTAATTAATCCTCTGGGGATGAAATGAGATAAGCATTTTCTTTGAGTCTACACTGCTCTGCAGATGATCTCCCCTTTACAATAATCAGAGCTGAAGAAAAAGCTCATGTGACTCCCTGAAGTGTAACTAGACTGTTTTCTAAAGAGATACAGTAAATTGAGGAATGAGTCTTCAAAGCCGAGATGGCTTTCCCGGCAACTATAATTTTACCTCCTCAATGACTGAGCCAATTTTCTCCTCCAGCTCTCTTACACACCTTTAATGAATACATGTTTCTTTGATTAAATTAACATTTTTGTCTAGCTAATTAGCCTGAAAAACCTATGCTGAACTGATCTGGTAGCAACTTCATTACTGCTCATCGGTGCATGTTTGCGACCCATCACTGTCAACTCGATTGTCTAATGATTAGGGGACATTAAGTTTGGCTAATTTGGCTTTCTGTGGCCATCATCACGTTCTCGGTGATGAGCCAATCCCACCCTGAATCGACCCTGCTTGACAGTGACAGATGTTTTAATCACAGGGTTTTATTCATTACTGTCCATCAGTGTTGCTAGCCAGGTTTGCAGCAAATACCTTGATTCGAAACCAAAACTAATTAAATACTACCTTCATAATTACCTTATACAGTTACCCTTTCCTAAGTGGGCTGATATGACAAGAGCTGAAAAATAAAGCCTTAAATGAGATTGCAGAGGGAGTTCCTGCTGTGCTGAAATGCATTTCCATCTGCACGTCTAATAAATAGTATGTCTGTGGGGAGCTGTCCCTCTGCCCTAAATGCATCTTTCAGAAATGAGCATCTCAGTGTTGCCCATTACACACCAGCCAGGTTATGGGATCCATTGCTTTCTTAGAGCTTTGATGTTTTAATGAGATTATGTACACAAAGCACTGCAAGACTGCCACTGAATCTTCATTACAACTGTAATCAACACTTGTGACCCACACTTCCTGTATTGCTTTTCCAAGTGGATCTGATGGTGTTGCTTTGACCCTCATTACAAGAGTGGGACTGTGGCCTGGGCACAGCCAATGAGCACTGGACATCTCCTGGTACCCATGATTGGTTATGACCTAGTGTGTCACCAAACTGAGTTCAATCTTAGACAATAAGACTTAATTCTGGGCATCTCAGTTCGAGCAATGTTCAAAGCTTCTCCTGGTTTCCTAAGGCACTTGACACACACCCAGAGACAGCAAGGTCAGTGACTGTCCTCCTGACCTTGTAACTACAAAGGGTGATACTTTAAAAAAGGGACTTCTAGAAGGAAAAATGAGCCTGAAAGCAAGCCAGAGAGAAGCCAGCTTGTGTCAGCATCATTTCAGCCCTTTATGGAGCTTCCCACATTGACAGACCTACTCCTAGTTTTCAGTTTTCAGTTCAGTTCGGTCGCTCAGTCATGTCCGACTCTTTGCAACCCCATGAATCACAGCACGCCAGGCCTCCCTGTTCATCACCATCTCTCGGAGTTCACTCAGACTACTCAGACTCATGTCCATCGAGTCTGTGATGCCATCCAGCCATCTCATCCTCAGTGGTCCCCCCTTCTCCTGCCCACAACCCCTCCCAGCATCAGAGTCTTTTCCAGAGTCAACTCTTTGCATGATGTGGCCAAAGTACTGGAGTTTCAGCTTTAGCATCATTCCTTCCAAAGAAATCCCAGGATTGATCTCCTTCAGAATGGACTGGTTGGATCTCCTTGCAGTCCAAGGGACTCTCAAGAGTCTTCTCCAACACCGCAGTTCAAAAGCATCAATTCTTCGGCACTCAGCCTTCTTTACAGTCCAACTCTCACATCCATACATGACCACAGGAAAAATCATAGCCTTGACTAGACAGACCTTAGTCGGCAAAATAATATCTCTGCTTTTGAATATACTATGCCCTGGTAAAAGACCTTTGTGACCAAAGACACTAAATATTCAAATCGCTTTTACATTAGCTACCCTAGGTGATCACCCCAACGATACCGTTCAGTTTGTAGAGAAGCCATGGTTAGCCTCATTTCAGAAACAGGACTGAGGTATAAACACTTGTATAACCAAGGATAAACCAAGCCAGTGCTGAGCTGGGGCGTAAGGTGGATCGATTGCCAACTTGATTCTTTGTTTTCCTGCTTTGTCCACAGTGATTTGTTTCTCCAATCGGGTTTGCCTCAGATCATCATGAGACTAGAGTCCGGGGATAGCAGTAGAGCACACGCACAAGAAAACATGCTTTGGCATCTACCTGATCAAATCCCTGTCCCACCATTCACCAGCTAGGTGACATCTGGTGAGTTTAACATCTACACGCATTGGTGTTCACACCTATGATGGGAATAATAGATGCTGAGTGCTTAGCGCATGGCCAGGAGTTCTCAATCAGGAAAGAGACACATTTTCTAAACTGATGGCAAGACAGACATTAAACTCACTTTATATGTGTTGCAATTCACATTTTAGCTTTTTCTCTCTGTGGTTTGAAATACCCTTCATCTAAACAGTCTGAGAAAATGTCCCTTGCTTTGGACTGTTGCAATGGCTACACCTTGAACTTATGTCAGTTTCATTACTTAAGGTTATTCCCAGAAACTGCTTCCAAAATAAGAAATAAAACAACAGATCAAACTATTTTCAGCAAAGAAAGAGACGGTCAAATCTTCTGTGTCTAATTATTAGGGACAGGCCTAAGTTAATGGCAGAGATAGTGTCAGTTTTTGAAAGCAGCCTAAGAAAGAGATGGCTTTCTAGGACGACGGGGGTATATTTTGGTTCTTTTTCTTTTTAGCTCAGTGACCTGGAAGAAGTTACTTAACTTTTCTAAGCCTCAGCTTCTTCATTTTAAAAGGCAATACCATCATCTGCTTTCCTGCCATTGTGCACACTGACAGATAATGAAAATAAGTATTGAGTAAGAGTTAACACAGCAAAGATGACTACTATCCTTTAACAAGCCTACTTGTAAGGATGGCCCTTGGCTGGAGTCTGTGAACTGGAATTTGAGGAGCTTCCCACCATTTTCAGAATTGATAAGAATGGCCTACTGTTCCTAAATTGTATAAACAGCACAGTTCATGCTGTCCATCTGCTTTCCTTCTGGAATTCTGGTGGCCCCCAGGCACAGGCTGCCTTCACGACCAGTCCCAGTAAAAGCCCTGGACGCTGAGTCTCTAATGAGCTTCCCTGTTTGGCAACACTTCACAAGTGTTGTCACAGTTTGTTGTGGGGAAAATGAAGTGCATTTGGTGTGACTCCTCCGGGAGAGGGCTCTGGATGTTTGCATGTGGCTTCCTCTGAACTTTGCTTTGTGCACATTTTTCCTTTGTTGATTGTGCTTGGTATCATTTTCTAAACTAACTTACAGCCCTGAGTGTGCCCATTCACTGAGTCCTGGGAGTTCTATAAAATCACCAAACTTGAAGGTGGTTTGGGGGACCCTCAATACACAAAACAGCCAATACATAAAAAACACACAATAAATAGATGTATTTATCACTGTTACCCTCTTCATATACTGATGTGATTGCTCTGAATGAAACTGTAGGCAGCAGTGATACCAGTGCGGTGAGACTAAAATTTTGAAATGCTTTCCTATCTCAGCTTTTGTTTAACAGGAATGGGTGAACAGTGTATATTCCAAATAAATCCTCTCATGTTATCTTAAGGGTTTACATACAAGGATATTCACAATTGTGTTACTTGTTGAGTGTTGGCGGCCACGTGGGCTCTTATGAATAGAAGAACACAAAGGCAAATGCTCGGTGTACATTACTGTCTGTCTTTCTGCTGAGTTGTTCAGTTGTACCCAACTCTTTGCTATCCCATGAACTGTAGCCCACCAGGCTCCTCTGTCCATGCAATTTTCCAGGCAAAAATACTAGAGTGGGTTGCTATTTCCTACTCCAGGGGATCTTCCCATCATGTACCTGCAAAGGAGTGCAGCAATACACAGTAACAAGCTAAGTGAAAAGAGTATGGAAAAAAAAAAATCACAGCGTAATATTGTTCCTGCAAATTAAAGATATGTGCAAATAAAACAACATGCATTTTGCAAGAACAAATGCAGAAAGTGAGACTCAGTAACTACATTAGAATAATTTTCTGTGGTGGGGGAAGAGTAGTGGATGTAGGATATGAGAATGAAAGGAAGTAAATGCATGCAAACTGAGGAAGAGAACCTTGTACAGACCCATGATAAAAATAGCACATGGCTGGAACAGTGTGATTAATCCAACTTTCTGCTTCTGGCATTCAAAACAAATCTATTTCACAGTCTAACTACAATGACAAAGATGACCATGACAATAATCCTATTAGCTAAGGTTAACTGAGCCACATGGAGCAGGTATACACTCATCAGATAGCACTGTACGTAATTCTCACCACAATTCTATGAGGAATGTACTGTCAATATCCCTACTCTATGGAGGAGGAAGCTGAGGCATGGAACAGTACAGTAACCTGCCAAGGTTCCTCTGTGGCATGGCTTTGGAGTCAAGATGCAAACCCAGCATTAAGCAGAACCACGAGGTTAATACAAGGATGCTGAGGCTCCGCCTGCGCCCACGGGACCACGAGGTCGTGGGGCTTCTCTTGCGAGGGCATCCTCCTCCTCTCTTCCCCAACTCTTAAGCATTATTTTTCAACATATATACACTAAAGGCTGGAGCTATTCCAGAAAGACAGAGGTAAAATCCTTACAAAGAAATGATGCTGTCTAGGAGTGGGACTGCTACATCATATGGTAGCTCTGGAATCTCCATACTGTTTCCCACAGTAGCTGAAAAGTGAGTGAAGTCACTCAGTCATGTCTGACTCTTTGTGACCCCATGGACGGTAGCCTACCAGGCTCCTCTTTCCATAGGATTTTCCAGGCAAGAGTACTGGAGTGGGTTGCCATTTCCTTCTCCAGGAGATCTTCCCAACTCAGGGATCGAACCCAGCTGTCCCACATTGTAGGCAGATGCTTTACCATCTGAGCCACCAGGGAAGAGCCCTGAAGAAGAGTAGCTGAAGAAGAGGTGGCGAATACATACAATGGAATGTTACTCAGCCATAAAAAAAAAAAAAAATGCCATTTGTAGTAACATGAATGGACCTAGAGATTGTCATAGTGGGTGAAGCCAGATAAAGAAAGACAAATACCTTAGGCTATCACTTACATATGAAAACTTTTTTTAAAAAAGGTACAAATGAACTTACTTAGAAAATGCAAATAGAGTTACAGATATAACAAACAAGATTATAGTTACCACAGGGGAAAGGGAGGAGGGATCAATTGGGAGAGTGATACTGGGGTTGACCCATACACATTACTGTCCATGGGCTCATAAAGAGCCGGACACGACTGAGTGACTGAACAATAACATATATGAAACAGACAATTAATAAGAACCTACTCTACTCGATACTCTGTAATGACTGATAGAGGAAAAGAACCTAAAGGAGAGTGGATATATGTATAACTGATTCACTTTGCTGTACAGAAGAAACTAGCACATTATAAATCAACTATACTTTAATTAAAAATTAATTCAAAAAAGAAATGATGTAAGATGCTAGGCATACATGCATACCCAAGGTACCTGGGATGCTAGGAGACTTGTATTCTTTGCTTGTGTAACTATTTCTAAGTACTTTTGTGAAATGGACTTACGTACTCTTGTTAAGACTATTCCCACATCATGAATTTGGTGTTCGGGTAAGTCAATTAGTGTGTGGGTAAATACCGTTGGCCCCTAGTTTTCACAACTTGCAGATTTCTTGATCTCTATTGGCACAAAATTCTCTTTAGTTCTCCTAGAAACCTATGGATGGAGAAGGAAATGGCAACCCACTCCAGTATTCTTGCCTGGAGAAACCCAGGGACAGAGGAGCCTGGTAGGCTGCCATCTATGGGGTTGCACAGAATCGGACATGACTGAAGTGACTTAGCAGCAGCAGCAGCAGCAACCTATGGAAGGGCACATTAGCCTCACTTTACATCAGTGGTTCTCAACTAGCACCAGGAGGGAACTGGTCCCACAGGGAACAGGTGGCAATCTCTGAAGATGTTTTTGGTTATGAAAACAGGGGAGGGGGGTGTGCTACAGAAATCTAGTGAGCTAGGGATGCTACCTCACATCCTACACACATAGGACAACCCATACAATAAAGAATTGCCATCGTCATTGTTCAGCCACTAAGTCGTGTCCGACTCCTTGGAACTCCACGGGCTGCAAAATGTCAGGCTTCCCTATCCTTCACTATCTCCCTGTGTTTGCTCAAATTCATGTTCATTGAGTCGATGATGCCATCCAGCCATCTCATCCTCTGTAATCCCCTTCTCCTTTTGCCCTCAGTCTTTCCCAGCATTAAGGTCTCTTCCAATGAGTTGGCAAACAGGTGGTCAAAGTATTGGTGCTTCAGCTTCAGCTGGCCCAATATATCAATAATGCTGTTGTTGAGATACTCTGCTTTATACATAAGGAAATCAAAGAAGCTATATAACAGGGTATTTGTGAATTTGGAGACAGGAGGACAATATGTTATCTTGCTTACAAATATCAAGGATCTAGGTGCATGTTCATTTCAATGACTCTCTTTCTATCTCCTGTGTGGATTCCTTTAAACAACTGCTGTGAAACTGTTGCCATCAAGTATATTTGAATGGAAGGTGGGAAAGCAAAAAGTGGATCCCTTTGACAGATGTCTATTTGAAAAGAGGCTTGACTTTGATGTCTGAGAAAGAGGAACAAAAGACAGAGGAAAAAATAATGACTTTGTTATTGGGTCACATCATTTTGACAGAAGCAGATGGGTTAGATTCCACATTTGGGGAATGAGCTGCAATACTGTTTCAGACACTGTGATTATGCCCTCCATAGCTTGATTTTTATTTTTACTTGGGCTCCTGCTCACTGCAAACAGGTCTCCCAAACGAACAGTTCTAAGTCCTCAAAAAGCAATTGGAATGGGAAAAAGAGGTCCTGTGATAAGATCAAGATATGAACTATCAATCCTGGCTACTGGGCAAGACATTTAACTTTGTGACCTTCATCAGAAGCCACATTAGTGAAGTGCTGATAAAACACTCTGAGCTGATGGGCGGAAGGTGTAAGTTTCCACAAACACTTCGTGGACTCCCTGGCCCAGCATAATATGAGCCCCTACTTATCTCTGTAATTTCTGGAGGGCACTCACTGTCATGTCACATTTATCCCAAGTGCTGGGCCTGGTAAAAACTTGCTTATTGGGTGTGAGGATTAATCCTTAAACCAGAGCTTAATCACAAAACTCTCCAAAGGCAAGAAGAAGCAAGTGAAGGAATTCTCCAGGTTTTGTAAGTAGCATCTGTGATTTCGTGACAAGCCTTTTCTGGCCACAATAGAGAACTCCAAGTGCGTATTACTAAAGGCTCTCATTTACTTAAGGGCCATCTAAGCAATTCAGAGTCTATGACTATTGAGAAGTGACCTGTCTGCCCACATGGTCACTCACTGTCTCCTTCAGACTACACACCCTTGGGAGGCTGCTGTAAAATATAAAGACAATACTCGAGGACTAGAAAAATCACACCCTGGCCAAGTGTCTGTTGTTGCAGGCCTAGTCCTACCGACCTATGTTTGCAAAGTTCATTGACTGTGGTAAAGAAAGCTGTCAGTAGTTGCAAAATAAAATAAAGATAACTCAATAGTTCAGGATACCAGACACCAAGGGCAATACATTGGGGATGGGAAAAATGCAAGTGTAACAACAGGTACCAGGATCCCTCAAACAAGATGGGTATCTGTATGCGATTCAATGCTCAGGAGACTGCTGTGGGAGGTGAGGCACTTTGACTGATGGAGAGAAGGGCCTAGCAATATTGCGAGGACAGACTCTGCAGAGATACACGGCCGTTTAGAAATTTCTGGGGAATGGGCACAGCCAAATATATTTAAGTTATTTAAATATATTTACATTTTAAGGAATTTGTGATGCAAGCTACTCCTGTCACTGCAAATCACATGTGTAGTTTGCTGGACCCCTAGCTTCATGTTGGTGGAATTCAGAAGAAGGATGGGTTGCAAAGTGACCAATTTACAGACCGATTTACAATTTAAGAATGGTTTATCAGTGAGAAGATCCATGTGTGTGCATGCTAAGTCGCTTCAATTGTGTCCAACTCTGTGCTACCCCATGAACGGTTGCCCTTCAGACTCCTTTGTCCACAGGGATTCTCCAGGGAAGAATACTAGACTGGGTTGCCATGTCCTCCTCCAGAGGATCTTCCCAACCCAGGGACTGAACCCACATCTCTTATGTCTTTTGCATTAGCAGGCAGGTTCTTTACCACTAGTGCCCGAGAAGACTCATAAACTGTGCTAATATAGCAAAGGCAAGAATTTGGAACTAGAAGTGGAAAGAATAAGGATAAGTCTCTATCCTCCATGAATCCCTGAATATATCAAGAGAGCTGCTAAATTACTCAAAAGGCATATAGTAAGAGGTTTACATATAATGTAAATCTCAAATTGTAGGTTGCTTCAGCAGACATCTGGGATACAATAATAATAATAATTGCCATTAAGCTTTATTAGAATATAAGCTTCATAAGGGCAATGATATGCCCTGATTCTTTTCAAAATCTTCATTCCCAACAATTTGCACACTGCAAGGCACATACTAGGAGGAGAAGGGGACGACAGAGGATGAGATGTTTTGATGGCATCACCAGCTCAGAAGACATGAATTTGAGCAAGCTCTGGGAGTTGGTGATGGACAGGGAAGCCTGGCATGCTGCAGTCCATGGGGTTGCAAAGAGTCAGATACAACTGAGTGACCGAACTGAACTGAGGCACATACTAGAGGCTTACTAAGTATTTCTGTGTGGATAAAATATATTTTCCCAATTTATAGATTAAGAAACCAAGGCTAATATAAGTGGACAGCTTTTCCAAGGTCATAGTTTACAGATTCAGAGTCAGGATGCAAATCCACGCTGGCAAAATGTTGCTCTTGGTGCCATCCCACAGGAAGTTCTACAGCCTGGTTATTACAATGCTTTAACTGAGCTGACCTAGGAGAGAACCCATGAACACACTGTGTAATCTGGGCTGGGTTAGTACCCTCTTTATAATGACAGCTTAGAGGGCTTGAGAGAAATTAGGCCATCTCAGTTCTACATCCCCCATGCACTTTCTCTCTGCCTTCTTAAAACAGTTTTTTGTAAAGCATTCCACTGGGACCATTTGGAGTTGTTATTATTTTAGGCTCTACTGAACTAAGAATTTGATTTAGGGAGATAACAGGTTTGAAAGAAAGACATCAGGAAACTTAAACATAACAGATGCTTATTTGCGGACACCTGATTGAGCTGAATTGAAAGCCCCTGTCTAGATCCTAAAAGCCATAAATGTCAGTTGACTAGAACTGAATCATAACCACTTTGAAGCATGGATCACCAACAGATAGCCATTTCAGACTCATAACATCCCAAACGGCTCTCCGTCTTGTCAACACTGAAGAGGAACATAATTCTTACAGTGGGAAGGAAATTTCATTTCTAAGAGATATTACCTGGAGCTTGTAGCTAATTGTCTCGGTAATTATACAGCAAAGAATCCCTTCAAAAAGCCACCAAGGAAATACCACACTGATTTCTTATCTGGGAAAAAACTCGAACATGGTTGCCCTAATGTGTGGAGAAGACGCACAATAAATTTCTTTGTAAGGGAGCAATTGACATTATAAATTGGCTTCGGTTGAAATCATTGTTTACATAAGTTCTATAGTAGTATCAGGCAAAGAAACTCACAGCTCTGTAAAATTCACACAAAATTAGTAACCTGAGTTAGTTGGAACATTATAGAGCATTCTTTTAATATTCTCTAAGCTCCTAAAGCTTAGTAAAAATGCCATATGAAGAAGTTTCATTTGGTACTTCCCTCATGGTTCACATACATGTTAGCCACTTAACATTAAAAATGAGATGGATGAAATTGGAGCCGATTATTCAAAGTGAAGTAAGCCAGAAAGAAAAACACCAATACAGTATACTGACACATATATATGGAATTTAGAAGGATAGTAATGATGACCCTCTATGTGAGACAACAAAAGAGACTCAGAAGTATGGAGCGGACTTTTGGACTCTGGGGGAGAGGGAGAGGGTGGGATGATTTGGGAGAACGGCATTGAAACATGTATACTATCTTGTAAGAATGAAGCGCCAGTCTATGTTCAATACAGGATGCAGGATGCATGGGGCTGGTGCACGGGATGATTCAGGGAGAAGATGTGGAGTGGGAGGTGGGAGGGGGCTTCGGCACTGGGAGATCGTGGACACCTGTGGCTGATTCATGTCAATGTATGGCAAAACAAATACAGTATTGTAATGTAGAATAAAGTATTAAAAAAAATAATAAAAAAAGAAAAAAAATAGCTTCCCTTTCATTTAGGATATACTCAACATTTTTATATGTAAAATCACATGGTAGAACTTAAATGGATGTTTTAAATCTGACTTCATTCAACCTATAGAGATAGGTCTATCAGTGTTCTGGACTCAAGCAGGATAAAGAATATAACTTATATGGATATAGACAGAAGTAGAATATAAATACCTCGAGAAGGAAGACTTGGAACGGGAAAAAGATGATCATGTTGAGGGCAAAACTGAAAAAGTATTTTTGCAATGTTACTATGGGGAAAAGGTTGAGGAAACTAAAGCCAGATATACCAGGGTCAATGGACTGTCTTCCAGTGTTTGGGAATGGGAGAGACCGAGATAGAGGATGGGATCGATTATGTCACAAAAGTCCTACTATCTTAACAGAACTAACAGCTCTGCTGTCTCTTGGTATGGAGTTAACCCTGAGCAAGGATTAAAAAAAGAAAACAAAAACAGAAAAAGCCCATTGTATTCATTTACAAATTAATTCTCAGTGTTTAGCCTGCATTCACATAAACATATGCTCTCCTTGGCAACTATCACTTACGGAAATGGGAAAAACAAAAATTCTTCCTATAATGATGGAAAGGAGTTAGGTCTTAGCTCAGGAATATGTTTAAAAGATGTTTCAGTAGAAGAGCTAGGTCATGCATCAAGACAACACTGTGTTTTCTTGTCTACGTGGGAAAAAGGACATGTTACAAGAGATAGCTACAAATCCCTTTCTCCCTTGCATCTCAAGCACTGGCCAATTGCTTACCTACCACCGTCTCAGCCTTATTGCATGCCAAAAACTAGAATAACAATTTTATCACATTTAGAATTGCTCCATGAATAGCATCCAAATGCCAGTCTGAGAGGCAGCATTCCTGTTTCACAAAACTACCAATCTGATTCTTAAAAAAAAAAAAAAAGTGATGGAGGTGTTGGTGTCAGAGACTAAAAATCCATACCTTTTTCTCACCAACAAAATCTCAGTTGCTAAACTTCCTTTTGTGGCTGTGCTCTGGGGAACAGAGGTAGGATACTGAAAATTCTCTGCAGACATGTAATCTAGGATCATAATACTGCTGGTAACAAACTCTTCTTCATTCAGTTAAGACATATACATCTCTTGCTGTTTAAGAGGAAAGTAACTGAGGTTGTTACTTCTATTTTAATTGAACTCACAAATGAAAAAGTGAACCCAAGTGGTCAAGTGCTCATATGTATATGTAATTTCTCAGTAGTTAGATCATGAATGACAAATATGTCTGAATTCTGTAGGTGGTTGGAAAACACCCCCAAGAGTGAACTGAGATATACCTCTTAATTTTAGTAAGCTAACAAAGTAGCTACAAAGTTTACTTCCACTCTGATGCACCCAAGTGGCAATGTATCTCTAGAAACACAATGGAAAGAGAATGCTGAAATTAACACATATAAAAGAAGAGAGTTCAACACTAGATTCCATTCTGAATAGAAAATAAATGATAATGTCAAATATACAACAGTCTAACAGCAGAGCAGAGGACTCAAGGGAAAGCTGAAATTTTTTCACTTGAAATGAGCTTACCTTGGCACAAATCATTTTCAACTGCTGAAAGTTCTTAGGCTGGAGGTGGTAGTAGATGTTAGCTTTTATTTTTTAAATATCCTGTGCCTAACAAATTTCATTTTGGAGTATCCCCCATTTATGTATAAAGACAGGGCCTATATTTCTTTATGGAAGATCCAGGGGTCAGATTCTCCCTCCTCAAGCAGCAAAGGCATAAGTGCATGAACTCAAATGGATGATTGTAAACCTCCTTCCTGGCACTATGACATCCTATGAGGTCTTGAAGACACAGGACTGGTCTAAACTCAATCCAGGTGATGGTAGAAGAGGCTATGCCTGCACAGCAGGGACAATATCCTGCAAATGAGGCTGGAAGTACTTCCTACTCTGTGGCAAGAGTAGGTCCAGTCACCTAACCAAATCCTCCTACCCCTGCTCACTGTTTCTTGAGACCCTTATAGCCTTTTGATTAGGATCAGCACTGATTTATGTTTCTTGCTGCTACAAATATCTTAACTGATGTTGACTTATCCCATGAAGGTAGAACTCATTTACATATGACCTTTCATTTGAAAGCACAATCACGTTCACTACCACAGTGAGCACTGTGACAGGTGTCAGAAGACCTTAAACATCAAACCAGTAATTGATTATCAGAATGTAAAGCAAGACTTTTCATCTTTTTGAATTTTAATTTCTCTATGTGCAAATCTGGATAAAAGATTTAGCATGCATGATTTCTGAGATCTCTGAGTCTACAACCTTGTTTGATTCTTGTAACTGTCTTTTATGTTGACAAGCCAATGGGCAAAAGTCACCCAACCCCTGTCTTATATTTTTCCATCCTCTCCATGATTCTCAGAGGGAAGAAGAACTGACACAAAGGGTGGGGGTAAGAAATCATAGTATGAAGTTGATAGCTGAGCTCTAGACCAGCAATAGTTCAATTTCTTAGTATCCACTACTAGGAACTGAATTGTGTCCCCCTGCCAAGTTCATATGCCAAAGCCCTAATATGCTTCCATCTCTCCTGTATTGCAGATAGGGTATTTAAGGAAGTGATTAAGGTTAAATGAGGTCAAGCATAGAGCCCTGGTCATTCAGAACAGGTGCCCTTATTTTAAAAAAAGAAGAAGAAATAATACCAGAAACTCTTTGCTCCTCTACCATCATGGAGAGAGACACAGCAAGAAGGCTGTCATTTCCAACCAGGAAAAGAGTTTTCACAAGAAAGTGAACCCCACTGCACCTTGATCTTGAACTTCTAGCCTCCAGAACTATGAGCAACCAAATCACTGTTAAGTCACCCAGACAGTGGTATTTTGTTATGCTGGACTGAAGAGACTATGACAACACCCAAGATACTCCCTGAAAAATGCTTACAAATAGTAAGTAAACTTCAAATAATTCATTTGCTCTCTCTATTTAAAATATGTATTTTTTTTTGGAAATTTCAATTATCTTTTATTTTATTTTATTTTATTTTACTTTACAATATTGTATTGGTGAGGTATTCTTGTCATCATTATCCCAAAGTATTTCTAGAGTGTTCTGCATTTTCAAGTGCCCGAGATCATTTACTAACGACTAGAGAGGAATGCTACTGCCTTGCTTCTTGGGATATTACCTCCAAAAGTGAAACAGAGATGGAAATAAACTTGTGGCATTTGGAACAAGGGTAAAAATAGAAAAATTGAGGCTTTTCCTTGGGTGATGAGATGAAGGAATCCAACTGAAACATTTGCAGCATCACTGCATTATCAACATACAATGTGTTGTGGAAACAGCTTTCTCAAATCAGTTTTTTTTCCCTAAAATGAGTTTTTAATAAAGAATTGTTCTCTCTTGCCTTTTCTTTTACTTCCTGAATATAGGAAGTACATTACAGAATAATTTTCTTAGCAAAGAAAATCTAAGAGCATGATATGGGATTGAAACTCCATTTGACCTAAAGCCAAAAATGTGCATTCTTCAAATTCATTATTAATTCACGAAGAAAAAGAATAAAACAATCAGGTGCCATTTTTCACTTATTTAAATGATTAAATTTTTAAAAGAACACAAATTTCTTGCTGGTAAGGTTTTGGTGTCATTAGTGTGCTCTAAGGCTATAGATAGCATCCTAAATCTGCCTGAAGTTTTGGATCTGCCCAAGGCTGAGAACTTCTTGTAAATGACTTTCTTATGAGATTAACAGGACAACAGAAGCATGAAAAAGGTTTGCCCAGGATCACACTGCAAATTAAGTGATTTATATTCCTAGCATACAGCACGGGACCTCTTATGTCGTTGGGTATTTGTGAATGAGCAAACAAACAAATGTAGATGTTAAAGCATTTCATCTCCCTCTTAGATATTACACCAGGGAAGTTAAAAGGAAGAAATGCTTATATGCCCAGTAATATTTACTGGAGAGCTTACTATAACCATGGTGGCACAATGGTTATATAACCATGGTCCCATGCAGAACAGACTTTGGGACAATCTATTTTCTCCTTTCAGTTGTGTTTATTACTATCATATGCTAGGAAAAATACTAAGGGCACATTCTAATCCAGCACAATATCAAGCAAAAGCAGTCCAATGCTCTGATAATACAAAGTTCAAGTAGCAGAGAAGTACCAGACCAGAATGAGTCCTAAAGTTTTTTATATTGGAAAATTTGCATTCCCTGAGGATTTGCATGGAGCTTCACCTTCTTCTAGAATATGAGATTAGAGTATAATTCGAGCCAGACCTTCACTTCAGATAGTCTTCCAGACTGAAAAGCCTCATGATTGAGGGTAATTACACTCTGATCTTGTATATATTCAATTAGTTTAATTCTGTACTTCTCAGGGTTGTCTCCAAGGAACATAAGACCAGCAATTGCTCTAAAGGCACAGTAAAAAATACAGTTAAACATCACTTATTTGGATGAGCCACCCAGAATTAGTGCAAAGTCTGATTTTTCTCCTTTAAGTTAGGAAGTATCTTCACTCTATTTCTGGTTATAAAAGCAACTGTCGCTTTTATAACAAGTGCTGGTAAAAATCACTCCATTATTGCATTTCTAAAGTATAGTCAACATTAGACAATCTGGTTTACAGCCTTTCAAATATTTAATTACTGCTTAATAACAAATTATTTCAAATTCTCCATAGATTATAACCAAGGTCTACAAACTCCATTCTGCGGGCCCACTGCCTGTTTCTGGAAACAAGAGTCGTATTGGAACACTGCCATGCTCATTTGTTGATGTACTGTCTATGGTTGCTTTCTCGCTAACGCAGCAGAGACCTGGAGCTGTGACAGAAACCATATGGCTTCAAAGCCGAGAATACTCACTATTTTTTTTTTTTTTTTTTTTTTACAGAACATGTATGCCAACCTCTCCTGTATATCCTTTCAGTTCAGTTCAGTTGCTCAGTTGTGTCTGACTCTGCGACCCAATGAACTGCAGCACACCAGGCCTTCCTGTCCATCACCATCTCCCGGAGTTCACTCAGACTCACATCCATCGAGTCCGTGATGCCATCCAGCCATCTCATCCTTGATCGTCCCCTTCTCCTCCTGCCCCCAATCCCTCCCAGCATCAGAATCTTTTCCAATGAGTCAACTCTTTGCATGAGGTGGCCAAAGTATTGGACTTTCAGCCTCAGCATCAGTCCTTCCAATGAACACACAGGACTGGTCTCCTTCAGAATGGACTGGTTGGATCTCCTTGCAGTCCAAGGGACTCTCAAGAGCCTTCTACAACACCACAGTTCAAAAGCATCAATTCTTCGGCACTCAGCTTTCTTTATACTCCAACTCTCACATCCATACATGACCACAGGAAAAACCATAGCCTTGACTAGATGGACCTTTGTTGGCAAAGTAATATCTCTGCTTTTGAATATGCTATCTAGGTTGTTAATAACTTTCCTTCCAAGGAGTAAGTGTCTTTTAATTTCAGTAAATTATATCCTTTACTTCCTATCAATATTATATCAATCACATACCATTTATGACTCTGTTCAATGTCATGTGGTAGACTGGATGGAAGGGGAGCTTGGGGGAGAGTGAATACATGTATACATATGGCTGAGTCCCTCTGCTGTCCATCTGAAAATATCACAGTGTTGTTAACTGGCCATACTCTGATATGTTTTTTAAAAAGAATATCCATTTACAATGATTTTATCTTATTTACCTGATTCTTTTGAAAGAACACAGTATTGAGTTGCACAGCATTTTATAGATGAATGTATATCTTCTTGATGGGCATTTATTTTATTTTTATGCATTGGGTTTATACATTTCAAGCAACAGGGAATCCATGAAAGATCTGAAAGTGGTGCTTGGTAGAAATTTACAAGAAACTTGCCTTAATAGCTTATGGAAATGTCTGTAATGAGTTTTGATAGTGAGTTTTCCTTTGAGGGCTTGGAGACAGTTTAATACTATCACTTTAAGTATTCTCAGAGCAATCCTGATTTTAGGGAAAGGGATCACCAGGACATCACATTACCGTGTTACATTCTTACAAAAGAAATGGGCTGCAATGCAAAGTTTGAAATTCAGCCTTTTGAAAGCCTAGAAATTTTGAATAACCTAAATTCACATGATTGGTTCTCTCTCCCATGAAGCACCACTATAAGGAAAGCATTCCATGTGACTCTCACTTTGGAAGTCTAAGCACTGTGTCTTCCATTTTGAAGTCCCAAGCTTCTTGCTAAAGTATTTGCTTCAATTAAAAGGCTTTATTTTCCGACTTTTCTAGCTTCAGTCCTGGGAGGCTAACTCGTAAGGAATCCACTTTGAATGTTTTGCCAGCAAAGGCAATGCCTATTTTTCATGCTGAAAAGGCTCAAAAACCAGGGAAGTGCTAGTGATGTCACTGAGCAATTGCTTTAAAAATTAGAAGTTTCAACTTTAAAAAAAGGACCCTTCAACTGCTGGAAGATGCTTTGTCCAACTTGTTGAGCTTAAAAGGTGAAATGCCTGCTAAGTCTAAAAAGGTGTTATGGTTGGTCGTCATTGTGCTGTGTGTGTCTGTTTAACAGCTAAGCTGAGCTGTCCCAGATATGCAAGTCTTCTTCCTTCTCATCTGTTTGGTCTTAGCATAAACATCACCCCTTCTAAGAAGACTTCCTGGTCCATCCAACTCCAGTAGAGGTCTCCACTGACTTTATTCTCCTTCTCAGCTCCTGCTGGTTTTTAGTTACAGTATTTATCACAATATGCAATTATTTATTTTCCCATTCACATTTTACTTTAATCTATGCCATTGGGCTATGAGATCCATGAGAGCAAGAACCAGACCTGTTTAGTTTATTCTAGCTTCTGCTATGATTTTTACCATCTGACATATGATGGTTATTAAATATGTCACAGTATGAAACACCAGGCTGTGAAAGTTCTCTGTATTAAGTTCATTGACTCTGGAGACAGACTGATCACATTTGAACATCAGCACCTCTGTTAATATGAGACTTCAGTCAAAAGTAACTTCTGATCTCTGTCTCCCTTTCCTCATTAGTAAATGAAAAAAAAAAGGAACTTAATCTGAAAGATTAAGTCATGAGACACAAAGAAGGTCCTTAATAGACACCTAACTTTTGATGCGATTTCTATTGCCATATTATTTGTAAACATGAATGGGGGTAAAAAAAAAAGACTCTTATTACAGTAAGTACCTTATATCTGAATGAGCTCTGTTTTGAGAGCATATTCTTAAGTTCAACAGAATTGGCCTAGGTATTCAACTAATAAAATCAGCTATGTAGTACTGTACTGTACTGGAATAAGTTTATAATGCATTTCACACAAATAATATATGGAAGACATACACAAAAATAAAGAAAATATTTTTACTCTTTCAGTATAGTACCTTGAAAAGTACAGGAGTACAGAACAACAGCTGGCATATAGGTGTTAGCTTCGAGTAAACAGGTAAGAAGAGTTACTGACTGGATGAGGTAGGAGATAGTAGGGCTGAAGGATTATCAGCAATAGGAGAGAGAGGGCATGCTGCAATTTCACTCATGCCTGATGTTGATGGAACATGCATTTGTACCTTTGGAAGTTCACGACTTGTAGATATGTATGTAGGAGGCTTACTGAATGCGGTTTGGATGCATATAGTACTACAGGTTTTGGAAGCTCTTTTATGTATGAAGACTAATTTTATGATTAAGAAATTCTTGTAAATGTGGTCAACTGAGGGTCACGCTAATAATTTCGAGTGGAAATGATGAGGAAGCTAAGGTCTCCACACTGAGGGTCTCACCCAGGTATGATGTAGCCAAACTGGGTGCTACCCCGATATGCATCCAATCCAGCATTTCAACATTTCACTTCCCAAAGTCACTCTAAAAGAGTGAATATAAAACACAGAGGTGAAACTTATATTTTACTGAAGTCCCCCTCCAATGTGTAACTAAAAAATAGCAGCCAAATCCCAGAAACTCCTTTATTGAATTCTCCTCTTTAGGGAACATAAGAATTGATCAGGTCGTGAAAATTCAAAGTAAAGGGAAAAGATAATTTTCAGACTTTTCTTGCTGGCTGTCAGGTCAGAAATAACAAAAACAGCTCTAACGCACAAGTGTATTTTATCAACTTTTCCTCCTGTGAGGCAGGAAAAACCAAATAACCAACTTAAAAAAAAATGACTTTACCACTGGCCTGAGCATGAATAAGAAGTTGTTAGCAAAGTCTGTGGCATATGCATCAGTAATTTCAGCAGTGTTCACTTTGGGAGGCATCCAAACACCTCTGGAACTGAAGAATAATAGTATTAAGTGTCTATTCTGCCAGAAACTGTGCGGGCCTTTTCATACAATCTCATCTTACAAAAGTCCTGGCAGGTGGACATTGTTTCCCTCTGCTTTACAGTTAAGAAGCAGAGATTCAGAGAGGTTAACTGACTATTCAAAGGTCTCAAAGCATGAGCTGAGATCTGAGAGTGGTCCTGCCCAGTTCCAAAGTGCCTTATTCCTTCTACTGAAAAGAACTGTCCCTGCTTCATTTCTCAACACACTTTGGGGATAATAATCGGAACCAGGAGTTGACAAACTTGAGCCTATTTCCAACTGCTGCTGCTTCATCGTATCCCTACTTCCACTTATGCCGGAGGGGCTGCCTGCTTGTTCTTGCAGTTTATAAAGAGAGTGGGGAAGAAAATGATTCATGAGCTCATTTCTGCAAAGCAGACGGAGCCTCTTGGAGAAAAAGGTTCTGTGCAGGGGCCAAGAAATAAATGGGGCAACCCCTAAGAATCAGATGGTGCAAAGCTGCAAATACCATGACAATAAATCTAGAAAGTCACCGACAAAGGTTTATTAAGCTTTTGGTGTGTAGGTGTTCAAGAGCCACGAAGCATGGCAGAAGAAGCACAGGCCACAAAGAAAAAGTTGTCATGAAAACAAACAAAAACAAATACACGTGTACAAGACACACAAAGAACACCATTTTAAAACAACACAAATACTGTAAAATCATTTGCTAATATGTGTTTATACAGTAAATGTGATATAGTTCCAATTACAGACTGGCCTAGAAAGGTTTAGATGCATAATTATCTTATGTTTTCATTTCATGGACTTAGATTAGATCTGGTCCTGGGAGAACAAGAGGGTTTGGTCAAGAGGGAGGGGGAGGGTATTGGGATTCCAGAAAGGAAGAGTTGGAAAAATTATAGAAATCAAAGACTGCAGTTTGTGGAAAATAAAATAAAATAAGGACCCTTTCATGGGTCAAGCAGTTCACATAAGGAGGCCACAGGCAGTAAGACAGCAACGGCAGTGGAAAGGCAGGTTGAGGCTGACCTGTGGATGAACTTGACAGTCCATCATGACTTTCAGGATTTAATTCTCTAGCTTAAAGAGAGCAAGGCTGGGGAGGGGGAGATGATATAATATCAACTGCTATCATTTACTGAGCATGAACTCTGCATTAGGAACTATGCTATGAGCTTGGTATTTTTCATTCTGACTCCAGTCCTGGATGATCTTTATGACAATTGGAATCTTTCAGTTGAGGCAACTGAACCTCAGAGAGAGGTTTGGAAGCCAGATGAAAGTTATCCAGCTCATCAATAGCAGAATAAGGATTCAAGTTAGGTCTGACAAATTCAAAGCCTATACTCTTCTAAAACCCTCACCGCTGCACAGTATTTAACAGATCTAGTATGTGTGCCTGGAGTCTACAGAGTACTAGATTGGGGGAAGCTGGAGGAAAGCATAATAACAACATTACAAATGGGATGAATCCCTCTTGCTCCAGTAATAAAACAAAAAAACTAAACAAAACAAAAAACCCAAAACAACCTATCTGGGGCTTAAAGTGGTATGAAGCATATAATAGCTAACATACAGGAATTACTCAGTACATGAATAGAGAGGACTATCTATCATTTTGTTTAATGCTCACAGTAACTCTTGGAAGTGGAAACTATTATTCTTATTACTGTTATTATTATTATCCCTATGATAGATGAGGAAACCAAAGCTTAGACAAGTTGTTTATCAAAGGCTTAATAGTTTGGCCACTATTAAGAGGCTGGCATAAAGTCAATACAACTAAACTGTCTTCACAGTGGGAGAGAGAGGAGTGGGGTGGAAAGATAAACACAACAAACGAGGACTCAGCATGGCCTGTTGATTGGTTGAAAGTGAGCAAATAAAAGCAATGGGTGACTCAACAGACTGGTTTCAAATAGGAAAAGAAGTCCATCAAGGCTGTATATTGTCACTCTGCTTATTGAACTTATATGCAGAGTACATCATGAGAAACACTGGGCTGGAAGAAACACAAGCTGGAATCAAGATTGCCAGGAGAAATATCAATAACCTCACATATGCAGATGACTCCACCCTAATGGCAGAAAGTGAAGAGGAACTAAAAAGCCTCTTGATGAAAGTGAAAGAGGAGAGTGAAAAAGCTGGCCTAAAGCTCAACATTCAGAAAACAAAGATCATGGCATCTGGTCCCATCACTTCATAGGAAATAGATGGGGAAATAGTGTCAGACTTTAGTTTTTTGGGCTCCAAAATCACTGCAGATGGTGACTGCAGCCATGAAATTAAAAGACGCTTATTTCTTGGAAGAAAAGTTATGATCAACCTAGATAGTATATTCAAAAGCAGAGACATTACTTTGCCGACTAAGGTCTGTCTAGTCAAGGCTATGGTTTTTCCAGTGGTCATGTATGGATGTGAGAGTTGGACTGTGAAAAGGCTGAGCACCGAAGAATTGATGCTTTTGAACTGCGGTGTTGGAGAAGACTCTTGAGAGTCCCTTGGACTGCAAGGAGATCCAACCAGTCCATTCTGAAGATCAGCCCTGAGATTTCTTTGGAAGGAATGATGCTAAAGCTGAAACTCCAGTACTTTGGCCACCTCACGTGAAGAGTTGACTCATTGGAAAAGACTCTGATGCTGGGAGGGATTGGAGGCAGGACAAGAAGGGTACGACAGGATGAGATGGCTGGATGGCATCACGGACTCGATGAACGTGACTCTGAGTGAACTCGGGGAGTTGGTGATGGACAGGGAAGCCTGGTATGTTGCGATTCATGGGGTCGCGAAGAGTCAGACATGACTGAGCGACTGAACTGACTAACTGACTCAAAGTTTATGCTATGCTCTGAAGCTTGGGAGACCAAAAGAAGTGTGTTATCGTTAATAAAAAAAAAGGTGGGGGAGGAGTCATCCAATTGGACAGGACAGAAAAATGTTGAGTTATTTCAAAACAGAATTTGCCCACCACAGGGTAAAGTACACAGTGACATCAAGGAGAAGGAAAAAATGAACAACTGCTATCGGAGTTAGAAATTAGATCATTGGTTATTCAAAGACAGAGGAAGAAGAATGGGGTTTGCAGTGGGTTAAGGGATGAATGAATAGCTGATGAGGCAGTGGACACAGAGAAAAAAAGGTCTTCTCTTGCAGTGTAGGCAAAGTAAAGTGAGAAAGTAATCACAGCTTCAGGACTCTGAGTGAGAGTCAAGGAAAGTTTATTTTTTTCCCTGCAGGGTAAAGGAGTATTAAGTATATTGTATTGTGTTTTAAAATTATGATATTGTGTAACGTCTGTCTTCCTACTGCCAAGGGAATACAAATGTCATTCACTGGGGAGAAACTGATGACAGAGACCAGAGATGTAAGCAACAGAGAGGTTGTCACCCAGGGTGTGGACACACAGACTTAGAGAAGCACAGGAACTCACCTAAAATCACTTCCTGCAAGTAACGCACCTGACCCTGAGGCCCTCACTGTTCACTGTGCTTCTTCCCTAGACAGAGTGGACTTTCGGAAAAGAAAGGCATCGTTTCCTTTGCCATGGAACAGAAAGACTACAGACAGAGAGATGCTTGAAGACGCACTGAGGAGGTGATGGCAGGAAGAAGGGGAACAAAGAGAAAGCTGGCAGAGGACCAGAGGTGCCGAGAAAATGAACACCAATCTGGATCCCTGCTCGGGAAACTACTGAAGGAAGCTGAAGCTGCCAGGTTGCCACCGTTGTGAGTCCTGTGTGTACAAGTCTGGAGTGTGTAGGGGAAGAGGCAGCATTTTGTTTTCACTGGCTGCCTCCCTTGTAAAATGTTTAAATTATCGAGAAAACTTCATATTTAAGGATGAAAGAATAAAAAAGGTTAAGGTGCCGGTGATGAACTTCTATTAGGCCATGGTATGATTTTATAATATCAAATTACATATTCAGTGCCGATATAAAGTCAATATTATCTGGCACAGTTTCTCTTTCCCGACATCACCATTCCTGAGGTGGATATTTTTACTCCCCAAACCAAGTATTAAATGTCACTGCCCTCTGCTTCAAGGGAGAGATCTTTCTTCTCCACGTGTGTTATAGGTGATGGCATAAGGCTGCAAGTTTGTGAAAATGGGCTTTGAGAGTCGAATGTCTTAAAACCATTCCTCTAAATGCTCCATAATGGCATAGAGCAGACTTCATCCAATATTTATTAAGTAAGCGGAATGAAACATCAGTGATACAATAAAACCCCTGTATGACTGAGAAAGAAAGAGAATTACTCTTCTCCTCCCTTCGTTCCCCCTACTCTGTGGGAATGCTGTTTAGGCTTTTTCCTTGCAATTCTCCTTTCCCCTTCAAGGAAACAAAAGCTGAATTCAGTACCCTCCTAATGAGGCCATTACTGGCCTTAACATAGAAAATTTAATTTAGAGTAGATTAGAATTTCCTTTCAATGTTCCGTTCCTTTGATCCTTGTTTCCCTTTGCTATTATGTAATTGCTCATTTATTAAGCTTAGGTGTGTCCTACATTTTATGAGGCACTGGGAATATACGCTAAGATAAAGAGAACACAATCCTGACCTCACTGAGGTTCAGAGACCAGTGACAGAGACAGATGTGAAGAAAGTATGTCAGGAAGAAATGAGAACTCTCCCCCAATGCCGAAGGAGCTGTGGGGCCCAGGCGTCAACACAGCATAGGAGTGAAGAGATGGACCTTGATATTATAAGCACAGGCTTTGGATTAAAACAGTCCCAGGATTAAGCTCTGGCTTAGGAGCTGTTAACACTCAGGCAGGTAACTTAACCCTCTTAAGTCTTGGCTTCATCCTTTGCTAAAACAGGGATAATGTCCACCTCGTTGGGTTTCTGTGAGCATTGTGGGTGATAACTAGCATGAGGTGCTCAGTACAAGGAAGGTACTCAATAAATGTTTATGAAAAATCCCACTGGACCTCAGGGGAGTCTGCATGCAGGTGATACAAGACTGCAGTCTTAAAGGGTAAATGAAGAAATCACTAGATGAATGGCACTGGGAAAGAGACAGTAGGAACGTTCACTCCAGAACAGGCAATCACGGGGCCCAGGAGAACTGTCAGCTGATGAAGAGAAGTGAATTGGCAGAGGCAGAGGAATAGCAGCAGGGCTGAGGCTGGAAGGGGCCGCGGGCCTGGTGTGCTGCGAGAGCTGATGAGTCCCTGTGGTTAATGAGAAGCCACTGAGCAGCGTCCATGCTCCTGGCCCAGCAATCATAACAGGATGCCTCCAGGAAGGACACCACCACTGACAACCCACTTCCCTGCTGTCTCCAAGGTCTTGCTCTCAGGTTATTTCTTGCTTTTCATAGGATTCCTGACAAGTCGACCATACACTGAACACATGATAGTCATTCAATCTTTATTGACACAGACCAGCTGCTACTCAAATTATTTCTGTGAAAGAGGGATTTATGCCCAAAGGGCCCCCTCTCTCCTTTTTTTCTTTCTTCTTTAGCAAAAATGGGGCCAAATATAGCAGGTAATATCTAAATAGAGGAGTGGATAAAGACTCAAAAGGTGAGTTGATCAGCTTTATTTAGTAGTACGTTTTGGTCCTTACTTGTAAAATCAATCAATCCAAACTTGTACGGGAACATCCCTCTGTATCTGACATCGTGGTCCTGTCTGGAAGGCTCTAACTGGGGATGCAAGACACAAAGTGGGAAACTTTGTAAGCTGCACAGGATTCAAAACCATCTGGACAAGAAAATAAAAGTTATGACTTAGGCACAGATGTTAAGAACTCACTAAGAGGAAGGAGATTTCTCAGTGGGTGGAAATACCTGGAAACACTTGTGAAGAAGTTGATTTGATGTGAGCTTTGGAGAAAAG
The DNA here is from genome assembly GCA_917880005.1 of Nanger dama. NCBI lineage: Eukaryota > Metazoa > Chordata > Mammalia > Artiodactyla > Bovidae > Nanger > Nanger dama. Next base: position 38,322,828 of record CAKJTW010000008.1, read on the forward strand.
AAACATTTAATGACAAGAGGAGAAAGGACATTTTCAGTCTATGATTTTTAGACTTGGCAACTGCACTGTTGACTAAAATTGCCTAACAAACCATATAAGGCAGGTAACGGTTAACTCAGCTGTGTATACTTTGTATTTCTCCAAAGTAAAATCATTTCATTAAACATAGGAAAATGTATTCTCTACTAGCATTACTGTTTCAAAAAAAGCAATAATATCCTAACATTCACAATGAAAGGAAAGCAAGCCCAGAATAAAGATCACATAGTAATTTTCTATTGCTGTGTAATGGATTATTACCATGAATTTGTGGCTTAAGTCAACACCCATTTATTTAGCTCATGGTTGCTGAAGGTCAGAAGTCCAGGTATGGAACTGGATTCACTTCCCAGGATCTTGGAAGGCTTACATCAAAGTTTCAAATGGCTTGTGTCCTTTTCTGGAACTCAGATCATTTTCCAGCTCATGTGGTTGGGAGGAGAATTCAGTGTTTTGCAGCTGCAGGACTGATGCTTCCTCTCTCTCTTTGGCTGACTGCTGGGGGCTGATTACAGGCCCCAGAAGGTACTCTGTCCCTCCATATTCCCCCTTTGGCACGTCCAGTTTCTGAATTTCTCAGTCTTTGATCTCTCTGTGTGTGTGGCTAAGTCACTTCAGTCATGTCTGACTCTTTGCGACCCTATGGACTGTAGCCCACCAGGTTCCTCTGTCCACGGGATTCTCTATTGATCTCTATACTTGCATATGAAGGGTTTATGTGATTAGATCAGGCCCACCCAGATAATCTCTCTTTTGAGTAACTCAGAGTGAACTGATTATTAACTTGGATTACACATGTGAAATTCCTTAGGTCATATAACAAAACAACACAGTTATAGGGGTAATACTTCATCATATTCACATGTTCCTCCCTCATTGAAATGGAGGAAATTCTGTAAGATGTGAATATCAGAGAGTGAGGACTTTGGGTGGGGGGAATAGGATTCTGCTTCCAAGAAAGGAAGCAACAATCTTTTATCAAAACATTATTGATACAAAGGGTAACTTTGTGTTGTGTGCTAGTTGCTCAGTTGTGTTCAACTCTTTGCCACCCTGTGGACCAGAGCTTACTTTAAAAATACAAAGCTAGCGGAGGTGATATAATTCCAGTTGAGCTATTTCAAATACTAAAAGATGATGCTTTGAAAGTGCTGCACTGCACTGTTTATAATAGCCAGGACATGGAAGCAACCTAGATGTCCATCAGCAGATGAATGGATAAGAAAGCTGTGGTACATATACACTATGGAATACTACTCAGCCCTTAAAAAGAATAAATTTGACTCAGTTCTAATGAGATGGATGAAATTGGAACCGATTATACAGAGTGAAGTAAGCCAGAAAGAAAAACACCAATACAGTATACTGACACATATATATGGAATTTAGAAGACAGTAATGATGACCCTATATGTGAGACAACAAAGAGACACAGAGGTATAGACTGGACTTTAGGACTCTGAGGGAGAGGGAAAGGGTGGGATGGTTTGGGAGAATGGCAATGAAACATGTATATTTTCCTGTAAGAAACGAAGCGCCAATCTATGTTCAATGTAGGATGCAGGATGCATGGGGCTGATGCACAGGATGATTCAAGTAGAGGATGTGGGGTGGGAGGTGGGAGGGGGCTTCAGCATTGGAAGATTGTGTTCACCTATGGCTGATTCGTGTCAATGTATGGCAAAACAAATACAGTATTGTAATTTAAAAAAATAAATTAAAAAAAAGAGAGAAATACATTAAAAAAAAAAAAAAGAAAGTGCTGCACTAAATATGCCAGCAAATTTGGAAAACTCAGCAGTGGCCACAGGACTGGAAAAGGTCACTATTCATTCTAGTCACCAAAAGGGCAATGCCAAAGAATGTTCAAACTACCACACAGTTTCACTCATTTCACATACTAGCAAGGTAATCCTTAAAATCCTTCAAGCCAGGCTTCAACAGCAGTGTGAACTGAGGACTTCCAGATGTACAAACTGGATTTAGAAAAGGCAGAGGAGCCAGAGATTAAATTGCCAACATTACCAATTGTTGGATCACAGAAAAAGCAAATGATTTCCAGAAAAAACATCCACTTTTGCTTCATTGACTATGCTAGAGCCTTTGACTGTGTGGATCACAACAAACTGTGCAAAATTCTTAAATGAAAATACCAGACCACCTTACCTGCCTTTTGAGAAACCTGCATGCAGGTCAAGAAGCAACAGAACTGGACATGGAACAACAGACTGGTTATAAAATTGGGAAAGGAGTATGTCAAGGCTATATACTGTCACCCTGCTTTTTTAACTTCTATGCAGAGTAATCATGTGAAATGCTGGGCTGGATGAATCCAAAGCTGAATCAAGACTGCTAGGAGAAATATCAACAACCTCAGATATGCAGATGACACCACCCGATATGGCAGAAAGTGAAGAACAAAAGAGCCTCTTGATGAAGGTGAAACAGGAGAGTGAAAAAGCTGGCTTATAATTCAACATTCAAAAAAAAAACCTAGGATCATGGTATCTGGTCACATCACTTTATGGCATTTTAGATGGGGCAACAATGGAAACAGTGACAGACTTAATTTTCTTCGGCTCCAAAATCACTGAGGTTAGTAACTGCAGCCATGAAATTAAAAGACGTTTGCTCCCTGGAAGAAAAGCTATAACAAACCTGGACAACACATTAAAAAGCAGAAACATTACTTTGCCGACAAAGGTCCATATAGTCAAAGCTATGGTTTTTCCAGTAATCATGTGTGAATGTTAGATTTGGACCATAAAACCCCAAAGAATTGATACTTTCAAAATGTGGTGCTGGAGAAGACTCTTGAAAGTCCCTTGGACAGCAAGAAGATCAAACCAATCAATCCTAAAGGAAATCAACCCTGACTTGGAAGGACTGATGCTGAAGCTCCAATACTTTTGCAACCTGATGCAAAGAGATGATGCATTGGAAAAGACCCTGATGCTGGGAAAGACTGAAGGCAGGAGGAGAAGGAGGAGACAGTAGATGAGATGGTTGGATGGCATCACCAACTCAATGGACATAAGTTTGAGCAAGATGGTGAAGGACAGGGAAGCCTGGCGTGCTGCAGTCCATGGGGTCGCAAAGACTTGGACACACTGAGCCACTGAACAACAACAAAATGGAAGAAGGTTTTATATTGTTGTATAAAATCAATTTTTTACATAAGTAAAAGAAAACTACACAATCTAGCACTGCCTTCTGAGGAAAGGTGCATATGGAAAAATGAGACCTTGGATGCAGGAAAGCAGAGGAGGGGAGTTGGTCCCAGAGTGGTGTGACTTAGGAAGGAAGACAAAGCTGATGAAAATGTCCAGGTATTTGCTACTAGAGATGCTCTTGCTCTGGTTCCCCTACAAAATCTTGAGTGGAATCTGCATTTCTAAGATTCTCCATGTGGCCGGAATTTCCCTGACAGATGCAAAGAAGTGCAGTTCTGTGTCAAAGATGGTGCAGGTCAAGCACAGAGAAATGTGGATGAAGACAGCATCACTGTACTCACTCAGGTAAGTTGAAAAGAATGGAAACAACATTCTGAATACAATTTGTGCTCGAATTTGAATATTCAAAGAATACTCCCTGGTGGCTTGGATGGTAACAAATCTGCCTGCAAAGCAGGAGACCCACGTTTGATCCTTGGGTCGGAAAGATCCTCTGGAGAAAAGAATTGCTACCCACTCCAGTATTCTTGCCTGGAGATTCCCATGATCAAAGAAGTCTGGTGAGCTACAGTCCATGGGGTTGCAGAGTCAGACATGACTGAGCAACTAAGCACACAGAGGTGGCAGGAATTCTTAAGCCCTTCTCTAAGTGCTTTTCCATCTTCTCCCCAAAGATCTGGAAGTACAAACCCTCCACAGAGCAGAAGTTTAACTGCAAGGACCACCAATAAACTTGAAAAAGTGGGTCAGTGCCTGTGCAGCAGCGGGAGAATTCATCTGAGAGCGACGCCCAAGGGGATGACTGAGATGTAGACACAAAAACAGGAAACAAGAAAGCCTAAGTCTTCCACAGCCGAATGAACATCCGACAAAGAGCCTTCCAAATATCCCTTAGTCTAGCATTATGTATTCCTTACCACTAGCTCCGAAGGGAGGTCATTACAACCATCTCAGTGAGTTGGAAAATACAGGGAATTGTGGAGGTTAAATGACCTGCCTGGGGCTGCTGCACAGTATGGAGCAAAGTTGAGATTAAAACTCCCAAGTGCCTATGCCCTGGGCCTTTGTGAAACCTTAACAGAGATCAAGTTCTCAAAAACCACCAGCTTTTTCTCTGGGGCACGGAAACAGGATTCTGGGAAATTGTACCAGGGATGAAGGAACTGTGATTTGAAGGGGTGCATTACAGGCAGCTTGACCCCAGGCTTGGAACCTCTTGTCTTGGTTTCTTATCATGATAGCTGAAATACAGTACACTGGCTTTTCTTCACCAGAGACAATGGACAAGAATGAACAAGAGGAAGTGTGGGATGGGAGCATATTTCTTATAAATACAGAATTATCATGGGATCCAGCAATCCCACACCTAGGGCTACAGCCAAAAGAATGGAAAATAAGAACTCAGATATTTATATGCAAATACTTAAAGCAAATTATGTCCAAAAGCCAAAAAGTATGTCCACTGATGGATGAATGGATAATGGAACTTGGTTGATAAACACAATGAAATACTACTGCTGCTGCTGCTAAGTTGCTTCAGTAATGTCCAGCTCTTTGACCCCATAGATGGCAGCCCACCAGGCTCCCTATCCCTGGGATTCTCCAGGCAAGAACACTGGAGTGGGTTGCTATTTCCTTCTCCAATGCATGAAGGTAAAAATTGAAAGTGAAGTCGCTCAGTCGTGTCTGACTCTTAGCAACCCCATGGACTGCAGCCTACCAGTCTCCTCCGTCCATGGATTTTCCAGGCAAGAGTACTGGAGTGAGGTGCCATTGCCTTCTCCACAATGAAATACTACTCATCCTTAAAAAGGAATAGGATGTTACCATATGCTGCCACATGATCAACCTTGAAGACATTATGCTAAGTGAAATAAGCCAATCACAAAACAGCAAATATTGTATTATTTAACTTATTAAGTCTCATTGAGTAATCAAATTTATAGTCGTAGAAAGTAGAATGGTGATCAGCAGGGGCAGTGGGGAGGAAGAAATAGGTAGTTATCATTTAACGAGCACAGAATTTCAGTTAAAGATTATGAAAAATTTCAGGAGATGGATGGGTTTCAGGATGCATGATGGTGCAAATATACTTAACACCAAAGAATTATACATTGCAGAATGGTTGAAATGGTAAACTCTATGTCATCATTTTTTTAAAAGGGAAAAGAAAACTATGACTACTGATTTCCTATGTATATATCTCCACTAGACTGTAGGACCCAGCAGGCAGAGATGATGTGCTTTGTTTATTATCACATCATCAGTGCTGCAAACAATGTCACACACAGTAGGTTCTAGATAAATATTGGTTAACAACTTATTGACCAGAGACGTATTTATACGTGTTTAGTTACCTGAATGTTATTGACCAGAGTGCTCCAATATTCAGTTATATAACAAATCACCAGCCACAGGCATTAGTTTTTGCAAAAATCCCCTAATCAATAATGTGTTAAGTTAGTGAACCAGCCCTGGCCCACTCATGTGGATTGATACCACTATGCAGTATCAGTCAGACAGGCTCCCTCTCCCACAGTGCTGTGCTTCCAGCCCTCCCACCTTTCAGTCCTAAAAACCAAGAGAAGAATGCCATTGGGTAGGACAAACTCTAAAATACTGAACGAATATAGAATAGGTCATCTGTAATTCCAGTTGAGCTATTTCAAATCCTGAAGATGATGCTGTGAAAGTGTTGCACTCAATATGCCAGCAAATTTGGAAAACTCGGCAGTGGCCACAGGACTGGGAAAGGTCAGTTTTCATTCCAATCCCAAAGAAAGGCAATGCCAAAGAATGCTCAGACTACCACACAATTGCACTCATCTCACACGCTAGTAAAGTAATGCTCAAAATTCTCCAAGCCAGGATTCAGCAATACATGAACTGTGAACTTCCAGATGTTCAAGCTGGTTTTAGAAAAGGCAGAGGAACTAGAGAGCAAATTGCCAACATCTGCTGGATCATGAAAAAAGCAAGAGAGTTCCAGAAAAACATCTATTTCTGCTTTATTGACTACGCCAAAGCCTTTGACTGTGTGGATCACAATAAACTGTGGAAAATTCTGAAAGAGATGGGAATACCACACCACCTGACCTGCCTTCCTGAGAAACCTGTATGCAGGTCAGGAAGCAACAGTTAGAACAGAACATAGAACAACAGACTGGTTCCAAATAGGCAAAGGAGTATGTCAAGGCTGTATATTGTCACCCTGCTTATTTAACTTATATGCAGAGTACATCATGAGAAATGCTGGGCTGGATGAAGCACAAGCTGGAATCAAGATTGCCGGGAGAAATATCAATAACCTCAGATATGCAGATGACACCACCTTTATGGCAGAAAGTGAAGAAGAACTAAAGAGCCTCTTGATGAAACTGAAAGATGAGAGTGAAAAAGTTGGCTTAAAGCTCAGCATTCAGAAAACTAAGATCACTTCATGGCAAACAGATGGGGAAACAGTGGAAACAGTGGCTGATTTTACTTTTGGGGGCTCCAAAATCACTGCAGATGGTGATTGCAGCCATGAAATTAAAAGACGTTTACTCCTTGGAAGGAAAGTTATGACCAAATAGACAGCATATTGAAAAGCAGAGACATTACTTTGTCAACCAAGGTCTGTCTATGGCTTTTTCAGTAGTCATGTATGGATATGAGAGTTGGACTATAAAGAAAGTTGAGTGCTGAAGAGTTGATACTTTTGAACTGTGGTGTTGGAGAAGAGTCTTGAGAGTCCCTTGGACAGCAAGGAGAACCAACCAGTCCATCCTAATGGACATCAGTCCTGGGTGTTCATTGGGGATTGATGTTGAGACTGAAACTCCAGTACTCTGGCCACCTGATGCAAAGAACTGACTCATTTGAAAAGACCCTGATGCTGGGAAAGATTGAGTGCAGGAGGAGAACAGGATGACAGAGGATGACTTGGTTGGATGGCATCAACAACTCAATAGACATGAGTTTGAGTAAACTCTGGGAGTTGTTGATGGACAGGGAGGCCTGGTGTACAAAGAGTCAGACATGGCTGAGCAACTGAACTGAACTGAACTATCACAATTGTATATAATAGAGCACTTTTAATTTTTCAAGAATTTTAAAGATGTCCAGTGGCTTCTAGTCCTGCCTGGTCATTAGCATCAGCTAGAGAGCAGGAGACCCCTGTTCAGTTCCTGGGCTGAGGAAACCCCTGGAGGAGGGATAAGCTACCCATTCCAGTATCCTTGGGTTTCCTTGTAGCTCAGATGGTAAAGAATCTGCCTTCAAGGCAGGAGACCTGGGTTGATCCCTGGGCTGGAAGATCCCCTGGAGGAGGCTGTGGCACCTCATTCTAGTATCTTGCCTGGAGAATCCCCATGGACAGAGGAGCCCAGTGGGCTATAGTCCATGGGGTCACACAGAGTCAGACATGACTGAGAGACTAAGTGCAGAAAGCTTGTTAAAAATATATATTATCTGGTATCACCCTCCTTATATATGATTTAGTAGGTCTAAGATGGCTCCTTGGAGTCTAGACGTTTAAAGAAATTATTTTACTGATGTATAGTTAATTCACAATTGTGAATTATGTGTTATTGTGTGAATCATGTGTTAACTGTGTTAATTTCTGGTATATAGCAAGGTGATTCAGTTACACATGGGTGTGTGCTCAGTCACTCAGTCGTGTTTGACTCTTTGGACTGTAGGCCTGGTGGACTGTAGGCCACCAGGCTCCTCTGTCCATGGTATTATCCAGGTAAGAATATTAGAGTGGGTTGTCATTTCCTCCTCCAGGGATTGAACTCACATCTCTTGCATCTCCTGCACTGGCAGGCAAATCTTTACCACCTCACCACCTAGGAAGCCCTCAGTTATACATACATACATACATACATACATACATGTATGTATGTGTATATATGTGCATCAGTCAGTTCAGTTCAGTCACTCAGTCGTGTCTGACTCTTTGTGACCCTATGAATCATAGCACGCCAGGCCTCCCTGTCCATTACCAACTCCCAGAGTTTACTTAGACTCACGTCCATCGAGCCAGTGATGCCATCCAGCCATCTCATCCTCTGTCGTCCTCTTCTCCTCCTGCCCCCAATCCCTCCCAGCATCAGAGTCTTTTCTAATGAGTCAACTCTTTGCATGAGGTGGCCAAAGAACTGGAGTTTCAGCTTCAACATCATTCCCTCCAAGGAAATCCCAGGGCTGATCTCCTTCAGAATGGACTGGTTGTATCTCCTTTCAGTCCAAGTCACTCTCAAGAGTCTTCTCCAACACCACGGTTCAAAAGCATCAATTCTTCAATGCTCAATCTTCTTCACAGTCCAACTCTCACATCCATACATGACCACTGGAAAAACCATAGTCTTGACTAGACATATATATACATATATCTCCTTTTTCATATTCTTTTCCATTATGGTTTCTCACAGGATAATGAATATAGTTCCTCGTGCTATATAATAGGACCTTGTTTGTCCATTGTATATATAATAGCTTGTATCTGCCAATCCCAAATTCCCCGTCTATCTCTCTCCCACTGGGAATCTGGATTTCTGTTTGTGGGTTTGCTTAAGTGGCTGCACAAATAAGCTGAAAAACCTCTGCCTTCATTACTCGATGAGTCTGTTTTTCTTCCCAAATGATAAGCTCCATGAGGGTAAGAAATATGTTTATATATATTGAATGTCACCTACTGCATCTAGGAGATTAATTAGTGCTGAGCTGACTGAGTAATATGCAAATAGCACCAGGTTACCCTACAGTCATCTCCACCATTCCACCATCCTTAAACCCAAAGAACCAAATGCAGGCCCTCATCTTCATGTAGCAAAATGTATAAATACAAATATGTACAAATACACTGCCTTTTAGAGCGATATTAGCAAAGACTTATTATTCCTTTAGATCAACACCTGTTCTTTCAAATACTTGGAACTCAGCACACTTATGAATAACACATTTCAAACACAAAAGAGTCTGAGAGGCAAAAAGCTGCAAGTTGTCAGGGCCAAGCAGTGTGTGTTTAAACTAGAACAGCTGCAGAGCCAAAGCATCCGGGTTGCTTTAAACAATAATAATGCTTATGATCTGAATTATAAAACAGTAATTTTCCAGGCATTATAGGTGTGCTCAAGCCCATTTTACAACTAGGAAGAATAGGTGCTATTTTTTGATACTCCATCTCTCAAATTTTGAAGCCTCAACATTATTATTTTGGAATGATGCACATTAATTTTTAAACATTTATTTTTAATCAGAAGACAATTGCTTTACAATATTGTATTGCTTTCTGCCATACATCAACGTGAATCAGCCATAGGTATATATATGTCCCCTCCCTTGTGAACTTCCCTCCCACCTCCCACCCATCCCACCCCTCTAGGTTGTCATAGAGCTCGAGACTTGAACTCCCCATGTCATCCAGTAAATTTCCACTGGGGCTGTCTAATTTTCCATATGGTAATATATACATTGCAATGCTACTCTTATAGAATAATTAAGCACATTATTTGTGCTTCAAATAGGTCTCCGCCCAGATGTCCCTTTTACAATGTGTGTACACTAATTTATAATTCATTGACAATTGAGGGTGAACTAGGTCAGTGTAACCAGACAGAACTCTAGATTTAAAATGACCATTAGTTAAATACTTCAGAGAAATGGTGAAAACTATCTTTTCTCCAAGAGTCAAAAATATACCTCCACAGTGGCTCTCAAAGTGTAGTGGCAGTGGACCAGTCACATCAGCATCACTTGGGAACTTGTTAAAATTCTCAGGTCCATTGCCACCCAAAAAAAAAAAAAAGGTGTGGAGAGTCTGGTGATCTGTATTGCAACAGTCCTCCAGGTGAGCCTGATTGAGAACCACTGTATTAGAAGGCTTGCAATAATGAAACATGCCTACTTAAAGCAGTATTAGCCAAACACATTTGCCCCCAGACCCCTTTTCCATGTAACACCTATCAATTTCCATGAAATTTACAGTTTCATTAGAAATAAACTAAACTGGAAAAGAATCTGAGTAAGAATACATATAAGTATATGTATAACTGAATCACTTTGCTGTACACTTGAAACTAACACAACATTGTAAATCAACTATACTCCAATATAAAAAAAAAACTGCCACATCATATTCTGAAAGCCCAAAATATATTAATTGCACAATCGGCAATGTACAGTGATAAGAACAACTGTCTACTGCATGACAGCACATGCTAGACCCCAAGAATACCATGGAGGATCGGACAGATATAGCCTCTTCCGCCTCAGGATGTACTGTCTAGTAAGGAGGACAGATCAACAATGAACGCGTAGGGGAAAGCTATGTATGAAGCGCGCACACCGCGTAAGAACATGTGAGGGAAAAGGAAGAGGGATGATGGACAATTTAACATGACTTGTATCAATCATTTGCTTTGCAAGCTATTCTCATCCTTCTCTTGTCTTCACTGCCTTGGCCAAGAGGACTAAAACACCTGCCTCTAGCAGATACAGAGACTACTTCACTCAGACACACTTTTAGGAAGCCCCCACGACATGAAAGCTTTAAGAAGGTCATGGTCATCAACGCAGCTGGTGCTATAAGCCTGAATGTTTGGACTTCCAAATGTCACATGAGGAAATCCTAACCTCCAAAGTTGATGGTATCAGTAGGTGGGGAAGCTCTTTAAGAAGCTCTGGTCATGAAGTGCTTAAATCTTTTATGAATGAGACTAGTATCTTATAAAAGAGACTCTGCAGAGATCCCTTGCCCCTCCCCCACGGGAAGGTTGGCCATCTGCATGCTGGGAGACAGCTTTCACCAGATACTAAATCTGCTGGCACTTTGATTCTGGACTTTTTAGCCTCCATAACTGTGAGAAATGAATTTCTGTCATTTATAAGCTACCCTGACATATATACCCTGATATAAGCTTCCCCAATAGCTCAGTTGGTAAAAATCTGCCTGCAATGCAGGAGAACTGGGTCAGGAACTGGAGAAAGCTACCCACTCCAGTATTCTTGGGCTTTCCCTTGTGGCTCAGCTGGTAAACAATCTGACTGCAATGAGGGAGACCTGGGTTCAATCCCTGGGTTGGGAAGATCCCCTGGAGAAGGGAAAGGCTACCCACTCCAGTATTCTAGCCTGGAGAATTCCATGGACTACATAGTTCATGGGGTTGCAAAGAGTCTGACATGACTGAGCAACTTTCACTTTTCATAAGCTACCCATGGGTATTTTATTATAGCAGCCCAAACAGATTAAAACAGTGAGCAGTAGAGCCACCAAACACATGCTCACAGGAGGCTGTTTCTTCCTAGGTCACTGTTACTCAACTGATCTTCTGAATCTGCAAAGCCAGACCTCTGGTGCCATGGGTCCACTGCTTGGAATGTAGTTCAATATAGGGAACTGGTCAAGAGAATGTTATTGTTGCTACAAAGACAACAATAGCCTAGATGTGCACTTTAAGAAATCTACAGTCAAGTCATACTGCCAGGTACAGTGAGCCCCTTCAAAACAGGCGGTTTTGTCAGTTGTGGTCACTGACATATTTCCAGATTCTAGAACAGTGCCTGATGAACACTAGGTCAACCAAATATTTGTCTTTACTTGTTCAGCAAAACCTCTCTGTCAATCTTGTTGTGATCCATATATTAGTTAAGAGGAGGCTAATTGCTAAGATACAGTCAAAATATATAAAAGCTCAAATACAAGAGAGGTGAATTTTCCAACAGAACTTTCTGCAATAATGGAAATGTCCTTTATCTGTGTTGTCCAATATGACAGCCACTAGTCACATGAAAATATAGAGGACTTGACACGTGGCTAGTGTGACTGAGGAACTGGAGTTTAAATTTTAATTAAATTATAATTAATGCTAATTATTATAATTTTAACTATGGCTAATGGCTACCATATAAGACAATACACCAAAAGAGCCAGACTTATGGGTGCTTAACCATCCTCAGTATATGGTATTCAAGGTCACCCTGGATGTTCTCTATCCAGCAAGTTAGAAGAGGAAAAGAACATGGAAAGGTGTGGATAGGGCAATTTTATGGGTCAGACATGTAGATGGTAAACTGTATTTCTGTTTATCATCTATGAGTGAAATGGTCATAACCAGATGCAAGAAAGTCTAGGAAATTTAGTCCCTGGTATGCAGTTACCCCAGAGAAGGCAATGGCAATCCATTCCAGTACTCTTGCCTGGAAAATCCCATGGATGGAGGAGCCTAGTAGGCTGCAGTCCATGGGGTCACTAAGAGTTGGACACAACTGAGCTACTTCACTTTCACTTTTCACTTTCATGCATTGGAGAAGGAAATGGCAACCACTCCAGTGTTCTTGCCTGGAGAATCCCAGGGACGGGGGAGCCTGGTGGGCTGCCGTCTATGGGGTCACACAGAGTGGGACAGACTGAAGTGACTTAGCAGCAGCAGCAGCATGCAGTCACCCACCATCAAGAACTCAATGTTATAAAAGGAGGTCCCTATTACTTTGGTAAACAGCCAGCCATCTCTACCACACATGACTATGAGAAAAGAAGGTGGTTTTCTAGGATACTCTACTCTTCACTCCTCTCATCAACCCTAGTCATTGAATATTTGAGCTATTAGGTCAGTTACAAACCAACAGATCATTTCATTCAACTATCCATAAGATGTATAGGCTGTTCATACTGAAACATCTATAAAGGCTGTCTTGTTCCAAACAGGTTCATGAAAAAACCTGCAGGGAGGCCTGCTCTGTCTCACCACATCCCTCGCTACAGTTTTTTAATTTTTCTTTTCCTTCAAATCAAAGTTAACTGCATTTTCTCATAGAACCTGGCTGGGTGATGGTATTAATCCGATTCACATTTGCATGTGAATAAGAATACCCATAATTCTATCACTTGATACTGTCAAGTCTAGGAGATGACAGAGCTACATATCAAACTAAGGACTTTAATGCCTGAGCAGAAGGAATGACTGATAAGGGCACTCCAGGCAGGCCCTTGGGGGAGATATTAATCTAACCAGGAGTGCCAGCTCTCAATAGTCTCCTAACACTTGTTAGAAGGGGTTAAAAAGATTTGAATGTTGGCTGAAAAGCATAAATGTCCTGTGTTAATAAATCCTTCCTCTGCCAGCCTCAGGATAGATTCCAAACCATCCATTCGTAAGCAGGAAAAAAGGAGAATAAAAGATCCTTTTGCCCCAAAACTCATCAAGGGGGCTTCTGCCCTCAGTTAGGAGCTGCCAACAATCACTTTACCCTGTTTCACTGGAACTCAGCACTTGAAATGTCAGTCACTTTGCTGGCAATAACTTATGTACTATTTTGGAGAGGGTTCCATATTGCTGGTTAACTTATCTTATGCTTGAGGTCTTGTCTCTCTGTAGACTCTCAGCTGCTGGGGGAGACCAGGACCTCATTCAAACATGTGGATTTCTGAAGCACTGGGCACTATGTCTGGGGAATCATGACGCACAGGGAAGATATACCCATTCAGTTTGGCTAACAGGGTCCACACAACTATTCTGGACAATCTGAGTTCCAATCTGGCTGTGTGGACTAAGAAAATCACCTTCCCTCTCAAAAATTCCAATTTATCTTCTAAAATAGAGTTCAGCAAACTATAGTCTGTGGCCAGTTTAAAGTCATGGCCTGTTTGAGTACAATGTGTAAGGTAAGATTTTTTTGAAAAATTTGGGGCTGGTGCACTGGGATGACCTGGAGGGATGGGATGCAGAGGGAGGTGGGAGGGAGGTTCAGGATGGGGAACACATGTACATCCGTGGCTGATTCATGTCAATGTATGGCAAAACCACTACAATGTTGTAAAGTAATTAACCTCTAATTAAAATGAATAAATTTATTTTTAAAATTAATTAATTAAAAATGATATTTTTACTATAAAAAGAGTTAATAAAAAACAAAAAGAAAAAATATGCAACTGAAACCATGTATAGGCTTCAGAGACCTAACATTTTTACGATGTGGCCCTTTATAGGAAGAGTTTCCCAACCCCTACTCTAAAATGAAGACAACAGATTAGAACAAGTGTTTTTGTTTTTTTAATTTTGTTTGCTCTCCACCACCTCCTCACCAAAAGAACCATCTCTCTAAAGAATTTACTAGTCCAGGTAGTAAATGGATAACCTAAGTGCCAAGCCACCTAGGGTGATGCAGGGTGGGAGCTTGGTCAATATCCTTTCTTCTGGGCTCCTTAGCAAACCTTTCAGGCTTCTATAGTATAGTTGGAAACCTCAGACAAAAATGATCAACAAATCCTACCCCCTTTTTGGCCCAGATATTCTTTTTTGGTGGAAGGAAACAAGCTTGGCATTTAGTGCTTAAGCATGGGAGTCAGAGTACTTGGGCTGAGTCCTGACTTTATCTGCTATTATCTATAGGCACTGATCATCACTTTACCTCTCTAAAGCTCTATTAACCCCAAAATAGGAACCACAAAAGTAACCTCCCTCTAGGACTGCAGTGAAGGCAAAATGAAATAATTTCACGGACAGCATTTAATAGAAGGTCTGGCAACATTTGAAGATATCAATCCATGGAAGCTATCATGACTATTAGGAGAACATACTCTTTCTTTTTTATCTCTTACACATGCCTTACTCTTGTAACAGCTTCAACAATACTGTCCAGAGGTCAACAAGTTCCATATCTTAAGTACCTACCATGCTTCACATTCAGAGACCCTCAATACATATTAACCAATCAATACTGCTAGCAAAGGGCTCAGCATTCCACAGCCAAGAAACCCAACCAAGGTGTGAAATATCTTCCCTGAATTCCTCTCCATCACCTGGCTTCCTTAAGCCTCAAACCCACTAGATACCCTTTGCATTGCAATAATAAAAATGCACACAAAACCACATATATAAATAAAATATTTTGCTGCTAATAAGAGACAAGCCAGCAGTTTTCTCATCACTCCTGTGACAAGTTTATGTGCTCTCCAATTGCAGTCGAAATATTTTTGCTATTTTCATGATTTTCCTGGCTTCCATCCCAAGGAATTAATCATTTCTACAGCACTGGGGAAAAGCTGAGAAATAGAAGGCATGACTGAACGACATGATAGTGTATTCTCTTCACCCATGCTGAATCAATCACTCTCTGTGCAAGAAATTAAATCATTCCTGGGGAAATGTCTTGCTGTGGTCAAGACTCTTGCTTCCTGGGAAGTGGCCAGGTAGGTGGACTTCAGTTCTTTTGAGTTTCACAAATTATAGGTGAAGAAAGATGAACGTCCTCAAGGTCCTGTGGATGTGCCTAAGTTCACATCATGATGTCATTGGGTTGGCAGGAAATAGTTGCCCTGGCGGATCAACAAAGGTTATGACTGAGAGACTTCTGTGACCCAGTTTGAAATCAGCGAATTTGACCTAGAAGAGACTCGTCATCTAGTCAGTCTCCTCACTTAGAAAGACACAAGCTTTGAGGGCAGATATATGTGGATTTGAGACTCTGCCTCTTGGTACCAAATCACTAACCTCTCTACCATCCAATTCCTCTTTGCAAATGTTACCATCTTCACAGCAGTACTGAAAGGATGAGAGTCACAGTTTAGTCCAGAGCTAGGTACATGATAAAAGACTAAATATACAAATGGACAGTGGCCAGACCATATAAACAAAGATGCCTTTGACCTACAGTCAAAACGAGCTGCCCGATAAACCAACCCCTTATTGACAGTAACAGACTCAGGAAGACAGCTCTGCTGTCAATGAAATTTGCAAGAAGTCAGACTGCTATCTCTAGTGTCAATATAGGAAGCTAAATAATCATTTCTTTAACAGCCAGCCTCACATAGCCAGGACTCAATAACTGACAGATTCCCTCCTTTTGTCCCCACTTCCAACTTAGAACAATCCAAAGAAAGCCAAATAAGCTCCCTAACCAATCACATAGATGCCTGATCTCAAGTGAGTCTGCCTACAACTTTGTCTCTCCCACAGCCTCCAAAGCAGGCATTTGGGAAGCTTTCCTATTTTTCTACCTGCCTTTGAGTCTTAGCCAAACACAAGTGATGGTGGCCAACTCTCATGCTATAGCAAACTCTGAAAAAATAGCCTTTGCTTGTTTCTATTTGGTTCCACCATGTATACATGTCTACCTTGCACATTGCCTGCACAACCATAAATATGCTGTCATACAGTGAATAAAGACAGACAGACATCTTGGAAGACTGTTGTGATTTTCAATCCGCCGAAAAACTCAACAAACAAAGAAGTTATCACCACAGTGTCATTACTCAAGCTTGCTCTATCCAGTGATAATGCTAAGACTAAATCTGTATTGTGTTGCTCTTTTAAGAGTTTGCCTGACTGTTCCCTCATTTGTTTACTGGCTTTATGAATGGAGCAGAAGCAAAGATGACTTCTCCACTTAGCACAGCAGGCACAAAGCCAGGGGTCCAAAATAGTTTTAAGGACCCACAAAAATGGTTTCCTTTCTTTTAAAATCAAAAGGAAAAAAAGTGAGCTTTAGGTGGAAGAGCTTCCCTGGTGGCTCAGACGGTAAAGTGTCTGCCTGGAATGTGAGAGACCTGGGTTCGATCCCTGGGTCAGGAGGATCCCCTGGAGAAGGAAATGACAGCCCACTCCAGTACTCTTGCCTGGAAAATTCCATGAACAGAGGAGTCTGGTAGGCTACAGTCCATGGGGTTGCAAAGAGTCAGACATGAGTGAGCAACTTCACTTTCACTTTAAGTGGAAGAAAATAATTTATATGAAGAAAAAAAAAGAAAATAATTTATATGTATTAGTACACTGTTTTTTTGTTTATTTTTTTGTTTTTATACTGACACAGTGCAGAATATATTTTTGAGACATTTTGTGGACCAGTACAATTCAGTTCAGTCACTCAGTCGTGTCCGACTCTTTGCAACCCCATGGACTGCAGCATGTCAGGCCTCCCTGTCCATCACCAACTCCCAGAGTTTACTCAAACTCATTTTCATTGAGTCAGTGATGCCATCCAACCATCTCATCCTCTGTTGTCCCCTTCTCCTCCCGCCTTCAATCTTTCCCAGCGTCAGGGTCTTTTCAAATGAATCAGTTCTTCACATCAAGTGGCCAAGGTATTGGAGTTTCAGCTTCACCATCAGTCCTTCCAATGAATATTTACTGATTTACTTTAGGGTTGACAGGTTGGATCTCCTTGCGATCCAAGGGACTCTCAAGAGTTTTCTCCAACACCACAGTTCAAAAGCATCGATTCTTCAGCACTCAACTTTACTTATAGTCCAATTCTCACATCCATACATGACCACAGGAAAGACCATAGCCTTGACTAGATGGACCTTTTTTGGCAAAGTAATGTCTCTGCTTTTTAATATGCTGTCTAGGTTGGTCATAACTTTTCTTCCAAAGAGTAAGTGTCTTTTAATTTTATGTCTGCAGTCAACATCTGCAGTGACTTTGGAGCCCCCCAAAATATCGTCAGCCACTGTTTCTCCACTTATTTGCCATGAAGTGATGGGACTGGATGCCATGATCTTAGTTTTCTCAATGTTGAGCTTTAAGCCAACTTTTTCACTCTCCTCTTTGACTTTCATCAAGAAGCTCTTTAGTTTTTCTTTGCTTTCTGCCATTAGGGTGGTGTCAAATGCATATCTGAGATTATTGATATTTCTCCCAGAAATCTTGATGCCAGCTTGTGTTTCATCCAGCCCAGCATTTCTCATGATGTACTCTGCATATAAGTTAAATAAGCAGGGTGACAATATACAGCCTTGATGTACTCCTTTTCCTATTTGGAACCAGTCTGTTTTTCCATGTCCAGTTCTAACTGTTGCTTCCTGACCTGCATATAGATTTCTCAAGAGGCAGGTCAGGTATTCTGGCATTCTCATCTCTTTAAGAATTTTACACAGTTTGGAGCTCATTAAAGCAAAAGTGCCTGGAATCTTGAAAAGTCTTAATATGGCCCTGGTCAAAGGAAATATTTGTCCTTTTTGTGGAATACTAAAGCAATGGTTATTATCACTTATCAATTTCAGTCTCTCCGCCCACACATAGTCTCTCTTCTATCTTGGTGATACTCAAATTGATCTCTCAGCTATTATCTGGTACACTGACCCTTTCAAGTCATTCTTTCTGTAGGTATCAAACCTAGTATGTTCAAATAAAGAAGAGATCATTATTCACTTGAAAAAATAATTTAAAAGCTTTGTTGGCCTTCCACAATTATTAGGGTCACAATCTGGTCCTAATTTATCATTCTGTTTCACCCACTACTGTCACTTGCAGAACTTCCTCATCTTTTATTCAGACGTAACTACATCATACTTGCCCAGGTGCTTCTCTGCTTACTGAGAGCCAGTACATTCTGCTAAGATCCTGCTTCACAATCGTATTCTCAGTGAAATCCTCTCATGTATCCAACATGAGATGCTCCTTCATCTCATTCCCAAAGCACCACTGTATCAGAATCGACTGGAATCAGATAGATATCCATCGATCTTAGAATGTAGCCTCTTTAAGGGCACAGATCGGATCTTATCCGTTTCATTTCTGAATGTCAATAACTGACAAATATTAAGCGAATGGCCAGAATGTAAAACTCACTCACAGAACTGACGTCAGAAGCAAAATCGCCAGGCTGGTGCTTTCACCTTCTTCTGGTTTATCGCACAATGTTTTAACCGTAGCCAACCAGACCAGGGAGGCAGATGAATGTTCTGGATGTTCGGCATCGAAGTAAAACAGTGCTATGTGAATGAATATTTAAAAATAGGCTCCCCAGGAAGGAAAAAAAAACAAACACACACAAACAAACAATCCCAAAACAAAAACAATCCTCCCGATTCACAGCTTTTGCCAATTGTCGTGATATAAAAACACCCACCATGGCCAATTTCAAGCTATTGTCTATCAGCTTGATTTAACTGAACCTAGAGAGCTGAGAAGACATACCTCAGGTATACCTGCAGTCTTGCCGTATTTCCACATACAGTTGTCAGTCTAAACAACCTTCAGAACATAAATAAACTACATAATGCAATAAAAATAACAAAGAAGTGGTGGGTTTTGAGTACTTATTATCCTCATTTTAATTAATTTACTTAACTTTATATTCATAAATAAATTTAATTTTAATAATGAGTATGTTTAATAACATTCAATTGGCAAAATTCCGTAAATTTAACAATTGGCTCTCATGAACCAGCGCAAGCTGCCTCTAGTGCCCCGCAGATAGCAGGAAGTGGGTTTAGATGTAAACAGTAGGAATGTTATCAAAATAAATACCCAGAACACTTGAGGATTTGATTAACAACAGAGTGAAGGCACTGTTTAGATTCTATTTTTTCGCCTAAGCAGGTCTCCCCTGTGCTGTGCTTTGCTGTGACATGCTCCTTTTATCACATGTGTTCAGCGCCTCCCTCTCTCACCAGACTGTAGGCTTTAAGAAATGGAGGACCTACTCCTCACTGCTGTATTTCTGGTGCCAGGTTGTCACTGTGTGGATGGAGTAAATACGCGAGCTTCCTGCTGCCACGCTATCACTTTTACATGGAAACGATAGGGGTGATGCTGCGAGACAGATATCAAGGGACACAGGGCTTGAAAAAGGAACCATAAAAGGGTAAGTCTTCACTCAGTCTGATGTAATGTTGCTTGCATCTGAGAAATTCCTTAAAATGCACTCAGAGTTTGTGTGCTGAAAGGACCAAAGTTGCAAACAGGAGTCAGTTGCCATGCTTTTTTAGAATAGTTTATATAGAAAGAACTAGAGGTTAACTATGAACTAAAAAGAAGCACAGTGTATAATAATGTGATAAGCAATCTAAAGCAATATTGCATGAGTATTTTATTTTTGTCCACAGTTTAAGAACAAAGTGTCATTATTTTTTTGAATTGTAATACTTTATTTTTTAATATACATTTATTCATTTTAATTGGAGGCTAATTACTTTACAATATTGTAAACTTGGATTTTCTTTTGTCTTGCATAATTTCAAAGCAATAATAGTTACAAGTACAGATATAGAACTACTATACACCATGCACTGTTAATGCATTTAGTCATCTAACAACTCGCCAACATATGGATTGTTATTATCATGAGCAAACTGAGACACAAGGAATTTAAATAACTTGGCCAAGGTCACATAGTTAGGAAGCAATGGTCGTCTGGCTCCAGAGTATCTGCTCTTAATCATTATGCTATATAGTACAGCTGACAAAACAATGTCCAGAATGTCTAGAATGTCCTTGGAACTCTCTCATTCTGGAGTCAGTCCCAGTTGTCATAAGCAAGAGTTTTAATCTTCTTAGAGGATCTCTGGGGTAGACACACAGTCTCTGGATGAGGTAAGGAACAACCCAAGTTTAGAGACATATAAATGTCTTTCTTAACCAGTGAAACAAGGTTCAGGAATTCCTGCCAGTTGCCTAACTTTGGGTAAACCTTTTAGAACATCATTTCAAATGGAGATAGGTCCTGTAGGTGGACGAATCTACTAAGCCTCCCGGATTAGGTAGCCAACAGGAGGAGCATGGGAATAAAACACAGGGAAGCTTATCTTTGAAGAGGTTTGGGGAAAGAAAGCTTCAGAAAGTTTCACATCTTCAGATGTTTGAGTATTTGTGTCTGTGCACTTGTGGGAGGATGGTGGGAGGGAATGTACAAAGAGGGGAATGCGACAGGCTCACTCTAGAGAGGGATCTTGTCTTTATTCTCCCAAGCCCATCACAAAGTCCAACCAACATTTCAGGTATGTACATGTGATGCCATTTTAGCATATGCACAAATAACTGATTTTTATGAGGCTAGCTTTGGGATCTTCTTGTTTCACAATTTTATATGTAAAAATAATATCTATATAAGGTAGGCTTTCACTTTCAGAGATATTTAGGGAGATATTTAAAATACAAATGCATCATCATCATCCCTTTTCAGTTGTTAAAAATTATAGATAACTAAAATCTGGTGAGAGTCATAGATTAATAAAACCATAGAAGGTTACCAGAGTAGAAATATGAAAATTTATAAGTTAAACATATTTTGTTAAGAAGGCATTTTTGAAAAAGTTAGAGGAAGTGGTCTAATTAACTGATCTAAACCCTTAGCTGTATTTTAACAAAGCCTGTGGATGGATTCTGGCACAATGAGATCTTGAGACTGCCAAATCCAAGATCAATTTGTAGGAGAAACAACAATCAGTCATTAATTGATTTCTGATTCTATTCAGCTTTAAAGGACACCCCCAGGCCCTTGCAAATAAAATAATGATCTGTGACTGGGCACATGTGATAGCAGTTTGATTGTTGTCCATATCAAATTACTAGGTTTCCCAGACTACCATTGGCCTGTCACCTGGTGCTTGAATGAATCTGTCTTCTGTGTTTCATCCATTGACTGTCTTTCTCTAATGAATCAGGGTCCATGGCACAAACAAGAGGTGTTCAAGAAAACTATCATCAGCAGGTTTGTTAAAAGAGCAAATGGTTTCTATACTCATATCATGAATATCTTAATAGTCACCTTGCTTATCTATTACATAGTTGCTTCTGATAATAATTCAGAATCACAGGTTGGTGATGCTGGCAACAAAAAGTGGATTCAAAACACAATTTAAATATGACTTCTTTGCAGACTCTAACTGTGAAATCCAGCTTACAAAGTTCTGACATAATTTGTGATAAAGCATCAGTATTCTGGAAACTGACTTAGCACAACTTTACACCTTTAAGTGTTACTTAGAATCTCCCTTCTTTCTCCCCTTTTCTCAGAAGAGTCTGAATGGAAAAGGCTGAGCACAAGAACTACATTCAAAGGAATCTCTGCTTTCAGAGGTATCAAAACTGATGAGGTCAATTTTAGATCATAATATGAATGTCGGCAGTGGGAAATTAATGTCCTCCACCATTTTGTATATTTGCTTCATGCCAAAGACAATGCTCATTTCTCCTTCACCATGTGCATTCTCCCAAATAAGGTCATTTGTCTTGGGATTGCTTTGGGCGCTTTTTTTTTTTTTTTTTTTTTTTGGTTATAGAACAAGTATTTTCTTTCCAACATCTCAGAAAATTATTTAGTGACTGTACTCTCTGCCAAACAATAATTCTGCTCTTATAAAGCAATGTCAGGCTTCAACATCTATTCTTCATCTGCTAAGACAGAGTTCGCAAAGAATATTTCATCTTCAGCTGGGCCCTGTTAGTCCTTCAACTCAGCTCATAGGTGTAATATATCATGCCTGGAGGCCCTCTGGTATTATATAACCTCCCATGCATAACTTGAATTAGCAAGGAAATGACATATTTATATAGCAATTAAAAATATGTTTAGCATTCCCTGAGGTGCCGCCCCCTCCCAATTATTTAAGCTAAAAGCACATTAATCATCTGGCAGGGTATACTACAATAGAGACAGCAGGTGTTTCTGTATCCATTGCTTAACACGGCACAGGGAAATAGAGCCTGAATTTACACAACCTGGACCAGTCACCACACATTGATTATACTTACACTTGAACAAAGCATGCTCTTTTTTGAAACAGCTTCATTTGGAGCTGTCACCTACCCAAATACATGAAGCTCATATGCTTTCATGTCACCAAATTCATGATAAGATCATTTATTCTGAGCATGAACAAGAGGAAAGGGGAAGGCAAGCTTATTCTCAGAGGTGTTCTTGATTTGAAAGTCTATCCCTGACAGCTCTCCTATGCTGTGAGATCCCAGAACCTGTTAGACATTTTGTAATGTTCATTCCTGACTGCTCATGGATGGCATTATTTTAATAGCACACTTTTAACTGCTGTACACTTCCCCAAACATAACAAAAACAAGAAACAACATTGGATAAACACACCTTAACTTGGTTGAACATTCTGAAATACTTTAAGTATGCTAAAAATCTGATTAAAAATGCTTGCTCCTTGGAAGCCAAGCTATGACAAACCCAGACAGTGTATTAAAAAGCAGAGACATCACTTTGCCAAAAAAGGTCTGTATAGTCAAAGCTATGGTTTTTCCAGTAGTCATGTACCAATGTGAGAGTTGGACCGTAAGGTAGGCTGGGCACCGAAGAATTGATGCTTTTAAACTGTGTTGCTAGAGAAGACTCTTGAGAGTCCGCTGGACAGCAAGATCAAACCAGTTGATCCTAAAGGAAATCAACCCTGAATACTCATTGGAAGGACTGATACTGAAGTTTCAATACTTTGGCCACCTGACGCAAAGAACTGACTCACTGGAAAGGATCCTGATGCTGGGAAAGATGGAAAGCAAAAGAAGAGCAGAGCAGAGGATGAAATGGTTAGATAACATCAGCGACTCAATGGATATGAGCTTGAGCAAACTGGGAGATAATGAGGAACAAAAGAGCATAGCAAGCTGCAGTCTATTGAGGTTGCAAAGAGTTGGACACGACTTCGCCACTGAAGAAAAAAAAAAAATGGGGGTCATGCTAAAAATACTCGGATGAGCCTCAGAGTACTCTAGCTGATCCCATGGTAATGACAACCAAGACTGGATAACCAAGTGCATTATAGGAGCACACCAACCCTCTGTTGTCTAGAGCACTCTCAAGTCAGAGACAGGGAAGGAGCCCTGGGCAGCTCACCATTAGCAAAATACCATCCACATTTTTAAGGGTCTTTGTGTTTCAGAAAACACTTCCTCTTACTTCTTTCACACAGGCATGCGATAACATTATAAGGGATGATTGACACTCTCTCATTTACAGTAAAGTGACAATTTCCTGAATTTTATCTGACTTTTTAAACAAGGTACATTTTTAAAAGTTGCAGTCAAGCTTAGATATTTACCCCTAAGTCTATTATAAGTGATACAGTGGACGATGACTATAGTAACTGGATGTCCAGACTGTACTTTCACCATGTGCTGCTGTATTGTTGCTGGTGTTCAGTGCTAAAATATGTCCAACTATTTTGCGACCACATGGATTGCAACACACCAGGCCTCCTGTCCTTCACTATCTCCCAGAGTTTGCTCAGATTCATGTCCATCAAGTCAATATCATCCAACAAACAGCATCCAGTGATGCCATCCTCTCTCATCCCCTTCTCCTCCTGTCTTCAATCTTTCCCAGCATCAGGGTCTTTTCCAGTGAGTCAGCTCTTCGTATCAGATGGCCAAAGTACTGGAACTCTAGTTTCATCATCAGTCCTTTCAATCCTGAATATTCAGGATTGATTTCCTTTGAGAGTAACTGGTTTGATCTCATCGCTGTCGAAGGGATTCTCAAGAGTCTTCTCCACTACCACAATCTGAAGGCATCATTTGGAAAGACAGCTACTCAGAAACTAAATATTAAACGTCCACTCCATTCTGACTTAATGTCCAGGCCAGATTCCTTCCCTAATCACCCAAAGCCTAGAGTGAAAAAGTTTTCACACAAACATGGCACGATTTGTCTTTATAGTTTTATATTAGACATTAGCCTAGAATCCAAAATGCTTAGACTCTCTAAGTATCTACCTTAAAGCATATCTGATGCCACTGACTATAACAGTTGAGGAAACATACCTAGGCAAGTTGCTATATATGACCTTTTAAAATTGGTATTCATTAAGGGATTATTTTTAGTGTTCTTGTCTATAGATAAGACCCGAAAGATTTTATTGTCCTGGAATTTAACCAATTTAACTTATTAAAAACCTATTTGTGCATTTATTCAATTACTAAACACAGGTTAACTACTCTAGCTCCACTTCACCAAAGAGTGTCTGGCATACAGGAGAATCTCAATGAACAAGATAGAGAAGATCCTGATTCTCATGGAATTTCTATCCCAGCAGTAAAGGGCCAAGTCATCAAGCAATTACACTATAGTGTGAGAAAGGCTTTGTTAGGAAACATCTATGATGATATGAAAGCATTCAGAAGGAGTGTCTGACTTAGATTTAAGGGATCAAGGAAGTCTTCCTGGCAGAAAGTACTTCTATGCTAAGAGACAGTGGACGTATAAGAGCTAAAGAAAGTAAATATAGAGTCAAGCAGAGCAGGGTTCCCAGAAGAGAGACCACATACTCAAAGGCTTGGTGGTAAGAAAGAGTATGAATTTGGGAATGAGACACCCCTGGCTTTGATTCCTGCCTCCACTATTACTACTTATGTGATAGAACATTCCTGACCTTTCAATTTAACAGCTGAACTTCGCCAGAGCAGACCTCATCTTCATGGTCAATTTTGAAATCGCTACCAAGAAGACCCACACAGCTTCTACAAGCTCAGTGTGGCTTCCCTCTGACCGAGTGAGGCTGCCTTTTCTAGTCCCCAATTTCTGTAATTGTAAAATTAATATTTAACATTTATTTATTATTAAAATGTGTGGAAAGTACGGACTTATCACAGTAAAGTCATTAGTGTGAGGATAGAGGAAGTCCAAAGAAGTCAGATGGTTGAGAGATGGAATCAGGAGGGACACAGGTATGAGGTTCTGAGGCCAAGGCATGGCTTGTTTTATGAAATCAAACACTAAGCATGAAAGAAAATAACAGCTGTAAAGTAAGAATAAAAACCCTGCATACTTTATTAAGTTATGAGAGCTAAAAGAGATAATATGAAAAGTGTTTATAATAATAATAAAAAAACATATTCAGCACTTACTGTGTGCTGAATGTTTTACACAGATTATGTCATGCAGTCTGTAACAGCGAAGAAAAACCTGACTTCATATGGCTAGTGTTTAGTCCTGCCGGCCCTACACCCTTCTAAAGAATGTTACCTACAGTCTGGAATATGCATGGCAGCTCTTTCTCCAAGGCTCTGCCTCCCAAACTTGACCTTTAAAGGTATAATACTTTTCCATTTGTGTAGAGATAAAAAGCCGCAAGACAGAAAATAACACTTGTCTTGTTGGGAGGTTTGTAGCACACTGTGATCAGACCTATAGGCGCAGCTGCAAGAACAAAGCACGAAGAACTCCAGTACCAAGAAGTTTGCGAGGACCAGACAGACCCCCTTCCCCTTTCAGTATGGAAGAAGTTAGGGACTTTGCTGGTAGTTTAGTGGTTAACAACCCACCTGCCCCTGGAGGGGCATGGTTCAGGCCCTAGTGAGGGAAGATCCCACACGCTGTGGGACAGTTCAGCCCATGTGCCACAGCCTCTGAAGCTCGTGCGCCGAGAGCTCATGCCCTGTGACAAGAGAAGCCAGCCCAAAGAGAAGCCAGCACGCTGTGACAAAGAGTAGCCCCTGCCCACCACCACTAGAGGAAGCCCACCCAGAGCAATGAAGCCCCAGCACAGCCAATCAATCAATCAATCAATCAATTTGTAAAAAGAATCTGAATTCTAACTTGGGTATGATAACTCTTTGAGACACGAGTCTACCATCGTCCCCATCTGCTGGCTTTGTGAATAAAGCTATTATTCCCAGCTACAACTCGCCTCTCTAGTCTTTCCATTTATGGCCTGCCATGTGCTAAGTGGTATGAGCTTAGATGAGGTAATAAGTCCTTCTAACAATTATAGGATGAACACACATCTATTACTCCACTTTATAGATGATAAAACTGAGGCAAAAAAGGGTTTAAGTAACTTAGACAAAGAGTCTTAAATGGTGGAGCTGGCATCCACTCCTGAGCAGACTGCCTTTAGAACCACAATCTTAACCATGAACTACACTTCCTTAACTGTTAAGTACTGAACTCTCCACTGACCCCTTTCTGGTCTAAGACGCTATAATTCTATGACTTCCATAACAAAGTATGCCTTTTGACATACACACTGACAACTAGCTGTGGTATACAGCAGAAAAACATATTAAAAATACCTCTGGATGATAAATACATAAATACATGCTTTTCACATGAAGGCATTTATTGGTCTGAGCAAAGTACTACATTCACATCGGGTTCTAATGTTTGCATTGTAATTCAACTTTTCTGTCATGCCCTGTGCTCAGCCCACCCAAATCACCATCTCCAAGGTAGAGATGGGTATTTGCATTCTGTGTGAAAGCTGAAGACTGATTTGATTTTCCTTGCCCGAATAGTGAAAAATGATACTCCAACTTGATTATGACTCTCAGAGGGCACTTATTCTCTGCACCAGGAACCTTAATTTTCCTTTAATCGGTGTGGTTTGTGTGTGTGCGTGTTTTAACCCGAGCTGCTTACATAATGAGAGGAGTGTTCAAGCTAGCTTTGCTTTGCAGCTGTACCATTTTCTAACTTGAGAGCCTCATGACTTTTATTTAGAGACCCTCAAGACTACTACAAAGTCACAGTTAATTCACAAGCCTAATTACCTTGGCCTCCGCCCTGGCTTCTTTTGATACCTCCAGCTCAATTCTTCCCAGGCTTTTTGTTCTGTGGTTTCTCAACTGCTATTACTTTTAGCTGATGTCATGGGAGAGAAAGGCACGAGACTATTTGGAGAATTTTTTCAGTTGACTCCCAATTTATTCTGTAACCTACACTACAGAAACCATATCTCAAATTCCAGTGATACAGCTCATGCAAGACTGCTCCTCCTTATGGGAAGCAAAAGCCACTCCAATACAACCCTTGTCTTTGCTTTACCCTCATGTGTTTTGTCAAAATTTACAATTGGAACAGAGACCACAACCTGTCTATAAACAATTACAGACTCTGTATTATATTATATTCTTTTTTACATAAATTCCTTTGCGTCACATAAAAATCCTGTGCGATTAAGTCCTACTACTGCCACTTTGCAAATGAGGAAACTGAAGTTCAGAAATATAATACCACATGGCTAGGAAGTAGTTTGGAGAAGGCAGTGGCACCCCACTCCAGTACTCTTGCCTGGAAAATCCCATGGACGGAGGAGCCTGGAGAGCTGCAGTCCATGGGATCGCTTAGGGTTGGACACGACTGAGCAACTTCACTTTTACTTTTCACTTTCATGCATTGGAGAAGGAAATGGCAACCCACCCCAGTGTTCTTGCCTGGAGAATCCCAGGGACGGGGGAGCCTGGTGGGCTGCCGTCTATGGGGTTGCACAGAGTCGGACACGACTGAAGCGATTTAGTAGTAGTAGTAGTAGGAAGTTGTTCAAACAGTATTTAAGCCATTATCTATTTTGACTTCTACAACATATATTCTAAATATCTGCTTCTTCGGTGTCAGAACCACAAAACACAAATAAAAAAAATAAACTTTCTAGCCTTAGAATTCACAGTGCTTTGTAGAAATTATTTTTATAAGATTTTTTTTTAAACAAATAAATGACTTCTTGAAGAGCATATCCCTCTAGCTTTTGTAAATTCAGCCTGGTAAACTGCAAGCTGGATACAGAAGATTACGTTTAATTTTTTTTTTTTTAAGAAGAAAAGATATAAAATACAAACTATGTACTGATCAAGTCAGGGATCTCTAAGATTTAGTTAAAAGGATAGCATTTTTTCTATCTGGATGTGACCTGGGTAAAGTCAGTGCAGTACAGTACACTACCTTCTCCATTATTGCAGCAATTCTGTTGCGACACAGAGGGAACACAGATGAGCCCACAGGATCCTGGAAAGATAGTCTAAAGCAGATATTTGCCATCATGATTTCCACTGAGAACATAAAATGCAAGTGTCAGGTTCAAGCTTTAACCACCAGTAACTCTAGGGAACACACAAGGTCACAAACATGGGGTCTGGAATGAGCTCTAGACCTACAGGAGTCCAAACTCTGGAAGTCTTTGCTTTCATTCAAATGCAGGAAAATAGTATAAAACAATAGATGCATTAAGCCTAAAATAAGCTCTTACATAGGACCACGTGTCATTTGCACTCAGGTATTGCTTTTTCTTTGTATCTGAGATAATGGCCTCAATTTTGAAGGAATCTATTAAGTAAAATGACAGGTGTTATCTTGTATTAACCCTTTATTTCCCCTCAAAATAAGCATCCTATCCAACAGCAAATCCTGTCAACAGTAAAAAATAATTCCTCCCTTCTCTGCCATCATTATCATCTCACACCTGGATTATTGTAATAGCCTCCTACTGCATCCCTATTTTCCCCCTGCTATTCTGCACTGCATTCTCATCACAGCAGCCACAGCCATGCTGATAAAAAGATATCTGGTCACTCCTCTTTTGCAGAAGAAGTGGCTTCCTTTGTCACTCAGAATAAAGTGATTTACAGATACTTCATGATTTGGCCCTGGCTAACTCTCTGATCTCGTCCCTAATGTTCTGTCATCATACTGACTGAGCAACACAGGACACTCATCTGTTTCTTGAACATGTTATTCACACACCATCTCAGGACCTTTGAACATGCTGGTCCCTCTGATGCAATGTTCTTTGCCCAGACATCAGCATACCTAACTCCCCCTCTTCTTGGAGGTCTTGACTCAAAGTCACCTAAATGAGGCTTTCCCTGGACTAATCTAAACTTTTAACTTCATTTCACCAATGACTTTCTAATCAACATCTGTTTTCCCTCCTTTGCAATATCAGTATCTAAAATACCATGTGTTTCTTTTTCTTTTATCTTTCTTAATGTCAGACAACACATCAGAATGCAAGCTTTATTTAGAG